>CM029646.1:8093837-9589831 GCA_017311315.1 Dendrocalamus latiflorus
ATTATAAAGGGCTTTATTTAAAAGGAAAATATCCAAGTGGAATGATCCCACATGGCGAACACCTATTTAGAAATTGTCCGAATGTAATTAATAAATTCGGCATGTATCTAAGGAATTATTCCACTGTAATTGATTCAGTGATTTAGAAATAATTACATCTGTGATTGTATCTGCTTGCTTGTTTTCAGACGGCATGGCTAGCATTTCCTGAGGTTAGACGAAAAATCTGATATGTTGTGTACAGATGAAAAATCTGATATGTTGTATACAGAAACCTATCACAGATGGTTTAATGTCACAAACTGTTTGTGATATATGTATCACAGACGGCTCCATAATAGAACCGTCTGTGATAAGTACATCACATAGGGTTCCATAATAGAACTGTCTGTTGTAATGTATATCATCACAAATGGTTCTATAACAGAACCATCTGTGATAATGGTAATATCATAGACGGTTCTATAATATAACCATCTGTGATATGCTATACATCACAAACGGTTACATAATAGAACTGTCTATGATATTAATATCACAGACGGTTATTTAATAGAACTATCTGTGATAGTTCTTCTATAAGTAAGACCCTTGCTAGGTTTTGCACTCTTACTTCTCGCACTCTCGTACCCCCTCCATCTCCTCATCTCCCAACCTTCACCGCCACTACTAGAGAACCCAACGTCTCCGCCCTCTCCTTCCTCACCTAGTATGGTGGTCTCGTTGCCTCTTCTCCTAACGCTACCTCTCCTCCCAGCGCTGCCTCTCCTTCCTATCACCTCTCGCCTCGACGCTGCCTCTCCTCCTGAAGGTATGGATCCTAAATCTCACTTTTTCACCTCATGTGTGATAGATCCATCCATATTTATTAATGTGTGTTCATGAGTTCTCTCCTCACTGTCGCCTCTCCTCCAAAGGTATCGATCCCAAATCCCACTTTCTACCTCATGTGTGATAGATCCGACCATATTTGTTAATGTGTGTTCATGAGATACTAGGTTGTGTGATTTGGGATGTTAGTATTACAAAGAGATCTTGTAGCAATAATATATGTTGCCGAATGTTCTAATTTATTGTAAGATCAACCATGTGCCAATGTTTATGCTCCCAACTCATTGTAATTAGTCTTTTCCTTTAAAAGAGATGACATCGTCGTCATCGACATTGGTGAATGGGACTAATGCTCCGAAGACCGAGGTAACTAGGCATAGCAGAGGAGTATCAAAAAAGTCCTCATCACCATAGCAAACTAGAAAGGTTTGACAAAAGACAAGAAAAGTGCACTGTCTACAGAAATTTCAAACATGTTCGAGATCCCAGTAGAAGTCCAGGGACTCGTGCGACAGCAGATGCTCCTCGCGATGGAAAAAGCATGGAAAACCTTCAAGAGCATGCTTGTCATGAAGTACGTGACCAAGGATTGTACGCCCTTCCTGAGGTATCCTTTCGTGTCGCCGGAAACATGGGAGGCTTTGTGTGGATGAAGACGACGACTGAATTTCAATAGGAAAGTGTGGTGCACAAGTCTTTCTAGGCACAAAACACTCATCCCCACGGACTCGGCACCACTGAGTACGCAGATAAAATCCCGTAATGGAGGATGGAGGATGAGCTAGCAATCTGATCGGAGGCCTCCCCACCATTTGCTAGGATCACAAATGAGCGCACCCGAAATTGGTTAAGAGTGAGGTCGTCAATCACATCTTTGGACATCGCCTCTTTCAAAAACTCCACAGACGAGGAAGTGTCCCAACACTTGGAAAGATTTGTTAAACTACCTAGTTGTTAATAGGTCCATAATTTCATAGGGTCTAAAATAACATGATTGCCTCTTGCAGCAAACATTAACTACCAAATCTTCTGAAGGCTTCTTCCAAGTAGTCAGGGAGAGGTATATACTATCCACGGCCTTAGAAAACAAGGAGCACCCAAGTCACACGCGAGGCCTAGGGGTTTATGTATCTTGGATGCACGGATTCCCAAATGACTCTAAGGTGTATAAGAGTAGAAAGAGATCTAAGGCTGAGCGTGAGGAATGTATGAAATCGGACTTTGAAAATTTGATAACATAACTACTTCACTTCGAGGAGAGATAGATGCATTGAGGGGAGAACTGAGAGAAGTCCACAACCAATCACAAGCCACCCTCATTATTGCGATACTCAGTCCCCCTCAACGTCAGAGTAGTTGTGCGTTCGTGCCACTTTCTAATCATAGTGACGCCCACTTACCTATCGATGACATCTAGGTAATGTACTTCTTTAGAATGCTACATAGATAGACCTGGTGGATGCCTTAGCGCATCGTGTATCGTTACGTAGGAGGCCACACCATGTATCCTCAGAATCAGGGTTCTTGGCTCCATTCTCGTTGACGCTAGGCGGGGGTGGGCGTATCCATGCTTGCCAGGGATGTTGGTGTACAGAGCCTAGTTAGGGACCAATTTCATGAAGGTCTAGGTGGACAAGATTAATGATGTTTTCAGGGCTGTCCCGCTGGAGAGACCTACAAATGGAGAAATCATGACACTAGAGGATGCCATCCATACATTCGTCCAATGGTCCAGAGGGACATCATCTTGGACCCTTCCGTGCCACAATCTCCACACGACCATGCATGTCATACAGAACCCTGTATGACTCTACCTCAAGCTCCGCTTCATAAGTCCGTCACATCAGCTCTCGTGACGATGCTGAAGATGTATCGCAAGCAAGGCGCTAAGGCCCAACCATAGCATACTAAGCCACCTCTTGAATCCTAGAAATACTAGCTCGGACTATCGTTGGTCTTTGTATACTTGATACATGCAGATGTCCAATAGGAAACCAAACCAACAAAGTGGATTCACCGTGAGATACACAGGGACGCATTTCCTCTACGACTCAGGTTACATCATCATGACCTTGAAGACTTATTTTTACTATTCAACCTCGATGAACTCGACAACTCACTTCTATGATGCTGGACACTATAAGTGTACCATACAATGAAGTTCTACATTTACATAATATTGATAAATGTTATAACTCATTGCTTATGTATCCATGGTGCAATGAGTTCGGTGACGGCGACAACCGGTGGGTTTCCTCGACCCACACTTGGTCTCTGAGCAATCTATCAATGCAAACACATCCTTCATTGAAGAATACATAATGACGAGATTGCTTGCTCACACTAACAAAGAGTACATCCTGGTACCCTTCAACCAGGGGTAAGTGCTTCTCTAGTTGCCATACAAGTTTCATTTGTACTTTATACACAACATGAACTTAGGATTAATCACTATGGTAACACACATGACTAGGTCTCAGCGAATTCTGATTGTGATTGTACCAAAGTGGAGCAAGTAATATACCTTGATTCCCTACTTAGGAGCAACCATAACTTCACTCGTGTGCAACAAACAATTGATAGATAAACTCATTTCCTCGATATATAACTCTATTGTAGTCTTCCCTTTGTATATGTAGGTCGTTTAGCGCTTACGTTGCCCAGGGAGGGAGACACAAGGAATCTAGCGCCACACTACGATACATGACATGATTTTTGGTACCCACTGTATGCAACAATCCTGCTATATCACACTTTATTATAATGCCTCTAAAACTGACTATACCTATATATGTAATTCTATTTTTATAGTACCACCAGCAGACATAGGGCAACATATGTGAATTCTATATTTGCTGCCATATGCAGGAAATCATGAACGCTAAGATGAATGATCCAGAGGTTTGTCAACCTGCTAATAAATATTTTATAATTATCAATATATCGCTAGCACGTGGAATTCGATGAAAGTACATTCGATCTTAGCAAACTCGCCGAAGCTCGAGGACAACCCTCCGAATTCTTGATGGGGGTGGTAATACACAAGAATGGAGAGTTCCACACCGATGATGATGGTTATATGTTCAAACATTTTATACAATTGTAATCACTCAATTGTGCTTAATCAAAGAATTCATTCAGTTGTACTTCTTCAGTTGTTTAATTCATTTGTGAGATCTGCATATTAATTGTCGTGTGCTATATATGTGATCTGTTTACTTATTTTCAGAGGGCATGGCTAGCATTTCCTAAGGCTAGCTAAAAAATAGGAAATAATTTAGCTATTAAAATAGCTATCACAGACGATTTTTGGTATTAGCCGTATGTAATATTTCAGATATCACAGATGGCTATGTTGAAGAACCATCTATGATATCTATTATATCATGGAAAGTTTTTAGTATTAGCCGTTTGTGATATGTGAAATATTACAAACAACTATATTTAAGAACCATTTGTGATATCTATAATATCATAGATAGTTTTTACTTTTTGCCGTCTGTGATATCTAACATATCACATGCAGCTATATTTAAGAACCATCTATGATATCTGATATACCACAGATGATTTTGTTGAAAAAACCATCTGTGTTGTAAATTATCACATACGTTTTGAAAATCGTTTGTGATAACCACCTGTTATAGCAAACAAATAAATTCAGATGGCTCGAAAACTATCTGTGATGACGGTTTTGAACCGTCTGTGATGACCATTTCTGTAATAGTGCCTATTCCCTTTGATGTTGCAAGAATGACTTTTCTTGCCATTCCTTTAGTGAAAGGATCTGCTAGATTCCTTTCAAACTGGATGTATTCTGCAGAGATTACACATGTCTCTTTGGCATGCCAAAACAACTTAATTCATCTCTTTATGTGTTTTGAGGACTTCATATTGTCCTTCCTACTATTTACCTTGACCAAAATGGTTTGGTTATTGCAGTAGGTCAAAACAGGTGGTATTGGCTTTTTCAACACCGGTAGGCTAGAAAGAAGCTCTTTGAGCCATCCTGCCTCTATTACCACTGAGTTAAGTGCTACTAGCTTAGCCTCCATGGTGGACCGTGTAAGGATAGTCTGTTTAGAAGACTTCCACCAAATAGCCCCGCCTGCTAGAGTGAACACATATCCACTTGTAACCTTCATATCATCTGAGTCACAGATCTTGTAAAAATCACTGGATCCTTCAAAGACTGCCAGATGGCTAGAATAATGCATCCATAAATTATTGGTTCCATTTAGGTACCTAAGTACCCTTTCTAGTGCTATCCAATTATCATCTTCTGGATTGGCCATATACCGGCTCAATCTGCTTACGACATATGAGATGTCAGGTCTCATTGCATTGTCAAATACATTAAGGATCCAATTATTTGTGAATATTTAAGTTGGTCTTTTTCATGTCCAGTGTTTTCGTGTAACTTAGCATTTGAATCATAGAGTGCCTACAGGCTTAGCATCCATGAATACAAAGTGATTCAGGATTTCATCCACATAATGGGGTTGTATTAAAGTGCTCTCATTCTCATCATTTAATAGCTTAATGTTTAAAATAACATCAGCTTCATTTAGGTCTTTCATATCAAAGTTCTAGAAGAGGAAAGTATTATTGATTACATTCATGTTGGTCCCAAACAGTAATATGTTATCCTTATAAAGACACAGGATGATACCTTCACCCCCATTAAATTGATAGTAAATGCACTTGTCAGCTTCATTTATGCAAAACCTAGCTGAAGTTAATTTACTATCAAATTTCTCATATCTTTCCTTGGGAGCTTATTGTAGACCATACAGGGATTTAACTAAGTGGCTAAGTGGCATACATTCTTTTCTTACTCTTCAGCCACAAAACCATCAGGTTGTTGTATGTAAATCTCCTCATCCAACCCTTCATTTAGGAAAGTGGTCATCACATCCATTTGATGTACTTGGAGTTTATATGTGGTCACTAGTGCAAAGAGCACTCGAATTGTGGATAAACGAGCCACAAGAGAGTATTTATCAAAGTAGTATTCACCCTATTTTCTGTGTGAAATCCTTGCCACTAAACAGGCCTTGAACTTTTTGATAATACCGTCGGGTCTTCGCTTTCTTTTGAAGATCTATTTGCAGCCCACTAGTTTATATCCACTTGAAAGATAGTAATTTCTAAAGTTTTGTTAGCTAGGACGGAATCCATCTCACTGTAGACTACTTCCTTCCAATACTACGCATCCGGGGATGTGTATGCCTCTAAAATGTTACGTGGTTCATCATCCATGAGATATGTGATATAGTCATCGCCAAGAGACTTTTCAGTCATCTATCTCTTACTCCAACTCAACTCCAATTCAAGAGTGATGTCATCCACACCACGAAGAATGGAGTGTTCACATAAACCATTAGGGACAATAACTTCATTTGCTCTCATAGAGAACACATTTCCAAAGAAAGTTGTGTCACAAGATTCCATAAGGACATTTTTAGCGATATTGCTAACCTCATATTTGATCACTAGAAATCTACACGGTGTGCTGTGATGCGCATATTCTAGAAAGACATAATCAACAGTCTTAGGATCAAGTTTCCTTTTTTAGAAATGACACATGCACTTTTGCAAGGCAGCACAAAATACAAAGAAAGAACATATTCGGTTTTCTTTCATTCATCCTTCATAAGGTATCTCCTCATGATTGTAGGGAGGAATCTTATTTAGGACATAATTAGCTGTGAGAACTGCCTCACCCCACCATAATTCTGACATACCTGAGCTCTGTAAAATGGTATTCACTAAATCAAAAAGAGTTTGGTTTTTCATTTAGTAACTCCATATGATTGGTGATGCAGATCCACCTAGCAAGCTAGCTGAACCCAGTTGCTTTGGCCCTGATCTTTCACGATACGTCTTGTTGGATGCCCTCTCCAAGATAAGCCTTCTCCCACGCACACCGCAGCACGTGAACGAAGGGTAGAGAAACCGAAGTTTCAGCGAGTAGAATCCAACACCACAATTGGATTCAACACACCAAGAGTAATTCCTCAATGGAAATCTCAAGAACACACCAACAATGGCCACCAAACCATGGTGATTTTGTAGTTTCTATTTCTCAAATCATAACCTGAGTTACAATGGAGCTAAGGCCCTGGCCTTATATTGGTGCACAATGCACGGCCTTGACTAAAACTCACGCACAACTTGGCCTGAGGCCGAAACAAACTCCAATACGAACTAAAAAGGAAATACCTAAACTGTTACCTCTGCATTCTCTCTTAATTTATGATCTGACTATAAGGATTTCATGGCTGGCACCTTATCCATTGTGTGGGGGGCTTCAAAATAGCTTTCCAACAAGTCCAAGAACGCCCAAATCGGACTCCGTTTGTGAAAGTTATGGACGTTTTAGTATCGGTCTTGCCAGCTGTCGCAATCCAAGTCCGAATCGGTTTCAAATCTTTATATGTTTTGTTTTCTTGTTCAAGGGGCTTCCAAATCTGTTTGGAACATGATTGATTCGTTGTGTTTGGAACGACTTTGTGTAGGAAGCTCCAATCAAGTGCCGTTTGATTCGTTGGAAAATAGACTTCATTATCTTTCCAAATATGTCCTTTGTGCACATTAGAAATCTCAGAATTGGTATTCAAAGCTTCTTGAACATTATGCACAGAACTGCAAGCACTAACCAAAGTTGTAGTGCAACTTGGTGCCACATCATCCTCCCCTCCTTGAAGCAAAGCCGTCCTCGGCTTTGGGGTAATCTTGGGAGCTTGCTTCTTCTTGGCTGTAATTTCTTTATCAACATGAATAGCACTCTCCAATTTTGGTTTCAACACATGCTTCTTTCCCCCATGTACAAAAGTGTATGTGTTCGACCGGTCCTCATGCATAGCATTGCGATCATATTGCCATGGTCTTTCCAACAATAACCCACATGCATCCATTGGAACTACGTCGCAATCCACCTTGTCAACACAGTCACCAACAACAAATAGAACACACACCTTGTGAGTTATCTTTAGCCTTCCGGAGTTGTGTAGCCACTCCACATGATGTGGTTGAGGATGCCTCCACATGGACAACCCTAAAGCATACACCAAATCTTTGCTAATCACATTGGTATAACTTCCACCATCTATGATCAACTTGCATGCTTTATCTTTGATCTTGCACTCCGCTTGGAAAACACTCCACCGCTGTCCTTTGGTTTCAGTTTCTTTACTTTGCACCTTTCGGACCAAAAGATTAACACCATTCAATTCTGGATCACAATAGACAACATCCTCCTTGGAATCGTCGGATTTTTCGCTTTCAGAATAACTACTAGAACTTGTTGAAGCATAGCCATCTTTAGTGAGAAGCACTCTTCATTGATTTGGGCAATTACGCATCATATGACCCCTTCCCTTTGCACTTGAAACACTAAATTTCTCTAGCACAAGCATTAGAAGGCAAACTAGAATCAGTTTTAGTTGCTTCTTTACCTCTGTTGCTTGCCTCCTTTGAAAGAGCACCATTTGAACGGCTTGATGCCGCCACTTTGGAGTATGAACCTACATCATCGCCTTGCTGTAATGAACGCCTCCATGACTTTGTTTGAGTGTTAGCATATCCACCCTTGGCTTGCTTGCACTTCAATTGTTGTTCAGCACGTTCAGCTTGATGCACCAAGTCTTGAATGTTGTAGTAATGGACCATCTCCACCCTATCTTGCACATCCTCATTCAACCCATTAAAGAAACGTGCCATAGTAGCCTCATCATGCTCCTCTGTCCCTGTACGGATCATCAACATCTCCATCTCTTTATAATATTCATCAACACTAGAATTACCTTGACGTAGTTGTTGCATGTAGCCGGTTGTACAAGGTCCTCATGTAGTGTGCTGGGACAAAACGTCGCCACAAAATATTCTTCAGTTGTGCCCAAGTATCTGGACGAGCTCCTACGCGACACAATTGGTTCCACCAAACAAGAGCATATCCGGTGAACTCAATTGTCGCCAAACGGATCTTCTTATCCTCAGTATAGTGATGGGTGTCAAAAATTTGTTCGACACGCATCCCCAATCCAAGTAGTCCTCTGATTCAGCTTTACCATTAAATGATGGGATAGAAATTTCTATCCGCCCAATTCCATCATCCACGGCAACACGCTGAGCAAACCCAACACCATCATGCATACCTCCACCATGGGCAGCACCTCTGCCACGCATGTCCCTACCACGGTCAGCACCACGGTAGTCTCGAGCATGGCGTGGCTGTGGAGCAAAGCCCGCTGCACCATCAAAGACCTCCTCGTATTTGTCGTCTTCATATGGTGCACACCGTTCTGGATATTGAGGTCCCCGTTCAGCATGCTGAAATTGTGGTGGCTGGTTGCGTAGCGCCTCCGTCAAAGCATCAATTCGCGCCCCCAAATCATCAACCTTGCCTTCAAGCTTCCGGTGACAACTTAAGAAGTAGTCACGTGTCACTTCAAGCCCGTGTCGCACCTCGGGCAGCAAAGACGCCGCATATTGGGGCACCTCCCGATTGGCTCGGCATGATTATGTTGCGCCTTGCCATCTTCAATCTTCATAGAACCCGCCATCAAGAAAAATTCAACAACCTCGTACCGTGACCAACCATGCTCTGATACCAAGATGATGCGGATCCACCTAGTAAGCTAGCTGAACCCCATTGCTTTGGCTCTGATCTTTCACGATACGCCATGTTGGATGCCCTCTCCAAGATAAGCCTTCTCCCACGCACACTGCAGCACGTGAACGAAGGGTAGAGAAACCGAAGTTTCAGCGAGTAGAATCCAACACCACAATTGGATTCAACACACCAAGAGCAATTCCTCGATGGAAATCTCAAGAACACGCCAACAATGGCCACCAAACCATGGTGATTTTTTGGTTTCTATTTCCCAAATCATAACCTGAGTTACAATGGGGCTAAGACCCTGGCCTTATATTGGTGCACAATGCACAGCCTTGACTAAAACTCACGCACAACTTGGCCTAAGGCCGAAACAAACTCCAATACGAACTAAAAAAGAAATACCTAAACTGTTACCTCTGAATTCTCTCTTAATTTGCGATCTGACTATCAGGATTTCATGTCTGACACCTTATCCATTGTGTGGGGCTTCAAAATAGCTTTCCAACGAGTCTAAGAACACCCAAATCGGACTCCGTTTGTGAAAGTTATGGACGTTTTAGTATCGGTCTTGATAGCTGTCCCAATCCGAGTCCGAATCGGTTTCAAATCTTTATATGTTTTATTTTCTTATTCAACGGGCTTCTAAATCCATTTGGAACCTGAAAAGGAGTCTTTCTCAACCTTTAGAAAGCCATAGTGTGGTCAGATTTACCCTTACATGCATTGCAATACTCGAACTCTTTATGTTTGGCAAGTCTCGCGCGTCTCTCCGGACAACTCATGCAGCATCCAATGAAATTGCCATAACTTTGTATAGGAAGCTCCAAATCAAGTGCCGTTTGATTTGTTGGAAAATAGACTTCATTAGCTTTCCAAATATGTCCTTTGTGCACATTATAAATCTCAGAATTGGTATTTAAAGCTTTTTGAACATTGTGCACAGAACTGTAAGCACTAACCAAAGTTGTAGTGCTACTTGGTGCCACATCAATTGGGGTGAATATGGTGGAGTAACTTCATGAATTATTCCACATTCTTCATAGAATTAGGAGAATTCTTTAGAAATATATTCACTACCTTGGTCTGATCTTAAACGTTTGATTTTCTTTTCTAGTTGCCTTTTCACCTCAACCTTGCATATTTTAAAATATTCTAGTGCTTCATCTTTTGACTTAAGTGCATATAACAATACTTAGTCGCATCATCAACGAGAGTACATAAATGAGGAAAAAGTCCATCTGTGATCCCTCATCTTTTCAGTTCATCAATTTTTATCACCAAAATTAAAACCTGTCCCCCAACTAGCAATACCAGTTAAAATATACCCTTCTGCCCTTTGACCATGGTTTTGACCCACCTCGCATCCATGTTGGGTTTGAGTTGGCCCATATTGCAAGGACTAAGGAGTGGAGGCCATGTGTCATAGAGAGGAAGAGAGGATGAAGGAGATGTTGGGTTCTTCGTCTCCTTTCTATCAACTGCAAAGGAAATAGAGGAGGCAATGGACATTAGGGCGGTGATCACCAGCGGCGAGGGAGGTTGTGGTGGGCTCCAATGAGGGGCAAAACCGAACCCGCACAACACAATGAGTCCATTTGTGATGGTCTTGTTGACAGGGAAGCAATGGAGAAGGTGACAAAGGTTGGCTATAGGGAAGGAGAGAGAGTCACGACGGCTCTAGCGAAACAGTGATAAACAACAACAGTAGAGGGGTGCACGAACAATAGGAGAAGTGTTCACAATCAGCAGTGATCATATTGGATAAACCTATATAGCACTCATTTACCAATCCCTTTGTCTCATGATACCAGATCAAACTCAAGATAAGAACATACCATCCTTTGATAACTCAATCCTTCACTCAATCCTGTAGTGGATTACTTAATTGTGATTGACTACTCAACAACATTTGGTATGGACATGCACTTTCTTAATCCAACCACATCGAGTGGCCTAGAGATATCTCTCCAGTTATACAGGAGGTGCAAATTACATTTGATTATGCACATTCTCTGCATGTTTTATAGTAAATCCAAAATCTACTTTATGGCCACCCAAATACAGAGTAGCATTTGGAAACCCCCTAAGTACACTATTCCATATGTAGGAAACTATGACGATCTCAGGTCTAAGGATCTGACATACACTATGAAAGACACGTAAGAATATAACAATTCCAAAGTATTTGATGGTAAGTTAATCACCATATCCACGATCCATGAAATATGATCATCAATTAATACATGTGCTGATCTATAAATCATAATTGTCCCACATAATGATGTAAGGTTAGACATAATTTAGAATAACATCAAAACAAGAATGAAGAGTTTCACGAACAAGTTACATACTTGTTGATCAATATGAAAAATATTTATTTAAAAGATAATATAACATATTATTCAAAAAGATCATAAACATAGAAATGGTACAATCATCTTCATGGTTGCCTCTAGGGCATACCACTAATACCTGGCTCGTACTCTCCTCCACCTGTCGTTCTCTTTCTTGCTTCACATAGTAACCTTGCGGCCTCTCACTTGATTCAACTTTACATCAACACATGCGGCCTATATGCACTCGCACATGCACCTGAGTGATTGGCTTTCCTTCCTGCACCACATGAAATAGGGTTTGCCCTCGAGCCATGCACTGCACTTGCCCTCGATGTCCTTTGCGTTGTGCTCCACTCAGCCACATGCTCTATTCGTCCCCTCGATCATCCTTTATCTTCTTTCTCTCACAACTGATCTCCCTCTCCTCCCTCTCGGTTGTAGCTTCTTTCTTCCTTTCTTTGCCCAAAACAACACCAATATGAGATGTAATTCCTAAATATGACTTGACAGCACAAACTAATATAACATTAGTACTTGGGGCCACATCGCTTGCTGTCGACCGGTAACATTCTCTAAGCCATCTACATGTCCAAAGACTAAGAAACCATATCGAACACAAATTCCATACACTTAACTCACGTTAGTCAAAATAATACGTCATACAACTCAACACAACCAAACACTAACACCCATGCCATGCTCACACTCAAACTAATTCAATACCCATTTTGACTAACACCCCATACATATCTTAGGTACCCTTGGCATGTCTAACATCTCTAGAAACTCTCTGGATATCTCAGACATGTCTAGGGTACCTCTAGACATGTTTGCCCTCAAGAAGCCATTTACATCACTGTGCCACAATCGGTTAGACCACCTAGCACCAGTCTGATCTCTCTCCCCATGGTGGTCAGACTACACGAGTCCAATTCCAAAACACACTATCTAAAAAAGTGTAACATCCTAATTTTCAGAGTTTATTTGAAGCTTTCAAAAATAAAATTCACTATTTGGAATTTCCAAGAATTAAATAAAGCTTAAGATGAATTATTATTATTTAAAAGGATTCAATATGACTAAGTTAAACTTTAATTACAGTTGAAAGTATTTCATTTGGGTTCCTTATGCTTTAAGGATTTTTTTTGGAATTTTCTAGATTTAATTTCAGAACTATTTGCTATTTTCTAGAGCTCAAATGATTTTATTTTAATTTCTAAAATAAGAAAATCCCTTAAAAATCCTTTGCCCCAATTCTCCACTGGCCTAGCCACTTCGCCCTGCGGCCGACGCATGTTAGCCATCCGTCGCTCTCCCGCACGCATCCATGCTGTCCGATCTGCCCTTCTCCCCTGCCGTCCGATCTTCTTAGGTGCCACATGTTAGTGATCTAGTTGTCGTGACACTGTTCATTATCCCTAACCCAGACTATCGCTTTTGTGTCTCGCACGACACCGTTGCCGCTCGCCCATGTCCACTGCGAACTCTAATCCAGGCTCAAGTCGGTCATCCTCAGCGTCCGGGTATAAATAGCTGACCGCCCCTTGATCTCCACATCCCACAACCACCCCTAACTGTGCCTCACCGTCGTCCTTGTTGAGCTCTTGCACTGGAGTTCATTTGTCCCGCCACCTTCATCCTCAACGCCGACGAGGTCATCATCTTTGTCGTTGTCTCATGACCGCACCGCCATTTGTCACCTCCATCTTCACCGCCGGTGGGTGTAAACGTTGTCTTCGTCACCATCAGTAAGTAGTTGTCGAGCCCCATCCCCCGTCCTACACCATTGTCTAACCAGCCAGCCCATACCATCTACCTCGCCGCCGAAAGCCACTGCTGCCTCTATTCACATGCCACACGTGCCTTTCCCAACCATCCAATGCACCCTCGTGACCATCCGATCAGATCCACACCGACACTTCGATCTGATAGTCAGGATTCGTCCACATGATCCTCTGGGAGCCGTTGGACCTTAGAGTTGCTTTGCACCCTATGCCAGATGACGTCATCGGGATGATGTCACCCTAACCAAGTCAGTCGCCCACGTGTGTGCCACATCAGCATGCCACGTTAGCTACCATGTGTCATGTCACATCATCCTGCTACGTCAGCCCTAAAGTGCCACCTGTCTTCCATGTGTCTACCACGTCAGCCCTAGATGCCGCGTCAGCAAGCCAGTCGTCCATAGCACTATTTCATGAACTAAGTTCACTGTAGAGTTGCTATTTCATGGACCAAGTCCATAGCACAGTAGTATTTTCTTTAGGTTTAATTTTCCAAGAGTGTGTTCTTCTCTGTTTTAGCTCTGATTGACCCGGTTCTTTTTCCTAAATTTATCTAAAATTGAGCACTATCTCTTGGTTCTAGTTTTAAAGTTTTTGATGTTCATTTGGATTTTATTTTATTTTAGTTGTGCCTTGTTCGTGTTCTCTCTCGTTAGATAACGTCTTCGAAGAAGCTGAAGCAAGACCAGAAGACCAAGAATTATTAACTGAGCAAGGCCAAGGCAACTCATGTCCTTTGATCATGTTAGAATGTTCAGACCAGTTCAAACACTAGCTCGTGCAATTGGAGTAAGTCCAAAGAATTACTTGTTTTTCGACCATTGATTTACGAAGGGGTGGATTGGTTGGTTGCGATTGTTCGAACCAGTCCAAAAGATAGAGTGATCATTTTTTATCATCTAGAATCGGATGGTGTTCGAGTGGTCCAGGAGGATCGAACGGTGTTTGAGTATCATCAGAGGTCCCAACGGCTTTACGACCATGCTAAGTCAATCACTGCAGACTTTGACCGCAACAGCCTTCAACCACGGCAACTTTCGACCATGACTGATTTCGACCACGACAGAACGAGCACTAAAGATAATTGTAGCTACAGTACTTTTTCATGCTTGTAGACTTTACTAGTCATACTTGATAGTCGCAGACTTTGTACTTGATAATCGTAGACTTTGCGGTTGATAGTTGTAGAGTTTGTGGTCGATGGTCGTAGACTTTGTGATCGATAGTTGTAGACATTGCGGTTGATTGTCATAGACTTCACAGTCTTGTCGTCATAGTCGTAGACTTTACGGACTGCTGTCGTTGTCTTTGGGTTTAATTGAAGGCTTTGCGATTGGTTGCTGTAGGCTTCACGATCCGTACTTGTAGACTTCATTGCCGGTTCAAGTGCTTCATTCTTGTGATTTTTGGGTACTTCAAGTACTTGTGTTAGACCAGTGGGATGATTGGCTGGTGCTTGGTGGTCAGGTGGTCGTGGTACTCGTAGTCAAAAGGACTCGGTACTTGATGGTCGGTGATCAGTTGTCGTAGGTGTTGCGATCAGCTGTTAAAGACTTGTGGTAAGTGATCGGTATTCAGTAGTCAGTACTCGATGACTCTGGTCAGTAGTGATGCTTGTTATTCCTGAGTGTTTTAAGCGAAGCGATGGTATTTCTCGAGCACTTGTGGTTTTCGAGTACTGCATGAGCTAGTGGTCGTAATAAGTGATCAGTGGCATATTTCTCGAAAGCAATGGAATGTTTGGTTGTGGATGACCTAGTTTTTCACAGTCTCCTTGATCTATGTGCCAAGAGAAAATACGTCTTATAAACTTAGACAGAAGGAGTATTAGTCTAATGAATAGTGATTGCTAAAAGAAGCTATAAGACCGGTATACCAACAGAGCGTAGGTGGATGGTGTGTTCAAATTTTCTCTCAAGTATTTGACAATTCTTCACTCCAATAGCTATAAAAAGTTATGAAGATCAACAAGGCAAAATTTTGAAAAATGGCACTGCTATAGTGATTTTAGTTCGGTAAACAATAAAAAATCAGTATTATTTCAGATCCAAAATTTCATTAAATTTTTCATCTGTAGATTCAAAAAACATGAAACTTGAACCAAACCTAGATCATGACCTTAAGAACCTATCTTAACCAAAAATCTTGAAAGAACTTAAAAGAATTGGGATCTTTAGGTTCGTCAAGCTTTGTTGCACCAAAATCGGGTAAAAACCTAAAATTAAGTTAACTAAAAACAAAAGCCCCAAATCATTTGAAATTTGGTATGCATCTTCTCTAAGATATCAAGAACCTATTTCAATCAAAGTTTAAGAAAATTATTATGAAAGTTTGGATAATTTTCTATTTGAAGGACGATTACATCAAAACTGGTCAAAAAACCAAAATTCACTTGGAGAGGCTCGTTGGTGATTGATGGCCAACATAACTCTAGATGTATTCCCATATATCACAATAAGTTAGAACAACCAAGGAATCCAAGCAAAAACAACTGGATCAAGAAATCAATTGGAGAGGCCAAATTAAGTAAAAACTAGGCAACTTTAAAAAGTTACCAAACCTAATGCTTAGATGGATGAAATGGTTTTGGTAATTAATGACAATATCTGAATATGTGACTAATTGTTTGTTAAATGTTTGAAAGGTTTAGTCCCTATGAGTAATGTGACAACTCAAAAATGCATGCTAATGGTCAATATGAGGATCAAGATGGTTCAACACAAAGGTATAAAAATTCCAGGATCTCTTTTTGATTTTACTGGTCTTAGGAGAAAGGATAGAAGACTGGATTATAAGATAAATGTCATACTATTAAGATGGATCATAACTAGTAGCTTGATAAAATGTTCTTGTGCTATTTGGATCAATCTAGATCATGCATGCACTTAGAATTTCAATTGATAGCCAACTGTGTATTCCAAGAAAAATCGATAGTACTGGAGTTTACACGGTTGTACTACCGCTCAACGGTAAGACCGGGAAGGTAGTGCGGTACTATCGCAACCTGAATATATCGAAAAGTAGGCGGTTCGTACCGCTCAGTTTTGGTTCTTGAGACCACCGTGTTAGAAATCGAAACTATCGGCAAGCGAACTACTGCAATTACAATGTCGGTAGTACCGCATGAACATTCAGTGGCTAGTTTGGAGGCTCTGATATAGCCATTACTGTTGCGTCAGAGTAGGTGCGGTAGTACCAGAGATTATACTGCGGTACTACCGCTCGTCGTGAAAATTTTAGGAATTGCCTTGCAACGGCTATATTTGGTTAGTGGGGTTATAAATATCTCCCCACCTGCTAAAGGACATAGCTAGAGACCTCATTTAACATCCTTGAGCATAGAACACACTCCTCACACCTCTCATTTACTTGTTGCATTCATTGTGAGGTGGTTGAGCAATTCCATGTGCATTTTATTCTAGTGTTGATCTTTGGCACTTGAATTCTGTCAAGCAAAGATCTTGGTTTGTTACTCTTGATGCTTGCCAGCACCTAGATGGTTTGGCGGGAGATTGCGATGTGGCCTCTTCAAGAAGATTGTGAAGAGGCCCGGCGCCAACTTGTGAGTGGTTTGGTACTCACCATCTCTGGAGCGGAGGAAAAGCAACCACTAGTGGATTGAGAAGTTAAGGCTTAGTTCATAGAGCTGGTCCAAGTCGCTTGGGCTTTCCTCATTATGGGCTAGTGAAGACAAGCAAGTCTTCGACACCACAGAAAAAACATCTCTTGTCATTTGGTTATTTCTTTGCCTCTTCTTTCCGCACTTATATCTCTAGCATATTGTGATTATTGAGATTGTTATATTTAGTTGTGCTAGATATATACTTGTAGAGACTTGTGCTTGTGGTGCCTTAGCTTCTAGAATTATGTAGGTTCAAATTGCTTTGAAATCTTGCCTAGTTCTATTTTGTGGTAATTCCTTTTACAAGGCAAGAATTTTTAGAACCTCCTATTCACCCCCTCTAGTCAGTTATCCTGGATCCTACAAGTGGTATCAGAGCTTGGTCTCTCATTGATTTAGACTTCACCGTCTAAGAGAGAAAATGATGGCTAGTGAGGGTATTGCTATAAGAAAGGCACATCTTTTTGATGGATCTAATTATTCTTATTGGAATATTAGAATGTCTATATATCTTAAGGCCATGAGTTCGAGCATATGAAAAATTGTAAATGAGGGCTATGTCATGCCTCTTGATCCACTACATCCCATGGAACAGAGGGGCGTAATGCTCATTTAGATGTTCAAGCTATGAATGCTCTTTTTGGCATTTTGAACGTAGATGAGTTCAATAGAGTGAGTAATTTAGAAACTGCTCACGATATTTGGACCACCCTCTCGAAAATCCATGAGGGAATATCCACGGTCAAAGAAGCCAATTGCATAGACTTCTGATCAAATATGAGACATTTATAATGTTGCCCCATGACGACATTAATGAGATGTATTCTCGCCTCAACAACATTGTAAATGAGCTCAAGGGTCTTGGCACATCACTAACGAATGTTGATATTGTAAGTGTGAGACATTGGTGACACTCTTTCTCAACTCTCCCAAGTTGACAAGAATAACGCCAACACAACTCTCGGGAAACCTCATCACTAATGAGTTATGTAAGAAGGATAAGGAGGAGCTCTTGGAGCAATTCTCTTCCAAGGGCAAGAAGATCACTGCTTTCAAAGCCAAGGCGCTATCAAGTGATGAGTCCGAGGATGATGAGGAGGACTCCGAGGAGGATTTGGCTATCCTTGTGAGAAAGATGAAGTTCATGAAGAAGTGTTCATACCGAAGCGTTAGTTATGAGAAGGGCAAGAAAGGGTGCTCCTACAACAACAAGCACTATAGCAACATTCATTGCTATGAGTGCGATGAGAAGGGCCACATTACCTTTCACTACCCCATGAAAAAGGATGACAAGGGCAAGTCATCCAAGAAGAAGCACTTCAATGGTAAGAAGGAGCTTTTCAAGAAGCTTCACAAAGAGGGCATGAATGAAGCACACATCAAAGAGTGGAACTCTGATGAGGAGTACATGGATTCTAACCCGATGAAGATGAGTCCCCAAAAAGATGGGACTTATTGGCATCGCCATCAAGGAGACTCCATACCTCTTTGCATCTCCTACATGCCTCATGGTAAAAGGAGAAAAGGTAAAAACCCTTGATGATGATGAACCCACTTATGATGAGCTCATGGACATGCTAGTTGAATTAAATGAATATTGAAGGACCATGTGGGATGGTCCAAGTTAATATTGTGATGAACTATTGCAATGTTTGTGGAGTGGTCAATTGGCTTTGCAAAGATTGCTCTCTATCAGGTTTGGTTTGGGCAAAAATTGAGGATTTGGGATTTGAGTCATAGATTTAGTTGGGTTGACCTGAGTCATTGGATTAAGGTTGCATGATGCATGTCTGGGGTAATGTAGGTCAAGTTGTGAAGAACTTGTACCTGGAAATGAATTCTTTGTTTTTGGATGTTCAGGGTCGCTTGGAGTCAACTATGGTCAACGGCGATGATCAGGGCTAGGCTCATGAGGAGTTGAGGCCCAGAAACGATCAAGGATACCGGGTGAGACAGTGAGTTCAATCATAGCACGAGAAAGGCGGGAAAGTTGAAAGCGAGTTCAAATGACTACATGACGCTAGGTGGCTTGCATGGGCCAAGTGAGCTGTGGTTTGGTGGAACCGGGATGAGAGAGACTTGGCTACACGTGGCAAGCTACCGGTGTACCTACATGTGGCAAGCATGGCGATTGCTTGCAAAAGATGGTGATGGCCGGGTGAACAAAGGGGCATTTCGGTATTTTAATCAATATACCGGAAACTATTTTGGATCAAAACCACGACGTATGGGCGATGCTCTAGAGAGTGGTTTAATTCAAGATGGAGTTAGTTTGATCAAGGCTAAAGATTTAGCAAATATACACTTATACACTTTGAAAAGCGTGCATAAGTGAACTTGAGTGAGTAAAACCCGTGTGTGGGGTTAATGGGTCTCCTCCATTCTAATAGTGGATAGGATCCATTTTGGGGAGTAGGTGGCTGGTTGCTCACCTATAAAATGGGTGGGATGGAGACATGTTGGATTAACCGTCCCACCCCTCTCTCATATGCTTTCTTGTTTAGGGTTAGGGTTTTGAGAGTGGAGCACATGGTGTGCTCTTTGTCCTCCAAGGTGGAGTGGCTATAAACTCAACCTTCTCAAGAGGGCAATACATCAATATTTGCATATTTCTATGGATCCATCTAGATTTAATTGTTTTGCTCTTGATTTGGCCTCAAAGTACGATTTATTGATCCAAGAGTTCTTGAGTCAATTTTGTTGGTGTTCTAACTTGCTATGACATGTGGGAATACATCTAGACTCATCTTGGTCATCATCCACACATGAGCTAGTTATATTTACCGATTTTGGTTTTGACTCGGTTTTCATATAGCCTTCCAACAAACTAAAAACGGTCTCACCTTTGGCCATGATTTTTATGATCGTTTGTTGGAATAGGTTCACAATACCCTAGAGATGATCTTTGCAAAGTTTCACATCATTTGGATCTGTGGATCAAAAGTTCCATCTATTTTCATTTTGAATCTAAACTGAAATAGTCGGTGCTCCTCTCTATCTGGAACTTCAACCGGCTTTATGACCACATTGGTTTAGACCATGGTCAAGTTCTAGATTGCATCATGTTTCTTTCAACCATGTTCATTCTTTTGAGTGCTTCATGTTTTTCTATTTTGGTTTTGATTCTGAACTGAAACAGTCAACACTATTCTCTATCTAGAACATCGAACAGTTTTACGACCATGTTCGTTTCAACCACGGTCAAATTCCATACTTCATTGCACCGGTTTCGACCACATTCACTCTTTCGACCGCTTCTATTTTTCCTATCGCATGGGATTTTTGATCGCTCATGGATGCTTGTTTTCTCTGGTTGGTTTTTTATCTGTTTTGACCACGTCAGTCACATATCACTTGTTGGCCTCCGACTTCATTGGTTGTTCGACCACTCATTGGCTTACGAATACGTTGGTTACGACCACGTTGATCATTTTGGTTGCCAACTGGTTCCAAATATGTTAGGGTTTATTTCGTACGTTGTCTATTATGCTCCCTGGTGCCTTACGAGCGATCCGCAGTGATAGTGGCATAGAGTTCAATAATTCCTACTTTGAGAGGTTTTGTGATGAAACAGGTGTAGAGCATCAGTTCTCCTCTCCGCACGTCTCTCAGCAAAATGGCGTCATGGATCGAAAGAACCATACCTTGGTCAAGATGGCGAAGATGATGCTAGATAAGGATACTACACCTAGGAAGTTTTGGGCTGAGGCTATAGCCATAGTGTGTCATGTTTCAAACAGAGCTTTTTTGAGGGCACACTTGCATCGCACTTCTGATGAGTTGAGGTATGGGCGAAAGCCCACTGTCTCGTATTTTTGTGTTTTTGGTTGCAAGTATTTTATTTTGAAGTTTGAGAACCTAGATAAATTCGCGTCACACTTATTTGATGGTATCTTTCTAGGTTACTCTACTTCTTCGTGGGGTTAAAGGGTCTGGAACTGCGAGTCTAGCAGGATTATAGAGACCTGTGAGGTGACTTTCGATGAGGCCAGTTCTGTTACTAGGCTCAACATCTCAGGTCCAGTAGTGCAGTCCAAGACCATCTTCGTAGATGATGAGGAGGATGAAGATGAAGGTTTTTTACCTAATCAATCCATCATGCCCTTGAGGTGCCTGCTTCTACCACTATGCCTCAGGGAGATCAGCCCTTACCTTCCAGTTCTCCTAGAGCTAGTGGCTCTGCTCCTACCTCGATAGCTCATGAGGTAGATGCCACTTCTTCTCATCCAGGACCTCCCCATCACATTCAGTGATGTCATCATCCAGAGCAAATCATTGAAGATCTTTTTGAGCATGTCACGCGTTCAAAATCTGGCTTATCTCATTTCTGTCTTCATTCTGCCTTTGTCGCACCTTTGAAGCCCAAGGATGTCTATCATGCACTCTCTGATATGTCTTGGGTCAATGCCATACATAAGGAGTTAAAAAATTTCAAGAGAAACAAGGTTTTGTCGCTTGTTGAGTCCCCTAGTGGTCATAATGTCATCGGAACTAAGTGGGTCTTTAATAACAAGTAGAGTGAGGATGGGGTAGTCATTTTAAACAAGGCTAGACTGGTAGCTCAGTGTTTCTCCTAAGTTGAGGGTTTAGATTTTGAGGAAACCTTCGCCCCTGTAGCTAGGCTAGAGGCCATTAAGATTTTTCTTACATGTGCAGTGTCTAAGGGCTTCAAGCTATACTAGAGGGACGTCAAGAATGTCTTCCTCAATGGGAGAATCCCAAATACCCAACCATATCTTCAAGCTTTCCAAAGCCCTGTATAGATTTAAGTAAGCCCCTAGAGCTTGGTATGAGAAGTTTAAGTCCTATTTGTTGAGTCATAGGTTTGAGATGGGTAAGGTAGACAAGACCTTGTTAATTTGCAGTCATGGCAATGACCTTCTAGTTTTCTGATGTCATGAGCACAGAGTTTGAAATGAGTATGATGGGCGAGTTGAGTTTCTTCCTCGGCTTCCAGATCAAGCAGACTCGAGAGGGTACTTTTTTGCATCAAGGCAAAAACACTCAAGACCTCCTAAGACGCTTTGACATAAGTGATGGCAAGCCAGTGTTAACTCCGATAGTGACAACAATCACACTCAATCCAGATGAGGATAGCGAGCCGGTAGATCAGAAGGATTACCGCAACATGATTAGTTCCCTCCTGTACCTCACTGCTTGAAGGCCAGACATACATTTCACTGTGTGTCTGTGCACTCGACTTTAGGCTTCTCCTCATGTCTCTCACCGTCAAGCAGTAAAGAGCATCTTCAGGTACCTTCGAGCTACTCTAGGCTATGGTATCTGATACTCTTTAGCTTCCTGTCTTTCCCTTAGATCCTACTCCGACGCACACTTTATTGGCTGTAGGATAGATAGGAAGAGCACCTCTGACACTTGCTAATTCATTGGCATTTCTCTTATTTCTTGGTCTTCTAGGAAGTAGTCCAGTGTTGCACAGTCCGCCGCATAGGTCGAATATGTTGCAGCCGCTAGTTGCTATAGTTAGGTGCTTTGGATGGTTTCGACCTTGTGGGACTTTGAGTTAGTCATACATAATGTTCCTCTCTTCTGTGATAACACTTTTGCCATTAACATTGCCAAGAACCCAGTGAAACACTTTAGGACCAAGCACATACATATCAGATATCATTTCTTTAGAGACCATGTGGAGAAAGGTGACACAGTGCTTCAATTTGTGGAAAGTGACCACCAGTTGGCTGACATTTTCACCAAGCCTTTAGATAGTCGAGGTTCATGACCTTGCGGGGAGAGCTTTGGGCTGTCTATCCTTATGGATTTATATGAGGGAAACATCTTGTACTTTCTGTATTATATTGTCCATATGCTTCTTTTTCATTCCATTGCACTTTGTTCATTGGGTGCATTTGGGTTAGTCTTTCTAGCATAGACTAGAGTGGTTCTCATTCTCAGTTGTTTAAACTTTTTCCTCTCATCTTATGATCCTAAGATGCTGCTTATTAGTTGCTTCTCTTCTCACTAAGTTGAGTTCACTCACTTCTTTTAGGTCTAGCAAGGGTTGGGCCCCCTAGGGCAGACAGGGAACGCGTTTACTCCCTAGTGTTTTAGATGACTAGCTGATAGTCCTAGAGTCATGTGGGGTAGATGAGAGCAAGTCTAAGCTATAGTATTCCTTCTATCTTGTCTATGCCGTAAGGACTGCCATTTCTTTTTTCTATCCAAGCTTCTTCCCTCTTGCTTATTGATTTGGTTCAGGGGGAGTTTATTTGAGATTTTTTGGAGCTTAATGATGACATAACTCAACTTAAGCCAAAATGCTTCTAAAATTGATTCACTTGCTGAGGGGGAGCTGGATTTTCTTTTTATTGCATCATATTGCATTTAAATTCAGCAATGTGCGTTGAAATATAAATACATGGAGCCCTGATCATTGTCCCCATCTGACATGATAAGACTGCTTTACATCTTGCTATGACTTGTGCTAGGTTGTGAGATTTATCATGTCTTTCTATGTGTAGCCTAGCTTTTGCCATACTAGCTTTATTAAATTTGAACAACTTCAATTAAATCATGTCTTGTTGGATCACCTGATTAGTTTGGCTCCAGTGATCCTCTTATGATCATGCCATGTCAAATAAGCTAAGTTGAGTCCTGAATCTGCATTGAGCTTTAGATTGAGCTATGCTAGTTCATTAGTGAAGCATGAGTTAGTATTAACTCTTTGTTCTTGAACTATGTTAAGAAAATACTAAAAGATCTCTCTTGTGCGAAAAACTGATCTTACTAATCCTTTCTTATAAGATGGCTTGCTATTACACTAGGCATGAACTCAGGGGAGTTTTGGATGACCAAGATCACTTCCTTAAACTTCTTGTTTGGAGTGGTTGCATAAGGCTTTAGATCTAGCACATGGCTAAGAAAATAAAATCTTGTGAACAATAGTTGAAGCCAACCATGAATTTCAGAAAAATGTCAAATGTGCTAAATTTGTTCAATTACAAGTGATATCAAGTACTTGAACAAAACGTCTCAATTTTAAACTTGTATCACTCTAAATTGACTCAATTATAACTTCTTGGTTCCACTTAGAATATTGACATGGTTTAACTCATTTTTGAATACATTTAACTAGACTATGATATTGAGTGACTTGATATGTTAAACAATCCATTTAATTTTAGATTATGGCCTATTTGGTTTTAGCTTGACTATACATGGGTTGACATGATCTAAATAGCACTTTCACTTTTTATGGCTTAGTATAATACCTAAAAAATCATTTTGGATAATCTTCATGGCTCCTAATGCTCAAAATGAATAAATTACAACCACTTCATTTCATTCATACTCTATCTTCTTCGATGCATCTTGATGATTTCATTGTCAAAGGGGGAGAAAGATTGGTAAAAATGCATATCTAAAGCATGTTTTGGAGTTTTTGTGCAATTGATTTATTCTCACCTAGAGTGAGATTTCCTGACTCACTTAGTGAATTTGAAGCCATTTGTGGAAAATTTGTTATTTTCAATGGTTTCACTTCATTTCTGCTTTTGTGAGACCATGTGGAGGTCACCCCGTGGTTGTGATGAGTAATTGACTCTTGATCTAGAAAGATTGAGTTTAGTTTTTGAGGTTTGAGCTGTCTCTGCAAAGTCGTAAGCCTTGAGAATGGTCGGCAGACCACTTACTAACCACGTTGTCGGCAGCATGTGGTCGGCAGTAGCTGTTACGACCACGTTGGCCGTGGTCAGAAGCTGTTACGACCACGTTGGTCGTGGTCAGAAGCTGTTACGACCACATTGGCTGTGGTCGAAAGTCAGTAGAAGGGTTTACAACCACTGCAGAGCAATTTGAACGTGGTCGGAGGGGTTTACGACCACGTTATCCGTGGTCGGAAGCTGGCAGTTAAGTTTACAACCACGTTCAGAAGTCGTTCGCCTTAGTTGGCCGTGACCGGAAGCCGGCTACACTGTTTACGACCACAATGTCGAAAGTCAGAAGTCTGCTGAAGGAGTTTCGACCACTGCAGAGCAATTTGAACATGGTCGGAAGGGTTTACGGCCACGTTATCCCCGGTCGGAAGTCGACAGGCGTATTTACGAGTGGTCAAAAGACAGACGCCGTTCTCAATCGGTAGTTGGCAGACAGGCTCCAACCACGTTGGGAAGTCAACAGCCTTCGACCAGTCAGGCTCCGATGTAACATCCCAAAAATTTACTTTCTGAAAAATTTAAATTCAAATTAATTATTTTAAAGTATTTGAGTTTTATTTGGATTTGCCCTGAATTTCTGTTTTGAAAAACTGGATTTGAAAAGTATTTTAAGTAAAACCTAAAAATTATTATTAAATAAAAAGATATTTGGAATTTCTATAAAAATCCTAATTCAAATTAATTATTTGGAGTTATTTGGCTTTTATTTGGTTTCCTGGATTTTCTGGAGTTTAAAACCTATTTTTGAAATTAAAAAGTATTTCAAATATGAAAATTAAATACCAACATTAGTTGGAAGTATTTTATTGAAGTCCAAAATGTCTCCAGGAAGTTCTCTGAATTTTTCTGGGAATTTTGGAAGTAATTTCATATTTTTCTGAGCTTTATTGAATTTTCTGGGCTTTTCTGAAAATCCTAAATCAAAAATAAAAATAAAAATCCCCTCCTCTCCCTCCGGCCGCCACGTGGACGGCCGGATTGCGCCCACGTCACCCGCCGCCACATCCCGCCTTCCCCCTTCGGATGCCCGCCACGTCGCCCCCTCGGCCCATCCGGCTCCTCCGCCCCGCGCTGCTCCTTCGGCCGCCCGATGCGCTCGGCACCACGTGTCGCCATCTCGGCCGCCCCTCTCCCTCTTCCGCTGACTGGCAGGGCCCGCCTGTCAGGCTCGCCCCCTACCTCGCGCCTTCTTCCTCCTCTTGCGCTGCCGCCCGCAACGGTCACCGCCGCCATTCCCGCTGCCTCCCCCGCTCGTCCGGATCTGGTCCTTCTCCCTCCCTCTTCCTCCCCGACCAGCCCCGCCATCTCCGCGCCCGATTTCCGCCGTCCATGTGCCGTGTCCCCCCTAATTCCGCCCGTAACCGTCCCCGCCCGCGCCATCTCCGGCGAAGAATCCGCGACGCCTCCGCCCTCCACCCCGTATAAATTCCCCGCCCCCGGCTTCCCCTCACTCCGCCCCACCTCCCCCTCCACTCCCCTCTCCCTCCCGGCCTCCCCACCGCCTCCGCGCCTTACGCATCCACCCCGCCGCCGTCGACAACTCCGGCGAGGAGTTGCCAGAGCCTCGGGCCTCGCCTAGCCTCGCCGTCTCCACCACCGCCTTCGCCGCACCCTCGCGCACCTCGGAGACCTTACGGCCGAGCCCCTCCGCCGCCGGAACCACCTCGCCGCCGGAGCCCCCGAGCCGCTGCCGCCTTCCCTCATCGCCGACCATCTTCCGGCCGCCCTCGGTAACCTCCGCCCCCAACACCGAACTCCCCGTTGCCCCCTCCTCCCATTACCGCCCTCGCCGTTGGCCGCCGCCCGCCGGAGCGCCGGCGAGCATGCCATGCCTGTGCGCCACCACCGGCTAGCGGCCACGTCAGCTTGCCCGGCCCACGTGGCAGCCCGGGTGGCAGCTCGGTGGACGCCACCTCGGCGCCTCCTTGCCCCGTCGGCCGCCACGCCACCACCCCGCCACCTCAGCGCCTCCCCCTCTCAGTGGACCTGGTCCATGGACCATGGGCCCACTGTCAGTTGGCCCTTTCCCTGGCTGACGTCATGCTGACGCAGTTAATCCGAATTTTCAGTTGAAAAATAATACGGCTGAAAAATAAAATCAGTGCTGACGCAATAATCCAGATTTTCCTTTAGAAAAATAATTCCAGAAATTCCCATTTTCCATTTTCTCTCTTCTCAAACTTCCCAGAGCCCGTTCTACTTCGTCCTAACTCCGTTTGAGCCCATTCAAATTTCTAAATTCATCAAAAATTCCAAACTATCCATTTGTTCCATCCTTTCAAATATTTGAAATTTATTTGATATTTCAAATATTTAAATTTCAAATTCCAATGCCTAGTTTAAATTCAAAGCCTCAGTTCCATTCCAAATTTCCTGTGCACTTTCAAAATTCAAATTCAAATCTTGCCAAATCTCCATAAAATCCATTCTATCTTTCTTGGTCCAAATATTATCTCAGTAATTTCTTTTCCCAACCGATCTTCCAGATATTCGTTCTCCCTCATACGAACTCCGAATCCGTTGATTCTTTCTCCTAAATTCATCTAAAATCATAACCTATCCAAATATGGCCTCTATTTGAGTTTTTGAGTTTATTTGATTTGATTTGTATTTATTTGCTTTGTTTGCTTCGTCTTTTCTCGCGTAGATTCCAACGTTGTCGACGATCCCTCTTCACAGCAACAAGAAGACCCAGAAACCCTGCAAGAAGGCAAGTCTCCTTTGATCCTGTTGAACCTATGATTTCGAAATGTTTTAATTATTTTAAATTATGTGCATTGCTATTTATATAAAATATTAGTTCAAATCTTAAGGATTAGTTAAACCAACCTTGTTATACCCTCCATTGAAATTGAATGCCATGTACCTTTGTCACCCTAGAATTTCATTTGTCTCAATAATGAGATTATTACTGAATCTTTGTGAATAGTGGAATGGTAGTATAATGCTTAGTCTCGCTATTTAATACCTTTGAAATCTTGAAAATGGGAAATTATGATTTATTGTAATACCCCTGTGTTTATGAAAATTAGTGGTAATTGGAGTTGCCACTGTTCTTTTAAAATAAACTAAAATGTGAAAATTGGTTTAGATTATGGTGGATGGTTGGTTTGGATTGGTGCAGGAAGCACGAGATCTTGTAATGTGTATGTTCCACCCTAGTCAATTAAGGACCGACGCTTGTGTTTGTCCAAACTGAGCATTAACCGTACAACCACAAGTCTATATGAGTACGACCTAGCTGACTAACTTACGATAGTCTAGTTTAGGTGCCACCAGTGGAAAGTGGGTGCCAGGGATGGACTGGTTATCCACAGTGAGGGACAGGGATTTACTGTACTCATATGGCGCAAGAGGGGGCTTCGGTTCGGGCAGTTAGCCTACCTGCGGTGAAACCTCAGCGGGTGGTATGTAGCTAGATTAGAGTAAGGTAAAAGCTTTGTGATATTTTATCTGGGTCTCATGCCAAAGGAAGCGTGTTGACTTTTAGGATAATTTATCTCTTGTGGGTAAAGTTGTACAACCTCTGCAGAGTGTAAAACTATTCGAATAGCCGTGCCCACGGTCAAGGGCGGGCAAGGAATGCATGCACATGGTAGATTTCTGGTTTTGTTTTAAAATCAAAAGTTTTGTATTCCGAGAGTGGAGGGAACTCTCGGAAGGGAATCCTGGCGGATGGAGCCAGAGAGGGTGGATGGAACCCGCAGTTTAAACTTGACCAATGGTAATTGGTTAGCTAGTGTTGGTAGTTGGAACCTTCACTAGAAAGTTAATTCTGTTAAAACATTTACTTCATTAAATTGATGCCTTCGAAAATAATTAGTAATATTGAGATTTCAAATATTGCTTTATGCAAAAGAACCGTATGGCCATCCTTTGTTAAAGCCTTGCATCTATGCATTTTTCCCAAGACTTGCGGAGTACTTTATGTACTCACATGCTACACTTAAAAATAAAATCTCAGAGGAAGTTGAAGCTCAAGAAGGTGACTACGACTACTACTTCGCTTGCGGCTGCGATGGATTCTTCCCGGAGGACTAGGCCACGCTTCCCCAGTCAACTGCCTGTGGCATCTTGATGGGTCTACTTTGATTTCACTTTGCTTCCGCTGTGTTTTGATTGTGCGAGGTCTTGAAACCTCCAATGTAATAATGAGACCCGGTGGTCAGTACTCTTCATAATTGTAATAAATACGTTATTGGTCATGAATCATTTCTGTTTAACTGTGTGCACTAGCTTTGATCTGGGACTAGTGCAGAAATACACAGAGGGTCCGGGTTTGGAAATCCGGGGGCCCGACATCCGACCACGTTGGGAAGTTGGCAGCCTTCGACCAGTCGAGCTCCGACCACGTTGGGAAGTCAGTAGCCTTCAACCACGTTATTGCGAGAAGTGGTCGGTAGTCGAAGCCACGACCACTGCGGTCAATAGTCGGCAGACCTCGACCACGACCATGTTGGAAAGTTGGCAGACTCCGACCACATTGTGAAGCAGTCGAACGAGGTCGGATCAAAGTCGGACGCTGTCGGACGTGGTCGTAGCACAGTCGTTTGCGGTCGGACATGGTCAAACACGGTCGAAACACAGTCACATGCGGTCGGTTGTGGTCAAACGTGGTCGAACATGCTCGGAATAAGGTCGGACGCAGTCGGTTGTGGTTGATACTAGTTGGACATGCTCGGAATGAGGTCGGACGTGGTCGGAAGCGCTCAGACGAAGTCGGGACGCGGTCGGACGAAGTTGGAGTGTGGTCGGACGAAGTCGAACGTGGTCGGAAGGGGCTTCGACCATGGTGGAAAGCGATGAATGTGATCGGAAGGTTCTTCGTCCATGTAGTAAGCGGTCGTAGCTTCTGGTAATCGGTTGTATGGACTTCTAGGTGGTCATAACGATCTGGGATGAGGTCGTGAGCTTTGAGCGTTGCATGTCTTGTGATCTCGACCGGTTGTAAGTTGGTAAGACCTGGTGGGTAAGTCATAGCCGAAGCTAGCGATGGTCGTAGCGATGTTGTGTGCGGTCGTAGGCCATGTGCTTTTCTTGTTTTGTGCATTCGACTGGCTGAGGTCAGTAGTGGTCGGGTGCTCACGACTTGGTGGTCATAACGGCTCTCACGACTTGGTGGTCGGCTAAGGCTTTACAACTTGGTGGTCGTAAAGGCTCTCACGACTTTGTGGTCCGCACTACGACTTGGTAGTCGTAGGTGCATTATGACTTTGGTCGTAGCAGTCTGTTACATGGTCGTAGCTCGTGCTGCTTGGTCGTAGCAAGCTACGTGGTGGTCGCAACAGTCTAGTGTGTGGTCGTAGGCTGCTGGGAGTCTATGGTGGGCTCGTGTGCTTCTCTGTCTTGTGCAACAAAGTGGTCGTATGGTGTCTAGACTTTGTGTGATAAAGTCATAGCGGCTTGTGATGGTCGTAGCAAGCTTTGAGGTGGTCGTGAGGACCTGCTGGGTGGTCATAGGCAGCTGGGAAGTCTTCCAGGGCTACGACCACTTCTTGTACTGTGCATTCGATTGGTCGTAGGAGGATTACGACCAGCTGTGATTGTGCACTGGGGTACTTGTTGGTTGTGCCAATTGATGGTCTGCTTGTTTGGTGCGGTGCTATGTGATGATTTGCTTGTCCGTGTGGTTGCAGGACTTTGGAGCCAGGTCATGGTGAGGCGTAGGAGGACCGGGACTAGCACAAGAGGTGTTGAGGTCCAGACAGTTAGGAGACGCCGGAGATTATCGAGGCTGGTGAGTGTAACAACCCAGATGTTTATTTCAAAATTTTCAGTAAAAAATCAATTTCAAAGCTAAAAAGTATTTTTGTAAAAATTAAAAGACCAACTTTAAGTTGAAAATATTTTTCCTAAGTCTAAAATATCTCTAGGAATTTCTGTGAATTTTTCTAGAATTCATAGACTTTATTTCCTATTTTCTAAGTATTTGTAAACCTTCCTAATATTCCTGAAAATCTAAATCAAATTTAATCCTCAACCTCTCTCCTCGGCCAACATGTCGTCGTAAATCGATTTTTCAGTTCAAAAATAATTTCAGAAAATCAGTTTATTCTTTTCTCTCCTTTTAAACTTCCAAAAGCCCGTATTTGTTCATTTTAACTCCGAATGAGCCCATTAAAATTTATAAATTCATAAAAATTTTTAATCTATCTATTTCTATCCTCTTTTCAAATTTTTGAGTGTGTTTGAATTATTTGGATTAAATTAAAGCTTAGAAAATAAAAATAATTTAAATGGTTAAAATAAACTTCAAATAAATCCGAAATTATTTTATTTAATTTTTTTAGATTCCAAGGATATTTGTAGAATTTTCTTAAAATATTTTGAATTTATTTTTTTTTTAAAAAAAAATATAGTATTTTTTCGTTTTCTCTCCCCTCGCTTCATCTTCTTCACGAAGCGTTACTCCAGAGCGTGGCCGCCATGAACAAGATTTTGAAGCTCTCATTCCTCATGATTTTTCGTGCAATCAAGTGCATTCACTTCCTCTCTTGAAGACTCCTCCATTCTCAACTGTTCCTCTCCTCCTTCATGTGCATTTACACAAAAATGAAACCGTTGCTCTAAATGACATCGTTGTTTGATCTCTCTCTCCCGTCCACCTCCACCCCTATAAAAGGGAGTAGGGGTGCAAACGGGTCGGATTCGGACGGATATTGTTGTTACCATATCCTAACCCATATTTTTTCTCCGGATTCGGTACCAATCGGATTCGGTGCCGGATCGGTCGGGATTAACCCGTTTGTAAGGAATACATGCAGTACAGCAAATGGAGTAGGAGGACGTACTGTCAAGAACTTGATGTTACTACTTAATAGCTGATGTGGAAGATTTTATTTTACCATTGCAAAAGAAAATGAAACATCAAATAGTAGCACTAACCTGAAATCAAACTTGAAGACGTATCGGATTCGGACGGATATTGCTGTTACCATATCCTAACCCATATTTTTTTCCGGATTCGGTACCAATCGGATTCGGTACCAATCGGATTCGGTGCCGGATCGGTCGGGAATAACCCGACCCATTTGCACCCCTAAAAGGGAGCACCAGGGCCCTTCTCATCCTCAGTCATCCCCAAAAATCTCAAGTCCTCTCTCCCTTCCTTCTCTCCGCAATCACCATTTTTCTTTCGTCAACCGAGCGTTGTTCCTTGGCCGTTTGCGCCTCCTACAGTGGAGTTCTACCACTTTTGACCATACCACCGGCTTCGCCTTTGCACGTTCTACACGGTGCTTCCCTCGCCTTCACCGGAGCTTCACTGGAGCATCACCGAAGCACCGTGGCCAAAACCGCGCCGTCGCTTCTCTCCTCACTGCCGGACGACCATGCATGTTCCACCATAACCGAGGTGAGCCCTGCGTTCCCTGCATTCTCCTCTTCGTTTTGCCACAAACCCCACCTGCTAACTCCTCTCCGTTTGCCCAGAACGCTGATGTCCACCCACCGGTCGCTGAATGTCGTCTCCATCGCGTTCCGCCACTATTCGATGTCCTTTAGCCGAGCTGATTGCACCGTTGAGTTCGCCTCGATACGTTCTACGTCGTGCATCTATCGCCATCACCTAAAGATTCCCTGAGTCCTCGTCGACCTTGTCGAGCCAGACACTAAAATCGTGCCTTCGCGCGTACACCCCTTTTTCGGTGAGCACTTTGATTTTTGTTTGCGTCATATCGTGTCCTAGCCTCTAAGAAATTTTTCTACCATTTTATTTAATTTTCGTGGAGCCAATTGTCAGGAATTGAGCTTTCCACGAAAATGGCCGTTTTTGACTCCTGACGTCGATTCGTCACCTCCGGTAATGTAGGATCAGAAAAGGCAACAGAGGAGAGGTGAATGGTGCCTTCAAAATCCGCCCCTAAGTATCCACAAATTTCCTCTCCGATAGATATAGTAGCTATGAAGAAGAAACTAAACGCTCACTGGAACTGACGGAGAGAACAGTAAATGGAGAAGAAACCAGGGCCGTGAAAACACACCAGGCTGGTCAGACCGCAGGAGTATAACCGGTCTGACCGCATAAGCTCAGCCGGTCAAACAGCCGGTTCATGCCCGATCTGACCGCCGGCTTGCCGCCGGTATGACTGCCACGGAGCCTCCGGTCTGACCACTAGGGTTAGCGGTCAGACCGCCCCTCAATATCCGGTCTGACTGCCGGTATGAAACCGGTCAGACTGGGCATAGGGGCGATGAAAACTCCCGACCGAAAAGACTTAGACTGCAAACAGGCTAATCGGTGAAAACAGAGCAAAGGTCAAGTAAATTTATCAGAAATCCTCCCAGAGGCCCAGACAACTGAGAGAAAAGTCTTTTTGACATGAGGGCCTTGATTTCCAACAGAGATAGATCAAGTTGCAAGATTGAGAGGATCTGCTGAGCACCTAAAAAGACAATAAACCAGAAATTACTGCAGACAACCAAAGACAGAGATATTTCAAAAGATTGTTGTTCTTTTTAGGTCAAATTAACTGGACTTTGACTTAAACAAGGGAATGACCTCAGAAACATGAGAACACAAACAGAAGAGCAAAGATCTGAAATCTGAGCAGAAACCTAAAAACCAAACTGAGAATGAGATTGACTTCCAAACTGTTTGTGATTCTTTAGTCTTCTGCTCATGAATCTCTGAAATACATCAGAGAACCATCCTCAGATGAGAAGGCACAATGCTTAAACCATCATTTCACTGAGAAAGCAAGAGAGCAAGAATGCTCTGCCTCAAAACCCTAGAATTTTGCAAACAGACGAAGAGTGGCGCAAGAATGAGAGATGAGCAAACCCATTGATTAAACCTTTTGCTCTCAGGAAAGGATTGGCCAAAGAGCCTTGAGGATATTCCTAGTTCAGAGCAACACGATTCTTTAGCACCTCCATCAAGGAATCATCTCAAAACCAAGGATGCAGAGAAGAATAACGTGCAGAACTGAAGCAAGAACACAAAGAAGGCAAGAAACCAAACCATCTAAAACAAGAGATTTCTCATATTGATTAGGAGAGAGGAATGATTACAAATGTTTCTTCTACATCCATCTCATGCCCATTTTCACCACTGAGAAACTCACACAAGAACACCACGCCTTACATGGGCACTGTCGGAACCCGGAGCAATAACTCCTAGATCCTCTATGTAAATCTCACTAGTCCAGGATCAGCTAGTGCACACAGTACAACAAACATACATATCAAGCATAAATGATCAACTTCATAAATTAAAAGAGTACGACCTTATGGCCAAGTTTTACATCAATGCCCATTGGCAAAGATAAATAAAGCAAATATCTGCGGAAGCAAACTGAAAAGAAGCAAAGCCCAAGCCTGCCCACAGGCAAACGACAATAAGACGTGGCCTACTCGTCCTGGTCTTCACCGTAGTCGACGACATCTTCCTCTGTATGGAGATTGCAAGGTGAGTACAAACTTGTACTCCGCAAATCACACGGAGAAATGCAACATAATGATAAGGGCATCAATGGAGGGCTTATAGGGTTAGTTTGCATAAAATAACATTTAAAGAAATACAGTAGATAGATTGAAATTGCTGAATTTAATACAGTAAATAAAAACAATACTTATAATTTAAAATAATACCGTCAGTGTAGGCTTCGACCAAACACCAACCTATTCACGGGCATCCCACCCGGACCATCTTTTACAAAAGTTCACGTATGGATTCCATCCATCCACACGCTTTCACTACGCAACTCTGATGGATTCCATCCATCCACCAGGTTTCAATCTCTCACGGATTCCATCCATCCGCAAGGTTTTTATCTCTCGTGGATTCCATCCATCCACATGGTTTTCAAAAATATTTTTGAAAAACAAAGTCTAATCCGTGAAAAACTTTTACTCAGCATGCCCATGACCGTGGGCACGGCTATCCAGGATAGATTATACACTCTGCAGAGGTTGTACAGCTTTACCCGCAAGACACGATCATCTCAATTTCCACGCGATTACACACATCCTTAGGTGTGCGGCGAGGAGTCGTGACAAGGCCTTTACAATGCAAAGCCTTCAACCTGGCCAAGCCAACTCTAAGGTTTCACCCCAGTAAGAAATCCACCAGACCGGGACGCCCTCTTGAGCCTGAGTGAGACTTCACATGGCTTAATCACGCTCACTCAAGTGAAACTTCTCATGGCACCAACCACGCTAACTTTCAACCTACAACTTGACTCAGGTTCGGACTTCACAAATTATTCAGCCAGGACTGTCCCATACCAGCCATGTGGTAGTACGATAGGGCTTTGCAACAGTAGCTCACAGACCGGTCCTTAATTGACTTAGGCACAACCACATACCCTCGTGTCTGACAATCAACCCTGCATCTACAAACAACAGGGCATGCCTGCACCCACCAACTAACCAATTGCCTAAGTCTAAACCAATTTTTATGTTTTGTTTTCAAAATATTTCATAAACCTCCTTGACTCACCAAAGTCAAGAGTACATTTAGGTAACTTATCTATTCATGTGAAAAGCTCATCATTTTACGTGAAAGATATCCTAGCCCAAAGATATTTCTAAGCTAGACTAAGCATTTGCTGTCCATAAAGTCTCTAGCCATACTATTGTACCAACTAGAGTTTTTAATCTAGGGTGACAAGGTATCGAGGAATTCAATATCAATGGAGGAATTAACAAGTAGGCAATAACTAAATTTAAAATTGAATTGAAATACGTTGAATAAAGATATGCATGCAAAATAATTTAAATCAACATAAATTTTATTTTGAAATTTGGGATCAACATGATCAAGGAGTGTGACTTGCCTTGATCTTCAATTGGGTGTGAATCTTCGTCGAAGTCTAAACGTGAAAATAACCCACTAAATTTAAATAAATTTGAAATAAATTCAAAATAACTTCAAAAGTATTAATTGAGGCCAGAAATAGATATAGGGGAATTTTTTATGAATTTAGAAATTTGAATGGACTCAATCGGAGTTAGGATGAAGAAGAACGAGCTCTCGGAAGTTTAAAATCAGGGAAAAAGATAAAAGGGATTTTCTAGAATTATTTTCCTAAAGGAAATTGATTTATGACATCAGCATTGCGTCAGCCTTGGGATTTTTATTTTGGCCGAATTATTTTTCTACTAGAAAATAGGGTGAGAGGCTGACAGTGGGCCCTGGTCCACGTGGACTGAGTCCATGGACTCGGGAAGCTGCTGAGGTGGCAAAGGGGTGGGGTGCGGCCTGCGTGGCCCGACGGGGTAGGAGGGGCCGAGGTGGCCGGGGCGTGGCGCCACATGGCATCCACATCAGCTCTGGCTGCTGACGTGGCCAAGCCGGCCGGGGTGGCGCTCAGGCCCAGGGATCACACCGGCGCTCCGGTGGCTGGCGGCGGGCGGCGAAGGGCGGATGAGGGAGAGGAGGAGACGGGGAGCTCGGGGGTGGCACGAGTTTTACCGAAGGCGGCTGGAGTTGGGCTAGCGGCGAAGAGAGGCGGTAGCGGCTCGGGTGCTCTGGTGAAGGCGGCGGTGAAGCGCTCGGGAGGGGAAGGGGAGCGGAGGGGGAGATGGAGCGAGGAGAGGCGGCGCTTAGGGCGGTATTTATAGGGGGTATAGGGGAGCGGGCCGGCGGGAATTTCTCGCCGGAGTGGGAGGTGGCCGGCGGCGGTTACGAAGAGAGAGGAGGAGTGGGGAGGTGGGGGAAGTGGGGGAAACGGGCGTGGCGCTTGCGGGGGAAGTTGGGCGGACGAGGGAGCGGCGCATGCGCGGCGAGGGGAGTGCCCGGAAAGGGCGGGGTTGGTTGCGGCGACAGCACGGTGCGAGAGGAGGAAGAAGGCACGGGTAGGGAGACGCACCCGACAGGTGGGCCCCGTGCACAGAGAGAGAGAGAGAGGGAGGGAGGGAGAGGGAGGCGCGGGCGGCGGTGATGATGCCACGCGGCCAGGGGGACGGATCAGGCTGCTGGTGCGCAAAAGGGGGCGGACGGCCGAGATAGGTCGGGCCGCACACGTGTCAGCCACAGAGAGGGGGTAAGCGGGATGGAGCGGGAGGTGGAGCTTGGCCGGGGAGAGAGGACATGGGCAGATCTGGTCCACACACGTGTCGGCCGAAAGGGAGGGAAGGGATTTTGAATTTAATTTTTGATTTCAGAATTTCAGAAAAGCCTAGAAAATTCAATAAAGCTCAGAAAAATATGAAATAACTTTCAAAAATTCCAGAAACATTCACAGAAGTTCATGGAAATGTTTTGGACTTAATAAAAAATATTTCCAACTAATGTTAGTATTATATTTTTATATTTAAAATACCTTTTAGTTTCAAAATAGATTTTTCAACTCAGAAAAACTCATAAAATCAAATAAGAGCCAAATAAATTCACATAATTAATTTAACATAGAATTTTATCCAAAATATCACTTTATTTAATAATATTTTTAGGTTTTCACTAATTACTTTTCATATCAGGCCTTTTCAAAAACAGAAAATCAGGGCAAAGCAAAAATAAAACCTAGGCAACAAAAATACTTAATTTAATTTAATTTTTTTACTCATTTATTATTATTATTATTTTATAAAAACCTGGGCTGTTACAGGCACACACGCAGCACTCATATCCTGAGAGCATCCACACTAAAGGCAACTTAAAAGTGGCAGCCAACACCCACTACATGATTCACAACAAAAAGACACAAGGGTTAAACTCTCTCATCAGAATAGTGGAGGGAAAATGAGCACACCTCCAAACCCTAAACCTCCTCTATTTATAGCCTTCTACTACCAGGTCTCCAACCCATTTGCTACAGCACTTTTACCCATCAACTTCAACAAGATCCACTTCCATTTTGCAGCCTTGCGCATTTTATCGAAATGCCCCTACTGCACCTTCCTGGAAGCTTCCTCTTTTCTTGCTGTCCACGCCTCGTAACCACTTTGAGCTCAGCACCGCCTGTGCCTAGTCCGGCCATCCATGCCTCGCCACGACCTAGCCTCAAAGTCCTACAGCCATCACAGACAAGAAAACATCACATAGCACCGCTCGAAACAGCATAATCATACAATAGCATCAGAAGAAGGTACTCAAGCATGGAATACCCAAAACTAACTCAAACTCTCTAACTCAAGCGTCAATTACTCATCACAAGCATGAGGATACCTCCACATGGTCTCTCAATCTTCCCCTTGATCAGTATATTGACAAACACAGAAAAAGCATAAAGTTGAGTTTGTTTGAGAAACAAAAAGAGTTACACATGGCCTAAAAGGAAGAGACAACAAAACTTATGACCATGTTGACAAAGGAGCAAACGAAAGAGCAAGTTTTCCTCAAAAGCTCCAGAAAATCTCCCTTTTATGTCTTTTTCTCCACTATTCTCCCCCTTTTGGCAATAAAGTCATCAAGATACATGGAGGAAAATAAAGCAATATTTGGATGAAATGGCTGAATTGTATGCAATCTTAAGCAATTAGAGCCATGAAGATTATCCAAAATGACTTTTGAAGTATTACACCAAACCATAACACATAAGAATGCTATCTAGATCATGACAAGACATGTATAATCAAGCTAAACCAAATAAGTCACAATCTGAAAATTAGCCGAATTTTGTAGCATGTCAAGTTATCCAAGATTATAGTCTAGATAAAGGCATCCAAAGATGATGCAAGCCATGTCAATAATCTAAGTGAAACCAAGAAGCTAGTATTGAGTCAATTTAGAGTGCTACAAGTTCAAGAATGAATTATTTGTTCAAGTACTTGGTCTTGTTGTGTAATTAAGCAAATTTAGCACAATTGACATATTTTTCCTTATAAAATCTCATGGTTGTTTCCAACCAGATTTTTGGTTAAGTCATGTGTTAGATCTCAAGCCTTATGCGACCACTCCAAGCTAGAAGCTTAAGAAGATAATCTTGGTCAACCAAAATTCCCCCTAAGTTCATGCCTAGTGCAATGGCAGCAGTCTCATAAGAAAGAATTGGTGAGATCAGTTCTTTTGCACAAAAGAGATCTTTTTGCTTTTGCTGAATTTAGTTCAAGAACAAGAGGTTAATAATAACTTATGCTTCACACATGAACTAGCATAGCTCAATCTAAAACTCAATAAAGATTCAAGACTCAACTCAGCCTATTTGACATGGCATGAATCATAAGAGGATAACTAAAGACAGACTAATCTCAAGAGCTAACATGACATGATTTAATTCAAGTTGTGCATCTTTAATCAACTTATCATGGCAAAGACTAGACTACACATATAAAGTCATAATAAATCTAGCAAATAAGCACAGATCATGGCAAGATGTAATGCATTGTAAACATGTCATAAAAGGATAATAATCAAGGCTCCATGTAGTTATATTACAATGCAGAATGACATGAAATGCAGGAAAATACAGCTCCCCCTCAATATGAGATGTACTTTTAGTTCAAGTTGAGTTATGTCAGTATTAATATCTAGAAAATCCCAAATGAACGCCCCTGAACCAAAGCAATAAAAACAAGAAGCTGGCAAAGAAATTACAAAGGCAGTCCTTAAAGTATAGATAAGATATAGAGGATATTATGGCTCAGACTGACTCTCATCTACCCCATATGACACTAGGACTATCAGCTGATCTTCTAACACACTCAGGAGTAAACACGTTCCCTGTCTACCCAAGGGTGGCCCAACCCTTGCTAGAACCTATAAGAAGTGAGTGAACTCAACCTAGTGCGAAGAGAGACAGCTAATAAGTAGCATCCTAGAATCACAAGATGAGAGCAAGAAATCTAAGCAACTAGACAAGAGAACCACTCTAATCTATGCTAGAAGGACTAACCCAATGCACCTGCATGCAATGCAACAGAAAGGAGCAAGAGCATAAAAAACAGGATAAAACATGAAGCTCGAAGGTCCCCCTCACAATAGTCCATAAGGACAAACCACCCCAAGCTCTCCTCGCAAGACTGAAAACCTAGAGCTATCCAAAGGCTTGGTAAAGATATCGGCCAACTGGTGGTCACTCTCCACAAACTAGAGCACTATGTCACCCTTCTCCACATGGTCTCTAAGGAAGTGATATCTGATATCAATGTGCTTGGTCCGGGAATGCTGCACTGGGTTCTTGGCAATGTTAATGGCAGAAGTGTCATCACAAAAGAGTGAAACACTGTCTACAACTAACCCAAAATCCCGCAAGGTGCCAGAAGTGCTCTTCCTATCTATCCTACAGCCAGCAAAGTCTGCGTCGGAGTAGGCTCTGAGAGAAAGACATGATGAGGAAGAGTACCATATACCATAGTCTATGGTAGCTCGAAGGTACTGGAAGATGTGTTTCACCGCCTAACGGTGAGATATGTGAGGAGAAGCCTGAAACCGAGCACACAGACACACAGAGAAGTGTATATCCGGTCTCAAGGCAGTGAGGTACAAGAGGGAGCCAATCATACTACGGTACTCCTTTTGATCAACTGGCTCGCCATCCTCAACTGGATCGAGTGAAGCTGTTGATGCAATTGAAGTTGACACCGGCTTGCCATCACTCATATCAAAGCGTCTCAAGAGGTCTCGAGTGTACTTGCCCTGATGTAAGAAAGTACCCTCCCGAGTCTGCTTAATCTGGAATCCAAGGAAGAAGCTCAACTCGCCAATCATGCTCATCTCAAACTATGTGCTCATAACATCAGAGAACTGGGAAACAAGAGTACGAGAAGAACCGCCAAAGATGATGTCATCCACATAAATCTAGATGAGTAGAAGGTCATTACCATGCCTACGAATGAACAAGGTCTTATCTACCTTACCCATCTCAAACCCATGACTCAATAGATAGAACTTAAGCCTCTCATACCAAGCTCTAGGGGCTTGCTTAAGTCCGTACAGGGCTTTGGAAAGCTTGTAGACATGGTTTGGGTATTTGGGGTTCTCGAAACCTGGAGACTGCCTAACATAGACCTCTTCCTCAATATACCCATTGAGGAAGGTACTCTTGACATCCATCTGGAAAAGTTGAAGCCCTTAGACACTGCGAATGCAAGCAAAATCCTAATGGCCTCTAGCCTAGCTACAGGGGCAAATGTCTCCTCAAAATCCAGACCCTCAACCTGGGAGAAACCCTGAGCTACCAATCTAGCCTTGTTTCGAATGACTACTCCATCCTCACTCTGCTTGCTTTTGAACACCCACTTGGTACATATGACATTATGACCTCTAGGGGGCTCAACAAGCGACCAGACCTTGTTCCTCTCGAAGTTTTCTAACTCCTCATGTATGGCATTGACCCATGACTCGTCAGAAAGAGCATGACTAACATTGGGCTCGAAAGAGGTGACGAAAGCAAAGTGGAGACAGAAGTGAGACATGCTAGACTTTGAGCGTGTGACTCGCTCAAAGAGATCTCCAATCATCTGCTCTAAAGGATGATCTTTCTGGATATGACAGGGAGGTCCTACATGAGAGGAAGAAGTGGCATCTACCTCATGAGCTGACGAGATAGGAACAGAGCCACTAGCTCTAGAAGAAGCAGAAGGAATGGGCTGATCTCCTCGAGATGCAGTGTTAGAAGTAGGCACCTCAAGGGGAGGAGGAACTGGATCGGGTAGACAACCCTCATCTCCATCCTCCTCATCATCCATAAAGATGGTCTCGGACTACTCTACAGACCCTGAGATATCGGGCCTAGTCCCCGGACTGGCCTCATCGAAAGTCATGTCATAGGTATCTACCATTTTGCTAGACTCGCAGTTCCAGACCCTATACGCCCGCGAAGAAATCGAGTACCCTAGAAAAATCCCATCACAAGATCGTGACTCGATCTTTTCTAAGTTCCCAGACTTCAAAATAAAGCACTTGCAACCAAACACACGAAAATGCGAGACACTAGGCTTTCACCCATATCGCAACTCATAAGAGGTGCGATGCAAGTGTGCCCTTAGAAAAACTTTGTTTGAAACATGGCACACGGTGGCTATCGCCTCAGCCCAAAACTTCCTAGGTGTAGAGTACTCATCAAGCATCGTCCTGGCCATCTCGACCAAGGTATGGTTCTTCCTCTCCACGATGCCATTTTGTTGGGGGACGTGCGGAGAAGAGAATTGGTGCTCTACACTTGTCTCATCGCAAAACCTCTCAAAGTAGGAATTCTTGAACTCCGTGCCATTGTCACTGCGGATCGCTCGTAAGGCACCTAGGAGCTCAACAGAAAGTCTACTAAAAAGACCCCGAAAATGGGTAAATATCTCATCCTTCGAGGCTAAGAAAAACACCCAAGAGTACATCGAGAAGTCATCGACCACAACAAGAACGTACCACTTCTCTCGTGCTGACTGCACTCGAGCTGGACCAACTGTGTCATGTGAAGCAGCTGTCTTGGTGCATCGGTCATAGTCACTTTGATTGGAGGATGAGAAGCGACAACCATCTTGCCGTGCTGGCAAGGAGCACAAACTAGATCTTTGACCATCTTGAGTTTAGGTAGACCACGAATGAGATCATGGCCGGTAACTCGGGTCAAATGGTCAAATCTAACATGACCAAGTCTCCTATGCCAGAAAGTGAGGTCACAGGACTCAGAAGCAACTAAACACCTGAGAGGATCACCAGAAGACTCAACAAAATCAGCATGAAAAATCCTCCCATATCTAGAAATCCCGCAAACCACACTCCCCGAAGAATGAAGAATTTTGCAAGCATTTTTCTTAAAGCTCACCTCGAAACCATCATCGATAAGTTGGGAAAAGAAAGCAAATTGTACTGCAGCTTACTCACTAAAAGAACATCTTTTAAAATAAATGAATCATTAACACGCACAATACCTTTAGCGATGACGCACCCAGAAGAGGCATCTCCGAAGGTGATCGTCTCATCACCTAGAGCACGGACTAAGGAAGAGAACCAACGGGAGTCTCTGGTCATGTGTCGAGAACAACCGGAGTCTACAAGCCAAACCTCTCCCTTCCCTGCCCGGCGATCCTGAGTCAACAAGAGAGGGATGGCTCAGTACTGGGATAAATCAAAAGAGATTTTGGAACCCAATACTGAGTCACACGACGAGCAGAAGAAGTAGTCACACACGACTGACCTCTACCTACCCTAAGCTCTCCGTCGCTTAGAAAACCAGAAAGTTTTGAGCAGACCTAAAGCTGTTGTTGGGCTTGACTGCTATGGAGGAGCGAGTCAAAGCACCAACAACATGCTAATCTCGCCGCGGGTAGCTATCTCGATGGAAAAAAGTGAGACCTACCCTTAAGACGGCGGATATCACGGGCAGACGCAAATCGAGGACGAAAATCAGAAAACTCAAAAAAGCCAAATCCTCGATGCTGCCCGAACACATCAACATGATCAACTCTAGACCTCGTGTTGGTCTTAGGTGCACTCAAGGTCTGGGGCTGACCCTGAATACGCCTAAGAGCCTGAGCATGATCTCTCCATGCGATCTTGGTGCGCCTGAAACATCTTTCGATCATGTGCTAAAAATTTGCGTAGAAACCCCCAGAAATTGCAGAATTTACAGAAAATTTATATTCTAGCATAAAAGGGCCTCGGGAATCCGAATTTTGAACTATTTTTATCATTTGAAGCTTATTTATTTATGCCATTATTATTCTCTGTATTTTCTGTATTTATTTACTGTTTTTGGTTAATTGCAATTGCTGAAAATTGCTTTTAATCACTGAAATTAGCAATAAAATTATAAAAAATGCATAGAAAATTATGAAACATTATGAGAACCTTTTGTACCACTTTATTTACCTGTAGTAAATTTTCCATGCATGTTTACCTGAAAGTAAACTTATTTTATTTCGTTCATACACATGTAGATGACTGGCATCACGAACCGGGAGTTCAAGGAGCTGGCCCAGCATGGCCAAAACAATCTGACATGGGCATCCGATGTCGAGATTGTGCTTGGGGGCCGGAAGCTCCGCGTAGCTATTGGATTAAGCGGACAGAAAGACGCTCGACCCACACCTGAGGAGAATGATCAGGCACTTCATTTCCTCAGGCACCACCTCTGCGCAACTCTCAAGAATGAGTATATGGCGGAGAAAAGCGCGCTAGCACTCTGGACCGCACTCAAGAAGCGGTTTGAGAGGCTCAAGTACACCATTCTTCCTCAAGCAGAGCAGGAGTGGATCAGACTGAGGTTTGCCGACTTTAAGATAGTCGGGGAGTACAATTCTGTCTTGCACAGGATTTGTACTAATCTTCAACTCTGTGACAAGGAGATCACAGATGAGCAGAAGATCGAGAAGACCCTATCCACCTTTTACCCCAGTGCTGTACAAACCGCCCACAACTATCGTCAAGACGGCTATAAGGAATATGCCGAATTGATTGATATGATGCAGGTGGCGGAGGCTCAGGACGAACTTCTCCGCAAGAATTACGTCACTCAGCCACCAGGCAGCTCCGCTGGCCATGAAGCCAACGCTAGCAGTTACAAGGTGCGAAAGCCCTTGATGAAGAGAAGGGGGAGGAAGGGTAAGATCATTGTCCAGAAAGGCAAGTTAGATGCTCCAAATGACAAAAAGGCTAAAAAGAGTGGTAAGAACTATGGCCAGCAGAACCAAGGTTGCTATAAGTGTGGCAAATGGGAGCATTGGTCGCGGATATGCAAAGAACCGCAACATGTCATTGACGCCCACCAAGCTCAGAAGAAGAATGGCAAAGGGCAGCCTGAAGCTCACTTTGCAGCAGTCGAGGGGGAGCATGTTGAGCAGCTGCCTAAATTGATGGATGTCGAACCCATCCCAGCAGCAGCACCCTCTTATGACTTAGAGGCAGCCATAGCCATGATTTCTCTTGAAGAGAACATCACTCCTGAAAAGATAGCCGAAGAAGTCGATAATTTTCTAGTTGATTCCTTCTTATGCACAGAATGCACTAGACGTTAATTGTCATTTATTTTGTGTTAAATGGACAAGTTTAGAACTTGCATGGATGGTACTTTAGGATTTGTTTTCTCATAATGGTTGGATGGTTTTGGAATAAAACATTTATTTATTCAGTTTATGATGGCATTATATGTTCTGATATTGGCGTATTTTATGTATGTGTAGAATGCCTTCTAATACATGTTAATTAAATACGTTATATTAGAACACGTATGGCGCCCTATGGAGGAAGTATGCCTTGCCAACAGTGGCACAACGAATACCATCTTAAGAGAGACTAAATATTTCCAGTCAATCTGTAAGAGCACCGGCAGCCTTACGACAATCGCCGGAAGCGATGCATGTATAATTGGTTCCAGAAGAGCCACTATTATACTTCCAATAGGCACAACTTTGGTTATTGAAGAAGCCTTATTGTACCTAGAATCGACTAGAACTCTCCTAAGTTTTAAGGATATTCGCGCCAATGGTTTCCACGTTGAGACTGACGAAGAGTACGGTAAGGAATACCAGCTCATCACGAAGCGCGAAGAAAATGGCAAAAGGGTACTAGAAAAACTTCCTTCACTTGAAACTGGGCTATATTATACCAACATTAAAGCGCCTGCAGCGTACACTATTCTGAAAACAGTATTTAGAAGCTCTGAACTCTTCTGTCTCTAGCATGACAGATTAGGCCACTCAGATCTTAGGATGATGAAAAACATAATAAATAACTCGCATGGGCATAATATTAATGTGAAGAATTTCCCGAATCATGAAGATTTTGTGTGTCCCGCATGTGCCACCGGGAAACTAATAACTAGACCCTCCACTCTGAAAGTGAAGGATGAAGTCCCTACATTCCTGGAACGCATCCAGGGAGACATTTGCGATCCCATTCAGCCCGTCTCAGGGCCATTTAAGTATTTCATGGTGCTCATTGACGCTTCATCGAAGTGGTCGTATGTGGGTTTATTGTCCACAAGAAGTCTTTGCAAAATTGATCTCGCAGATCATTCGCATCAGAAATGTGTTTCCAGATCATCATATCAAGTCCATCAGAATGGACAACGCCGGAGAATTTACTTCGAAGGCATTTGATGATTATTGCATGGCGATGGGAATTGCAGTTGAGCATTCGGTACCGCATGTCCATACCCAGAATGATTTGGCAGAGGCTTTAATTAAAAGAATTAATTTATTGCCCAACCCCTCTTGCATAAAAGTAATTTGCCAGCTACATGTTGGGGACACGCAGTCCTTCATGCAGCAAATCTCATCAACCTCAGACCTTCGGCCTACAACATCCATTCACCTATGCAACTAGCGCAAGGGTCACCACCGAAAATTTCTCATCTTAGGAGGTTTGGATGTATGGTTTATGTACCTATACCACCTCCACAGCGTACTGCGATGGGCCCTCTCTGTAAGATTGGGATATACGTTGGTTATGAGACTGCATCCATAATCAAGTATTTGGAACCCATGACGGGAGATTTGCATACTGCCCGCTTCGCTGATTGCATTTTTGATGAGGATAATTTCCCGTCATTAGGGGGAGGAAATCAACCCCTTGATGAAAAATGCCGGGAAATTACGTGGGAAGCCACAGGAATTCATGCACATGACCCGCGCACTAGTGAAACTGAAAAAGAGGTCCAGAAGATCATCAACTTGCAAGCATTAGCAAACCAACTGCCCGATCACTATAGTGATTTGAAGAGCGTGATTAAGTCGCATGTGCCTACACGCAATGCATCGGAGAGGGTTGAAATACCAAAGAAAGTTGAAGGTATCCCTAATCCCGTCTAGAGGCCTCAGAATAAAAGGACGAGAACTCCGGCTCCTCGAGTCCAAAGTAACCGGGGACGCCCGGCGAAAAAGGATAAGAAGGACTTATCACAACCGATCATTGAAGTCCCCCAGAATGAGAAGGGGAGCCAGTTGAGACCTGGCACAAGTATGACACCTTCAGAAAAGGGCATACCGGATCTTAATATTCCCATTGGCATGGATGTGTGCGCACACATCAGAGCCGAAAAACTAAAGGGACTTGCCACCGCAATTGAAAGAAGCGATGCGCAAGGTGAAGCTCCAGAAGAAGCAATCGCTCCAGAAGAAGCAACTCATGAAGAAATAGCTATAAATTACGTGCACATGGGAGAGTCCCTAAATAGGACAACAGCCAATATCGATATCTACTTCGCAAAGAAAATTGCCACAATCATCGATCTTGATCCCGAGCCTGCATCACTCGCTGAATGTAAGAAAAGATCAAATTGGGAAGATTGGAAGAAGGTAATAGCAAATGAATTGCTATCTCTGAACAAAAGAGAGGTGTTTGGGCCCGTATGCCACACACCTCCCCACATACACCCCGTTGGGCACAAGTGGGTATTTGTTCGAAAGAGAAATGAAAGAAACAAAGTAGTGAGATACAAAGCAAGACTGGTAGCACAAGGTTTCACTCAACGTCCTGGAGTTGATTATGAAGAAACCTACTCCCCAGTCATGAGTGGAATCACCTTTAGATATTTGATCTCAATGGCAGTGAACTTAAACTTGGAAATGAAATTGATGGATGTTGTGACTGCATACCTTTACGGTAACTTGGATTCAGAGATTTATATGAGAGTCCCTGAAGGAATCCCTCTCCCGAGCCAAGACAGAGCAAATAGAAATCTGTACAATGTGAAACTCAGAAAGTTACTGTATGGACTGAAACAATCTGGAAGAATGTGGTATAATCGCTTAAGCGACTTTCTTTGCAAGAAAGGCTACACGAACAATGAAGACTGTCCTTGTGTATTTATACAGCGATCCCAGAATCGATTCTGTATAATATCTGTGTATGTAGATGATCTGAACATCATCGGGACAGCCGAAGACATAAAAGAAGCAAGCTCCTACTTGGAGTCAGAATTTGAAATGAAAGATTTGGGAAAGACCAAGTTTTACTTAGGCCTACAGCTTGAGCATATCCCTGAAGGGATCTTGGTACATCACTCGACCTATACCCAAAAGGTGCTTGAAAGGTTTGGCTTTGAGAAGGCATTCTCATCGAAAGTACCAATGATCGGGAGGTCTTTACAGCAAGAAAAAGACCCGTTCCGACCTAGGGAAGAGGGGGAGGAAGTTTTGGGACCGGAATTCCCATACTTGTGCACAGTGGGAGCACTCATGTACTTAGCAAACTGCACTAGATCGGACATTGCATTTGTCGTGAACCTATTGGCAAGGTACAGTGCAGAGCCCACCAAAAGGCATTGGTAGGGCATAAAAGACATCTTCCGATACCTCCAAGGAAGCAAGGACCTTGCATTGTTTTATAGAAAGAATCAAGATCTGAACTTTGATTGGCTATCCAGATGCTGGGTACCTGTCGGACCCGCATACTGCAAAGTCACAAACACGCTATATATTCCTGTGTGGTGGAACTGCAATTTCATGGAAATCATCTAAGCAAAGCCTTGTAGCTACTTCGATGAACCACTCAGAAATCATAGCACTGTATGAAGCCGCACGAGAGTGCGCTTGGCTCTGTCGAATGGTTCACCACATCTAGCAGTCATGTGGGATGAACATTGTGCAAATCCCCACGATTATCTATGAAGATAATGCAGCTTGTGTCGCACAAGTATAAACGGGCTATGTGAAGAGTCATCTCACAAAGCATATCAACCCCAAGTTCTTCTATGCACATGAATTGCAAAAGATGGACGAGATTAAAGTACTGCATACTAAGTCATGTGAAAATCTCGCAGATTTATTCACTAAGTCACTCCCCGCATCTAGCTTTGAAAGATGCGTGCGTGGAATTGGGATGATGAGACTTAGAGAAGTGCAGAATTCAGGGGGAGAATTCTCTCAAGCCCGCTAATAAATCTTGATCATGAAGATTGAGTACCTAAAGAATAAAGTCTTGAAGACTAAATGAAATTGGGTGAATTGTACTCTTTTTCCCTTTGACGAGTTTTCCATAAAGTTTCTCGACCAAGGTTTTTAATGAGGCAATTCGTGCATCGCAGCATCACATATATCATGGACTCTTTCTCCAAATTTTTCCCACTGGGTTTTATTGGAGTTTTAACGAGGCATGAGTATGTCGGGTGAGTGCCCAAGGGGGAGTGTTGAGAAACCTGGGCCCAGGACTAGGAGTCCTGGCCCAATATGGGCACCCCACCGTAGGCTATAAATAGGGACCTATACCTGCCAATCATGTACATCTGAAGCAATTGAAACTAAGAAAGAAACACCATGAGTTCTCTCTACCTCTCTGTGTTCAATCTATTCTTCTGTGATTCTGTGATTGATTCGTTCTTGTTCTAAGCAGAGAAATTGCTCGGACTGGTCGCCAGCGACGGTTCCTCAACAAGTTGTATCCCAGAAATGTCTGTATTTTTGCGCCAAGTGTGTGCATTGTTGTGACCAATTTCAGTACATGGTAGCGCCACCTGCTTGCATTCCATGGGGATCGGGTAAGGTACGAACTTCTTGTTAAGTGAAAATCTTAATGGTCCAGCTCCAAACAGCTTTTGATTTTAGTCTTTTAGTTTTTAGAAGTTAAAAGTCATTTAAAATACAATGACTTCTTAACGTGATTCTTTTTTTACTTTTTTTCTTTGCATTGTCCATGTAGATATAATGGTGGTTTTTATTTTTCCTTATTTTTCTTTAATTGAATATCTCAAACAAATTAACAGCCGATGCAGTGTTATTTTAACCAAAAAACATTGAAAAGAGATAGGGGTGTCAATGGATTGAATACAAATTGAATAGTGGTCTTCCCATATGTGTATTCATATTTTTTAAACAAATACAAATTCAAATTCAAATACAAATCGAATATTATAACAAATACGAATCGAATACCTACTTGATTCGGTCGGATACGAATATCCTATGGCACAATAAAGTTTAGCAGTTTGATACCATTTTATAGTAATATTTATGCTCCTTTTTTCTCTAATTATCATGTAATTATTGATCGTTGGTACTATTTTGCCATTAATCCTAACTAATTTTAGATATATTGCAAATAAATCAGTTATAAATATGTTGAATTTGGCTAAAAAGAGTATGCAAAAAGCTTTATTGGGGATGTTCTAAGATGGACAATATGAAATACCAAATTAGAGTCTATCATGACGACAGAATCATCGAGATAATCGAAATGCATATATAATAGGGAATATTGCTCAGTACCAACGTAAAGATCGCGAAGTTAGAAAATACTATCTAATGTGTCACTGACAGGTGGTCCCAGGCCCCCACATGTCATTCTCATAAACGATAGTATTTTTCAATTCCGTGATCTTTGTAATGGTACTGAACAAAATAATTCTATATAATACGCCCAATTTAGAGGTCAAATGAAAAAGATATGTATTAGCTAGCTGCTGCTATTATATCTATCAAATCTGGATATTATCTATATTCAATTTAACACTTACTTTATATACCATATTCATATTCGTATTTGATAAAAAAATCCGAAACCTATCCAAATTTGGATTCATTTTATAATATGAATGTATTTTTGCTTACCACATTTGCTACCATTCGATTACGAATACCAGATAAAACAGATAATCTGAATCCATTTGATATCCCTAGAAAAAGCCAAATTGAGCAGGGCCGATAAAAGCCCAAGTATTACAAAGCACATGTAAAATACCTGGGATAAGCATAAAGTCATGCTAGCGCATGGTATACTATTAGAAATGATTTTAACGGTATAGGCAAGTTTCACTGGGTTTCATGCTAGATTCATGGAGGAGGAAGAAGAGAAAGAGTACCACATTTCTAGCCATCGTCGTCGTGTCGCCTTGGGCAGCTCCACGTGCCTCCTGCACCGCCCCTGCCCCCTCCACCACCACCGCGATCGGTGGCACCGTTGCAGCCTTACCACGCCACCTTGCCCAACCTAACTACCATAGTCGCCGCTGCCACTGCCCTTTGACTCCACCCACCGCCCTCCTAGCCCGCCCATCACCCTCGCCGCCGCCTACCGCTGGGCCGCCACATCCCCCGGCCTCCTTCTATGCCCAGGGGAAGAGTAAATCTGTAGTAGGGCGCCGGATTTACCATCTTCGACGTCAGATCCAACGGTGACACCCCCTCCAGGCCACTAGATCCAGTATACGACGGGGTCAGTGGTGGAGGAGAGTGAGGAGATGCTGCGGCGAGGAGGGAGAGAACGAGAGGGAGTAGGTAGAATGAGAGGGAGAGGGAGCAAGGGAAGTGAAGCGACGAGTAATAATAGAGCTGCTTTGATATTCGTGCGTAACTTTGGATCCAATGGCGATTACCTATTCCGTCGGAATGGTATTCCGTTAGGGTCTGTTTGGGAGAGCTCCACCACTGAAAACGTGGATCTGGAGCAGCAGCTCCACCATGGAGCAGCTCCACCGTGGATCTGGAATCCCACCATGGAGTGTTTGGCTTGTACAGCAGCTCCAAATCCACGAAATTGAGGTTTTGGTGGGAATGGCCACTTTTGGTGGAATGGGGTGTGTAACCAGTGGCATTGGTCGGTAATTACCACCCAACTCCACGGTGGAGCACCCCTTGAGGAGCTCCATGAAATCCATGGATCTAGCCCTCAGATTCAGGATTTTGGTGGATCCAGATTTTGCGAAGCTGGAGCGTTTGGGTAAAATTTCGTAGATTTGAGCTGTTTTTCGTGGATCTAAAGCTGGTGGAGCTCTCCCAAATAGGCCCCTATTTGGGAGAGCTCCACCAGCTCCAGATCCACAAAAAACAGATCCAGATTCAATTTTACCAGCCAAACACTTCTAGCTCCACCAGCTCCACCATGGATCTGCTCCACGAAAACAGTGGATCTACCCCCAGATTCATGGATTTGGTGGAGCACCTCAAGAGGTGCTCCACCAACTCAAGTTTGGTGGAGTTGGGAAAAATTACCCACCACTACCACTGGTTACACAAAAAACGGTTCGTTCTTTTTCTTGTTCTCACGACCAAGCTCTCCACTGCGCCGATTTCTCCACTGCGCCGTCTCCCCCGTCGCCTCCATATCCTCCCGGGCCTCCGCCTCCCCCGGCTCCGTCACCTCCCGGGCCGGCGCCGCCTCCCCCGCGTCCGCCTGCCCCCGGGCCGGCGCCGCCTCCCCCGCATCCGCCTGCCCCCGGGCCGGCGCCGCCTCCCCCGGGTCCGCCTCCCCCCCGGGCCGGCGCCGCCTCCCCCGCCTCTGCCTCCTCCCGGGCCGGCGCCGCCTCCCCCTCGTCCGCCTCTCCCCGGGCCAGCACCACCTCCACCGCCGCCTCCCCCCGGGCCTGCACCGCCTCCCCCCTCCGCCTGCCCCCGACCACCGCCGTGCGCCTCGCCTGGCCCGGCCGTGGCCATGGCTGCCGCCGTGCGCCTCGCCCGACGGTGCCGCCTCGCGGGAGCCAGCCCCGACAACCCGCCGCGTCCTGTCGCGCCTGCGCCGGCCGGGGCCGCACCCTCGCACGCTCGTGGTTTCCTCGCGCCCGAGCCAGAGGAAGAAGAAGGACTTTTTTCATTTTGCCCCTGACGCGTGGGGCCCAGGTGGAAGTGAGATAGAGAGGGAGGTGGAGCTGTACCAAACACTTTGACGAATCCCAGATCCACGATGGAGCTGCTCCACGGTGGATCCAGGTGAATCCGGTGGATCTAGGTGGATCTGGAGTTGGTGGAGCTCTGCCAAACAGACCCTTAGTATTTCTCCAAGCAGAACGCAGACATGCGCTTTCCACTCGGTACGTTTAATGGACCCTACCTGCCTGTCACAGACACAGAAGACGTCATGGTATATATACTGTACACGCCCAACGGTCCACCGCCTGTGCCGCATCCTTCCAATCCATTTCAAAATTCACGACCGTTGCTTGTCTACCTTGCCCCCACACAACGGCTACCATCTCCACACGAGAGAGAGAGAGAGAGAGAGAGAGAGAGAGAGAGAGAGAGAGAGAGAGAGAGAGAGATAGAGATGGCGTCAAGAGAGGCGGCGGAGAGCCCTAAGTCCGCGCCTCGGCGGCCGGCGGCGGCGAAGGACGGCGCCGGCCTGCTCAGCCCCCGATTCCGGTCGGCGGCCGCTCTGGCTGGGTGGGATGAGGAGTCCATCCTCCTGGCTGCGCTCGTCGTCGAGGACACCCCGGTCCGCGAGTCGCGCCGCAAGAGGCGTCCCTCCGTCGCCGGAGGCAGCGCCGGCTCCAACACCAGGTAGGCGCGCACGCCCGACCAATCGCGAATGGCGAGGGCGTCCGATGCCGTCGCTGCATTCCTCGCCTTTTTCTTTGCTGGTTTCTTGATCCGTCCAAAGGGCGCGTTCCTGCAGGAAGCGGAGGTCGCGGAGGCAGTCGCCGGGCGAGATCCCGCCGGTGGTTCTCGCGCTCGACGACGACGAGAAACCGGATAATGCTGAAGGTTGGTGATTAGTTCTTGGCTTTCTTCCTTAGCTCGATTTCTTGAACATTTCTTCTTGTATCTGTTTGGGAATTGTCGATCTAGCGTTAAGATGGGAATCTACAGATGGCAAGAAGGAGGTGAAGGAGGGGAAAGTTGTCATCGTGGGGAAGAAGGACGCGTCCGGATCGGCGGAGAAAGCCGCGGCAACCGGCGAGCTGCCGTGTATGGATCGGCTACGGGAGGAGCTGTCTTGCGCGGTGAGGGGGTTTCACAGACTGGTTTCTTTGGTTTCCTGTATCGTGATTGAATATGTAATGATCTTGGAGAGTGATTTGTGTACTTAATTTTGCACAGATTTGTTTGGAGATCTGCTTCGAGCCGAGCACCACGCCTTGTGGTCACAGGTGATTTTGCACTGTACTTTCTATGAAGGAACTTTCTTTAGTTCAGAAATTTTGCAGCAGAAAGCAAAGCATGAACTTTTGACCAGTTCGTTTAGATTAGGAATTGGCACAATGTCTCTATTTCCTTTGCTCCGGAGATGTCAATATGTGATGTGTAAATATATATTGGAAGAGCCGTTCACCTAATTTGCCAGGAATTAGGAACCTTTTTGCTGTTACTCTCAATAGGAGATTCAGTTTGTTAATTACTTGGGCAATTGTACCAGGAAAAGCTTATTTTCATTCTAGATGTGCAACTTATTTTTTGTAAGTACTAAGTCTGGAACACTAAAGACTAGGACTTTCATCCATTTTAGCTGGAACAGACATGATTTTTGTCCTGAAATTTATCATTTTGAACAACTGTATTCATCTCACTTTAGTGATTGCATATTTGCCCCCACTTATTCAGAGGTATCAAATAATGAATTCAAACATCACATTCTTGGAATTAGATAAGGAAACCAATGTCGGAGGGAAATGAGGTGTGGGGAGTATTTGCTCATTCTCTTCGCTATTCTGCAAAATTCTGAAACCTCATAACATTGTTGCTCCTTTCACTGAACAGCTTCTGCATGAAATGCTTAAAAGATGCCGCGGCCAAGTGTGGAAAACGGTGTCCTAAATGCCGGCAATTAATCAGGTAAAGCTCAACTCCAAGTCTGTGCACTTCTTCAATTAAGATAGATGGTAAAGAACCACCATAGGCAGGCTTAACAAAATTGTTGTTGTTGTGCAGCAATTCGAGATCATGCACTGTCAATACGGTACTCTGGAACACCATCCAACTCTTATTCCCCAGCGAAGTTGAGGCAAGGAGGATTTCAATTGCATCACCTTCAGCAAGCAACGACGATGTGAACCAAAGCCCACCAAGAAGTACTAGCTTTGCACAAGGCGGCACGAGAAGTAGGAGCACCAGAGGCAGCTTCATCCTACAAGACAACACACGCAGCAGCAGCAACAACAGGAATTTCATCACACCAGGCAGCAGAAGAAGCATCAACACCAATTCGAGCTTCATCATACAGGCCAGCGGCACAAGAACCAGAGACAGCGGCAGAGGCTTTGTCCGGGCTTCGCAGTTGGTCACTACCAGGAGCTCAGTGGGTTCAGACCAATCTGATGATGCGGCATTGGCGTACAGGTTGCAACAGGAGGAGTTCATGACGGCTTTCGAGAGCGAGGCCGAGAGGCAGCCACGGAACACGGTGTCCACTGCCAGAGAAAATTTAAGAGCTATGGCCTCCCGGGCCATCCGCCTCCGTGCTCGTGGCTGGCCTGTTTAGTTTTGCTTGTTTTCAGTTTACTAATAGCTGAGTCTTCTGGTAAACTATAGCAGAAGTATCGTGATGATTACTGTATTGTATTGAGTGGCCTGACCTAATTTGCCACTTAATAAAGATTATTTCCTGTATCGGGTGGCCATAATTCATTTGCACTCGTAAGGTTCACTTCTGTAACATCTAGTCTGAATTTTCAAGTTAACTGAACTTTTTTAGCAAATGATAAACATTTGTTATGTTTATCATTTCGTTTTATTTTGGCTTTTTTATCTTTTCTTTTTTTCTCTTATTCCTTTGCATTGTCTATAAGGATATAATATTTTTTTCATTTTTTTCTCAATTCTTTCTTAGAAAAAGCTAATATCTGTTACAGTGTAATTTCTTAAAAAACTGAAAATCACAGTTAGAAATTTAAACCAAAACTAGTTAAAGCACCACCTAAGAGCAAGTATAGTAAGGTCCAGTCAGCAGGCTGGAAGGCCCTCCACGCCAACAAAATCTGAGCTGGAGGGGAGAGAAGAGGTGAGAGAGAAGGAAGCGGGCGGCTGGTGAAGCGCCGGGCTAAACGCAAGAATCGAGAAACGAATCGCCTGCTTCCAGCCCGCAGCGAGCGCAATAGTCGGCGTTTTCCATGGGCCTCCTCCCTCCTCCCGATCCCCTGCTCCAGTCGGCTCCATGTACATCCCTGCCGGCCAGATCGACGGAGGGCGCACGCAGTACATGGCAACCAGCTTTACCGTTCCCGCCTTCTCCGTCTCCTCCTCCCCGCCGGAGACCATCTCCGTCGCCGCCTCCGGCCCCTCCCCTGCTGTCGAGGCGCTGGCGCAGCAGCAGGCGCCGCCGGTGATGGAGGTGGACTCGCTGCTGGTGGTGAAGGGCAAGGTGACCGTGCTGCGGGTGTTCACCCACCACGTCGAGGCCGCCAAGGTGTGCCGCATCGGCGTCTCGCCGGCCGACGGCCGCGTGCTCGGCTTCCGATGCTGACCGCCGAGCTCTTCTAGGCCAAGATCTGACGCTCTCAGTTGGGTAGGTGGTGCCCTATCAATTTCTTGTATTGGATTCCTATGTAATTGTAAGATAGGCTGTTTGATTTGTAAGTTAGCTTCTTTTCTATGGTTTTTGAGTATGTATTTCTTCAATTTTAGTATCTGGTTTGCTAGATTCCTGTGTTCTTGTTGTTGTAGATTATTACTGATAGATTACTAGGTTATCACAGAGTCCAGACCGAAGAAAGATTTGGTTCTTGAGATGTTCCAATTGGACAATTGGTTCTGTTAAGCGAGCGTAGTGAGGAAGAGTCCAGACCAAACAAAGATTTGTTTCTTTTTTTGCTTTCAATTGGTTGCTGTTTTAAGGTTGCAATCTACTTACTATTCGTTCTTGCAAACGATTGTGATGTTTGCATCGGATCAATTCTAATTAGATGTGTAGAAATACAAGTACCCTAGATGCACAACAAAGATGAGTCTGCAGTCCGGTCCGGACATCTGCGGCGACGGCGCCTGCTCAGGAGGTTTCTCCCGCCAGCAACGGCTCGGCCCGTCCAGCCGCCGGCCATCCCTTCCGCGTTCGCATCCAGCGCACCATGCTTCCGCACCGGACTACAGCAACCAGGCGTGGTTGGGTTCGTCTTGTTGCTTATGCATCTTGATTCTGATTCGTCAATATTCATTCGTATATGCACATTACGGTTTTCATATTATTGTTGTTTGATGGATGGCCACAAAGATATTAATCACAGTTGATGGAATGTACATGCAAATATTAAATACTTACATCTTTATTACAGTCAGCCTCTTAGCCAACCTATTATATGTGCTGGCTGCATTATTAGCTGTAAATGATATGGCAACTGTATTCAGCCAGCAGCAGGCTGAATTATTAGCCATGCTCTAACCCTGTCATCAAACGCGGTAGGCGCGGTAGTGCCACGTAGGGCCTGTTGCCTTGCTCCATTTTTGAGCCAATATGAGTAGAGGCAGGTTTTAGAGATTCAACTGGTATTGTTTGGTCGGTTTGCATAAGAGATGGAGCGGATTAGGTTGACATGTTATTTGGTTGTGTGATGGGAATACATGATACAGTAGTTAGAGGTAGGAAAAGCTTTTAATATACTCTAATAGTCCTTATTTTACTTATTTACCCATAATCCACCTTTATATACACTAATAACCTTTAATATGCACTAATCATCTCTTTACAGGATTAACCCGGCCTAGATCTAGAAAAACGGAACCAATCTGCTTTTTTTTGGCTGGCTCAAACACCCTAGCAGGCAATCAAACAGGCAGGGGTGCATCCCATGGATCTGGTTAGGGGTCCAACCAGCCAACCAAACACGACCTACTACTCAGCAGCAGCTGATGTGCGAGCCAAGTATGTGAAGTTTCTTTTTTATAAATTACAAACTTAGTTTGCTCTGCTCTTGTGGCAGGTTGGGGGTTGTTTTTTACGTGTGTTGTGGTCTAACACAACAAAGGTATGATGGAATTTTTCCTTTTTTAAAAAAGTAGATATTAGAATATAATAATACTGATGCTGGTATAGCAAAAATGAAAATTTATATTGAATAATGCATACAAAATAACTGGAGAGATTAAAGTTGTTAGATATGTATTATATATCTGTGTATTTACCCTATTGTATGAGGGATTTCCTGCATATTTGCCAGACCTGTACATGTATATATATTGGCCCGTTGGCCTCATGATGAATACAAGCGTCATTCTAACATGGTATCAGAGCCAAGGGTTTCGTCATACCTAGGGTTTCATCATACCTAGGGTTTTCCCTGGCTTGCCGCTTGTCACCTCTTTTCCACCGCCGCTCGTCGCCGTGCCTCCTCAGTTTACTGCAACCTCCACCGTTGCTGTTCAGATCTCGTCAAGGTCTCGTTGTTAGTGAAGATCGGGACGCCGCCGTCCAGCCCCTGCCCGAGGCCGTCGCCGACCTCTCTGACCGCCGTCGCTTCGCCCCCGTCCGAGGTCGTCGCCGCCGTTCTCTCTCTCGACGTTGCGGGCCGCCGGTTGTGACCACCATCGCCGAGGCCCGAGACCGCCGTCGCTCCGCCCCTGCCCGAGGCCGTCGCCGCTGGTGTCGTGGGCCGCCGCTCCGCCCCCGCCCGAGGCTGCCGCTCCGCCCCCGCCCGAGGCCACCGCCGCCGGCGTCGCGAGCCGCTGCTCCGCCCTCTCCCGAGGCCGCTCGACTCCGCCTCTGTTTCGGCGAGTGCTGCCTCGGTCGGTCTTGTAAACCAACCACCTCTCTTTTTCGGTCGGTCGGTCGGTTTGACCGAATTGAATCAGAAAAAAGGCAAACAAAAAAAAGCAAAAAAAAAAGATGTCTTCTTTTGCAGGCACCGTTTCTGTTCCTCGTTGCCTGGTGATCTTCGATGGTCTCAATTATCGGGACTGGTTTCAGCGCATGCACATCCACATGCGTGGTCAACGTCTTTGGGAGTTTCTTACTAGCGAGTTGCCTTGCCCGTCTCGTCCTACTCCACCTGCTGAGTCTATACTCCCGAAGGATGCTTCCGAAGACGCTCGTACAAAGGCTTCTGTGGCTTTTGAGGATGCCATGGAGACTTTTCAGACTCAGTATGCTGCTTACAAGACATGGATTGATGAAGATGATCCTGCCTCTGCTATTTTGGTTGCTAGCATGGAGGTGCATCTCACTGGTGATGTTGTTGGATTGGCGACTCCTTATATCTTGCTGTTGTGCGACAGGAGCAGTCGCTTCAGCAGGGAGATGCCACTGTTGATGAGTTTTATGCTCAATTATCAGTGATATGGCGTCAGATCGACTATTTGGGATCAGATGTTTGCCGCACCTGTCAGTGTTGTCAGCATCAGCAGTCTCACATGGAGCTTCGCCGCATCTACGATTTTTTGACACGTCTCCGGTCTGAGTTTGAGCAGACTTGTGCTCAGTTGCTGGCTTGTCACCCTCGTGTGACTTTGTTGGAGGCCCTTACACCTATTCGTACTGAGGAGATTCGACTTCGTGGAGCAGGTCTGCTGTCATCATCATCACTTCTTTCGGTTTTGACGGCTTCTTCAGCTTCTACACCCGCTGTGCCTTTGGTTACTCCTTCCTCAGTTGTGCCTCCACCAGTGACAGCTACTGTTGGTAAGGGACTCCACTGCACTTATTGCAACAAGGATAGACATGTGGAACAGTTTTGCTACAAGGAGAAGAAGGATTTTCGTCGTGGTGCTTGTCCTCCGAGGGGCACTAGAGGTTCCTCTTCTCAGCAAAGTTCTAGTACCTCTGACACTCAGTAGCTTCTCACATTGCTAGGACGCATGGTTGCTTCTGCATCGTCTGGTTCTACTGGCTTTGCTGCTCAGTCTTCCAATGAGAGACCACCTTCTATTTCTCCTTCCTCAGGTACATCACCTTAGATTATTGATTCTGGTGCTTCTTTTCATATAACATCTGATTCCACCTGTCTTACTTCCATTAGTCCTTTAGCTGCTCCTATCACTGTCCACACAACAGATGGTACCTCTTTTCTGTCACAGGATGAGGCACTCTTTCAAATTCCTCTTTTCATGTTCTTGCTGTTTCTCATGTTCCAAAACTAACCATGCATCTCATATCTGCTGGCCAGCTCACTGATCATGGTTGTCGTGTTATTTTCGATTCTGATTCTTGTTGTGTTCAGGATCATCGCACTGGGACTCTGGTTGGTACTGGCCCTCGCCGCCGTGACTCACAACGGCTCTGGGAGCTTGACTGGCTTCACCTTCCTTCCGCTGCCCCAGTCAGTCTTCTCGCCTCCACCATTGCCTCTGCAGCTGCTGCAGCCTCCACCGCATTATTTGCTCAGTGGCATCATCGCTTAGGACATCTTTGTGGTTCCCGTATGTCTTTCTTACTTCGTCGAAGTCTTTTAGGGTCAGTGTCTGGTGATGCTTCTCTAAATTGTCAGGGTTGTAAGCTTGGCAAATAGCTTCAACTCCCTTATCCTTCTATTGAATCAGTGTCTCAGCGTCCTTTTGATCTTGTTCATTCTGATGTATGGGGACCGGCTCCTTTTGTTTCGAAAGGAGGTCATCGATATTATATCATTTTTATTGATGATTTTTCTCGACATACATGGATTACTTTATGTCATCTCGTAGTGAGGTTTTATATATCTACAAGACCTTTGCTACCATGGTTCGCACTCAGTTTGACTCTTCTATTCGTGTTTTTCGCGCTAATTCCGCTGGAGAGTACTTGTCAGGAGTCCTTCGTGGTTTTCTTGATGAGCAGGGCACACTCTCTCTCTCTCAGTTTTCTTGTCCAGGTGCTCATGCTCAGAATGGTGTGGTTGAACGCAAGCATCGTCATCTTTTTTGAGACAGCTCGTGCTCTTATGCTTGCTTCTGCTGTTCCACCACATTTCTGGGTTGAGACTGTTTCTACTGCAACTTTCTAGATCAATATTCAGCCCTCCTCTGCTCTTCAGGGTGGGATTCCAGTTGAGCGTCTCTGTGGCCAAACTCCTGATTATTCCAAACTTCGCCTCTTTAGGTGTGTGTGTGCTATGTTCTTCTTGCACCTCGTGAGCGCACCAAACTAACTACTCAGTCAGTTGAGTGCGTTTTTCTGGGCTACAGTGTTGAGCACAAGGGATATTGTTGTTGGGATCCTGTTGGCCGGCGGATGCGGATTTCTCGGGATGTTACTTTTGATGAGTCTCATCCTTTCTATCCTCGTCCTTCTCCTTCCTCCACTCCAGTTTCTGTTGTTGAGCCACTTTCATTTCTAACTTTTCCTTCCAGTCCTATAGTCACCACTCCACCACAGTCTTTGGTCTCTCCTGTGCTTCCTTCTCAGTCAGCACCTTCTTCACCACCGGCATCCTCTCCTGAGGTTGCTCCTGATCTTGTTCCTTCTTATCCTCTCTACTATACTCGTCGTCCACGAGTTCAGGATCCTTCTGATATGCCCTCCCCTTCTGACGGGACATCCCCCTCGGCCACTCCTCGTAATACTCTTCGCGATCGCCAGTCGATTCGGCCTCTTGAGCGTTTTGGCTTTGCTGCCGCTGCTCTAGTCGAACCGACTTCTTATCGTGATATTGTTGTTCATCAGGAGTGAGATCTTGTTCCTCTTCCTGCGCGTGTTACTCCTATCACGTGCAAGTGGGTTTATAAGGTTAAGACTCGCTCTGATGGTTCTCTAGAGCGTTACAAGCCTTGTCTTGTAGCACATGGTTTTCAGCAGGAGCATGATCGTGACTATGATGAGACTTTTGCTCCTGTCGGTCACATGACCATCGTTCGCACTCTTCTTGCTGTTGCCTCTGTTCGACAGTGGTCCATCTCTCAGTTGGATGTCAAGAATGTCTTTCTCAATGGCGAGTTGCGTGAGGAGGTCTACATGCAGCCACCCCCTGGGTATTCTATTCCTGAGGATATGGTTTGTCGTCTTCACCGATCTCTCTATGGCCTCAAGCAAACTCCTCGTGCCTGGTTTGATCATTTCTCCTCTGTTGTCGGACGCTTCTTCTTTTGTATGTTGATGATATGATCATTACTGGAGATGATTCTAAGTATATCACTTTTGTCAAGGAGCGTCTTCATGAGCAGTTTCTTATGTCTGATCTGAGTCCTCTTCGCTACTTTCTTGGGATTAAGGTTATTTCTACTCCTGAGGGTTTCTATCTGTCCCAAGAAAAGTATATCCAAGATCTTCTTGATCGTGCCTCTCTTACTGATCGGCGCATAGCTGAGACTCCCATGGAGCTTAATGTTCATCTTCGTCCCTCTAATGGTGAGCCTCTTGCTGATTCTACTCGCTATCGTCATCTTGTTGGGAACCTTGTTTATCTTGGTGTCACTCATCTTGACATTTCGTACCCTGTACATATCTTGAATCAGTTTGTCTCTGCTCCCACTCAGCTCCACTATAGTCATCTTCTTCATGTTCTACAATATTTTCGTGGAACTATCTCTCGTCGTCTCTTTTTCCCTCGCTCCAGCTCTTTACAGCTCCAGGCATATTCTGATTCCACCTAGGTTAGTGATCACTCTGATCGCCGGTCTCTCTCTGCTTATTGCGTTTTTCTTGGTGGTTCTCTTATTGCTTAGAAGACTAAGAAGCAGACAGCAGTTTCTCGTTCGAGTGCTGAGGCTAAGTTGCGAGCTATAACTTTGTTGACTGCGGAGGTTACTTGGCTACGGTGGTTACTTGAGGACTTTGGTGTTTCTATTTTTGCACCGACTCCTCTTTTGTCTGACAGTACAGGTGCTATTAGCATTGCTAAAGATCCGGTGAAGCATAAGCTTACAAAGCATATTGGTGTTGATGCTTCCTACATGCGAACACAGGTGCAGGACCAGGTTGTTGCTCTTCAGTATGTGCCTTCCGAGCTTCAGTTGGCAGACTTTTTCACAAAGGCACAAACCAGAGCCCAGCACAGTTTTCACCTCTCCAAACTTCATGTTGTTGATCCACCATAAGTTTGAGGGGGTGTTAGATATGTATTATATATCTGTGTATTTACCCTATTGTATGAGGAGTTTCCTGCATATTTGCCAGACCTGTACATGTATATATATTGGCCCGTTGGCCTCATGATGAAAACAAGCGTCATTCTAACAAAAGCATCTCATTCGCTTTGAGGTAAAAATTTTCACAATAATCATAAAAAAAGAAAACATATAGAAATTCCGTTATAATCGATGAAAAAATAAAATAATCTACAATGCTTATTTTGGCGAAGCCAAATTATAACAGTGCAGCTCCCACATAGAAATTAGAGTTGTATCATAAATACACCGTATTTTCAATCATAGACAATAAGTTGAATAACAAAGACAATCATACCATTTCTTAAAAAATAAAAAGGCAACTGTACCATACTATCTAATTGTGCAATTTGCATGGTAACTCTGGTTGTTATCACAAACAATGGTGTTGTAGGCGTGTGGCTATGTCGAGCAGAGAACATATCTTCCTTGGTCTTCGGCTTCCCAACTTCCATCTAATACCAGCAGCTCTAGCAAAATATGAAGGATCACATTGAGAATGCTATCCCTCTTAGGTACACTTTGCCCAAAAAAAAAGTCCTCAACAAGTTCCCCTATTCTTCCTAAATGTCCATCTTCTCTAGGGTTTGTTTGGTTTACTATTCTTGTAAACCAAACTAAATATTGGTAACGCAAACAAAAATTAGTTGTTATTTGGATTGCTATCAAAATTAGCTAGCGTTCACGAAAATTTGATAACAACAATAAAATCTAATATCATACACGGGCAATCAGAGGGTGTGAAAATCGCTCATCAAAATTTTGGAAACACTAAAATTTGACTTGGCCATGATCCAAAAAGCCCATGTTTTGACTTTGCTTTTGCCTAAGTTTTGATTATGCCAAAATTTTGGCTTGACTCATTTTGGCTATCAACCGAACAGCCCCTGTTCAAACACGATCTAGGGTTGGCATGGATCGAAACCAAATGTATTTGCTCCTCTTCTCCTTGCCTCCTTCATTCTTCTTTGTTTGGAGAATGCACAGCTCGAAGCCCAGGTGTTGAAGCTCTGCATCTTCTCTGCATTTTGGGCCGGCCGCTGGTCTCCTCCTTCCACCCAGGACCATCTGCCGCCGCCACCGCAGGCGCTCACGGCTGGCTTGGAAGGCTCATGTACAAGATCTAGGGCAAGGTATCCTCCTTCCTCTTTTCCTTGCATTTGATTGTTCCCCAAATTGAGACTCTGATTTTCTCTTGTAGAACACATGACACAATATGTATAATTTTTTTTGCAGCGTTTATATTCTCATTTTCCTTGCATTTGTTTTGTTCCAATGTGTTGCGATTGATGTCACCAGGATTTGTGCGAGAATCTTTTTTGCGTGTATGATAAACCGAACTTGATTTCGTCTATGATGAACCATTATAAGTTTTAGGGAGTGGTGAATTAGTTTTGTAAAGATTGTACTTCGTTTGGACTGAATTCTAGAAGTGTCAGGAAAATCGGAACTAATGCAGGTATACATGCGGTAGTTCTATTTGGCGGACATACCGTAGGTATAAGTGCGAAAATACCACATGTATAAGTGAGGAAGTATTGCTCGGCAGAAGTACCGGATTGAGTAGCGGTATGTTTTTTCCAGAGAACTCCAGGTGAGGTTTTCAGCGTGCGGAAATACCGGTTTGGGAGGCGGTAGTTCCGCATTGCAGAAGTACCGGCATGTTAAGCGTGGTACTTCTAATGTTGCCCGAAAAATAGGGCTTTGATATTTGAGTCACGGATTGAGTTGGGATGACTTGGGTCATTGGATTAGGATTGCATAATGTATATGTTAGCTAATGTAGGTCAAGTTGTGAAAAACTTATAGCTGAAAACGATTTCTTTGTCTTGGATGTGCAGGGTCGCTTAGAGTCAACTTTGGTCAATGGTGATGATCGGGGTTAGGCACATGGAGGAGTTGAGGCTTAGAACGATCAAGGATGTTGGATGAGACGGTGAGCTCAAGCATCGCACGAGAAAATCAGGAAATGATAAAGGCGAGTTCGACCGGCGGGATGGCGCCATGTAGCTTGCACGGGCCAAGTGAGCATTGGTTCGGTGGAATTGGGATGGGAGAATCTTAGCGACGCATAACAAGCTAGTGGTGTACCTACACGTGGTAAGTATGGTGATTACTTGCAGTGGTTAGTGATGACCGAGTCAAGGAAGGATATTTTGGTAGTTTGACCAAAATACCGAAAACCATCTTAGATAAAAACCGCGGCGCATGAGCGATGCGTTGGAGAGCAGTTTAGGTCAAGGTGGAGCTGGTTGGATCAAGGCTAAGGAATTAGCAAATGCACACTTATGCACTTTAAAAAATATGTATAAGTGAACTTGTATAAGTAAAACCCGTGTGTATGGGGTTAACGGGTTTCCCCATTGTAATAGTGGATAGGATCCACTAAGGTGACTGGTTGCACACCTATAAAAGGAGTTGGGAAGGAGACATGTGATGGTTAACCATCCAACCCCTCTTATGTGCTCTCTTCTCTAGAGTTAGGGTTTAAGAGTGAGTGCCTTGTGTGCTCTTAGTCCTCTAGGGTGGAGTGGTTGTAAAAACTACCTTCTCATGTAAGTAATGTGTCAATCATTATGCAACTCTTGTATCTCTCTTGTTTTGATTGATGTGCTTATCTCTTGGATGGTTTTGATCTCTTTCCTTACCTTCTTGTGATTTTGTTGTGCCAAGAACATAGAACAGATGGAGATAATTCTTGGTTATACATCTCCATTCATCTAGGCACTTTAATAACAACATTCATGGGAAAACTTGGTTTTGCTTGATTTAGTCTCAAAGTGTGATTTCTTGATCCAAAGGTTTTTAACATAATTTCTTTCATGTTCTTGCTTGCTGGGACTTATGGAAAAAAATATCTAAAGCTATCTTGGCCATCTTTTACCCACGAGCAAGCTGTATTCATCGTTTGGGGTTTTAGCTAGGTTTTGTACGACCTTCCAACAAACTGAAAAAGAACACAACTTTGGCCATTTTTTTCATGATCATTTATTGAAATAGGTTCTTGATTACATAGAGAAGATCCTTGTAAAATTTTATGTCATTTGGATCTACGAGTAAAAAGTTCTATCAATTTTTGTTTTTGAATTTGGGCTGAAGTTTCTGTTCTCTGAGAAAATCGAATGTACCATAGTGCAAACAACGATACTTCCAAAAATTGAAAGTACCACAGTGCAAACAAAGGTACTTCTGATTTCGTTGATTTTTCTCCAAAATTTCAGAGGATTGTTTTACTTGTTTGGTGGTGGTTTCTCATTCCAATCTTCATAGCTTTGTAACTATTGGAGTGAAGGAGTGTTGAATACTGAGGAAAAAATTTGAAAGCAACATTCACCCCCTCTGTTACCATATTCATTCTTTCAATTGGTATCAGAGCCAGGTTAGCTCTTTCATATAGATCTTAACCAGTCTTTAGAGCCATAGCAGCAGACAAGTATTCCACCAAGCCGGCTCTCTCGGTGGGGTCGACTATCTCTTTTGGAAGAGCAGGATAAAGTCTTACATTTAGGCTTAAGGTTATGCGATCTGGAGAAAGGTTAAGACTCGGTTTGTTGTTCTTGCTGATGAGCACATCACAGCGATAAATATGCCAGATGTGGAGCCAAATACTAAGGCAAGAAACATCATCATCCAAGGTCTTAGCCAGAGTGAGTTCGATCGCATCTCTCATCTCACGTCAGCATACAACGTCTGGGTGACCCTCGATGCATACCACAAGGGCACCACCCAGATCAAGACTGTCCAACAAGGTTAGTACAAGTGAGAATACAACAAATTCGAGACGCTTGCTAGTGAGTCCTTGGATGAGTGCACTGAGGCCATTTACCATTTCTTGCGAGGTCAATGTTGTAGTCCTTGTCGACTGCCCTAGCCTTGGCCGCCCTATTGCGCTTTCTGTTGCGCTCCTCCTCACGAGCCTTGCACTCCCTGTGACTGCACACCTCCAGACAAGCCTATGTCTCCCACCGGATAAGCTCATTGTGCTCTTCATTGTGCCGCCACTCCTCCCTCCTCTCGCGATCCTTCTCGGTATCCCACTCTTCGCAGGCCAGATGCCACTGGTCCTACAGGTGGATCTATTGATCGATCCATTTGCAGAATGCACATAGCGGATCCGAAGACTATGGGTAGATTGGAGAGGATGTTAATGCTTGCTTTCAAAGAGAAATTAGAGGAGAAAGTACTATAAGTGGTCCTTACAGGCTGGTAGTAGCACCCTATTTCCCAATACCAGTTGGGGTAGTCCTAAGTAAAGTTAGGGCAACCCTAGTAATGCATGCCTAGGATGAGCCGCTCCTTGGACTTGAAGAACTTGCATATGTCCCCACACCAGTAGGGGGCAGCCTCGCCCCTGTAGGTGGGTCTTGTGGTGAATACTTTGTGGGAATGTCCAGGTGCCTCAAGTCGGCATCGGTGGGCCTTCCATAGCTCATGTTGTGAACGACATGCTTAACATCATCCACAATAGACTTCATGACTACATCAAGTCGTATAATTGTGTTATTCCTTCCCTACTCTAGTTCCCGGTGACCACGCTGCATGGTTACTGAACAAACAAAATTTTGTTAGTTCAGCATATTTTGGAGGGTGTTTTGTCTGCTACGTGCTCAACGTACCAACTCGTCATTGCATGTTGCATGGTGGAAATCTAGCCCCAAGCCCAAGCATTCAACGTGGCTAGGATATGCCGGTGGCATACCTGTCAATCTCGCCTGTGTGTGCCATACGTACCATTCCAGGTACATGCCATAAGTCCCATCTCATAAGGTTGTGCCTCGTGGAAAATGTTATCAAGGGCATATTGCCATGCATCTATCCACGGTTGCTATGTCGGAAGCCAGTCATCATTCTAGCAGCCCTTTTTCGTCTGCCTAATGGTGAAACAAAACAAATAAATTATAGTACTAACATAACAAATGAATAACTGAGCTACAATATAAAGCGATGTAACGTGCTTAAGGGTGGCTACGGCTTGCAAGTGATTGCCCTGGAGCTAGGGGGATCTCCTGGTGCAGCCAGAACTACCTCATCACCCGTTGTAGGGTTGTAGGGCTCAACCGTATGAGAGAACACCAGATGACAAGTTGTCCTCCAATACGTCCCATCCTGGTGGCATAGCGAGCTCAAGCCATTTGGCGTCATGTCCTACACGAAGGCATCCGTCCAAGGAGCCCATATTATATCGTCCTCATGAAGGGCCTCAAATTTGTTGTGGAACTCGGGGTATATCTAACACGCTCTATCTCTAGCCCACCCCAGCACTGTCACAGTCCATCGGGATCCCATGGTCGGGTATTCCATGGGATCCTCATCGTCTGCCCCACTGTAGAAATGCTTCGTGTGTGGGTAAGGGTGCACTAGCGAGCAAAAGTATAGTCGCCTGACTGGGAAGTGCTCCCATGACTACAGCTACAACAGCATGTGGCAACCCAAGAGCATGGGCTCAGCTCCCATACAACGCTATGAAGTGTCGCATAGGCCGTGGTACGTGGCGCATAGTATAGCTGAAGCATATTTAGCACTTGATGAAATTCATTTTTGGTTCTATCTTAGTAAAGCAAATTCTGGATAAGGAGCCATCCCATCTGTCGCCTAAGTTTTAACCTTTTTCACAATTGTTATGCTTTCTTAGCCACGTGCTAGATCTCAAGCCGTGCCATGACCATCCCAAGAAATAAGCTTAAGTGAGTGGTCTAGCTCATCCAAAGCTCCCCTAAGTTCATGCCTACTACAATGGCAAGCCGTCTCATGATCAAGAATTGAAGAGATCAGTTTTTCACACAAAAGAGATCATTTTGTATTTTTCTTGACTTAGTTCAAGAACAAAGAGCTAATATTTACTCATGCTTTAGTAAAGAACTAGCATGGCTCAATCTAAAGCTCAATTTAGATCCAAGACTCAACTTAACCTATTTGACATAACATGAATCATGAGACAATCACTAGAGTAAAACTAGTCACACGATCTGACAAGATATGATTTAATTCAAGTTTTTTATATTTAATAAAACTAGCATGGTAAAAGCTAAGCTACACATAGAATTACATGATAAATATAGCAAACTGCATAATACATGGCAAGAAATAAAGCAACATATCATATCACATAAGGATAAGAGTCAAAGCTTCATATATTTATATTATAATGTAAGATGCTAAATTTAAAATGGAATATGACACAATGATACAAAAAAATTCAAACTTCTCAAAACAGGCCAAAAAGACTAATAAACCTGAACTCTCCCCGCAAAGAAGTAAAACAAGAAGAATCAAGAGCCTTATTGAAAATATTCACAACCTACTGCTCAGACTCAACAAAATGAAGCACAACATTAACCTTCTCTATATGGTATCTAAGGAAATGGTATCTAATATCAATATGCTTAGTCCTAAAGTGTTGCACTGAGTTTCTGGCAATGTTTATTGCACTAGTGTTATCACAGAAGAGAGGAACACTATCTAAGGCAAACCCATAGTACCACAAAGTAGATATGATCTACAGAACCTAAGAGCAACTACTAGCTGTAGCTACATACTCTACCTCATCAGTGGACTGTGCAATAGAGGACTACTTCCTAGATGATCAGGAGATAAGAGATGTGCCTAAGAAATGACCAGTGCTAGAAGTACTCTTCTCATCTACTCTACAACCCACAAAATCAACATCAGAAAAAGCTCGAATGGAGAGTGCAGAATTAAAAGAATACCAGAGTCCAAAGTCAAGAGTGTCCTGAATGTACCTGAAGATACGACACACTGCTTGATGATGTGAGGCATGAGAGGAAGCCTATAATTGAGTGCATAGACACACATCAAACTATTCTAATCAATGCTCAAGAAAATCGTTGTCAAAGTTCTGACATTTTTTCGTTTAAATGAAGGTTGCACCAAAACGGGTCAAAAACTAAAAATGGTGAATATAACTTGCTCGTAGGTAAATGATGGCCAAAATGACTCTAAATATATTTTCACATATCCTAGCAAGCAAGAACACCAAAGAAATTGAGATAAAAATAGCTGGATCAAGAAATCACTTAGAGAGACCAAAAAGAGCAAAAATCAGTTTTCTTCATGAACTTGCCAACATATGTCTAGATGAGTAAAGATTGATTCCCAAAGGTTATCTTCATCTTTTGCACGTCCATGGCACAACAAGATCAAAAAGAAAATACAGAAGAGAAAAAACCAAGCAAATCAATCAACATAAGATGGATCTATGGAGATAAACAAAGACTAATGTATTGCTATTTAAAGATGAAGGTTGTACTGTCACTCCACTTGGAGGACAAGAGAGCATACCGCAATACTCAACTTCTCTAATACCCTAATCATAGAACTCATAAATATTTGGTCTTAAGAAAGGATGGCTGGATGGTTAACTATAAATATCCATCCCAACCCGTCAAATAAGTTAACTATAAATATCCATCCCAACCCGTCAAATAAATGGGTTAGCCAGGCTTATCTAACCCTTAGTGGGTACTATTCACTTAGCACATATGGGGGAAACCCGATAACCCCCCTCCCCCCCCCCCACACACACGGGGGTTTTAACTCACACACTACATATATGCACACTTTTCAAAGCGCAAAAACACGAATCCGCTAAGTCCTTTGCATTTATCCAACTTGATCTTCTCAGTTTCTCCTTGACCTAAACTGTCTTCCCAAGCGTTGATCCAAGATAATATTCAATATTTTAGCTAAACTACCAAAATACTCTTTCTTAACCCAGTCATCTCCTTCCATTGTAAATAATCACCATGCTTGCCATGTGTAAGTGCACCACTGGCTTGTCACATGTTGGCAAGACTCTCCTGTTTTAGTTCCATCGGACCATGCCTCACTTAAACTGACCAAACCACATGGTGTAATCTATCACTCGAACTTCCCTTCAATAATTCCTATCTTCCTTGTGACATGCTTGAGCTCATCCATCTCACTTGGCATCCTTAATTGTTCTGAGCCTCAGCTACTCCATGAACGCAGCCCCGATCCTCGTCGTTAACCATAGTTGACTCCAAGCGACCCTGCACATCCAAAGACAAAGAAATTATTTTCGGGCACATGTTCTTCACAACTTGACTCGTATTAGCAATAACATGTTTCATATAACCTATAACCACTGACCTAGGTCACCAAATCATCCCATGACTCAAAATGTTGGAAATGTGGGTAATATTTTAATTCCAGATTTTACTAGGAGACAAATATCGTAAATAACTAATTATGCATAAAACAGTGCTAACATTAGGCAAATCATTGTACTTTAAAATATATGTAGAAATAGAATTTAAACAAGTCGATCAGTCACACGAATGACTTACAGGTGGGTATGAGGAAGAATAGGAAGTAGCGCAGAACGTAGATGTCATAGCGAAGCGAGTGGTCGTGTAAATGTGCGTTGCCCAGAAACCTTATTGTCACCCCATGTAGGTCTTCATGGCACAATGGCTCGAAGGTATCGCTCTCCTTCTTCGCGATGCACGTTGGGAAGAAGAGTCGACGAGATTCAGATGGCATAGAACAACAACACAAGTTTGCAGTAGGAAAAAATGGAGACAGTGGTTCTTGGTTATATACTCTGGACGTCTCTAGGGGTGTGTGTGTGTGTGTGTGTGTGTGTGTATAGACTGTGAACTGACAAGATTAAGTAGCCATTTATCCACTTGTAACTGACACATTTAACCAGCCATTTATCCACTGGTAACTGCTTGTCATCAAACCTAATATAGCCTCATATTCAAACATTTGAATCTCATTCAAACAGAGAGAGAGAGAGAGAGAGTGATGAACGGTTCAGAAAAGAAAAAAATTATATAAATAAAGTGGACTTGGTCTACCAAGTGACACGCTATGTCACAGCATGGTCACAAGTCATGTGATTTTCACATAAAAATACGCAAAATGTGCGTGTGCGCACTTGTGTGATTAGCCAAAACCCTCCTCATGCTATTTGCATACATATTCAAGGAGTGGCTATGACTTTACCTTATAAATTGACTTCCTTTATCTTGCCTTAGCAATATGATATTAAACTATATAGGCTTTGAAATTATAGAAAATAAGCCTCACTTATATAGGCCTAATTCTAACATCAAATTCCCCAAAATCATCCGTTTCTGCAAGCTGTGTAGAAAAATATATAAATTCTAAATTTTCATTCCTCCAAAATGATTTGGTTCATCACGGTAAAACCATAATCTTCTCACATTGTCTTTCAATTTTAAATTTAACAACAAGATAGTAGGAGCAGAACTATTCGCGTTTTGAGATGTGTCCATTTTGAATCCAACGCGTGTGAATCATTCCAGTGTTCATAGATCGAAATGTTTCTCCAGAGACTGGAAAACCATCTTATCTCGGTTAAAATCTATCGGTTGGACTTACGGGAGACGTCGAGCTTCCTGGGCCGAAAAATCTCCTTCGTGATGGACACGGCCACCATTTTTCTAGAGGCTTGTCCCAAAATCTCCTTTGTGATGGAAGCGGCCACCTTCTCTAGAAGCTTGTCGAAGCACCCATTCTTGTCGAATTTAGTGCGTAAGAGTCAATTATAGTGATCCCTAAACAAGGGCCATTGGTAGGATTCAACATATATGTTCATTTACCAAATTCACAAAAAGGTTTGCCGTTGAAACTTAACCAAAAAAAAAGTTCCAAAAGTTACTTGGTGGATTTTGACAACCCAACCTACCTCGAGTGCCTTCCCTAAAAAGTTCTCCAACGGTAAGCTTGTACTCATGAGTGTCAAACACTGAAAAACAAAATTACATCGGATGAGATCTACCTGTTGGACTTTGGGGTTTGGAGAAATTAATTAGAAGGATCCCCACCTAAAGAAAAAAAAAGCGATGGGAGAAAGGCATGCTTGGTTGCATTGTTCGTCCTTGCCTTGTGCAAGCATGGGCAAGCTTTTTTGAGACCAAAAACTTCACATTCTATTAATCAATAGGATTACAATCCTGATGCAAAACTGGCAACAGTAAAGCAGGTGTTTCACCCTCGTCCAGCTTGTGCTTCAGCTTGATTGCATTTGATACCGAAGGAAACCAACAAGGCAACAAGCTGACGCCCTCGTCCAGCTGAGAAAGGCCAGACTTGGCAAAGCTAGTTGTTTGGTTTGTTTGAAGCAAGGTTCATCACGTAAATGCGCTATTTTGCTATATGGGTGAGATTAGCTCCCTTTGCTCAAAGTACTGTCAATATTTTGGCTAGGTCCCAATAATGATTTATACCAATATATTCGTTTCTTGATCCGTTTTTTGCTGGACGGATTAAGTTTGAGCAAAATTCAGGTGGACGCTCGGAAGTAGCGAGACCAAACGTGAGGCCGGGTGGGACGACGAGTCCATCCTTCTCGCGGCGCTCGTCGTCCCGCAAGAGGTGGGTCTCCTCCGCTGGCTCCAACTGAAGGAAAGCGCGTAGGCTACGATAGCAGAAAATAAAAAATTTCTACCGCGCACACCAGGACATCATGCTAAGGAGGGATCATAGATCGTTACCACTAGACGCGCAGCGCAGCGGAAGAAGAGTTGGAGAAGCCGATCCAACCACGCGCGTCGAGGTAGTAGTGGAAGTAGTCGATCGTCTCCTCCACGCGATCAACAACACCACGAGCAGATCCAATCTGTAGGTTGTTGATGCCGATCAACGCCGCAACGAGCAGCGTCTCCACCGGTATCCACACGTCCGGGGATGGAACGCCGATCGCGAGTGTACCAGCACTCGCGAGCGGCTAGGGTTTGGCTCGGGAGGTGGCGACTAGGGTTTTGCTCGGGAGGAATAGAAGCGTACATCCCTCAGCCCCCCGCCTCCAAATATATAGACCTCCTCACTTGGGCCTCGTGGACCGAGGCCCAATAGGAGTCTATCCGGATCTCTATCCGAATTGAGCCCACATCCGAATCACATTCGAATTAGTGTTCCAACCCGTTAAGTGTGCGACCCTGTAGGTTCACGTATACTTGGTCGCGACCCGGAAACGCCTTTCCGGTCACCCTGTTAATAGCGGCCTCTAGCAAGACATATTAATCCCAAAGTATACGTAAAGATCATATCGGCTGAACCTGTAATGTTCTCATGTACGAATCCCTTTGCCTCACGATATAGATTAAGCTCAAGGCGAGACCTGTGTCATCCTCTTAATAGCTCAATCACTCTCTCGATTCCGTGATGGATTATAAACTCGTGATTGACTCTTCAATCACCTTGGTATGACCATGCACTTTCATAATCCATTACATCGAGGGGCCCAGAGATATCTCTCCCATAAGGAGGGGCAAATTCTATCTTGATCATTCACATCCCACTACATGTTTCATAGCAAACCCGAAGACTACTTTTATGACTACCCAGTTACGGAGTAGTGTTTAGTAGTCCCAAAATAAGCTACTACGCATGTTGGGAACCATGATGATCTCAAGTCTAAGGATTCCACATAAACACTACTTGAGACCAACTGATGACACATGGAATCTCTGCAGTGTCTCATGGCGGGTCTATCCAACATATGTTCACTAACACATGTCCATATTATTGATTTGGTATCTCCATACCATGATCCATGAGACATGATCATCAATCAATACATATGCTGATCTTTGAATCATATTTGTTCCTCATATGATATATAACCAGGGATCATTTAGAAATAGCAACATTTTGGCATTAAGAGTCTCATGAATAAGTCACATACTCATTGATCAATAATGATAATGTCTATTTCAAGGAACAAACTAATGCATCATAAACATAGTATGTGATATATATAACATCTCCATGTTGCCTCTAGGGCATATCACTAACACCAACATCACGCGCTTGTTGGATATAATCTTGTTGTTAAGGTTGATCGTAGTCGTAGTCCTGCACTCGGTGTGTTCGAGTACAGTAGTCATAGCTAGTAGTCGTAGTTGAAGTCGAATACTTGGTGTGTTCGAATACAACGCGTTTGTAGTCATGTACTCATGTGTCGTGTACTATTCAGTAGTCGTAGCTACCATGGTCGATGGTCGGTAGTCGTAGCTGCCGTGGTCGACTGTCGGTAATCGTAGCTACCCTGGTCGATGGTCGGTAATCGTAGTTCATAGCTACCGTGGTTGATAGTCGGTAGTCGTAGCTACTGTCGTCGATGGTCGGTGGTCAGTTACGACCATGTTGTGTGTGGTTGTTACAACTATATTGTGCATGGTCTTAATGACCGGGTCGCTGTGTAGTTGTAAGCGTCATAGTCATAGGCACTACGATCGTAAGCGCCGTGGTTGTAGGTGCTAGTGTCGCGGTCATGGCTCCTGCATGCCCGTGGTCGAGGCTCTGATGCCGTGGTCGAAGACCAGCCAAGGTTGAAGCTAGTGGTCATGGTCGTGCGGCTAGTCAGTGTAGTTGCCGATGATTACTATAGCAGTTGGTAGCAGGTGTCAGCATGGGTGGTCATGGATGACGCACGTCGTCCTTCAGTCGGCTAACTGCCCAGCGTGGGTAGGCAACTGGTCGCTGTAGCAGTCGGCAGGCGGCTGAGCGGAGCGGCATGGGCAGGCGGCTGAGCAACGTGGGCAAGCGAACTGCTCGGTGTGGGCAGGTAGTGGCCGTCAGAAGTTGTAGTAGTAGTGGGTGCGTGCGATGGTGAAACCGTAAGTGTGTGAGGCCTATTTAAAGGCATGTAAATCTATAGAGCTAGTGAGAGTTTGAGAAAATAGTAAATAGAAGAGGAAGGTGTGTGTTGCTGGAAAGAAAAAGTTCCCCTCTGTGTTTCGCTCATTCTTTCTCTACTCCCCTGCATTTCTTTCCATGCCTTGGCCAACAATTGGTATCAGAGCTTGGTGATTCTCGTGAGTCAGAGAATCAGAGCTCCCTGATTCCCATTAGTCGGTTCTCCGTGCATCGGAAAAGAAGAAGCGCAGCTGTTCTCCGTGAGTCAGAGAAGAAGTATTCTCAGTAACTTTTGTTACTCAAGAACATGCCGAGAGGAGGAATGAGTGTGTCTCTGACTGCAATGTGAAGCTTGCTGCGAGCTGGTCGGTCTGACTCGCAGGTCGTGAAGAGGGAAAGTGCAGTGACATTGACATACCCGCAGTTCACTTGCACCAATTACACGATTTGGGTGATGAAGATACGAGTCACTCTTTAGGCTCAGAATGTGTGGGAAGTAGTCGAGCCTGGTGCTGCCAAGTACCAGAAGGACCGAATGGCATTGTACACCATATACTAGTCCGTGCCAGAGGATGTCATGTCTTCCCTCGCCGAGAAAGACACAGCGAAATCGGTATGGGAGGCAATCAAGACGGCACACATAGGGCACGAGTGCGTGCGTGAATCCAAGCTCCAGACCCTCAAGAGAAACTTTGAGGGGCTGAAGATAGAGGAAGGGGAGTCCGTTGAAGACTTCACTGATCGGGTGACGTTGATCATCACCGGGATTCGAGCGTTAGACGACACCATGGTAGATGAGATTGTCATAGTTCGTAGGTTTCTCCGGGCTGCCCCGGCGTGCTACATGCAGCTCATGACCTCCATCGAGCAGTGCGTGTACTTGAAGACCCTCACCCTCGAAGATCTCGTAGGGCAGTACAAAGCCTACAACGAGCGCGTCCGAACTAGTTTCAGTGATGCAAACTAGAGTGAGCATCGGTTGCTCACGTGCATGCAGTGGGAGACCCTCAACAAGGAGAAGAAAGGAGGGTTAGGCAGCGGCGCAAAGGACTGTGGTCATTGCTGTGACTGCGTCAGAGGAGGTGGTGGTTGTAGAAATGACCATGATGATGACAATAAGGATGACAACGACTTTGACACCAGCGAGCGCAAGACTAACAAGAAGGTGAAGTGCTACAACTGTGGGGAATGTGGGCACTTTGCCAGTAAGTGCCACAAGCCGAAAAAAGCAGAGCCAAAGGAGGAGGCGCATCTCACCATGGTCGGTGCCAATGATGAACCGACGCTGATGTAAACTTCGGCAAAGAGGCACTCATGAAGGATGACAACAAGATTAGGGGGTTGAATGTTAGATATAATCTTGTTGTTGAGGTTGCTCATAATCGTAGTAGTAGTCCTGTACTTGGTGTGTTCGAGTACAATGGTCGTAGCCAGTAGTCATAGTCGAAGTCGTGTACTCGATGTGTTTGAGTACAACTTGGTCATAGTCATATACTCGTGTGTCGTGTACTGTCTGGTAGTCATAGCTACCATGGTCAATAGTCAGTAGTAATTGTAGTCGATGGTCGGTAGTCGTAGCTGCCGTGATCGATGGTCGGTAATCGTAGCTGCCGTGATCGATGGTCTGTAGTCGTAGCTACTATGGTCGATTGCCGATAGTCGTAGCTATTGTGGTTGATGATCAGTGGTTGGTTATGACCATATTGTGCATGGGCATTAAGACTATGTTGTGCATGGTCGTAACGACCAAGTCGTTGTGTGGTCGTTAACGACCTGTGTTTGTGGTTATAACTACTAGCGTGGTGTTCGTAAGTGCCATGGTCGTAAGCGCCGTGGTCATAGGCACCGGCGCTAGTCGAGGCTCCAGTGCCGTCGTCGAAGACCAGCCGAGGTTGAAGCCAGTGATCATGGTCGTGCGGCCAGTCACTGTAGCAGCCGACGATCACTGTAGTAGTTGGTAGTAGGCGTCAGCACAGGTGGTCTTGGATGATGCAGGTCGTCCTTCAGTCGGCTAACTACCCAGCGTGGGTAGGCGATTGGTCGCTGTAGCAGTCGGCAGGCGGTTGAGCAGAGCAGCATGGGTAGGCAGCTGAGCGGCGTGGCAGGCGAACTGCTCGGTATGAGCAGGTAGCGGCCGTCTGAAATTGAGGACGCGGGCGGAGGTGGTGGAGATCATCACGCAGCTCGAGGCGCGCAACCCACGCCGGCGCCGACCGAGGCGCTCACCTTCCTCAACGGCAAATGGATCCTCGCGTACGCCTTCCCTTCCTCCTCAATTTCTTGCCTCATTTCCTGTTTATTAATTTACTTGTGTGCTTTGCGTGGCATTCACTTCCATTTCCGATTGATTTATGCTGGTGAATTTGATCCTAATGGGTTCTGAATGTATACTAGAGGACAGGAACCTTGATTCGTTGAACCGAATGGTTGAAAGGTGAAAAACTTTAATACTCGGTTGGGGGGGGGGGGGGGGAATTGTTATTCAAGTGTAATAATGGGAACAGGGAGTACTGTATTGCATAATTTGATATGTATATATATTGTTGCCGATGAATACATATCATTCTACAAATAGATTTTTATTGTATGAGAGAATCGCAGTCCGATACAAATTTCTGAGGAACTCATTCTTTTAAGGATGAAGCACCCTAGTTTCAGGAGTCGCCTAACTTGATCTGTTGGTCTATTCTAATAACTGGTGTAGCTGTCTTTTGTTTCCTGTACTGTGACCAAAGAAATACAAACATCTGTTGTATTAGTATCATATGAGTCGACACTGCCATTCACTTCAGTTATCTGTGGGCTAATTCACCAGGTAAATATTCCGTGTTTACAGAATGAACTTGTCATGTGGTTCACTGAATTGCTAAACAAGGTTCACTGGAACAGACTGTGAAAAGACTTTTCTTATGCACAAGACTAATAAAAACAAAATATTCGGGTCGTTGTTGCTATCACTTATATGAGAAACTCACATAGCCAAATGCTTTCAACATCATCAATAAATTAATTCTGAAGCCAGCCAATTGAGATGCCGAGGAAGTCCATTGAAGTGAAACTCCTTTTTAATGTAATTTCAGCAACATTTTATTGTTTAGGTATTGTAAGTAGTATTGTAAGTCTCTTTTATATATATTTGAGACTATTATTATGGTTTTTGAACTATTTATATTGTAATTTGTGCAAGTTTTCAACTTAATCCTTGAATTTAAGACTTATCATATTATTTAGTGCATGTATACCGAATTACGGTGCAAATTTTACAATTATTTACCGAATTTGCAAATGGTTTTACCGAATTGCATATAAAAATTTTGGTGCGGTATACCCTTTGGTAAAATCCTAGGTCCGCCACTGGGTATAACCATGTGTATGTGAGGCCTATTTAAAGGCATGTAAATCTGTAGAGCTAGTGCGAGTTTGAGAAAACAGTGAATAGAAGAGGAAGACGTGTGTTACCAGAAAGAAAAAAGGTTCCCCTCTATGTTTTGGTTGTTCTTTCTCTACTCCCCTGCGTTTCTTTCCTGGCCTGGGCCAACAGCGCTCTGGACCAATCCGCGCAAGGGGACAGCGTTCGACGCCGTGTACATTTAGCTTCCTAGGCTTTTTCTTGGTTCGTTTCTTGTTCCATCCAAATGTCACTTTCGTGCAGGAAGCGGAGGTTGCAGAGCCAGGCAACTGCCGGGCAAGATCCCGCCGACGGTTCTTGCGCTCGACGACGACGACAAACCGGATAATCCTCGCTTTTTTTCCTAGCTCGATTTCGTTAGCATTTGTTGTTGCATCTGTTTTGGGCATCGTCGATCTGGCGTTAATATGCAGATGGCTAGGAGAAGAAGTTGGTGGGCAAGGAGGCATCCGCATCGGCCGCGAAAGCCAAGGCAACCAGTGTGCTGCCGTGTATGGATCGGCTACGGGAGGAGCTGTGTCTTGCGCGGCAAAGTGGGGTTTATTGATGGGAGCAAGGTTTTTTTTACCAGTTTTTATTTTTAACCAGAGGGGACGTTAAATCCGGTTTAGCCGGTTTTCGATTTTTTCGGAGAAATTTGGTACGAAAAATTCAACAAAGTTTAAAATTTAAATTTATAACGGTCGGTTATCGATGATAACAGGCTGAAAATATCGGCCGAAAATTTTTAAACAAATTTTGGCAAAAAAAATCCTTCTAAATTTGACAAAATTTATGCAAAACAAATTTTCAAAGTCGGTTTGGATTTCTACCGGAGGTCACTAGTAAACCCGGTAATACCAGTTACCGGTCGGTTTTCGGCCGGAAAAAAAACCATGGATGGGAGCCATGTGCTCTACGGTCTGCACCCACTTTTTTTCTTTTCTTTTATGTAATAATCTTATATATTTTTGTCTTCTATTCATGATATTTACCACTACATTATGTTATGTAACTTAAAATTTCAAAATTACCCATAGAAAATAAAGGTTACCTTCTACGTTTTTAATAAATTACTATACCAAAGTCTCAGTCTTGCGATCGATAGTTTAACAAATTATCATCAGTTCGCGAATTTGACAAAGTTCAAAATTTACTATCTTTACCACCCTAAATCCAAAATTTCCATCGGTTATGTGAATCTAAAAAAGTTCAAAACTTACATAAATTGTACTTAAGTTACCATCTGTATTTTCGATAAATTACCAACCTAATGTTTGAAAAATTATCATAAGTTGACTCCTAAGTTACCATCTCATTTTTCAACAAATTATCACCCTAAATTCAAAATTAACTTGCCATTTATATAAAAGTTTGAAACTTACCATTAGCTGAAGAACTATAAGTTATCATATACGGTTTTAACAAATCATCACTCTAAATTCACACTTACCATCAATTTTGTGAATATAAAAAAGTTCAGAAATCACCCTCGCTTGCACCCCTAAATTACCATATGCACTTTTAAAACTTACAAAAAGAAACCACCAGTTACTTGAAACACACACGCTCCACACACACACACACACACACACACACACAAAATTAGTGTAAATTCGGAAGTCAGATCGTGTCGTCCTCCTCCGTCGAAGTCACCAACCTCGGACAAGCGAATCAATCAAGTGGGAATGCTATTCACGAGCGTGGTTTAGGTGGACAAGCAACATGCACACACAGCTGGACCTCGTGTGGCTGTGGAGTGGGTCCCATATATATTGGATCATGCAAGGTACGTCTAGTCGTGCTGAACTGGGACGGTTAGTACCGTGGCATAGGACAGTACTGTTGGCCCGATCCGTTTGGCTGCGCTGTGTTTGAAACGCAACATGGACTGCCGACACCACACCATGGAAAATCTGCAGCGCAAAGCAAATCATGAACTTTTGATCAGTACGTTCCTTGTGTAATCATAGGTTGGTAATTTCTCGGAATTAACATAATGTGTCCATTCTCTTTGCTCTGGAGATGTCAAATACGTTATGTGTACATCTGTTGGAAGAGCAGTTCGCCTAATTTGTCAGGAACTAGGAACTTTTTTGCTGGTTAGTATAAATATCAGATTCATAATGTTAATTACATGGGCAAATTTACCAGGCAAGGCTTATTTCAATCTAGCTGCGCAGTTTGTCCTATTTGCAGTAGTTTGTGTAGTGAGCCCGTGAGTCTGGAAGACAAAAGACTAGGACGTCATCCAATTCAGCTGGAACAAGCATGACTTTCAGTCTCGAAAATTATCACTTCTAACAACTGTATTCGTCTCACTTTAGTGAATGCTACGCCCAGCCTTAAAATTTCCCTACAATCACATTTTGCCTCCCAAGGATTTCACGGTATCAAATACTGAATTCAATATCGTTTCCTTGGAATAAAATTTGGCAACAAATGTCAGAGGCAAATGGGGATTGGGGACTGTTTGATGCTTCTCTTAGCTATTCTGCAAAGTTCTGGAACGTCGTCACATCGTTTCCACTTTTCACTGAACAGCTTCGGCATGAAATGCTTAAACCTTGCCGCAGCCAAGTGTGGAAAATGGTGTCCTAAATGTTAGCAATTCATCAGGTAAAGCTCGACCTTGAAGTCTCTGCATCTCTCCGACTATGATAGTTGGTAAAGAACCGAATTTTTTTGTATAAATAATTCATATTTTATTCAAAATAATAGAAATATACCCACGCAAACATTTTTTTACAGAAATATGTTCCAGTTGCCGAACCATTGGATGACTGAAACTTATCGCCCAATGGCCGCATGACACGCAAGCAATCCGCTGACCGTTGAGCGAAATAATTGCAATCACCGAACTGCCAGGTGACTGCTTCCAGTTGCCCATTGGTTAGGCGACTACAATTCCAGTCACCGAAAGGTTGGACGACTGGAGATGCATATAAATGGACTGCGCGGCCGAGTAGACGCTTGGCCGCACGGTGAACAGAGGGGAGAGAAAGAAGAGGAGAGGAGAGGAGAGAGAGGAAAGAAAAGGAGAGGACAGAGGAGAGGAGAGAAAGAAGGAGAGGTTTCGCGACTTTTGTGAGTAAATATTTTTGTATATTATAGTTCATATTTTGTATATGAAGTAGATAGTTTATTTAGTGTTAGTATCCGTAGAAAACTGTAGATGTAGAAAAAAAATAGTACAATTTTGGTATAGAAATTTTAGTCAATATAGTTATAGAAAATTAGTAGCCGTAGTAACCTGTAGTTGTAGAAAATTTAGCAAACATAGTTGTAGAAAATTAGCATTCTTAGCAAATTAGCATCCGTAAAAAATTGTAATTGCAAAAAATTTAGTCAATGTTATGTAAAAATTAAGCCTCCGTAAAAATTTGTAGTTATTCAAAATTCAGTCAATATTTTGTAAGAATTTAATAATTTGTTTTGTAGAAAATAATAATATGTAACATTTATGATTTATTACGAATGAATATAATGTCGTTAGTACATTAAAAAATCATATGTATCGTTATAACTGGTATATTGACATTTAAATCGATATGTCATGTAAATTGTTGAAACCCATTAGAAATTATTTGCAATAGAAGAGAGCGCGAGCAACTAGACAAGAGTGGCATCAGTGCGCGGTCTGCTAATAGGGAGTTAATGCTACGAGGGTAGTGTAGTTGGTTACAATAGGCGAATGATCATTGAAATGTAAATTACAGTACATCAATACTTCCGTAATGTGCTATGCGATTTGACTAGTTGTAACATTGAAAATATATGCAGGCAGATATCATTAATGCCAATACCCACTATATTGAAAGTGCATTACGCTATTGGCACCGTTCGTGAAGGTTTGAACGGTGTTGACTTGAGTGGTTTTGTGCAAGTCACTCTGATACACTCGGACGGCGAGAATGCTTGAATCGCAGATATGATGCACTGGCTCACCCATAGTTTCTCCTTGGACCCTGAGGTGTGTAGCATCATCATATAAGGGCTTTGGAGCCGGTCTCCCACGGACATTAGATAGAAGATGAGAACATTGATGCACACTGTTGCGTTGAAGGGGATTGTACAAGGGTGCTGGCGCAGTGGATATGACTGTGTGATGCTTGTGCAACCATGCCAAATAGAAGTTGTGCAAGGTTGTGTAAACGACCATCATCCGAGAAGTGCGAGCAGCTCGAACGCCCCGCATGTTGGTGAAGAGAAGGAAGTTGTTCATGAAGAGGCCGATGCGGTATATGGAGAAGAGGAAGAACGGTCACAGCATTGTGAGGCTACAAGACAAGCCGATGAATGGTCACAGTATGGTGAGGCTACAGCATTGAATATTTGCTGACAAGGCATCATTGCAGGATTCCATCAAGTTGTAAGCCCTGTCCATGCAGCAAAATTTTAGGGTCATGAAATCTAACTAGGAGCAGTACACCATGAAGTGTGAGTAGGCCGGTTGTCCTTGGAGGGTGCACGCACATTGACCGAAGTATGAGACTCACTGGATTGTGTCGAAGGTGGAGCCCCACTCTTGCATTCTCAGTAGTATTTTGCCGAGGCATCGTAACCTAACGTCTGCCTTTAGAGCCATTTTGATGTATGGAGAAGAAAGACATAGAGGCCACGCGCATCATGGTGGCGATCAAGAAGAATTCAAGTACAAGATTAGCTACATGAAGGTATGATGTGCGAAGCAGAAGGAGTTCGAAAAATGATTCAGGACTTTCGAGGCGGTGTACGACAACCTTCCTCGTATGCTTTAGGAGTTGCAATACCGAAACTCGGGCACATACATTGCTGTGAAGGGCAAGCCATAAACAAGGCTGCCTGGTTTTACGGTGTTGTAGAGGGCCTTCTTAGCTTTCGGTGTATGCATCGAGGCATTCAGGCATATGCTTCCTGTGATCTCAGTTGATAGGATCTTTTTGACCGGCAAATACAAGGTCCAGATCCTTACGACCATTGGTGTTGATGGTAACAATCAAATTATGCCCCTGGCCATTGTATTCATTGAAAGTGTGAATTACGACAGCTGGTTGTGGTTCCTTAGACATGTGAGGGTTGGAGTTATCGATGCTTATCTTGGTTTGTGCGTAATCCATGATCGCCACGCCAAGATAGTGAAGGCCATAAGAAAACTTCAGGAAGACCCCGAGGATCCCTTCCCTTCGCCGGGTATAAGGAACAGATGATGCATTCATCACCTATGGGCAAACTTATTGAAGCAGTTCCCGAAGCAACCGTTGATGAAGCTATTCAAGAGATTAGCTATACAGAACCAACAGAGAAAATTTGATGATTTGTGTGTGTTGTTGGATGAGCACAGCAGGAAGCACATCAACGAGAGGAACAAGGGGTCAGCCATACCTAGGGTGACACAATCCGAATGCCTCACAGCACTGGATGAGCATAACACAGCTGGTCCGAGGAGGAGGAGCTCATGGAACATCAAATGCTTCTTGCAGTGGATCGAAAGAGAACCATTGGAGAAGTGGTCCCTGCTGCCCGACATGAAGGTGCGAGGTACAGCATAATGATGACTAACCTTACCAAGGTGTACAACTGGGTTCTCAAGGGCCTTTGTTCTCAGCCCCTCATTGCCATCGTGGAAGGTATTCTACACAGCACAATTAGCTATTTCAGAGAGAGGCATGTAAATGCCACACTTCATGCAGCCAACCCACAAACATCGTACTCATCCAAAATTACGGCATGCATAGAGATGAAGGCACATAAGGGCCAATTGCACACGGTGCACATTATGGACAATAAGGAGTATCGTTTCGACGTAGTACTCTAGGATAGAGTTGGATTTGGGATGGCTCGTGATGTGGCCAAGAGTGTTAATGCTATATTGATTTGTGTTTCATCCATGCAATCTGAAATTACAAGGCTTAGTAGTGCTGAATTACGCAAGTAGAAAGAAGCAATCGGTTATGGGAGAGAGAAGAATATCCTAGTTCGTGCGGATGCTTATGTGATTCCACCTTTGCGCAATGCAAACAAGACAATAATGCATGGAATTAGAGGTGTAGATGGAGAAGAAAAAAAGCTAGTTTGGCTAAAGAGGAAGACACAAGATCAATCAAATTCTCGTGATTGCAGTTCTATCCACAATATTCATGAAGTTTTCAATGACAATTCTGTGGTTTCTAATGCACACAAAATACATATTTGGAAAGCTAATGAAGTCTAATTTCCAACGAATCAAACGGCGCTCGATTTGGAGCTTTCTACACAAAGTTATGGACAAGCATATTTCCTCATCTTTTCGCATTCAATTGTTTGCGTAGCAAGTCATCCAACAACATTAACAAACAAGTTCTCTTGCGTGTACGAATTCCCCATTACATCACAATATCACTTACCTTCTTACTTACCGATCGTTGTTATTTCAATCATTGTTAAAAAATTCATGAAGTTTCTTGCACTACAACAACATACAATGATTGCTAACTCTTATTGCGAATCTAAAAGATTATTTATCATTCATAATCTATGAAAATCACAAATATATTAACCCATAGTATGGCTTGTTTGCAGTTGTTGCACAGCCGAGCGACTGTAATTGTAGTCGTCCAGCCACTGGGCGACAGGCTACAGTTGCCGAACCATTGGACAACTAGAACCTGCCACCCAACGGCCAGCGGATTGCTTGCGTGTCGCATGGCCTTTGGGCAATAGGTTCCAGTCGGGCAACGGTTCGGTGACTGGAGCCCATTTTGTAAAAATATTAGCACATGTATATTTCTATTATTTCAAATAAAATATGGATTATTTATTAAAAAATTCATAAATAACCACCATAGTGTTAGACGCATCAGTTAACATGTTAGACGTCTTGGTTCCTAGCCCATACTTAAGGTATGGTATGGTTTCACACTTGCCACCTCTCCAGACTAGCATGGTTTTATACTTGGCATGGTTTCACACTTGCCTCTCACCCTCCTAACATAGTTTCACACTTGCCACCTCACCTACTTGGAATGGTCTAAATATGTAATATTTGGTTCATTCTGTTCATTGCGTGATTGCCCCAAATATTCCACGCTCTCATAGTATCAAAGTGGATAGCTCCTGCAACTACACCTTTCCACTAATTCCACCAACATGGCAGGCGAAGACAACAATGCTGCCGCTACACGCTGTGAGCAGGAGGCGGCCACCGCTGCTGCTGCGCACCACGCACAGGGTACTGCCGCGCACCAGGAGGTCGCACAGGCACTAGCCCTCTCCAAGCCGCCACATTGCTTCCCTCCACGCCCAGGCGTACAGTGTCCTCAACATCAAGACCCTCATCCCTGTTGTCCTCAACCTCATCTCTCCAAACTACAACAAATGGTGCGGCCTTCATGTTCCGACATCATCTTAGTGCACCGACATCTTCACCAAAGGGCTGCCTACTTCTGTTTTCACCGAGTTTTGGTCCAATTTGAACATTCGCTCTGTCGATGCTCCAACTGTGGGGGTGTTAGACACATCAGTTAACACATTAGACGTCTCGATTCCTAGCCCATACTTAAGGCATGCATGGCATGCATGATTTCACACTTGCCCCTTCACCTGCCTAGCATGGTTTCATACTTGCTCCCTCACCTTCCTGGCATAGTTTCACACTTGACTCCTCACCTGCCTGGCATGGTCTATATATGTAACATTTGGTTCTTCATTCTATTCATTGCGTGATTGCCTCAAATATTCCATGCTCTCACATAGGCTTAACTAAATTGTTTTTGTTCTACAGCAATTCATGATCTTGCACTATCAATATAATACTCTGGAACACCATAGCCAACTCTTATTTCCCAACGAAGTTGAAGCGACGACTTCAATTGCATCAACTTCAGCACTTTGCACAAGGTAGCATCGTTCAAGCTTCATCACATAGGCCAGCAACACTGGAAGCAGCAGAGAGAGCGATAGAGAAAAGACGAACCTAATGATGCTGCATTAGCTTATGGGTTGCAACTGGAGGGGTTCATGACGTCTTTTCAGAGCGAGCGTGAGAGGCAGCCACAGAACACTGTCCACTACTTGAGCAAATTTCAGAGCTATGGCCTCCCGGGCCATTCACCTCCACGCTCGTGGCTATAGCAGAAGTAGAGTGGTTAATGGTGATCATTGTATTGTATTGAGTGGCGTGTGATCTAGCTAATTTGCCACTTCACAAAGATTCTTTCTTATAACGAGTAGGCATAATTCATTGGCACTAAAAAGATTCACTTCTGTAACAAGTAGCCCATTTAGCCAAGCTCCAGCTTCAGATTTTAGGCTCTGGAGCCTAGCTTCTAGAGAAGTTAGCTCCAAAGAAGCTGGAGCCCAAAAATTGAGAGTATTTGGCCTAAATTGTAGCTTTTGGCGTAAATAGCAGCTTTTCAGCTCTAACTCCACTCACATATTGTAAAATGTATGTGCTACCCCTTACAACCGTGTATCCTCAAGTTCCATAAAAACTAGTGCATAACAATAATATTCATGCATGATACATAATTTCCACTTAACATAAATACTTTAGCATTGCGATACAAAATATAGCGTGGAGTGCATAATATAAAAACTATTTACAACATATTACATTAGTCTTTTAAGGATTGAACAAAAAGATTTGATATACTGTACAAGTAACATTGTATAGTCATCCTAAATTAACTAGATTAACTAGCTAATGCTGCAACCAATTCATCATGGAAGTGGACCATCGATCTTTCATTCAATTGTGTAATTGATGAATTCGACGCATTTGAATATGAATCTTTAGCATATTTAGTAGGATCTTCATCACATCTAGCAAAATCCACATCTCCTATAGCATGATCACGTATAAAATTGTGCATGAAATACCACACATGCCACCACAATCATCATTTTCTTAGCAATAGGATAACTCTGTATTCTAAGTAAGATTTGCCATTTCATTTTTAGAACTCCAAAAGCATGCACATTCCTCAAGGATGAGTGCAAATGATTGAATTTCTCCTTGACTCCATTTGGATCACCACCTCTTTTAAAATCAGGAATATGATATTACTTTCCTTTGTATGGTGCCAAGTAACCTGGCCTATTTGGGTATTCAATATCAACAAGATAGTATTTTTCTACAAGGAAACATGAAAATTTAAATATCTAGCAAAATATAAAACCTTGAATAAAATGATGCATTGCTTAAGAAATAATTTCTAGTTGGAGAATCTGGAAACACATCTCTATCAACACGCAAGGCATGATACACTAGTATCATGCATTGCTCCAGGTTGTCTCGTTGAAGCATATGTGAAGTGTATATCAAAATCACACACTGTCATAATATTTTGTGTTGGACAGCCTGATCTACCAACATACCTCACTTCATCTTTTGATGGTATACATGCATGAATATAAGTATCATCGAAGGCATCGATAAAATCTTTGAAGTGAGACCAAAGTATGTTGTTACTTCTGATTCTATTATGCACTTCAAAAAAGTTTGGATCTTTTGGCTTGATAAATCCATGGACATGCTGACTACACAGTTAAGAACTTCATTGAATTTGTGACTTCTTGTTTCTCTTGAATGCTTGAATCGATACTAAGACCGTCAATTTGATTCATTGCCACCATAGAACCATAAAAAAATAGCGAGTGCTTCAATGTTGGACATCTTAGAAGTTAGCTATAGGTCATATCTACTTATTAACAAGTGATGCAAGCTATGCAAAAAAAAAAAAATCACATCCATCATAAACATCTTGTGACTTTCTCCCTCAGTTGTTAATGTCTCTATCTCAAATTGAAAGCCAGAAAGCCGTTAAGTTCTCACATCACCCTTGTTTAGATAATTTAGAAAATAATTGGTACCAATGGTTGCGGCATCAAGATAAAGGTGCATAGCTTGATGGGGTCGATGGAGCACCAGGGGGCGCTGGTGTCAGGGAGGCGCCGGGCGTCGGCACTGGTGTTGGGGAGGCGTTGGGTGTCGACACTGGCCACCTCATCTATGTTTGCTCAAATGGATAGGGTTGAGAGAAGGGGAACAAGTTGTTCAGTGGGAGTGGTAAAAAGATGTAATTACTATGAACCTTGAGCCCACCTTTAAAACCAGCGCTGTAGGAGCCTTCAGAGCCTCGCTATCCATGCTTCTTATGCACAGGCAAATTTGGGCTCGGCTTCTTCGCAGCCCAGCTTCGAAGCCCACACGTTTGGCCGGGAAAACAACTTCGAAGCCCAAAAATCTAGCTTCAAAGCCTGGCCAAACGGCATCTTAGTTGCCAAGTTATCTGAACTATTTTCTAGCAAATGAGAAACATTTGTTATATTCAATATGACCTTTGCTTGCTGAACCATCGTTGTTGGTTTGGGATGTATAATGTGTTGAATGGTTCGCCACTTATGTTCACTTATAAAACTGTCAATAATTGTAATGACTACATGAAGTATGCGGTTCTTATTTGTTCTGATATGAGGAAAAAGAATGTGTGCTAGTCTTGTGGTCGGATTCTGAATATGAACCTGGCATTGCTGGCAAAATCAATCCTGTATGCTTTTCTGAATTGGAATAATCTGCAGTCGTTTGGTTGATCTGGTTTACCAGGACATCTGACATCATAGCGACAAAATTCTACCCTGGTGTCCAAAATATTCTGACATGGTATGTTTCCAGCCCATTCTGATGTTTCACATTCTGACATGGTATGTTTCCAGTCCGTTCTTATGTTTCAGACATGAAAGGTGAATCTCTTTAAAAAAAACACACGTGAAAGATAAAAATATCCCATGTTTTGGGTTTGACACTTCACCTGGTACCCGATTTTGATTCTAAGGGTCAAAATAGTTTGAGTTTTCCATATTAATTCACGGAGCGTCAGAGTGAAACAAGTGTTTAATCATGAACTAAATATTAGCATCAATAGCCTTATGGGGACCATATGTTATGTAAGATTATAAAGTCCAGCAATCCATTTAACATCAGATACTGAACTTTTGCCTCCGAAGCACTCCCTGACTCTCCTCCATGGGCCATCATCAAAGCAAAGACAAATAATACCTGCAAGCAAAGCCTTCTTATTTGCTAGGAATCAAATGGCACCTCAACTTTTAAGTTAGCTCTTTGCTGCACGAGATTTGATTCTTATTGGGTATATTTTAGTATTAGTGAGTGCATTGAAATACTGAACTGAACCACTAGGTGAATTTTGCCGTCAGGCTTTCAGCTGGTTTATCACCTATGCGCACTTTATGACAGTCAATCAGGAGAACACTTGGGCAGCAAATGACATCTATACAACCAAGAAATAATACAAGCAAAAGTCACAACAATTCAGAAAAGAGCAGTAGCGCCAGCAAATACGGTAGGTGGCGCCGGATTTTCTCTTCGAGCAAGTTATCACGCGTCACATCCAGATGTAAGATTGAGAAGCAAGCAACTCGATGTCGATCCAGTAAAACGCCTACCATTCTTTTTCTTCTAGAACAGCTCGAGACGTACGCCTCGCACCATTATTTGAAGCAGGAAGTCAAGCGGAAAGCAACGTGCGGTACTGTTTCATTGCATTGTACAGGCCTTTTTTTTTTACCGTCCTACGAGACAAATGCAATACTATTGATAGATCTAGGTCCCATTTATTTTGACTTGAGTTTATGACTTTTGGTTTACTTTTTACTCTTCCTAAATTTTGACTTTTTTAACTTTTTGAGCTTTTGCATTGTCCATAATGAGCTAACATATTTTTTTTTCTATTTTTAAAATTTTTTAAATTTAGTTACGTCAAATAAGCTACCGTAAGCTACATTCAAATTTTAGCTAGCTACAATACAATTTCAGCCATAAGCCAGCTTATTTCAGCCCAACCAAGCGGTACTGCTCATTAGGGCTGCGATCATTGTGGCTTCGCTACAGTGCTGGAGGCTTATTTGGCACTATTCATAAGTTTTGTCTTTTTCTGAATTTTTGGCTTTTTGTTGAGCTTTTTTGCCGGTTCTTTTTTTTCCCGTATTTGTTTGTATTATACGTAATGGGCTAACATATTTTTTTATTTTTAAATTTTTTTAAATGTAATTATGCTAAATAAGCCTCTGTCAGCTACAGTGCTTTTTTCAGCCAGCTACAGTGTTTTCAGCCATAAGCCACGAGCTTTTCAGCCGAACCGATCACCCCCTAGAGCTTTAGCTTGTAGGTTTGGACTTCTAACATCTTAATTTCATCTTTTTCTACTTTTTTTGGTTTTTGAGCTTTTTTGACTTTTTTCCTTTGCATTATCTGTGATGATATAACTTTTTTTCCCTTTTATTTTTTAAAATTTAATTACGCTAAAAAACTAACTGTAGTTATAGTGCAAAAAAGTCTTTGCGGTACTAAATAAGTCCACAGCAATGAGCACCAAAATCGTTTTGCAGGAGAATTGTGCAGGAATCGGTACAATTCTTCAAATTCATATTGAATTCCTCCGATTCCAAACGTGGCAAGCAAAAGTACCCTAGGATGACGACTAATACGGGGACTTCCCTTGGGAGATACTTCCTCCACTGCAAAAATATAAGGTTTTTTTTTTGGTACGCCGCCTCCAAAATTGGCCTTGCTCGATTGGGCTGAAAAGCTGTGATTTATGGTTAAAAATGCATTATAACTGATTGAAATTTCACTGTAGCTAAATGTGGCTTATTTGGCGTAATTAAATTTTAAAAAATAAAATAGAAAAAATATGTTAGCTCATCTCGGACAACGCAAATAAATACAGAAAAAGAGCTGGCAAAAAAGGTCAAAAAATCAAAAAAGATGAAATTTATTAATAATAAAAAATAAATCACAAACTAGAAACTGAAGCTGAATAAAGCGGGGCACTTGAAGTCTTCAACTACTAGATTTTTTAGGAATACTATCGGAAAACTACAAAATTGTGGTCAAGGCGTACTACTTCTAAATTGATAGCCGTGCAAATTCGGCTGGTTCGGCCTATCAATGTCCATCCACTCGTAACAACAACCACCACGGACCACACGTACGTCCCAGCTTGACAACTACGCGTCACATCGAAACGCACACCTTCCCCCACAAGCTATGCGCTCAACTTTCCAGCTGGGAGTTAGCGTCTCCCAGTAAAACACGATTACTTACATTTCTACGGAGAAAAAGCATCAGTAGCAGACATGGACAATGCTGGTGAGTATACACCGAGTCAATCAGTGATGTAGGTTCTGTTCTTTTTTAGCTGTGATTTATGATTTTTAGTTACAGTTTATGATTTTTGGGTTGTTTATGTGAGAGATTACAGAGTAACAGAAATTCACATATGGTTTTACCGATATAAATGAAGTCAGTAAAGTATGTACCACAATTAACTAGTAGACTCTATCTTGAAAAGATACTCCGTTTAAAACCTAGTTACAATAGAAAAGCAGAAAAACAGGTTTTAGAAGCTGAAAAGAACAAGATCGTAGTCCGGTCTTCAAACCTATATAATCAACTATTATAAAAATTTTAAGCTCTTATGGACTTATGTGTAAATATTAGTACTAATTAAGTATTCTTACAAAAATATATGGGGTTAGTTAACCCCATAGAAAAAAGGCTAGCTACGTCACCGCAGATAATGATGGTAAATTGGAGGATTATGTATATCCTCTGTTATTTCTGTGAAAAATCCAAAGTCAAAATGAAAAAGATCTTTTGAAACAGATTACTATTGTGACCGTCATACCCAGTTCCATCTAGGGGCTCAGGATAGTCTTTCACTACCAGCTAGTAACACTGGTGGAACAGAGTTTCAGAAAGTCCTACGAACCTATCAATCCGCCAAAAAAAATAAATATAGTTAAAACATTCGGATTTGAATATAGTTAAAACGGTCGGATTTGAGCCAAACAAACCCCTGGCAAATTGCACGCTACGCAATCCTACTGCATGACAATGTATCTCGTTACAGTTGCGATAGCAGCCGGTCTCATTTCCATCGTATCAGCCGGCTGTTTCCAGCCGACGGGTTCATGATTTTCTTACTTAAAATATTGAACGGATGATTAAGCTTTTCTTAGACGTACACGCAGAACTAAAGATGGCAATGGGTGCTCATAACCCGAAATCCAATGGGTAATTACCCCATTAGGGTACATATATGGGTTAAAATGTCTACCCATGGGTCTACTAATGGAGAAAAATAGGACCCAATGGGTACGCGGGTGTGGGTATGGTTTGACACTACCCATACCCATTACCCAATGGATACCCGAGTATTTATGGGCCATCTATTTGTAGCCTAGCCCACACAACAAATAATTATATTTGGCCCAGCCCAATAGATGTAAACTAAAACCCTAACCCTATTCCCCAGACGGCCACTAGACCCCAATTCCCTATTTCACAGCCTCCAAGCCGTTCGGGGCTTCGGGCGCCCTCGAAGCCGTTCGGCGCCACTGCCCCCTCGCCCATCTGCCAAGCCGCTATTATGTTGGATTGGATTATGCATTATTATGTTGGATTGGATTATGCGCTATTATGTTGGATTGGATTATGCACTATTATGTTGGATTGAGTTATGCATTGGTATGCTTATGCACTCTTTAATTTAAATGGTGATCTTGTTATTTAGGTGATTTGATCCTTAATCTTGTATATCATGTCTCGGGTATGGGTCACCCGCCGGGTTTATTTCACCCGCGCGGGTATGGGTTTGGGGGAAATGTTGTACCCGCCTGTGTTATTGGGTCCTCCAGCGGGGATGTTTTTGCTTAATGGAGGTGGGTTTGGGGTGGTGAAACCCAATGGGTATAGACCCATTGCCATCTTTACGCAGAACTTCGGGCGCGCGAGCACACGTACATGAGCGTGCTCCTTTAGCGTACGTCTAGAAATATGAAGATAAAGAATAAATCCACGATTTCACAAAGATTCTACTGAGATATACTCACATATCCATAAAGAAAAATATAAAGACTTGAATCATAATAGGTGGAGAAATACACCTATAACTCCATCATTCAAAGATGGTTCCTACATGGTTAAAGGTCTTCTCAATATGCAAATGCAGCATCCCACCCTCCAATGGAGTTGGGCCGTGCTGTGCCGGCACGGCCCGGGCCCATCGTGCCACTTCGTGCCGTGCCGGCTCGGTTCAGTCATCTCACCGTGCCATACCGTGCCGGCCCACGTCGCCTCTGGTCAGGCCCAAGCACGGCCCAAAGCCCAGCCCGAAGTAACTATACGCGAAGGCGGCGGCGACGGTCGTCATCTTCCTTTCTCTCGTACCCGCCTTGTTTAAAACTAGTTAAAATTGAATCTATTGTTAAAAGTGTAATTTCTTTGACATTTTAAAAAAACAATGTTATTGCCTCATTAAAAAACCTTACGCCCCAGAGTAGAGTTTCCTGAGTAAGGAAAATAGTACAGTAACAGTAGATGTATATACTAACTATTACAACATGCGTACATAATATCTACTCGTCAATGTCTAGGTCGTTCATGCGTTCGAGATCAGCATACGCCTGTACAATTTTGGGATCCTCTAGTTGGTGCTGTTGCCGCTTTTTGGCTAATTCCCAGTCTTTGGCGCATGTGATTGCCTCCACCATCCTGCGCGTAAGGGATGATCTTCTCTCTTCCATTATTCTCCCTACCATACTGAATGTCGCTTTTGAAGAGACGGTGGACACTAGCACTAGGAGAACATCCCGTGCGAAATGTGACAGTACAGGAAAGATCCGCTTGTTGTTCTTCCACCACTCGAGCAAGTCTATCTTGCCTCCACCAGTAAGATCAGGATCAATATTTGCAAAATCATGCTCCAAATAGTTGTTCAACTCTGAGACAGAATTTCACTTGGAGGCCGCCTAAGACTAAGAGGACGAAGAAGTACACTTGCCCTTTAGCTTCTTTTACAAGTGTGATGTCAATCTTGTCTTTTCATGTTGTCTACTGTTAGGCCTCCGATCTTCCGCTATTGCCAAACTTATCATGATACAAACAGAAAACACGAAAAAGCTCCTCTTTGACATGTGCGAAAGCTTTTGAATAATCTAGGCCAAGGCATTCATCTATTCCCTCCATACCTATCTGTAAACCTGCCAACTTTTTTGTAGAATCAAAAATAATAGCAAAGCAATACAAGTGTGAAATAGAACCAAAATATTTAATAAAATTTTCTTCCATTGCTACGACGGCATGGCCTAAAAGAGTATCATCCCTAGATTTAGCAGTCTTGTCTGCAATTAACCAAATAAACCTATAACTAAGCACGAGGTAGGATAATAAACAACAGATAAAACCTTTGTTGCTTTATAAAAAGGTCTTAAAAACTCTCGAAAATGACTAGTAATCTGCCAATCTGAATTAGTTACTGCCAATTCATTATTTTGAGAGTTGGCACTGACAAAAACGGATATGACATGTTCGCAACCTTGTAACTTTTTTAACATAATATATGTTGAGTTCCACCTCACATTCATGTCAAGATCAAATTTTCTTGACTCTTTGCTATTAGCTGCACAGTACTCCGTGAGGTAACGAATAGCATCACGGATACTGTTCAGATATGGACCAATTACTTGCATACCATCTTAAACAACAAGATTCAAGATGTAGCATACACATCTCTGGTGGAGGATATAACCACTAATATATGTTTGCAATTTTAGGGTGAGGATGTTCATAGCCGTTGTGTTTGCCGAGGCGTTATCAAGAGTTATACAAGCAATTTTATTATCTATCTTAAAATCATCAAGTACATGTAGTATACGCTCGGCAATGGCCTCTCCTGTATGCGATTCATTTATTACTTTAAATCCTCTGACTCTCTTGTTTAGTTTATAATTATTATCTAAATAATGGGCTACAACACTAAGGTAGGCACTTCTTTGGTATGGTGATGTCCAAATATCTAAGATTATGGCAAAAGAATATTGAACTTGTTAGAATAGTTCTTTTAACTCTACCAGTTTCTTTTGATACATCCGTAAAATATCGGATGTAGTAGTTCTCCTACTAACATGTTGGTACTGTGGGCAAAAGACGCATTGGATCGTTCTTTCGAATGCGCGACTTTCACCCATCCTAATTGGCTGATCTTCTAAAACAATATATCTAGCAATTTCCTCACGGATAGAAAGCGGGCTGTATACCCAAGTACTTACAGAGCCATCGGCCTCGAAGTTTAGCTGTGTTTGTACTCCTCCTCCCCCTCAGCCCTGTGCCACCATCTTACGTAAGCACGCTTTGTAGTGGCGGTTCAAGTGTCCTGTCCCTACAGCTGTACGAGCACTTAATTTAGCATTACAATAATTACAAGTTGCGATATCTACCATTTGACCATCTCGGATTTCCTAGCTCCAGGTCATGTGCTTCCAGCAATTCGCCCTTCGTCCAGACCCGCCAATGCTGGCGTCCGTGGACGGGGGAGAGAATTCTGTTGTCCTCGTTGGCTCTGGACCACCCTGGTACTCCTCGTAGCCCTTTGTACCGTCCATATGAAGGTCATCCATGCCGTAGTCTCCCATACTTGGCGAGAGCCGAAGAGCATCAATGGGGGTCAGAGGAGGACTAGGGGAGTGACAGCAAGAGCTTACACTAAGTTGTCCTGCTGTCCTTTTTGAGCTTCGATTTCTCTGTATACTGCTTGAGAGCTCCCTGGTACTATGACTTCTTGGTAACATGGTGATTAGTTCATAAATAAGAGTACACATACAGTAAATGTGCTTGTAAAATGAGAAGTAAGAAATCAATAAATAAAGAGTACAAATGCAGAAAATGTAGAAATTAGCTTGTGAAATGAGAAGGTTCTGTGAAGAAATGGTGAAGTGGAGTGAAAGACTCTGTGATTCTGTAAAGAAATGGTAGAGCGGAGTGGATTTATATAGATCATAATCCAAACGTTATCTCTGCGTTCTATACGTTATATGACCATTTTAAGTGACTGTTGTCATCTGCTCTCAAAGAATCAGCAAGCTTTTCCAAGTTAGGGACCATCTCCTACTGACCTACTTATCTTTTTTTTCCCATCCGGCCATCCTCTCCTCTTTTTCCCCCATCTGGCCGTCCTCCTCCTCCTTTTTTCCACCGTCCCACCACTCCCACGCCGCCACGTCGCCCGGTCGCCCGCTCCCTCAGTCTCACTCGCGTGCGCGTCAAATCCCTCCCACTCCCATCCTTTTTTTTCTCCTCGTCCGGGCGCCCTCGGTTTCTCCTCCGAGTCCTCCCTCCCACGCGGCCGCGCCTGGCACCCGGCTCCTTCGGCCTTCGCCCGCCGCGGCCCCCTCGTTCTCCCCCACCACGCACGGCGCTGCCGCCTCGTCCCCCACCTCCCCCGGGCCCGCCACCTCCACCCACCTCCACCGTCGCCGCCTCCTCCCCACACCTCCCCCGCCGCTGCATCCTCCTCCCCCCACCTCCCCCGCCGTCACCGCCTCATCCCCCACCTCCCCTGTCGCCGCCGCCTCCTGCCCCCACCGCCGCCTCCTCCTCCTCCCACCTTCCGGGACCCCTCCCTCCTTCCCCCACCTGGCCCACCGCCGCCGCCTCTCCCACCTCCCCGGGCCCATCCCTCCTTCCCCCACCTCCCCCACCACTGCCTCCTCCTCTCCCGACCTCCCTCGCTGCTGCTGCCTCCTGGCCTCCTCCCCCACCTCCCCCCCCCCCCGCCTCCTCCTCCCCCCACCTCCTCGAGTCGGCTTCGTTGCCTGGCCGCAGCACCACGGGGTGATGCCACCGTCGGCGGGGGCGGGGCTGCTGCGATGGGCTCGCTCCTGGCGGCCATCGCCGACTACGTCACCCGCGGCGGCGAGGCTGCGGCGCTGGTGCCGCCGGGGGCCGTGAGCCGGTTCTTCTCCGGGGACTCGTTCGGGCTCACTTACTAAGGGATGTGCGCAGCGCTGGTGCCGTTCGTGCTCGCAGATCCTGTGCTCCCACGGTGGCCACGGAGCTCAAGGTCGAGGTACACTCCTTCCCCTTTATCTGCTCCCTCCCTCTGTTCTGCTCTACGCTTGTGATTGTGGGATGCTTGTGTTGTGGCCTTGTGGGAATGTGGGATGACCGTGGGAGTGTGGGATGGTGGGAGGGCGACAGGAGGCCGTAGGCCGTTCAGCCGGCCAAAGACGACTTGACCGGCACGGTGTGGCTGCCAGTTCAGGGCGCAGGGCGTAGGGCCGACAGGAGGTCGAAGGCGTGGCTACCACCGGCGCTGGCCATGCCCCCTGGCCGACCGTGCTCACCGGGCTGGGTGTGCCCCCTTGTGCCGACCGTGCTCATCGGTAGGACTGTTCGTTCGGTTTTTTCGGTTTATACGGTTCGGTAAATACGGTTTTAGTATTTCGGGAAATACGGTATTTTTCAAAATACGGTGTGGTATTGGTAAATACCATTTTATTTCGGTACGGTATCGGTTAATACCAATTTTACCAAACTTTGCGCGAATTGCTAAACGTTAATTCTCCATTCTAATTTAATTTCTGCAATCAAAAATCCAGAATAGGCTAATAGAAGTGGGCACTAGGCAGTGGCAGACCGCAGGGCGCAGACGGCAATCAGACAGCCAAGAGCCGATAGGCAGCAATCGCCAATCAGCCAATCACAGATTCACCACATCACTGCATGTGCATCACTTCACTAAGTTCACTTCACACTTCACAGTATTCACAAATCACAATTTCACAGAGGAAGCTACACAAACACATTACAAATTAACCGTGAGTGATTTGTTCAATGTTCTCTAAAATCTAAATTGTCCACTGGAGTACTGGACAGAGGAAGCTACACAGGTCCTCTGTTCTCTAAAATCTAAATTGTCCACTAGATAGAGGAAGCTACACCTCTAGGTCCTCTACTCCTCTACCAAACCAGTGTAGCAGTCTAGCAATCTGGCAGTGGCAAGTATGCAAATGCAACAACATTTCAACTTAGTGCTTACAAGTTCTTACAACTTCGCAAGATCCTACTTCACAAATCACAAGTCACAACAAAGTACAGACTAGCAATCTACCAATTAGGCAATTAATGAAACAGAGAGAATGCTAGAAAGGACTTACTTCGCAGGTAGGACGGAGGCCGCGAGGAGGCGCGGGGACCGGACGACGGCGGCGCGAAGGAGCGGGGGCGGGAGCGGCGCGGCGGCGGAGGGGCTCCTCTGGAGGGGAGCTGAGGAGGGAGGGGAAGGCGGAGAAGACGTGGGCGGCGTCGCGAGCGGAGAGGCCGTGGGAAAGGAGGCGGCGCGAGGCGTGGAGGAGAGGCAGCGGCGCCGGCGCGGAGCGGAGCGCGGGGTGGAGCGCGAGGAGCGGGAACGGGTCAAGGTGGAGCTCCTCCGAGATGAAGTGGAGCTTGCGGCGGAACTCCACGCCGCTGCCGCTGGCGGGATAGGTTGCGGTGCACGGCGGAGGCGGGAGGCGCGTGTGCGCGAGCATCGCGGTGCCGGTGTTTGGGATTTGGTAGCGGAAGGGGGCTGGCGGCTCTGCACGGCGCTAGGGTTAGGTTATGGCGTCTGCCGCGCGTGCGTCTGGCCGGGCCGTCTGTGCGTGGTGCTGTGCTGGACTGCTGATGGGCCGCCGAGACAGGAGAGTTGCGGCTGGGTTTTCGGTTTTTTCGGGAATTTCGGTTTTTCCTCGGTTTTTACCGAAAAAACCGAATCATACAAATACCTCTTTTCTAGCTACCGAACCGAATACCGAAAACCGGTCAAACCGAGTTGACCGGTTCGATTCGGTTTTTTTTGCACAGCCCTACTCATCGGGCCGGGCTGGCCTGAGCATGGCATGCCACGCCAGGCCGTGCCGTGCCGTCCATCGTGCCAGATATCCCGGCCCAGCATGGCCCACTCTTCGTGCCGGGCCGGCACGGCCCACCACATGTCAGACCGCAGTGTGCTTAGGTCGTGCCAGACCAACCGTGCTTTGAGCTAGCTAGAAAAAACACGGCCCGTCTTCCATCTCTAACGTAGGACCACACGTACGTCCCAGCTTGACAACTACGTGTCACATCGAAACGCACACCTTCCCCCACAAGCTATGCGCTCAACTTTCCAGCTAGGAGTTAGCGTCTCCCAGTAAAACACGATTACTTACATTTCTACGGAGAAAAAGCATTAGTAGCAGACATGGACAATGCTGGTGAGTGGTGAGCAGACACCCAGTCAATCAGTGATGTAGTCCGGTCTTAAAACCTACAGAATCAACTATTATAAAAATTTTAAGCTCTTATGAACTTATGTGTAAATATTTGTACTAATTAAGTCTTTTTACAAAAATATATGGGATTAGTTAACTCCATAGAAAAAGACTAGCTACGTCGCTGCATATAATGATGGTAAATTGGAGGATTATGTATATCCTCTGTTATTTCTGTGAAAAATCCAAAGTCAAAACAAAAAAGATCTTTTGAAATAGATTACTATTGTGACCGTTATACCCAGTTCCATCTAGGGGTGGAAAACAGTAACGGATGATTCGTTTTATCTGATATTCGTATCCGAGAAAACGCGAATATGGTAAGCAAAATCCGTATTCGAAAATGTTCGTATTTGTATTCAAGAATATTAGTATCCGTATTTGAGATTATTTGTATTCGCATTCGTATTCGCGAATATTCGTATCTGTATACGTATTTGAGACTATTCGATTCGTATTCGATTCATTTCTAAAACCCATGAAAAATCTGTACAAATTTTGTGTTTCAAAATTTGAATTTAGGCGGTTTGAAACCCGTAACCGGATAAAAACCGGTGAAAAATCAGCAAAACCGCTAGGAATCCATTTTATCTGATATTCGTATTTGAGAAAATCTGTATTCGAAAATATCCGTATTCGTATTCGAGAATATTCGTATCCATATTTGAGAATATTCGAATATATATTCATATTCATTTTAAAAATATGAATTCGTATTCGTATTTGAGACTATTCGATCTTATCCGATCCGTTTCCACCTCTAGTTCCATCTAGGGGCTCAGGATAGTCTTTCACTACCAGCTAGTAACACTGGTGGAACAGAGTTTCAGAAAGTCCTACGAACCTATCAATCCGCAAAAAAATATATATATAGTTAAAACATTCGGATTTGAATATAGTTAAAACGATCGGATTTGAGCTAAACAAACCCCTGGCAAATTGCACACTACGCAATCCTACTGCATGGCACAGTATCTCGTTACAGTTGCGATAGCAGCTAGCCGGTCTCATTTCCATTGTATCAGCCGGCTGTTCCCAGCTGAGGAGTTCCTGATTTTCTTACTTAAAATACTGAACCCATGTGGACGTGACCATATGCTTGTGATGAGTAATTGACGAGTATTTTGGAAAGTTTGAGTTTGGTTTGTGCATTTCGTGCCATGTTGGCATTTGGCTCAGTCGGGTTTGGTTAGTCGGTCTTGAGACGTATTCTTCTTCCCGTTTGAGCTTTTGGGCCATTTTATGCTTGAGTATGATTAATTGATGCTAATTGTGACTACATGTGTCGAGCGGTGCTATGTGATGTGTTTCTTGTCTGTGATGGCTGCAGGACGTCGAGGCGGAGTCGTGGCGAGGCACGAGAGGACCGGACTAGGCACAGGTGGTGCCGAGGTCAGAACGGTTGAGGTGTGCCGAAGACGGCGAGAGCTCGAGGTAGCTGCGAGACTTGGAAGGCAAGGAATGAGGAAGCTTCCCGGAAGATGCAGGAGGGGCGTTTTGGTAAAAGTGCAAAGCTGCATAAGGAAGCGGATTTGGTTTTTGGTTTAGCGGGTAAAGCGAGGGAGAAACCCGTTAAGCAAAGGCTATAAATAGGATAGAGTTTTCTGGTTGTAAGTGAGCTTGAGTGAGATGGTTTAGGGTTTTGTTTCTAGTCAAATGACTTTTGGAAAGGGGTTAGATGCTTTTGAAGTTGATTTTGCTTTAGTGCTTTAATTGGTATGGGTTGGTGAGAAGGGCAAAGGCTGTTGAGCCCTCTCTCTGTGTGTGCTCGTGTTCCTCTCTCTCAAGCATGTAGTGAAGAGAAAGCCTCTCATTCTCAATCATGTATGGGGACTCAGTGTGTGTGTTTTTTATGTGTATTCATCCTTGTAATCATTCCTCTGCACTCAATCATTCATGGGGATGAATCAATTTGAGTTATGTTTTTGTTTCTTTGTGATGCCCAATTTTCAGTTTGTTCTCTGTTCTTCGCAGTTTCTTTTGTTCTTGCTGTTCTTGTTGATTTCTTGATTCTCTAGCTGTTAAATGTTTGTGCTTTGAACTTGGAATCTTCTCAAGATCACTTGAGCACTCCATTTTTGAGATCAAAAGGAAGAATCAAGAAGTCTCCTCTCTTCACAAATTGGGCGCAGCTCATCCTCTGTTTCTTGGTTTTTTAGGGTTTTATGTCAGGAGCACATGGGGTCTTGTGATTTCCCTTCATGTGATGGCACAAGATCTATGGGTTCAAGTCTCCTTGTCATTGCTAAGCTAATTTCATTGTTTCTTGAGCAAGAGTTGTGAGAATGAGGAGTGAAATGAAAGCTATTCCATTCTCTGTCTCTTTTTCAGTCTTAAGGTTAAATGATTGATTTCTTGATCTTCTGACCATATTCCTTGGTCTTTAAGGTCTAGCTGCTATTAAGATTGTTTTATTGCTGTTTTGGCTCAAGAAGCCCAGTCTATCTCTCTGAATTTCCCTGATGTGTGAATTCTACAGCTTCTACTGTCTGGTTTTCGGTCTGCGCAGCTCCCAGAACCAAGGACCGGTCAGACCGGTTTTATACCGGCGGTCTAATCGGTGGGAGAAGGGCGGTCTGACCGGTGGGAGAAGGGCGGTCTGACCAGTGAGGGAAGGGCGGTCAGACCGAACTGTCAACGGTGGTCTGACCGGCGCACATTAGGCGGTCTGACCGGCCCTCTGCAAGCGGTCTGACCGGCATACGGGTGGAGGTCTGGGCGGCTTAATCTGATTCTCTGCTGTTGTTCGCTTCGTTTTCAGTCTCTTGTTTCTTTCTTGTGTCCAGTCAGCTAAACTTTCAGAGAGCCTGAACCTTCGATTTCTTAGCTCTCTAGCTATGGAGTGAAGTTCTTTTGGTGAGTATTTTGGAGGGGTCTTTTTTTTTAAAAAAAAAAGCAACATTCACCCCCTCTGTTGCCGATATTGATCCAACAATTGGTATCAAAGCCGGTTAGATCTTTCTCATAGATCTTAACCAGTCTCTAGAGCCATGGCGACAGATAAGTACTCGACCAAGCCCCCAATCTCTAGAGCCATGGCGACAGATAAGTACTCGACCAAGCCCCCGGTCTTCGATGGGATCGACTATCCCTTCTGGAAGAGCTGGATGGAGACCAACATCCAGGCTCAGGGCTACGCCATCTGGCGCAAGGTCAAGGTGCGATATGTTGTTCCTGCCGATGAGAACATCAACGCTGGAAATATGCTTGATGTTGAGGCGAACGCTAAGGTGAGGAACATCATAATTCAGGGCCTGAGCAGAAGCGAGTTCGATCGCATCTCTCATCTGACGTCGACCTTCGACATCTGGGAGAATCTCAATGCATACCATGAGGGCACCACCCAGATCAAGACGGTTCGACAGGACCAATTCAAGCGAGATTACAACAAGTTTGAAATGCTCGCTGGTGAGTCCCTCGATGAGTTCTTTGAACGTTTTCACAAGATTCTGAGCAACCTCCGAGCGGTTGGTCTGATATACCCCGACTCGGACAATGCTCGACAGATGATGTCTGCTCTCGATTTGCGCGTTTGGGAGATGAAGGTGATCACAATTAAAGACATGACCAACCTCTCGACCCTGACTCTTGACGCGTTATACTCACGCCTCAAGACTCACGGGTTTGACATAGTCTCTCGAAGGTCAAAGTCGCAGTCGATGGCCTTAGTCACCGATCCCAGTCTGATTTCTGGACCTTCTTCCGAGTCGATTTGTGGATTCTCTCTAGCTGCTCTCTGTGACGTAACTGATGATTAGTTAGAGCAGCTACAGAGGATCAGCTAGCCCTTCTAGCCTGAAAGTTTTCCCACGCATACAAGAGGGTGAGAGATCAAAAGAGGAGTGGTCCAATCATTTGCTTCGAGTGTGGTGGCCCCAACCACATTCGGGCGAATTGCCCCAAGCTGGGAAAAAGCAAGGGCGACTACAGCGGTGTGAGCAAGAACGACTACATCGACAAGAACAGCAACAAGAAGCCCTCAGCTCATGCCCAAGGCAAGAAGAAGTTCCACGACCTTGGCAAAGCCAAGAGGCTCTTCCACCGCATCCTCATCGCCTTCGACGACCTCGACCTCAACGAGGTGGAGGGGTGGAGCGACGACGATGAGGCGGCGACGACTTCTCCGGCATGTGCTTCATGGCCCTTGAGGGCGAGATCAGCGACAGCGAGCTCTATTCCGACTCCGATGAGGTATACCCTTCCTACGACCAGCTCAATGATGCTTTTCTTAAGCTAGAAAAATTCCATGCTAGATCTAGAGCTAGGGTTAGCGAGTTGGAGAAGGAAGTAGAGAGCTTGTCACGGGAGCTTACTTCACTTAGATCTGCTCCCTCCCGTGACGATTGTGATGTATGTACTATTTTGCTTGATGACATGGAGAAGCTAAGGACCTTGCATGATAGTGTGTCCTCTGAGTTAGACATGGTTAAGGTAGAGAATGTTAGTCTACTTGCTGAACTAGAGATGAGTAGGGTAGTTACTCTTTCATCCCCTGTTGTTGAGACTACATCTTGCACCTCGTGTGAGGATAAGGACAATGCTTTTAGAGGTCTTTATACCATGCTTCTTGATCTGCCCGAGACTTATGAAAATTGCAATAATTTGAAGATGAAACTAAAAAGGGCAGATCACAAAATTGCTGAATTACAAGCTTCATTACTTGAGCCTATTGCTTCATGTTTGAACTGTCCTAAATTAACTGTTGAACTTGAATCTGTCTCAAAACAGTTTCAAGAAATGATTGACTACAATGAGAAAATGGCTCAGTATGCTTCTAAGGACCCTGTTAGCTCACCATGCAAAAATTGTGATAAACTAAAATCTGACTTGATTACATTAGAAGAAAAATATGTGAAGCTAACTAAGGATTTACTAAGAAAGTTCAATTCAAGTCAGCGGGCTTTGTCCAAGGGATTTCTGACAGCAAGGTGAGTCCACCTGTTGCTTCGGCCTCCCAGAAGGCGAAACCTCTTCGTGCTACTTCTACCTCTCAGAAGGTGAAGTATCATTGCACCTTCTGTCAGAAGGATGGACACTTGGTCGAGCGATGCTTCAGGCGCGCCAAGATCGCGCGGAGAGCCCGTGTTGAGGCTCTTAGGCGTATTCAGGGTCAGCCCCAGACCTTGAGTGCACCTAAGACCAACACGAGGTCTAGGTTTGTTTCCGATGGGTTTGGGCAGCATCGAGGACTTGGTTTTTCTGAGTTTTCTGGTTTTCGTCCTCATGCTTCCTTTGACCATGACTTCCACCGTTCTGAGGGTAGATTTCGTTTCCCCCATTGAGATGGCTACCCACGACGTGATCAGCATGTTGCTGGTGCTCCGACTTGCTCTCCCATAGCAGTCGGACCCAACAACAGCTCCAGGTCTGCTCGTGGACCTTCTGCTTCCTTGAGCGACAGAGAGCGTAGGGTAGATAGAGGTCAGTCGTGTGTGGCTTCTTCTTCTACTCGACGTGTTATTCAGTATTGGATGCCAAAATCACTCTTGATTTATCCCAGTACAGAGACTTTACTCTCTCGTTGACTCAGGTTCGCCGGGCAGGGAAGAGAGGTTTGGCTCGTTGACTCCGGGTGTTCACGACACATGACCAGAGACTCTCATTGGTTCTCTTCCCTAGCCCGTGCTCCAGGTGATGAGACGATCACTTTCGGAGACGCTTCATCTGTGCGTCATCGCCAAAGGTATAGTGCGCGTTAATGAGTCTTTTATTTTGAAAGATGTTGCCTTGGTTAGTAAGCTGCAGTATAATTTGTTTTCTGTTTCTCAGCTTACTGATGACAGCTTTGAGGTGAGCTTTAAGAAAAATACTTGTAAAATTCTTGATTCTTCGGGTAGTCTGGTTTACGAGATTTCTCGTTATGGGAGTATCTTTCGTGCAGATTTTTCTGAGTCTTCTGGTGATCCTCTCCGGTGTTTAGGTGCTTCTGAGTCCCATGATCTTACTTTCTGGCATAGGAGACTTGGTCATATTGGATTTGACCATTTGACCCGAGTTAGCGGCCACAATCTCTTTCGTGGTCTGCCGAAACTCAAAATGGTCAAAGATATTGTTTGTGCTCCTTGCCGGCATAGCAAGATGGTTGTCGCTTCTCACCCTCCAGTCATAGTGACTATGACCGATGCACCAGAACAGCTGCTCCACATGGACACAGTTGGACCAGCTCGAGTGCAGTCAGCAGGAGGGAAGTGGTATGTTCTTGTCGTGGTCGATGACTTCTCGAGGTTCTCTTGGGTATTTTTCTTAGCCTCGAAGGATGAGACGTTTACACATTTTCGAGGTCTTTTTAGTAGGCTTTCTGTTGAGCTCCCGGATGCCTTACGAGCGATCTGCAGTGACAATGGCACAGAGTTCAAGAATTCCTACTTTGAGAAATTCTGCGATGAGATAGGTGTAGAGCACCCGTTCTCTTCTCCGCACGTCCCACAGCAAAATGGCGTCGTAGAGAGGAAGAACCGTACCTTGGTCGAGATGGCCAGGACGATGCTTGATGAGTATTCTACACCTAGAAAGGTTTGGGCTGAGGCTATAGCGACCGCGTGCCATGTTTCGAACAGAGTTTTTCTTCGGGCACACTTGCATCGCACTTCTTATGAGCTGAGATATGGGCGAAAGCCCAGCGTCTCTCATTTTCATGTGTTTGGTTGCAAGTGTTTCATTCTGAAGTCCGGGAACCTAGATAAGTTCGAGTCACGTTCTTGTGATGGTATCTTTCTTGGTTACTCGACTTCTTCACGGGCGTATAGGGTCTGGAACTGCGAGTCTAGTAAAATGGTAGAGACCTGTGAGGTGACCTTCGACGAGGCCAGTCCGGGGACTAGTCCCGATATCTCAGGTTCTTTAGAGCAGTCCGAGACCATCTTTGTGGATGATGAGGAGGATGGAGATGAGAGTTGTCCACCCGATCCAGTTCCTCATCCTCCCCTTGAGGTGCCTTCTTCCACTACACCTCCAGGCGATCAGCCCATGCCTTCTGCTTCCTCTGGAGCTAGTGGAACTGTTCCTACCTCTTCAGCTCGTGAGGTAGAAGCCACTTCTTCATCTCATCCACGACCTCCCCGACATATCTAGAAAGACCATCCTCCGAGCAGATGATTGGAGACCTCTTTGAGCGAGTCACACGCTCAAAGTCTGGCATGTCACATTTCTGTCTCCATTCTGCCTTTGTTGCCTCATTCGAGCCCAAGGATGTCTGTCATGCCCTTTCTGATGAGTCTTGGATCAATGCCATGCATAAGGAATTAGAGAATTTCGAGAGAAACAAGGTCTGGTCGCTTGTTGGGCCCCCTCGAGGTCACAATGTCATTGGGACTAAGTGGGTGTTCGAGAACAAGCAGAGTGAGGATAGGGTAGTCATTCAAAACAAGGCTAGACTGGTAGCTCAGGGATTCTCCCAGGTTGAGGGTCTAGATTTTAAGGAGACCTTTGCCCCTATAGCTATACTTGAGGCCATTAGATTCCTGCTTGCCTTTGCAGCTTCTAAGGGTATCAAGCTTTACCAGATGGACGTCAAGAGTGCCTTCCTCAATGGGTTCATTGAGGAAGAGGTCTATGTCAGATAGCCTCCAGGTTTCGAGAACCCCAAATACCCAAACCATGTCTACAAGCTTTCCAAAGCCTTGTATGGACTTAAGCAGGCCCCTAGAGCTTGGTATGAGAGGCTTAAGTCCTACCTGTTGAGTCATGGTTTTGAGATGGGTAAAGTGGATAAGACCTTGTTCATTGCCGGCATGGCGTTGACCTACTGCTCGTCCAAATTTATGTGGATGATATTATCTTTGGCGGCTCTTCTCATACTCTTGTTTCACAGTTCTCGGATGTCATGAGCACCGAGTTTGAGATGAGTATGATGGGCGAGTTGACCTTCTTCCTTGGCTTCCAGATTAAGTAGACTCGGGAGGATACTTTCTTGCATCAGGGCAAGTACACTCGTGACCTCCTGAGACGCTTTGACATGAGTGATGGTAAGCCTGTGCCAACTCCCATGGCGTCCACAGCTTCTCTTGACCCAGATGAGGACGGTGAGCCAGTTGATCAGAAGGAGTATCGCAGCATGATTGGCTCCCTCTTGTACCTCACTGCCTCGAAACCGGACATACACTTCTCTGTGTGTCTGTGCGCTCGGTTTTAGTCTTCTTCTCGCGTATCTCACCGCCAGGCGGTGAAGCGCATTCTTCGGTACCTTCGAGCTACCATTGACTATGGTATCTGGTACTCTTCCTCGTCCTGTCTTTCCTTGAGAGCCTACTCGGATGCAGACTTTGCTGGCTGTAGGATAGATAGGAAGAGAACTTCTGGCACCTGCCAATTCATTGGCACTTCTCTTGTTTCGTGGTCTTCTAGGAAGCAGACCGGTGTTGCACAGTCCACCGCAGAGGCCGAGTACGTTGCTGCCGCTAGTTGCTGCAGCCAGGTACTTTGGATGGTATCGACCCTGCGGGATTTTGGGTTAGTTATCGATAGTATTCCACTCTTTTGTGATAACACTTCTGCGATTAACATTGCTAAGAACCCAGTGCAGCATTCTCGGACCAAGCACATTGATATCCGATATCACTTCCTTCGAGACCATGTGGAGAAGGGTGACATAGTGCTCCAGTTTGTGGAGAGTGACCACCAGTTGGCTGATATTTTTACCAAGCCTTTGGATAGCTCTAGGTTTTCAGCCTTGCGGGTAGAGCTTGGGGTGGTTTGTCCTTATGGACTGTTGTGAGGGGGAGTTTTGCACTTCACGCTCTATCATGATTATTATGCTCTTACTCTTTTCTATTGCATTGCATATGGGTGCATGGGTTTAGTCCTTCTAGTATAGATTAGAGTGTTTTTCTTGTCTAATTGTTTAGACTTCTTCTCTCATCTTGTGATTTTGGGATGCTGCTTATTAGCTGTTTATCTTCTCACTAGGTTGATCTCACTCACTTCTTATAGGTTCTAGCGAGGGTTGGGCCACCCTCGAGTAGATAGGGTACGTGTTTGCTCCTTAGTGTGTTAGATGATCAGTTGATAGTCCTAGAGTCTTATGGGGTAGATGAGAGTCAGTCTAAGCCATAGTATTCTCTATATCTTGTCTATGCTTTAAGGATTGCCTTTTTCTGATTTTCTTGCCAGCTTCTCATTTTATTGCTTTGGTTCAGGGGGAGTTCATTTGGGTGCTTCTAGATTTTAATGTTGTCATAACTCAACTTGAACTTAAAGTGCATCACATGTTGAGGGGGAGCTGAATTTTCTTGCATATCATTTTGCATTGTAATATACCTACATGGAGCCTTGATTATTATCCTGTTATGACATGTTTACAATGAATTACATCTTGCCATGATCTGTGCTTATTTGCCAGATATATCATGACTTTATATGTGTAGTCAAGTCTTGCCATGACAGGTTGATTAAAATGCTCAACTTGAACTAATTCATGTCATATTAGCTCTTGAGACTAGTCTGTCTTTAGTTATCCTTTTATGATTCATGCCATGTCAAATAGGCTGAGTTGAGTCTTGAATCGTTATTGAGCGTTAGATTGAGATGTGCTAGTTTCTTGATGAAGCATAAGTTGGTATAATTTTTTAAGTAAGCAAAAAGATCTCTTTTATGCGAAAGAACTGATCTCACCAATTCTTTCTCATGAGACGGCTTGCCATTGCACTAGGCATGAACTCAGGGGGAGTTTTGGATGACCAAGACTATCTTCTTAAGCTTCAAGCTTGGAGTAGTCGCATAAGGCTTGAGATCTAGCACATGACTAAAAATGTTGGTTGGAAACAATCATGAGTTTTAAAAGAAAAACTTATGTCAAATGTGCTCAATTTGCTCATTTACACAAAAACACCAAGTACTTGAACAAGTGTCTCATACTTGAACTTGTAGCACTCTAAATTGACTCAATACTAGCTTTTTGGTTCCACTTAGACTATTGACATGGTTTGCATCAATTTTGTATACCTTTAGCTAGACTAGAATCATGGTTGACTTGACATGCTAAGAAATTCAACTAAATTTCAGATTGTGACGTATTTGGCTTAGCTTGATTATACATGTCTTTTCATGATCTTGATAGCATACTTATGTGTTATGGCTTGATGTAATTCTCATATGGTCATTTTGGATAATCTTCAAGGCTTTAAATGCTTAAAATAAACAAACTTCAGCCATTTCATCCATCATCATGTCTTATTCTCTCTTTTGCATCCTTGATGATTTTATTGCCAAAAGGGGGAGAATAGCGGAGAAAAAGCCATTTTCAATGCGACTTGGAGCTTTTGAGGAAAACTTGCTCTTTCTGTTGTTGCTCCGTTTGTCGACTTGGTCATGAGCGTCCTTGTTCTTCTTTAGACCATGCTCGACTTTCTATCATTTTCAAACTCAACTTTGTGCTTTTTCTGGGTTTGTCAATATACTCATCGAGGGGGAGATTGACAGACCATGTGGACGTGACCACATGCTTGTGATGAGTAATTGACGAGTATTTTGGAAAGTTTGAGTTTGGTTTGTGCATTTCGTGCCATGTTGGCATTTGGCTTAGTCGGGTTTGGTTAGTCGGACTTGAGGCGTATTCTTCTTCCCGTTTGAGCTTTTGGGCCATTTTATGCTTGAGTATGATTAATTGATGCTAATTGTGACTACATGTGTCGAGCGGTGCTATGTGATGTGTTTCTTGTCTGTGATGGCTGCAGGACGTCGAGGCGGAGTCGTGGCGAGGCACGGGAGGACCGGACTAGGCGCAGGTGGTGCCGAGGTCAGAACGGTCGAGGTGTGCCGAAGACGGCGAGAGCTCGAGGTAGCTGCGAGGCTTGGAAGGCAAGGAATGAGGAAGCTTCCCGGAAGATGCAGGAGGGGCGTTTTGGTAAAAGCGCAAAGCTGCAAAAGGAAGCGGATTTGGTTTTTGGTTTAGCGGGTAAAGCGAGGGAGAAACCCGTTAAGCAAAGGCTATAACTAGGAGAGAGTTTTCTGGTTGTACGTGAGCTTGAGTGAGATGGTTTAGGGTTTTGTTTCTAGTCAAATGACTTTTGGAAAGGGGTTATATGCTTTTGAAGTTGATTTTGCTTTAGTGCTTTAGGGTCTGTTTGTTTCAGCTTCTAGCAGGTGCAGCTACTCCCAGAATCTGCAGCTCCCCCAAACAGTCCAGATTTTCATCCAGATTCTAAGTAGCCAGAAGCTACAGAATCCAGAAAATGAACTAGTAGCCAGAAGCTGGGGTTATCCAGCTTCTCCAGATTCTGACTAGCTGGATACTCACCAGCTACTTCTCAGAATCTACAGCTGAAACAAACAGACCCTTAGTTGGTATGGGTTGGTGAAAAGGGCAGAGGCTGTTGAGCCCTCTCTCTGTGTGTGCTCGTGTTCCTCTCTCTCAAGCATGTAGTGAAGAGAAAGCCTCTCATTCTCAATCATGTATGGGGACTCAGTGTGTGTGTTTTTTTATGTGTATTCATCCTTGTAATCATTCCTCTGCACTCAATCATTCATGGGGATGAATCAATTTGAGTTATGTTTTTGTTTCTTTGTGATGCCCAATTTTTAGTTTGTTCTCTGTTCTTCGCAGTTTCTTTTGTTCTTGCTGTTCTTGTTGATTTCTTGATTCTCTAGCTGTTAAATGTTTGTGCTTTGAACTTGGAATCTTCTCAAGATCACTTGAGCACTCCATTTTTGAGATCAAAAGGAAGAATCAAGAAGTCTCCTCTCTTCACAAATTGGGTGCAGCTCATCCTCTGTTTCTTGGTTTTTTAGGGTTTTATGTCAGGAGCACATGGGGTCTTGTGATTTCCCTTCATGAGATGGCACAAGATCTATGGGTTCAAGTCCCCTTGTCATTGCTAAGCTAATTTCATTGTTTCTTGAGCAAGAGTTGTGAGAATGAGGAGTAAAATGAAAGCTATTCCATTCTCTGTCTCTTTTTCAGTCTTAAGGTTAAATGATTGATTTCTTGATCTTCTGACCATATTCCTTGGTCTTTAAGGTCTAGCTGCTATTAAGATTGTTTTATTGCTGTTTTGGCTCAAGAAGCCCAGTCTATCTCTCTGAATTTCCCTGCTGTGTGAATTCTACAGCTTCTACTATCTAGTTTTCGGTCTGCGCTGCTCCCAGAACCAAGGACCGGTCAGACCGTTTTTATACCGGCGGTCTGACTGGTGGGAGAAGGGCGGTTTGACCGGTGAGGGATGGGCGGTCAGACCGGACCTTCAACGGTGGTCTGACCGGCGCACATTAGGCGGTCTGACCGGCCCTCTGCGGGCAGTCTGACCGGCCGAAGGGTGGAGGTCTGACCGGCCTAATCTGATTCTCTGCTGTTGTTCGCTTCTTTTTCAGTCTCTTGTTTTCTCTTGTTTCTTTCTTGTGTCCAGTCCGCTGAACTTTCAGAGAGCCTGAACCTTCGACTTCTTAGCTCTCATAGCTATCGGAGTGAAGTTCTTTTGGTGAGTATTTTGGAGGGGTCTTTTTGTTAAAAAAAGCAACATTCCCCCCTCTGTTGCCGATATCGATCCAACATGAACACGAAATTGTGGATACTAGCTCATAGAGACCATATCTAGTGTATCCCATTGTGGGGACATTTGGATTTTTCTTGGTTCTTATTCCTGCAACTGTCTAGCATTTTAGTTGTACATAGATTTATACACTGCTACAGAAAACCATATTACAAACGGTTCAGAAACGTCATCATAGACGGTTTTGTGAGCCGTCTGAATTTATAGGTCAATAATGATATGAGGTCATCACAGACGGCTTTCGAACCGTCTGTGGTGCAAATATCACAGACAGTTTTTAACTAAAAACCATCTGTGATACTGACAATTACATACGGTTTTTAACTAAAAACCGTCTGTGATTATCAACTAGCACAGACGGTTTTTAGTTAAAAACCGTCTGTGTTATTCTCTTCTACCCCTAAACCTATTTCTGTTTATTGGCCAGCTTCAGGAAATGCTAGCCATGCCCTCTGAAACAAGCAGATCAACATGTACATGTAGACATCCAATTCACATCTCAATTCATTTCACAAACATAAAACATCCATTTCGCAAATCAATTAATTGAAATGAAATAAAACATCCATTAACAAATACACAATTACAATCAATATCAATCTTATCCCAAACAAAAAATCATTGTATGCTGTGGAACTCTCCATCTGATTTTATGACTTTAGACATCAAAAAGTACGCGCACTCTCCTCGAATGTTTGCAAGGTCCGGCTGTTGCAATGCAGCTGTAGAGATGGGCGCAGCCTGTTGATAGGAATATCAATGTGCGCACATATATAACCTGATAAGTATGAAATAAATGTGGGAAGATTGACAAACCTTAGGATTAGTGATCTTTAAGGAATCAAGAAGTAGTTTCATATGGTGGCAAACGTAGAATCCACACGTGTTGCCTGGCGGCTGCTAGTTGCACTGCAAAAAATAGAATGTGTTAATTCAAGAGGCATTACTACCAAGTGTTGTATAGGATTAATTAATGTGTACTAGCATATACTCGAAAATTTCAAACATGTTGCAAGGGCTTGGCCCCTTCCGTCGAGCCACGTGTCTCTTCAACGTACGTGGCGAACGACCTTCGTGATTCGAAAAATTTAGTTTAGTCATTCGGAAAGAAAGAAAGAAAGAGTACAATATAGTTATCTATAGAGAAAATATACTTACCTATCAAGTAATTGGCCGATAACTGTGTAGTTGGTTTTGTTCTTACTTAGGGAATCAAGGTATATTGCCTTGTTCTATTTTGGTATAATTATAATTAAAATCCAATGGAACCACTCATTGTATGGCATAAGAACAAATTCCTTATCGCGGTGAGCCAGCAGTGTTGTTGTAATATACCTCTCGACGAGGGATGCATCCTCGCTGATGGTCTCCATGGCGACCAAGCGTGGGTCCAGAAAACCAATTGGTGATTTGGATGATCTAGCTTCAGTCATCATGTATCTATATATATATACACAGAAAAGCAACAAATTATATATGACATATATCAGTATTACATGAATGGAGACTGTGATTATACACACTTACAGCGTCTAGCATCGAACGAGTGAGGCGTCAGAGCGTTGAGCGTGAAAAGTTCAAATAAATCCTCAAAGGTCACCGCGAAGACACAATAATGAACTTCGTGCTGTAAATGATCCGGCCTGAATTTGACAGTGATACCTGAGCGTCGTTCTGTCTATGGCTTATTGTTCTATTCCATATACCAAGTGTGTAATCTCTGGCAACCAAATCCTAGGGTTAGGAGGCACTTTTTCGGGACGATCATCGGCCCGCCTAGCACAAATTTCAGGCCAACGGCAGGTACGGGATATCATCATCGATCTTCTTTGATTTGCCCCTGTTGCCTCGGCTGTAGGTCGACTTCATGGTAGTCGACTATAAAGGTAGCACCGGTGCAAGTTGCTTCATCAAGAATAGTACCCGTGGAGATGGCACCGATGCAGGTAGCGGTGGTGGAGATAGGCCTTGTGGAGATAACACCAGTGCATGTAGCTCTGGTTCAGACTGCCCTTGTGAACCTGCCACAGGTGAAGAAGCCTCCAGGCAGATGTTGCTTTTGGGCCATTGGATGAATATTCCAATGTCTTGCCCTAGAGTCACGATCTCGTCGTTGGGGGGCTTTGGTAGCAAGATGACCTCAAAATTGGCATGCACACCATCCACATGAACTTTTTCGAAGCCTAGTGCTAAAGGTGTATGGTGCACCATGGCCCCGTGAGTAGACGGACAAGGGAACAGAGACATATCTCACTTGGAGCTTGTACTTCGTAGGCTCCTATAACGATACAAAATTAGCTACTCCAATAGGCCTATCAACGGATCGAGCATTCTAGAGATAATAATTATTACCAGGATGTTGTCCACAGGAAATCTGGCCTCGCTTTCCGTCGTAGGATTGGACGTGCAACTACTTTGATGGTTGGGGGGGCTGGCTAGCACAAGAGCGGTGGCAGCGGCCTACTGATTTTCTGTATATCTTCGCATCTCATCTCTGACGTAATCAGCCAGCTCCTCTCTAAGAGAGGCCTTGATCTCCTATCGTAGCCATGCCTCACGCTCAGCTTTGGTTCTTTTCCTACTCCGATACAATTTGGAGTCATCTGAGAAACCATGTTTCCAAGGAACATAAAGACCAAGGCCTCTCGTACGACCCAGGTGCTCCTTGTTTCCTAGGGCCGCGGAGAGTATATCTTTCTCCCTAGTTTCCTGGAATGATCCCTGGGAAGATTCTATACCCAGCGCTTCCTGCAAGAGCCCGACATGTCATTTCACTTCCTACGAAGTTGTGGAGTAATTACAAGCTATGTAGTTTGATCGATATCTTACCAGGCGGTAGGAGACTTCCTACTCTATAGGGTTTCATAAGGAGATGTCCCCTGATGACGTGGTAGATGACCTCGCTCTAATCCAATTTCGAGCGCGCTCATCTGGGATTGTGGCAAATGGCGGGACGGTGTCCTGCAGAATTGCCTGTTCGTCCTCTGTCCTCCACTGCGGGATTTTACCCGCATACCCAGTTGTGCCAAGTTTGTGGGGGTGTGTGTTTTTTGCCTGGAGGGCCTTGTGCGTCACACTTGCACTTCTAAAATCTTCAGTCGTCTTCATCGCCTTAAACTCTTCCCATTGTGGTTCCAGGAATGGGTACTTATGAAAGGGCGTTAGATCCTTCTCCACGTAGTTCTTCAGAAGCACGCTCTTGAAGTTCTTCCATGCTTTGCACACTGCTAGCAAGGCATGTCGTTGCACGGAGTCGTGGTGTTCTTTTGGGATCTCGAACAAAGCAATATTTCTGTCAGCAGCTCATGTTTCCGAGTCTCAGTCACGGTCTTCCACGAATCGAATGTGATCTCAATTCGTTCTTGTGCAACTATTCTAATCATTCTTCGAAATACGCATGCTGCTCGGAGAGGAAGGAGAGGGGTCCCAGATCCATCGACCTCTGTGATAGTAAATCGGCCCTCGGGCTTTTTCAATAGTCCTCTTCCATGGCGTTTTGATTTTGGAGCAGACGCATCCGGCAATGATGTTAAAGAATGCGTGGATGACATGTTGGCCTTCTCATATATGAAAAGCGCAATGTAGCATTTAAATGTTACATATAACATTACCGATGGCTACATTCCTATATGTCACCCAAATACTGTTGTGAATATTGCAGTATAAGCAAATATATATTTACTTATAATTCCAGCATAACAGAATATAGCCCAAGCAAGACAAATTGGATATAAAGATGACTTCTTCAAGATATAAACAGGTGGAAATATTAAGCCATCTAAACAACATATCATGCAATAGTCTAAAACCAGCATATATTCAGATTTTGAGACATAGATCATTGAAGTAACATGCTGCTATCAAAAGTAGCCAGACATAAAAGACTAAAATCAGCATGTTAGAGTGGTTTTAGATGCTCTTAGATGTAGGGTTACACAAGATTTTAATCTTAGCCGTCCCACTACTACGGTCTTATACTCTTCACTGATTGAATATGTCAAATGTGAATCAAACCTTGAGCTCTAAGAAATTCAGTTAGATACTACTTTCAGCCAACAATAAGGCCACAAGAAAAGATCACCGAAAATAGCTCTACAACATGAAATTTCGGTTGATGTTGTAGAGCTATTTTCGTGAACCACAGGACTACTAATCTAGCAAAACCGAAAGGACTACTAATCTACTAAACAGGTGATCACAACTGCACAGAATTCTGACTACTCTAGCAAAACCTAAAGGACTACTAATCTAGAGCTCAAGATTTGTAATCTAATCTCAGTGCAAGACCAGTTACTTCATAGAGCATATGATAGTTCCCACAAGCATCTCTTTTCACAATAATCAGCTAGTAACAGCAGATCACAGAATGAACAGACAAAATATATAGAAATGCTAGTCTCACAGATGACATGTTGGCCTTCTCATATATGAAAAGCGCAATGTAGCGCATATATATATATATATATATATATATATATATATATATATATATATATATATATATATATATATATATATATATATATATATAAAGAGAGAGAGAGATATATATCAATATGAAAATGACATGGAATTACATGAAAGTACACATATTCATAAGTATATGTATTCATGAAACAACTATATATTCATAACAGTAAGATTTAACAGCAACATATACACAAACAACAACAACAACAACAAGTAAGATTTAACATATATTCATAAGTATATATATTAATGAAATAACTATATATAAATGTTTATACAAATGTATATATCTAATGTATACAACAACAAGACTGCTAGGAATAAAATATCATGCTGTTCTCTAAGCAAAAGAGCAATTAAATCTAGCATAAGACAAAATAATTGCATTAATATTGCTCTCATAACAGAGTTGCGCAAGATTTTAAGTCTTGGCCTTCTCATGCTAATGTTGAAGCTCTGCACTGATAATCTAAACTCTAGTGACCAAGATGTGAGTTCTAAATAATATTTCCACTGTCAAAACTTGCAAATTCAGTGAACAGCAATATAGAGTTTTCAGCACAAATGTTCACAAAGCATTAATCTGACTGTAAACCAGAATTAAATGCAGCATATACCAGAATAGACACATGCAGCCTTATATGACAAATAGTAAAGGAAAGAATCTGATCTGCAATTACAAACAGCTATTGCATGGTAGACATTTCAAGTACATGTGAACAATTCAAATTAGGCGAAGGAATCAGCTCTGACCAGACAGTGAAAACAATCTAATAGAGCTCAAATCTAGTCCTGGTAGTTAGATCAATCTCAGCATTCAACTGGTTCATCACAGAGCACACGAATCAAGCCCAGAAGCAAACATATCATCTACCAGTTCTTGACCTTGAACAGACCTCAAAGAACAAGTACAACCGACAATGTTTGCAGAGAATCAAAAGAACTCACAGTGCAGACGATACTCAAAATAGTCCAAAAGAATACCAAGTCGATGAATAACAGAAAACCAGGGCTCAGGCCAGGGAAGGCGGCGACGACGGGCTCGGGGAAGTAGGCGGCCGGCGATGGGCTTGGGGATGGCGGCGGCAACGGGCTCGGGGGACGAAGGCGGTGGCGACGGGCTCAGGGGACGGAGGCGGCTATGGCGATGGGCTCGGGGGACAGAGGCGGTGGCGACGGGCTCGAGGGACGGAGGCGGCGGCGACGGGCTCAGGGGGGCGAAGGTGGCGACGACGGGCTCAGGGGACGGAGGCGGCGACGGGCTCGATCGGGAGAGCGGCGATGTGCTCTGGTTGGTATAGTGCTATAACTGCAGTGCACGCGCAAAACCCTAACTTGAGGGTATATATGGGAAGGCTTATTACAGAAGGTTCTAGTTGAGAACCGACTGTGATATCATTATCACAGACGGTTCTAAACTAGAACCGTCTATGATATCATTATTATCACAGATGGTTCTATTCTAAACTAGAACCGTCTGTGATATCATTATCATCACAGATGGTTCTATTCTAAACTAGAACCGTCTGTGATATCATTATTATCACAGATGGCTCTAATTTAGAACCGTTTGTGATAATATATATCACAGACGGTTCTGAAATAGAACCGTCTGTAATAAGCTCTCCTTCCCACACACTGGAGTTATTACCTACAGTAACCAGCAGGCATTGTAATAAGACCTCTCACGGTGTATTAATAAGACCTCTCATAGTGTATTTCTTTACAACAGCCCAATCACACATTTTCACACATACATAAATGCAAATTCACAAATACATCACACACATGCATTGTTATATACATAAATGCAAATTCACAAATACATCACACACATACATTGTTATATACATAAATGCAAATTTACAAATACATCACACACATGCATTGTTATATACATAAATTCAAATTCACATATACATCACATACATGCATTGTTATATACATAAATGCAAATGCCCACATATATATCGCACATTCTCATTCCACTTGCTTGTTTCCTTTAAAAATTAGTCTTTCATGATGATCAATACGTATGCAACTAGTTTGGTCATGTTGTTCGTCATCGACCCTTATGCCATTTTCAAAAGGTGGTAACTCGTCAAATTGATTGTATTCGTCCTCGTCCACTACATTCTCTACTCCAACAATTCTCCTTTTTCCATGAAGAACAACATGGCGCTTCTTATCTTCTAGATCGGTTACATAGAAAACTTGTACAACTTGGTTAGCAAGTACGAATGGTTCATCTTTGTATCCGACACGTTGGAGGTCCACGATAGTGACACCGTACTTGTCAACCTTCACCTATGGGAGATGCACCCAACAACACCGAAATAAGGGGATCTTGAAAGCCACATAATCGAGCTCCCAAATTTCTTCTATGAACCCATAGTACGAGTTTCTCAATCCATCGGTACTGAGCGCATCTATGCAGACGCCGCTATTCTGGTTAGTGCTCTTTATATCCTGAGCTTGTGTATAGAATGTGTACCCATTTATGTTATATCCTTGCCATGTCACAACTGTAAATGTTGGCCCTTTTACCAACCATGTCAGCATCTCACTTGGCGAGCTCCTAGCGATTTGCTACTTCAACCATTGGTTGAACCAACTGTTGTGTTGCCTTATGATCCAAACATCCGGCCGCTCCGGATTCTGTTGTCGAAGCACATCCTTGTACTGGTCGACATAAGGCGCCACTTCAGTCATGTGTTGCAAGACCGTGAAATGGGCTTGAGCATACGCAGCCATATCTGGAGTGATTGCTTTCCTTCCGATAGTTCCGATACCCTTGAGCCTCCCCTCATGACGAGATTAAGGCACATCTATCGGTTGAATCTGAACCACATAATCGACACAAAACTCAATGACCTCTTCGCTTGCATAACCTTCGACGATGCTGCCCTCCGGCCGAGATCGATTCCGCACATAGGACTTGAGAATTCCCATGAACCTCTCAAATGGGTACATGCTACGTAGGAATACAAGCCCGTACATTTTTATCTCCCGCATAATGTGAACAATGAGATGGACCATAATATCGAAAAACGAAGGAGGGAAATACATCTCAAGATGACATAGAGTCATCGCCACCTCGTGCTGCAGAGCATCTAGTCCTTCGGAATCGATGACCTTCTGAGAAATTGTGTTAAAGAAATAACATAGCCTCATGATTGTCTCTCGGACTTTGATCAGCAAAATATTTCTAATTGCAATATGGAGCATCTGTGTCATCAGCACATGACAATCATGAGACTTCATGCCATTTAACTTCAAATCTTGCATCAAAACAAGTTTCTTCATGTTGCCGGAGTAACCAGACGGAACTTTAACACCATGCAAGCACTAGCACAGTTCTGTTTTCTTGGCCTTGGATAGAGTGTAACACGCAAGGGGAAGGTACGTTCTTCCATTATCTGTTTTTGTCGGTGCTAACTCAGGCCTGATGTCCATATCAGCCAAGTCAAGCCGTGCGTTGATGTCGTCCTTTGTTTTATCACGAATGTTCAGTAAGAGACCAATCAAGCTGTCACATACATTCTTTTCTACGTGCATGACGTCGATACAGTGTCGAACATCTAGGTACTCCCAATAAGGTAAGTCCCAAAATATTGATCTTTTTTTCCAGATGTTCTTCTCATGAGCCCTCAATTTACGTCCCTTTTCGAGGACAACATCTAAATCCTTAACCACATTATAAACCTCTTTTCCGCTTAAATGCCTTGGAGCTGAACCATCCTCCTTCTCTCCGTCAAATTATTTCTTCATCTTACGATATGGGTGAGCCCTCCGAAGGAACCGGCGGTGACGCATGTACACGGTTTTGCGTGAGTGTTTCAGCCACACACTCTCGGTACCATCTAATCAGTAAGTACAAGCTTTGGCATATTTTGTACTCTGGCCTAACAAGTTAGCAAGGGCAGGATAATCATTTATGGTGCAGAATAATAAGGAGCGCAAAGTGAACTAGTCTTGTTTATATGCATCCCATACCTGTACCCCTACGTTCCATAGTACTTTTAGATCTTCCACCAACGGTGCTAGGTACACATCAATATCATTTCCAGGTTGCTTTGGCCCTTGGATAAGTATCGACCGCAAAATATACTTTCACTTCATACACAACCAAGGAGGAAGGTTATAGATGCAGAGAGTTACGGGCTAAGTGCTATGTCGGCTGCTCATGCTACTAAAAGGATTCATTCCATCATTACTTGGTTCCGCACCGAAGTCTGCAAAACTCCTATCGATGTTTCTTCACTTGGTGGAATCAGCAAGGTGCCTTAGCATTCCATCCTTCATGCGCTCCTCTAAGTGCCAACGCAGCAGTTTTGCCTCCTTTGGATTTGCAAAAAACTATTTCAAACGGAGAATTATAGGAAAATACCATGCCACCTTAGCAGGGGGTCTTTTCTTCACCTCTGTTCCCTCGCCATCATCTGATTAATTGTTACGTTTGTATCGGGATGCATTGCACACCGGACATACATGCACGTTTGTATACTCTTTACGGTAGAGGATACAGTCGTTCGGACATACATGTATTCTTTCTACTTCTATTCCCATTGGACAAAAAACCTTCTTGGTTATATACGTGGTTTTAGGCAACTCATTTCCCTCCGGAAGCATGTCCGCTAAAAGACCTAGCAGCGCCGTGAAACTCTTGTCAGACCAACCGTTGCTTGCCTTCAATTTCAACTGTTCAAGCACGGCCAACAACCACATGTACTTTGACCTGCAGCACATGAACAAAGGTTTCTCCGAGTCCTCCATCAAGACCCGGAATTTAACATACTCTCTCTCATCATAGTTCTCCTCTACATCGTGAAGCATCTGATCCAATTGTCATCGTGCAACCTATCCGAATCCGAACAACAATTGACATCATCCGGTGCATATCATTCACTTCACCGGCGATGTTATCCGGTGGCATATCATTGACTTTGCCATGACCGGTCCAACACGTATAACCCTTTTTGAAACCCCTCCAAATCAAGTGTGTTTCAATCTGCTCTCAGTTCTTAAACATCTTTAAATTTTCGCAGTCAGCGCATGGACAGTACATATATTCCGCCCCCTTATTCAACATATCCTCCTCGGCAGCTCTTGTAAAAGCAGACACCCCAGTAATGTACTCTTCACTCACATGGTTCGCAGCATACATCCAGCTTCGGTCCTACGTTATGTATATATATAACAACTTAGTATTAAAAATTAAATTAAATAATTATTACTACATATATACCACATGCATTGAGGCTTTGCTAGCTTAATACATATTATAAACACAACAGCTATTTCCCCAGCAATCGACGAACCACTTGTAACCAACAAATTTGACAAATTTGGCCTCCCATATGATGGGAACTGATCATTTATGATCAAGTAGATGCAAACCATCTTCAATAACACTCACCAAAACTTAGATCTAAATTGTAATGCAAAGAAAAATAAATTTCATTACTAACCATATCTAGGGCAACCAGGAACGTATGAATCTTCAAAACTCTCCTGCCTCCTCCACCAAATTAACTAGCCTGAACTGGCCCGAAAGCCTTGCCTCCTCCAGGTGCAACACCGGCTAGATCTGGATCGAAATGAAGTTAGATGCGGTTCTGAGCAGTGCAATAAATATATAGCCAGATTATCGCAGACGGGTTTTTTAAAAAAACTGTGTGTGATAATTCACAGATTATCACAGACGGTTTTTATTAAAAACCGTCTGTGATATTCTAGTATCACAGACGGTTCATTGGTAAGAACCGTATGTGATACTCCTTTTTTCCGACACAAATAACACAGACGGTCTCCAAACTAAAACCGTCTGTGATTTGACATCTACTAATACTATTTCTATAGTAGTGATAACCAATTCTACTTACGATTGAAATACTATAATAAAGTTTTTACATAAAGTACGACATAGTAGTCAGATCCAGAATTTTGTGAGCCTTTATGCTAAACTTACTTATATTATAGGTAAAAGACAACAAAAGACAGCAACTCCACATGCTACACTTAGTGCAGACACGACCTAGAACGTGTGATCATCACCGCCGAAGTTCTCATCTCCTTCTAGGACTTCTTTCTCGTAGTACTCATCGTATGAACTAAAATATATAAGAATGAGTACATTCATATTCGACAAGCTACGATAGTAATATTTACACATGCAAAGGATTTCAATAGATGTCTAACAAGGAGGGTTCAAGTAGACCTAGCATGTCTAGTAATACCCATAGTTTTATTTGCAAATATTTTATTTAAACCTAACGACAGTGGCATTCGGGCTAGCACGATCGAAGTCGACGTCTCATGCAGGCAGACGTGGCCAGAGAAGAGCACGGTGGCGACTGGCCGTCGTGATCGGCAGCAATGGCGTGTTGGCTGGCACCGGAGAGGACATGTGTGTATAGGCGCATGCGCACATGACTAGGCCCGTTAGGTCGACTTCTAGTGCCGAATTTTAGTAGATTGAAACTGGTAGATGTGATGTACTAGAAATTTCAAATTTTGCATGAAAATTTTTGGCAAAATCTTCCAAGTGCTTTCGAGTTGCTCGTTCTGTTCATGAGTTCCTGCTGTTTTTCTTCTTCTTCTTAACTTTCACTGGAGATTGTAACGCCCCCGTTTCCAGGGGCGCGTACGGACACGGCATTCCGCAACTATTCACGCATGAACAGTTATGGAACGTCGCGCAAGAGTATACCATTGCATGCTTACAACCAAAGTCCAGCATATATTTCACATATGGAATAACATCCAGTTTTGACAGTGGGGCGTGCAAGCCCAAAGTATAAATACATTACAAAAGACTTCCAGAATCCGCTCAGAAAATCACCCAAATTTCAGCAAAAATCAAAGAAAATTCTGGTTTGAAATTTTGGGGTTTTTCAAAGATCCTCTTCCAATTAAAAACCCTAAATTCCTAATAATCTCTCCAAGAATTCCCAAGCTTTCCCTCCCTTTTGGGCTACTTCCAGCCCATCTCTTCTTCTTCCTATTAGTGATATTTGGAAGATGAGGCTCTACATAGGCTAAGTTGTTATCACCAACTTAACCTAATTCTGTTAAATTAACTAGGTAAGAGGGAGCTTAGATTCTCATCGAATAACTAGGAGCTAAATAGGCATTCTCGTAGTTCTTTGGCCAACTTGGCCTTCACATTGTACATTAGCCAAACACTATATATCTTCTAGATTAATCCAACAATCCTCTAATCTACCTACATGGTAGTAGAAGCTCCCAGCCATTCACCCTCTCATGGTCCATCAGATCTTTACTATCTTCTAGGCTCTACCCTCACAATTCTCAGTATAGATCAGCTAGTTAAGACCTGGACACCATGCAAATGGGGCCTAATAGCATGGCTGAATTAGGCAGCCACACTAAGTAAGGTTCTGCTGCTTAGGTTCTTTTTAAATTAGCCGCAGCCCAAAAGAATAGGGCTTGATTTTTGTTGGGTTTGGGACAGACCCGAATCCTGGCTAGCCTGACAAGATGATATAAAATATGAACTTCTTGATATTTATGCATATATGTTGTTACAAAATAGCAAAACAAAGTTTAAAAATTAAAATAATTATTAAATTTCAAGGGCTGGTCAAGCTTCATGGGCAGCCTTGTCAGGCTCAAGCTAGGCATTTCAAGGTCTAGCTACAGTTAGCATAGTCAGGTAAACTATAATATTTTTGTTACCACATCTTACCCAAAATATATGTTGTTCTCACAAGTTGGTTTTTATTTGCAATACTTGTCATTTAATTTGATGGGTTGTCTATTTGTAAGGTGGCTGAAGTTATCTTGAGCATAAGTCAAATTTTCAGGCATTTACTATCATCATTAGTTCCACAATTATGGAACGAAATTTAGGGGCGCTCAGTTTGGCGATAGCTTATGGCTTTTTTATTGTAGCCAGCTTATTTTTCACTGTAGCTAATGGTGACTTATTTAGCATAATTAAATTTAAAATATTTAACAAATGGAAAAAAAGGTTAGCCTATCACAGACAATGCGAAGGAATACAGAAAAAAAGAGAAAAGGCAAGAGGCCCAAAAAATCCAGAAAAATACAAACCCTAAGGAATAGTGAATTAAAAGCCAGAAGCTAGAGCTGAAACGAGCGGAGCCTTAGATAACAGCCAAATCAGACAACAAAATGACAAATCTGAATTCTCCTGCGACGACGAGCAACATGGCTGGAGGTGGTCGGAGTTCGGGTTAGGGTTCACCAACCCACTCTCAACCATAGATTCCGGCGGCAGGTAGGACCAGCGGTGGGCAGTGACGATGTTGTTGGCCGCTGGTTTGTCGGTAGGTGGTGGGCGGGTTAGGGGCCGCGATGACAAGGGTGACAATTAGTTAGGGTGGGTGGGGTGGGATGGCTGCGTCAGGGAAAGGGGGTGTACGGCTAGGGCACTGTCGGCCACGAGTGGTGGTAGCCGGGGGCAGGGTGGTGGTGAAAATGTACGGAGTTTCCTAGGCAGAAATATACCTGTCCAAGTGGGCCGGGCCCAACCGTGCCAGCCCATGGCCTAGTACTGTTGGCCCGGCTTGAGCACGGCATGACCCGTTTTCTTAACGGGTCGTGCCTGGGCCAGCACAGCACAGCGCCCGTTAAGAAAAAGGGCCCTACCGGCACGGCGCGGCCCAGCCCGGCCCGCCAATAGTCATAAATGGGCCGTGCTGGCACGGCATAGCCCGACTCGACTAAATATATCCATTTATACCGTTGGGGGCTAAAAAATTCAAAAAAATAACAAACAAATCTGAAATTTTTTCTATAAATAGGGGGTATCCGGTCTCCATTTTCCACACGTCAAACCTCACTCTCTTCTCTCTGTTTAGCTGTGAAAAACCTGGTAGTGTTTGCGCAAATTTCGCAAAATTAGTGAGAAATTCGTGCAAAATTTAGAAAATTCGAAAATCTTCAAAGAATTTTCTGAGAGCTGCAAAAGAGGTAATAGTGCTATCTTATTTTAATTTTTTTGTTATTATTTGTTGATTCAATAGTAAGTTAATTGTTCTTTACTATTTCAATTTGCAGTTGATTCAATAGAGAACTACGATTTTCAACTCTCCGAATTCAGCCTCTCGGCGGAGAATATGCAATCCTTTCAAGAAGGATATCTATCCGCGGAAGGTCCACACCTACAACAAACTGGAGAGCCAGAAGAAACGATGGCCCGGTGGCGCAGGGTCCAATCAATCTATCTTCTGCTGTCTCAACAAGTGCATCCACAACCCATAGTACGGGTGCAAAAAGAACAAGACCTAGTACATCAGGAGTCTAGAATGATTTCGACAAGAAGTTCAAGACCGATGATGATGGGAATTCGGTGAGGTATGCTGTTTGTAAAATTTATGGTAATGAATTGTCTGCAAAATCTTCAGGTGGGACAGGTCACCTGCAACAGCATGCTGCAAGGTGCAAAAAAGGCAAGGAATACAAATGTGCTAGACACAGCTGCAATATAACTCCGATGGTTCGGTACGTACTTAGGAGTATAACCCAGAGGTAGCCCAGGAATCGCTTTGTAGATTAATTGCTTCTCAAGATTTTCCTTTAAATTTTGATGAGTCTGATGCTTTTCAAAAATATATTATGACTACTCATAACCCTCGATTTAGTGTTGTATCTAGGCAAACCACAACTAGAGATTTCATTAAATATTATAACAATTGTCGTGAAAATTGAAAGAAATGTTTCATACCTGTACATTCTCTATTGCTTTGACATCAGGCACATGGAGTGGTAGGGCTAGAGAGGATTATATTAGTGTTATTGCTCATTATGTTAATGATGACTGGGTAATGGAAAAAATTATAGAATTTAAATTAATTAATGTTTCGCATACTGCTAAAAATATTGCAGAAAGTATTATTAAAGTTGTAAAAGATTTTGGCCTCACGGATAAGATTTTTTCTATAACTTTAGATAATGCAGCTGCAAACACTAGGGCTATGGAAATTCTTACTCCTTTGTTTAATACTTATGCACAATCTTTCTTACTGCATCAACGTTGTGCTTGTCATATTATTAATCTTATTGTTAAATCTGGTTTAAAAAGATTAAATACTTGTATTGATTCTTTTAGGGGTGCAATTTCATATATTAATTGTTCTAACCAACGAATAGCTGCATATAAAAGCTTTTGCGTAGCAATGAACGTCCGTCCTAGAAAATTTGGCTTAGACATGCCTGATAGATAGAACTCTATTTACCTTATGCTTAAGCATATATTGCTATATAAGAGCACCTTATCTGTTTTCGTTCACACCCAAGGTCATCAATCTCGTAGCTCCTCCAGTAGAACCCAAGTTAGAGACCCTGAACTTACCGAAGACGATTGGGTTGTAGTGAAAAAATATTTTTCTTTTTAGAACTTTTTCATAAAGCTACACTTTGTCTTTCTGGAGTATACTATCCAATCTCTCCTCTAATTTTTCATAACATTTTTGAAATTGCCACTCACCTAAAGGCTTTTGAAAATGATCCTATACTATGGGATGCTATAGTTGCCATGAAAACTAAGTTTTTAAAATATTGGAGGGAAATTCCTATTTTATATGCATTCGCCTTTATTTTGGATCCTAGGGCTAAACTCCAAGGATTTATAAATGTATTACAACTTTTAAGTGATGCCACCGGTTTAGACTATTGTACATACTATAGAGTAGTAAAGGATGAATTATATGAGGTATATGAGAAATATGAAAATAAGTTTGGGTAGGTGCGTTTGGAAAGACCCCCGGTAGCGCCTAGCACCTCTAGGGGGACTATGCAATGGGGCAAAATTTTTGATTCTTCGTCTAGAGATTCTCGTGTAGGTGCAGGTACACATCAGTCAGGAGGAGGAAGGCGACAAAGCACTGGAGACCTATCAAACTATCTCAATAGTGATAGCATCAGCTTCGAGCAAGAGTTGAACATCCTCTCATGGTGGCAAACCTAGAAAGTAAAATATCCAGTGCTATCCATATTAGCGCAGGATATGTTAACTGTTCCTGTATCTACGTCTCCTCGGAGTCAGCTTTCAGTCCATCTGGAACGATAATCGAGGAGCGACGAACAAGTCTCTCGAACAAAATGGTCGAAATCCTTCTGACCGTCAAAAACTGGGAACAAGCTGAATAAAGACTCCAATATACTGCAGATAATAGAGATTTAGAAGAATCTTTTGAGAATTTATATCTAGATAGCAATGATTAGGATTTTCAATATTTTTCTTCACATGTAGTCACTAATGAGCTTTATAGGATGTATTCTTTTTTCTTTACCAGGGTTTTCTCAAGTTGAGTTTTTACTTGGTAAAGTTTTTAATGAGACAGCCATATCATGTAATTTAACAAGTTAATAAAGCTCATTATGTCATTGAAAATAATTATTTTGATGATTAACAATGTCTACAATTTTCTATAATTTTTCTGAATTTTTCTTAAATTTCTATAATTTTTTACAGTTTTTTAAATTTTCTACAATTTTTTGAATTTTTTCTCTTTTCCCCGGCTTAACGGGCCGACCGGGCCGGCACGGTCCGTTAAGCCGTAACCGTGTCCGTGCCAGCACAGCCCGTTTATTAAACGGGCCTTAATGGGTCGTGCCTAAAATGGCCGTACCGTGTCGGCCCGGTATGGCCCATTGGATACCTCTAGGGAGAAAGAAGACAGTGGAGAAGGAGACAAATTAAGAAAAGGAAGAGGCGGAGCAACCAGGCGCGTTCTGAGGAACAAGCAGAGAAACAGAGGAGGAAGAGTATCAATGCATTTGGGCCTTTGGGGTGAAATGTAGGGCCTGTTTGGCAACGGCTGCGGCTTATGGCTTTTGGCTGAAATTTTTGAATTTGGCTGTTTACGGTACAGATTACGGAGAGATAGATACTCACTTACGATTTTGGATGGTACAGATGTTGGGCTTTTACCGTGTACATCGTTTAACTTGTAGACCCCATCTTAAGAAAATACTCCGTTTGAAAGTTAGGTACTGTAGCAAAAGCCAAAAGCCGCCAGCTTCGGAGGAAAAGAACAGGCCCTTAAGTTGTTCGGTTTATATGGTTGAATCAACGTCCTGACATTCAATCATTCGGCACATCAATCTGTTTACAGATTTAACGGTCACAAAAATTAGTTTAGACTTAAAGAAAATTTTAGACGGCTTGGAAATAGCAAATCCATAATCTGTTTACTTTACGCAATATATATATTTAACCAAATTATGCTTCTATTAACTAGTTATTGCTGGTTGTGTACTTTTGTTACGGAGGCCTGTGTGCTTGCAGCCAAACCGAGGCGGCTTTCGTTACCCTGTGTATTGCATGCAGTTAAAACCGAAAGTAATCAGAGCCGAGATAGTTAACGAGTATGAGTAACATTTTCTGGGTTGAAAAATCAGAAGATACACTCGTCTCAACGAAGGTAATTTAGAAGTAGCAAACCCAAAGCCAAAGATGATATTGCTCCAATAAAAGCACCTCTTGTTTACACGGCTTTTTTATTATCCACCAACTTCAATTTTATAACAAAAAATTAACACACATCTCGCTTCTCTCGTCTCTTACGACAGCAGACACCACTCATCAAGATTACGAATTAAGCACCCTCAAAACATAACACTTATTTGCATTAAAAACAAAAACTCAACTCTTGAACTAAACCTCATTAAGCTCCTCCCCCTTAAACTCGTGCCCCTCGCTCTTCCTGACGTCGACGAAGAGCGGCTCCTTCTTCCTGGTGGCGAGGCCGAAGCTCTCGTCGAGGTTGACGTCCTCGGCGCGCACGCCGGCCGGCAGCGCCCACTCGAAGTGGTACAGCAGGCTGGCCAGCGAAACCTGCACGGTGGCCAGCGCGAACGTGTAGCCCGGGCAGCCCCTCCGGCCGCCACCGAACGGCAGCAGCTTGTAGTCGGGGTCCTTGAGGTCGATCTCGCCGCCGCCGTTCTCGAACCGCTCCGGCGAGTACTCGAGCGGGTTCTCCCAGATCTCTGGGTCCCGGCCCATGGCAAAGGTGTTGATGAAGACGCGGGTCTTGGCCGGGATGTCGTAGCCGCCGAGCGTGCACGACGCAACGGACTCACGCGGCACGAGCAGCGGCACCGCCGGGTGGAGCCGGAAGGTCTCCTTGATGATGGCGCGCATGTAGTGGAGCTCGCCGAGGTCAGACTCCTCCACACAGCCCTTGTCGCGGACGACTCGCCGGACCTCGTCCTGGGCCTTCTTGAGGATGCGAGGGTGGCGGACCAGCTCCGTCATCACCCACTCCAGCGTCGCGAACGTCGTGTCCGTGCCGGCGACGAACATGTCCTATAAACCACAACGGCGAGTCGGAGGCTCAGGTGTCAACTTTCACTAGTCTTCGTACTAATCGAGTGGTCACAAAAATGACAATTTACTAATAGCAAAACCGTACTTAATTTTAATTAAGAGTGACGTACCAGCACGAGGGCTTTGAGGTTGTCGTCGGTGAGGGGGACTTCGAGGTCGGGAGACTTCTGGACGCGGAGGAGGACGTCGACGAAGTCCTCCTCGCGGTCGCCGGGGATGTGCGGGCGCTTGCCGCTGATGTGCTCGTCCACGATCTCGTCGCACACCTCGCGGAGGTCGGCGAGGCAGCTCTTGAGCCGCCGGCGGAGTCCCGTGACGGTGCTGGCCACGGGCTCGAGCTCCGGGAAGAAGTCTCCGATGGTGAACCCGGCGAAGAGGTCCTGCGCCTCCGCGAGAACCGCACCGAGCTTGTCCCCCTTGCCGTGCGGGAATCGGCGGCCGAAGGCGACGCGGCAGAGCACGTCGTTGGCCAGATTGAGGAAACACTCGCTGAGGTCGACGGGGGTCCCCGGTGAGGTGTTCTTGGTGAGGTGCGCGAGGAGGCGGCGGAGCTCCTTGACCCGGACGCTGCCGTAAGTGGCGACGCGGCGCGCCGAGAGGAGCTCGGAGACGACCACCCTCCGCGCCATGCGGTGGTAGGGCCCCGCCGGCGCGAACGTCACGTCGGAGCACCCGAACGACAGGAACTGCCCGGACAGGAGGTGCGGCCTCGACGCCAGCGCGGCGTCGTTGCTGGTGAGCGCGGCGCGGGCCAGGTCCGGCTTGGAGATCACCACGGCCGGGATGCTCCCGAGACGCAGCCGGAGCAGCGGCGCGCGCATGGTCTTCGCCAGCTCGGCGAGCGCATGGTGGGGCATGTCCGACAGCAGGTGGAGGTGCCCGATCACTGGCCACCCCGGCGGCGACGGCGGTAGCCGCCGCGGCGACCGGCTGCGCGTCGCATAGTAAACGTACACGACAGAGAGGACGAAGAGGAGGGACACCGACGAGAAAAGGTTGAGCTCCATGACGTGATTGCCTTCCACTACCTTGGCTGTGTCGTGTTACTGGTGTAGTGTGTGTGCAAGTCCAAGAAGCTATGGATGGAGTTAACCGTGGTTAAGTGCGTGGTGATTATATAGTGCGATCTAACCAGGACGGGTGGTTGGTAAGCTCGTGCTGGAGACCTGTGTTGCGTTGCGTGGGAACGATTCTTTAGTTTTGTTGTGGAATTAATTATAGAAATAAGAATAATAATAGATTGAAAACACAAAGAGGTAGAGAGAACTTCTTGTTTTTCTTTATTGTATTCTTTCTGATTTTTGTTATAAAATTGCAATAGTGCTCCCTATTTATAGTCTAATGATGAGGTGTCCACCATGAGCCAAAGCTTCTAGGCCCAGGTTTCCTAACACTCCCCCTTGGGCACTCATCTGACACGTTGATGCCTCGTCAAAACTCCATAAAAACCAAGTAGAAAAAATTTAAAGAAAGAGTACATGATACATGTTATGACGCGTTACACGAATTGACTCATTAAAAATCTTGGCCGAGAAACTTCAGGAAAACTCGTCAAGGGAAAAGAGTACAATTAAACCAATTTCGTTCAATTTTTGGGACTTATTCTTTGGGTACTCGATCTTTATGATCAAGATTTAATAATAGGCCTGAGAAAATTCTCCCCCTGAATTCTGCACTTCTCTAAGTATCATCATTCCAAATCCTTGTATGCATCTTTCAAAACTAGATGTAGGGAGTAACTTAGTGAATAAATCTGCCAGATTCTCACATGACTTAGTATGCAGTACCTTAATCTCGTCTATCTTTTGCAATTCATGAGCATAGAAGAACTTGGGGTTGATATGCTTTGTGAGATGACTCTTCACATAGCTCGTCTGCACTTATGCAACGCAAGCTGTATTATCTTCATAGATAATTGTGGGAGCTTGCACAATATTCATCCCACATGACTGCTGAATGTGGTGAATCATTCGTCGGAGCTAAGCACATTCTTGTGCGGCTTCATATAATGTTATAATTTTTGAGTGGTTCGTTAAAGTCGTTGCAAGACTTTGCTTAGACGATTTTCACAAAATTGCAGTTCCACCACATAGGAATAGATAGCCTGTTTGCGACCTTGCTGTATGCGGGTCCGACAGGTACCCAGTATCTGCATAGCCAATCAAATTCAAATCTTGATTCTTCCTGTAGAATAATCCAAAGCCCTTGCTTCCTTAGAGGTATCGAAAGATGTCCTTTATTCCCTGCCAATGCCTTTTGGTAGGTTCTGCATTATGCCTTACTAGCAGGTTTACGACAAATGCAATGTCCGGTCTAGTGCAGTTTGATAAATACATAAGTGCTTCTACTACACTTAAGTATGGGAATTCCGGTCACAGGATTTCCTCCCCTTCTTCCCTAGATCGGTATAAATTTTTTTCCTGCTGTAAAAACTTCCCGATCATCAGTACTTTCAATAGGTATGCCTTCTCAAAGCCGAACCTTTCTAACACCTTCTGGGCGTAGGCTGACTGATGTACTAATATTCCTTCAAGGACATACTTGAGCTGCAGGCCTAAGTAATATTTGATTTTACCTAAATCTTTCATTTCAAATTCTGACTCTAAGTAAGAACTTGCTTCTTTTATGTTTTCCATTGTCCCGATAATATTCAGATTATCTATGTACACTGAGATTATACTAAATCCATTCTGGGATCATCGTATAAACACACATGGACAATCTTCATTATTCGTGTAGCCTTTCTTGCATAGAAAGTCTCTTAAGCGATTATACCACATCCTGCCAGATTGCTTCAGTCCGTACAGTGATTTCCTGAGCTTCACACTGTACAGATTTCTATTTGCTCTGTCTTGGTTCGGGACAGGGATACCTTCAGCTACCTTCATATAAATCTCTGAATCTAAGTTTCCATAAAGGTATGCAGTTACCACATTCATCAATTTCATTTCAAATTCAAGTTCACTGCCATTGAGATCAAATATCTAAAGGTAATTCTACTCATGACTGGGGAGTAAGTTTCTTCATAATTAACTCCTAGACGTTGAGTGAAACCTTGTGCTACCAGCCTTGCTTTATATCTTACAACTTCATTTATTTTATTTCTCTTTCGGACAAATACCTACCTATGCCCTACAGGGTGCACATGGGGAGGTGTGCGCCATACGGGCCCAAACATCTCTCTTTTGTTCATAAATAATAATTCGGTTTCTATTGCCTTCTTCCAATCTTCCCAATCTGATCTCTTCTTACATTCAGTGGGCAATGCAGGCTCAGGATCAAGATCGATGATTGTGGCAATTTTCTTTGCAAAGTAGATATCAACATTAGCTGTTGTTTTATTCATGGACTCTCCCATGCGCACATAATTTATAGCTATTTCTTCATGAGTTGCTTCTTCTAGAGCTTCTCCTTTCTCATCGCTTCTTTCAATTGTGGTGGCAAATCCCTTTAGTTTTTCGGCTCCGATGTGTGCGCACATATTCATGCCGATTTCTTCTTTCATGGGGATATTTAGATCCGGTATGCTCTTTTCTGAAGGTGTCATACTAATGTTAGGTCTCAACTGGCTCCCTTTCTAGTTCTGGGGAATTTCAGTGATCGGCTGTGACAAGTCATTCTTATCCATCTTCACCAGGCGTTCCCGGTTACATGGGATTCGAGGGACCGGAGTTCTCGTCCTTTTATTTTGAAGCCTCTGGATGGGATTAGGGATACCTTCTACTTTCTTTGGTATTTCAACCCTCTCCGGTGCATTGCGTGCAGGCACATGCGACTTGGTCGCGCTTTTCAAATCACTAAAGTGGTCAGGCAGTTGATTTGCTAATGCTTACAAATCAATGACCTTCTGGACTTCTCTATTTGCTTCACTAGTGCGCGGGTCATGTGCATGGATTCCCGTGGCTTGCCACGTAATTTCCCGATATTTTTCATCAAGGGGTTGATTTCCTCCCCTAATGTTCGGAAATTATCCTCGTCAAATATGCAATCAGTGAAGTGGGCGGTATGCAAATCTCCTGTCATGGGTTCTAAATACCTGATTATGGATGCAGTCTCATAACCAACGTATATCCCAGTCTTACGGAGAGGACCCATTGCAGTACGTTGTGGAGGGGGGTATGGGTACATAAACCTTACATCCAAACCTCCTGAGATGAGAAATTTTTGGTACTGACCCTTGTAGGTCGATGGTCTAAAGTTGATGAGATTTGCTGCATGTAGGACTGCGTGTCCCCAACATGTAGCTAGCAAATTACAATTCTGCAAAAGAGGTCAAGCAATAAATTTAATTCTCTTAATTAATGCCTCTACTAAACTATTCTAGGTGTGGACATGCGGTACAGAATGCTCAACTGTAATTCACATCTCCATGTAATAATCATCAAATGCCTTTCAAGTAAATTCCCTTGGGAATTGTTGATTATATTTCTCATCATTCTAAGCTCTGGGTGGCCTAATCTGTCATGCCAGAAACAGAAAAGTTCAGATCTTCTAAATACTGTCTTCATGGCAGTATAGACTGCAGGTGCCTTGATGTTAGTGTAGTATAACCCAGTTTCTAATGAAGAAAGTTGTTCTAATACCCTTTTTCCATTTGCTTCGCGCTTCATAATGAGCAGGTATTTCTTACCGTACTCTTCTTCAGTTTCAACGTGGAAACCATTGGCGTGAATATCTTTAAAATTTAGGAGAGTTCTAGTCGATTCTAGGTACAATAAGACTTCTTGAATGACCAAAGTTGTGCTCATTGGGAGTATAATTGTGGCTCTTCCTGAACCTATTATACATGCATCGCTACCGGCGATTGTTGTAAGGCTGCCAGCATTCTTACGAATTGACTGAAAATACTTTGTCTCTCTTAAGATGGTATTCGTTGTGCCGCTATCGGCTAAGCACACTTCCCCCATAGGGTGCCACACGTGTTCTAATATGAGGTATTTTATTGATATGTATTAGAAGGCAATCAACACATAAATAAAATACTTCAATATCATAACATATCATGCTATTATATGTTGAATAAATGAATGAATTATTCAAAAATCATCCAACCATCACGAGAAAATAAAGTTGCTTAAGTACCATCTATGCAAGTTCTAACTTGTCCTTTCACACAAAAATAAATGACAATTAAAGTCTATGCAAGTTCTGTGCATTAGACTGAATCTGTTAAGAAATCAAAGACTTCGTCTGCTATTTTTTCGGGGTGATATGATCTTCGAGAGAAATCATGGCAGTGGCTGCTGCTAGGTCAAAAGGGGGTTCTGCTGCCGACATGGTCTCAACCTCCATCAGCGCAGGCAACTGCTTAGAACTCTTCCCCTCAACAGATGCAAAGTGGGTTTCATGTTGGCCTTTGCCATCCTTCTTGTTCTAGGCTTTGAAGGCATCAATGACATGCTACGGCTCTTTATAGATCCGCAACGAATGCCCTCACTTGCCAAACTTGAAGCAGGATTGGTCCTGCTGGCCATAGGCCTTGACATCCTGCTTTGGCTTGCTTGCCTTATTCTCACATGGAGCATCTGACTTGCCTTTCTGGGCTGCGGCCTTACTCTTTCTTTCCCTTCTCTTCATCAAGTGCTTTCGCACCTTGTAGCTCCCGGCGTTGGCTTCACGGCTAGCGGAGCTCTCAGGTGGTTGTGTGATGTAGTTCTTGCGGAGAATTTTGTCCTGAGCCTCTGCAACCTGCAACATATCAATCAATTTGGTATACTCCTTGTAGCCGTCTTGACGATAATTGTGTGCGGATTGCACTGCATTGGGGTGGAAGGTGGAAAGGGTTTTCTCGATCTTATGCTCATCTGTGATCTGCTTGCCACAAAGTAAAAGATTGGTACAAATCTTGTGCAAGGCAGAATTGTACTCCTCGACCGTCTTGATGTTAGCAAACCTCAGTCGTATCCATTCTTGCTCTGCCTGAGGAAGAATGATATACTTTAGCCTCTCGAACCGCTTCTTGAGTGCAGTCCAGAGTGCTAGCGCGCTTCTTCTCTGCCATGTTCTCATTCTTGATAGTGAGATAAAGATGGTGCCTAAGGAAGTGAAGTGCTTGATCATTTTCCTCATGGGTGGGTTGGGGGTCCTGCGGTGCGCTAATCTCAATAGCAGCGCGAAGCTTCTTGGTTCCAAGTACTATCTCAACATTAGAAGCCCAAGTCAGATAGTTTTGGCCATGCTAGGCCAGCTCCTTGAACTCCCGGTTCGTGATGCTAGTCATCTACATGTGCATGAAAGGAATAAATGAGTTTACTGCTGGTAAACATGCATGGACTAAAATTTATTTTGGGTAAATAAATGGTACAAAGATTCTCGTAATGTTCCAGAATTTTCTATGCATTTTCTACGAATTTTACTATTAATTTCGGTGATTAAAGTCAATTTAAATAATTACGATTAGGCAAAAAATAGTAAATAAATACAGAAAACATAGAAATAATAATGACAAAAATAAACATGCTTCAAATGCTAAAAATAATTCAAAATTTGGATTCCTGAGGCCCTTTTTGTGCCAAAATATGAATTTTCAGTAAATTCTGCAATTTCCAAGGGCCTATACGCAAATTTTCAGTTCACAGAAAATTTTTGCATAATTTTCTGATTTCCCGAGGGGTTTTCTGCAAAATTCAGGACCCATCTGAAAATTTTGAGGACCCGTTCGTAATTTTTAGAATTACGAGATCCTTTCTGCAAAATTGCCGGCACACCCCCCCCTTAGGCCGAGATTTCAGCCCAACTTCTCCCGGCCCAACCGGCCAGTCTCCTAGCCCAATCAACCCGTCTCCCGGCCGGCTAAAACAGGGCGGAGGGTAGGGTTTCCCTACCCCTGTTGACACTAGTGGTGGCAGCGTACCGGGCAGGCGCACGGCGGGGCGCCCGGCCACAGCGGCGGTCGGGGCACGGGCGGCACCGGGCGACAGCGGTCCGAGAAGCCGGCTCGGGTGGGCGCATTGGGGGGCGGTCGGCCACGGTGGCGGTTGGGGCTCAGGCGGCACCGGGCGCACGGTCGGCCACAGCGGCGGTCGGGGCTCGGGCGGCACCGGTGAGGCAGCGGTTGTGCAGCGACTGAGCTAGCGGGCAGCGGTAATGGCGACCGAGGCGAGTGGGGAGGCAGCGCTTCGAGCGTGGAGCAGGCGGTGTGCGCGGAGGCTGAGGCGGCGACTTCGGGCCGGACGGAGCTGGCAACGTGTGCGGAGGACGAGGCAGCGACTTCGGCCTTGCGAGGCTCGAGGCGACGCAATCAGCGGCTCAGGACCAAAAACCGAGGAGGCGGTCGCCCATGCGGGGCGGCGCTGTCGGTGGCTTCGGCTGCGGGCTGGGTGGCGGCCGATTGGGCGGTCGACCTCGGTGTTCGGGCCGTGTGTCTGTCGAGCGAAGCGGCGCTCGGGCAGGGCCGGTGACGCTTCGACCGGGTCCGACGGAGCATGGGAGGAGGGCCGGTGGCAGTTATCGCGTACGGCAGCCGTATGGGGCCGACCGGGCGCAAATTTTCTTTTTTTTCCAATCTACAGTGCAATCAACATCTATTCTGTGATGTAATCTACCGATCGACATTGTGCTGACGACTTCAATCTGCTCACGATAGATTATAGCGGATTTACACCATAGAAAAATAATCTAAAAAGTGAAATCTGCGAATTTAGAGTGATCTAGACAATTCAATCTACTAGTACTTCGATGATTACCTTCTATTCACCGGAGCGAGTCATGTTGATAACCTGTTGAGGAACTGTTGCTGGCGACCAGTCCGATCGATTTCTCTGCTTATACAAAACAAGATCAATAACAGAAGACAGGAATAATAGATTGAAAACACAGAGAGGTAGAGAGAACTCCTAGTCATTCTTTATTACTTTCTTTTTTATTTTTGTTACAAAATTGCCAATAGTGCTCCCTATTTATAGTCTAACGATGAGGTGCTCACCATGCGCCAAGACTTCAAGCTCAGGCTCAGGTTTCCTAACAAGTTTGTCCAAGAAATATCCGATTCCATCAGTTTTTTTTATCTGTTGAAGATATCAAGTTGGAAGATGACAACTAGTCGGAAGGTGTAACTTACCTAAGTTGCTAAGCTCAAAATAATGATCGACTGGGAGAGAGTTAATTAGTTGTAAATAATTTTATGTTGAGAAACGCTTTGACCTTCCAAGTGCTCCGGACTCAGACGTAGCTCGTTTTCATTCACACGACCATTTCCAGCCAACTCCACTTCTATATTCATCCCCTAACAATCTCCGCTACTCTCTATCCATTCACTCTTTCTTCTTTGATCGTTTGCTGGTGTGCGTCGCTCTGATTTTCTCTTTCTCCATGCCTCCATCTCTCACCTGTCCGATCTAGTCTATCGTAGCCCTGTTATACCTTGCTCAACATGGCACAACATGGCTAAGGCGGCAAGGCCCCCCGAGCGCTATGGTGTGGAGGCAGTGAACCATTAGTGACGCTAGCACCTTCTCGGAGTTTATACGTGGCTCTACCTCCTTCTCCGAGCTTCCTGACGAGCTTTAAGCTTCCAAGTAGGCGTCATCTCTGTCTTGCCTTGTCTAAGAACCACTGGTGGCCACCAAGAGCTACTACGGCATCCCGACCTCTATCACCATAAGTGGCCACTGTGAGCCTCGCAATGAGCTCCGTCGCCACCAGGGCGTAGTCTCCGCAAGCGTAAATTGAGCTCCTTTGCTGCAGACTCCTCATCTGTGTCACCACGACCTACCTCCACTAGGTAGGTGTGTTGTATGTGACTCGTCACTGTCAAGTGCCTCCTCCACTAGGTAGGTGCATTACATGCATTTCTTTGAATTGTTGCAATTTTTTTTTCTATTGTTGCAACAATTGTTTCGTTTGTTGCAATATATCGTTTTCAAATCTTTATAGCAAATATTATTTGTTGTAGTGGGTTGTTGATTTGTTACACTACGAAATTTTTTCGTTGCAATGGTGCCTTTTAGCTTTACCATGCTCTTCTGTTGCTATGGATTTATTTGCAATGAGGGGTATTTATTGCACCGATCGAACTAATAGTTGCGCACGCTACAAAACTTTATTGTCATTGAGAAAGAACGCTATAATATTGTAATACAATATATTTATTGTAACAAATAAGGATTTGTTTTAGGCTTACTAATTATTATGTCTCACCGATTTTTATTACCTTAGATTAGATGATATAAATATACGCTTTTAAGTTAAATCTAATGACAAAAAAAATAGACAAAAATTTCTATGATACGTCCGAACGCAAGCATGCCTCTTTGTTCGGACTTTCAGAAAACGATGGAAGATAGTAGCCAAAAAATTGAGGCATCAATAATACGGACCAGTACACACCTCTTATTCATGCACGTGGTGAGAGGGTAAATGTGTACGACCCATATGTCGCTTTCACATGGAAATTACCTCACCAGAGAGATCCACTCTCTGTAGAAGCATCAATGTTAGGTAGGAATAGGATTCACCCTGTTTATTCGCAAGAGAAAAATCATAAGCCGTCATAATTCAAAGAAACTAACGTTTGTCTTTCAAATTTGACCACAAACAGTAGGAGCTGAGCTACTAGAGCTCCCAACATATGCTACCCAGCCAATGGACTTTGATACGCGTCTGCGAATCCAATATGTGCGAAATCATTCCAGAGTTGTTCAATCAAAAATTTTCTCCAAGCTTAAGGTGGATTCTTTTAGGTTGATAGGTTATGGATTATGGTTTAAATATTTGAATTCTGGTTGTTTGAAAGAGGTAGTACACATAGAAAAATAAGAGATAGTACGTACAGAAAAAATAGTTGCATGTGATTTTGACCGGTACAGCTGAACTAATATTTTTTTTACTACAATCTTCTTATTAATCTCGTCTTAAAAAACGTACCGTTTAAAAGCTTGTTACTGTAGACAGTATAAGTATAAACCGGCTTTAAACCAATGCGAACTCACCCTAAGCTTAGCTTTTGAATGTCAAACACCGAAATACTGGTTATGGGCCTGTTTGACAACGGCTGCGGTTTATGCTTTTGGCTGAAATTTTTGAATTTTAACTATTTACGGTACAGATTACGAAGAGAGAGATACTCACTTGCGATTTTGGATGGTACAGATGTTGGGCTTTTAACGTGTACATCGTTTAACTTCTAGACCCCGTTTTGAGAAAATACTCCGTTCGAAAGTTAGGTACTGTAGCAAAAGATAAAAGCCACCAGCTTCAAAGGAAAAGAACAGGCCATGTTTATTTACTAGAGAAAAATCATCGGGCATCAAATGTTCAAAGAAGGTTTGTCTTTTAAATTAGGATAATAGGAGCAGAAATATTGGCGTCCGCAACATCTACTACCTAGCATGTGTCCATTTCGATTCCAATATGCGTGAAATCATCCCAGCATCCATAGATCAAAATGTTTCTCCAAACAACTCTATTCAAGCATCACTAGCAGCGACCCATGGACTCATTGAAAACAACTAGTTGTCTTTTATCTGAATAATTTAATTTCCAATTGTGGATCTCGCGTGCATTAAGAAAAATGTATGCATTATCATTTGAGCGGTAGGTAGAGGGTCGGATTTAGCGTATAAAAGTTCGATATTGTGACCCTAAACATGGCCATTGGTAGGATACAACATGCTAATTTACCGGAGAAAAATCATTAGGCGTTGAAATTCACAGAAGGTTTGCCTTTCAAACAAACTATCGGAGTTCGAAAATTCTACTCGGCGGATTTTGACACATGCCCGTTTCAAATCCAATCTATGTGTAAAACCAAGAACAACAACTAGAGAAGATAAATAGGAGCCTAAATTAATTCCGAGGCTTCACTCTAGTAGCTGTAAAAGTTATGAAGATCAGAGACAAACAATAACAAGTAAAGATCCACTCAAAACCAAGCAAAACGCACTTTGACGTGCCCCGGGCGGTCTGAGCAGATGAACAGTATCAGTCAGGCTAGCTGAACAGTACCAATCAAACTGATGAACAGTAGCAGACAGATTGGTGAATAGTAAATTCAACATAGGAACATGGCAGTTTCAGTATTATTTCAAATATGAAAATCGATGAAACTTTTGATCAACAACTCCGAATAACTCAAAACTTAAACCAATACTAGATCATGACCTTAAGAATCTATCCCAATCAAAGATCAACAAAGAACCTAAGAAAATTAGGATCTATTAACTCTTGAACCTTTGTTGCGACAAAATCGGACAAAAACCACAAATCAAGCTAACCCTCAAATCAAATGTGCAATTCAGTTGAAATTTGATATACACCTTCTTTAGTACGTCAGGAACTTATTCTACTTAACAATTAAGAGAATCGTTGCCAAAGTTTTAACTTCCATTTGAAGGAAAGTTGCGAAAAACTGGGCAAAAGAGAGAAATCTCGATCTGCTCTTGTTTGTGCGTTCTTCATGATCTACATGATTTTGGATGAATTCTCACATGTCATAGTAAGCTAGATCACAGTACGAACTTAAGCCAAAATGCTCACAAGATTAAAACCCCAAAAGTCACTCTCTCTTGAGCCGAAACCACGCAAACACAAAAACTTACAAATAACAATTCTTTAGATGGATGAAATATGGTCTTCAAGAGATATCTTAATCACTTACACGTCCTTGGCACACAACAAGATTAAGATGAGAAGATAAATCACAAAAAACAAGTCAAATCAAGAATTTATCACTTGAGCACATAAAGCAAATACTTGGATGGATTTTGATATCTATTGATACTTAGAGATAAATATTTATAGCCACTCTCTAACCATACACTGATACACTAGACCTAAGGATAACAAATAGCTCAACCGTAAAAGCTTCTCACATCTCCCACAAGGTTCTCTGCATGAACCCTAATTCTCCTCACACCCATTAACCCATTAGTAAATCAACACTTGATTTACATCACATTATTAACACATACAATACTTAAACCACTTAGGCCAACGTCACGATTTTGCACACCTCTACTTTTTCGGTATTAGCCAATTTACCAAAATGCCGCTCTACTGCCTTCCACAAAGGTTCCCGCTTTCTTTGCCACGAAGCAACGCTCATGCTTCACCATCTTCTATGTGATCCCAATGACTTATCGCCAAACCTCTCATGCGTTCGAATCCCACCAAACCATCGTCGCCTGCAAATGACCCAAGTCACTTAGCATGCCACATGCCTCTCCTCGCACATGATGGGACCTGGCTTTCTTAACCGCACAAAACCTTGGCTCCTCTCTGAGCCTAGTCTCGATCCACTTTGCCATTATCCGCCATGTCCTCTACGGGTAGCTTTCGCTCTGGTTCCTTATCGTCCCAGCTTGTAACCACCTTGCAAACCTCGGTCATCTTAGGCGGCTCCTGATCGTCTAGGTATCGGCTCCTCCTGAGTGTAGTCCCGATCCCTTATCCACTTTAGACCTAAACTCTCCTAACTTAGTCTCGGTCCTGTCCACCTCACAATAATGACGTAGCTCCAGAGTCCTACAACCAACACAAATAAGCAAACCATCATATAGCACCGCATAATATACAAATTCATCAATTGACATAATTAATCCATATAATGCACAATGCAAAAAGTATGCAACCAAACCACTAATCCTAAACATAGGACAAACATTTAAACTTCTACGCACACAAGCAACAACCTAGGTCACTCAAACTCATCACGCGACTCAAAATACTCAAAGACCAAAACCTAGCTGAGGCAACCTTGCTCAACTGGTCTGACCGGACCTCACCACCGGTCAAACTATTGACATGCACTAGTTGGACCGGAATTGGCCACCGATCTGACCACGACCACTTGGTTGGTCAGACCATCCTGACAGCCGATTGATCTGCAAAGATGCCAAAAATTCAATAAATTGTAATTTCCAATTTCCAAGCTTCTCAAATACCAAACTCAAACTCCGCAAAATCTATAAACCAAAAGTTAATTACTCATTATAACCATGGAGTGACCTCCACATGGTCTTAGGGTTATATTGACAAACACCAAAAAAGTAAGAAGTTGAGTTTGTTTTTGAAAAGAAAAGCAAGAAGTTATAAAAAACCACACATAGTCTATTTGGAAGAGAAAGAAGAGCTCATAACTATGCTGGCAAAGTGTGAAATGGAACAACCATCAAGAAAAAGCAAGTTTGCCACAAAAAGCTCCAAATCAAACGTAAAACCTCACAAAAACTCAATCTTGCTCACAGTCCAAAAAAAGAGCAATTGCTCACAATGACCAATTTTATAGCAAGAGGAAGAACCAAAAATACAAAAGAGAGAAAATGATATGCAATGAAGCTCCCTCTCACTCAAATATCTCATTTTGGCATTTTTAGGTTCCAATTGACAAGATTTGCAACTAGTACAACTTATACCACAAAATATATATTCTCCCCCTTTATGCAATTTTCACTCATTAATGTATTTTCTCAAGCATTCTCCTCATTTTGGCAAAAGAGACATCAAGGGCTAAATCCCTCTCAAAATGTGCATGAACTATTAGGAGCACAAAAGGCACAAGAGAGAGCATATACATATACATGAAAAATACAAAACCTAAAGAGCTTCGCATATTATTCAAAGTGAGGTCAAGTTAAAAGGGTATCACTTGAAACCATAACATGCATACAAAGCTATCTATACCATGATGAGGCGTGTATAACAAATCTAGACGAGATAGCATAATTTATAGAATTCAAAATAATTTCAAGATAAGTAAGATTTAAAAAATTGATAAGTTTCTCTAAAAGTTTTGAAGTATGAGCTAACCCATGTTAAGAATGCTAAATAGAACCAAGAAGTCCAAATTGAATCAATTAGAGTAATACAAGTTTAATATTCAATTATTTTGTTTAAGCACTTATAAGTGAGCATAATTGGCATTTATAAAAATAGATTTTAATTTTATCTTAACAAAACAAGTCCTAAATTAGGAGCCATCTATAACTGCCTCCTAAACTTCAACTATTTTTCATATTTTTGCTTTATTAGCCATGTGCTAGATCTAAAGCCTTACTACGACCATCCTAAGCAAGATGTTTAAAAGAGTGGTCTATGTTATCCAAAACTTCACCTGAGTTCATGACTAGTGCAATGACAAACCGTCTTATGAGAAAGAATTGGTGATCATTTTATATATTTTATTTTAAGTTCAAGAACAATGAGCTATTCCTTAGTCCGTAAGCAATACCCAACCTAGCCGCAAAAGCGTAGGAGAAGTGAACTCATGCTTCAACAAAAAAACTAACATAGCTTAATCTAAAACTTAATTTATATTCTAAATTCAAACAAGCATTCTTGACATGGCATATATCATAAAAAGATCACTAGAGGTAAACTAGTTAAAAAATCCAACCTTGCAAACTTAAGGGATAACAATTATATAAATTGATACCACTTGTAAAATTTATTTTAAGTTGGCAAGTTAAGCTAGTATGGCAAAGATTTAATCATGCATACAAAAGCATCACACAACCCGCTAATTGAGCATAACATGGCAATAAGCAATATCAAATTAAAATAATATCACAGTTGAGTTATAATCAAAGCTCATTTCTAAATGCATATCTCACAATACAATGTTATGGATGCATGATGCAAAAAGGAAGTAAGAAAGTAAAACTCCTTAACTACAAGAAGAAAACCAAATGCAAGATACCACTTGTACAAACAAAAAGGATCATGTTTTCCTTAAGAACAAGCTGCATGATAAAACAACTAAAGGCACTTGCAAAAGGAAGAAATAGCTCAAAAAGATCCAAATCTGCAAAAGCCACTCCCCAGACTCTCTCCTTATAAGGATGGCTAGAATGATTAAAAAAAGAGAGCTAGGCTCTATACTCCATATGGTCTTTAGAAGATAGATGATTCACAACTAAGAAAAACATAATCTACAAGATCCAAAATGTGCCTAAGAGGGACTTGTGCAAAAAGTGATCCTATCTTTAGCCCAACCACCCTTCCAACAACAAAGCCCCAATGATATGCAAAGCACGAATCAAGAGCAAATGTAAAGCACAAAAAGCAAAACATGTGTCCCCTTTCTCATGTGAAGCCTATATCATCATAAAAGGAGACGTTTGTGTCTTGGAATTGAGGTTATTGAAGAATGACAAATAAATCAACTTTCAAGATACATGACAAGTAAAAATGTTATAATCTAAGGTGAGAAGTAGGCAATAAAAATTCAATGCTCACATAAGTATAAGCAAATAACTTTGAGCATGAACTTAAATGTACAAAGTATGGCAATGAGCAAAACAAGAACACTACATGCTAGAGAGATTAATCAAGCTTTATATATATCCATGGTAGGCAATGAAGCAAACAAGACACATAGTATAGCAAGTACACAATCAAGAATAGAACATGCAAGAAATGCTAGGCCAAAACTCATCTATCCATAATTAGCAATAAAACATATCAAAGAATAAAATATGCCTAAATTATGCTAACAAGGATTAAAAGAAAGATATGCTAACATGGATATCTAATAGATACAGAGATACGTAGAGCAAGATACCACAAAAATATGATAGTGAATATATCAAGATAACACATTCTCAAAAGAAAAACCCCAACTAGCACATCTAGTTTGATTTCATTCACTTACATGGGCTAACCCGTTAACCTAACACGATATTGACTTTTACACTTACATATGCATACTTCTCAAAGCGCTCACACCCATTAACCTATTAGTGAATCAACACTTGATTCACTTCACATTCTCAGGACAAACAAGATCTAAACCACTTAGACCATTGTTGTAGTTTCACACACCGTTACTTTTTTATATTAGGCAATTTACCAAAATACCCCTCTACTGCTTTCCATAAAGCTTGCCACTTTCTTTTCCATGAAGCAATGCCCATGATTCGTCATCTTCCATGTTGCCCCAATGACTTAACGCCAAGCTTCTCATGTGTCTAGATCCCACCGATATGTCCTCGCTTGTAAACGATCTAAGTCACTTAGTGCACCACATGCCTCTTCTCGCATATGACGGCACCCGGCTTCCTTAACAGTACAAGACCTTGGCTCCTGGGACCTCCAGTCTGACCGTCACCACTTGGCCAGTCAGACTGGCTTGATTGCCGGTTGATCTGCAGAGATGCCAAAAATTCGACAAATTGCAATTTTTAATTTCTAACCATCTCAAATACCAAACTCAAACTCCATAAATTATCTAAACCAAAAGTCAATTATTCATCACAATACATGGTGACCTCCACATGGCCTCACACTATGTGAGAAACAATTTAGATCCGTGCAAGACTTCAGAGAAATTAGAAGGGCCCTTACCCAAAAAAAACAAAATAAACCATTTTTCATGGGAGTGACCACCTTTCTAGGTGCTTGCGAAAGAACACATGTGTTTTCCTCTCTTAGATGTCATCACCTCTGCTGAAGCATCGCCAGTACCAGCCCATTGGACCTACTCAAAATCACTCATTAGGCCTTTTCTTTTTAGCTTTGAAAAGCTGATTTTTGGATTTTTTTAATAGTAACTAACTTTCAAACAGAGTGTCTTTTCAAGATACGATCTACAAGTTAATTGTAGTACACATTGTAGCCACTTCATTTATATTGGTGAAAATCGTACGTGATTTCTGTTACTCCGTACTATTTCTTGGAAAACTATAAGTCATAGTTAAAAGTCATAACCTAAAACCAAGAAAAGCATGTCTATTATCTTGGATCTCAAAATCTTAGTGGTCGAATTTCCAACTATATATCGCACGTACTTAGAAAAAAACGCATACACTGTCGTTGCAACTTGCAAGGTTAAGGCCCTGCTCGGTTGTGCTGAAAAGTTGTGGCTTATGGCTGAAATTGTATTGTAGCGGTTGAAATTTCACTATAGCTGAAAGTGGCTTATTTGACGTAATTAAATTTAAAAAATTTAAAAATAGAAAATATGCTAGCTCATTATGGACAACGCAAACGAATACGGAAAAAAGAACCGGCAAAAAAGTTCTAAAAAACTAAAAGTTCAGAAAAAGATAAAATTTATAAATAGTGAAAAATAAATCAAAAGTCAAAAACTAAAGCCAAAACGAGCGAGCCCATGTGAACGACGGCTGATGATCAGCTGGTGTGCAAGGAACCTGTCACCTGTGCAGATGGAGCGCCGCTGGTTTCCACGCCTCTTTTTTCCCGCCCGAAACCGCTGATGATCTAATTCAGGCGGGCAACCGGTCAGCTACGGGGCCTGTCCTTGCAGATTGACCGGACCACCAAGTTTGTCGCTGCTGCAATGGCGCATGCGGCGTGCAACTCTCGTTTTGACCGGCAATTTCCTACTCGTACGGTTCATTTCCAGCACGCACATGACCTGAAGTGTTCTCGGTAGGTACGTAGGTGTGGCTTCATGTAGCGATTGGCGTCTACCGACCATGGTGACCACGGGTAAGTAGAGTGGATAGTCTGTATTGGTTATTTAGGATTTGTTTATATTAACTTTTATTTTTGATTTCTGCTTTTAGAATCAAAATCTAATATGATCGTTTTAACTTCTTTAAGTCGTTTCTACCAGCTACTATTATTCATCAGGCACAGCCAAAAATTATCAGCAAAAGCTAATATGAATATGCCGTTAATCTCAGTGCTTTGCTTCAACATTTGAAGTTATTACATTATTTGTACTGCTGTCTTACATATACTTCTGTACTTTGTAACGGTGTCCTCATAGAGCGTGGTAGGTATAATCTCAAACAGATAGGGTCTGTTTGGACGGGAGAATTATTCTAATAATTTTTAGCATTTAGTCCAAATAAAGATTTGGATGTAAATCCCTTTACAAACAGGCCCTCGGGGATTCGGGAGAAAAAAAAGTTGCAATAAAATCCAAGACCAACATGAAAAAACTTCATCTAGTCCAAACGGGGCCCTAGTCGGGCTTGCCACCTCCACATGCCAATCCCGTTCGCGAGTCATTACTCATTGTTCCTTGTGCTTGTTATCAGTTTGTATAACAGATTGCACTGGATGAGAACAACATTTCTTACTCAGGACATCGAATTAAACTGCCTGAAACTATCATTCATGCTGGATTATCATGCGGAACAAAATCTTGTATGTGGTATACACCAGGGAAAGGAATTGTAATGTAAAAATGTCTATTGTACACTATGTACATCTGTATCTAATACATCGCATCTACATACAGGTATGATACACCAATGGCAATGGTACATGACACCGGGGGTAAAATTGCACACAGTAAAACAAAAAAGGGATCGATAACCGCAATGGATGACACCGAAAAATGATGGGTCAGCTCTCACCAATTGCTGATGAACTCAGGCTGTGCCGGTTATCGATCTCTCCTGTTGGTCTAGCTTCTTCACCTTGATCAGACCGACCAGGACTTGTAGCAAGAACGCGTAGTGTGTGTATGCAATGGTTGCCGGCATCTGCAACGGATGATTGAAGGTGTGGTGAAGCAGCTCAATACCCCTGATGTTGTGCTGCTCCAAATTGATTCTTTCGGAGATTGATAAAATTGAATTTCAGCCGAGGGGAAGAATCATCACCCAGAGCACGATTCTGATATCTGCCATGGTACCGGTCATCATCATACCCAATTCTGCATCCACCATGCTCATAGTCATCCCATACCTGCACAACGAAACACCCAAAACGCATGAAACCTTATATAGAGTCTCGGAAACTAACCACCCATCCAGTACAAAATTCGACCAATGACTGAGCGGAGAACCACTTACTAAGGTGAATTTTGGCTGTTGTTCCGGCTGATGACACTGATTTCTAGCGCTAACAGCAAGCGTCAGATCAGTTAAATGATAGGGAAAATATCTTTCCCTTGTTTGAACTGGATATATATGTGAAAAGCATTGGAAGTTATAATGTGGAATGTAGTGGCTGTATGCAGTGGAAATATAGAAAACATCCATTGCCAATTAACATGTACCATAGATGGCTAGTAAATTGCATTTCTTTCACAGTATGGTAGGTTTTGGTTCAGAGATCGCAATTGAAATGGTACTGGCAAGGTGTATTGAAAAAATGGTACTGGCGAGAAACAATTCATTCAGATAAATGGTGCTCACAGACCAATGCAGATAAGAAATGTTGAAATCAATCACTGAAATGGAATGAGAGTAATGTAAGTAGAATATCTTCCATGTGAAAATGAACTTGATTAAATAATAATTTTTTTTGCATGGATCTTACCAACAAATAGGCATTGTGATACCCAGGATGAGGCCTATTCCCGACTGAAGAAAAGCAACGATGCTAGCAATCAGAAGACATTACTGCAATTCAACTTGCAAAACTGTAGCTATCATATGTTGTTTTTATTGCAAGTTTGCAACCACCATCCAATCAAATAGATAGTGGCATGTAAAATATAATGTGTCTGGATTACTCTGGCAGTACACATACAAATGCTTGTAGAAAATAGGCGAAACTTCAGGTCGACACATCGGTGTGGAGGGAGCTGATGCGAAGGAACTCCATGTCGTCGGGTAGGCCATCGCCGAGGTGGGGGAGGACCGAGCCCTTGTCCAATCAGGAGCTCCACCCGCGGTCAGCGCTTGCAGCGCACGGGGAGGGTTCTTCGCGACGATGATAAGGCTGTCGCTGGTGAGCGATGACTGTGCGTTGGAGGAGAGGGTATATGTCGTATTCACTTGGAAATTACCTCACCAGAGAGATCCATTCACTGTAGAAACATCAATATTAGGTAGGAATAGGATTCACCATGTGATGTATTTACAAGAGAAAAATCATAAGGCATCATAATTCAAAGAAACTAGGTTTGTCTTCCAAATTTAACCACAAACAGCAGGAGTTGAGCTATTGGAGCTTCCAACATCTACTACCCAGCCGATGGAGTTTGATACATGTCTGCAAATCCGATATGTGTGAAATCATTCCAGAGTTGTTCAATCAAAATTTTTCTCCAAGCCTAAGATTAGATCCTAAATGTCAAACACCGAAATATTGGTTATATCAGTTGAAATCTATTGGTTGGAGTTAGAGAAATTTGAAGGATCCTGACCAGAAAAAAAAAACCCTATTCATCGAAATTCATAATGTTTATTTACTAGAGAAAAATCATCAGACATCAAATGTTCAAATAAGGTTTGTCTTTTAAATTAGGATAATAGGAGCAGAACTATTGGTATCCGCAACGTCTAATACCTAGCATGTGTCCATTTCGAATCCAATGTGCGTGAAATCATTCCAGTGTTCATAGATCAAAATGTTTCTCCAAACGAACTATGATCCTTAGTGTCAAACGTTGAAAAACATTTTAGATCTCGAGGATCCTGGCCTGAAAATTCTCCTTTGTAATGGAAGTGGCCACCTTATTTCCATGAGCTTATCGAAGCACCCATTCATTCCAGCCCCATGTCAACTCTATTCAAGCTCCACTAGTAGCAACTCATGGACTTATTGAAAACAACTAGTTGTCTTTTATTAGAATAATGGGAGGTGTTTCTATACTTTTCTTAATAGTGATTTGTATAATTTTTAAAGCATAATGAATGGTGGATAGATATTATTTAGCTCTTCATTTGCTTTGATATTAGTACTACTCTTATTAGAGAGGAAAGCATAGAAGCACTGCTCATAATTCAATTTCCAATTGCAGATCTCGCGTGCATTGAAAAAAATGTATGCATTATCATTTAAGCAGAAGGTAGAGGGTCGGATTTAGCGTATAAAAGTCAATAATATGATCCTAGACAAGGCCATTTGTAGGATATAACTGTTAGCATACGAGTAGTCCACACTAGCACAAATTAAAATTTTCATCACGTAAACCAGAAAGCCATGCAAGTAAGAGATCATAGATCGTTACCATTAGACACGCAGTGTAGTGGAAGAAGAGTTGAAGTAGGCCAGTTCAACGTAGGGCGCATCAATATAGTGGAAGCAATCGATTGTCCACAAGCAATAGTCCATCTTCACGAGCCAACCGTCTCATCGTGATCGTTCCAATCAGCACCACAGTCACAACAGCACTTCTAACAAAGTCCACACATTCGAGGATGGAATGTCGTGCATTGGTGTGCTAGCACCAAAGCACACAACAGGGGTTTCGAGAGGTGATGGCTAGGGTTTCAATATATGTATCTTGGGATCTCCTTTGATTCTTGATTTTTCATGCCACCCTCAACACCACACCTTGCTTAATATATAGCCTTCTATCAGATTCTTATCTAATACGATTAGAGATTGGATCCTTATTATTTCAACCTGTTAAGTGTGTGACCCTGTAGGTTTATGTATACTTGGTTGTATCTCAGAAACACCTTTCCGATCACTGGTCCGTAGTGGTCCCTAACAGGATATATTGATCTCCAAATATATACAAAGATCAATCTGGACAAATCTTATAAAATATGATCAGTAACTAGGTCCTAGTCACTCACAATTAGCTCATAACTCCTTATGACTAGATAGTATATGGTCAAGACCAGTTTGTATCTCCATACGACCAGATCGCATACCAGTCTGTGATATGCCTGATCAGGTCACTACCAATCAATATACTCATATCACCAATTTGCATTCAGTCAAACCTATTGACTTATTTATGTATTCTCCTTTTGTCTCACGATATCAGATCGAATTTCGGGTGAGAAATGTATCATCCATGGACTGTTCAATCTTTTTCTGATCTAGTGATGGATAACTTCATGTGGTTGACTATTCGACCATTCGTGGCATAGCCATGTACTTTCTTTATCTGACCACATCGAGGGGCACACAGATATCTCTCATATTATGTATGAGGGGCAAATCCCATATCCTACCAGTCATATTGTTCTGCATGTTTCATAGCATACTCGAAAGTTACTTCTATAACTACCCAGTTATGGTATAGCATTTGGTATTTCCTAAGGACACTATTACACATATAGGATACTATACTGATTTCAGGTACAAAAATTATACATCATAATTTCATGAGACAAACTGATAACACATAAGACATAATAATATCGATAATGACTCAAGGTCGGTCGATCCAATACCATATTCTTTAATTTGTATTCATATTATTGATTTGATATCCCCATATCTATGACCGATGAAACATGGCTATTAATCAATACATGTGCTGATCTATAAGTCACTATTATTTCGATCAGTGACATCCAACCAGGAATCATTTGACAATAATATCATATAACAAATAAAGAGCTTCACCAACAAGTTACATTCCTGCTAACCTTCATAAATGGTAATTCATTCAAGGAATATAATAGCATTTATTATAAACATAGAAGTGATATAATCATCTCTATAATTGTCTTTAGGGCATATCATTAACAATAACATGTTAGTTTACTGGAGAAAAATCATTAGGCATCAAAATTCACAATAACATATTAATTTACCAGAGAAAAATCATTAGGCATCAAAATTCACAGAAGGTTTGCCTTTCAAACAAACTATAGGAGTTCAAAAAGTCTACTCGACGGATTTTGACACATGTCTATTTCAAATCTAATCTATGTCAAGCATTGAGGAACAATTCAGATTCGTGGAAGATTTTGAAGAAATCAGAAGGATCCTTACCCAAAGAATAAACCCTTTTTCATGGGAGTGACCACCTTTCTTGGTGCTAGCGAAAGAACACCCATGCATCTCCAATAGTTATAGCTAGCAACTAACTATAAAACTTCCACATCATTTATATAGTACACACTAAAGCTAGTATTCTAAAGAACTATCTATAAGAATAGCTATTTGATACTTACATGCACACACAGAATTTATAGAGGCTGCCTCGTTTAGCGTTATAGACTAGTGCTTAAGAGCAAGTACAATAGTATAGCCAACTAGTGGCTATAACACTTGTCTATTTCATCTATAGCCTTCAAAAAAATAGTTCATACAATAAGGTAGCTATTACAATAACTATTTGGTCCCACGTGTAAAAGAGTGAAATGCATATTTTTACGTGCTATAGCTAACTGTAATTTAGTAGCCAGCTTCCTTCTCTCTCTTCCTTTCTCTCTCTGCCACGTAAGATTTAGTTGATATTATATTTGCTATAGCCTGCTGACTAAGCTTTATTGTACCTGCTCTAAGGAAGAGCTGGCTCGATTTTTTTTGCATACTCTCTTTCCTCCACATAGGATATATGCTGATGTGTACATGCATATAGCTAGCTGACTCAGACCATTGGAGATGCCCTATGCCGTCACCTCTGCTGAAGAATCGCCAGTACCAGCTAGCCCGTTGGACCTACTCGAAACCATTCATTATCTTGGATCTCAAAATCTCAGTGGTTGAATTTCCAACTATAGATCGCACGTACTTAGAAAAAACTCATACACTGTCGTTGTTCCAAGGTTAAAGCGAAAGATGGGTGATGATCTGATTCAGCCAAACCAAGCGTGTAAAAGTCAGCTGGTGTACAAGAACCTGTCAATGAGGTGTTGGAAATAATCTTGTTCAGAAGCAATGTTTAAGTCGTGATCGAAATCAAGTCGTAGTCGAAACAAAGTTCCGGTCAAATGATAGCCCGTAACCACCCACACTGGCCGCTTAGTCACGAAAACGCTAAAAATCATGAGGTTTACTGTGAAAGCAACATATATTTACTCCAAGAGCAGTAAAATGTTGTATCCCATGCCAGGATTTACTGGATTCATCGGGTAAAAAAAACGCATTTAGGGAATCGACAGCAAGAACTTGGATTATGCGCAATTGGGGATGTTTTTTTTTGGGCGGAAACCACCAAAACTCTAGATAAACAAGGATGATACACATCCGCACGGCCAATTGAACAAAGAAAAGATAACGGCGAACACCACAATTACACTCACCACCATCGCACCACAAAAACCCTAGATCTTTCACCAATGGGAAGGAAAAAATACAGTGCATAGGGTTTATTTTAGTCACACCGGTATATGTGCAGGGTGAGAAGAGGAGAGACAAAGACTGCCGTTGTTAGAGCATGTACAATGCAGACGCTTAGAGAGATGCTTAGCAATGAAAAACTGTTTTTTCTTGCCACATAGGATAGATAAGATGCTTATTTTGAAGCATCGATGTTTAAATAAACATCGGTGCTTAGTAGGTGCTTATGTGTATAACTATATCTATGCTTGAAGCGTCTTGCATTGTACATTCCCTTACTGCATCCGTTGGCGGTTATGGGGACGATGGCTATCGTTGGAAATCCCGATTCACTATGGGGAAGCTGAGTGGTTGAGCACCGCCGGAGAGAGAAAGAGCATAAAGTCAAGAGCGGATGAACACGAAACGGCGCGGTCGAGAACATATACATACATATGTATATATGTACATATATATACATATATACATATATATATAATAACAATGGTGGGAGAAAACTTACTGCCTGATCAACTTCACACATCAAACATTGGATAGCAAGCGATAGAGATAGAAGGGTGGCCAGAATGCACGAAGAGATGGGAAAAGTGGAGGGGCTGGGCGGTTGTATCCTAAGAGAGAGGATGAGAGAGATAAATGGTCCAGATCAATCGGATGGCTCTAGAGAGGGAAGAAGAGAACGCACCGACGACCACCAACTCCAATTTATATAACAGTTAGTGTATATATATATAAGTATATATGTGTGTGTATGCATATATGTATATACATATATATGTGTGTGTGTGTGTATAGTGTGTGTAGATGTAGATATATATGGCAACTTCCCCTCACTAATTGTTTCTAAAAAATCGTAAAAAAAATTGGATAACATGTTGAAACTATCTTTTTGCTTCATTTGGCAATAAAATTGGATATCACTTTTATATCCAAATACAAACCAATTATGGTCATGTGAAGCTTCTTTTAATATACTCACTAATTTATTGGGAGCATCGTTACGGTTTATTATCACACCTACTCCCATCATTCGACAAATGTATGTTACATTTACGTCCATATATTTAACAATTTTATTGTTAGATGAAGTTGCTTTTATCGTACTTACAAATTTATGGAACACGTTGTTAGAGTTTACTGCCACACCTAGCCTAAAAAAATAAATACCATTTTCTCTGGAACCGCTATGCAATGACAGTAGCAAAAAAAGATATTATTTTTACGTCCAAATATATTTCGATTTACTGCTAGTTGAGAAAGCTTTCATTGTACTAACGAATTTACTAGACGTATTGTTAGAGTTTACTACCATACTTAACCATGGCGCATACTGGGCATGTGGGGTCGTGGGTTTATGGCCCATATATATTGGTATTGACCTGGTTAGACTGGGGTATGCTATGGGAGGGTGGGGATGGGCAGGTTGCATGCACTCGGTGGGGGAACGAGCTCGGTCGGGGCGAGAGTGAAGTGGCTGGAGTATAGAATAACTTATTCTACACTTTTTCGTATTCCCAGGAGTATGTACTCCCACCTTCTAATATACCACTTAATAAATGTATTATACATCTTTACCACTTTTAGTATACTTATGTACTATTTCTAAGATACAGCAATACGTCATGGTTGAAATATTTTCATTGAAACCCTTTGTTTTTGCTATGTACCTACATAAATTATGCTATAAAAATTATGGAACTCACTTTGGAATATCTTTAATCATTATTAGAATATGCTCAAAAGAATAAAGAGCTGTAACTTGTTCATTTAAGCAGTATATGAAAAGTAGGAGTACATACTCTTAGGAGTATATAACCATTGCCTAGGTATTTTCTCTATGTATTGCAAAAAAATTTATAATTTTTTGGATGTCGAGTTTAAATAGTTAACTAACCGGTTCAAACAAGTTTGAACTTAAATTTGAACTACAGTTGCCTTTTTATGATAGCTTGATTGTAGGTATGTGCTAATTTTATAAAAACCAGCAAAGTATGTGATCTAAATTCATTCAAAATCATTGAATTCGAGTATATTTTTTTTCAAATGTATGTATTTTATTTGAATTGTTATAGATGGGTATATACCCTAAAACTGATTATTTTTTAAAAACAAATATACCCAAAATTTGGTTGAATTCATGCATTTAAAATCATGGTGCCATGGCATAATGGCGTCCCATTTAGCATCCTATATAGTATAATTAACAATACATACATATCTATGTATGTATATATACACACATATACATACAAATGTAACATTCCAAAGTTTAGGTAGCGCAAAAAGTAAAAATTTTAAAACTTTTTGCTTGTATTTTGTTGACATCTAGTTTTTAGGTTTTTGACTAAATTTTTTCCTAGAGAATAATTTATAAACACTAATTTGGGAAAAATAATGCACAATTGATGAAATTCAAATTGAATTAAAATTCGTATCTGAAAAGATGATCCATAAAGTGGCATAGGAGAATTTATAGTAAAAAACCATTTTGGAAAACTTCAAAATTCCAAATATAAGTTCTTTACACTGGAAAAAAAAGTTGGAACATTTTTAGCACATTTCTAAAATCTTCCAAATCAAAATAGTGTATTTTCAATAAAATAGTGACATTGTCTTTGCGAAAAATTTACATCATATAAATTCTTGGAAATTTGACACAATACTTTACGCTATATTAGGAGACTTCACAAAAAATTTCTTAATTTTTAGGGCTCATTTACTATGCTTAAAAATTCATCAAACCTCTTAGCCCACCTCATCTCTCTCCCCTCTCACTGCCACATGGGGCCCACCTGCGGGTATCTTCTTCCATCTCTAGCCACCAGACTGAAAACCATGGCAGAGCTACCCCTTGGTTTTGACACACTGCACACCATTTCTCGCTCCACTGCCTGCCCGCCGAACTATCTCATCACCATGCAGCATATTCTCCCCCTTGTCCTCTACTGCATGTCGTGTTCGCGGGAGAGAACCCAAGCCACTCTATCCGCCGAGCTCATGAAAAATCATGAGCTACTCCTAGCTGTCTCATGCCTACAAAGCCCATCAACCACGTTATCCTATTCCCCATCCACCCATCCCCATTCTACTCAAGTTGGAGCTCTTCTGGTCCACTATTTTGGCTAGAACATGGCCGTCCTTCCTGACACCGGCGAGCATGCCCGTCATAGCCATTGCGACGACATTGCCATTCCTGCTTTGTTAATAAGTATTCGGCTGAGATGTTCATGTCAAAATGTGTCCTTCACCTTAAGGAACAAATATCCTCTGTGGATTTTGATCTTCCTGCAGCAAATCTCCGGGAACACGACGTCTTCCTCACCTCTGGCCAAACCGACCAATGAACGCTGCCGACACTGCCACCCCTCACTGAGCCCCTCCTTCTATGATTCCTTGCTACTAGAGCATTCTCAAAACCCTCTACGCCCTCCAAAGAACAGCCCGAAGCTCCATCAGTCGAGGCGCCCCCTCCACAAACGCCACCGTCACCATCGCCGATGCACCATGGCCAACCTGCTCCGGCCTTTCTTTGCCTCCATTGACTTGTTTGCTGAGTTTCCCTTGGTCCTTGGATGCTCTCACGGCCCTCTGTTTCCTCCCTTTCTTCTCTAGCGAGCCACCCACTATCTGCCTAATCGGACCGTCGTCTACCGTTGTCGTTTGTGCGCCACGGGCCACGACCAAGCGTGTTGTCACTACCTTTGAGGTTGTTGTCACCTAAGCATTCTATTTTGCTTGTCCTCGCTACCTCCCCACCCTTCCCTTGCCGCTAGCGAAGCTCCACCAGGAGCAACCATGGCTACTGCCCTGCACTCTCTCTCCTCCCATCCAACTAAAATGAAGAAGACAAACAGTGTGTATGACATTTGAGCCCCACTTGTAAGATTTATGTTAAGACTCATTCCAATCTGTGAGTATGACATACGCGACCCATTGTAAGCAAAAGTTTTGGGAATTTCATAAAAATGGAAAAATCTGATGTATGGGGCCAACAGTCAAACAGTCAACCCAATTTTCTTTTTCTAGCGTTTTCAAATCGTACCAAATTCAAACTCTTATAACTTTTGCATATAAACTCCAATTAAATATTTTTTATCTCTAAATTTTTCTAAAATCATGCTCTATCTGAATATGCAAAAATATTTGAATTTGGTCTCTGTTTGAATTTATTCAACTCTTATTTGTGATCATTTGGTTTTACCGATTAGATACCGTCGTGCCAAAAATCTGCAAGAACACTCTTGAGCAATTCTCTGAGCAACCAAAGCAAGGCAAGTACCATCTTTGGCCATGTTGATCCTAAAATTTTGATTATTATATATTATTTGCAAAAAAATATTATGCATGTGTGTATGTTTGACTAAAATCGCTATATTCGAGGGTGTGATAGTTATAGCCACTTGTATGCATTGATCCTCCTTGCGATATTGATATATTTACTATTGTAGCCCTTAAGATATAGTTTAGATAGTAGCTAATATCAATTTAGGTATATTACCTTTACAGATATGGTCTAGATGCTTAGCCACACACTAGTTTTCTCTAGGTTTGAATATTCAGAAAAACTTGCACGTGGAAATAGAAAATTTTGAAATGTTGGACCAAAGGAGGAATCTCTGTTAGTTTGATATAAAAATAAAATGAAAAACCTAGTTTTAGACACAAGTTATATGATAAACTGAAAACTGTGAGAGTGTTGTCTCACATATAGATAGATAAAGATTCTCACCCGAGTCAATTAAGGACTAAATTATGCTATCACACATCTAAGTCTAAAACTGTAGAACCACATCTGCTATATATGCTCTAGTTTTAGCTGACTAAGTTATTTAGGACTAGTCTTGTATTTTGGTAGACCATAGTAGTACGGGTATTCTAGGAAGGTTTACTCGTAAGGGCTCTCTTTACTGAGGCGTGGGACCAAAGCTTTCCAATACAACAGTGAATGCTCACTTAGGGGAAGGACACACCTAGGTGAGGGTTTGTCATTTATCGGGTTGGTGCAAAGTTAGAACTAGATGATACAAAGACTTTATGATGATCACTTCATCGCATATCTTAGGAAGCATGTAGTTGCTAATAGAATAGTTGATTATTTGAATAGTTGATTAGCTTATGTGGGGAAAGCAATACAATCTGACGAGAGTGTAAAACTATTTAAATAGCCGTGCTCGATATCATGAGCATACTAGATGCAGTCACAATGGGTCTAGTTTGTATTTTTGACAAAACGACTTTGTTGAAAATGATAGAATGGTATGATGTGACGTATATGCCATGTCTATGGCTGATATTTGTTTGTTGTTCGAAGTTGAAAATGATAGAATGGTATGATGTGACATGCCATGTCTATGGTTGATATTTGTTTGTTGTTCGCAACTAACAAGGGTTGTGATTTACTCTTATTAAAGTTATATAAATATTTTTCATTACATGTCAATTGCTCTTTAGAAGTTCCGTTGTAAATTATTACATATCAATATTACAAATGAAAACTTGGTTTATGTTGAAATTAACCTCATCGCTTGTCAGCCTAGCATATATGTATATATTGTGATACACTACAAGTCTTGCTGAGTACACGATGTACTCGATCTTACTTAAATTATTATTCAGAGAATAAAAGAGAAACTATACCTGACGACACATACTTTGCTCCCGGTACTAAATGGTACAACAACACATCATTCTAGGACCTAATCCTTGTCGGTTGCCTGTGGGGCATGGCGGACATACCGCTGGATGCTTTTAATTTATTTACTTGTCTTCCACTGTGATATTTGATACTTAGATTTATTTGTCCGGCTGGCCCTTTTATGTTGTAAACTTGATATACATCACTTATGTATTGGACCCTTTTGTCGTAAATTAAATTATGCGATGCGTATGGATATGATTTCAATGTTGTGGTTGTGTATACTAGCCACTGATTATGGGATTAGTACAGTACACACACGGGGATTACGGGCATTCAATGCCCGGGTCCGTACAACATATATATACACATGTATAAATACATATTCACCTACACACATAAACACACACATATGTATGTATGCACATACGTACACACATATGCACGTATGTATGTATGTTTGTATAAGTATGTATATTGTATATATATGTATACATATATGCATATATATAATGTATATATGTGTGTGTATATACACGTATATAGACACGCACGTGTGTGTATATTAGTTTCTCCGTTGACTAGTTTGGAGTTCTGTAAATAACCTATCTTCTATATATAAAATGCTCCAGCGTCCATTCGCTTAAGTATGACTTTCAGTTTCGATCGAATAGTTGATATTTCTTCCCACCGAATTTCGTTTGGTCGTGCAAAAATCATTGAACATATTATTGCGGGCCTTTCTGCACGAGCAATTATTAAATGGAGGTGCGACATATCGACATGCATTTTTCATCATTATGAAGGTGCAGCGTCAGGTCACTATTGTTGCGATGGGCTCAGAGACAGTGCTACTATTTGAGCATACATACAATATGAGAAACATGCATTTCAAGTAGCCTCAGCGCAAATAATGCGAGAACATCCACAGTGGTGGCGACCTTCCAGAACGAATTCGGGCCCTTTTTCAGTTTTTAAAAGTTGTTTTTCAGTTTTTCTACAGTAACTAATCTTTAAATAGAATATCTTTTTAAGATAAAGTCTCCTAATTAATTATAGTACATACTGTACCGACTTCATTTATATCAGCAAAAACCGCACGTGAGTGTTTATTACTCTATAATCTTTCGCACGAATAGTCTAAAAGCCACGAGTTATAGCCAAAATTATAAACTTCAGCAAAAAAAAAACAGGCCCGGAGTCAGTCAGTTACGGTAATCCTCCTCATCAGACGGCTAGCAGGAGTTTGCATGTTTGACTGAAACAGTGCCAGTAGATATTTGATTTGTCTGAATGCATAAACTGAAGGAAGAACGATCAGATTTGGTGAAGCGTTCTCACCTCTCGTAGGAGGCCGCGTACATGTATTTATCTGGGCCAAGAATTGCACTTGGCGTTGCTTACAATCACATGCATATCTCTGGTTTCCTTTGCTGTTAAACCGAAACTAATCCTTCTGTCTTTAGCTTAACAAACCTATCTATACACGGCTCAAGAGACCAGGACTTCCTATCTGTTAGAACAGCATGGTAACCAGAGATATGCACCTAATTTAGTTACAAGGATTTCCTTTCTAACATAAACAATGAGCGAGTCTGACTAAAATAGAGAGTAGCAGAAAATAGAGAGTAGCAGGAAACAAGACGACGAATTCCGACAGCAAAATCGCCCCAAATTCTCTCCTGTGTACGCCTGCCTAGTCCCAGCTTTTTCTTCGTCGCTCACCCTCCAAATGTCCGGAGCTTGTACTACATCTATACATCTGTAGTGGCATGTCTTGATCAGTTAATAGCTTGATGAGAAAAACTAGGAAATAGTATACCATTCTATCAGGGCAGTATAACATCTCTCTAACACTTCTCACTCCCAACCATTGCTCCTCCTCTCTCTCTCACACACGCCCGTCTGCCTCTCTCTCTCACTCGCTCATCCACGCTCTCACATGCAACCGACATGGGGGCGCCGCCACTGCCGGATTCATCGTGCCCCCTTAGATGTACGGGCAAGCTATGGAGACGGTGATCCGATGGTGGGTAGCATTGAAGGAAGGCACGGTGAGGTGGCGCAATAAATATTAGGATGGACGGGATGGGGGTGACCAGGGGCGGACCCAGGACAAAATCTGAGAGGGGGCACAACAATACACATAGTATGCTGAATTGTTCTCATTCATAATTTTAGCATGAGTGAGGGCCTTTTAGTTGGGCTGAGTGGGGGCACTAGCATTAAATCTTGGGCTATATACCTGAGTTCCTGCGAATTGAGTGGCGGCCTGGGCCCTCACTCCCCCCTCTTTGGGTCCGCCCCTGGGGGTGACAGGGGAAGGAGAGACGACAGCACAGCGAGGCAGCGAGGTTGCCGTCGGCCGCTAGTGGTGGAAAGGGTGAAGGAGGAATACAATACTATTGTCAGCGCCAGAGAAGAGAGAGGGAGGGGTGGGGGAGCAGTAAGAAAAGGAGTAGTGAGAGAAGGCTATACTGTTAGAGGAGCTCCTGACGGTATAGCGTGGGGTTGATGATACTAAACTTAATATCCACTTTTCTCGATTGCAATCATGAAATTTTCCATGGGATGGACGCATGATGGAAAGAGTCAATCTTGAAATCTTGATGCCACTTTTGGAGTGGTACATGTTTGTTGTTACCCCGTCAGTCTATGGGTATGTTTATATTGATTTTTACTGGTGACTTTTGACTATGGTTGATGAATAATAATTAGTTGATAAATAATAATGGCTGATAAAAATGGCTGAAAGTGGCTAATGAATAATAATGGCTGATAAAAATTGGTGAAAGTGGCTGATAAATAGTAGTGCATTATGTAAAAAAAACGATGCAACAAAAGATACTATAACATTTAGACCGCATACGACTTACAAAATTGTGATATAATAAAAATACAAAATACGTTACTGTATGTGAAAGCGAAAAATGGCGATTAATAAATAATAATGGTGATAGAAATATCTTATAGAAGATAGGATGTTCGTATTAGCTTTTACTTTAAGAAACAAAAATCAGAAACTGAAGTCTATAGTCTAAACGTAGACGCGAACTTTTAGTGGTCGTACATGAATTTTCCGGCCTCCCAGGGCGCCGAACAGCTGGTGAAAGTCGATGGATGCTAGCCATCTTTCGTGCACGTTATAGCATCAAGACCAACCTGTGCTACTCGTCTTTCTTGGCGCACGGTCACCCATGTGCGATGTTTCTAACATATTTGCAATTGGGTATGCCATATGTCAGCCGCTAATGAAACGAAGAGCTGAACTTTGCGAGAAATTATCCTCGTTCTCATGCTTCACCGTACAGTTTGTTTAGGATATATACATATACATAATACCGAGATAAGTTGTTGAGGCAATAGGCCAAATAGACCATATATATTTCCATGATATTCAAGAAATCACCGCTCCCAAACGCATAAGCTACACTGAGTAAAGAGATGGCCAAAGAAAGCCTCTTCTTTTCAACTTATAAAATCTGTTTTTTGCTTTTCTACTGTAACTGATTTTTAAATAGAATGTCTTTCCTAAACAAAGTCTATAAATTGATTGTAGTACATACTATAGCGACTTCATTTATATTAACCAAAACCGCATATGAGTTTTTATTTCTCTGTACTCTCTCTCATAAACAACACAAAAACCATAAGACACAATCAAAAACCATAAACGGAAGCTAAAAGAGCAGGCCCTGTACCGACCAATCAAACCCCACCGGTATGAGGACCATGCCAAACATAAAGTTCAGGGGGCTGAGCATTTTTCATTAAGCAAACAGTCCAATGGACCTGCAATGCAAACGGACGCAAGTTCAAGGAGCTGAGAAAGTAAAATACAAGTTTAGGGGGTAAAATGACATAACCCTACAAGTTCTGAGGGCTACAATACAATTTTCTCTTCTTTTTCCCTCATGCACCACAGCAACCATGATGCTGAGCTTTAATTGTTCTAAGGCACTCTCAACTCTTAAAGATAGAAACAAGAAAAATACTTCACTTCAGCTCACCTTGGGTCGCCTGCCTCACGGAGCTGCCAACAAGATGTTTAATTTAGCGGCACACAAACAGCCAACAAGGCTGAGGATGAAGACTATTCTGAGCTTTCTGTAATGGATATATAGGTTGAATCAAGGAGCAGTTCTCCTTTCCCATAAAAAAACTGAAGAAAATGCAGAAGTGGAAGTGCAACATGCGGTGAATACAACAAGCACAACGAGTAAAAGGCCACGCTCTAAAATGAACAAATTCTAGAGGACTACATTAAAAAGACCAAACACTCAAAGTAACCACAGGTCCACAGTAAGAGAACAAATAATTAGCTCGAAGACAAGAAAGCAAAATTCCAAATAATGAGTTCGAAGAAAAGTTAGTTTATATTCAAATGGTTAAAAGTCTCTTAAAGACATAAGCTAGTATCACCTTCTGGGAACTTCATTGGTCCAGTTAAAATTAGATATTTGGGTGGAGTCGAGTATCTTCAAAAATAAAAGTTTATATTCAAATGGTTAAAAGTCTCTTAAAGACATAAGCTAGTATTACCTTCTGGGAACTTCATTGGTCCAGTTAAAATTAGATATTTGGGTGGGGTCGGGTATCTTCAAAAATAAAATCATGAGTTTAGGAATTATGAGTATGACTGAAGAAAACGGGAAATGGGCGTTAAAATATTATTTGTCATATTTAACACATTAATATGGACTAACTAGGAGTATGACTGACAAAACCAGGAAATGAACCCTTAATATAATTTTCCATACTTAACACATTAAAATGGACTAACACATTACAAGTATATTATTACCGTCATGTTTGAAAAACTGGAGTGAACGATTATTTCCCACTTGTATCTATCTTGCACTATCAAGATAATCATTATTGATTCATCATATGCCTTCAGTTTAAATGATTATGTATATTTGTTTATGGTTTACCTCAATTATCATGCCTTAAACTATGGACCAAGAACTAAAACAATGATATTTAGGTAAATATAAATCAATTCATAGCAACTCTATGTATTGATTCGACAATTTATCCGAAGTACCACAAACTGGCACACAAAGATACTATGGTAAGGATGCTTTGTGGGCAGAAAAGAAGTACAGCTCAAATACTAGAATTCACTAATATGCATGCAGGGAGATAAGTAAACAAAATTCAACAGAGGGAGGAGTAAAACTGAAATAGTTGACCACAATAAGTCAACGTACTAGACAATTGTATTTGAGTAAATGGTGAAATAGTTCTCTAGAACAAATATGAGGTTTACACTGATCTGAACAGAAAATGCATTTCATCTCAGTAATCAGCTAATGTCTACCTACCAAACTAAGTTCAAATTAGATATATCAGTAGATGTCAGTGTGGTCAGAGAAAGCAATCAAAGGGGGAAAAATATGCATTGATGTGAAAAGCGTACCCTTGTTATGGTGAAATAATGCCAAATGCAAGAGAAATCAACTCATTGGACAACAAAAATCCATCTGGGTCACTCAGACGGATGAAGGCAACTCTGCTTCCAGTCTCACCCTCGTATTGCAAGTTCAACTCAAACTCACTAGGTTGCAAGGCTTGTCGCTCCGCATCCATGGCAATTACAAGTCCACTCTCCACAAAAGGCCTAAACATGTTACACAATGACAGCATCAGACTCTTTCCAAAGGATTTACTGAAACTTTGCAAATCTAGCCCCCAAGCTGTTCTCAGTGATAGCATCACAATATCCATTGCCATGTCCTTCATCTCAGAGCTGCTAGACTCATGGCTCCATGTTCCATCTTCCAGCTTCTGAACCCACTCTGCATACTCCTTCATTCTTCTGGGCCTGGAGAACCTGACACTGTTGATGTAGCTTGCCGATCCAAGACCAAACGCATAGAATGACCGGTTTTGCCAATAAGTTAGATTGTGCTTGCACTCATAGCCAGTCTTGCAGTAGCTACTGATCTCATAGTGTTTATATCCTGCTTCAGAAAGCCGTTTTGAAGCTATCTTGTAGAAGTTTGCAGACTCTGTCTCGCTTGGAAGAGGATATACACCAGGAGTATATCTGCGACATTAATATGAAAAAAGGATTGGCAACTTCCTAAAAGAAAAGGATTGGCATCAATTTGTCACTCGAATCAATTTGTCCATGGAGCTGAATTCCTACTGCTGGTTTGTATCAATATACAACCCGAGTATTGCCTATTTACATATGAGAATCACTTCTTCCATGAAAAAAGCCCATTGCAAATTAATACATAACAAATTCGTTATACACTTAGATGTAACATAGCTGGAGAGGACCATGGACATGTTATGCATCCGGTAAGTTTGTATACAGTAGTATAATGCAATTGGTTGAAACTTAAAACAATTATTCCAGTTGAGCCTTTTAACCTTGCAACTACCATCATCATGAGTTTGAGAAGAGGACTGAACTTCGACAACACAAACAATGCACGGGCATTGAGCTAGTGGAAACAAGACTTCTGACTAATAGTATGCTGATGATGATTCCAGTGTATCTGTTTCCCCAATTCCTTTTTGTCTATAGCCGCATTGAACCTCAAAACTGAATCAGAACATAAGACTACAATGCGCACACAAAAAAAAATATCTTTCTCAGGAACCGATGAAATTTTCAAGATAGGCATGGCCAGAATAAACTCAGTCAGTTACTAAAGCAAACTTACATTTGCCCAAACTTGGTGCCCTGCTCGATCTGCAGGTCATATACGGACACATGCGTGGGCCGGGCATCGACCGTGCACCTCAAGCTCTCCTCCCACATCTCTTCGGTCTGGTTCGGCAGCGAGGAGATGAGGTCCATGCTCCAGTTCTGCAGCCCCTCGCAGCCGGTGACGATCCCCACCGCCTCGTGCACCTCCCGCAGGCCGTGCGCGCGGCCGCACGCGCGCAGCAGGTCGTCCTGGAACGCCTGCACGCCGAGCGACACCCGGTTCACGCCGACGCCCACCAGCTCCCTCAGCTTGGCGGCGTCAAAGGTGCCGGGGTCCATCTCGATGGACACCTCGGGGCACGCAGACAGGCCGAACTTGCCACGCAGCGCGTCGAGCACCCCGGCGACGAACCTAGGCGGGACGAGCGACGGCGTGCCGCCCCCGAAAAAGACGGTCTCGAGCGGGACGCCGTCGTCCGACACGGACCGCGTGGCGTCGACCTCCCGGAGCAGGAGGCCGACGTAGTCAGCGATCCTCGGGTCCTCGCCCTGGCCGCGGGGCGTGGGGGAGGGGGAGGAGGAGGAGGTGCCGATAGCGACGACGGGGAAGTCGCAGTAGTGGCAGCGCTTGCGGCAGAAGGGGAGGTGGACGTAGGCGGACGCCGGAGGGAGCGACGCCGGGGGAGGGGCCGCGGCCGCGGCAGAAGGGGCATATCGACGAACAGGTGGTGGGCGTGGGAGGATTGGGGGTGGTTTCCTGGGTGGGAGCGGGAACGCTAATCTCAGCATTACTGGCTCGCCGAGTGAAGTGGTGGAGCGAACTCTTCACCGCACGGATGGGCTTGGCTTGGAGGGAAGAAGCGGCGGTGTGGTCGCGGTTAGCCGGCTACTGGCGGCTGCTTCGCCGGATGAGTGGTGGTTTACTATTTCGGTTTGGAGTTGGGACGCAGAATATACCACCCAACGCAGCAGCTTGCTGTATTGGGCTGGGCTGGGCTTTTGGCCTATTAAGCTGCGTTTTGTTTGGAGTTAACCCGGTTAGCCGCTTTCTAAAAGCTGTTTTTCTTCAATAATAAATGACTTTTCTATAATATCTAATTTTAAATAAGAAAATCTAAAAAACGTTATAGCATTCCAACAGTATAGCCTATGGTTGTTCGATCCAATCACTATCGCACATGTCCTAAAGCATTCCCACAACAATCTTCATTTCTTGACTCTGCGTACCATTCACACAGGGGCGGGTCTACAGTAATTCATGGGTATTCAGCTGAATACCTAAAATTTTTTGCTAAAAATCTACTATACATTAAGTATACTATATATATGTAGTAGTAATTAGGTTTAAATGAAAGAATTTGCAGTCAAAAAGGAGCTCGGGCCGACTCGATCGCCCGAACGGCCCAGTCGGCAGTCGCTCCCACGCGCACGCGGCCACGCCCGAACAGCCCATTTCCTCCCCCGAGCGGCGCACTTGCCCGTCTTCGACTCTTCGGTATCGTCGTATCGCTCTCACTCAGTCCTACCCTAACTCGCTCTCGCTCAGATCCAGCGCCCAGGCGACGGCGCTCTCGCTCAGATCGGGCGCCCGGGCGACGGCGGCTGGCGCGCTGGGCAGCTGGCGACAGGCCGCTGCCCGCTCCTTCCTCCGGCAGTCGGCAGCGGCCGCAGCGCAGTCCCTCGTCTGTCGCCCAAGATTGAGGCGGAGACGGCGCGGCACCGGTCGCCCAAGACGCGCAAGTCAAGAGGAGCACAGGGAGGAGGAGCCGCTGCCGCAGAAGGCGGAAGGCGAGGAGGTCGTCGTTGCCGACCTCGTCCACGAAACCATGACCGCACGAAGCAAAGATTTCGGCCTTTCCGTGTTCTTTAAGCTCGGTGAGTCACCGCATTGGTTTGCATTGGTGGTGGAATTAATTTTACACATGGTTGCTTTAGCTAAGCTGATAGGAATCATAGGATAGGATATGGAAATGCCGAAATGGAATTTGGAAATGGACATGCCTTGATAAAATACAATTACTGTCTTCATTTGGAGGATATCAAATGTCATTAAAAATTTTGGACGGTATCAATTGTAATTTTCATGAACAATCTTCAGACTGCAAGATATATTGTTGTGTATACAGAGAAAACGTGTTCTTTAGTGTCCAGTAAACTTCATCCAGCGGTTCGACCTGCATCCCTAATAGTTTTGGTTTGGGAAACGACTTTTGTATGCAGAGTTCTTGCTCCATAGGTGGTGTTCTTGGTGCTAAGGTTGGTGCTGATGGCAGCGGTGCGCACGCTTAGTGAGTCTGTTGTGTTCTGATATGGTGGAGCAATGACGATTGCCATTTTCCTTGTATTGATTATACTATTTTAGGTAATTTATATTCTGCACACTGTTTTTTGTATATTATATAGTGCCAATTGATCTGATGAATGGCATTGGTAATTGCTATTCTTTCAATAGTTCAGTGAAGTTTTCTTATTGTCATATGTTTGATTTTGTAGATATTTGAGCATTAAAAAAATGAAGGCATAATCAATAAGGTATGTAACTATTATTAATCTCTATAATTTGCTATTTAATTCATGTCATTATGCTAGCCTTATGTCGCCCATTTTTTCGTAAGAAATTATTAATTTATATAATTTCTATATATTTGTTATATCTATATACACGTATCAATGTTTTGGGGGAAAGGTGTGTCACGGTATTGACATATCGGTATGATGTATCGGTATCGACGTATCTAAGCAATCTAGTTCTAAAGTCCGAATACCCATTCTAAAAATCCTGGATCCACCACTGCATTCACATACTGCTAGTGCTCATGAGGAACGACACTATCTGCTCATCAGAACTACCCATATGGCGTAGATGTGAATAGAAAGTAGCCATCGTCGTCGTCTTGCTGGTCCCTTGCGCCTGCGGTGCTCTCGCCACAGCTCTCGATAAAGTCCTCATTCGAGCTCTCTCTCTCTCTCTCTCTCTCTCTCTCTCTCTCTCTCTCGTCACACGGCTCCTCATGGAGAACGATGTCGTTTGTTCGACAGCGCTAGCGCCATGTGGGGAGTTACTGTGTGAGTGACATGTCGTCGTGCCCGACAAAAGTGAATGGCTTTGAGTCGAATTGGCTGTAGCTGTTCACGCCAGCACCATATAGCCAGCGATTGCCACCGTCTTGCTGGTCCCTCGCACCCATGATGCGGAGGTGCACCAAGAACCCAAGGGGATCACTCTGCTGTAGTGGATCAGCACTGGGCTGCTGCTTCAAGTCACGACGATAGCGACCACGGCGGTGATCGAGAGCCAGAGGCTGATCTTCGCGAGGAGCCACAGGCTAGACGCCATCGGCAGCGAGCTGCCCCTGACGATCTTCATACTGCTACTGCAATTCGTGCTCATGGGTGTCGCTGACGCATTCCTAGTGATGGGCCAGATCGTGTTCTTCTACGACCAGGCGCTGGAGAGCATGAAGAGCCTCAACCCGGCCATGGGCTAGCAATGTGCTCAACAGCGCCATCCTCACACTCATTGAGTGCGTCACGTGCAAGAGGGGGTCCCTAGGTGACCAACAACCTCAACGCTTCGCGTTTCTGACCGTGCTCACCACGGCGAAGCTATCAGCATTCATGGCGCTTAGCTACAGGTATTCATACTGTGCAAAGTCGACGGAGACTATCAACGCCACCATGATGGACATGTAGAGCAGCACAGCAATGGTTCATTCTGAGCCAGAGCTAATAGCATGAAAACCTTGCATATTTTGATGAAGTGATGGCTAATGACCAATAAGTCGTCATATATTGTATCTTCCATGGCTATCTTTGAATGAACACATACTTTGGATGGGATGAGTGTCTAAAATTTGAGTGTATTTTAGCATCACAATAGTACTCAAGTGCTACTTAATCATTTTTGCTCACTTGATTCCAAAAATTATATGAGGTTCTCCCTATACACAACATATCCAATGAAGAACTCTAAACCATATTCGCATCTAAGTTTTATGAGGTTTCATTAAGTTTCAAGAGGTTTCATGACTAAGTTTCATGAAGTTTCATGGTGTTTCATTAAGTTTCAAAAGGTTTCGTGCCTAAATTGACTAAGTTTCATAATATTTTATGTTTAAATTTCATGGTGTTTTATGAGGTTTCATAATATTTCTTGGTAGTAGATTCATAAAGTTGAAAGTTTTTTATAGTGGATTCATGAAGTTGAACTCCAGGTTTTATGAGGTTTCATAAAGTTTCAAGAGGTTTTATGTCTAAATTGACTAAATTTCGTAAGGTTTTATGTCTAAGTTTCATGGTGTTTTATGAAATTTCATAATATTTTATTATAGCGGATTCATGAAGTTGAAAGTTTTTTTGTAGTGGATTCATAAAGTTGAACTCCAGGTTTTATGAGGTTTTATAATGTTTCAGAAGATTTCATGACTAAGTTTCATAAGGTTTCATGGTGTTTCATTAAGTTGTATAAAGTTTCAACTGATTTTATGGCTAAGTTGACTAAGTTTCATAATGTTTTATGTCTACGTTTTACGATGTTTCATGAGATTTCATAAAGTTTTTTGTAGTTGATTCATGAGGTTAAAAGTTTTTTCAACGGATTCATGAAGTTGAACTCCAAGTTTCATGAGCAAATGGAACTGGAACTTTCATCTAGTAGCAGGTGATATGTCAATCTTCTGTTTGAAATTATAATGGCACAACAACAATGCATATCAAGATGAACTCTTACACTGGATAATAATTAACAGTGCATATCTAGTAGTATGTCTTTGATGAAATGTGTTCCAATGCAAATACCGCCCCTTTCTTATGTGTGCTAAAGTTATGCTATTATCATTCTTCTTCTACAGGTTTCTACAAGGGAGCTTTGCCATGTGCCCTTAGGTGTTCCAACTTCCAAGTTCAAATACATACATATGCTAATACTAACTCTTTTTGTTAGCCACAATAATGGAGTATATGCGACAAGTTGGGTTTTGATGATGAAGCCATGACAAAAAAAACAACAGTTGGATAAGTTTATAGGTGTTATGGCGAATAATTGATGTGATGTTACGGAATTGGAGGTCATTATTCAAGGATTGTGAGTTTTGCATGATGAATCGATGTATTTCAACTTTGGAAATGAAGACTAGAGATTCAAAGGCTTAGAGCAAGATGAGAAGCTGTTGAGATCCACTTTCTCTTAGTAAAGGTTCTTTAAGTGTTAATGTTGGTCGCATGCATATGTAATTACTTGGTCTGGTATTTGTACTGAATGTTAGAAACTCTTATTTTGTTGGGTTGCAATAAGATTATGCTTTTTGGTTCAGAGTGAGAGAGATGCATGCTTTTTGCTCATCATATTGTAAACCTGGAGCACCAGGTCCTAGAGCTTGTTGAAATTTCAAACTTCAACAAGAATTTGTTGAAACCTAGAATGTGAATTCTGAAACATGTTGAAACTTCAACCTAAAACTTTGTTTGGATTGCACACTATGAATCTTGTTGAAACTTCAAAGTTTAACCTAAAACTTGTTGAACATCTATCATGAATTACAGAACTTGTTGAAACTTTCACCTAAATTTTTTTTTGGATCGTGCATTCTAAAACTTGTTGAAACTTGGATCGTTAATTCTGAAACTTGTTGAAACTTCGACCTGGAACTTTGTTTGGGATTATGCACTCTAAAACTTGTTGAAATTTCAAGTTTGATGTTGTCTAATGTTAATGTACAAAAACAATGTGTAATTAAAATTGAACATTGAATGAAAATTGTGTCTAGTACCAAATCCTTCTTTGACTTTTTTTTGTTCATGGTCAAAACATCCCGCACACAAACCAGGTTGAGAGAAAGTTAGAAAATAGTATATGTGCACTAACTTGCTCAAATAGCAAGCACATTGATCGGCAAGAACATTGAAGCAGATTTGGTCCAAAGAACCATCACAATGAAACATCAGATTGGAATATTTTCAAATGCAAACTAAGCCAGTCACTTTGTTGAACACGATGCATGCAACAACCATGATCATGTGGTGAGGTTTGAACACATGCTGAGCCCCTGAGGGAAATGCTATGTTTGTTGAGCTCCTGCTTGTGAAAAAGAGGATGATGACGAGGTTTCCTGCGTGCTCTGCTCACCCATGCAAGCTGTTGGCAAGGTTTCGTGTGAGGAGTTGACCAACCATGAGGTTTCGCGAGCACTTGTGCACGCTCAGAGAAGGCCAGCGGTGAAGGGGCGCAAGGAGGAGGCTGGGAGTGAGTTTCACGCACACTCCTGCGTGCACGGAGGAGGTCGACGGCGACGATGAGCGTGTGGAGGGGCGCAAGGAGGAGGTCAGAGGTGTGGTTTCATGCACACAGGAGGATGGCGGTGGCAACATTAAGCGCTGCAAAGGGCACGCACAGAGGATTCTGGAGGTGACAAAGCGACCGCAGGAGCACGTGAGGAGGAAGCAACAGGACTACGGTACGATGTGCTTAGATCCAACAGCTGTAACCTATACTGTGGTGTAGTCGCTACCTTTTTAAATAGAGTGTCTTTTCAAGGTGAAGTCTACTAATCGATTGCACTATACACTGTAGTAACTTCATTTATATTGACCAAAATCGCATCTGAGTTTCTGTCTCTCCTTACGCTCTCTACAAGCTGTTACTATTCATAAACTAAAGCCAAAAGCCATCGACAAAAACTAATATAAACGGGCCTAGCTAGGTTAGCTTAACTCAAGTTTTGTGTTTGTCAACCAACCTCATTGATCTAAATTACTGTTTGCTAAATTATGTGGGCTAGCAGTAGAAAACAAAATTTAGGGAGGCTGAGTTGTGCTAGTTTAGCTTATTCCACTATTTTGGTGTGTTAACTTAATCCTAGTATAGAATGATTAAAAGGTTTTGACCAGGTTAAGTTAGTTCTCTCTAATCCAATGATGTTTGGTGGGTTAAATCCCTAATCCATCTCTTAACTCCGAATCAAACGGAGCCTTAGGAACCATCACCACTTCAGTAGAGACCAGTTTTTTATTGTCAATGTGTATAATACACGTCTCTACTACTCTCTCTAGTCATAAAAGAATGACGTATTGGAATGTGTGCACTTAATCCCTGTTAATTTTTTTTATCAAAAATATTATTTAAAACATATGATTTTGATACATGTAAATGATATGTGTGAATTTGTTATTGACAAAAATACTCTCGTAATATTGCACTTCTACAACTTTTTTGGAAAATACAATGAGAGAGATTAGTAGTCAAAATAACATCTTGTTGATTTTGAAAAGTCAAAAACATCACCCTTCTGTGACCGGAGAGATAGACAATATGAAAAGTAAAATAATATTTGGAGTAAATTGCACTTTGCACCGAATAACTTGTCGCTTATTTTACTTTGCATTGGATTAAGCTGATACTTTAACTTTGCACCAGTGTAACCGAAATAAAGTTCTACTTTGCACTAGCTAATTTACTTGGGCTCGAACTCGGCTTGGTCCTGAGGTGGAACTCGGCCACGCTGGATCCAATCAATCGATCATCAGCGATGTCTAGCACGGTGAACTTGTGCTTTGTATGCATGAAACATTAAGATGTAAATAATAAGGTCTCTTAAGTACTGAGAAATAGTAGATAATAAACGTGCCAAAGTTACAGCAGTTTCTAAATAAAAGAGGTAGATATCATCTCGACCATCTATGCTTCCAATTGACAACGCTGCCCCACCTGTTAGGACCAAGTCGGGTTCGAGTCCAAGTAATCTAGCTAGTGCAAAGCAGGAGTGAATCCACTAGGTAGGCTTCGTTAGGCTTCAGCCTACCCTCCACCGGTGCTGGTATCCCCTCTCCACCAATTCGACATGGCCATGGAACACTGAAGCCCCAAACAAATTGGAGGAAGAAGATGCAGGATTTTGGGCCTTTTCTAGACAGTCAGCAACTCGGCCCACAACTTATAGAAACACCTACAAGGCCCAACTAAGGCTCCACAACGCACCTCACTCCCCGATCCCCACCAGATGCAGCGACCGAATAGATAAGGAGGTCGAGAGGACTAGGAGGAATGAATTAGGAGATGCACACCTGAGATTGAGAGCAATCCCTAGGAGGTCAGCAGCGGCAATGTGACGAGGCACAGGTACGCAGAGAAGCGGGGGTGGGCACGTGGCGGTGCGATGAGTCAGCCAGCCAAGGATGGGGAGGACCGAACAGAGGAGGCGGCACGGTGGCATGATGAGCTGGGGAGGGGGCATCAGATGGAGCTAGGATGGCGCGGTGTTGCATTGCTGCAGGTTGAGCTGTGGCCTACGGATTAGCTCAATAGGCTGATCCGATTGGGCACTTGGGGATTTTCGACGACTGCTAACTGCTAGTAGTGGTACATATCCTACATAACTCTTTGCTTCTTTTACATGTACTCAGTAACTCAGGATCACATGAATTTAGACTACCTAGTTGTATTTTGGTGAGTCTAGAGCCAAGGAGGGAGAGTTGAGACAGGGAGGGGAGCTCGGGAGAGAGAGGAACTGAGGGGGATCTAGAGGAGGGAGTAGGGGTGGTGTCGACACTGGGTAGTCTGGGGAGTGGCCGAGTGGGTGGGGAGGCAAGGATTGGGATTTGGGAAGCCAGGGATGAGGCCACGAGCGATTGATGTCTGGTCGGCTGGGTGATACTCCTGTAATTGGCAAAATGCCTTTTGGTGGAGATCCTGAACAATGACTTAACTAATGTATGTGCGCAGTTATGTTTCCTCGCTCAAACTAAAGTATGTTGCTAAGTTGTTGCATCTGTTAGACAATAGGAACATCAAGGAATAGTGAAGCTGTGAGGCAGTGAAGAACTATGGGAAGCAGCAAAATTGCACAATTGTGAATCTTCCTCCTACCCTTCGGTAAGCTAACTCAAGTGTCGACATCCTTTTGAGTTTATGATTTATGATTGTCTAATTCCAATTAATGTTTACAATTTATGAATTATGATGACTCAACGTACTTACAACTTATATATGAATTTGGATTACACAAGAATAAAAGACCAGGTGTTAATACTAGGGAACGGATGTATAATACTTGAGTACTCGGCTAATTGGATAGTTACCATTGTTGAACCCACATGTTCATTTTTCAGCATGAATATGCCTATGAATTAGTAGTCCAATCAGTCTAGTTCTACAATACATGAGACCACTAATATAATAAAACAAGGGAGTGTCTACAACAGGTGACTGTTTTTGAGAACAAAAATAGTTAGATTTTGAGCCGTTAGATGGAGATCCAACGCCTTAGATCATTTTTTTTGGAGGGGGGCTTGTATGGGTGAATCTGTTGGATGGAGATCTAACGCCCCAGATACTGTTTTTGTCACCTATTGTATAGCAATACTCATAAAGCAAACCCATTCATGTCTAATAGAACTTGAGAATGGGTGGGATAAATTTCTTTTCTTCAGAGAACGTGGGCGCAGCCACTGCCATTGAATCGGCGATTGGATGCCCGGAAAATACGTGCGCCCCACCAACTGACTTCTCTTTCCGACCAAGCCGCGCGTTGCTTTCGGACCGATCGGACCGCCTGAGCCGTAACCCCAGCAAGGCCAAGGCCCCAACCCCCTCCGCCGCCGCCAGCAACCCCCGCCCTTCCTCTCCAGCCATCTCCGCCGTAGCGGCCTTCTCGTTGCCTACCGACCTCGGCCTCCTCTGCAAGCACCGGTCGGTGACCTCCCCTTCCCCCCTCTCTCCCTCGTCATCTGCTGGATCGGTATGGACAAACGTTTCTTGGTTCCTGGCAGGCCCTAGCCTTGGTCGCTTGGGTCGATTTTAGTGTTCTTTTCCCTTTGTTTGCCTTTTGTTTTGCGAGTCTGCGTGAAATCCTTCTCGTCCTCTGAGCAACCTCCGTTCTGAGATGTTTCGGGCAGTGTTCAAGGGAATTTCGGGGCAAATTTGTGACCTTTGTCTTCTCGGGTGTGTGGTGGGGGTTCTTCTTAAAAGGAATGAGGAAGTTGAGGGTTGAATGTTACAAGTGCCGCAGCATTTCTCATTCCTCATCGCTGTAGATGGGGAAATTTGGAGGAGCTTGGTGGATGCCAAATTTGGTGGATTTTAGATTAGAAACGCGGAATGCATGTCGACTATTACTGTATAAGTGAAATTTGGAGGAGTTGTGCATGCTTGCAACAAAATCCTTGATAAATAAGTGCAACCATAGCTCACTCTCAGAAAGATTTATGAACTATCATCATGCCATGCGTGCATTTGTAACGCTTAAACTGTGAGGGGAAGAGGCATGCCAATTCTCACTCTGTGGCCAAATGGTGTACATTACTACATGTCACCATTGTGATCCGTGAGCTACTTTTTACAATCAATATCAGATGATGACACGGTTGTCATTGATACATAGAGCTTGTTTCTAGAGATTTATAGGATCAAATTTCTAGTGAGAGTCACCATGGCCGCATGGCCTATGGGGCTGGGGGGATGACAGAGAGATAAGAGAGCAGAATTTTCTGCTTAAAATGAAAAAAAAGTATGGTGCCCATATATTGGATAGATGGGCCTCACCTAGAGTTCGCAAATCCCAAATTATCTCACTAATCTGTAGTATTGGCAGGAACTGATTTCTAGTAGTATGACCCTATGAATTATTGAAATATGTTTTTTTAAAAAAAGGTTACTAAACAATATATTAGTATATCACTGTTGTTTCATGGCTAAGCACATCCTAGCAGTTTCCTTCAACAAATTGATCATGTTAGTATTTCTTAGTGACTTCCTGTACATACCAATAAACGTTTCTGCCACCATCTTTCTATAACTCCATTTATTCTGTTGCAGCTTGCATATAATATATTAGTAAAGGCAAATATGGCTCCAAAAGTTCGTCCACCTTCTGCTGACGCAGAAAAAATGGAGGTTGGAGAAATAGACACAAGGGCTCCTTTTGAATCTGTCAAAGCTGCAGTTAGCTTGTTTGGGGAAGTTCGGTTTTCATCCGACAGATCAGCTGCGAGAAAGCCAAAGGTTCCTCAAGCAGAGGTAGGTGCTTTTGAAATAATTTTTACATGTTAGAACTGCACACATATATGTCTGTCATGATTGCATGCATATTTGGACATGCATGTTGAGGATGCTCTGATCTTCAACATCCTTATAAGTATAATATTGAGAAAAATGCAGACCTTGTTATTCTTAAGCCTCGTTTGATGCCAAAACTGCTAGCGTCAAAGCTTGTCAGAAAGTTCTCTGACCTAAACGTTGTTGATGTCTCCAATCAGATGTCAATATGCCATAATTTTGATCTTCCTTGTTTATCCCCTTTGAAACGTCTAATAAGTTCCCATGTGGCATTTTCTTAAAATTGTTGCCTTTACTCTGTTTTTTTTTCATTTGCTGTTTAATTTGCCATCTTGGTAATCCATTTGTTTTCCAGCATTTTTGTGTGTGTAATATCAGTTACGTTTTTGGTGCCCACTCGTTATTGTTATTTACAGCCTTTTTTCTTTCTTTTATTGATGAGGATGGGGAGAGTTTTCCTCATTTAGAAATTTCAAGGCTTTTCCCCAGTCTATTTGTTGTTTTTGCCTTTCCTGTGGAAATAAAGTATTTTTAACCACATGGATTATTGTTAAATTTACATCCTCCAGTTTATGACAACAAAAGTTTGTTTTGCGTCTCTGACAAAATATTAGTTTTGCATTCTACTTTTCCTTTGTTTTGTTTATCTTTATAATATTAACACATCTAAAAGTTTTTCACAGTCAGTGCAATTTCCCATGGCAGATACTTTTTTCTTTTTTTTTTGTGACTTTTCAATTAAAACTAGATTATAGCCTTCTCGTGGCTGGTTCACCAGAAGGATACTAGTTAGATTCTTGGACAGACAACTATGCAATTCGTATAATTAGTGAAAGTGGGAACTATGTTTTTAAATTGAGCTGGTTTTTTCAATTGGTTTGTTTAGGTTTGGAATGGACAGTAGAAACAAAAGGAAAGAATTGATAGCACAAAATTTTCTGAATTGTCGTGACTTTGTAGAAGTTACATGTGCAAATAATTGAGCATAATTCTTTACGCAGAGGGGAATGAATTCACAGTGCCCAATGTTGGGTTGTCGTGTAATAAAGAGGACAATAATTTGTCAACTAACTGCACCATCTACTAACTCTGTGGTACCGACCTAATATCCATGGGCTTTGTCAGCCGTTTCCCCTGTTTCCAATTTTCATTACTTTTGGTTTTACTTATATTTTCTTTTGATGATGCATTTTAATCTTGTAGATAACAGGTTTTCTCGTGCATCTAGATTTTTGCATTTAGGAACAGAGTGTATTGCCTGTTTGCTCTTTTATATCTCGCTCCTAGAGTTCACATAATTACCGATACATCAGCATGGTTTAACCTGCATAGTCTCTACTTTATTATCCATGGAATGCATTTCATTTGATCTATTTGGTCCCTGGCTCTCCAAATATACTCTGACGCTTGTAATTCTGAAATCATATTTATGGCAGAGGGTGTTAGCTAAGGAGACAGAACTGCACTTGGCCCAGAAAGAGTTGAACAAATACAAGGAACAGCTGAGTAATGCTGAGACTACCAGAGTACAGGCACTGTCTGAGCTGGAGAAAGCTAAGAAAACTGTTGAGGAGCTAACCAATAAACTGGATGCAATCAACAAGTCCAAAGAGCTGGCTATTCAGGCAGCAGAAGATGCAAAGACTCGAACGAAGCAGCTTGAAGGTGGAAACTCGAATGAGGCTGTTGGAAAAGATGGTCCTTTAAAGCAGGAACTGGACAGTGCAAGGGAGCAGTATGTTGTTGCTCTTGCAGACCTTGATGCAGCAAAACAGGAGCTTAGAAAGCTCAAGAAGGATTTTGAAACCTCATTGGATATGAGGCTGTCTGCTGCCCAGCAGGAAGAGGAGTCATTGCACTCAATTGAAGTCAACAATGAAAAGGCTGCTCAACTTCGTAATGAGATTGCAGCAATTCAAGAATCTCTTATGCATGTTAAGGCAGCTACGGAGCAAGCACACGAAGAAGAGTCACAAATTCTTTCTGAGAAGGATGTTGCCAGGAAAACTTACAAACAAGCTTTGGAAGAAACTGAGAAGAAACTGTCATCTTTGAGAAATGATTTTGATCCTGCCACTTATGAAGGTCTCAAAGAAAAGCTAGATGAGACCAATTCTGAGATTGCATCTATGCAGAAAAAGATAGAAGATGCCCGGGCTCTAGATTTAGAGTCTGTTGCTGCTGTCAGCACAGAGTTGGATGATGCCAAGGAAATGTTACAGAAAGTAGCAGAAGAGGGAAGTTCTCTTCGGAGCTTAGTGGAATCACTGAAACAGGAGTTAGAATCTGTAAAGCAGGAGCACAATCAGCTCAAAGCGAAGGATACAGAAACTGAATCCATTGTTGGAGACCTACATGTCAAGCTTCAGAAGTGCAAATCGGAGCTTGAGGCAGCTGTAGCTGCTGAATCAAAAGCTACATCAGCTTCTGATGACTTAATGTTGGCCCTTCAGCAGCTGTCTTCTGAATCAAAAACCGCCCTGCAGGAAGCTGAAGTGATGCAGAAGAGTGCAGCAGAGTTACGAGATGAAGCTGAAGCAGCACGGGTTGCATTAGTAGAAGCCGAGCAAAAGTTGCAGTCAGCTTTCAAGGAAGCAGAAGAAGCAAAAGCTGCTGAAGCAAGGGCCCTTGATCAGATCAAGCAACTATCAGACAGAGCAAGTGCTGCTCGGGCCTCAACTTCTGAATCTGGATCAAAGATCACAATCTCAAAAGAGGAGTTTGAATCGCTTAGCCGAAAGGTGGAAGAATCAGAGAAGTTGAGTGAGATGAAAGTTGCTGCTGCTATGGCTCAAGTGGAGGCTGTCAGAGCCAGTGAGAATGAGGCAATCAAGAAATTGGAAACTGCACGGAAAGAGATGGAGGACATGGAATTGGCAACAGAGGAGGCACTAAAGAGAGCAGAGATGGCTGAAGCAGCAAAGAAAGCTGTAGAAGGTGAGCTTAAGAGGTGGCGTGAGAAGGAACAGAAGGAAACTGCGGAGGCCCAACCTTCTGCAGAAACACAAGCATATGCAACCGCACCTCCGCCTGTGCAGAAGGCTTCTGCTGGAAAAGCCACTGAGAAGAATGATGGGCATCAAAGGAGCAGCAGAACGCTATTGAGAAAGAGCTTTATGCTGCCAAACATCACAAGCATGTTCCATAAGAAGAAGAGCCATGCCGATGGCAGTTCTCCGTCACACCTTCCTGGGGGGAAATCTGTATAATGTATCTGTGGCTTTCGTTTTCAAGGTTGTGATACCAATCGAATACATGGTTGGATACTATAATTTGTATAATATATTTGTAGTTGCTGGCAGTATATCTCTGACATAATTTTATCCTGTTATGTATGTATGTTTTCCCTCTGTCTTTTGGATGAGTACTTTGTACCTCTGAAATTCAGTGTGGTTTTATTGATGCCAGTGGTTTTGTGTGTTATCAACACAAAATAACCGCATTCCCCGCTCGTTTTAGTTTCAGCTTCTGACTTCTGGCTTATTTTTAACTATTCATAAATTTCGTCTTTTTCTAAATTTTTGGCTTTTTAAAGCTTTTTTGCCGGTTCTTTTTTCTCATATTCGTTTACGATGTTCGTGATGAGCTCGCATATTTTTTCTATTTTTAATTTTTTTAAATTTAATTACGTCAAATAAATTACTTTCAGCTACAGTGAAATTTCAGCCGCTATAGGGTCTGTTCTTTTCGGCTGCGGCTTATAGCTTTTGGCTGAAATTTTTGAATTTTGGCTGTTTACGATATAGATTACGGAGAGATAGATACTCACTTGTGATTTTAGTTGGTATAGATGTTGGGCTTTTAACGTGTAGATTGTTTAAATTGTAGACCTTATCTTGAGAAAATACTCCGTTTGAAAGTTAGATATTGTAGCAGAAGCCAAAAGTCGATTTCAAAAGCCCAAAAGAACATACCTATAGTACAATTTCAGCCATAAGTCACAACTTTTCAGCTTAACGGAGCGAGGCTATATAAATTCTCATCAGCTTTCAAATAACGTAATGTAAAAGTATCACACGTATTCCGAATCGTTGCATTTATGACTTATGATTTCTAGATGTCACTGTTATGAAAGGACATGAAGATCTGGATATCGTGCTTTGCTGGACTGTCATCTTCGTTAGAAATTAGATAGTGTTGCCTTATCATTGGCTTAAATCATGTGATGTTGGAATATGTGCTGCATCAGCTATCAGGTGCGTTACACATAGCAGAAGCAAATTTCGAGCACAATTTGTGTCTACCCCTTCTCTTTTTCTTTATTGAAGGGCATAATATATCAGAATGTACAGAATTTGTTCCTTAAATAATCACTTTCTTGAGCTTCGATTTGGACATCCCATTTGAGATTGTTACATACAAATTGTTGAAGTTGTTTCTGTTACTTTTTGTATGTCCATATTATCAACTTGGAATCAAGAAGTTTGCTACATGCCATGGAGGTGAGAAACTTATGGTTCTGCAAAACACTTTGACCTGCGCTGCAGATTAAGCCTACTGAACCACTCAAACCAGAAGAGCAATCGGAGTTTGGTAATCACTAGGACACGGAAGAAATTGAGTGCGAAGAAAATCAGGAGGTTACAGAGTTAAGAGCCATAGAGTTCAAGGAAGAGGATCCTGATTCCTGAAGAAACTGAAATTGTGCATGAAAGTGACGCTATACGTGATAGTGACAACAAAATGGAAGTTGTTGATAAGCAGGATGGAACCAGTGATGGGGATGAAAAAGATGGCTTGCTGAGCTTCTCGATCTTCCTCGTGGATCTGAAGTTTATGCTGGGGGCCTCTCAGGTGACGCATGTTCTGAAGATCTGAAGAAACTGCATGAACCTACCTTCTTTGGTTTACTTAAACATTTCTGTGTGTTTTTCCTTGCATTACATACTCTCTTTTATTTATCTGCAGATTAGAATGATACAAGCAGGAAGGATAACAAGGTATACAAATTTCTTACTTTCAGAACTAATATTGGGGAAATTTGCTTAGTAACACTGCAAAAAGATGTATAAATTGGAAAATAACATCCAATGTGAGGATGATAGGTCGGGCCTGGAACCGCATGTCAGTAACATGTCAATGTTATTTTCCAACTCGTGTGAAAATTGAACTATATAGATTTGAAGTATGTTTTCAGTTGAAGTTATAGTTGATAATAATGTTGTCTAGTATCAATGATATTTACCGTCACTTGTATAGTTGTAAGGTGTTTTTACACAATGATAAAGTATAGTTGTAAGGTGTTTCTACACAATGATAAAGTGAATCCGGTTTTATTGCAGTGGTAATTTTGTTCTCTCGTTTATTATTCACAGAATTACAGTTTGCAAGTGTGGACTAGCAGAGATATTTCCAAAACAGTTTGTGTCAATGACTCAATGCTGATTTGATGCTCAAACCAAAATGGTTTTTCAAGTTTGGACCCAAATGATGGTTTTCACTGGTTATGACCCTGAATATTGAACTATGATCATGCAAACTTTGACAGAATTCTAAATGCATTTAGCTGTAGTATCAGCCGTACCTAAAAACTTTTTCTGTGTTTTGTTATGATCTCTGTATTTTGACTTCAATCCTCTTCACTAGAAAGATAGCAGCTCTCCTGCTATTTTGGGAAAAAAAATGGTCTACGCTGATGAAACAATGCGTCGGTATTCATTCCTGTTCGGTTGAATCTATTGTTATTTGTATTGAGTGTAGGGTGTTATACGTAAATATACATGGACATATATGTGGGCCCTTGGCCGATGGAAATACACATGCTCTGTTTCCATCTCTCCAACATGGTATCTGATTAGGGTTTTCCCGCCGCCGCCACCGCTTCTACCGCCTCCACACCTGCGTGCACCGCCTCACCCGGCGCCTCCTCCTGCGCTACCCTGCACGTGTGCCACGCTATGTTGGGCTGCCACCTTCTCCCGGCTGCCACGCCACCTCCTTCCCGTGGCTCCTCCCGGCGCCTCCTCCTTGTGGCTCCTCAAGTCCACTCCTCCTGGCTCCTACCGGCGCCTCCTCCCTGTGGCTCCTCCCGCCACCGCCTCCTCCCTGTGGCTCCTCCCATCGCCTCCTCCTACTTTCGGCGGCCATTCTCGGCCACGCTCGGCCACGTCGCCATCTCCTCCGTGCGGCCGGTGGGTATTGGGTGCTTGATAGCGATTACACTCAACACATGACTAGAAACCGAAAGATGTTCACCACATTTGAGAATGGGAACAATGAAAATATCAAATTTGGAGACAATAGCAAAGGAAAAGTTCTAGGGTTTGGTAAAATTGTTATCTCAAATGACGTTTCAATTTTAAATGTATTTCAAGTAGAAACATTAAATTTTAATTTGCTATCAGTTGCTCAATTGTGTGATCTAGATTTAATTTGCTCATTCTCTAAAGAAAAGTAACCATTTCAAAAGAAAAGGAAAATCAACTTGTTTTTAAAGGTTTTAGATTTAAAAATATTTATTTGGTTGATTTCTCTTCTAGTGATTCATACTTAAAAACTTGTTTAATGGTAAAAACTTATTTGTGTTGGTTATAACATAGAAGGATAGGTCATATGAGTATGATTCAACTTAAAAAACTTTTCAAACATGAATTAGTGGTTGGCTTGAAAGATGTGAAGTTTGAGAAAAAAATAGATTATGCAACGCTTGTTAAGCCAGGAAGCAAGTTGCAAATTCTCATCCTTCCAAGAAGTATCATATTAACTTCTAGACCATTCGAGCTCTCACATATGGATTTGTTTAGGCTAACAACCTATAAGAGTATCAGGGGCAATAACTATTGTTTAGTCATTGTGGATGATTACTCTAGATATATATAGGTATTCTTCCTATATTACAAGGTCGAAGCCTCCAGCATTTTTAAAAATTATTTTCTTGGATTTCAAATCAAACAACTCAAGGATAGGACGTGAGAAACTTATTCAAGAAGTTTGGCATGAAGGATGCAAAACCCATCAATACCCCTATGGCAACGAACGGGCATCTTGATCTCAATGAAGGAGGCAATCGGTAGATTTAAAGCTTTATAGATGCATGATTACTAGTTTGCTTTATCTTACCGCATCTAGGTCCGATATTATGTTTAGTGTTTGCATGTATGCACGCTTTCAAACATCTCCAAAAGAGTGACATTTGACGACCGTAAAGAGAATTGTAAGATATTTAAAGCATTCTTCAAGTATAGTCTTATGGTATTGTAAAGCCATAAAGGTACTAAATTTGATCTAATTGGATATTCAAATTTCGATTATGCGGGTTGCAAAGTAGATAGAAAAGCACCTCGGGTAGTTGTCAATTGTTAGGAAGGTCTTTAGTGTCATGGTCTTCCAAGAAACAAAATTCCGTAGCCCTATCCACCATCGAAGCCGAAAATGTTTCCACGGGTAGTTGTTTTGATCAATTCATATAGATGAGGCAAACTTTGATAGATTATGAAATTAAATTTGACAAATGCTTCTATTGTATGATAATGATAGTGCGGTGAAAATAGTTAATAACCTAGTTCAACACTGAAGAACCAAGCATATAGATATATGCCACCACTTCTTGAGAAATCATATGAGCAAGGGAGATATTACAATTAGCCACATCCGGACCGAAGACCAATTAGTGGACATTTTCACCAAACCATTAGATGAAAACTGCTTTTGCAAGTTGAGGAATGAATCAAATGTCATAGACTACTTAAATATTGTTTGAACACATGCCTTATACTTTTATGCTCATTTGGTGTTGTTTGAAGTATTTTTGAAGGGCATTTTCAAAAAAAAATTCTAAAACCTTCTATTTTCATAAAAACTATGTTGTTAGGTTTCCTTTAGTTTTCTTGATGCATAATGATTCTGAATGATTTTTATTTGAGTGCAAAACTAAGAACCATTTGCATATTTATCAAGATCAAATTCAGTTTCTAAAAAGCTCCAGAAAAATCAAAACTACCGCCGTGTATTCTGCGGTACTTCCGCTTTTCGTAACTACCGGCAGTCAAACTGCGGTACTTCCGTTTGAGTTGGTTGAGGGCATTAACTGCTGACCCCATGAGTCTTTAACCCTCTCTCTTACCCGTTCGGACCTTCCAACCCTTTCTCTCTCACCCGTTCGGACTGTCCAAACCCGTCTGTCGTTCATGCATGTACTTCCTTCTCTCTGTCCTCCTTCCATAAGCTTCGCTCATTCCAACCGTGCCTGTACATTCCCTCTTTCTTTATCCTCCTTCCAGAAGTTCTACTCCTTCCAGCCGCACCCGTACATTCCCTCTTTCTCTCTCTCTCTCTTCCCCCAAAGAAAACTCAAAACCGATCCAAAAAATCCTCAAATATCTTCGAGATTTCTTCGTTCCCTAGTGATTCCTTGCCTCCTAAGGGTTGAAATCTTCTAATCAACAAGGTAAATGGGATCAAATCCTCTTTTTATCTTGTTCTAGAACCCTAGGTTCAAGTCTAGGTTTTCATTGATAATGTGAACGATTTGTTGATGTTTTTCTTGGGCAAATTGGTATATCTGGTATCTAATGATGCTTGCGCATCTATTCTATGGATTCAATCCAAGAGAAACACCAAAAAATTCATACATTAATCTGCCCTAGAAACCGTTCGAAGAAAGCGGTACTACCACTGATTGCACGTCAGTACTACCGGAGCCATGTACTACTGTTGTGTGCACGTCGGTACTACCAATTTCTCTGATAAAACAACAGCTCTATTCCATTCGCTTTCAAACGTACTGTGGTTGTATCCCAACTTATCCTTGGTATCATTTCTCTTTGTTTGAAGATGCCTATGACAAGAAATCCTTCTCGCAAAGTATATGCAAGGAACACCTCTCCCATGCCCTCTGGACAAGCATTGTCTCAACAAGATTCTCATGCAACTCCAGCTTCTACCTCAGCCCAGATGCCTCCTCTATCAACTCAAGCTACCTCTGAGTTAGCTCAAAAGATTAGAGAGGACAGAGGCAAGGCAGTAGCCTCTGACATTTGAGACTGAGACAGAACAGTAGGAAATCTCACTTTATGAATAGTCAGATGAGGAGATGCCAGAGCTAGAGAAGCCACAGATAGACCTTAAGACCATATCAGCTGATGAGTATGCAAGATTGCGCCATAGAAGCTAGTTTGTGCTCCCTAGAAACTCTGACAATCCTAAGTTTCAGGAGTAAGTGTTTAAGCAGTTGTATGGTTCAAGCAGACTTTTTGCAGACCACAAGTATGTCGATTGGGATCATTTTGACTCCATTGAAAAATATGATGGCACATATCGGCCTTTTCAACGAGCTGGTATATAAAATCTTATGACTCTTAAGTCTGACTACAATGATGAGATCATTAGACAGTTCTATGCTACATTGTACATCTCTCCGAACTTCATGCATATATATCATGGATGACTAGATCCAACTGGACAGCAGTAAGCATGAGTTCAAGCTGGCTCTCCAGACAGAGTTAAGTGCATATGAGAAAGTATATGACATGCCTGCTCTTGAGATCCCTGCCATGTCTGAGTTTTATGATCAGAATGCTAGATTTTTCTTAGGCAAGTTTGTTGGACTCCTCCCCATTCCTAGTCTGGTCAACCAGATCATCAACCATATCATTCTTCTCAAGAGTGGGAATTATAACGCTATTAGAGGCCATGCATGGAATCTGATTGACTATATTATGCAAGGTTAAAAAATTGATGTGGTTGATCTTATCATACGGGAGATAGCTTCTTTCAAGAATGATAGGGTAAAATGATTACTTATGCTCCATACATCATGGGCCTTATCATTAGAAAGATCAACTATTATGGAGGTCTAGATTCAGTCCACAAGCCCCACAAGCCTCGAGCAAAACCTCCTATTCCTCCAGCTCCCTGTCCTCAAGCTCAACAACAAGAACAGGCTACAACTGAACCACAAGGAGAAGTCACTCTTTCTCAGATTTATTCAATAGTCCTAAGTATAGAAGGACATGTCACCTCCTTGACCGCCATTGTTTCCTCTCTTAGGGACCGAGTGTCCTCCCTTGAGCGTGCAATCACTCGCTCTCCCTCTCTAGTCCGCTATGGCCATCATCGCCGTCATGGTCCTTCTCCTCAAGCATCTCAGGAGTAGCCTTTTTGGTACTTTGATGCCAAAGAGGGAAGTGAGAACAAGAAAATGGATGAAGGAAGGGGGATCAAGCAAAACGAAGAGAAGAATGAAGAAGCCACTACTATCTTAGCTACTATTTATATATATATATTTAAATTTGTGATGTAATGAACATGTGAACTTCGTTACTATGCTTAATGTAATTGTGGACATATTTCATGTTATGTTTATGTTATGTTGAACTTAAAGTTGTGCTCATTTTATAAAATTACATCTTGTGCTCTTTTGTTGTATAAATTGTATCATTACAATTATCTATTCCCTCAAATTCAATAAACAAATGAAACTCCGCCAAAATTTTTCCAAAATCTTTACATGTGCTTACAATATGTCTTCTCATTTATATGCATATATTTAGAGGGAGATTTCCTTGTATTAACTTTAAAAGCAATTAATTCTCTAAACCAATTTGAGCTCATTGCAAGAATTACTTGTTGTTTAAAGTCACAAAAGAATATACACTCGTTTCTCAAACAAGTGGTATATTCAAAACTTTATTCTTCTCACATAATATTTGTGATGTCATCAATTACTAAAAAGGGGAAGATTGAAAGCATCTACCCTCTTAAAAATGGTTTTGATAATTAATGACATTATGTGAATATGGGACTAACATGCTTATTAAGTGTTTGAAAGGTTTAGCCCCAATGACAAATGTGAGATGCATGCTAAGGGTCAACATGAAGATCAATATGGCTCAACACAAATGTATAAGTAGTATAGGATCATTTTTTGTTTTACCGGTCTTAGGAGAAATGACGAAAAATCGAATTATATGTTAAATGCCGAACTATCAAAAGGGATCATGGCTGGTAACTTGTCATTATGTTCTTGTGCCATTTGGATCAATTTAGGATCATGCATGTAGTTAAAACTAAAATTGATAGCAACTATGCACTATCAGGACTATCAGGAAAATTGGTAGTACCGGAGTTTACACGGCGGTACTTCCGCAACCTAGAAGTTTCGAATAAAACCGGCAATACATTTTTTCCAAAAAGAACCCTTTGAATCACATTTGTTTCTCTAGAAAATGAAAGTACCGAAGTTTGAACGGCAAAACTATCGCAGAGCGGTAGGACCACAACTCCTGAGCGGTACTACCAGAACTCGGAAGCTCCAAAAATCTGGACGGTACATTTTTTCTAGAAAGCGTCAATATTTGGCCCCCCAAGACAAACGGAAGTACTGTACCAAAAATCAGAACTATGGAAGAACGAAACTACCACAATTATAATGGTGGTAGTACTGCACCACATTTCAATGGCTAGTTCAAAAGCTATGAAATAGCCGATACTGTTGTGTCAGAACAAGTGTGGTAGTACCAAACTTCAAACTGCGATACTTCCGCTCGCCCTGAAAAATTCAGGAAACTCCTTATGATGGCTAGATTTGGTTGGAATACCCTCCACCTGCTCAAGAACAGAGATAAACACTTCATTGCAACATTCTTGAGCATAGAACATTCACTCCACACATCATTTACTCTTGTTACATTCATTCATTTAAGGTAGTTAAGCCAAAATCAAATGCATTCATCTTAAATTGATCCTTTGGCGCTTGATCACCATTAAGCGAAACTTTGATTTATCACTCTTAGTGTTTGCCGGCACCTAGATGGCTTATGGGAGATTGCTAGGTGACCGGTGCCAACTTGTAAGTGATTTAGTGCTCACCATCTCTAAAGTGGAGGAAGAGCAACCACGAGTGGATTGAGAGAGAGGGGGGATAGGGATTTTGGGGGAAAGAGGAGTGCGTCTAAGAGGGAGGGGAGTTGAGACGAGGGAGGCTTTCTGGTCGTGGGGAGTAGTTGGGGAGCCGCGTACGTGTGGAAAGGAGATTGTGAGATCCAACAACTATGAAGAGTCGAGGAAGAATGGTAGACTATTAAGAATCAAGGGAGAATAGACCTACTACCACCAACTCAAACTTTTAAGGAATAGAGATATATAGCCGAATGCCCATACTTTGTTAGGATAAAAAATATAATAATACCCTAGCATGTCGAGTCGACGTCATAGTTTGTCACATTGTAGTTGTGGTTTGTGAAGAAAACATATCGACAATGGCAACATTTGTAGTTCTATACACTACTCATAATAGCAAGTGGCAATTGCCATTTGCCAAAGTGGTAACAGCAAAATAATTATCTCTGCAATCCAAAAAAGATAGATATGTTAATTCACTAAATCATCTGTAGACTATAGCATATGGAAGTCATATTCTTTATGGATAACTAATACTTGTAACTTGTCCATTTAGGTGGCTGCACAGATCCTTCAGCACACTGCCATTGGAAAGAAGTGTATTTATGACAAAATAAGTCATTCTACATGACAATGTTGATAGATAAAATGAGCTTCACACTTTTTATTCTGTAGTTATGATAGAGATGTATTTTCATTTTCACCATTTGAAACCTCTTATGCTTCGTGCAAAGTAAAATAATCACTTATTGAATGTGGAACTTGTGTTTCCTTCTAATTGTAAATAAGATTAGAGTTGTAGGCAATATTTTAGAAACCCTGTTTTAAGGTTGTAGTTTAGAGGTGGGAGTAATTACACCCGGGAGTAAAAAGTATTTTTCCTATATATATATGTATGTATGTATGTATGTATGTATGTATGTATGTATGTATGTATGTATGTATGTATGTATGTATGTGTATGTATATGTATATGTACGTATGTATATATGTATATGTATATGTACGTATGTATGTATGCATATGTGTATATATATATATATATATATATATATATATTATGATTTTGTAGATCTTTGAGTTTTTAAAAATGAAGAAGTCTGCAAATTTGAACTCTTTATAGGAGAGAGCTGAAAAGAGCAAAAAAAAAAAGGCAGGATCAGCAAGATATGCAAGTGTCATTAATCTCTATAATTTGCTATTTAATTTATGTCATTATTCTAGCCTTATGTCACCCATTTTCTTGTAAGAAATCATTATTTTATATATTTTTATTATATATATACACATATCATTGTATCGGTATTTTGGGAGAAACAGTGTGTCGCGGTATTGGCGTATCGGTATTGATGTATCTGAGCAATTTAGCTCCGAAGTCTGAATACCCATTCTAAATATCTTGGGTCCGCCATTGGATTACATATACTTTGGGCGCCCCTTGGTTAGGATCTACGGTACCAATATCAACACCAATTCAATGGTCAGAAAGCTAACAATGTTTTTTTTATAAAACTAGTTCAGTGCCCACGCCATGCTATGGATTAAAAAATTGTATTACCTAGAACATCAAGTAATAGTTAGCGAGCTCAGCCTGCTCGCGCCCTTGGCTCTGCTGCTGCACTTGGTCGATCTCCACCTTGGCCAGCGTGTACGTCTGCCGCCATGCTTGGCCTATACCACACCCTCGGCTTCATGCCATGCTCGCTCGATTTTTGACAGGAGGGGGAGGTTGTTGGGATAAGTTAATTTGTTTGCTGGAGGTAGATTTTTTGGTAAAGATTTTTTAGGTTGTTGAAAGGGAGATGACATACCATCACCACCACTGTGTTCTTTTAAGTAGTATATATAGCCGAATGCCCGTATTTTGCTAGGATAAAAAATATAATAATACCCTAGCATGTTGAGTTGACGTCGTCGGGATTGACCTGCTTCATATCCTTGTCTTTGTCTATGTTGGTCGAGCTCTGACAAAGCTGGTGCCACACTTCTGTTGCCATTAGTCTACACTGTTCCCTCAACTTTTCCACTGAGGTTTTGTTGTGACCCACGTTGCATTTTTTTATTGAAGTTTATTTGTTTGTTGGGAGATAGTTATTTTGTCAGAGAGTTTTTTTAGGAATTTGTTGGTAGATGTTTTTTTGTTTTTTGTTAGAGATTTTCTAAGGATGTGGAAAGTCGAGATGCCAATTAGATCTGAATTATTCGTTTTATCCAATATCCATATTCGGATTATTCTATTCATATTCGATACATTAAGACCCACAAGGTGACAATTATATCTTTATTATTTATTTTATCTAGCATCTATATCCAGACTATTCGATCCACTGAAAGCCTTAGTGGAAAGGGAGTGGACCAACTCCTTTTATGTTGGTAAAGAAATATAGCTTACTAATGCCTAGTCAGTTAGAAAAGGTATATGGTGGGTGCAAAATAAAACTTTTGTGGGAGTTGAAAATAATTTGGTTGAGGCATGTGCTTATGTTAAGAGAAATTTTAGGTACATTCTACTGGTAGCAAGGATGAATAGTAGAAATCAAATCTGGCTCTTGATTTATTAAGGGTACTATAGACTTTTTCCAAGATGTACTAATTATGTGATTTTTTCAGGAAAGCTGTTGATCAAATCGAGAAATTATGGAATCCCCAAATCTGATAATTAATGCCCTAATCTCTCTTCCATAATGGTTGGCGCCATTGTTATACCTTCATCAAGATACCATCGAGTCGTTGCTGGCTTGCAGCAGCGCTTGGCTATCATCAATAGTCATGCTCGTCGAAGGTGGCAGCCTTCCTCAATGAAGCCGGCCGCGAGAGTTTGTAGCCGAAGACTCCATTGAAGCCCCGTGTCACCGAAGCATTATCTGATCCATGTTCATACTTGACTAGAATTACTGACCTAAATTTTGTACAACAGCAATGATCAAATCACTAATGTGTTACCAGTTACTTGGAAATAATTTGTAGAACAAGAATTTATCAAGTTCCATTATTTGGTTAATTCCTAATGGGTACCATGACAGGGGTGTGTCATGTGTGGCAGCCAAAACATGGATATACTAATGAAGTCACAAGGAAGAAGATACTATTAAGGATATAGCGCTAATTCACTTGGCCTGCTTCAACCCAAGACGGAATTGTAGGGGTTATTTAGATCTACAATTACTGTTTTGTCTCTGATGGAATGACACTTCCTTATACTTGGTGGTGAAATATACCTATAATCTAACCGATCTAACCTGCTGAATTGAAAACAATGTACGACCCACAATAATTGTTAGATACGTAAAATAGCTCATAAATAAACTAATTCATGGTTTCAGCTGTTGTCACGCATACGACTTTCATTATCCGAGTTATATCCGTAACTGTGCTATTTACATTCGATTTGTATTCTTCCTTATTTGTATTCAATACTTTTCGTATGCTATTTGTATTCGTATCTGTATTCATATCTATCCAGTAAAGAAACGGAGACAAACATGGTTGAGCCTTCCAAGGATCAAATTGTAACTCTCATCTTTTTCCTGAACTTTTGTATAAATTAACTCGAGCATTGGGCCTTCACAAAACAAAAGCATCCCAATCCACGAATCCCATCTCCTCAAAACCCTATAATGGATGAGTCAGGCTTCTCCGGCGGCGGCGGCGCCTCCTCCTCCTCCTCACGAAACTTCGTCCTCGAGCGGTTCTGCAACCCTGCCCACGTGCGCCGCCAACATCAGCAGCAACAGCGCCTGCAGAATCTGAGCCCTCCGTTGCCGTCGACGGCGGCGACTGCGTCTGAGGTGAATGTGACGGCCGCGGAGCTAGCGGCGGCGGCGGCGGCGGCGGAAAAGGCTGGGAATTTGGACAACTTCCTCTCCTCCACGAGGGATTTTCCCCTCGCTTTCGCCGCCGCCATGGCAGGCTCCTCCGGCGGCGCCGTCTCCACTTCCTCCCTTAGCAGCGGCAGCGACCGATTCTACTGCCCTTCCCACCTCCGCCGCCAGCAGCAGCGCCTGCAGAATCAACGGCCTCCGTCGCCGTCTCCTCCGCAGTCGGGGCGCCATACGCCAGCGATGCCTGCGGCTGCGCCGGCGGATCCAGATAGCCGTGTGGATTCCGACGACTCCTCGTCAATGTAATCGAAGCCTTGTGTGACATCGACGGCGCCAGCGACGTCTGGGGCTGAGTTGAATTTGACAGCCGCGGCGGCAGCGTAGGAGGATGGTGATTTTGTGCGTGTGCGTGTGATTTTTTTTAGGTTCTGGGGAATTTCGCTGAGGGTAGTTTCTAATCCGCAGTTGCTATTGCTTATTGGCATAGGATAATATAAACAATTCACTAATAATTTGCAATGAATGGTTCCGGAGAAAACATTGCAATTAAGATCCAGAGAAGAGTTCAGATATATCTGAATTTAATTTGGACTAGAGTTCATATATTTCTGAATGTAATTTGGATTGTTCTTTCTCTAGCTTTGATTTGTAGTTTGCGGCGCCATATTGAGTGCTTAGTACTTCCTGTTGATATGAACTGCATTTTTTTTAAAAAAAAATTGATGCTTTTGGCCCTGAAAGAGAACGCCTGACGTATTTCTTGGAAGAAAACAGCGACACTGCTTGAACTTAATGAAATGTGAATTCGCTTAGCCTTGTTTGATTGATTTGGCACTTGACAGGAGTGCTTTACTTTCTTTATCCATTGCAACTCAATAAAATAGCGACATTGCTTCAGCTGTTATATCGGGAATTCGTGATGTATAGCAGTTGCATTGTTTCCATGCCGTGGGACTCGGGCTCCATGGATGCTGATGGTTGGGGCCTAGTTCTACGCGGCTTTTACATAGACTTTGGTATTTTGATGCCCTCCTTCGTTAAAATTTCATCGATGAGGCAACTATACGCATATATGCACTAGTTTGATTTTGGACCGGTGCAGTAAACATAAAGGATTTGTATGTGTAAATTCGGTCCTGATGCCATAATTTGAAGGTTAAGATTTGGACATTGTGAATGCTGCTTCATTTGTCAAAATTATTTATTTTTGAATTTTCAATTTGCTTTGTGTTTTTAATTGAAGAGCGTACCCTCTACAAAAACATCACCTTCCTATAAAAACCTTCATGTTTGTAGTGTCTTCATGCGCACTTTTCTTTGATCTTTTTTTGGCACATTTTGTCTTTGATCTTGCTAAACTATTTAGGTAGCTTAGTAAATAGGACAGCCCCATATATTTTGAGATGAAAAGATAACATATTCAAGTGCATTTTTGATATTAAACTTGGTGCCATTGATTCTTCTATCGAAATTTTGGCGAAAATTTTTATTTTCACTTGAAATTATATTATGTGTGTTATCTGTCACTGATATATTGAACTATTGCAAAATCATTGTTGTAGTCAGAGAAATGGCAGAGTATGGAGTATTAACTAAATTTGCATGTGTTAGTTCGGAATTCATGATATACAATATGATGTTATACTTTTTATGAATATTTTTAGTGCTACGGTTGCTGAAACTGCATGTGTTCAAAGTATTTTGGTAAACTATTTTTATTTTTGTGATGCATATATATTTTATTCTATAACTACATGAATATTTTACTTGAATTAATACAACATTATATAGTGTTGCCATAAAAATAAACAATTCTTAGGAACATGCTTTTACTTGGGTGCTTAAATAGAGAAACTATAGCCACGTCCTTAAGCACCTATGTAAGAGTTGCATCTAATCCTAATGGATATTATCCATTAGCATATTTGGGGAACCCAGTAACTCACACAATACGGGTTTTACTCACATACTACCTTATGCACGCTTTTCAAAAACACATGAGCTTAAATCTGCTAAGTCTTTAGTCTTTAGTCTTTAATCTACTTAATCTTCTCAGCATCATTTTGACCTAAACCGCTTTAAACACCTCAGTTTTGATTCAACGAAGTTTGTGGTATTTGACAAATTACCAAAATACCCTCACCTCGATCTTCATCTTCTCTTACAAATAATCACCATGCTCACCACATGTAGGTGTACCAATAGTTTGCCACCCATTGGCAAGTCTCTCCCATTTTAGTTCCATTAGACCATGCTTCATTTGGATTGATTAAGTCACTTGGGGCAACCCGTCGCTTCAATCGTCCCTTTAAAATTTCCAGTCTTCCTGGTTCCATGTTTGAGCTCAACTATCTCACCCGGCATCTTTAACCATTCTAAGTCTCGGCTCCTCCATGAGCGTAACTCTGATCCTTGCCGTTGACCGTGGTTGACTCCAAAGCTTCCATGCACATCTAAAGAAAAAGAATTTGTTTCTTGGCACAAGTTCTTCATAACTTGACCCACGTTAGCTAAAATATGCTTCATGTAACATAAATGCACTGACCAATCATAATTCATTTCATCTAAAAATCAATTTTCCAAAATTATAGAACTAATTTTCAAGGTTAGTCTGACCGCCAACCACGCTCCAGTCAAACCAGTCAAGTCCAGTGCAAAACATCTGTTCTGGAAAATTGCAACCGCCATGAAACCTCCGGTCATGCGACTTAGAGGTCTCATCACCAACACACCGATGGTTTCATCAGCAACTAGTCAGCAGTCTCACAGTATTTTTAGCATTCATTTGCATGTATGAGTTTGAAATAATGAACCAATATATGTCAATGTCTTCTACTCAAGAGACAAAACTTAAGTAGTGTTAGATTGTGACCACTTAGATCAAGTGAAGTTTTTGATGAGGTTTAAAACAAAATAACTTTTGATTAGTTGGTCTTTTCAAAAACTTTTAAATACCAAAATTATTTAGAATAGCCAATTTTAGGTTTTTGATATTGAACACTTTTTCAAACTTCCTTTTAGAATTGATTTTGGGCAATTTTTGAGTTTAAAGCTAATTTTGGGTTACAAACTCATTTTTACTTGAAATTAGTTTTTCTAAAGCCAAAACCTTTAAAACACATTTTCATACATTTTGAAAGTAGTTTTTCACACATATACTAATAAATTCAAAAATTTGACTTTTGGCTAAAATGGCTCAATTTTAAAAATTATTTCTAGCACATAATTGATTTAGACACACTTAAGGATGTGATATACATGAATATGAATTTTTACTCCCCCTTAATGTGCCACTTACTATCTTGCTCAAGATTACAATAATTTTTTTTAATAAGAGCAAGAGCACAATTTTAAAATAGATTTTCGTGCGTTCAAATCCAACAAACCATCTATGCTTGTAAATGTGTCTAAGTCACTTGACACACCACATGCCTCACCATCTACTATGAGTGCACCTGGCTTCCTAGACAATTCTGGACCTTAGCTCCTTCCAAGCTTAGTTCCGGTTCACCTTGCCATTGCCCCGTCATGTCCACTACTTCGCAATCCTCTGTTATCTTCCGCACGACACATTGATCGTTTTGGACCTTAGTTCCCTAGCTTAGTCCTGATGTCTTGACCGCTCTAGACTTAAGCTCTCCTAGTTTAGTTCTAATCTCGTCTGCCTCACCATAACAGAGCTTTGGAGTCCTACAACCAATACTAATAAGTAACCATCATGTAGCTTCACACGACACACAAAAGCATCAACTGAAAGAATTGATAAGCCAAGAACATATGCCTTCAAAGCCTCACTCCAGGAGGTGTCACCAAGCCACATAGCCATCATATGGCTCACAATTCATCAAGTGTAGCTCTTTACCTCAAAAGCCTTCGCTCAAACATTGGCATCTATGGTTCTTATCCATCTTACACCTTGTTTGAGTCCATCCATCTCACCCGGTATCCACAATTGTTGTGGACCTTGGCTCTCCTAACCAAATCCTAGTCCCCCTTATCATTGACCATACTTAACTTCAAGCCACTTGCACAACAATAGACCAAAAAACCATTTTTGGATATCAGTTCTTCACAACTTAATCTACATTAGTTCAGATATGCACCATGCAACTCATATGCACCAAATCCAAATTCCTAGGACCAATTTCTCAAACCAATGCTTAACCTTCAGCCTACTAGAAATAAGACATTGGACATGCCATACTTTCAATGGTGGTCATACCGCCAACCGTCATATCACACTTGACTCACTAAAAAAACACTTTTTTTTTGGAAAATAACAACCATCATCTATCGGTTGGGACTTAAAACATCTAGCGCTAATAATACTTTTTTTTGGGGAAATTTGTTCAGTAGCACTGAAAGGTCACCTCTTTCGGAAAATACCACTAAAAAAACGGGGTTCCGGAAATTACCACCGAAAGATTCATTTTTCTTTGGGATTTAGCATTCTGGACAAAAATACCCTTACCCCTCCGCTCTTCCTCCTCCGCAGCCGGCTGGCCGAACAAAGGAGGTGTGGGGCGCATGGCGGCGGCTGGGGCTCCAGCGAGGGGGGGCCAGAGGGGCAGGGTGAGCTGGAAAAATGCGTCTCCGGGGAGGTGTGGAAGCTGGTGGGGGAGGCGGCACGGCCCGGGACGGCGCTGGTCGGCGGGGACAGCTGTTTGAGCGGCCGGCGTTGAGGTTGGAAGGGGGCGGCGACGCCGGCGGGGGAGGGGAGAAATTGGAGACGAGCAGGAGTATGAGCAGGTCAAGGGGAGCGCACCGAGGCGGTTGGAGAAGGCGGGGGAGACCCAGAGAGAGCCAGCGGCGAGAGCTCAGGGCGGCGCGGCCATGCGCACGGTGCCGGCGACGCACGGGCAGCGGGAGCTTCGGCCGGCGGTCGGGATGGTGTCGCCGTGTCACGGTGAGGCTCCCATGCGGCGGAATTGGCCGGAGATTGCTTTATTTGGCCAGTGGTCTTGTCGGCCGGAGTTGGGGGAGAAATGCCGCTGGAGGCGCCCGTGGCCTCCCGGATCTCCAATCCTCTACTCGGATCTCCACCGTCCGCCCGGGGTCGGCGCCGGATCCGCCTCGCCTCGTCCGTCCGAGGTCGCCGGATCCGCCTCGCCCGCCTGGTCTCGTCCGCCTGGGGTCGCATCGTCCTCGGGGAGGAGGGACGGGGCCCGCGGAGAGCGAGGAGGAGGGAGAGGAAGGGGAGCGGGGAGAAGAGGGAGAGGAGCGGGGAGGCGGGGGCAAGGAGGAGGCGGGGAGGCCGGCGGCGAAGAGGGAGGCGGACGGGGTGGCGCAGGAGGAGAGAAGGTGAGGGAGGGGAGGGAGAGGAGTATTTTTGTCCAGAATGCTAAATCCCGAAGAAAAATGTATTTTTCGGTGGTAATTTCCGGAACCCCGTTTTTTTAGTGGTATTTTCCGAAAGAGGTGACCTTTCAGTGCTACTGAACAAATTTTCCTTTTTTTTTCAATTTATGTAACATAAAACATGTACAGTGAAATTGGGACTTCAAATCTTCTTGTACTTGACCATCGTCTTAAAAACGTTTTAACTTCATATAAAACATGCCAAAGGCAACACGTCAGTTTATTAATTAAAACACCAAAATCAAAATTTAAAACAAATGGGGCGCAATCAAACTACAGTCAACACATCAGTTTCATACTATTGCAAGTTTCTAGTCTAAAACATGCCAGAGGTGGGTAGATGATCACAAATAGAAGCTTCTATCGATTAATAAAAACAAAAAAATCAAATCAAATATTAAACTGCAAAAGGTACATAAATTTAGCCAAATCCACAATAAATATTTTGAAAATCTTTACATACATATAAATGTTATAGGACAGAACGAAGGGTCTGTTATATCTATATTTTTACAGTAATCCGTGAACAAATATGTACAACAGTTAGTTTACAAATACATGAAAACATGTGTTATGTTTCGTTTGAATAGAAAATACTAGGACCTGAAGCAATGTAATTGAGGCCACAGTGTCTAATGCAATAGATATATTATACATTATCTTCTTCAGGCATGTCTGAGGGCCTGATAAGAGGAGCTACCCTTTCAGAAATGATAGCCTTACCATTCTCATCTCGTTTCACAGGGTACAGCACATAGTGTTGAATTATGAATAGAACATCAAAGAAAATGGTTTCCTACAAAATCAAAGACATGACATTGTAATTAGCATGAAGGAATTGTTTTTTTACTGTGAGAAGGACTTGTTGTCAGAAAGCCAATAGGTAATGAAAATATTACTCCCTTCATCTAAGTTTATACGACGTATTTTTGAATGATGTTGTCTAGAAATATAGAGCGTATTTCATGTTCCAATGCAAAATTATGTGATGTTTTCCCTTTATACTCCTAATAAATATGCAGTGTTACTTGCTAGTGTCTACGTGCGTGCATGCATTGAATATAGTGCTTAGAGATAATAATTAGTAATAATCTAGTCATTTTCACTATCTCTTTAATCTATATGCCCCGAGGAAATACGTCTTATAAACTTGGACAAAAGGAGTAGCTAAATAAAAATACAAGTCATGCTCACCAACGAAAGAAGTGTTTTCCCAATATTTCCATAGAAATTTACTAACGTGTCTGTAACACAATGTGTTCAGTCAGGGCAAAAACCAACAAATGTAACATAGAAAATGCACTACGATCAAATAAAAAATGCAGCTTACGTTGATCTATAGATTGCACACCCAACTGACCAAAGTTCAAAACCCCTCCTGTAAGGTCAAGTAAAATATTGCCAATACTCCAACCAATTGTACTCTTCCGCTTGAAGTTCATGATGGCCTAAGGTAAAAGGGAAACAGAATCATTAGAAATAAATATAACTGCATACTATTTATAGCTATGTATTGATTATGTAATTTGAGCAGAGCTATACTCCAGTAATATAAAATTAGGTTATAGAATGGTAACTGAATAGAAAACTATTTTCTTTATTTCATGGAATATAAATAAATAAATCCTAGATATCTAGGCCATTGGAAACTGTCTTGTTAGTGTCAAATGGATAACTGACACCAAGGGCAACTTGACGTGTCTGGAGTGTTCATGTTCAGTTAAGCTAATGCACTGAACTGCTGATTATCGGGTCTAGACACATCCTATTAAACTTCTGTTTGAATTGACCCCATATTTTGTCCTACATCAAGGATATCACTAGCTCTCTGTCCGCATTAAGAGACAATCAAGTGATTGTATAACTAAAGTAATGACAAGAAAGTAGCACTACCTGGGGGATGTACTTGATTGCAGTCATCCCAACCTGTATTGAACTGAAATTCACAAAGATCAGGGGAAAAAAATCAGCCCTACTTTTACCACGAGGAGCAAGAAATGTCAATAAAAAACATTTAGCTAGCCTAAATAACCATGACTACCTCCCTCAAAAGTCGAAACTAAAAGGGTTTACAAACAATGAAGGTAGAGAGAATATACTTGAACACATCAATAAGCCAAAGCCAGTTACTTTTTGGCCAAGCTACGATGAGGCAAACAATAGCAGCTGTCCAGACAATAGCAGTGATTGATATGCACACTTTGGAGACTTTCTGGTTTCCTCGCTGCATGTTCGGGATCAAAAATTCAAGGCACCAAAGTGTCAGACACTGAGACATGGTTTGAAGATATCTCTGCAGTCCCCATAGGACAGGTTAACTAACCTCATAGATAAATACTTGAAAAACGGCAAAAGCTGTCACCGCAACAGCGTGTAGAGAAAAAGCAACATCATTTGCAGCAACAGGAATCATCTGCATTAAATGATACATTAAGTTAAATTTTAAATTTAAAGAATTATAATTTTGATACTCCCTCCCAAGGATCGAAAACCCGGTACCGGGGCAAAACCCGGCCGCCGGGCGGTACCGGTAACCGGCTGGTTACCGCCCGGTAACCGGAAATCCCGGATAAAAACCGGATGAAATTTGCCAATTGAAATTTTTGGGCTGGGCGGGAGGAGACCGGTTACCGGACCGGTAACCGGTCGGTTACCGGAAAAACCGGTGAAAAAACCGGAAAACCGGTGGAATGCATGCATACCTCTTAAATTCTACATGCATGCCTCTTAAATTCTGCATACATGCCTCTTAAAACCGGTGGAATGCATGCACGCAGAGGCATGCATGCCTCTTAAATTCTGCATGCATGCCTCTTAAAACCGGTGGAATACATGCATGCCTCTTAAATTCTGCATGCATGCCTCTTAAATTCGCCAAGTTGGAGTATCCCGTGTGCATGCATGCATGCCTCTTAAATTCTGCACGCATGCTGGGCATGCCTCTTAACCTTCCGCATGCTGCGCATGCCTCTTACCCTTCCGCATGCACGCATGCCTCTTAGTCTTCTGCATGTAACCTCTTAAGATTCTACATGGATGAATTACTAAGGCAGTTAAATTCTGCATGCATGCCTCTTAAAACCGGTGGAATACATGCATGCCTCTTAAATTCTGCATGCATGCCTCTTAAATTCGCCAAGTTGGAGTATCCCGTGTGCATGCATGCATGCCTCTTAAATTCTGCACGCATGCTGGGCATGCCTCTTAACCTTCCGCATGCTGCGCATGCCTCTTACCCTTCCGCATGCACGCATGCCTCTTAGTCTTCTGCATGTAACCTCTTAAGATTCTACATGGATGAATTACTAAGGCAGTTAAATTCTGCATGCATGCCTCTTAAAACCGGTGGAATACATGCATGCCTCTTAAATTCTGCATGCATGCCTCTTAAATTCGCCAAGTTGGAGTATCCCGTGTGCATGCATGCATGCCTCTTAAATTCTGCACGCATGCTGGGCATGCCTCTTAACCTTCCGCATGCCGCGCATGCCTCTTACCCTTCCGCATGCACGCATGCCTCTTAGTCTTCTGCATGTAACCTCTTAAGATTCTACATGGATGAATTACTAAGGCAGTTACTATTGCCTAAACTTCTAGCTATAAATAAAGAGGAAGAAAGAGCAGAAATTAAGCATCCCAAATCAGTGCATGTTTGTTGTCTTCAATAGTCTTCATCTTCTATTTGCTGCTAATCTGCTGTTGCTCTTCTTCTATTTGCTGCTGCTGCTGCTCCTCTTCTCTCCTAGCGTGTTGCTGCAGCTGCTCCTCTTCTCCCTAGCGTGCTGCAACTGCTCCTCTTCTCCCCTGGCTGCTGCTCTCTTTTCCCCTTCATCTGTGGCTGCTGCTGCACTTTCTTTACTGCTAAAGTGCTGCAAAACACTCTCAAAGGCAAGCATCCAATGTGCTTTCTAGCACACTAGGCCCAACATGTTTGCCAATAACCAAACTAGCTGCATATCACAATAATTCATCCATTTTTACCTCCTACAATAGCTAATCTATCACAAACAATGCCTAAACCAACCTACCAACTGCATTATACAGTCACAAATTTGAAATCTCATTTGAAAATTTCCGGCCGGAAATTTCCTTACCGCTTCAGCCCGGTATTTCCGGTTACCGGCGGTTACCGGCCGGTAACCGCCGGTTTTCTGAACCATGCTCCCTCCAATCTTTATTTCTCAAAAACGCAAGAGATATGTGTTTCATTCATTAAGAAAGAAGAGATACAAACATAACATGGAAGCTATGGGAGGATCTGAGAGGATTAAATTACAACATCACAAACGAAGCCCACAGACTTCAAAAGTCAAGGAAGACAAGAAGTTAAACAGAGCCCGTGTGCACCGGGGGGGGGGGGGGGGGTTAACTCCTACTGAACGCGCTAGAGGAAATCCTCGGTGTTTAGCCTCCGTTGGTCATGGCGCAATGACTTTCTCTCCTTCCATATCATCCATATGACTAGAATGATGAGGGCGTCAACTCCTCTTCTCTTGGGACAAGGTGCCAGAGCTTTGACGACCGACCAATGGTCCTATAGAGTTTGCTCGGTGAGCTAATAAGAAGTGCAAAGTGAAAGCCAGGAGAACATCCAGTGCCATATCTGTTAATCGTCTCAGGTTCTTGATCGCAGAAAAGGCAAGTTGAAGGCGCGGGGATGTTGTGTTTCCGCAGCCTTGAGAAAGTCCAAATTCGTCTCTTTAGCGCTAGCCAAGTAAACATTTGGCTTTGAGAGGGGCCGCACATTTCCCGAGCATCTTGGCATAGGGGAGGAAAGCAGTACCCTAGCACAAGGCCTGATATGCGGATTTAGGTGAATATTTACCATCAGTCGTCCAGCGCCATATGATATCCCCCCAATCTTTTTTATTTCTTGTTTTGGACATCAACAGTCACCAATACATACCTTTGACCATTACTTCTTTTAATTATATGTTAGCAAAAATCATTTAAAAAGTATAATGATATGAAAGTACTTTTGATAGCAAACCAACCTAATACGATTTCCATGTAACAAATATAAATACTTTTTAATGGTCAAATTTTTGAAACATTGACTCCGTTGAAACATTGACTGCACATTCTAGTACGATGGCATAACTAACATAAAGACGATAAAACGATCTGCCTACGTCCCTCTCGCATACAAACACACAAGCGTGTGAGTATAGCCAACCACATATAGCACCATGCAGGTATGCACATGTTATAGCATCCAAATTAAGTCGTGCCAGTTTGTTGCATATATTATACAGAAGTGTAAATGCAGGCATTAATTTGAAATCGGATCATTAGGATAAAATATGCTGTGTACTTACCACCCACCAGTCCTATTTGGCTTTCTAATTCTTCTGGAATGAGAAGAACTAGAACAGTGACCTTTTGTTACAATGCACCCATTGCGATAATTCTATTCTTACCATTATTAAGATGCAGATTATTTAAGAATCAGGACAGCAGCCCGCAGGTATCTGACTGGATGCGATGCTAAACAGCAAAAAGTTACCCAATCAATTAGCTTTGCTCCTAGAGTCATTCCCACCATTAGGCGAAAGGGCCTCTAGCCGAGTGGTTAGAGCGCCTCAGTAGCACCCTCCAGGTCCTGGGTTCGACTCCCAGTGGGAGCGAATTTCAGGCTTGGGGGAAAAAAATCCCCTCGCCTGCTACCACACCAAAGCACAGGTCTAAAGACCCGCCAGGGCGTTGATCCAAAAGGATCCGCCGGTCGTCTCACAAAGGTCGGGCGTGGTGCCGCTGTGTAAGGGTGGAGCAGGGGTTCGGGGGGTTTTCTCGGTCTGCGTGAGAAGACCTTCTTCTTAAGCATGATGCCCGGGGGGTTTCCTCCCCCCGCAGGTCGAGTTTTTTTTTCATTCCCACCATTAACTATCGGAATTTAAGCAGTGCCATTCATATCCGATTAACAGCAATGAAAAAAATTAAATGGCAGTGATGCCTAACCTCTTTATCACCATACTTATCATGATACTGTCTCTGGATGAAGGGGCTGAAGAATAGAGCCGCATTGTATATGAGGTAGGACGAGTGCTTTGTCAAGTTTAACACCAAAAAATCAAAGTTCAGACCCACAACACTGCAATTGATGAATCCAGTTAAATGATGAGCAAATCAAGTCAACTGCAGTGACAAATGCTAAAAGGCCAATCTTGGGTGAGGAAAAAACACTGATAAAAGACTTTGCAAAATTATACTTCAGACTAATTGAGTAGGATTCAAGCATTACCAAAATACACTTCAAACAATTTTTTTTTAAAAAAATGGAAAACAAAGTAAAAGGGCATAAATGGAAAACAAGACAGATGATACCTAGCGAATCTTCTGCTGTAGATTTTTTTTGGCCAATTTAAGAACATAAGGCATTGCTTTTAAAAACAAGTAATAACATGACTGTAAAGTAGACAACAACCATGTCTAGGAAAAAAATATTAAAGTTAATATGTAGTATATAGGATATAAATGGACATATTTCAAAAACATGTGCAAGAAACAGTATAATAAATTTATGGGATTGGTACAACTAAATCGATGAAAAACATGCACTGTTTCATAAAAGGTGCACCATATGGTGTAAACAGGTGCCAGTTGGCACCCTAATTTAGGAAATAGATTTATATAAAAAATGTAATGGATTTTACTCTGGTTAGATCAAAATCCTAAGGTTTAATCAAGAATGTAACAGGTAAGACATGAAACGAGTTATGCAGCCTGAAGATTAAAATTTCGTACCAAATCTGTTATCTTTCAGAACGGGTGTTCGTTACAACGAGAGATGCAGACAAACAACTTGAAGGATTTTTCTTATATGGCATTGAATAAGTGTCAAATCCCTCACTGTGAGCCTGACAGATGGGTCTAGATCCACATGTCAATGTTACGTTCAAGGGCATACAAGGGATGCGGAAAAGATGCGGAAAAGAACTTATTATGTCCAAACGAAAGCATTCTGCTTGAAAAAACACCAATATTATCAGGTTAAATGCGCACCCATCTCTCATAGCAACTAAAGGGTATTCCTAGCTGTGCCGCTAGGGAAGTCTATTATAGGTTCATAAGATTATCGATTTTTCAACCCATTGAAGGAAGAGGATCCACCTATAAGTTTCTGAGAACATACCCTGAAGCAGGCTGCGCTTCTATGTAACTCCAAAGACAAAAAGGCGTGAATTTAAAGCAGCTCCAATTAGATGAGAGTTTTGGGCCACAAGTTTTAGTTGGTCATGATTTTGATCTTAACCATAATTGCACGATTTGTTGTGCTCAATTTGTTTCGAATAACCACAAAACACCTGTCTCATCCCACAACCATGATGGACAGCAGAGCGGAAACGATTTTTAAGCACCAAGAGCAGCTACGATGCTTATATACCACATGTCCTACTATATGCAAAAGATTCATTCTACTCTCTAACTTCGCTTTGTTTCCTTCCCTATAATTTGCACACATGCCACCCTCTAATCGAGCCAACATCTGATAACAGAAGCAAACCAATCGAGACAATTCCGATAGTTTCTCACGGAAGAAGACGGCTTAGCATCAGCTCAACGAAGGCTTCTTTTCTTGGACACTTGACACTTTTTTGCTCAGACAAATCAGCTTGGGCTCAAAAAGGTTTACCACCATTTGCACCTTGCAAAGGTACAGAATAAATAAAGAGAAACAGATGAATCTAGGTCCGAACATGAAGAGGGGGATTTCCCCCATATCTTTACTATTACAAAAGTGTGAGTTGGTAGTTAGTCCATTCTCCCTTCTCTCTTTTCAGCCATCCGATTTGATATGGACCATTCGTCTCTTTCCCTCTCTCTCTGGATACAACCGCCCACACCCTCCACTTTTCCCATCTTCTTGCGTATTCTGGCCACACTCCTCTCTCTGCCGCTTGTTCTCCAATGTTTGATGTGTGAAGTTGGCCAGACAGTAAGTTCTATCTTATTATTTTTATGACTCCGTTGCAACGCGCAGGTCTCTAACTAGTCAAGACATATACACGATAAAGGGAGCAAAAGACAAGAATTAACCCACAACTAACTAAAGATTAATATCAGGATTACGTGAAGTCCCAGATGCACAGACCAAGGATCGGCTACTCAAACACACCCAACCCAAGAACCCAACAATATCGGTATCATGACCCAAGAAATGGGAAAACTAAGTGCAAACAACACAAGAAGAAAGAACAGGAGAGAAATCTCACCTCTTGCGCTTGTAGTTGAGGAGGACCTGCAGGTAGAAGCCGAAGGACCAGGCGAAGAAGGCCATCCACCCAAGGACCTGGTACAACACCTCCAGCCCCACCGAGTTCCACGACGACGACATCGTCGGCGCTCCGGTCCAATTCACTCCCCTTCCCTTTGCCTTCTTGCACCCACTGACTTCGATTTCGCAATTCTTTATCGGCTGCTCCGGTCCATTTTTTCCCCTGATCCCCTGATTTTCGTCCCGCACATTTCCCCCGCGAGAAAAGTGAACCCACGAATCCGGAGGAAATGGAATCATTTACTAAACATCTCCTCGTGCTGCGTCGCCATCACCATCACATCCCGCTTTCGTCCCAGCTCCTCGTTCTGTGGGAAAATGGATGATGTTAAAGGCTGCCACTACAGTTGAGCCCTGGGAAACGTCCGACGGGTTCATTGCTCGCGGGCCCGGTTTCGGAACGAATCCGGACGGGATTCCGGCTACGTACAACCTCCCGGAGAGGTGGGCAAACGGGCGGGGAAAGCTTTTCTATGGTCTCTCCTTTTTCTCTTTCTCTCCTAGACTCAGCCACCGGAAAGGACAATATTGCCCCTAAGCAATTGCACGCGTACGTGCATGCTCTCTGGCCGCTGGGAGCTTGCCGCCTGCATGCCCCTAGGAACAGCCGCTGGGAGCTGTAGATCTCAGTGAGTCCATAAGGGTTTGTGCTGAAGTCCAGTGCATATACTTTAACTTCAGGAACAGTGCGCTCATCGCCGAAACCATCGTAGTATCTGAGGATCACCAATAGCTTTTCACGCCATTCCACCATGTTGCAATTCAATGAACCACTATGCACCACAGGGGGCAGTGGTTTAGTCACGAAAATGTTCAACACGAGAGACCATGATCCCACAATCATCCTCCTCGAGCTCAAAAGCAAAGAGGCATGGCTTGAACCTCCAGAGCATGTACAGCTTCCCCTGGTAGAAGGCAATATTACTGCGCCCAGAGATGCAATCACCTTCACAAACACATGTACAGCCACTGGAGATCTACGCACTGTTCCTAGGGGCATGCAGGCGGCAAGCTCCCAGCGGGCCAGAGAGCATGCACGTACGCGTGCAATTGCTTAGGGGCAATACTGTCCTTTCCGGTGGCTGAGTCCAGGAGAAAAAGAGAAAAAGGAGAGAAATAGAGAAAATGGCAAAGAAATCAAGAAGCACATGTTTTGAGTGGCATATTTGCGAAACCAGTGTTTAGGATGGCAAAACTGCGAAGCCCAATGTTTCGGGGTGGCAAAAATCCAATTTTCTCATGGACGAGGGCTCACCTGAGGCCTTCCTCCATTGTCTTTTCTTCCAACGGGGGCAATGCGCTGCTTGGTTGCGCTCTGCAAGTTTTTTCCGGTGTGGTTGATGCTTATTTGTTTTAAACAAACGTTAGCGTCTGTGTAAGTCTATAAGGAAGTCATTTTAAAAAGGTTATTTTTAATAAATCATTTAGAAAAGACTATAAAAAAGTTATCTTATTTATTTGTTCAAGAAAAACCATAAATAATATTATGGGCTATAAGGTGAAAAATGAGCCATTGCTAGATGAATAGGAAGATACCACACCATATTATGTTTTAGATACTTGCATTGCACCTAAGTTATCAGCTTTATCATAGTGGAAAAATGAATTTGAAGTTCGCCTCTATTGTCTACTGTGAGCATGAAGGGCCCTTACAAGTAGGGCTAGCATCGAAACAAATGTGTAGACGAAAGTTCAAATAGAACTTCAAATTTCGAGCCCATATTTGAGGAAAGTCGTTCTATTAATTTTATCATCGACTACATAAATGGTTGTCAAGAATATAATATATTCATAGTCCTTAAACCAACTGATTCTGACTATTTTCGATTCAATCGAAGGTAGAAAGGCGTATAGAAAGCTTTAATTTCATTGACGTGCATCGCCGTGGAGAAGTGGGAAGAGTACTAATTACACACAAGAATATATAGGGGTGGCCTCGGAGGCTAGAGAGAGGTGGGCAATAGATTGTGCCGTGCCGGCATGGCTTTAGACCATATCGTGCCAAGTAGGCTTGGCTCGGTTACCCCGTCGTGTCAGTCTGTCTCATCTCTGGCTAGATCTAGGCACAGCCCAAAGCCCGTCGTGCCGGCTCCGTACCATGCTAGCCCAAGTCCAGCCCTAAGTAGTAATAGACGGTGGAGACGACAACAACGATAGTGGCAGCCGTTGTCATCTTTATTCCTCTCGTGCCCGCCTTGTTAAAAATCTAGTTAAAATTGAATTAGTTGCGTAAAAACATAGGCACGTAAATATTTCAGGAGAAAAGTGAAATTTTCTTGATATGTTATAAATACAATGTTACTGACTCGTTAAAAATCTTACGCCTCAAAGTGGGCTTCCCTAAGTAAGCAAAAGAGTACAATAACAACATACGTACATACTAACTATAACAACATATGCACATACTTATTGCTTATCAATGTCTAGATCGTTCATGCGTTCGAGGTCAGCGTACGCCTGCACAATTTCAAGATCCTCTAGTTGATGTTGTTGACGCTCTTTAGCTAATTCCCAGTCATTCGTGATGTGATTGCCTCCACCATTCTGGGCATGAGGGATGATCTCCTTTTTCAATTATTCTTCCTACTGTGTTGAGCGTCGCTTCTGAAGAGACGGTGGACAATGGCACTAGAAGAATATCCTGTGCAAAATGTGATAGCATAGAAAATATCCGTTTGTTGTTCTTCGACCACTTGAGTAAGTCTATTTTGCCTCCATCAGTGAGATCAGGATCAATATTTGTAAAATCACGCTCCAGGTAGTGGTTCAGTTCTAAGATAGAATTCTACTTGGGAGCCGACTGAGGTTGAGAGGACGAAGAACTAGACTTGCACTTTAGTTTCTTTCACAAGTGGGATGTGTTGTGTCTGTTGTGCAGCCTCGATTTCGCACTACTGCCAAACTTATCATAATACATGCGGAAAACATGGAAAAGCTCCTATTTGACATGTGCGTAAGTTTTTGAGTAATTAAGACTGAAGCATTCACATATTCCTTCCATACCAATCTATAAACCTGTCAACTTTTTTGTAGGATAAAAAATGATAGCAAAGCAATATTGGTGTGAAATAGAACCAAAATATTTAATAATTTTTTCACCATTGCTGTGAAAGCATAGCCTAAAAGGAGATCCTCCCTAGATTTAGCTTTGGTGAGGCTGAGATTCCAAGAGTGCTCAGCAAGGTGCTGTGCAGCAAGGCCATGGGGAGAGTGTTGTATTGGGAGTAATCTTGGGCACGGGTTGATATCTAGTACTTTGTTTAAGCGTGTTGATATGTTAAGTTGTGTAATTTTTTACTATGCATGCTTGTTACGATATGAAGATTTTCTTGTCTGTAATGATTCCATGATTTTGGTACACCAAGACTTTGACTCTCTGTCTCATGTTCTTGAGTTTTTGAATTGTAATGGCAGAAGGTGAATGAATATTAGCTGTTAAATGGTGAGGTTGATTTGTTTCTCTGTTCTTGTGACAGGGGAGGATGAGAAACCATCAACCTCAGGGAGCTCACCTCCATGTGAAGATTTCCTTGGGCCTACCTCTCCATGCTTCACCTACAACGTCCATGACAAGGTGTGCACAATGGAGGTAGAAGAAGAGCAGGAACAGATGGTCAGGAACAACAAGTCCATAGAAGAGCAGATCTTCTCATGGGAGAGGATTGCAGGGGACATATCCAAGATCCCCAGGATGGTGGAGCTGGACTTCTCCTAGTCCATTCAACAATGGAGGGAGCTCAAGCCAAAGGTTAGGGAGATTGGCACTAGGATAGAGACCCGTGTGTGGGCAGAGCCGCATGGCGGCGGGGGGGGGGGGGGGGGGGGGGCTCAAGGTTGTGTGGGAGGTGGCAAGGCGAGGAGGCAAGGCGACCGCCAGCGTGTCCCTCATGTTGGGCCGGCCCAAGCATGGCACGCCACGCTGGGCCAGACCGTGTTGCCCATCGGGTTGTGTTTTCAGGCCCAACTTGGCCCGTTGTTTGTGTCATGCCAGCTCGGCCCGTCATGTGGCATGCCCGGGCCGTGCCGGGCCAACTGGGCCTTGGGCTGGCACGAAATGCCCTGAGCCGACTCCCACCTTTGCTAGATACTTACATGATACACCAAGGATTCTTCTTCTCCTTTTTTTTATCTATTATAAGGTTGTGTACATGTTAAAGCATCATGCTTGACCTATATCTAGCTTCAAGCATAAGAGTGTTGAGTGGCCCATCCCAATATGTTAATGTTCTTTCTAGATATCTTTTTTGGTAACATAGGTTTGCAGTTGCTATTGACATGGAGATGTAATATATCGGCCATGTATTTATGTGTGTGTGCGCGCGTGCGTGCGCGCGCGCATGTGTGTATGAAGCCTCTTTTCTACTCCTATGAGTAGTTAGTCCCAGGGGCGGTTGCATGGGCTGCTTGGTGGTGGACTCCAGTTCATCCCGCAGGGACGGATCGTCGAGGGGGAGGCTAGTGGGCGGTAGGCGGGCGGGGCGACACGCTAGCAAGGCACAAGAGGGCACGTAGATACAGATGTCCGAGGGGGAGGTTGGAGCCGGGAGCCCAGAAGGGGGCACATAGGGGCAGATGGCTCAGGGGGAGGCTAGAGCAGGCTGCCTGGGCTCGCCAAAAATTCTAGCTCTACCACTGGTTACTCCCTATATTGTGTCTCATAACGTAGGGAGTATATTGCGTAACGGAGGGTATGTACGTATAGGATACGAGTATATAAGACCATCTAGGTCATATGTACATTTTCCAGAGGTTCAGAGGTAGTATGTACATTTTTAGACATACTCTTTTTTATGTGTGTATATGAAGGTATTTTACAAAATACGCTAAAAACTATTGACTCTCTTGCCTTTTTTCATGTGGTTCATATTGGAGTATCATATAATTAGTATATGAGTATGTCCAAAGTGATAAAGGAGTATGTCAAATTTGTTTAAGTGGTATATCAGGGGTACGAGTAACTACACCTGAGAGTAGAAGGTATGTATATGTATATGTATTTATATGTATATATCACTTAAATGTTTAAGTGCTACACACATACACACACTTATATAAAGTGAATGGAATTGGGGAGGCTTGGGAGCCCACATCCTTAGTTTTGCAAAAATCCCTCCCCATATTTCCAAAATTTCAGCGAGACTTTGGCCAAAGCAATGGGCCGAGGGTGTACATTTGCCTTTTTGTAGAAAAACCCTTGTAGTTTTGTAGAATTATGTTCAGATCTAGAACACTTGTGGCTATCCGATCTCATGAGAGGTGCAGCCGGCCGGCTGCCTGTGCCTGCCAAACCCCATGCCCTAGCACCTCCTATTCCTGTCGCAGAGGGCTTCGCCCACCTCTTATCTCGTTCCACCGTGCCACCTACCTCCTCTCCTTTCCCCATGCTGCTCTCGCCACCGCTGCTGCCCCCAACTTGCTCCTCTCGTGCTCTCTTCCTCCCTCTCCCACACTGCAACTTTGTTTGCTGGTCGCACTTGCCTCCTCCCCCAGCATCCCTGCCTCACCGCTCCCTCCTGCCTTCCGTGTTGTCGTCATTGCCCCTAGGTAGCCATGCGCCCTTGATCGTAGTACATAACGTCATCGCCACTCACCCAGATACAGTCACTCCTGGCCCCATCACTTTCTTTCTCCATGAAGATCTGTCCTGGATCTGTGCTCTCACGTTGTGCCAGCTTGCCATCAGACATCACCAGTGCCTACCCAATCCTTGACCTCACCTCCTCCACATCATGCCTAGTGTCCTCACCTCGACTTGGCTCACCATTGCCTCGTCCCCTTCTCCCCACCTGCCTGGCCACCGGCCGCCCTAGAATAGATCGACAATGGCGAGGAGGCTTAGACCCAACTAGGTTCCGCATGAGGATGGGGGATGGTGGTGGCACAGAAGGTTGTGGCCATGGGGAAGTGAGAGGTTCACTCTCTCTCTATTTTTCTCTCATTCTTTGTCAATTTTGGGATGGTTGCAGGGATGGTGGTGGTGGTCGGTGATGGAGGCTTTCATCAGCACCCTCTAGGTCAAGGCTCAGTGCTCAAGTTCATGAGAGTGTCGCCCAAAGTTGTGATCCGTCAACCAATACCGCAATGGAGGCATAGAAGTACAGTCTAAGTTGAGGCTCAGCTGCTAGCTGGCACACTGTGCTTGAAGCTAACCACGCTCCATGGTGAGTTCTCTCGCTCTCTCTATTTATCTCATTCTCGGCCATTTTGGGGTTTAATTTCTTCATCCCTTCATCTCGAACCAATTTAGTTTTTGTGGAAAAATCGCATTCCTCTTACCTCGGTTCATACATCCTGTTTGTGCATCTGGAATTTCTAGGTTGGAAGTGTTGAGATTGGAATGGGAGGATCAAGAGGAGCTTGCATTCAGGTACTTAATTTTCTCAGGTTTCTCCCCCAAAATATGATAAAATTTTAGTGTTTTCTCAGTTGGGGTGCATATTTGCGGTGGTTGTAGGGGAGGATGTAGCTGTTGTTTGAGATTAAGCAGTTTTAGCATTATTTTTAGATTAATTCCATATATAAGCAACAATAGTAAAGCGTAAGACCAACAGGAAATAAATGACATGAAGATTAAACAAATGTCTCTTGAGACAGATATATCATTCAAGTCATTTAAACAAAACAATATACGTAACTGATCAATATAGTGGGCAATTAAAATTTGCATAGCACACATGATATTTTGTGTGAATTTGCTCTCCGTAGAGGAGTTACTCAAGTTCTAAACTCGGCCTTCTCTATTCTAGTCAATATATCAACAATCTAAGTAACAATCATTTTATATTCTGCTAGTTTGTCAGTCTAAATTTTACTTCAGACTAGTGACTGAACCAATTTTATGTTTTAATCAAAATATATAGTAGAAATGAGCTGCTGCGGTATTAATCTGTTGTCGGCAATATTCAGAACAGAGACAAAATATACTACAGTTGAATCAATAGACTTTAGGCTATGATCATAACAGAATAGCAGAGAATATGCACAAACTCAAAGTATAACCAACAAATCAAACTAGCAGAATATCTCTAAACTGTCACTGAGATATCAAATATGACTAGTTTTCTCATCGAGCAATCTCAAAAGCCCACAATCTATTATGCAAAGTCCTCCTAGTGTTAGCAATTATCACAGATTTCAGAGATAATTAAACAAAGATATCACACTAGCACGGCAAACGTATGCATAATAGGAATTAAGAGTGTAAAGAATAGCTTACTAGGCGGTGGCAATCCAAGCCACCGAGATGACAGTAAGGGCAAGGCTTGTCGCGAGGACAATGTCTCAGAAAACTAATCACCGATGTATGCCTAGATATCGCCAGAGTGATTAATGGAGATACAATGCCCAACTTCACAACTCAGTACTCACCAAATCGTGAAGCTGAGATGCAGGTGTTGCCGCACAAAGCCAATGCAATCCCCAATTGGATGAAGCAATTGAGAGTTTATGACTCTGTCGGGCCTCCGGATTATCAAACCCGGACCCTCTGTGTATTACAGCACTAGTCCCAGATCAAAGCTAGTGCACACAGTCAAACAGAATGGAAAACATCACCATCAACGATTTATTACAATAAATAAGAGTACTGACCACCGGGTCTCATTATTACAAAGGAGGTTTAAGACCTCGCACACAAGAAATAGAGCGGAAGCAAATAAAACTCGAGGACGACCCATCAATTCGCCACAGGCAATTGACTGGGGAAGCGCGACCTAGTCCTCCGGGAAGAATCCATCACAGCCACAAGCGAAGCAGTAGTCGTAGTCACCTTCTTGAGCTTCAACTTCCTCTGAGATGTTATTTTTAAGTGTAGCATGTGAGTACATAAAGTACTCCGCAAGTCTTGGGAAAAATGCATAGATGCAAGGCTTGACAAAGAAGGCCATATGGTTCTTTTGCACAAAGCAATATTTGAAAACTCAATTACTACTACTTATTTTCGAAGGCTTTAATTTAATGAAGTAAATGTTTTAACAGAATTAACTTTCTAGTGAAGGTTCCAACTACCAACACTAGCTAACCAATTACCATTGGTCAAACTTTAAACTTCGGGTTCCATCCACCCTCTCTGGCTCCATCCGCCAGGATTCCCTTCCGAGAGTTCCCTCCACCCTCGGAATACAAAACTTTTGATTTTAAATCAAAACCAGAAATCTACCATGTGAATGCATTCCTTGCCCGCCCTTGACCGTGGGCACGGCTATTCGAATAGTTTTACACTCTGCAGAGGTTGTACAACTTTACCCACAAGAGATAAATTATCTTAATAGTCAACATGCTTCCTTTGGCATGAGACCCAGATAAAATATCACAAAGCCTTTCACCTACTCCAGTATAGCTAGAGACCACCCGCTGAGGTTTCACCGCAGAAGGGTTAAATCCGCCCAATCTGAAGCCCCCTCTTGCGCCATATGAGTACAGTAACCCTGTCCCTCACTATGAGTAACCAGTACGCCCTGGCACTCAATACACCACTGGTGATATCTAAACTACACCTTTATAGGTTAGTTAGCTAGGTCGTACCCATATAGACTTGTGGTTGTACGGTTAATGCTCAGTTTGGACAAACACAAGCGTCGGTCCTTAATTGACTAGGGTGGAACATACACTTAACAAGTTCTCGTGCTTACTGCACCAACCCAAACAGCCATCCACCCTAATCTAAACCAACTTTCACATTTTTATTTTATTTTAAAATCACAGTGACAACTCCAATTGCCACTTCACTTTCAAACACAAGGATTTAATAATAAATCATAATTTCCCATTTTCAAGATTTTCCAAAGTTATTAGATAGCATGACTAAGCATTATCCTACCATACTAACATCAACAAGTAATTATAATACTCTCATTAATGAGACAAAGGAAATTCTATGGTGACAAGAGTACATGACAATCAATTCCAATGGAGGGCATAACAAGGTTGGATTAACTACTACCTTAAGATTTGAATTATCATTTTATGTAAATAGCAATGCATAACATTTAAAATAATTAAAACATTTCAAAATCATAGGTTCAAGATGATCAAAGGAGACTTGCCTTCTTGCAGGGTTTCTGGGTCTTCTTGCTGCTGTGAAGAGGGATCGTCGACAATGTTGGAATCTACGCGAGGAAAGACGAAGCAACAAAACAAATAAATACAAAAGAAAATTCAAATAAAATCCAAAAATTCAACAGAGGCCATAATTGGGTAGATTATGATTTTAGATGAATTTAGAAATTTGAATGGCTGGATTTGGAGTTAAAATGAGAAAGTTATGCTCATTTGAAAATCTCAGATTTGAATAAATCGAGAAATTCGGAAATTTCTGACAGGTGGGACCCACTGGAGAATTAAATTTTAATCTTTTATTTTAATTCTGGGAGACTGACAGGTGGGGCCCACTGAACAGTAACCACTGGCGGTCACTGACATGTGGGACCCACTGGACAGTGAGCCCAATGAGTCAACCTCTGACACGTGGGACCCACTGGTCTTCGGGCCCACTTGTCAGAGTCCAGCACAGAGGGGTGGGACCCAGGCGGCAGTGGCAGCGCAGACCGGCGGCCGCTGACGGGTGGGGCCCGCTTGTCAGTCGCGAAAATTAAACGAAAAACTCAACCCAGCGCGCGGAGCCGAGGGCTCGAACGCGCACCGGGGAGTTGAGAGAGAGCGCGGCTAACCAGATGGGCGGGGGAGGCTTTGCCTACCCATATAGGGCAACCATACCTTTTGAGGTACCTGCCGGAGGGGAGGTCGGGGAAGATGGTCGGAGGCGACGGCGCCGGCGACGAGGGAGTGGCGGAGAGGTTCGGGCGGCGCGTGAAATGTAACCCTGGCGCGAAGGGGATCCGGTTGGAGGGGTCGGCGAGGCTCGGGGGTGAACGGAGGCGGCCGGCGACGAGAGGGAGGCGGAGCTGGCTCGGGTCCTCCGGCGCGACGGCGCTCCGGCGGCGGGGAGGGGCTGCTGAGGTGTCGGGGAGGTTCGCCCGGGCGCGAGGAAGCTCGAGGAGGCGACGACGGGCTCCGGGGATGATCGAGGCGGCGAGGAAAGCTCGCCGGAGTTGGGCGGAGCTCGAGGGGAGGAGTGGCACGGTGATCGGGCTCTAGAGGGCTCGGGAGCTGCGGTGGAGTGCGCTGGGATGCGGTGCGGGAGAAGGCGAAGCCGATGGGGGCATTTATAGGGGTTGAGGGGGAGCAGGGGCGCGGCAATAGCTCGCCGTTGCTGGCGGCCGGAGAAGGAAGGTTTGGGGGAGGAAAGGAAAGAGGGGGGGCCAGAAGGAAGGGAGGCGCGGGGATTGGGGGATTTGGTCGCGGCGGCGTCCGGGACTTCCAAAACCGAGGAGGGCCGGGTAAGGCAAGGCGGGATCCGGCGCGGTCTCGGTCGGCCGGCGAAAAAGGAAAGAGGGGGGAAGAGAAAGGAAGGGGGCGATTCCGCGGGGGAGACGGATCCGACAGGCGGGGCCGGGGTGGCAACGAGAGCGGGACGCGTGCGGCTGACAGGCGGGGTCCGCGGGTCAGCGAGGCGAGAGAAAGGTGGGAGCGGGCGGCTGGATGACCAGCACGGGGACTCGGCTCATCCGAGCCGTCCACGCGTTGGGCGGGGAAAAGGGGAAGGCGGGGCTGGCTCGGCCGGGCCCGCTGGCAGCGAGGGAGAGGGAGGTGCGACCTGGATCAGGCCGAGCGGCGACGTGGGCGGTCCTGGGCCGTCCACGCGTCGGCTGGAGGGAGAGGGGAGATTTTTATTTTTCAGAATTTGATTTCTAATTTCAGAAAAGGCTAGAAAATTATTTAGGCCTCAGAAAAAAAATATGAAAATACCTCCAAAAATTCCAGAAAAATTCACAGAAGCTCCTGGACATATTTTGGACTAAATAAAATTATTTCCAACTACTGTTGATATTTAATTTTCATATTTTGAATTACTTTTTAAGCTCTAAAAATAGTTTTTAAATTCCAGAAAATCCAAAAAGGCAAATAAAAGCCAAGTAAAATCCAATTACCTTAAAATAATTTATTTGAATTTAAATTTTTCAAAAAGCCAAATTTTTGGGATGTGACAAACCTACCCCCCTTAGAAAGAATCTCGACCCCGAGATTCGGATGGACTGGGAAAAAGGTCGGGGAACTCTTCTTTTAGATCCTCTTCACGCTCCCAAGTTGCTTCCGATTCTGAATGGTTACTCCACTGCACTTTACAAAACTTGATAACCTTGCTGCGTGTACGGCGCTCTGCTTCCTCCAATACCTTGACTGGATACTCTGGATAGGTGAGGTCCTCCTTCACGTTTATTTCATCTAGAGGCATCTGCTCTTCTGGAACTCTGAGACACTTTCTTAGCTGAGACACATGGAAGACGTCATGCACCTTTGACAGCTGAGGTGGAAGCTCCAACTGGTAAGCCACTTCTCCTCGTTTCGCCACAACAGGAAAAGGTCCGATGAATCTGGGAGCTAGCTTTCCACTGACTCCAAAACGTCTCATTCCTTTGAGAGGTGACACCTTCAAATAAACATGATCCCCAGGTACGAATTCTAAGCTTCTACGGCGATTGTCCGCATAGCTCTTCTGTCTGGTTTGTGCTGTTTTTAATCTGTCTTGGATTAGACGAACCTGTTCTTCTGCTTGCTTCAGCACATCGGGTCCAAACACTTGTCCTTCTCCTGTTTCCTTCCAATACAATGGAGTCCTACACTTTCTGCTGTATAGGGCTTCGAAGGGAGACATTTGCAAACTGGATTGATAACTATTGTTGTAGGAGAACTCTGCATAGGGCAAACTCTGATCCCAATTACTCTTGTTTGCCAGTACACAAGCTCTCAACATGTCTTCCAGGATTTGATTTACTCTTTCTGTTTGACCATCTGTCTGTGGATGATAAGCTGTACTGAAGTTTAAGTTCGTGCCCAAAAGTTCATGTAGCTTTTGCCAAAATCTCGAAGTGAACTGGGTTCCTCGATCGGACACAATCTTCTTTGGGATCCCATGCAAGCACACAATTCTTGACATGTACAACTCTGCAAGTCTATCCCCGGAGTATGTGGTCTTTACTGGAATGAAATGGGCGACTTTTGTCAAACGATCCACTATAACCCAAATTGAATCGTGCCCTGTTTTGGTTCTTGGTAATCCAGTTATAAAATCCATACCAATTTCTTCCCATTTCCACTCAGGTATCTGCAATGGCTGCAGAAGTCCCGCAGGTCTCTGGTGTTCAGCTTTAATCCGTTGGCATACATCGCACAAGGCTACGTATTCTGCAATTTCTCGTTTCATACTTGACCACCAATACCTTCCCTTGAGATCTTGGTACATCTTGGTGCTCCCAGGATGAATTGAATATCCAGATTCATGGGCTTCCTTCAATATTAGCTCCTTTACCTCTTTCTTTTCAGGCACAATAATTCTTTTCCCAAACCAAAGGGTACCTTTTTCATCCTCTGAAAATCCCGAAGCTTTTCCTTTCTTCATATTATCCCTGATCTCCTGGACATACTTGTCCTCCTTTTGAGCTGCTCTGATTTGATCTTCTAAGGTTGGTTGAACTTCCAAAGTGGCTAGAAATCCTTCCTCCACTACTTCTAGGTTGAGCCGTTGGAACTCTTCTTGAAGGGCAGGCATACTGTCCTTAATCCACAGCTTGGCACAATAACTCTTTCTGCTCAAGGCATCTGCTACCACATTAGCCTTTCCCGGATGATAATGTATTCCAATATCATAATCCTTTATTAACTCAAGCCATCTCCTTTGCCTCATGTTGAGATCGGGTTGAGTGAATATATATTTCAAACTCTTGTGATCCGTGTAAATTTCACAACGGTTACCAATCAAGTAATGCCTCCATATTTTCAGTGCATGCACTACGGCAGCGAGCTCTAAATCATGCGTTGGGTAATTTCCTTCATGGGGTCGCAGCTGCCTTGAGGCATATGCTACTACCTTTCTTTCTTGCATCAGTACACAGCCTAGTCCCTGCCTTGACGCATCACAGAAGACTTCGAAATCCTTCCTAATGTCCGGAAGCGTCAATACTGGTGCAGAAGTTAACCTCTTCTTCAACTCTTGGAAACTACCCTCACATGGTTTACTCCATTCAAACTTCTTTTCCTTCTTCAGCAACTGGGTGAGAGGTCTTGCGAGCTTGGAGAATCCTTCAATAAATCGACGATAGTAACCAGCCAATCCAAGAAAACTCCTGATCTCGGATACTGACTTTGGTTGTGTCCAATTGAGCACATCATTAACTTTTTCCGGGTCTACGGATACTCCTCCTGCCGAAATCACATGGCCCAAGAAAGCTACTTTCTTCAACCAAAACTCACACTTACTGAACTTGGCGTACAACTGATTTTCTCGGAGCTTTTCCAAAACTATCCTCAAATGTTCGGCATGTTCTTCCTCATTCTTGGAATATATCAAAATGTCATCGATGAATACAACCACAAACTTATCCAAATATTCCATGAACACCTTATTCATCAGATTCATGAAGTATGCTGGGGCATTGGTTAGACCGAAAGACATCACTGTATACTCATACAATCCATAACGGGTGGCAAATGCGGTCTTGGGTATGTCCTCTGGTCTTAACTTCAATTGGTGATATCCTGATCGAAGGTCAATCTTAGAGAATACACATGATCCTTTCAACTGATCAAACAGATCATCTATTCTGGGTAAAGGGTACTTGTTCTTAATAGTCACATCATTCAATGATCGATAGTCCACACACATGCGAAGACTACCATCTTTCTTCTTTACTAGCAGTACTGGTGCTCCCCAAGGTGACGAGCTTGGCCTTACAAATCCTTTATCCTGCAGCTCTTCAATTTGTTTCTTAACTTCCGCCAAATCATTTGCAGACATCCGATAAGGTCTCTTGGAAATTGGAGCTGTTCCAGGTACTAGGTTGATGACAAACTCTACTTCCCTGTCTGGCGGCATTCCGGGCAAATCTTCAGGGAATACATCTGGGTACTCACTCACTATAGGTACTTTTTCCAGAGTCACTCCCTTTACACTGTTCAAACTACACCTGCTCTGGGTAGGGGAGTTTGACTTATACCTTACTTGAATCCCATCAGAGTTAGTGATTGTAACAGCTCGATCAGCACAATCTATCTGCCCTTTATACTTGGTTAACCAATCCATTCCAAGTATTACATCTAAACCCTTGGAGTCTATTATAATAAGATTTGCTAAGAACTTAACTCCATTTATATCCACAGTTGCGTCAAGGCAAACTGTGTTAGTCCTTATTTCCTTTCCAGGGGACTGGACTAGCATGGGGTTCTGTAGTTTACTCACATCCCAATTATACCTTTCAACCACATCTTTTGACACAAAAGAATGCGAAGCTCCAGAATCAAATAATGCTGATGCAATTACTGAGTTGACAAGAAACTTACCCAGAACTACGTCAGGTGCATCCTGGGCTGCTTCCGCGGTCACATGGTTGAGATGCCCTCTGCTCACCACTTGTGGAGTCCTTGGGGTTTGTGGTGCCCCACGGCCTTGACCTGCAGTCGGAGCTCTTGCTGGTGTAGTCCCCAGATTGAAACGAACTGGAGTCATTGCTGGGCGTTTCTGGGGACAGTTGCTGGCATAGTGCCCCATGTTCTTGCAGTTAAAGCACTGCACTCCTGCTGCTGAAGTCTTGTTCTGCGGGGGTTGGCCACCATTGTTTGCCCGGGGAGTTTGTGGATTTGGGCGGGGTCCTGAAAAGGGAGTCCTCGGCACGCTTGACTCTGAGAGCTTGTGATAGTGAGGTGCGTTGGGGCGGAATCGAGAGTTGCTTGCTCCTTGCTGGGCTTGAAACTTCCTCTTTCGATTTTCGTACAGCTGGCGCTGAGCATCTTCTTGGACAAAGGCCTTGTTCACTAGGTGCTGGAAGGTTGGGAAGTCATTGGATACCAGCTGCACCTTGAGATTGGGGTCAAGTCCCTGCGTGAACCTCCAAATCTTGGTCGCCTCTCAGGTGACCTCTTCAGATGCATACCTGGACAGTTGGGTGAACTTGTTCAGGTACTCGGAAACACTGAGGTTTCCCTGCTGCAGTTGGTAGAATTCTCTCTTCTTCATTTCCATTATCCCAGTAGGGATATGGGCAGTGCGGAAAGCTTCGACAAACTCCTCCCAAGTGATGGCTTGTGCATTTTGATGGGCGGCGCGGTAGTTTTCCCACCAGTTGGCAGCCATTCCCTTGAGCTGATGAGCAGCGTACAACACCTTTTCATTATCGTTGCACTGAGCTAGGACCAATTTTCTTTCCACATCCTTGATCCAATCATCTGCCTCCAAGGGATCCACTGATCCAGCAAAAGTGGGAGGCCTTGTCCTCATGAATTCCCCCAATCTAGACTGGGGTGCCTGGTTGGGTGCCTGCTGGGCTGGCTGCACTTGGTTCTGGGCGAGAGCTTGAAGTAACTGCAGCTGCATAGCCATCATTTGCTCCAAGTTGGGGGCCTGAGCGGGAGGTGGTGGAATGTTGTCCTCCGGCTGGTTGTTGGCGTCACGGCTGCTGCCAGGGTTGCTCCTCGTGTTCACCATCTGAAGCGGTTTAGGTTAGCAGAAGGTAAGAGGGAAATAGCAAAGGTAAGAGATTAGGGGAACTAAACCACATCCCAAGCCAACACACAAGAAAGAACTAGCAACCACTTAGGGGAAACTTTTTATTAAAATCAAGATAACTCCAAGGATGGCTGTACCACAAGTGCGCATAGGCCTGGTACAGTCCATCTAGCACACCAAAACATAACAATAAGCGTTCTAAGGACGCGGACATTTTATTTGGGTACTACGGACTCAAAAGACTACTAATCCTCTCCAAAGATGCGCTCCTCAGGGTCTTCTTCCGGGTCCTCTTCTGGATCCTCCTCCGGGTCTTCCTGGCGCTCTCTCACGTGGTGACGTGAACAGTCACACTCAGCCGAGACACGGTTACGACTGGAGGCAGTCGACCGAGAACGGGAAGGAGAAGGCTTGCGCTTCTTGAGAGTAATGACAGGTGGCGGACTGGGGCGTCGCACCTTCTTGCGTGCTGTCATCCTGATGCGGAGTCCCGAGAGTCGAGCTGGTGCCGGGTTATTGGGGATGACAGCTGGTACTGGAGAAGACGGCGTGTAGTCAACTACGGGTGAAGACGGCGTGTAGTTAGCTGCGGCCCTGAGACGTCCCAGCTCAAACTCAGCTGCCTGGCTCTGGAGAAGCTGTGTGCGAAGTGTGTCCGAATGCTGGTAGCTGGAGGTGAGAAGCATCCGAAGTTGTCCAATCTCCTCCTGAGCTCTAGCATAAGTGACGGCCATTGCCTGGGTGAGCTGCACCTGATGTGACAGTCGAGGATCGTCAGCGGGAATATCAAAGGGATCTGGATACCTCTGTCCTGGGCGAGGGTTGATGAAGAAGCAAAAGGGGGACTGATGTACAGCATCTTTGTGCAGGTGGCACAACTCGTCAATGGCGAGGCGTGCTGCGTCCTGGACAGCGTCGAAACAGCGGGACCGAGGGTGCTTGATGGGGTAGGTGTGGGACTTGAATTCCTCTTCCCGTGCATACAGGAATACCTCCATCGTCCAAGAGTCTCGATCCAGGATCCGCGTCTTCCGACCCCTGAAGATGGGCGGCTGACCATACTCCAAACACTGCATCAGCTGCCGGAGAAGGCTAGCGAATGCTCCAGCATCCTCTCCATGTGAGTAGTAGTCCCACGGGACAGCGGAGGATGAACCAGCCATCTACAAAGTTGAGAGAAAGAAAAGATTAGTAAAAGTTTTAACAATTGGAGTTGGAGACAAGAACGAGATTCTAGGTAGGAAGAGAGTAGAAGCAAAGAAGCTTACACATTTTTAATATACTCTTTTTATAAATATAAGTCCTTATGGTTTGCCATTCCTAATCTAGGTCACGTCCTACAGTCAAATTGGCTCTGATACCATCTCTGTCGGGCCTCCGGATTATCAAACCCGGACCCTCTGTGTATTACAGCACTAGTCCCAGATCAAAGCTAGTGCACACAGTCAAACAGAATGGAAAACATCACCATCAACGATTTATTACAATAAATAAGAGTACTGACCACCGGGTCTCATTATTACAAAGGAGGTTTAAGACCTCGCACACAAGAAATAGAGCGGAAGCAAATAAAACTCGAGGACGACCCATCAATTCGCCACAGGCAATTGACTGGGGAAGCGCGACCTAGTCCTCCGGGAAGAATCCATCACAGCCACAAGCGAAGCAGTAGTCGTAGTCACCTTCTTGAGCTTCAACTTCCTCTGAGATGTTATTTTTAAGTGTAGCATGTGAGTACATAAAGTACTCCGCAAGTCTTGGGAAAAATGCATAGATGCAAGGCTTGACAAAGAAGGCCATATGGTTCTTTTGCACAAAGCAATATTTGAAAACTCAATTACTACTACTTATTTTCGAAGGCTTTAATTTAATGAAGTAAATGTTTTAACAGAATTAACTTTCTAGTGAAGGTTCCAACTACCAACACTAGCTAACCAATTACCATTGGTCAAACTTTAAACTTCGGGTTCCATCCACCCTCTCTGGCTCCATCCGCCAGGATTCCCTTCCGAGAGTTCCCTCCACCCTCGGAATACAAAACTTTTGATTTTAAATCAAAACCAGAAATCTACCATGTGAATGCATTCCTTGCCCGCCCTTGACCGTGGGCACGGCTATTCGAATAGTTTTACACTCTGCAGAGGTTGTACAACTTTACCCACAAGAGATAAATTATCTTAATAGTCAACATGCTTCCTTTGGCATGAGACCCAGATAAAATATCACAAAGCCTTTCACCTACTCCAGTATAGCTAGAGACCACCCGCTGAGGTTTCACCGCAGAAGGGTTAAATCCGCCCAATCTGAAGCCCCCTCTTGCGCCATATGAGTACAGTAACCCTGTCCCTCACTATGAGTAACCAGTACGCCCTGGCACTCAATACACCACTGGTGATATCTAAACTACACCTTTATAGGTTAGTTAGCTAGGTCGTACCCATATAGACTTGTGGTTGTACGGTTAATGCTCAGTTTGGACAAACACAAGCGTCGGTCCTTAATTGACTAGGGTGGAACATACACTTAACAAGTTCTCGTGCTTACTGCACCAACCCAAACAGCCATCCACCCTAATCTAAACCAACTTTCACATTTTTATTTTATTTTAAAATCACAGTGACAACTCCAATTGCCACTTCACTTTCAAACACAAGGATTTAATAATAAATCATAATTTCCCATTTTCAAGATTTTCCAAAGTTATTAGATAGCATGACTAAGCATTATCCTACCATACTAACATCAACAAGTAATTATAATACTCTCATTAATGAGACAAAGGAAATTCTATGGTGACAAGGGTACATGACAATCAATTCCAATGGAGGGCATAACAAGGTTGGATTAACTACTACCTTAAGATTTGAATTATCATTTTATGTAAATAGCAATGCATAACATTTAAAATAATTAAAATATTTCAAAATCATAGGTTCAAGATGATCAAAGGAGACTTGCCTTCTTGCAGGGTTTCTGGGTCTTCTTGCTGCTGTGAAGAGGGATCGTCGACAATGTTGGAATCTACGCGAGGAAAGACGAAGCAACAAAACAAATAAATACAAAAGAAAATTCAAATAAAATCCAAAAATTCAACAGAGGCCATAATTGGGTAGATTATGATTTTAGATGAATTTAGAAATTTGAATGGCTGGATTTGGAGTTAAAATGAGAAAGTTATGCTCATTTGAAAATCTCAGATTTGAATAAATCGAGAAATTCGGAAATTTCTGACAGGTGGGACCCACTGGAGAATTAAATTTTAATCTTTTATTTTAATTCTGGGAGACTGACAGGTGGGGCCCACTGAACAGTAACCACTGGCGGTCACTGACATGTGGGACCCACTGGACAGTGAGCCCAATGAGTCAACCTCTGACACGTGGGACCCACTGGTCTTCGGGCCCACTTGTCAGAGTCCAGCACAGAGGGGTGGGACCCAGGCGGCAGTGGCAGCGCAGACCGGCGGCCGCTGACGGGTGGGGCCCGCTTGTCAGTCGCGAAAATTAAACGAAAAACTCAACCCAGCGCGCGGAGCCGAGGGCTCGAACGCGCACCGGGGAGTTGAGAGAGAGCGCGGCTAACCAGATGGGCGGGGGAGGCTTTGCCTACCCATATAGGGCAACCATACCTTTTGAGGTACCTGCCGGAGGGGAGGTCGGGGAAGATGGTCGGAGGCGACGGCGCCGGCGACGAGGGAGTGGCGGAGAGGTTCGGGCGGCGCGTGAAATGTAACCCTGGCGCGAAGGGGATCCGGTTGGAGGGGTCGGCGAGGCTCGGGGGTGAACGGAGGCGGCCGGCGACGAGAGGGAGGCGGAGCTGGCTCGGGTCCTCCGGCGCGACGGCGCTCCGGCGGCGGGGAGGGGCTGCTGAGGTGTCGGGGAGGTTCGCCCGGGCGCGAGGAAGCTCGAGGAGGCGACGACGGGCTCCGGGGATGATCGAGGCGGCGAGGAAAGCTCGCCGGAGTTGGGCGGAGCTCGAGGGGAGGAGTGGCACGGTGATCGGGCTCTAGAGGGCTCGGGAGCTGCGGTGGAGTGCGCTGGGATGCGGTGCGGGAGAAGGCGAAGCCGATGGGGGCATTTATAGGGGCTGAGGGGGAGCAGGGGCGCGGCAATAGCTCGCCGTTGCTGGCGGCCGGAGAAGGAAGGTTTGGGGGAGGAAAGGAAAGAGGGGGGGGGCCAGAAGGAAGGGAGGCGCGGGGATTGGGGGATTTGGTCGCGGCGGCGTCCGGGACTTCCAAAACCGAGGAGGGCCGGGTAAGGCAAGGCGGGATCCGGCGCGGTCTCGGTCGGCCGGCGAAAAAGGAAAGAGGGGGGAAGAGAAAGGAAGGGGGCAATTCCGCGGGGGAGACGGATCCGACAGGCGGGGCCGGGGTGGCAACGAGAGCGGGACGCGTGCGGCTGACAGGCGGGGTCCGCGGGTCAGCGAGGCGAGAGAAAGGTGGGAGCGGGCGGCTGGATGACCAGCACGGGGACTCGGCTTATCCGAGCCGTCCACGCGTCGGGCGGGGAAAAGGGGAAGGCGGGGCTGGCTGGGCCGGGCCCGCTGGCAGCGAGGGAGAGGGAGGTGCGACCTGGATCAGGCCGAGCGGTGACGTGGGCGGTCCTGGGCCGTCCACGCGTCGGCTGGAGGGAGAGGGGAGATTTTTATTTTTCAAAATTTGATTTCTAATTTCAGAAAAGGCTAGAAAATTATTTAGGCCTCAGAAAAAAAATATGAAAATACCTCCAAAAATTCCAGAAAAATTCACAGAAGCTCCTGGACATATTTTGGACTAAATAAAATTATTTCCAACTACTGTTGATATTTAATTTTCATATTTTGAATTACTTTTTAAGCTCTAAAAATAGTTTTTAAATTCCAGAAAATCCAAAAAGGCAAATAAAAGCCAAGTAAAATCCAATTACCTTAAAATAATTTATTTGAATTTAAATTTTTCAAAAAGCCAAATTTTTGGGATGTGACAGACTCCGACTGCTTACGACTGCTCAGATCAACCACGGCAGATCGAGCACGACAGGTCAACCACGGTAGGTCAAGCATGGCAAAATGACCATGGCTGAACGACCATGATGGAATGACCATGGCTAGATGACCACAACTGAACGACCACGGCAGAACGACCACAGTTGGTTGACCACGGTTGGTCAACCACGACTGAACAACCACAGTAGATCAAGGATGACAGATCGACCATGGCAGATTGACCAACAACTAGGCTGACTACACCACAGAGAATCAGCAAAGCCTCGTAGGTGTGGAAATCACCGAGACCCCAGTGAGTTCGTCAAAGCAAACTGCACAAGAGATCAAGAGAAAACCACCACCACTTGCTCTCTGATCTTGGTATGTTCTCTTGCTTGCTCTCAATTGCACTCCTGAAAGCTTTCCCATGGCTCGCTTTAAAGAGAAATGGGGAAGATCTAAAATTTAAGGAGAGGGAAAATGGCGCCGCACTAGCCGCCAGACCAAGTCCAGTGCAATAAGAGGAGAGCTCGATCTGACCCCTTCTCTTGGCTGTTCGATCAACTGACCAAATCTCCCTCCCTCATATCTCTTATAGGTGTGCCCCACATCGGGATTTGTTTTCCTCTTTCTTTAATTTGGAAATGAGAGAAATTCCCATATTGCCCAACAATCCCCACTAATTTTCCTCAATTTGCCACATCTGGAATAGGATTGAAGTAGCTATGTTTGATATACAGTCATTCGACAAGGGTACCTTGCAAGTTTGAACCCAATGCCTAGCAACAAAAACTATGACTCCGCACTAACAAAGGAGGACTGCACCTTGATCCAGTGTCTTGGTGTGAGAGCTTTCACATATGCTGCACTTTGTACAGGGCAACTGAACCTCACCTCTTGGGTTAGAATGTTATGGTCATGTCACCCATACATTCTTTTCATCGCGACCCCACAACCATACTCACTTAGGTGAATTCTCCAACGAACTCTGTGGTATAGTTCCCATTGCCATATAAGGCATCGAATTCATTAAGAGCTATTGCTCAACCTACCGTATAGTTTAGAGTACTTTAGCTCATGGGTGTAACATCCTGATTTTCAAAGCCTTTTTGAAGCTTTTAAAATAAAATTCACCATTTGGATTTTTCTGGAATTAATTAAAGCTTAATTGAAAATTTTATTAATTAAAAAGATTTAATATGATTAAATTAAACATTAATATTTATCAAAAATATTTTATTTGTGTTCCTTGTGTCACAAGGAATTTTTCTGTATTTTTCGGAGTTTGTTTGAGCTCAATTTTAAATTTCCAAAAAAAAAAGAAAAAGAGGAGAGAGAATGAACAGTACTCGCGAGTACTGTTCATGCGTCTTCCCCAGCGCGCAGAGCTCGATCCCGCTCTGTGTGCACGTTTTTGTTTCTTTTTCTCTCTCTTCATAACTTTCAATTCGGATCTTATTTCAATGTTCTCCCAAAAGGAAAGTTGTGCCAAATCACGCAAGGAATCCATTCCAATTAACCTCTTTCCATTTCGTTCATCCGTTTGCCTTTTATCTCCTATTTTCTGAAATGGACTCTAAACCGAAATCCGCGGATTGGAGTCGGTTTCTATCTCTTCCAAGCCTATAAATACGACCCCTTGACCCTTCTAAACCCATCCCAAGCCGTGGCAAGTCCCCTCAAAGGTCAGGACGCCGTCGGCATCGAGGCCCTTCACGTCACATTGTGCCATCATATGCCATCTACCTCCTTGCCAAGTTAATTTGGTTTTGGTGCAGCCAATCTCCCGGAATCGAGTTTTCCCCAATCTAGGCCAAGATCCCTTCCCGACGTCGATTCGTCGCCTCCGGTAAGCTTCAGCCCTTACCGTAATTTTTCTTAGACTTGCCTCGTCGCGTTCTATGCCGTGCTCACTTCCTTTTCCCCGAAAAGCCTCCACAAATTTTTGCCTTCGAACCTTACCATAGCCGCCAATGGCATCTCGTGTCCCCATCTATCCGGTGGTGTTTTCTCCCAATCCGTTCACGTCATATTGTGCCAAACCATCCCAGGTAGCTACCCTCCAAGTGGTTTTAAATTTCGTTCATCGAGCACCAAGATATCAAGATTTTGCTTTTTTCCTTCCCGACGTCGTTCAAACGTCGTTTGCGTCGTCTCCGGTGGGTTTCTGTCTGAGCCGACAATTTTCCTAGCTTCGCCAAGCCGCGTTTTAGCCCGTGCTCACCCTACTTCTCCATGTTTTATGCCCGGGTTTTATTCCTCTGTCCTAACCATGTCGTTGTAGCCGCCCGTGCCGTCATCGTTCTCCGTTTGGCGTGCCGTCGCTTCCTATGTTTGCCTTGGGTCCCTAGCAACCCATTTTGCTAGTTAGATTCACCACCCATGCCTCCTCTCGCCGACGCTAGCCTTCTCTCCAAAAGTGCTGCTCTCGGATGAACAGTAACTTTTGCTAATTTCCAGCATTTTCTCGCCCTGGCAAACTTTAGATCGCTTGTTCTCCTTCATCCGAACTCGGATTAACCCGATTCTTTTTCCTAAATTCATCTAAAATTGAGCTCTACCTTTTGGTTCTAGTTTTAAAGTTTTTGGAGTTCATTTGAATTTTATTTGTTTTTGCTTTGTTTGTTTGTCTTTTGCGCGTAGAATCCGACGTCGCCGAAGAGTTTGTCGAGCCGCAGCAAGAGGAACCAAACAGTGCACAAGAAGGCAAGTCTCCTTTGATCATTTTGAACCCATGTTTGTGAAATGTTTTAATTATTTTAAATCTATGTGCATCGCTATTTACATAGAATCTTAAATTTTGTTTTAGCAAGTTAGTTAATCCAATCCTTGTTATGCCCTCATTTGAAGTTGAATGCCATGTACCCTTGTAACCCTAGGATCACCTTTGTCTCAATAATGAGATTATTATTAAATCTTTGATAAATATTAGAACGGTAGTATACTGCTTAGTCATGCTATTTAATTCTTTTGTAGTCTTGAAATGGGAAATTATGTTTCATTGCAATAATCTTTGTATTTAGAAATAAGTGGCGATTGGTGTTGCTGCTGTTCTTTTAAAAATAAATAAAATGTGAAAGTTGGTTTAGACTGGGGCGGATGGTTGGTTGGGTTGGTGCGGCAAGCACGAGATCTTGTAAAGTGTATGTTCCGCCCTAGTCGATTAAGGACCGACGCTTGTGATTGTCCAGACTGAGCACTACCGTACAACCCCAAGTCTATATGGGAACGACCTAGCTGATTAACTTACGATAGTCTAGTTTAGGTGCCACCAGTGGAAAGTGGGTGCCAGGGATTTACTGGTTATTCACAGTGAGGGACAGGGATTTACTGTACTCATATGGCGCAAGTGGGGGCTTCGGACTGGGTGGATGGAACCCTTCTGCGGTGAAACCTCAGCGGGTGGTGTCTAGCTAGACTAGAGTGAGGTAAAGGCTTTGTGATATTTTATCTGTGTCTCATACCAAAGGAAGCGTGGTGACTATTAAGATGATTTATCTCTTGGGGGTAAAGTTGTACAACCTCTGCAGAGTGTCAAACTATTCGAATAGCTGTGCCCACAGTCAAGGGCGGGCAAGGAATGCATTCATATGGTAGACCCTTAGTTTTCATTTTAAAAACAAAGTTTTGTACTCCGAGAGTGGAGGGAACTCTCGGAAGGGTATCCTTGCGGTCAAAGCCACAGAGGGTGGATGTAACCCGCAGTTTCAAACTTTATCGGTTAAAGTTGGTTAAGTAGTGTTGGTGGATAGAACCTTCACTATGCAAAGCTTACTAGTTTCAGTTAAAACAATTAATTGGTCAAAATGATGCCTTCAAAATTACTTAATGGTATTTGAAATGAAATATTGCTTTGTGCAAAAGAACCATATAACCCTCCTTTCTTAAACCTTGCATCTATTGCATTTTTCCCAAGACTTGCGGAGTACTTTATGTACTCACATGCTGCACTAAAAAATAATACTCAGAGGAATATGAAGCCCCTTTGCCCGTCGAATACGCCGTCAGAGATCCCTCGCCGTCGACACCGTGCGCCGTCGCCACTCGCCAACCACCCTCAAGTCATCGTCGCAGGTACCCATGAACTCCCCTCGCTCCCCTCTCACTCTTGCGCCACTCGCCGGCCGCCGCCGAGAGCCGGAGCGCTAGCGAGCCCGCTGGCCTGAGCGCCACCTCTGGCTGGCCGTACGGCATCAGCCCGTGCATGCGTGGCAACCGCGTGGCAGTCGTGTGGCAGCCTAGTGGTGGCCACGTAAGTTTCAGTTGCCACGTCGGCTTCGGTTGCCACGTCATCGGTGAACCGAGTCCACGATGAACCAAGCCAACCCGTGAACCCAGTCCACCGTAAATCCGACCCCACCTGTCAGTATAATAAAATCATTTCCAATGTAAAAATAATTCTACCGAAAAACGAAATTATATGCTGACGTCATAATCCAATTTTTTAGTATAAAAATAATTCTGGAAATCAGTCTTTTTCTTTAGTTTTAACTTCCGGAAGCTCGTATTTCTTCATTTTAACTCCGATTTAACCCGTTGAAATTTCTAAATTTTTCTAAAATCCTAAAATATCTATTTCTAGATTCTTTTTGAATTTTTGAATTCTATTTGAATTTTGTTTGAATTTATTTTGGTTCTTCGTGTGTAGACTACGACGAATGCAGAGAGTTTTACTTTGACGAATCACACCAGGACTTCGAGCAAGGCAACTTACACTTTTGATTAAATTAATTATGTTGTTTTTAAAATTATTATGCATGCATGCTTTTATTCAAACTAGTTCAAATATGATTTTAACTTTAGTTACACCAAATTTCTTTGTATATGGCCAAACTTGATATTGAACAAACATGCCTTGTCACCCTAGATGAAAACCTAGTTGGTACATTAGTATTAACTAGAAAATTTATAGAATTGCTTAGCCATGCTTAGAATAATTTAGGTGGGAAGAATTGTTTCACTTAAAATGATAATTTGTAAAATCTATTCTTGACTTCGGTGAGTCAAGAAAGTCAATGAAATTTTGACAAAATAAATTTTAAAATCTGGTTTAGACTTAGGCATTGGTATGGTGGTGGGTGCTTGCTGGCATGCATTGTTGTTTGGTGACGCAATGTCGATTGCCAAGCACTAGGGATATGTGGTTAGGCCTAAGTCAAATTAAGGATCGATTTGTGAACTACTATTACAAAGTCGCACCGTACTACCACAAGTCTGGTATAGGACAGACCTGGCTAAGTAATTTATGAAGTTCCATCTTGGTTTCGCTATAGGCTGAATGTGAGCATGGCGTAGGCCATGAGATGTCTCACATGGCATAAGAGGGGGCTCCAACATATGGATTTATATTGTGGTGAAACCTTAGTGGCGGTGTAACTAATTTGGCAATGGAATATTGTAACAGCCTTGTCATGAATTCTCAGCAGCACACCTAAAGCAGTGTGTTAATCGCGTGGCAAAACGAGAGGACATGCCTTGTTGGTAAAGTTGTACACCTCTGCAGAGTAACAAACTATCCTGGATAGCCGTGTCCACGGTCAAGGACATGCTGAGTATGGTTTTCCAAGGATTAGACTTTGGTTTCTAATAAAATCTGGTTATGGAAACATGTGAAATCTTTTTGGAAAGATGGTCCGGGTGGGATACCCGTGGATAGGTTAGTGTGAGGTTGGTGCATGCACTAACGATATTATTTCAGTTAAAAGATTGTTTTTACATACTATATCAAATTCAGTTTTTGTACTTATTTATGATATTTACTCCAATGTTGTTTTTATGCAAATAACCATATTATGCCTTCCTTTGAAAATCCTTATGCATGCATTGATTATGTTAAATCTCCTGGTGTAACTTGTGGAGTACTTTAAGTGCTCACCTTGCTTAATTCTGTTGCCAGAGGACGACTGCATCGACTTTTGTGAGGATTGTGACGAATAGGCTACGTCTTACAGTCATTTGCCTGTGGGCAGGCAGGATGACCTGCTCCTTTTATTTATCTTCCGCTATTTACTATTATGTTTGGCCATGAGCCATCTTATTGTAAACTTGGCCATAAGACCGTACACTTTGCTTTATAGTAAAGTTTGGTTATTATGTATGATATGTATCCCTGTTATCCTATGTGCACTAACTTTTCCTAGGATAGTGCGATTTACATAGAGGGTTCCGGAGTTGTTGCTCCGGGATCCGACATCTTTTTGAGAAGATTAGTTCAAGCAGCTCCCTAGAGGACTTGGTATTAATCTCCTCATGAGCATACAAGTCTCAATAATCCGAGGATAAGAAAGCAAAGTGGAGCTCTAGGTCCGGTCAGGTGCTTCGAGGGTGGTAAGTCAGGCCACATTAAGATATATTGCCCCAAGCTCAAAGGGAAAATGGTCAAGGAAGAATGGAATTATCATCGTCGATCATCTAAGAATAACACCAATAGTGGAAATTTCCATTGCAAGGTGGCTAAAAAAGTTTTATCAGCTATCGGGTGCCTTGATATGAGTGATAGTGATTTTGAGAGCTGCGACGATGACGACCACGATGAGGATGATGTCAAAGGCAAAAAGAAGAACACTGATGACTTCACAGTTATGTGTTTCATGGCAAGTAACAACAATGAAGACGACTACAATGATCCTGATGAGGTAAGACCATCACATGATCAGCTTGAAGATGGTTTGATAAAACTTGCTTTTGAATTGAAAAAGACTAAAAAGAAATTGAAAGAAAACAATTTAGTAGTCAAAAGTTTGAATTTTGAAATTAATAGACTTAGAGCACCTATTCGTAAAGATGATTCTTGTGAAGCTTGTCAAGTCTTACATGTTGAGTTAGAGACTGCTAGGTAAGTTAGTGTAGCAAATCTGGTTCAACTACGAAATGTAACTGCTAAACTTGAAGAAATAAAATTGGCACATGATTCTTATGATGGAAAACTTGAACTTGCTAACAATGAAATTGAAAAGTTTAAGTCTAATTCTTCTAGAGCATGTTCTAAGTGTGATTTGCTGCAAGCTAGACTTAATTCATCTCAGAAATGAATTCAGCAAATGATGTATCATGACACTCTTTTTTGCTCTAACTTCCCTAAGCTTAACACTGAAACAGAAGCATTAACTAGACAACTTAATGATTTTGCTAAAAATGTGATATTGGTTAAGTCAAGTGCTTCTAAGGATATTGCTGATGAATCTGTTAAGTGCACATTATGATCCTCACTGGCTAAGGAAAACAAGTATCTTAAAAACACTTTAGAGAGGTTTTCTTTGGGAAAGAAGAATTTGAATATGATTTTAGAAAAGTCAAAAACTGTGAGACCATGTGGAGGCCACCCCATGGTTGTGATGAGTAATTGACTTCTGCTTTAGAGTTTGTGTAAAGGCTGAGTTTGGTTTTTGAGGTCTGTGCAGAAGTTTGCTGGCTCTACGACCCCTGTGTTCGTCTTTGTGTTTGGTAGCTGGTGTTACGAGTTGATGGTCGTAGGGGATGTTACGACTTGATGGTCGTAGGTGCCGTTACGACTTGGTGCCGTTATGACTTATGGTCGTAGGTGGTGCTACGACTTGATGGTCATAGGGGCAGTTACGACTTGATGGTCGTTGGTGCTGTTATGACTTGGTAGTCGTAAGTGCCTTCACGACTTACTCTTTACGACCACGTTGTGTGCCTCTGTGATCAGCAGTAGCGTTTATGACTTTGAGGTCGGCAGTCGATTTTACGACTTTGTGGTCGACAGTCAATTTTACGATTTTGTAGTCGGCAGTCAAGTTTACGACTTTGTGGTCGGCAGTCGATTTTATGACTTTGTGGTCAGCAGTTGATTTTACGACTTTGTAGTTGGCAGTCGAGTTTATGATTTTGTGGTCGGCAGTCGTTTCTACGACTTAGTGGTCGGGAGGAGTTCTTACGACTTGATAGTCGTAACTCTGTCTAGCCGTGGTCGATAGTTGTAACTCTGATTGGCTGTGGTTGATAGTTGTAGCTCGGACTGGCTGTGGTCGATAGTCGTAGCTCGGACTGGTCGTGGTCGATAGTCATAACTCTGACTGGCCGTGGTCGATAGTCGTAGCTTTGTCTGGCAGTGGTCGATAGTCGTAGCGCTACATGGTCATAGTCATAAGTCATAGCTTCTATTGAATGGGTCCAGTGGTCATAGTGCTCTGCCTATGTGATTGACAGTTGCAGCGACCAGGTTAGTAAAGTCATGGCTGCTGTGAGCGATGGTCGTAGCAGCTGTTTCATGGTCGTAGCAACCTGTGTGATGGTCGTAACGACTTGCTGAGTGGTCGTAGACAGCTGGGAAGTCTTCTAGGGCTACGAGTACCTCTTGTCCAGTGCATCCGAGTAGTTGTAAGTGGTATAAGACCAGCTGGGTTGTTCTCTGAGTACATTTTGCTAATGCAGATTGATGATTCTCACGTATTGTGCGGTGCTATGTGATGCTTTGCTTGTTGTGATGGTTGCAGGACTTTGGAGCTAGGTCATGGTGAGGCGTGGAGGATCGAGACTAGACATAGGGAAGTGTTGAGGTCCAGAATGATCGGGAGAAGCCGAAGATGACTAAGGCTGCAAGGTGGTTGCAAGCTTAGAAGACAAGAAAGCAGGAAGCTTCCTGGAAGGTGGTGGAAGGGCATTTTGATGAATTGCTCAAGACCTGCAAAGGAAGCTATCGTGTTAAAGCTGTTCTGTTAAAGCTTCTTGTCCTGGTTGTGTTAACGGGTGCGTAAGAAAACCCGGTGTTAGGTGGGGTTAATTGGCTATCCCCGATAGTAAGAGGCTATAAAAGGAGTAGGAGAGCTACTCTTTTGGGGCTCTCGGGTGTGTTCTTGTTTTCTTGAATGCGTTCGTGTTTGGAGTTTGGTGTGGAGCACTTGTGCTCGTAGTCCTCCTAGATGGAGTGGCTGTAGACTCTTCTCTAGAGCAATATATCATCGTTTGATCTATGTTTATGTATGCTCGAATGCGTGGAGTTGAGTTGGTTGTGTTCGTTATGAATATTTTCTCTCTGTTCTTCAGTTTGCTCTTCCCTTTCTTGATCTGAGACTTCGCTTTCGGTTGTTCTGTTAATGATTTGACTTGCCTGGTGTTGGGAAATCATACTCGTAGCCACCTTGGCCTTTCCATTCCCACTTGCATGGTCTGATTATCTTCTTTCCCTCTCAGTCTTGGTTTTGAGAGCTTTTGATGAAATCCTAGAAAGATCTCTATTTTCTTGATTTGTTTTTCAATTAAAGTTTAGAGCAGTCTCTTGAGAGCTTATTCTTGCTATGTTCAAAGGTTCATGACCAGATGATCCCTGAATCAAAAGTTATTCAGAAGTTGGACTTGCGGTTGTGCGCCTCCCTGTCTTTCCTTTGTTTTGCCAAGAGCATTACGACCACGTTCAGTTCTGTTGGTTGCTTGTTTTCTGTTGTTATATCAAACCAAATGCAGTCGTAGTTGGTGCAGACTTGTTTGGAACATCGATTGAATCTATGAGCATGTTGGTTTCGACCAAAATCAAGTTCCATACTAGATCGCACTGATTACGACCACGTTGTTCCAGAGTGGTTTCAACCACGTTGGTTGTTCGACCACTTGTTGGCTTACGACCACGTTGGTTCTGGTCTCGGTGGTTGTCGACTAGGGCGATTTATGACCACGTTGTCGTGTTTACGACCACGTTATTGCATTTCGACCATAGCACTGGTCTTCGACCACAGACTATTCTTTGGTGTCTTTTCCCTGCTGGTATGGTCTCGGTTGCTCTCGATCTTCGACCACGTTATTGAAACTTACGACCACGTTGTAAGTCTCGACAACGTTGAACAATTTTCGACCAGCTTGCTTTTCATGCTCTGTTTGGTCTATCTTCTCGGTATTCCATTGAGCTTTCAACCCTAGTCTTCATAACTCAGTAGCTATTGGAGAAAAAAGGGTTAAGTGGATACTTGGGGAGATTTTGAAGGCACTATTCACCCTCCTCTGTTGCCTGTCCGGTCCTACAAGTGGTATCAGAGCATGTTTAGCTCTTTTCAATAGATCTTAACCGGTCTTTGGAGACATGGCAACAGACAAGTATTCCACCAAGCCTCTTTTCTTCGATGGGGTTGACTATCCCTTTTAGAAGAGTAGGATAGAGTCTTACATTCAGGCTTAGGGCTATGCGATTTGGAGGAAAGTTAAGACTCGATTTGTTGTTCCTGCCAATGAGCACATCCCAGCGACAAATACGCTAGATGTGGAGGCAAATGCTAAGGCAAGGAACATCATTATCCAAGGTCTTAGCAAAAATGAGTTTGATCGCATTTCTCATCTTTCGTCGGCATATGATATTTGGGTGACCCTCGATGCATATTATGAAGGCACCGCCCAAATCAAGACTATCCGACAGGACCAATACAAGTGAGAGTACAACAAGTTTGAGAGCTCGCTGGTGAGTCCTTGGATGAGTGCTTTGCCAGATTTCACAAGATTTTGAGCAACCTTTGATGATGTGACGATGGCCCGATCTTCTGAGAGGTACTGATAAGTCGATTGTGGAGAACTCGACGTTGATGATCCAAAGGCTCTGACCAAAATAGATCGAACCCCCCGCAATCACTACACCACTGCTCTGTTGGTTATCAACCGTGCCGAACACGGTTGACCTCACCAAGAAGGCTATCTCCTGCAAGCGAATCGAGAACACAAGCAAGTGAGTTTAAGATGCAATCTGAAATTGTATTGCGAATAATATTTAAGTTCACAAGTTGGGGTTCCTCAACCGAACATGCGGTGAAACTGCTAAGCAGAATAATCTCTTAAGAAAAACCCAAGGAAAACTAAAGGGGTGCGGCCTCCTTAAATAGGGGAGGGGGAAGCCACACTTATCTAATGAAAAGGATGTGGTACTATTCCTAGTTACTGTTCATGCGGCCGTGGTACTGTTCATGTGAATAGTACCGGCCCAAATAGCCTAAGTTACAAGGCCCTCGGACCACTTTGACTCGGACTGAAAAAGTGATGTGACTTGTTTCACAGTTTCTGATCTGCTCGAATGGAGTTTGGTCCAAGAGCTTTCCAACGAGTACTCACGGGCCCCGAGAAACCTTTTAGATCAAAAGTTATGGCTGTTTGAAGTTGGCCTGTCAAGTTGAATCCGAATTGATCTGGAGGCCGAATTGGATTCCGAAACCTGTCCAACTTGAACCCTTGCTTCAATTGGTTCCAAAGTGATGTGGTGCTACAAATATATATATATTTTCATTATTAGGTAGCATCATATTCTCATTTAAAATGTGTTGAAGTTGAAGAAACGAATTCACCTTTAGTTCAATCTTGATATTGGCCGCTATGGTCGTATGTGTTGGTGGCATGGTCACATCATCCGAGCTGTTGGTCTTACATATCCTGACTCGAACAATGCTCGTCAAATGCGTTTTGCTTTGAACCTGAGAGTATGGGAGATGAAAGTGACCACCATCAAGGACACGACTAACATATCGACTTTGACACTTGATGTGTTGTACTCATGCCTCAAGACTCACGAGATTGACATTATCTCTCACAAGTCGAAATCACAGTCGATGGCTTTGGTCACCAATCCCAGTTCTGCTTCTGGAGCATCTTCTGATGGTTCTTCTGGTTTCTCTTTGTCTGCTTTGTGTGAAATGACTGATGATCAATTTGAGCAGTTTCCAGAAAGTGAGTTAGCCCTTTTAGCCAGAAAATTTTCACACAGATACAAGAGGGTTAGGGAGAGAAAGAGGAGTGGACCAATGATTTGCTTTGAGTGTGGTGGCCCCAACTACATTCGAGCAAACTGCCCTAAGCTGGAGAAAGGCAAGAACGACTATGGCGGTGTGAGCAAGAACGACTACATCAATAAGAACCGTAATAAGAAGCCTCTAGCTCATGATCATGGCAAAGAGAAGAAGTACCGCAACCTTGGCAAAGCCAAGAAGCTCTTCCACCGCATCCTCACCACCTTCGACAACCTTGACTTCAGCGATATGGAAGGCTGGAGCGACGACTATGGCAAGGATGATCAAGACAAGGACACCAAGGACAGCGCTGACTTCATTGACATGTGCTTCATGGCTGATGAGAATGGCATCAGCGATGACGATCTCTACAGCAACTCTAATGAGATAGGCCCTTCTTATGACCAGCTCAATGATGCTTTTCTTAAGTTAAGAAAGTTTTACGCTAGATCTAGAGCTAGGTGTGATGAATTAGAGAAGGAGGTAGAGAGCTTGTCATGGGAGTTTACTTCACTTAGATCTGTTTTCTCCCGTGATGATTGTGTTGTTTGCACTTCTTTGCTAGATGATATGGAGAAGCTAAGGACCTCTCATGATAGTGTGATTTCTGAATTAGACTTGCTTAAGGTGGAGAATGTTAGTCTGCTAGCTGAGTTAGAGATGATTAGAGTAGCATCTATTTCATCTAATTCTGTTGAGACTATATTTTGCACCTCACGCGAGGATAATGACAATGCTTTTAGAGGTCTTTACACCATGCTTCTTGATCTGCCTGAAACTTGTGAAACTTGTAATAATTTAAAGGTTAACTTAAAGAAGGCAGATCATAAAATTGCTGAAATGCAAGCTGCTTTGCTCGAGTCTGTTGCTTCTTGTGCCAACTGCCCTAAATTAACTGCTGAACTTGAGTCTGTTTCTAAACAATTTCAAGATATATGTGATCACAACAAGAAAATGACTCAATATGCTTCTAGGGCACTTGTTAGCTCACCATGCAATAATTGTGAAAAACTAAAATATGAATTAGTTGCATTGGATGATAAATGTGTGAAGCTAACTAAGGACTTACTAGAGAAGCCACAGTCTGCTTGCTCTTTCTGTGCTAAGGTGGGGTAGAAGTCTAAGGACATGATAGAGACCTTCAGGAAGAGTTACAAGAACCAAATGGCTGGGATTAGAACTGCCCTTTGTGTGTCTTGCAAAGCCCTCAAGGTTGAGGCGGCCGTGCACAAGGAGAGATATGCACGTGCTATTCGATCTGTACCTGTTGGTTCTTCTTCCTCTCCTTCTGATGTCTCTTCTCCTTTCCCTGCTCTTCATGCACCTCTCTTTTTCAGGAGTGTCAGTATCTCATGAACACTCTTGAAAAATTTATTGGAGGCAAGAAAAAGCTTAATCTTATCCTAGACAAATCTAAGATTTGCAAAGTCAATCAAGGTCTAGGATATGATTTTTTAGAGGATGTGAGGAAGCATCCACCTGCTGTTGTAAGATCTATAGCAGCAGGTGTGATCGAGGTTGCGCCCAAATCTAAGAAAGTTGAGTTTAAATCTGCGGGCTTTGTCCAAGGGATTTCTGATAGTAAGGGAGTACCACATGTTGCTTTGACCTCTCAAAAGGTGAAGCCTCATCATGCTGCTTCAACCTCCTAGAAGGTGAAGTATCATTGTACGTTCTGTCAAAAGGATGGACATGGTGTTGAGATGTGTTTCAGGTGTGCCAAGATCGTGCGAAGAGACCGTGTTCATGCTCTTAGATGTATTCAGGGTCAGCCCTAGACTCAGAGTGCACCTAAGACCAACACGAGGTCTAGAGTTGTAGAAAACTCTTCTGTGGTGTTTAGGCAGCATCGAGTACTTGGTTTTCCTGCTTCTGGTTTTGGTCCTCGAGTTGCTTCTGGTCAGGATATCCGCCATCCTAAGGATAGATCTTGTTTTCTCCATCGAGATAGCTATCCATGGCATGATCAGCATATTGCTGTTGGTCAGACCCGCTTCTCAATAGCGGTTGGACCTAGCAATACCTTTAGGACTGCTCCTAGATCTTTGGAGTTTGTGAGAGGCGGAGAGCGTAGGGTAGCTAGAGGTCAGTAGGTTGTGAGTGCTTCTGCTCATTGTGTGACGCAGTACTGGGTTCCCAAGTCTATTCTCATTTACCCCAATACTAAGCCATAGATGTTGTTCTTTTGTTGACTCAGGTTCGCTGGGCTGGGAAGGGAGAGGTTTGGCTTATCGACTCTAGCTGTTCTCAATACATGATCGAAGACTCTCGTTGGTTCTCTTCCCTAGTCCAAGCTCCAGTGATGAGACGATCACCTTTGGAGACGCCTCTTCTGGTCGAGTTATCGCTTAAGGTACTGTGCGCATTAATGACTCTTTCATTCTTAAGGATATTGCCTTAGTGAGTAAGCTGCATTATAATTTGCTTTCTATTTCTCATCTTACTGATGACAATTTCGAGGTAAGTTTTAAGAAAAATACTTGCAAAATTCTTGATTCTTTGGGGAGTCTTGTTTGCAGGATTTTTAGGTTTGGGAGGGTCTTTCGTGCTGATTTTGTCGAGTCTTCTGGTGATTCTCTCAAGTGCTTAGTTGCTAGAGAGTTCCGTGATCTCTCTTTTTGGCATAGGAGACTTGGTCACATTGGCTTTGATCATTTGACTCGAGTTAGCGGCCACGGTCTCATACGTGGTCTGCCTAAACTCAAGATGGTCAAAGACTTAGTTTGTGCTTCTTGCCAACATGGCAAGATGGTTGCTGCTTCTCACCCTCTAGTCACTGTGACTGTGACCGATGCACGAGGACAGCTTCTTCATATGGACACTGTTGGTCCAGCTAGAGTGCAGTCGGCTGAAGTGGTATGTTCTTGTCGTGGTTAATGATTTCTTGAGATTTTTTAGGTATTTTTTTGGCTTGAAGGATGCGACTTTCAGTCATTTTTGAGGATTATTTAGTAGGCTATCTAATGAGCTCCCTGGTGCCTTACGAGCGATCTGCAGTGATAATGGCATGGAATTCAAGAATTCCTACTTTGAGGAGTTCTGTGATGAGACAGGTGTAGAGAATCAGTTCTCTTTTCCACACGTCCCCCAGCAAAGTGGCGTTGTGGAGAGGAAGAATCGCACCTTGGTCGAGATGGCTAGGACGATGCTGGATGAGTACGCTACACTTAGGAAGTTTTGGGCAAAGGCTATAGCTACTGTGTGCCATGTTTCAAATAGAGTTTTTCTAAGAGCACACTTGCATCATACTTCTTATGAGTTGAGGTATGGGCGAAAGCTTAGTGTCTCACATTTTCATGTGTTTGGTTGTAAGTGTTTTATTTTGAAGTCTGGGAACCTAGATAAGTTTGAGTCACGATCTTGTGATGGTATCTTTTTGGGTTACTCGACTTCTTCGCGGGGTTATATGGTTTGGAACTGCAAGACTAGCAAAATTGTAGAGACCTGTGAAGTGACTTTCGACGAGGCCAGTCCTAACACTAGGCTTGACATCTCAGGTTCTGTAGTGTAGTCCGAAACCATTTTTGTAGATGATGAGGAGGATGGAGATGAAGGTTGTCTACCTGATCCAGTCCATCCTTCCCTTGAGGTGCCTGCTTCTACTACTGCAACTCAAGGAGATCAGCCCATTCCTTCCAGTTCCTCTGGAGCTAGTGGCTCTGTTCCTACCTCCTTAGCTCATGAGGTAGAGGCCACTTCCTCTTCTCATCCAAGTCCTCCCCATCTATCTAGAGACATCATCCTTCAGATCAGATCATAGGAGATCTTTTTGAGCGTGTCACACGCTCAAAGTCTGACTTGTCTCACTTCTATCTTCATTCTACTTTTTTCACCTCTTTCAAACCCAAGGATGTCTGTCATGCTCTTTTTGATGAGTCTTGGGTCAATGCCATGCATGAAGAACTAGAAAAAATTTGACGGAAACAAGGTCTGGTCGCTTGTTGAGCCCCCTATCGGTTATAATGTCATAGGAACCAAGTGGGTCTTCAAAAACAAGCAGAGTGAGGATGAGGTAGTCATTCAAAACAAGGCTAGGCTGGTAGCTCAGGGTTTCTCCCAAGTTGAGGGTTTAGATTTTGAGGAGACCTTCGCCCCTGTAGTTAGGCTAGAGGCCATTAGGATTTTGCTAGCATTCGCAGCGTCTAAGGGCTTCAAGCTGTACCAGATGGATGTTAAGAGTACCTTCCTCAATGGGTATATTGAGGAAGAGGTCTGTGTTAGACAGCCTCCAGGTTTCAAGAACCCCAAATACCCAAACGATGTCTACAACCTTTCCAAAGCCTTGTATGAACTTTAGCAAGCCCCTAGAGCTTGGTATGAGAGGCTTAAGTCCTATTTGTTGAGTCATAGGTTTGAGATGGGTAAAGTAGACAAGACCTTGTTCATTCATAGACTTGGCAATGACTTTCTACTTGTCTAGATTTATATGGATGATATTATCTTTGGTGGCTCTTCTCATGCTCTGGTTTTCTAGTTCTTTGATGTCATGAGCGCGGAGTTTGAGATGAGCATGATGGGCAAGTTGAGCTTCTTCCTTGGTTTCTAGATCAAGCAGACTCGGGAGGGTACTTTCTTACATCAAGGCAAGTACACTCGAGACCTCCTGAGACGCTTTGACATGAGTGAGGGAAAGTCGGTGTCAACATCGATGGCAACATCAACTTCACTCGATCCAGATGAGGATGGCGAGCCAGTAGATTAGAAGGAGTACAGAAGCATGATAGCAATCTCTTGTACCTCATTGCCTCGAGGCCAGACATACACTTCGCCGTGTGTCTGTGCGCTCGATTCCAGGCCTCCCCTCGCATATCGCACCGCCAGGCGGTGAAGCGCATCTTCAGGTACCTTCGAGCTACTCTATACTATGGTATCTGGTACTCTTCATCCTCCTGTCTTTCCCTTAGAGCCTTCTCTGATACAGACTTTGCTGGCTGTAGGATAGATAGAAAGAGCACTTCTGGCACTTGCCAATTCATTGGTACTTTTCTTATCTCTTGGTCTTCTAGGAAGCAGTCTAGTATTGCATAGTCTACTGCAGAGGCCGAGTATGTTGCAGCCGCTAGTTGCTGCAGTCAGGTGTTTTGGATAGTTTCGACCTTGTGGGACTTTGGGTTAGTCATAGATAGTGTTCCTCTCTTCTGTGATAACACTTCTACCATTAACATTGCCAAGAACCCAGTGCAGCACTCCAGGACCAAGCACATACATATTAGATATCATTTCCTTAGAGACCATGTGGAGAAGGGTGACATGGTGCTTCAGTTTGTAGAGAGTGACCACTAGTTGGCTGACATCTTTACCAAGCCTTTAGATAGCTCGAGGTTTCGACCTTGCGGGGAGAGCTCAGGGTGGTTTGTACTTATGAGTTACTGTTAGGGGAAGCTTCTTGCATCTTATGTACAATATTGTTCATATGCTCCTATTTCATTTTGTTGCATTCTTTTGGGTGTATTTGGGTTATTGTTTCTAGAATAGACTAAAGTGGTTATCTTTCTCAGTTGTTTAGACTTCTTCCTCTCATCTTATGATTCTAGGATGCTGCTTATTAGTTGTGCCTCTTCTCACTAGGTTGAGTTCATTCACTTCTTATAGGTCTAGTGAGGGTTGGGCCCCCTTGGGTAGATAAGGAACGTGTTTACTCTCTAGTGTGTTAGATGATAAGCTAATAGTTCTAGAGCCATATGGGGTAGTTGAGAGCCAGTCTGAGCCATAGTACTTTTTGTATCTTGTCTATGCTTTAAGGGCTGCTATTTCTTCTTTTTGTCCAAGCTTCTTCCTCCTTGCTTTCTGTTTTGGTTTAGGGGGAGTTCATTTGAGATTTTCTGAAATTTAAAGATGTCATAACTCAACTTGAACTAAAATTGCTTCACATGCTGAGGGGAAGCTGGATTTTCTTGCATCTCATGGCATTTAATTTCAGCATTGTGCATTGTAATATAATTACATGGAGCCTTGTTTATTATCCCTATATGACATGATAAAATTACATTACATCTTGCCATGATTTGTGCTAGGGTGCTAGATTTATTATGACTTTCTATGTTTAGCCTAGTCTTTGCTATGATAGCTTGAGTAAATGTGCACAACTTAAATTAAATCATGTCCTATCAGATCTTGTGACTAGTCTAGCTCTAGTTATCCTCTTATGATTCATGCCATGTCAAATAGGCTGAGTTGAGTCTTGAATCTACATTGAGCTTTAGATTGAGCTATGCTAGTTCTTTAGTGAAGCATGAGTTAGTATTAACTCTCTGTTCTTGAACTAAATCTAGAAAATGCAAAAGGATCTCTTTTGTGCGAAAAAATTGATCCCACCAATTCTTTCTCATGAGATGGCTTGCCATTACACTAGGCATAAACTTAGGGGAAGTTTTGGATGATCAAGATCATTTCCTTAAGCTTCTTGCTTAGAATGGTCGCATAAGGCTTGAGATCAAGCACATGGCTACGCAACAAGAAAAATAGTTGAAACAACAGTTGATGAGGACATCACTTCTTCGGATACACACAACACTCCTCCACTTGACATTTAAGGACCAATCACTAGAGCTCGCGCCCGACAATTGAATTTACAGGTGAGCTCGTTCCTAAGTACTTCTTTTTGTTCATTTGAGAATCGATTGCTACCTAATGATTTAATTATGATTAGGAACCATGGAGAGGACCTGGAAGTACTTGGAGAAGGACTACGAGACGCACAAGTCCAGCAAGGGCGGTCGAATCATGTTGGAGGGCCAACTCAAGCCGACTTCGAATCCAATTCGGAGTCCAGGACCAGGCCGCACTAAAACGGACGCCCAGATCGCATCCGGGCTCCGTTTTGGAGATTCTACATATGGATGGAAAGCGGAGAATACAAACTTTCCAATGGCTCTGGTCCCATGTCAAAATTGCTTCTGAGTCAACAGGAATCATCGAAACAAGTGGGCGTTCAGAATCTATCAGGGTGCCGCGTCACCGTCTTTTGGGCCGTTTGGCTTTGTATCGTGTTGGAGCCCATTAGGGCGCATCCAGGGGTTTTGCACGCCCCTCACTCCTTTATATCCAGCCGCCACCCCCACCATTAGGGTTTGTGTTTTGCTTAGATTAATCTGTTTTTGAACAGTTTCACCATTTATCGGTTTGTGAGACCCCAACTTTCGAGTGCTAAATCAATACATCTGTAATTCAGTTGTGTTCTTCTTTGTTCTTGCTTGTATTCTTTGATTCACAGGCGAGGATTTGCCTTCTTGGTGAGGTCAACCGGGCTGCGCACAGTTGATAACCTGAGGAGACGTGGTGCTGCGATTGCAGGGTTCAGAACGTGTTGTTCGGAAGCCGGATCCATTAGGGCGCGTCCAGGGGTCCCTGGAGATTCATCCGGTGATCCCAGAGATGCCGCTACCAGAAAGGCTGAGGAGGGATCGAAGTCCCCCATAGCAGTACGCCCAATGGAGGACTCATCTCCCCCAAGCGGCAAGGGTCAATCCGACCATGATGAGGGCTCGCAGCGCGATGATGGGTCCGCTCCCAAGTGCTCAAGTCCCACTGTGTCACCCCACGTAGTTTTAGAGAGCCCCAGATTCTGCCAATCGGGAAGCATATCGCCAATTCCTAGTGACTCTCTGGACGACCCGGCAAAGGCCATGGGCGGGCACACTCCGTGTTCGTCCGCATTCTCACATGGAACAGATCAGGCTGGGGATGGTTATAACCCAGACTTCCCCTACTTGGTAGCGTTTATTCCAGGCCACCAGATGGTCTCGCTCGATGACTCTTCAGATGAGGGGGCGTCCCTCAGAAGTGGAGATTCTAGACAGGAGGTTTTTGCCCTACCCTCATATTCTCATCACCCTCTCGGAGGAAGACCTAAGTATGCTCCCCAGCGATCACACTCTTCCTCCTCTGTTGGGGATGGTGATAAGACCTCTATTGATGAGCTCGATCAGTACTTTGATGAGCATGAGAGAAATCCTAGAAATACTCACTCTCCTCTAAGGCAGCCCTTGTTTGCATCAGAGGTCGAGGATCCCGAGACTTCTCGGCAAAGACAACTTGTTGCCCAGAGTGCTTTGCCTGGGCAGGCCCAGTATTAGTCCGAATAGGCACGAGAGCTTCAACGAATCAATGACTTGCTCGAGAACCCGACTCAAGAGCTTGCTTGAGCGCTAGGCTACGACCACTTCGCTGAAGACATAGCACGAAGGCTCCGCGACGTGATGGCCTGACTTGAGCAACCTCATTGATGTCACTCCGAAAGTGACAAGGTACGACCACATCTAGTCATTCACCAAACTTGCCTCACAGGAGTCGGTATGGTGATGGGGCACGTCGTACTCCCGATCGCAATGTCAGCTGGAGGAGAATGCCCCTGGTTGCTTCAGATCAGCAAGTCGACGCTCGGTCACCACTTCAGGCAAAAAACCTATAGCAGCAAATGGACTACGAGTGTCTTCCTCAAGTGGATGAGACCTATTACAGGTCCGATATGCCTACTGTCGGGTAGTGCCGAGTGTGTTCGCCTGGCGATGCCAACTACCCATTTCCACAAAGGAGACATCAGGAGATCATTGCTGGAAGCCGAGCATTTGTGCCCGACCTCCGAGCAGTGCGCTAGACATCATGGTTTCAACTGGTGAGCATGGAGAAATTCAACGGGTCTCAGAATTCCATCGAGTTCCTTCAGATTTACACAATCGCGGTCCGGACAGCAGGAGGCGAGCAGTCATGGCCAACTATCTTCCGACGGTGCTCGAAGGATTTGCTTGATCCGGGCTACTCAACCAACCCTTCGAGTCGATCTACTCGTGGCAGCACCTCTGCGACCTTCTCATCGTCAACTTCTAAGGTACATACAATTGCCCTTGGAAGGAGGACAACCTGCATCAAATGTGCCAAGGCAGCGATGAGACCCTACGGCAATTCATCTAACATTTTATTCAGGTTCAAAATTCAATTCTGGAGGTGTCTGATGCTACTATTATTAGAACATTCCACCAGGGGGGTCCGCAATTGGATATTCACAGAGAATATCGCCCTGAACCCTTCAACCAACGTCATCGAGCTTTTCAAGATGGCTAATCGGTATGCAACTGCTGCCGAAACAATCGAATGAACCAGGACCATCGACCAGGCCGACCACCATTCCAAGGAGCAAGGTGATGGTGGCAAGTGGAAAGAGAAAGCCAAGAAACCTAGAGATAGTTTCTCTAGAGTACAAAGATATGTGGATGGCTCCCATCTACGACTACCTTCGAAAGGTTCAATACCCAACGACGATCCCAAAGCAGATCGTCTTGCCCGCAATGCCAAGATGTATACCTTAGTCGATGGAGTACTCTATAAAAAGGGTACTCAGAGAGTTCTCATGCAATGTATTTCACAGAAAGAAGGATTAAAACTCCTTCATGACATATACAGGGGCATCTATGGAGTATATGCTTCCTACATAATGTTGGTTAGTAAGGCCTTTCGATAAGGTTTCTACTGGCCAATAGCCCTCAGTGACACTAGAGATCTGGTTAAGAAATGTGTACAATGCCAATTTCATAGCTGGCAAATACACCAACTAGCTCAGGCTCTTCAAACCATTCCATTGTCTTGGCCTTTTGCGACATGGGTCATGATATCCTGGGGCTGTTCCCAAGAGCACCGGGTGCTTCGAGTTCCTCTTCATAGCTATTGATACATTCACAAGGTGGATCAAAGCCGAACCAGTCGTTGGGATAACAACGAAAGCCGCAAAAAGGTTCTTAATGAAAAGTGTAATTACTCGATTTGGAGTCCTAAGTCGGATAATTACAAATAATTGTAAGCAATTTTCGAGTGAAAAATTCCAAAAATTTTATGACGAATTAGGTACCAAGTTATGTTTCACTTTGGTCGCCCATCCTTAAAGTAATGGGGCAGTCGAGCATGCGAATGGCCAAATAATGCAAGGAATCAAAACTCGAGTCTTTCACCAGCTTGTAAAGTGCTCAGGGGCTTGGGTTCAAGAATTACGTTTAGTAATATGGGCGATTCGCACAACTCTGAGTTGGGCAACAGGTGAGACTCCATTTTTCCTAGTTTTTGGGGCTGAAGACATGGTTCCTCCAGATCTAAAGATCTGGTTGGCACAAGTCAAGAACTTCAACGACTCTAACCAAGAACAGTTTCGAGCAGATGATATCAACCCGCTCGAAGAAAAGAGAAACCAAACCTTAATCCGTTCAGCGGTCTATCAATAGGCAATACGTAAGTATTACGATTGTAAGGTCCAGCCTAGTAGCCTTGCTATAGGCGACTTGGTATTGAGGAAAATCCAATCCTAGTCTAATCGGAACAAGCTTTCCCCCAACTGGGAAGGTCCTTACACCGTGGTCTAAGTCACACGCCCTGGCCCTGTACGACTTGCTACGCAAGACGGCCAGATTCTCTCAAACTCTTGGAATATCGATCAATTATGCAAGTTTTATATGTAAATATTTCCACCCTTTTTCAATAATAATTTCATTTTATGCAAATTTTTATTGTTGTATGCCTTGTAGAGCATCTCTTATATTAATTCGACCACTTCTAGCACATCCAATTTATAAACTGGTCAGATACGGGAATACCACTAGTCGAAATCTCTCCTTTCTGTATGTGGTCCTGCCCATAAGAAGGAGCTTCCTACTGTCAGTATATTCCTAACTCTTGCTACCAGCATACAACAAATTGTGTTGCCTACGAACGCGTTGAATCAATATAATAGAAGACAATCTAAGTATTTATCCTTTGATCGTTCATGCCATCGATTAGTTTCAACCTGGTCGAAAGGGAGTAACATCACCTAGTCAGAGTCACTCATCTTTGGATGTGGTCTTGCCCACTAGAAGGAGCTCCTTAGCGTCGACTCGTTCCTCACTTTCGCTGCTAGTACGTGACAATCGAATTCGATAACGATGGTCGGATATATTACTATGCTCTCTACATACTTCACTCTACACTATTTGCTTTGTTTCATCGCATAAACAAAGTAAATAGTTAGGGGCTAGGATAGAGTTATCAATTAACTCTATTTTTTAGTCATAATTTTATTTCTCTTTCATTTTTTGTTTTTTTATCTTATGAGTACTAATTGCTTAATGTGACAAGATGCAGGATAAGAAAGAAGTTCATTCATCATTCAAAGGTAAGTTTTTACAGAATTATTTTTATTTACAAACTATTATACTTTGGAGGAGAGGAAGAGCCAAGTTCCATTTCTTCGGACACTTGTCGTCCAAATAGCTCTACTTCTTCAATCAGGCAAGATGCCTCCTCCAAAGAATAGGCGAAGTCGTGCTCGATGGGGTGCAGGTTTAGGTTCCGGTCGCATGCCTTGAGTTTTGCCAATGCATAGCTTACTGCGCCTTGGACTACATCCCTGATTGACTCCATCTGATCAGCCTTCAGAGTAGCCAGATGCTTTTCCAAGTCTTGGCTTGTAGCAAAATCGTACTCGTATGGGTGGAGGTAGTTTCCTCAGTGGGAATTATCTTTTTTGCACCGAACTCATCAAGTAGATTGTTCAGAAGAAGGCCGTAGTCTTGAAGGTTCGTCTTCATTGACTTCATCTCTTCTTCGCTATGAGTCCTTGCTTCAGAAAGGTGTTTTTTTCGGCCATGGATTCTGCGAAAGAGTAAAGTTGCTCAAGGCAATATTCGTTATAGTCATAAACTCTTCTGCGACCACGTAGTCATTACGAGCACGTAGTCATAAGTCTCACTACGACTACTCCATGGTCGTAAATCTTTCTATGACCACATAGTCATAAATCCTACAAAACTAGTTTCAAAAAACTAGTCGAAGGTGAAGTTTTTCTTACATGATAGCTGAGTTTCAAGTAGCTTAATCCTCTCACCTTTTTCTTTACTAATACGAGTAAGCTCTCCGATCACTTTGGTTTTTTCTTCTATCTTGGTGAGCAGATTACTCGATTCAATTTCTCTTTTTGTTTAAAAAAGAGAAAGGTAAAAGAAAGGCCAGAAAGATGCTTAAATAAACAGACTTAAGCTTCAGGGTTTACCTTTTATTTTTTTCTTCTAAATTTCTGGCGGCGGAGTTGGCTTTTATGAGGCTTATCGATAGATTAGATTTTTCTTCCTTAAGCCTCTTGGCATCAGCCTTCTCATTTTCGAGTGTGGAAGACAAGACCTCTGCATCTAGCCAGGACCTGTAAAGGTTAAAGGTAAACCTAAAATTCTGGTTGTGTGGTCAAGACAGAATTCAACTACATAAGTTAAGAGACTTACGATGTCGCTGCCTTCTTGGAGATTTCGACATTCGCTTGTTGTAGGAGCACAAGCCGTCTGTGGTACTCAGCCACAGTCGCCATGTCTTCTAATGCTCTCTAGATAAAGAAAGGCAGTGAGAAATAAGTAGAAGCAAAGTATGAATACTTGAGTTATCAATACTCACATTCATACTCCTATGAGAAAAATTCCCGAGCACCCGCCCGGAATCTCTTAGTTGGTCGAGCTCTTCGACCCTAGTCTACCACACCTTCTTGAGACATTCATCATCGAAGATGTACTACTCATTTGGGATATCGTTGGTGGTGTGGGACTAGGTTCCGAGCTTGACTAGAAGAAGATCCAACCACAAAGGGTGGATTAAAAAATGAAGAGAAGAAGTTAGGATGTTCTTCTTGTCCTCTAGCACTTTCCTTCGCTATGACCACTCCAGTGGTCATAGTCTCTAAAGTATTGGCTATAGCTTTTGTCACTGCAATGGTTGTTTCTTTGACCACCTTCTACAACGTCTATTTGATGGTGAGAAAAGCCGTAGGAAACTTAGGCGATGGAGAGGCCGAAATACAATCACAACAAGCAAATCAGCGGTTGAAAAGACAAAGGTAAAATACAATATATGTACTTGCATTTTTATACCTTTTAGTCATTGCTTTCAGTGCGAATCTGAAGGAAACCTTCCCAAAGTGTGGTTTCTTCGACTTCTTTTCCACAACCATGTTTGGTTGCAGGAGAGTAAGGATCTCTTCGACCGTGTCCGGTCGGGAGTCTTTAGCCTTTTTGACCACATCTGGTCGAAAGTCTACAGCAAGAGTTGCTGTACTTTCCTTTTCTTGTCCCTCCTGATGGTCGGAACTAGCTTCGATCATTGGGACAATCTCCTACCCGATCATAGGTTCTACCATCATGGCAATCTCCTTCACAAAAGACACAAAACTCTTCTAGTTTACCTTTTTAGGACACTTGATAAAGCCTTCCAGTTTGCTAGTTTACCTTGATCTCAGGAGTCGATTGATTCAATTCGGCTACCTCTATTTCACTTGTCGTGCCTATATCCACGACAAATTGTTGTATAGGAGCGTTCGAAGCAGTCGGAGGAAGAATTTTAAGGGGGACAACTTCATCTGCGCTCCCATTTTTCTTATCGACTGTCTTAACCAGCTGATGCCTTTTGGCCAGAGGAGTTTTCACTCTTTCTACCTCCTCGACCACCATCAATTCGACGCCTTGGTTGTCTTGATGGGAACCCATACCAACGCTCTACAAAAGAGGAGGATACCACTTGGTCATGCTCTATAACTAATAAGTCTTAAAGATGAAGTCGATTTTTCGATTACCTTTAAGCATTCTTCCCTCTCCTTGGTAGAAACATCCACCAATATACGAGGAGCCTCCACGTCAAGTGATGGAGCCTTCTCGCAAATAGCCTTCACTCGAGAATTGATTTCCTCCAAATCAAGGTCTGTACAGATAAACATGGTAGTCGATAAGAAGTGCTCAGAAAATGTAACCTAGTTACGGATACGAGTGCTAGTATCGCTTACCATTCTCATAGTCCCAGTTCGAATCCGAGACTCCTGAGTACATCCACATAGGATGTGCTCAACGCTTCAAGGGACTAATGCGGCATGTGATGAAGTCCTTCACCACATGCCAACTTGTAAGCCCCTTGTCCCTTTGCTCCTTGATGACTGAGATGTAGGGAGCTATTCTTGTAACGTCTTTAGAGGCTAAGTTCCAAAGACTGTTCTTCTCCTCGGCCTTCCCAATGAAGGAGAGGTTGTCCTCACTAGTCGTCTCCCAGTAGAACCACCTCTTCTTCCATCCCAGCCATGAAGATCGAGTAATCATGGGGATGTAAAGCTCCGTCTTTCCATCATGGAGCTTCAATCCGCAACTCCCAGCAATCCCCGCTTACCGGCTCATCTCGTAGTAGAACCAGAAGAGTTCGAGGTCTACTGGGATACCCAGATATGCCTCGCATTGATATACAAAGACGCTGAGCATTGTGATCAAATTGGGAACCAAGTTCACCAACTCGACTCTGAAATACTCAAGAACAAACATCAAGAAGGGATGAGCAAGGAGACGAAGGCCATACTCACAGTATGCCTGGAACACTGGAATCTCTCTGATCTATCCAAATGGCCAGCGTTGCCCGGTGGCTTCGATCCATCTGACGAATCACCGCGGCAGCATCTTCTCCGCTATCTCCAACGCCTTCATCTTGGGATGATCCATCTCCGATTCAGCCCAAACTGAAGAAGACTACATCATTCTTTCGAGGGATTGGAAGGGATTCATGCAAGATTGGAGATTGATTAGAGGTGGAGAGCTCGAATGAGTTGAAGCAAATGAGGAAGTGAAAAACCAGAAGTCACCCCCGGTAAGTCCTTATAATCAATGTGTCAGTTGCTTCTCTCGGGAACTGAATGTTTACTTCGGGAACCGAACGTTTACTTTGGGAACTGACTCGACGGACAGATCGAGGGAAATTGACTTCATTTTTTCTGTTCGATGTCTTTCTGTCTTCACAACTCAAGTGAAATTACCAAGTCGACCAAGCAAATTCCTAGTCGATAAGGGGCAAGAAGGTCTTTGCTTTTGACCACTCTTTATTTACGACCATGCTTAGTTGAATGAGTTATTTTCACTTGAAGTTGGGGGGCTAGATGATGAGAATAGAATAATCCTCAAATTATTATGTCATTATATTTCTTGAATATACCCCTTATCGATAAGGAGTAAATACAGCAGGATGGTCGTAAGCTCTTCTATGACCACATAGTCATAAGCTTTTCTATGAACACACAGTTGTAAGGCTTACTACGACTATCCCTTCTACGACCATGTGGTCATAAATCCTTCTACGACCACATAGTCGTAAGTCTTACTGCGACTATCCCATGGTCATAAGTCCTTCTACGACCACATAGCCGTATGTCTTACTGTGACTATCCCTTGATCGTAAGTCCTTCTATGACCATGTGGTCATAAATCCTTCTACGACCGCGTAGTCGTAAGTCTTACTGCGACTATCCCATGGTCGTAAGTCCTTCTACGACCATGTAATCGTAAGTCTTTCTACGACTACTCTGTGGTCATAAGAATTCCTATGACGAGTCTATCTCTAACCGACTTGTCTACTACAATGAACTACACGGTCGGTTTGTCTGACAAGGTGGTCAGAACATGTGTTAGTCCACTAACTGCACACGATTTCTCTTTAACAATAATGTCTACATGGCGAACGACCCTCTTATGTCTCTTTGATAGTAACTTTTGTCAGGAGGTTATCATCCGAAGCGTTGAGGCGTCTTTCGGTGCGGGACAGCTGCCATCGCTTCGTCGACTTTATAAAGGTTAACATCAAAGGGAGAGAGGATGGATTGTAATCCAAGTGAATCATTTGCATAAGAGAGCACTAGCCATTCATGTAATTCTCTGTTGTAATCTTCTTTCTAGTGATTAGTGATTACACAAGACGTAGGGTTGTTATTCTCTTAGGAGAAGGCTCGAACTTGGATAAAATTCCACGTGTCTTTACTCTGCATGCACATACGTAAGGTCTTCTGAGAGATTCCCCAAATCCAAACAAATCATATGTAAGATCGATATTAAAACATCAACAACTTCTTTTTGTGCTGAAAAGGGTTTAGACCGTCAATTTTTGTTAGCTCGAGTGCCTCAACAAAATGGTATGGTCGAATGTAAGAATAGAACTCTGGTCGAGATGGCTAGAACAATGTTAGATGAACATGCTGCTCCTAGAAAATATTGGGCTGTAGTTGTTTTGACTGCCTATTACATTTCAAATAGATTTTTCTTGCAAGCTAAACTGCATAAGACTTCCTATGAGCTTTGGTTTGGTTATTATCCTAATATTTCTCACTTAAGTGTGTTTGGGGGTAGATGATTCACACTTAAACATGGCAATCTTGATAAATTTCAATCTAGATCCTATGATGGCATCTTTCTTGGTTATGCAGTTCACACTCGAGACTATCGTGTACTCAACTTAAAAACTAACAAAATTGTTGAGACCTACGAGGTCACTTTTGATGAGGCTAGTCTTGGTACTAGACCCGACAATGCAGGTGTACTGGTCACTGTCGCACTTGATGACATCTTCTATGACTCCAACGATAACAACAAGGAGTTCTCGGGCCACTCTATGACACCTATGACCGCCTCTGCGACCATTCCTTCAAATGGTATTCCTACGACTACTCATGAGGTAGAGGCTATTACAACCACTACGACCTCTTCAACTACATCTACAACCACTCCTATGACCACTTCTCAAGCTCCTCTACAAATTCAACAAAGTCATCCCCCTGAACTAATGATCGGTGAGTTAAACGAGAGAGTTCTTTGTAGCAGGTATAACTCCAATGCCTTAATATGCTCATTTTGCCTTCATTTCCTCTTTTGAACCCCAAGATGTAAATCACATTTTATCTGATGAGTCTTGGATTAATGTCATGCATGAGAAATTAAAAAACTTTGAACATAATAAAATCTAGTCTTTGGTTTCACCTCCCCATGGTCATAATGTTCCAAATCTTATTGGAACTAAATAGGTCTTTGAGAACAAACAAAGTGAGGATGGTGTTGTTGTTCAAAATAAGGCTAGACTTGTGGTTCAATGATTCACTCAAGTGAAGGTCTTGACTTTGGTGAAACATTTGCTCCTATTACTGATTAGAAGACATTAAAATTCTATTAGTACTTGCTGCATCAAAAGGTTTTAGACTATATCAATTGGATGTGAAAAATGCTTTTCTTAATGGCTATATTGAAAGGGAAGTTTATGATATACAACCAAACGGCTTTGAGAATTCTAAGTTTCCTGATTATATCTACAAATTGTCCAAAGCTCTATATGGTCTAAAACAAGCACCTAGAGCACGATTTATAGACTTAAATCATATTTTTTTAAAAAATAACTTCCAAATAGGTAAGGTAGATAAGACTTTATTTACTCTCAAGCATGGCAATGATCTTTTACTCGTTCAGATTTATGTGGATGATATCATTTTTGGTGGTTACTCTCATGCTCTTATTTCTATGTTTTCATATACTATGAGCAGGGAATTCGAGATGAGCATGATGGGAGAGCTCACATTCTTCCTAGGCTTTCAGATCAAACAATCAAAATTGGGTACTTTTGTTCATCAAACGAAGTACACCAAAGATCTACTTCGTTGTTTTGACATGGGGACATTTAAACCAATTTCCACACCCATGAGATCTACGGCTGTATTGGATCCTGACAAAGATGGAGAGCCTGTTGATCAAAAGGAATATAGAAGCATAATTGGCTCCCTTTTGTATCTCATTGCTTCAAGGCCAGCCACACTGCTCGCTTTCAAGCTTTCACACGTGCTTCACATTGTCAAGCGGCAAAGCAAATTTTCAGCTATCTTCAGACAACTTTAGAATTTGGCTTATGGTACTCTTCTTCCTCATGTTTTACCCTTAGAGCTTATTCAGATGCAGATTTCGGGGGTTATCGAATTGATAGGAAGAGTACTTCTAGCACATGTCACTTCTTAGGCATATCTCTTGTTTCATGGGCTTCTAGGAAATAGTTGTCTGTTGCACTTTTCATTGCTGAGGCTAAATATGTAGCTGCTGCTTCTTGTTACTCTCAATTGCTTTAGATGACAGCTACTCTTAAGGATTTTGGCTTAGTATTGGATAGTATTCCACTTTTCTGTGATAACACTAGTAGGATTAGTATTGCTAAAAATCCTTTGCGACATTCAACAACCAAACACATTGATATTCACTATCATTTTGTTTGAGACCATGTAGAAAAGGGAGATGCTGTCTTGCATTTCATTGATTCCATTTCACAAGTTGCTGATATTTTCACCAAACCACTTGATTCTTCTCATTTTGCTCAGTTGCGGAGTGAGTTGGGCGTGTTGCATCCTATGGAATTATTCTGAGGGAGAGCTTGGTGTTTAAATGTTTCAAAAGCTTTGTTTGTTATACTTGTCAAATAATACATCAAGTCCAGGTCTTTGAAATCAAATAATGTGTAATAGAGCTGTCTTTATCATATTTACTCATTTACTTTATAGTAGCAGTCGAAACAGGTTGTAATCAATTTATTATACTTGAACTAAAACATGATATAGCTGAAGACTTTGACTAGATTGATTGTAGATAGTACTTTATAATGTGCATCGAAAAAGATTAGCTTGATTGTGAAACCTTTTTTAAATCTTGGTCATGAGGCTTGTGTGTTTCATATTACTATCTATTTATGTTTACTTGAGTTGGCATGCTATGATAGAAATAAAAAACATAAGAAAGAAAAGATTGAAAAGATGTATGCTTCAAGCATGCCATGGTTAAACGAAAGAAAAGATACAAAACGTGCTCGATAAAAAAAGTATGCTTCAAGCATACCACCATTTGAAAGAAGTTTGCTACAAAAAAAAATGGCATCATAAAGGAAGTATGCTACAAACATGCCACATGCTTAAAAAATGAGTGTGGAGCTATAGGTTGCCATATGAGACTGCTAGTTCGACAAGATTCAAAGTTTACTTCACTTTTAGGATTACTCTTTTAGGTGTGATATCCCTTTGTGCTATTTACAGATCGGTTTGGTTATGGTCAACATACTTGTCAATAATCTAATTTGCTTAAACATGCTAAAGACTTGTTTAGACTTGCTTTTTGGTATATGACTTTGTATGATCAAGAGAGCTCTACTAGGATGACTTGGACACATTCTTAAATCAATGCAGAGTGACTTGATAATTTACAAAGTTTCTGGATGTTTACTCTCTTTTGCTCCTTTTTAGAATTATTCTCTCTCTTTAGTTCTTGATGATTTCATTTGCAAAGGGGGAGAAATTAGAGAAAGGGGGAGAATTTTTAGAGAGTTTGGGGAGAAGGAAAAATTGAACCAAAATCACTCTCTGGAGTTGAGGGGGACTTTACTGAGTTTTGTTTTCTAAGGTTTCTATGCTTTCTTCCAGCTTTCTGTGCTTTCTGCTTTGGTCGGTGTTCTATGTGCGCTGCTTTCTTCGAGCTTTCTATGCTTTCTGCTGTGGTCAGTGTTCTTTGTGCGCTGACTCTCTTCTTCCTATGATCTACAACTTTGACTTTTTTCTTTTGCAAATATCCCATTCAAGATTTTTTGAGGTGTTGTCAATGTATTCATCAAGAGGGAGATTGTTAGACCATGTGGCGGTTGTACATTTTGTTAATGATGAATAATTAACATTTGGGTTTCATTAGAATTTGCGTTTTGGAATGTTCTGGTTGATGCGCTTCTGTGCTTGAATTTTCAAGACAACATTTCAACCTCGACTAGCTTCGACAACGGTAAGTTGACATTGCAGGTTTCGACCACGATAAGTTTCGACCATGGCGTTTCGATCATGGTATTTCGACCACGTCAGACTTCGACCACAACATTTCTATCACTGCAGAATGGCCACGGCAGGAAATTGTAGGCTTCAACCTCGAACAACAAACTGGTCTTAGCTAGAGTAACCGGTCAATAGTCATAGACTTTACTGGTGGTATTCAATAGTTGTAGAGTTCACAGGCTTTGTCATAGTTGTAGACTTTGTGGGCTGTTGTCATAGTCGTTGGCTTGGCTTTGCGATCGGCTACCGTAGGCTTCATGATCGGTACTTGTAAACTTCGAGTGCTTTCTAGTGCTTTAATTCTTGTGATCTTCGAGTACCTCGAGTACTCATGTGGGGTCAGTGGTTGACTGATCTATGCATGGCGTTCGGTAGTGGTTGTTGATGATACAGTACTAGGCAGGTACTCGGTAGCGGTTGCCCATGATACAGTATGGGTTGGTACTCGGTACCCGATGGTTTTATGGTCGGTAGCGATGCTTTGTGGTTCCCATGTGTTCTGGGCGTAGTGATAGTTTTCCCGAGTATTTGAGTTTGTGAGTACTTGATGAGCAAGTGACCGGACTTTGCATGGAGGGCATAACCGGTCATAATGAGTGATCTGATGTTGGTGATATCGGAGAGCATGGAAAATGTGATCGTGGACGACCTGGTTGGTGTCTGTGTTGGTTTGGTTCTTATCTGTGGATAGACGAGGGTGTGTTACTTGTCTATGTGTACTGATGACGGTCAAGTTAGGAAGAACTTGTGCCGGGAAAATGTTTCTTTGGTCTTTGATGTGCAGGTTGGTGTAGAGACGATCATGGTCAGTGATGAGGATGATCGAGACTAGGATGGGGAAGTCTGAGATTCAGATGATCGCGAATGTCATGCAAGGTGGTCGGGTTAACATCGGGGCACGTGGAGATCAAAGATGGTGGTTCGTAGGGAAGCTACGGGCAGTGCGGTCTAGGGGCTTCAACACAGAAGTTGATGAGGAGTGATGAAGATGCAGGAGGTGCTACTTTGGAGGCTTCATCATGTGGTGTGTTAGGAGTTGTGGATGGAGTCCATAGCTGAAAAGATTGAGAGTTTGAATAAAACCCGTGTTCAGAATGGTTTCGAGTCCCTTGGTTTTCGGTAGAGATAAGGTTTTGAATCCGTGTTTGAGATAGACATGGTTTGTAATGTTAGCCTATAAAAACAGGGAGAGGCTATGGGTTAACAGATGAGTTTCTAGAGAATTCTAAGAAGGTTTTGGCTTTAGTTTTTGGCTAGGGCTTTTACGGTTGTTTGTGAAAGCACTTTGTAAATCCATGAAATTTCAGCAATAAAGATAGTTTTGAATCAATCTGGTTCTTGATTTGCTTGAAGTGCACTGGTGATTGCTGATGATTTGGATCTTACGACCACGTTCAAAAGTGATCGAGCAGAGCGGTCATTCAAGCAGTCGTACGCTGGGTATTTAATCAGGCGATTTATTCTCGAGTGGTCAAAAGTGTTGTCGGCAATATTCAGAACAGAGAAAAAAAATGTACTATAGCTGAATCCATAGACTTGAGGCTATGACAAGAACAGAACAACAGAGAATATGCACTAACTCAAAGAATAACCAACAAATCAAACTAGCAGAATATCTCTAAACTGTCACTGAGATCTCAAATATGACTAGTTTCCTCATTGAGCATTTTCAAAAGCCCACAATCTATTCTTCAAAGTCTTCCCAGTGCTAGCAATTATCACATATTTCAAAGATGATTAAACAGAGATATCACACTAGAACGATAAACATATACATAATAGGAATTAAGAGTGTAAAGAACAACTTATTGGGCGATGGCAATCCAAGCCACCGAGATGACAATAAGGGCAAGGCTCATCGCAAGGACGATGTCCTTGAAAACCAATCATCGACGTATGCACCAATATCGCCGAAGAGGTTAACGGAGATACAATACCCAACTTCATAAATTAGTACTCACAAAATTATGAAGCCGAGATGCAAGTTTTGCCGCACAAGGCCAACGCAATCCCCAATCGGATGAAGCAACTGAGAGTTTACGACCACAGCCACTTACAACTGCATCAGATCGACCATGGCAGGTCGAGCACGGCAGATCAACCATCGCAGGTCGACCATGACGGAACAACCATGGCAGGTCGAGCATCACAAAATGAGCACACGGTTGAACAACCATGGCGGATCAACCACGACTGGATGACCACAGCTGAACAACCACGGCAGAATGACCATGGTTTGTCAACCACGGCAGAACAACTATGGTTGGTCAACCATGGCTGAACGTCCATGGCAGATCGAGGACGACAAATCAACCTTGGCAGATCAACCAACAACCAAGGCCGACTACACCACATAGAATCAACATAGCCTTGTTGGTGTGGAAATCACCGAGACCCCAGTGAGTTCACGAGAGTAAACCGCACAGGAGATCAAGAGAAAACCACCGCCACTTGCTCTCTGACCTTGGTATGTTCTCTTGCTTGCTCTCGATTGCTCTCTCGAAAGCTTTCCCATCGCTCGCTACAAAGAAAAATGGGGAAGATCCAAAATCTGAGAGGGGAAATGGCGCCGCACCAGCCGCTAGACCAAGTCCGGCACAAGAAGAGGAGAGCTCGATCTGACCGCTTCTCTTGGCTGCTCGGTCGACTGACCACATCCCCCTACCTCATATCTCTTACAGGTGGGCCCCACACTAGGATTTCTTTTCCTCTTTCTTTAATTCAAAAATGGGAGAAATTCCATATTGCCCAACAGCTGTTTGAAACATGAATGCACCCAAAGAACAATTGCCTGATGTAGCAGATGACCATGTCGGCTAATGGCATCATGTGAAAGGTCACATCAAGAGCCTGGTGAGTGCTCGAGAGACTAAGTAGTACCTTTCGGTTGACGTACATTTCTCAGGTGCTCCCTTCTATTAGGAACTTGCTGAAGTTGTGCAACGCTGATTCAATGAACTTTGTGTATTTGTTTGAAAACTCCAACTACACTAATTTGGACCCACTACAATTTCCAGCTGGTTATTTAGCATAGTTCTTGCGTTTTACCCGTGTAGAAGCACTTACTTATAAGACAAAAGTGGAAGAGAAGGAGCTATCTGGTGGCAGTTAAATGCAGTAAAAGAAAGAGGTAAGGTAAATGCATTTGTGTAATTCCTGATTCACTCCATTATTATTGTTCAACTTTCTTCAACTTGGGATTAAAATTACATGGAACATACTTGAATCAGTAGAATTGTAAAATTATATTTATATAGAGTCAAATGCATATAGCAAGTAATGAAGGCCACGTCAATTGCCAATAAGATATTGATATGATATTTTATTGTTAGACAATGATGAGCCTAAGATTTATGAGGAAATGATGATAAGCCTAGACTCTGAGAAATGGCTTGAAGTCATGAGATCCGAAATTCAACCCATGTATGATAATCAAGTTGGAACTTGGTCTATCCACCCGATGGTGTAAAAACCATTGAATGCAAGTGGATTTTTAAAAAAGATAGACATAGATAAAAATGTTCATATCCATAAGGCACGATTAGTGATGAAGGGTTTCAAATAAATTCAACGTGTTGACTATGGTGAAACTTTCTCGCCTGTCACTATGCTTAAATTTGTCTAGATCATTGTAGCTATTCTTATATATTTTGATTATGAGATATAGAAGATATATATGTCAAAATGGATTTTCTAAATAGAAACCCAAGTGAGAACGTATACATGGCACAACTTGAGGGTTTTGTCGATCCTCAAAATGCTAAAAAGATATACAAGCCTCAGAAATCTATCTATGGACTGAAGCAAGCTTTTCGGAGTTGAAACATTCGTTTTGATGAGATAGTCAAAGGGTTTGGCTTCACCAAAAATGAAAAAGAATCTTGTGTTTACAAAAAGGCCAGTAGGAGCACACTTGTTTTTCTAATCCTATATGTGGATGGTATATTATTGATAAAAAATGATATTTCTATGCTTGAATCTATCAAGTATTTATTAAAAAATAATTTCTCTATGAAAAACTTAGGAGAGGCAGCATATATTTTGGGCATAAATATCTATAGCGATAGAACTAAAAGGCTAATTAGATTAAGCCAAGATATGTACATTCACAAAGTATTGAAGCGACTCAACAAGTAGGATTCCAAAAAAGGGTTTCTTGCCTATGCCACATGGTATTAGTCTTAGCAAGACTTAGTGTTCTTCAACACCAGATGAGTGAGACCGAATGAGTAAAATTCTATATGCTTCTGTCATTGGGTCCATTATGCATGTCGTACTTTGTACATGCCCAGATATATGTCATATATTATAAGTGTTATGAACATATATCAGTTAGATCCAGGTGAAGATCATTGAATAGCTATAAAGAACATCTTGAAATACTTGAGAAGGACTAGGGATATGTTCCTTATTTATGGATGTGAGAAGGAGCTAGTCGTAAATGGTTACATTAATGCTAGTTTTTAAACCAATAAAGATGATTTTTAATCGCAATCTTGGTTTGTGTTTTGTCTTAATGGAGGAGTAGTGAGCTGGAAAAGTTCTAAGCAAGAGACGGTTGTTGATTCTACAACAGAGACTAAGTATATTGCAGCTTCTAAAGCTGCAAAGGAGGGTGTTTGGATAAAGAAATTCATCTCTCAACTGAGTGTGGTCTCTAGTGATTCTAGTCTAATAGATCTCTATCATGATAATAGTGGAGCCATTATGCATGCCAAGGAGCATAGATCGTATCAAAAATTTAAGCACATACTTCAGTGTTTTCACCTCATTTGTGAGATTGTTGATAGAGGTGATATGAAGATATGCAAAGTGCACACGGATTTAAATATTGCTGATTCATTGATAAAGCCTCTTCTACAGCTAAAGCATAAGGCGCACACAAGAGCTATGTGTATTACATACTTGCATGATTGACTCTACCACAAGTGGGAGATTATTAGTAATATGCCTAAAGGCAACATAGAGATGATTGTATTACTTCTATATTTATAATCTTTTGAATAATATATTATTTTGTCCATTGAATAAATGTCTTTTATATTGATCAACACATATATTGATTGATGATCATGTTTCACATATCAAATATTTTGATATTATGCTAAATCATTTCTGATTTTATGTCATTATGTGGGACAATTATGATTTACAGATCAACACATATATTGATTGATGATCATGTTTCACATATCAAATATAGGGATATCAAATCAATAATGTGGACACATGTTAGAGAGCATGGTATTGGATTGAACTACCATAAGACACTGCAGGAATTATTATATTCTTAAGTGTCATCAGTTGGTCTTATACATAGTGTATGCAGGATCCTTAGATCTAAGATTATCATAGTTTTCTACATGTGTAATACTTAACTTAAGGGTTACCAAACACTGCTCTATAACTGGATAGTCATAAAGGTAACTTTCAGGTTTACTATGAAACATGTGAAGGAATATGAGTGATCAACATGGAATTTGCCCCTTCAATATAACAGGAGAGATATCTCTAGGACCCTTGATGTGGTTAGATTAAGGAAGTGCATTGCCATACCGAATGTAGTTAAGAGTCAATCACAACTGAGTAATCCACTATAGATTCAAGTGAAGGATCAAGCTATCGTAGGATAGTACGCTTCTTGCCTTGAGTTCGATCTAGTATCATGAGGCAAAGGGATCAGTACATAAGCACTATATAGGTTCATCCAATTTGATCTTTATGTATATTTAGAAGTCGTTGCGTCCTGTTAGGGACTGCTACTGACTTATAGACTGAAAAGGAGTTTTCGGCCTATAGCCAAATATACATGAACCTACAAGATCACATACTTAATGGGTCGGAATAATAAGGGTTCGGATGATAGACTCTGAGTGGGATACAATCTCTACCCGTATTAGAAAAAGATCTAGCCTGAGGCTTTTCAAGTTGGATATGATATCTGATCGTATCGGATAAGAATCCAATTAGAGGTTATATAAAGGTAGGTGTGGAGGCTGAGGCATCCTAAGACACATCCATCAAAACTCTAGCTGCCACATCTCATAACCCCTGTCGTGCACACTGGTGCTAGGACACCAACGCGCGGCATTCCATCCCTAAACATCTAGACCTTGGTAGAGGTGCTACTATGACTGCGGTGCTGATAGGGAAGATCACGAGAAGGAGACAGTTGGCCAAAGGATGATCAACTACTTCCACTACACCGACACACACTTCATTGAACCAGCCACTTTAACTCTACTTTCGTTGTGCCACACATCTAGTGGTAATGATTTATGATCTTTTACTTACCTAATTTTCTAGTTTACGTGATAAAAAATTTTAAGCTGCGCTAGTGTAGCCTATCCGTATCCCTACACATGGGTCCATCGATTGAAGACTTTCAATTCCTTTCACCGGTTGGAGGTGGTTTTCTAGACGTACTCTAGCGTAATTGCTGCACTTCGTTTACTGGATCATGTATTAGCATTTACACAAGGCCTTTGTGTTTCCTTGCAAATTTGTTCGCACTCCTAAACACTTCTAATAGATTACTGAACTACGATCCTACTATGAAATGAGATTTCTTATGCCTTTTAACTCTTTTATATTATTGTTTTGTGCGGTCTATTAAGGCTGAAGCTATGGAAGTGTCCCTAAGTTCAAATGCTATTTATTTCTCGCTTCCATCCGGTATGGGTTTGAATAGAACATCTGTCGAGAGCATGTGTGTCTTTGGTATTTTTTCTGTATTGGGTACTATGTATTTGTTAGTGATATGCCCTAGAGCTAATTATGGAGATGATTGTATCACTTTATGTTTATGATCTTTTGAATAATATGTTATTTTGTCCCTTGAATGTCTTTCGTATTGATCAACGATTATGTGACTTGTTCGTGGAACTCTTTATTCATGTTTTGATGTTATTCTAAATTATTCCTAATCTTATATCATTATATTGGACAATTATGATTTACAGATCAGCACATATATTGATAGATGATCATGTATATGGGATATTAGATCAATAATGCGGACACATGTTAGAGAACATGATATTGGATTAACCTACCATGAGACACTACAAGAATTGTTATATTCTTAAGTGTCATCAGTTGGTCTCGTACATAGTGTATGTAGGATCCTTAGGCCTGAGATCGTCATTGCTTTCTACATGTGTAATAGTTTGCTTAGGGGTAACCAAATACTACACCATGACTGGGTGGTTATAATGGTAGCTTTCAGGTTTACTATGAAATATACGGAGGAATATGATCGATCAAGATGGAATTTGCCCCTCCTATGTAACAGGAGAGATATCTCTGGGCCCCTCTAAAAGATCAAGCTCCATTTAAGTTGGTTTTAGTGATAATGACAAATGCATTTGCGAAACTATCCTTGTTTATTGATTATGATATTACTTAGTCTCATATGGATGAAAAAAAGGTGAAATCATTGAGGTATGCATTTGATATATTTCATATAATCTTGTTGCATTCCTCATATCCAAATATATGATTAAATGAAAAATCTAATTTGGATAAAAAGGTGAAATCAAAGAGGTATACATTCAAAATCACATTCTTATATATTAGCTCATTCCTTGGATCCAAAATATAGATTGAACTCAACAAATAGTCCAAAATGAATATGTACATATATCTTCATTACACATACTTGTATGCACACATTTATGGGGAATTCTCTCTATATTTTAGGGTTTTATGAGTATTGATCCATGTTTTTTAATACACATATTTAGGATTTTTACTTTGAAACACATCATTTGAGTATATATAGCTTGTTTAGTTTATATATACTCATTTGTAATTGGATTGTCATCTAACTTCTCCATTATGTATTAATGGTTTGATGATTAATGACAACCAGATAAGTAAGCTTTGCTTTGAAAGCTTATTTTAGAGTATACAAATGTTGTGTACGTGTTGTATACTCGTAAAAACAATCTTTATCTCATTATTTGTTGAGATTGTCATGAATTACCAAAAAGAGAGGATTGTAGAATCTAGTCCCTCAATTATGTGTTAATGATGAAGTTTGGTAATTGATGGCAATTGGTTTGTGGACTAACATTTTTCCATAAAGTTGGATGAATAGGTTAGGTTCCACAAATGAGGATGATTTGGGATGGCTTCATATGTTAAAGATCATCAAGCCAAGTGAAGGATGCATCATGAGTTAATGCATGTCCAAGAGGAGATGATCATGTGTTGATTATCAAGTCAAGTGAAGACGCATCATGTGTTGATGAAGTTTAAGTGACAAGGACCGGACTTGAAGTAAAGATGAGTGTCATGAAGCTTCAAGAAGATGCTAAGGCAAAGATATGACTATCTAGGGCTAAGGATGTGTTCCTAGTCTTTTACCAGTCTTGATGTTTGGTTGGAAGACCGGATTGCTAGTATAGGTTGCCGTACTATTAAGAGGGGTCATGTCTAGTAGCTTAAGTCTCATCATGTATTGATAACTCAACCTCACTTATTCTAACTCTCCTTGGAATGAAGCTTGTATTTGCAAATATGTTTTGCACGTAGTTGAAGCTCATGCATTGAACCCTTGTAACATGCGACTATACATTACGAATGTGTTGTGCAAGTGTTTGAGGTCCATGTTTCCATTCTTTGTAGTATGAGGCTTACATTTGCAAATGGTTGAAGCTCATATATATAATCCTTGTGTCATGATCCTAAAAGTGTGCAAATGTATTTTGTAACTTGTTGGGAATCATGGATAATCGTTATATGCATGATACTGTAGTTTGCAAATGTGTTTTGCAAAATCTGTTAAAGTATATGTACTTCTTAGTGAAATCAGAACTACTGCAGTGTAATCTACGGTACTACCGCTGACTGGAACTACCAGCGCTGTAATCATGGAACTACTGTGTTTGTTGGTGATCGGAAGACCTGTGTGGTCGAAAACCAACGTAGTCGAAGATCGACGTGGTCAATGACCTTTGTGGTGGAAGATCGTAGTAGTTGAAACCAACATGGTTGAGATCCGTGTGATAAAATTCAACGTGGTCGAATTCGACGTGGTTGAGATCTGTGTGATCGAAGACCAGCGTGGTCGAACTAGTGCAGTCGGATCCAACATGATCGAGATCTGTGTGGTTGAAACCAGCGTGGTCAAGACCTGTGTGGTCAAAATCGACGTGGTTGAATAGACGTGATTAAGACATGGTCGAAGATCGATGCAGTGGTCAGAGATCTATGTGATCGTAGACCAACGTGGTTGAGACCTGAATGGTCAAAACTAATATGGTCATAGACCAGCGTAGTCAGAGAACTATATGGTCGATCTGAACAACATGGTCGGAAACCAGCGTAGTCATAGACCAACAAAGTTGGAGACCTGTGTGGTCGATTCGGACAACATGGTCAGAGACTAGTGTAGTCAACGATCGGATCTTTCGACTAGCTCTGTGTGAGTGGTCCGATCAGTGAGCGGAACTACCGGCTCCGTGTGAACGGTACTTCCGATTTGCGAAACGTCCAACATGTGTAGCGGTACGTTTTTTCTAGAGAGGCACCTGGGTGGTGGTCTTCTCCTCCCCCGCAAGAGTGGTAGTTCCGCATGTGAGAGAGATATTTCCGATGATCGGAACTATCGAAAATTGTACAGCGGAATTACATAATTTGAATGGTCCTTTGCTTCTAACGGCTCTTTTTTGGACCACTGCAAGGGGAGTGGAAGTACTGTAGTTTTGCCGATGGTACTTCCGATAACCCTGATTTTTCAGGGATTTGGCTCCAACGACTATTTTTCTTGTGTGGGGTATAAATACCCTCTTGTGGCCAGTTGGAGATGTTGTTGCTCGACCCATTTCTATTCCCTTAAGCTAGTGTGAGATTTTTCTCTCAATTGTGCATGTGTTGTACCTTGTGAGCAAGAAAAGTGATTTAGAGTGCATATGTTGCATCTAGAGTTGGACTTAGTATCCATTTGAGTTTGTGCACTCATTGCACGTGTGAGAGTCAAGTGAGCGCCTTGACTTATTATTCTTGGAGTTTATCGACTCCTAGATGGCGTTGGAGATATCGTGCACGGTGAGCTTCCCAAAGAAGATTATGAGATGTCCCGGCGAATTATGAGTGGTGTGGTGCTCGCCATCTTCGGAGTATAGGAAGAGTAACCTTAGTAGATTGAGGTGTTTCGGCTTAATTCATGGAGTTGGTCCAATTCGTTTGGGCTAATCTCAACGTGGACTAGAGGAGACCGGCAAGTCTCTGAACACCAAGGTAAAAAGAAGCCGTGTCAATTGTGGTTTATTTTCTTGTGCTCAATTTACATTCAAAGAATTAAACTGTTTGCTTATCTTTCTAGAATTGCAAACCTTTGACATAGACTTAAGTTGTTGGTGCATTTAGGTAAACCTAGTTTATTTAGATTTTACTTGTGCTAAACCAAATTAATTTAAGGTTCCGTATTATATACTTGGTTTTAGCGAAATAGCTTAAACAGAATTTAATTAAAAAGAGAATTTTTAGAAACGACTATTCACCCTTCTTTAGTCGGTCTCCTCGATCTTACACCTTCGATGTGGTTGGATTAAGGAAGTGCATGGCCATGCCGAATGTGGTTGAGGAGTCAATCACCAATGAGTAATCGACTACAGTTTCGAGTGAAGGATCAATCTATCATAAGATGGCACGCTTTTCGCCCTGCGTTCAATCTGGTATCATGAGGCAAAGATATCAGAACATAAGCACTATATAGATTCGTCTGATATAATCTTTATGTATATTTGGGAGTCGTTATGTCCTGCTAGGAACCGCTATAGACTTATGGATTGAAAAGGAGTTTTTAGCTCATAACCAAATGTGCATGAACCTACAGAATCACACACTTAATAGGTTAGAACAATATGGGTCCGGATGATAGTTCTCGAGTAGGATTCGATCTCTACTCGTATCGGATAAGGATCTGATTGGAGACTATATAAAGAGAGGTACGGTGCTAAGGGAGGCCTCCAAAAAATACACCCGTCGAAACCATAGGCGCCACCAATCATAACCCCTTCCATGTGCGCTGGTGCTAGCACGTCGACGTACGGTGTTCCATCCCTAGACATATGGATCTCGGTAGAGGCGCTGCTGTGACTGCGACGCTGATCAGAATGATCGCAAGGAGACAATTGGTCGGAAGACGATCGACTACTACCACTACACCAACGCGCGTTTCATTGAATCGGTTGTATCAACTCTACCTCCGCTGCACTACGCGTCTAGTGGTAATGATCCATAATCTCTTATATGTATGGCTTTCTGGTTTACACAGTAGAAAATTTTAATCTGTGCTAGTGTAGTCTACCCGTATCCCAACAGTATTCAGAAGATATTAAGTACTATATGTATATGATACATATTTTAGTTTAGACCCATACATTGTTGACAACATAGTTAAAAATGGTGCCCCTCTGGGTTAACGACCGCTCAACGGTGTCATTTTTCCTGGCTTTACTACTTCGCACTAAGGGTGATCGGTTGGGCTTTAGCTTTTAGCTTCCGGCTTATTTTTCACTATTCATAAATTTCGTCTTTTTCTAAACTTTTGGCTTTTTGTTGAGCTTTTTTGCCGGTTTTTTCCCCATATTTGTTTGTATTATATGTAATGGGCTAACATATTTTTTATATTTTTTTATTTTTTAAATTTAATTATGCTAAATAAGCCTCTGTCAGCTACAGTGTTTTTTTCAGCCAGCTACAGTGCTTTTCAGCCATAAGCCACCAAAAATAAGCCCAAATGATCACCACCTACCCTTGTGAGTTGACGGCCGCACAATGCTGTCATTTTCCCAGACTATACTATTTCGTACTAAATTAAACGGGCGCAGCATAGCGCGCCTTTCTTCCTAGTTACCACTACTACCACCCGCTTACTTGCGTACGCATAATTATACATGATTAATTGTATTTGAAACGTAAGAATGCAAGCTTGCTTCCTTGCAGAAATGATAAGGACAAATTCGATGTATAAGGATTCCTTGCTTTTCTATTCATTTTTCTTTTTACATATATTTTTCAGAAATTCATTCAAAAACTTAAGTTGACCTAAGATATCACAATCTGGCACTATGTCAGTTTTGCCACTTGAAATAGATCTTTACTATATCTTGGTTTAAAAAGGGTATTTTAAATTCATACGTGCCATTCCAAATTGGAGAGTCTCGTATTTGCTTCTTTTTTGTATTCATGGAGTAAAACAATTAAATCTATGCAAGTGTAGTTTTTAAAGAACCTTTTTGGTTGAAACTCATATATCTTGTATAAAGTGCTTAAATTTATGAAAAACAAAATATAAGTACTTAACTTTGTATTTCAAATGTTTTCCAAGCCTCTTGACAAAAAATTACTTATATAGAAATAAAATTGCAAATTTGGCCCAAAAGGATCTTATATAATCTTGTTTTTGAATTAAACGACACATTTCCTTATATCAAAATCTATCGAGTTTATGAAAAAGTAGTCAAAACCAAACTCGTAAGGTTGGTCATTTCAAACATTTCTCTAGTTCAAAGTTTTTACAAAAGACCAACTGTTGAAAAGTTATATCCATTTGAAGTTCACAAAAAAAAAACAAGTTTCGACCTGAAATGACCTATTCTTGTATATTGTGAGTTTGGCTATTTGAGCTAAAATTCCTTGTGCATCTTTGCTCATGATGGTGATTCCAATTCATACAAAGTCTAAAAGGGTAGAAACTCCATGAACCTCAAATTAGATTAAGTTTTGAGCTCTATTGAAAAATGGACCTTCTTCCTTGTATTCAAAGCGGCATGTTGCAACTTATTTTAAAAGAAAAGTCCTTTTTCAAAATTTCTTTTTGGGAAATGCTATCTTTAGTTCAAACTTAAAATCTAAAAAGTTTCAAAGTAACTGGATCTCATTTGAATGGATTTAGCATTTCATCTCGTTTCATGTTAAAAATTCTAAATGAAAGCGCATTTTGGCATATCTTTTGATTGGAGAATTCTTTTTTAAAACTTCTTATTGGAAAAGCTCCCCAATAGTATAAAGTTCATATCTGCCAAAATTGAAAGCTTTTCATTTTAATTTGAGAAAGTTACATTAATTTCTCTCTTTGTCAAATTGCTGAAAAATTCAGAACTTTCACGATTCTGAGCCAATTTGTGATTTTTATATCTTCAAATAGGTTAAATTTTTAAGGAAGCAACAATAATGAAAATTAATTCTCTATAGTTGGTCTTCTATGTCAAATGTTTGTATAATTTATAAAGACCATTTGATCAATTGTCCATCCCTCTCTAGAAGCTCAAGTAAGATGCATAGTCTGAAAAATCTGAATTTTCAGATTTCTGAAATCTTGAGCCTTCCACTTCAAAAAGAGGATTAAAACTTTGTAAGACTTCCAAATGTAACTCATGTGCAAATTTAAAAGGTCTAGCTTAAGTTGTAAACTTCAAATTCATCCAGAGCTCATTGCACACATTTGTCTTTTCATAAAAAATACAATTTTGACAAAATGCATACTTGACTCCATTTTGCTCCAAATTGCTTATTTCTTTGTGAAATTATGGTTCTAATATTGGCTTATCCTCCTTTATCTCCCTTGGAAGTGTTCCTCCTAAATTTGGCTTAAAATTCAAAATTTCCTCTCAAGCGAGTCCTTTTGGAAAAACTGGTTGAAAAAGCTCCAAAGTAACTTTAAAAGTTGATTGTGTATATACTTGAAGCATATACATCCATTTTCCTCGATTTGGCTTTGTGCACTAGTCTCATATTGCCTGAGAGCAGTCACCGGTCTGACCAGCGTGTCAAAACCGGTCTGACCGGCTCCAGCAGTCAGACCGCTATGAATTTGGCGGTCAAACTGGAAATCACTAACCAGACAGGCTGCCTCTTCTTCTTTTCTCTGCCTGACCCCTTCGGCCAGACAGAAGTTCTCGATGACTCCTCCCCGCATGACCTCTCCTCCTGCGCCTCCTCTCTCTCCGGCCACCAAGGACATCTCTGGCCATCTCCTCCCCTCTCTAAGGAGGTATTAATAACCTCCTCCCTCTCCTCTACCTTTCCACCAAATGGTTTTGCTCACATTGCTCTCATTCTCATCAAATGTCATCAAACAATGGTTTGAATGCTTCCTCAATCCAGCCAAGAACTTCAAGTTCTCTTCAATCAAGCTTCATCTCCTCTCACTCTAAGTGGTAATCTCTCCTTTCCCCTACTTGCATTGCTCTAAAATCCAACATTTTCTTAATTCTAGGGTTTGTGATGTTCATCATGAAAATCCTCATATTGTTGGAAATTCTTTATCGAGCAAGTAGAATGAACCTAGTTAGATAATGTCCTCTTGATTCATTGCTCTATCACATGGGAAATCATTGCTTCTAAAATAAATATTCTTGTGAATGGTATTTTATCTGTGTGGCTGTCATGCCAGTTTTTTCTTTAACTCTAGTATCCTCTTTTGATAGCAAAAATGCCCAGGACCAAGGAATCTTGCCGCAAAAATGCAATTCCCTCATTCTTCAGAGCTCATCATCATCGAGCTACAGGAAGCTCTTCTTCTCACCAGCATCCATCGCAACCTCAACCTCAAGAGCATTTTGAAAATGAAGAAGAAGTCCCTGAGTACAATTTGCGACGCCGTGAGGGTAAAGAGCTGCACAAGAACCTGAGGTGGAAATTGAGGTGGAAGAAGAAAATGATAATGAAGGCGAGGATGAGAAACAGCCAGAGCGTCCCAATTTCTCCAAAATGAGCCATGACGAGTATGTCATGCTCATACATACCGATCAATTTCAGTTTCCTCCCTTTGCAACACAATATCTCTTTCATACCTTGTTTCAACAAGAGATTTATTATCAAATCTATGCTGGCAAGAAATCTGTAAATCATCGATATGGCACATGGAGATTTCTGAGCAAGAATCTCCTCTTCAATGTTTTATACCCTCTTCTTCGGTGTGTACACCTAGAGGAGTTTGTGACTTGAGATGTGACTATCACACCAAGGCTATCAAACAATGTTTTACTACTGTATATGTCTCTCTAGAATTTAATGTCCTCTCTTGGATGACGGGGACAACACGGGCTCAAGCTACTAAAAGGGAGCTTGAGATCTCCTTGGGCTTGCAAGCATCTTGTGGAATCAAGGTTCATGATAAAGATCCACTGCCACTCACTCATATAGATGAATACTACGATCTGAATCAAAGGTTTGTGTGTGGACGAGTGTCGAGACTCCTTCCTCTCCCAAGCATTATCAATAGAATCATAAGAGACACTTTCTTTCCTAGGAGTGGCAATAATGATGAAATTCATGACAGAGCTTGGAATATCATTAAGTACATCAAGGAAGGAACTCGCTTTGATATTGTGGACCTAATGATTCGTGAGATTGCCTCATCAAAGGGAGACAAAGGCAAAACTATTTACTATGCCCCTCACATTATGAAGCTCATCCTTAATAAGACTGATTTTAATGCTAATTGTAATGTGGAGCATAAGGAATACCGTCCTCGAGATGCTCATCCACCTCTAGTGCCTCCACAACCTCGTGGTGGGCAGTTTGACACATGGGACAACCTTTTGGGCATGAGGGGCAGCAGCATCATAGACAGCCTGAACAACAGTTTTTAGCGATGCCTTTATGAATGAAATGCGTCAAACTCTTGGACATCTCACCACAGTGCTCAATAGAGTTGATTCTCGCATGGATACCATAGAGAGAAATCAACAAGAGGCCATCACCGCTGAAGCTAGGTGGGATTCAAGGTTGGAGTCTGTAGGACCGAAATAGCAACAAAGGGGGGTGAATGGTGCCTTCAAACCGCCCTAAGTATTCACACAATCTTCTTCTCCAATAACTACAAAAGCTACGAAGATAGAAGATGGATCCTCACTGGAAAACAGATGAATCGAGAAACAGATGTTCAGGCAGAGTCCAGAGCAGTCAAAAATTTCTCTACTTGATGTATCAACCCTCTGCTGCGTTCGAGACGACCAAGACAGTTCCAGAGCGGTTGAAGTATCCGAGAGAAGCAGATCGACAAAAGAAGAGAAACAGTCTTTTGGCCGAAAATGAGGAAAACAGAATGAAAGAACTAGACCGACAAAAGAACTGAATCAAACTCGGCCGAAAAGCTATGAAGCGAAGAACGACCAACTGACAATAGACTGCACAGTGACTACTACGAAGATGAAGCAAGAACATAGAAATGATCGCACAACCGCTGAGACAAAAAGTTGAAAAACTTGTGCTTCTCGGGTCAATTAATCAGATGACTTCAATTGAAGCAGTAGACTGATCTCAGAAAGAGAAAATTCAGATTGAAAGAACAACTCGGCAGAAAAATAGACAGAGCAGAAAAAGCGTTCGACTGCAAGAACTAAAATTCTGAAAATTGAACAGAAAAATCGAGAAGCATACTCCCAGCCGAGAGCAGTCCAGAGCTGTCAACCCGAAAAGACAAAGTTGAACAAAAACAGAGGAATCAATCGAGAAATTGTGTGCCTGAAACTAAATGGACGAAGTCGATCGAGCACATGGACGAAAACGAATTGAAATAAAGAACCAGAGCTACTGAAAACAAAGAGCACAGTAATTACTATGTTGCTGAACCGAAAATTGAAACTGAAGCGTACGACCGCTGACAGACTAAAATCCAGAGATCTTCTGATTCACAAATCATTCAGTCAAAAGATTTCAAACATAGAAGGATCACTTTTTCTAGCAAAGAAAATTCAAGACACTTGACAGCTTCTCTGCCGAAGCGAAAAGGGGAAATCAAATCCAACATAGAGGAATTGCATAGCTTACAACTGAAAAGTCTAATTTCTGAATAACTTAAGATTCTCTCATCTTTCGGTCAGGAGACTTTAAACACATCTAGAACTCATCTTCTGATCGAGTAAGTACCAAAAACGAGACTTCTCTGCCGAGCTCGAATCATGAGACGAAGTCAAAGCCAGAATAGAGGAGAACCAAAAGTGCACGACAACTCAGCCGAAAATGCGATCGGAAAATCTGCTCTCGGAAAGAACTGGCCAAGATTGCCTTGAGGTTTAATCCCAGTTCAGAGCAAAAGAGAATCAAGGTTGTTCGATCCAAGAACTCACTCGAAATAGAAGAGAACAGAGTCAAACGAAGCACTCGAGAAAGAAAAACAAAACCGAGACAGAACAGACACAATTGATCAATCCAACTCAAACTAAAACACTTCTCAAATAGAAGAAGAAAGATGAATGATTACATAAAAGATTTTTCTACAGCCATTTCATCCAAAGGTACATGAGCAACCCCGTTCTCCCAGACATAACTCACACAGAAAATGGAGACCAAAAACTAACTAAGCAACTTGGGAACAACCTTTCTATTTATAGCTTCAAGTTACCGGGTTTTACATTTGCCCATTAGCTCCAACAAACTCAGCACTTTACCCATTAACTCCAACAACCTCCACTTTACCCATTGTCTCCAACCGAATCCGCTTCCTCCTCTTGCCTTGTTGTCCAAGCCTTGCAACCACCCTTAACCCTCGCCGTCTTCGGCATCTCCCGACCGCTTCAACCTCAGCACCGCCTGTGCCTAGTCCGGCCATTCCATGCCTCGCCACGACTTAGCCTCAAAGTCCTGCAACCATCACAGACAAGAAAACATCACATAGCACCACTTGAAACACTGTAATCATACATTTGCATCAGTAGAAAGTACTCAAAACATACTCCTACGAAGTCGTAATTACCCTATGACCACTTTCGACCGATGTCGATCACAGTCAACGTGGTTGAAAGGGTTATGACCAGGGTTCAAAATCCCAATGGTTACCGGCCGGTTACCATTTTTACCCGTGAAGATTGGTAACCGAAAAAATCGGTCGGTATCAATTTTTGATTTTCGAATTTTGGCTAGTTTTTTTCGGGTTTTTTCGGTTACCGGCCTGTTTTTCCGGTTACCAGTTTCAAAACATCTCAAAATTCAAATTTTGATTTTTAAATTGTGGCCAGTTTTTTACCGGTTTTTCCGGTAACCGCCCGGTTACCGTTACCAGCCGTCGACCGGGATTTCTTTCGGTTCTGGCTTTTGGAACCTTGGTTACGACTACATAGAAAACACCCAAACCAAACTCAATCTTTCCAGAACAAGTGTCAATTACTCATCACAAACATGGGGTCACCTCCTCATGGTCTCTCAGAGTCCTTGAGCGACAAGTGATTGATTGCTATAGTAGGGTAAATCATGTTGAGAAAGACGACCCCCCTCCTCAGTTTCGTCGTCGCCATAGTGTGCTTGGTGGCTCCTCCTCTCGTGCTCCTCCTTCTCGTGAGTTCTCTAAAATGGTTTAGTTCTCCTCTTTCCTCTCTTTTAATCTGTCTTGCGGCTAAATTCTTTCTTTTTTGGTACTTGATGCCAAAGGGGGAGAAGAAGATGAAGATGAAGAATAGAAGGAGAAGAAAGTGAAGTAGTTGAGTTCCTGGTTTATTTTGTAGGTCAATAGACCTTGTCATATGATGAATAAGCTTATGGTCTCATGTAAAATTTTTTATTGTAAGCTTATTTGAACCATATTCTTATTTGTGAACTTTTGGACAACTCTTGTATGCTTTATGCATCTATGTGAATCTTTGTGGTTTCTCTTTTATATTGTGGTTTCTCTTTTATAAGTCTTGTCCAATTTTATTTCTTTATATCCTTCTCATATAGATGTATGCATGTTTACATTATTTTGACTATTAATTGTATTGATATTGTGGACATGCTTCCCTAGATCCAAAATATACAGGAAACTCTGCAAAAATTTACAACATCCACAAAAAGTGCATGAACCTCATTCAAATCTTTATGCACAAGTTTAGAGGGAGCTTCTTTTATGTATTATGGCTTTGCTAAGCATTAATTTCAAAATTCCCATTATACCAAATAGAATGAATTTAACGCTTCCAAAGTTTGTCCAAGAGTATACAATTGTTGTGTAGAAGGTGTGTACTCGAAAAATTAATTACTTCTTCATCAATTATTGAGTATTGTCATCAATTACCAAAAAGGGGGAGATTGAAGAATCTAGACCCGTCATTATAAGTTAATAACATGTTTTGGTAATTAATGACAATCAAACTATGGGACTAATAGTTTCATTGAGATGAATAAACAGGATATGTCTCACGGTGATGGATGACTTAAGATGAGTTAATGTGGTTGATTATTCTCAAGCAATGTAAAGACTTCACATGTGTTGATAAGTCATGATCCAAACTTGGAGTTGAAATATACGTTGTCAAGCTTTAAGTGGATGCGTAAGTCAAAGGTATGACTTGCCAGGGCTAAGGATGTGCTCCTAATGTTTTACCGGTCTTGGTGTTTGGTTAGAAGATCGAGTTGCTAGTATAAGATGCCGTACTATTAAGAGGGGTTGTGTCGGAACCCGGAGCAACAACTCCTGGATCCTCTGTGTAAATTGCACTAGTCCAGGATGAGCTAGTGCACACAGTGAACAACAAAGATAAATATCAACCATAATGACATTTATTTAATTTAAAGAGTACGGCCTTATGGCCAGCGTTTACATCATCGCACATTGGCAAAAATAACTGCAAAAGAAACTGCGGAAGCGAAGCTGAAAAAAAACGAAGCCCAAGCATGCCCACAGGCAAACAACTGCAAGACGTGGCCTACTCGTTCTGGTCGTCTTCCTCTGTGTGGAGATAGCAACATGAGTACAAACTTGTACTCCGCGAGTCACACGGAGAAATACAATACAATGATAAAGGCTTCAATGGAAGGCTCATAGGGTTAGTTTGCATAAAACAGCATTTAATGAAATATAATAAATAGATTGAAAATGCTGAATTTAATACAATACGTAAAGACAGTACTTGTAATTGAAAATATTACCGTCAGTGCAGGCTCCGACCAAACACCAACCTATCCACGGGCATCCCACCCAGACCATCTTTTCCAAAAGATCACGTATGGATTCCATCCATCCACACGCTTTCACTGCGCAACTCTGACGAATTCCATCCATTCACCAGATTTCAATCTCTCACGGATTCCATCCATCCGCAAGGTTTTCATCTCTCGTGGATTCCATCCATCCACAAGGTTTTCGAAAATATTTTTGAAAAACAAAGTCTAATCCATGAAAAACTTTTACTCAGCATGCCCATGACCGTGGGCACGGCTATCCAGGATAGATTATACACTCTGCAGAGGTTGTACAGCTTTACCCACAAGAAACGATCATCCCGTTTTACCACTAGATTACACACTTCCTTTGGTGTGCGGTTTAGGAGTCGTGACAAGGCCTTTACAATGCAAAGCCGTCAACCTGGCCAAGCCAACTCTAAGGTTTCACTCCGGTAAGGAATCCACCAGACCGGGACCCCCTCTTGAGCCGAGTGAGACTTCTCATGGCCTACGCCACGCTCACTTTCATCCTACGACATGACCCAGGTTGGGACTCGCAAATTATTCAGCCAGGGCTGTCCCATACCAGCCTTGTGGTAGTACAATAGGGCTTTGCAACAGTAGCTCACAGACCAGTCCTTAATTGACTTAGGCACAATCACATACCCCCGTGCACGACAATCAACCCTGTGTCTCCGAACAACAGGGCATGCCTGCACCCACCACCCAACCAATTGCCTAGGTCTAAACCAGGTTTTTATATTTTATTTCAAAAATATTTCATAAACCTTCTTGACTCACCGAAGTCAAGAATACATTCGAAAAGCTTATCATTTTATGTGAAAAGGTACCCCAAAACAAAATTATGTCTAAGCAGGTCTAAGCATTTGATATAAAACTCTCTAGCCAATACTAGTGTACTAACTGGAGTTTGATTCTAGGGTGACAAGATATCAGGGAAATTCAATGTCAAAGGAGGTAATAACAAACATGTATTAACTAAACTTAAAACTGCATTGAAATATAGTGACTAAAAATATGCATGCAGTATAATTTAAAACAAGATAATTTTATTTGCAAACTGGGATCAACAAGATCAAGGAGTGTGACTTGCCTTGCTCTTCAACTTGGTTTGAATCTTCGTCGAAGAAATTTCCCGAATCGTCGAAGTCTACACGTCAAAATAACCCACCAAATTCAAATAAATTCAAATTGAACTCAAATATTTGAATTGAGGCTAGAAATGGATAGAGGGGAATTTTTGATGAATTTATAAATTGGAATGGGCTAAAACGGAGTTAGGACGAAGAAGAACGGGCTCCGGGAAGTTTGAAAAGAGAGAAAATGGAAAAAGGGATTTACTGGAATTATTTTCCTAAAGGAAAATCTGGGATTATGACATCAGCGAGGAATTTCTTTTCGGCCAAATTGTTTTTAAACGGAAAACTCGGCTTTATTGCGTCAGCAGGCGTTAGCCCTGGGGTGAGCTGACTGGCAGGTGGGCCCTCGGTCCATGGACCGAGTCCACGGAGGGAAGAGATGGCCGAGGTGGCACGGGCGGCCTGCGTGGCAGCCGGTGCCTGTGTGGCGCCCTTGTGGCAGCCGCGTCAGCAGCCACATCACCGTCGGCGCTGACGTGGCATGGTGCTGGCGAGGAGGAGCTCGGGCCTGGGAGCTCGCCGGCGAACGGCAGCTCGGCTGCCGGCGGCGAGGGGCCGAGGAGAGAGAGGAGGAGATGGGGAGCTCGGCGGTGTGGTCGGCGATTACCGGAGAAGGCCGGAGCAGGGCCGGCGGCGAGGAGGGCGGCTCGGGTCCCCGGGGAGGACGGTGCTCTGGCGGCCCAGGAGCACGGCGGAGGGGCGGGCGAGGACGAGGGCAGCGCGGCGAAGATGGGGGCGGCGTCGGCCGGGCGCGAGGGTGCTCGGGCTGGGCGCAATTGCTCGCCGGAGTCGCTTTAGCGGCGGCGGTGGTGGAAGCACAATACGGGGGCGGAGGCGCTCGGGAGGAGGAGGGGGAGGGCGAAGAGGTGCGGGAGGAAGGAGGGGCCGGAGGAGGGTTTTTATAGGGGTCGGGGAGGGGGAGGCGCGGCGAATTTCTCGCCGGAGATGCGCGGGGCGGCGGCGATTACGGGCGGAATTAGGGGGGACACGGCGCGGGGATGGCGGGATTTGGGCGCGGGGTGGCGAGGTGGGTCGGTGCGTGGGGCACGGCGCGCGCGGGAAAAGGAAAGAAATCCCACGGGCGAGGGGCGGCGGTGAAGGCGCGACCGAGCGGGAGGAGGAAGAAGGGGCCGTGCGGGGAGAGACGCGCCTGACAAGCGAGGCCCGCGGAGCAGAGAGAGGAGGGAGCGGGAGGCGCATGCGGGTACGATTGCGCCACGCGGGGGAAGAGGGGGAATCGGGCGGCCGAGGGCACGAGGTGGGTGGACGGCAGATCCGACGGGCGCGAGGGAAGACGGGCGATCTGGGCCGTTGGCTTGCGGGTGGTGGAGATGGGCTGGCGCGCGGGGGGAGGTGGCGTGGCCGAGATCGGGCCCGCCCACGCGTCAAACGGAGGAGGGGGCTAGGCGGGATGGCGGTGGCGACGTGGGCGGCAATCTTGCCGTCCACATGGCGGCCAGAGGGGGATGGGGAGAGGGATTATTTTTTTGATTTTTGATTTAGGATTTTCAGAAAAGCCCAGAAAATTCATTTGGCCTCAGAAAAAATATGAAAATACTTCCAACAATTCCAGGAAAATTCACAGAAGCTCCTGGTGATATTTTGGACTTAATAAAAATACTCCCAACTAATGTTGGTATTTAATTTTCATACTTAAAATACTTTTTAATTTCAAAAATACATTTTTAAACTCCAGAAAATCCAGGAAACCAAATAAAAGCCAAATAACTCCAAATAATTAATTTGACATAAGATTTTTATATAAAATCAAAATATCATTTTATTTAATAATAATTTTAGGTTTTTTCTGAAAATGCTTTTCAAATCCAGTGTTTTTTCAAAAACAGAAATTCAAGGCAAATCCAAATTTAGAATTTAGGCACAAAAATACTTATTTTAATTTAGGTTTTTATTTTAATTGATTTTTAATTATTTATTTATTTATTTTTATTTTAATAAAAACCTGGGCTGTTACAGGTTGCGACTAGTAGCTTGGACATAACAAGTGTTAATAGCTCACTTGATTGCTCTAGCTCTCTTCATAGCATGATGCTAATATTTTTTAATGTGATTTGAAAATGTTGTAGCTCATGCATAAGTCCTTTGTGATATGTGACTTAATGTTTGCGAATGTGTTTTGCAACATGTCGAAGTCCATGTTATTTCCCCACTTTGAGGCATGATGCTAATATTTGAGATGTATCTCTCAAATGATTGTAGCTCATGCAAATATTGTTGCTACATGTGGCTTAAGTTTGAAAAGGCAATTTGAATTTGGTTTAAGTCCATGTTGTTTTCCTGGTGATGTGATTCCAAAAGATACTTGCGGATATGTTCCATGATCTATTGGAAGTCATTTGTTAACCTTAAATGTGTATTTCTATAATTTGCAAAGCTTTTGCGCCAAGTGGCTGAGAAATATGCATTGTCTTTTAATCTCCAGAGCCTGTACTCAAGCTGGTAGTCTAACTGGTTTTGTCTATGCGGTCAGACTGGCCTAATTAATTTCACCCGGGCCAAAAAAGGTAGTTTGACCATGGAGCGGTTAGACCGGAGTATACACGGTGGTCTGACCAGCCAGACCGATCTGACCGGCATGCATGTGGTACTCAGACCGCATGGCGGTCAGATCGGCATACTGGCAGCGGTCTAACCGGCCCGCAGAACTACCATTTCTTCGAGCGGAACGTTTTTTTTTCCAGAGAGCACACTCGGAGTCACTATGTTCTCTGTCTGGACAATCGAAAGTACCGGAGTGCAAACGGCGGTACTTCCGCTTTCCAGAAATTCCGTCAAAATCGAGCGGAATGTTTTTTTCTAGAGACTGACTTCTCTGAAAGTGGTTTGACTGGTACATTTACGGTCTGACTGAACCTGGCGGTCAGACCAGTCCCTGTGTGGGCGGTTTGACCGGTTTTTCATTCTAACAGCTAGTTTTGTAGCTGTTGAGAGGGAGGTAGTACCGGCCATATGTTGGTAGTAGTACCGGCTCTCGGGCTGATTCCTGCCTTTTCCTCACTCCAACGACTAGTTTTTGAGGAAAGTGTATAAATATCTCCTCAAGGGCTATTGAGAAGTTGTTGCTGGTGCTATTCTTTTATTTCTTGAGCTAAGAGCAAGTTTTCTCTTCCTATGTGCATGTGTTGCATTTAGAGGGTGAGGAGAGCATAACCTAGTGCATGTGTTGCACTTGGTGGTGGACTTTATATCCATTGAGTTATGATTCTTGATTTGTTCAAGCGAGAGTCTCCGACTTGTTACTCTTGGAGTTTACCAACTCCTAGACGGCGTTGGAGGCGTTGTGTGCGGTGATCTTTTCAAAGATGGTTGTGAGAAGGTCCAGCGAAGTGTAAAGGTTGGAGCTCACCTACCCGGAGCGGGAGGTGTTTCGGCTTAATTCGTGGAGTCGGTCCAATTCGTTTGAGCTAATCTCAACGTGGACTAGGAGAAACCGACAAGTTTCCGAATACCACGGTAAAAACATCAAGTGTCATTGTGGCTTGTCATCTTGCGCCCAATTTACCTTCTAGCAATTCATATTCAAGCATTTATATTTATTAAATTGATTAGAATACTTGTCTTCCTAGGATTGCTTATATTGATTTAGAATTATATGGTTGGTGCACTTAGTCAAATTTAGGTATTTTAGATCTTACTTGTGAAAACGAAATAGTTCACGCTTCCGCATTATAAATTTGGTAGTAGCCTCAAAGATTTTTTTTAAACCGTCTATTCACCCCTCACCTCTCTAGTCAGTCTCCTCGATCTTACACCACTCTAACCTAGTAGCATTCTGAATTTTTAGCAAACATTTAAAAATCAAACTCAAACTTTAACAACATAAGCAAACCACAATCAATTACTAATTACAAACTATAGGTGGACTCCCCACATGATTTCACACTCTTCAAAATATCCCTCCCTAACATTAAAAATAATAGAACCCCTCTCTCCACACATGCCAGATCCATTGGTGATACATTTTATATGCTTCTGCTGAACATACATGAGTTGAATTGCCCTGCGATACATCCTATTTCCGTTACATCCTCCTATCATATAGCAGGTACATGCCAGATTTTTTTACACACAGAACTGTACAATTGGTTGCTTTTTTTTATTTTTGCTCTCTTGGTTCACACTTTACCTATTTTGATAGTTTCGGCCCTCCATCCCATCCCGTCTTCTTTCAGCCCATGTAAGGCCCATCTTCTTCTCCAGTTTATAGTTTATGCGGCCGGCACATGTTTTACTTCAATGGGGAGAACAGGAGAATCGCCGTCTGGAAAAAAGAAATGAAACGAAGTGAAAGTAAGACGTACGAAACGATTGAATAACACTTCAATTGAAAGTTTATGGCTCTCTTTTAATAATGATACGATCACGGATTTGAAGGCCCAAAAGTTTTAACAGCCGCCCGTCCAAAACCGATATTGTTTTAGCAATTTGGTTTAGGGTTGGAAAATACTTGAAAGCTTCACCAAGCGGAAGTGTCCCTTTCTTTAAAAAGGTTTGAGTAAAAAGGTTCGTGGACACGTTCTTTTCAGCTTTTAGTTTTAGTTTTTAATTTTTTTTATAGTAACTAGCTCTTTAAATAAAGTGTCTTTTCAAGATAGTCTAGTAGTTAATTACAGTACATACTGTACCAACTTCATTTATATCGGCAAAAATTGCACGTGGGTTTTAGTTACTCTGTAATCTCTCACACAAATAGCCAAAAGCCACAAGCCGAAACCAAAAAATACAGCCCTATATTTACAATGATGCCGCCACTGACCGACTAGCATTTCTTAAATACAACATTTTCTTTTATAAAAACATAATTTATGAAAACAACATTTGAAACGAACTATGACTTGCGAAGTTAACGTTGCATTGTCGTGCCATTGTATCGCGTTGCAGTTGATTTAATTTAGCAGCAAACAAAGCTATGTTGCTTGAAGATTTTTATCTAGGTTGGTTGCAGTATATAGGACTACGAACCAGCGCCAATAATACTTTTTTTTCAATTTATGTAACATAAAACATGTACAGTGAAATTGGGACTTAAAATCTTCTTGTACTTGGCCATCGATTAACAAAAACAAAAAAAATCAAATCAAATATCAAACTGCAAAAGGTACATAAATTTAGTCAAATCCACAATAAATATTTTGAAAATCTTTACATACATATAAATGTTATAGGACAGAACGAAAGGTCTGTTATATCTATATTTTTACAGTAATCCGTGAACAAATATGTACATCAGTTAGTTTACAAATACATGAAAACATGTGTTATGTTTCGTTTGAATAGAAAATACTAGGACCAGAAGCAATGTAATTGAGGGCAGTGTCTAATGCAATAGATACATTATACATTATCTTCGTCAGGCTTGTCTGAGGGCCTGATAAGAGGAGCTACACTTTCAGAAATTATAGCCTTACCATTCTCATCTCGTTTCACAGGGTACAGCACATAGTGTTGAATTATGAATAGAACATCAAAGAAAATGGTTTCCTACAAAATCAAAGACATGACATTGTAATTAGCATGAGAGGAATTGTCTTTTACTGTGAGAAGGACTTGTTGTCAGAAAGCCCATAGGTGATGAAAATATTATCCCCTCCATCCAAGTTTATATAGCGTATTTTGAATAATTTTGTCTATAAATATAGAGCGTATTTCATACTCTAATACAAAATTAATGTGATGTTCCCTTTATACCCCTAATAAATATATAGCTTTACTTACTATTGTCTACATGCATGTATTGAATATAGTACTTAGAGATAATAATTAGTAAAAATCTAGTCATTTTCACTATCTCTTTAATCTATATGCCCGGAGGAAATACGTCTTATAAACTTGATAGAAGGAGTAGCTAAATAAAAATACAAGTCATGCTCACCAACGAAAGAAGCGTTTTCCCAATATTTCCATAGAAATTTACTAACGTGTCTGCAACACAATTTGTTCAGTCAGGGCAAAAAACCAACAAATGTAACATAGATAATGCACTACGATCAAATGAAAAATGCAGCTTACGTTGATCTATAGATTGCACACCCAACTGACCAAAGTTCAGAACCCCTCCTGTAAGATCAAGTAAAATATTGCCAATACTCCAACCAATTGTACTCTTCCGCTTGAAGTTCATGATGGCCTAAGGTAAAAGGGAAACCGAATCATTAGAAATAAATATAACTGCATAATATTTATAGCTATGTATTGATTATGTAATTTGAGCAGAGCTATACTCCAGTAATATAAAATTAGGTTATAGAATGGTAACTGAATAGAAAACTATTTTCTTTATTTCATGGAATATAAATAAATAAATCCTAGATATCTAGGCCATTGGAAACTGTCTTGTTAGTGTCAAATGGATAACAACTTGACGTGTCTGGACTCTGGAGTGTTCATGTTCAGTTAAGCTAATGCACTGAACTGCTGATTATCGGGTACACATCCTATTAAACTTCTGTTTGAATTGACCCCATATTTTGTCCTACATCAAGGATATCACTAGCTCTCTGTCAGCATTATGAGACAATCACGTGATTGTATAACTAATGACAAGAAAGTAGCACTACCTGGGGGATGTACTTGATTGATGTCATCACAACCTGTATTGAACTGAAATTCACAAAGATCAGGCGAAAAAATCAGCCCTGCTTGTACCACGAGGAGCAAGAGATGTCAATAAAAAACATTTAGCTAGCCTAAATAACCATGACTACCTCCCTCAAAAGTCAAAACTAAAAGGGTTTACAAACAATGAAGGTAGAGAGAACATACTTGAACACATCAATAAGCCAAAGCCAGTTACTTTTTGGCCAAGCTACAATGAGGCAAACAATAGCAGCTGTCCAGACAATAGCAGTGATTGATTTGCACACTTTGGAGACTTTCTGGTTTCCTCGCTGCATGTTCGGGATCAAAAATTCAAGGCACTAATGTGTCAGACAATGAGACATGGTTTGAAGATATCTCTGCAGTTCCCATAGGACAGGTTAACTAACCTCGTAGATAAATACTTGAAAAAGGGTAAAAGCTGTCAACGCAACAGCGTGTAGAGAAAAAGCAACATCATTTGCAGCAACAGGAATCATCTGCATTAAATGATACATTAAGTTAAATTTTAAATTTAAAGAATTATAATTTTGATACTCCCTCCAATCTTTTTTTCTCGAAAACGCATGAGATCTGCGTTTCATTCGTTAAGAAAGAAGAGATATAAACATGACATGGAAGCTATGGGAGAATCTGAGAGGATTAGATTACAATATCATAAACGAAGCCCACAGATTTCAAAAGTTAAGGAAGACAAGAAGTTAAACAGAGCCTTCGCCGGGGGACGCGGGGGGGGGGGGGGGGGCGGTGGAGTTGACATGACAAAAGATGTCTTTCAGCTTAGAACTCGCAGCGGAGGACCACAACATTAACTCCTGCTTAACGCGCTGGAGGAAATCCTCGGTGTTTAGCCTCCGTTGGTCATGGCGCAAAGAATTTCTCTCCTTCCATATCATCCATATGACTAGAATGATGAGGGTGTCAACTCCTCTTCTCTTGGGACCAGGTGCCAGAGCTCTGACGACTGACCAATGGTCCTGTAGAGTTTGCTCGGTGAGCTCATAAGAAGTGCAACGTGAAAGCCAGGAGAACATCCGGTGCCATATCTGTCGAACTACAGGGCACAAGATAAGAAGGTGGTCGATCGTCTCAGGTTCTTGATCGCAGAAAAGGCAAGTTGAAGGCGCGGGGATGCTGTGTTTCCGCAGCCTTGAGAAAGTCCAAATTCGTCTCTTTAGCGCTAGCCAAGTAAACATATTGGCTTTCAGAGGGGCCGCACATTTCCAGAGCATCTTGGCGCAGGGGAGGAAAGTAGTACCCTGGCACAAAGCCTGATACACGGATTTAGGTGAATATTTACCATCGGTCGTCCAGCGCCATATGATATCCTTCCAATCTTTTTTATTTGTTGTTTTGGACATCAACAGCCACCAATACATAGCTTTGAGCCTTTGACCATTACTTCTTTTAATTATATGTTACCAAAAATCATTTAAAAAGTATAAAGATATGAAAGTACTTTTGATAGCAAACCAACCTAATACGATTTCCATGTAACAAATATAAATACGTTTAATGGTCAAAATTTTGAAACATTGACTGCACATTCGAAGATGATGTCTATTTGAGAATGGAGGAAGTAGTTCGCAGAGATGACGAATCACACCAAGGATGCTCTTGCGTCAAGTAAAAACTACAAGTAAACATGACAAAGGACATGGAGGTGCGGCTTCTTTTTCTCTAGTACTGATGTAAAAATACAGCTATACCAACTAAAATAATCAAATCATATGTGCGTTTGAACTTTCTTTAGCATCAGAGAGGTGATGTTTAGAAAAACATAGTTGGCACTTCCTTGATATTTGTCAGCAGCTTACACAGTTCAAGGCTTCCAGCATTGATCCAACACAGGCCAGTGTACTAGCTATATCAATTTTCGTTCAGTTCAGCATCAGTATTTCATATTAACCCAGTTGTGGGGAGGTGACTCTAAAAAAGAAACATGTAGACAGTTCCTACACTGCATCAGCGGCTAATATGGCTCCTAGCATTGCTCCGAGCCTCAGATAGGTGTCAGTGAAATGTGACAGTACCAAACTTTTTTTTGACAGGAAGAGTAGGAATTACAAAACTAGCTAGAAATATTTCAAAATGCACAAGCAAAGGAATCCCATAATGTCAACAGATTTGATAGTTGTCAGTGGTGAGTGGTGGCCATTACTAGAATATCAGTCTTAATGGACATTAACCAATTTTACTGGCTATACTAGTGGCTGCCATTGTGCTTGGACAATCCTAATGCTAGCTAAAAATGAAAAAAAAAGGGTGGAATTGTGCATTCAGCTAATCAACAAAATGCAAAAAAAAAGTGTGCCCATCCATCTGCCTTGCTTATATGTTATTATGTTAGAAGCTAAATCAAGATGTTAAAGACATAAAAGTTTTAAAACCTAAGGATGGAAAGTTCTTACCCTCAGATACGGATCTAGTACCATAGCATACCTAACATAAAGGTGCTAAAATGATCTCCCTACCTCACTCCCTCTTAGAAACACACACACATGAGTATAGGAAAGTCATTACCCTCAGCTAAGGATCTAGTACAATGGCATAACTAACATAAAGATGATAAAATGATCTGCCTACATCCCTCTCGCATACAAACACACATGCGTGCGAATATAGCCAAGCCCATATAGCACCATGCAGGTATGCACATGTTATAGCATCCAAATTAAGTCATACCAGTTTGTTGCATATATCATACAGAAGTGTAAATGCAGGCATTAATTTGAAATTGGATCATTAGGATAAAACATGCTGTGTACTTACCACCCACCAGTCCTATTTGGCTTTCTAATTCTTCTGGAATGAGAAGAACTAGAACAGTGACCTTTTGTTACAATGCACCCATTGCGATAATTCTATTCTTACCATTATTAAGATGCAGATTATTTAAGAATCAGGACAGCAGCCCACAGGTATCTGACTGGATGCGATGCTAAACAGCAAAAAAGTTACCCAATCAATTAGCTTTGCTCCTAGAGTCATTCTGACCATTAACTATCGGAATTTAAGCAGTGCCATTCATATCCGATTAACAGCAATGAAAAAAAATTAAATGGCAGTGATGCCTAACCTCTTTATCACCATACTTATCATGATACTGTCTCTGGATGAAGGGGCTGAAGAATAGAGCCACATTGTATATGAGGTAGGACGAGTGCTTTGTAAAGTTTAACACCAGAAAATCAAAGTTCAGACCCACGACACTGCAATTGATGAATCCAGTTAAATGATGAGCAAATCAAGTCAACTGCAGTGACAAATGCTAAAAGGCCAATCTTGGGTGAGGAAAAAACAGTGAGCAAAGACTTTGCAAAATTATACTTCAGCCTAATTGAGTAGGATTCAAGCATTACCAAAATACACTTCAAACAAATTTTTTTAAAAAATGGAAAACAAAGTAAAAGGGCAGAAATGGAAAACAAGACAGATGTACCTAGCGCATCTTCTGCTGTAGATTATTTTTGGCCAATTTAAGAACATAAGGCATTGCTTTTAAAAACAAGTAACAACATGACTGTAAAGTAACCAATAACCATGTCTAGGAAAAAATATATTAAAGTTAATATGTAGTATATAAGATATAAATGGACATATTTCAAAAACATGTGCAAGAAACAGTATTTATGGGATTGGTACAACTAATTCGATGAAAAACATGCACTGTTTCATAAAAGGTGCACCATATGGTGTAAACAGGTGCCAGTTGGCACCCTAATTTAGGAAATAGATTTACATAAAAAATGTAATGGATTTTACTCTGGTTAGATCAAAATTCTAAGGTTTAATCAAGAATGTAACAGGTAAGACATGAAACGAGTTATGCAGCCTGAAGATTAAAATTTCGTACCAAATCAGTCATTTTTTAGAAGGGGTGTTCGTTACAACGAGAGATGCAGACAAACAACTTGAAGGATTTTTCTTATATGGCATTGAATAAGTGTGAAATCCCTCACTGTGAGCCTGACAGGTGGGTCCAGATCCACATGTCAGTGTTACATTCAAGGGCATATAAGGGATGCGGAAAAGATTCGGTGGCATATAAGAAATTGCCCCCCCCCCCCCCCCCCCAAAGAACTTATTATGTCCAAACGAAAGCATTCTGCCTGAAAAAAACACCAGTATTATCAGGTTAAATGCGCACCCATCTCTCATAGCAACTAAAGGGTATTCCAAGCTGTGCTGCTAGGGAAGTCTATCATGGGGTCATATGATTATCGATTCTTCAACCCATTGAAGGAAGTGGATCCACCTATAAGTTTCTCAGAACATACCCTCAAACAGGTTGCGCTTCGATGTAACTCCAAAGACAAAAAAGGCGTGAGTTTAAAGCAGCTCCAATTAGATGAGAGTTCCGGGCCACAAGTTTTAGTTGGTTATGATCTTTATCTTAACCATAATTGCACGATTTGTTGTGCTCAATTTGTTTCGAATGACCACAAAGCACCTGTCTCATCCCACAACCATGATGGACAGCAGAGCGGAAACGATTTGTAAGCACCAAGAGCAGCTACGATGCTTACATACCACTTCGCTTTGTTTCTTGCGGAAGAAACAAAGATCCATTCTACTCCCTAACTTCGCTTTGTTTCCTTCCCTATAATTTGCACACATGCCACCCTCTAATTGAGCCAACATCTGATAACAGAAGCAAACCAATAGAGACAACTCCGATAGTTTCTCGCGGAAGATGACGGCTTAGCATCAGCTCAACGAAGGCTTCTTTTCTTGGACACTTGACACTTTTTTGCTCAGACAAATCAGCGTGGGCTCAAAAAGGTTTACCACCATTTGCACCTTGCAAAGGTACAGGATAAATAAAGAGAAATGGATGAACCTAGGTCCGAACATGAAGAGGGGCGATTTGATTTCCCCCATATCAAGACATATACACGACAAAGGGAACAAAAGACAAGAATTAACCCACAACTAACTAAAGATTAATATCAGGATTAGGTGAAGTCCCAGATGCACAGACCAAGGAACGGCTAGAACCCAACAATACCGGTATCATCACCCAAGAAATGGGAAAGCTAAGTGAAAACAACACAAGAAGAAAGAACAGAAGAGAGAAATCTCACCTCTTGCGCTTGTAGTTGAGGAGGACCTGCGGGTAGAAGCTGAAGGACCAGGCGAAGAAGGCGATCCACCCAAGGACCTGATACAACACCTCCAGCCCCACCGAGTTCCACGACGACGACATCGTCGGCGCTCCGGTCCAATTCACTCCCCTTCCCTCCCCCTCCCCGTCCCCTCCCCTCCCTTTGCCTTCTTGCACCCACCGACTTCGATTTCCCAATTTTCTACGGTTCTACCGCCTGCTCCGGTCCATTTTTTTCCCCTCCCCTGCTCCCCTTATTTTATAGTACGAGAAAAGTAAACCCACGAATCCGGAGGAAATGGAATCATTCAATAAACATCTCCTCGTGCTGGGTCGCCATCACCATCACATCCCGCTTTCGTCCCAGCTGTGTCTGGTGGGAAAATGGATGATGTTAAAGGCTGCCACTGCGGTTTCCACCTATTTACAGTTGAGCCCGTGGAAAATGAAAATGTCCGACGGGTTCATTGCTCGCGGGCCTGAACCAATCCGGACGGGATTCCGGCTACGTGCAACCTCCCGGAGAGGTGGGCAAACGGGCGGGGAAAGCTTTTCTATGGGCGAGGGGTCTATCATTGACCCAGATGGATCAATGGTGGGGGTGCTCACCCTGAGGCCCTCCTCCATTGGCTTCTCTTCCAACGGGGGCGCAATGCACTGCTTGATTGCGCTCTGCAAGTTTTTTCCGGTGTGGTTGATAATTATTTGTTTTAGTATTAGCGTTTGTGTAAACGAATCGAGTACTAAGTCTATGAATTATGAATAAGTTATTTCAAAAAGGCTATTTTCAATAAATCGTTTTGAAAAGATAAAAAAAGTTAACTTATTTATTTATTTATTCGAGAAAAACTATAAATAACATTCTGGGCCATAAAGTGAAAAAAGAGCCATTGCTAGCTGAATAGGAGGATACCACACCATATGACATTTTCAGATACTTGCATTGCACTTAGGCTTCGCTCGGTTGGGCTGAAAAGCTGTGGTTTATGGCTGAAATTGCACTGTAGCGGTTGAAATTTCAATGTAGCTGAATATGGCTTATTTGGCGTAATTAAATTTAAAATTTTAAAAATAGAAAAAATATGCTAGCTCATCACGGAGAACGCAAATGAATAGGGAAAAACCGATAAAAAAGCTCAAAAAAACCAAAAAATCATAAAAGACAAAATTTATGAATAGTGAAAAATAAGCCAGAAGTTGAAGTTGGAATGAGCAGGGCAAAGTTATCAGCTTTATCATAGTGGAAAAATGAATTTGTAGTTCACCTCTATTGTCTACCGTGAGCATGAAGGCCCCCCTTACAAGTAGGGCTAGCACCGAAACAAATATGCAGACGATAGTTGCAAATAGCACTTCAAAGTTTGAACACATGTTTGAGGAAAGTCATTCTATTAATTTTATCATCGACTACATGAATGGTTGTTAAAGATATAATATATCTATAGTCCCTTAAACCAATTGATTCCGACTGTTTTTTATTCAATCGAAGGTAGAAAGGCGTCGCGGAGAAGTGGAAAGAGTACTAATTACAGACAAGGATATATAGGGATGGCCTCAGAAGGCAGATAGAGGTGGGCAATAGGTCATGCCGTGCCCTAAGTAAATAAAAGAGTACAGTAACAATATGTGTACTGTGTTGAACGTCGCTTCTGAAGAGACGGTGAACACGGGCACCAGGAGAACATTATGTGCATCTTGTACAAAATGTGATAGCACATGAAATATCCGCTTGTTGTTCTTCCACCACTTGAATAGGTCTATTTTGGCTCTGCCTGCAAGATCAAGATCGATGTTTGCAAAATCACGCTCTAGGTAGTGGTTTAACTCTGAGACAGAATTCTACTTGGGAGCCGACTGAGGTTGAGAGGACAAAGAATTAGACTTACCCTTTAGTTTCTTCCACAAGTGAGATATCAAGTTTGTCTTTCCTTACTACGTCTGTTGTGAGGCCTTGATTTCGCACTGCTATCAAACTTGTCATAATACATGCAAAAACACAAAAAAACTACTCTTTGACATGTGTGAAAGTTTTCGAATAATTAAGACCGAGGCATTCACCTATTCCTTCCATACCGATCTATCGACCTATCAACTATTTTGTTGGATAAAAAATGATAGCAAAATAATATTGGTGTGAAATAGAACCAAAATATTTAATAGAATTTTTCTCTATTACTGTAAAAACATGGTCTAAAAAGAGATCCTCGGCTTTGGTGAGACTGAGGCTCCAGGAGCGCTCAGCAAGGTGCTGTGCAGCAAGGCCACGAGGAGAGTGTTGCATTGGGAGTAATCTTGGCTGCGGGTTGATATCTAGTACTTTCTTTAAGCGTGTTGATATGTTACATTGTGCATTTTTTTTACAATGCATGCTTGTTACCATCTGAGGATTTTCTTGTCTGTAATTATTCCATGATTTTGGTACACCAAGACTTTGACTCTGTCTCATTTTCTTGAGTTTTTGAATTGTAATGGCAGAAGGTGAATGAATATTAGCTGTTAAAAGGTGAGGTTGATTTGTTTCTCTGTTCTTGTGACAGGGGAGGATGAGAAACCATCAACCTCAGGGAGCTCACCTCCATGTGAAGATTTCCTTGGCCCTACCTCTCCATGCTTCACCTACAACGTCCATGACAAGATGTGCACAATGGAGCTAGAAGAAGAGGAGGAACAAATGGTCAGGAACAGCAAGTCCATAGAAGAGCATATCTCCTCATGGGAGAGGATTGCAGGGGACATCTCCAAGATCCCCAGGATGGTGGAGCTGGACTTCTCCCAGTCCATTCAGCAATGGAGGGAGCTCAAGCCAAAGGTCAGGGAGATTGGCACTAGGATAGAGACCCGTGTGCGGGCAGAGCCGCGCAGCAGCACGGGGAGCTCAAGGTTGTGTGGGATGCGGTGAGGTAAGGAGGCGAGGCGACCGCTGACATGCCCATCGTGCTAGGTCAGCCCAAGCATGGCATGCCATGCTGGGCCAGGCCATGCCACCCGTTGGGCTGTGTTTTCAGGCCCAACATGGCCCGCTGTCCATGTCGTACCAACCCGACCCGTCATGTGGCATGCCCAAGCTATGCTTGGGCCGTGCCAGGCCAGCCGGGTTGGGCTGGCACGAAATGCCCTAGGCCGACTCCACCTCTGCTAGATACTTGCGTGATGCACCAAGGATTCTTCTTCTCCTTTTTTTTATCTATTGTAAGGTTGTGTACATGTTAAAGCATCATGCTTGACCTATATCTAGCTTCAAGCATAAGAGTGCCGAGTGGCTCATCCCAAGATGTTAATGTTCTTTCTAGATATCTTTTCTGGTAACATAGGTTTGCAATTGTTATTGACATGGAGATGCAATATATAGGCCATGTATATTATGTGTGTGTGCATGTGTGTGCATGCGCGTGTGCGTGCGTGCGCGTGTATGAACCATCTTTTCTACTCCTATGAGTAGTTAGTCTCAGGGGCGGCTGCACGAGCTGCCCGGTAGTGGACTCTAGTTCATCCCGTAGAAACAGATTGCTGAGGGGGAGGCTAGTGGGCGGTAGGCGGGCGGGGCGGCACAAGGGGGCACACAGAGACAGACCATCGAGAGGGAAGGCTGGAGTCAGGAGCCCAAAAGGGGGCACGCAGGGGCAGATGGTCGAGGGGAGTCTAGAGTCGGTTGCCCGGGCTAGCCAAAAATTCTGGCTCTATCACTGGTTACTCCCTATATTGTATCTCATAATGTAGAGAGTATCTCACGTAACAGAGGGTATGTATGTATAGTATACGAGTATATAAGATCATCTAGGTCATATGTACATTTTTCAGAGGTAGTATGTACATTTTTAGACATACTCATTTTATGTGTGTGTATATAAAGGTGTTTACAAAATATGCTAAAAACTATAGACTCTCTCGCCTTTTTTTCATGTGGTTCATATTGGAGTATCTTATAATTAGTATATGAGTATATCCAAAGTGATAAAGGAGTACATCAAATTTATTTAGGTGGTATATTAGAGATACGAATAACTACACCTAGGAGTAGAAGGTATATATATATATATATATATATATATATATATATATATATATATATATATACATATATATATATATATGTACATATATGTATATGTATGTATCACTTAAATGTTTAAGTGCTATACACACACACACACACACACTTATATAAAAGCGAATGGAATTGGGGAGGCCTAGGAGCCCACATCGTCAGTTTTGCAAAAAAAACCCCCTCCCCCAGATTTCCAAAATTTTAGCGATACCTTGTCCAAAGCAACAGGCCAAGGGTGTACATTCACCATTTTGCAGAAAAACCCTTGTAGTTTTGCAAAGCTATGTTCAGATCTAGAACACTTGTGGCCATTCGATCTCACAAGGGGTGCAGCCGGTCGGCTGCCTATGCCTGCCAAACCCCATGCCCTAGCACCTCCTATTCCTGTCGTAGAGGGCTCTGCCCACCTCTTATCTCCTTCCACTGTGCTGCCCACCTCCTCTCCTCTCCTTTCACCGTACCTTTTGCGCTCTCTTCCTCCCTCTCCCACACCACCGCTCTGCCCGCTGGTCGCACTCGCCTCCTCCCCCAGCATCCCTGGCCTCGCCGTTCCCTCCTACCTTCCATGCAATCGTCGTCACCCCTAGGTAGCCATGCACCCTAGATCGTAGTATATCATGCGCGTCACCACTTGCCTAGATACAATCACTCCTGGCCCCATCGCTTTCGTTCTCCACGAAGAGCTGTCCTAGATCCGTGCTCTCACATTGTGCCAGCTTGCAATCAGACATCACCAGTGCCTACCCGATCCTTGACCTCACCTCCTTTGTGTTCATGCCTATTGTCCTCACCTCGACTTGGCTCGCCATTGCCTCCTCCCCTTCTCCCCACCTGCTTGGCCACCAGCCGACCTAGAACAGATCGACAAATGGCGGGGAGGCATAGACCCAACTAGGTTCCGCACAAGGATGGGGGGTGGTGGTGGCGGGGAAGGCTGAGGTCACAGGGAAGTGAGAGGTTCACTCTCTCTCTCTCTCTATTTTTCTCTCATTCTTTGTCAATTTTGGGATAGTTGTAGTGATGGTGGTGGTAGTCAGTGATGGAGGCTTGCAGCAGTACCCTCTAGGTCAAGGCTCAATGCTTAGGTTCATGAGAGTGTCACCCAAAGTTGTGATGCATCAACCAACACCGTAATGGAGGCGTAGAAGTACCGTCTAAGTTAGGGCCCAGCTGCTAGTCGGCACACTGTACTCGAAGCTAACCGTGCTCCATGGTTAGCTCTCTCGCTCTCTCTATTTCTCTCATTCTTGGCCATTTTGGGGTTTAATTTCTTCATCCCTTCACCTTGAACCAATTTAATTTTTGTGGAAAAATTACATTCCTCTTACCTCGGTTCATACACCTGTTTGTGTATCTAGAATTTCTAGGATGGAAGTGCTTGAGATTGGATAGGAGGATCTAGAGGAGCTTGCATTCAGGTACTTAATGTTCTCGGGTTTCTCTCCCAAAATATGATAAAAGATTAGTTTTTTCTTAGTTGGGGGTGCATATTTGCAGTGGTTGGAGGGGAGGATGCAGTTGTTGTTTGAGATTAAGCGGTTTTAGCATTATTTTTACATTAATTCCATATATAAGCAACAACAGTAAAGCATAAAACCAGCAGGAAATTAATGACATGAAGATTAAACAAATGTCTGTTGAGACAAATATAGCATTCAAGTTATTTAAACAAAACAATATACTTAACTAATCAAGATAGTGGGTAATTAAAATCTGCGTAGAAGACATGATATTTTGTGTGAATTTGCTCTCAGTAGAGGAGTTACTCAAGTTCTAAACTCGACCTTCTCTATTCTAGTCAATATATCAACAATCTAAGTAACAATCCTTTTATATTCTGCTAGTTTGTCAGTCTAAATATTACTTTGGACTAGTGACTGAACCAATTTCATGTTCTAATTGAAACATATAGCAGAAATGAGCTTCTGTAGTATTAATCTGTTGTCAGCAATATTCAGAATAGAGACAAAATGTACTAGGTTGAACCAACAGACTTCAGGCTACGACCAGAACAGAACAACAGAGAATATGCAATAACTCGAAGTATAACCAACAAATCAAACTAGCAAAATATCTCTAAACTGCCACTGAGATCTCAAATATGACTAGTTTTCTCATCAAGAATCTCAAAAGTCAACAATCTATTATGTAAAGTCCTCCCAGTGTTAGCAATTATCACAAATTCTAGAGATAATTGAACAGAGATATCACACTAACACGACCAACATATGCATAATAGGAATTAAGAGTGTAAAGAATAGTTTACTAGGCGGTGGCAATCCAAGCCACCGAGATGATAGTAAGAGCAAGGCTTGTCGCAAGGACGATGTCCTAGAAAACCAATCGCCGGCATATGCCTAGATATCACCGGAGAGGTTAATGGAGATACAATGCTCAACTTCACAAATCAGTACTCACCAAATCGTGAAGCTAAGATGCATGTGTTGCCCCACAAAGCCAATGCAATCCCCAATCAGATGAAGCAACTGAGAGTTTATGACCACAGCCACTTACGACTACGTCATATCAACCATAGCAAATTGAGCACGACAAGTCAACCACGGTGGATCAACCACGGTAGGTCGAGCATGGCAAAATGACCACGGTTGAACGACCATGATGGAATGACCAAGGCTGGATGACCACAGTTGAATGACCACGGTAGAACGACCATGGTTGGTCGACCACGACTGAACGACCATGACAGAATGACCACGGTTGGTCAACAACAGCTGAACAACCACAGCAGATCGAGGATGAAGTTGTGCAACGCTGATTCAATGAACTTGTGTATTTGTTTGAAAACTCCAACTACACTAATTAGGACCCACTATAATTTCTAGTTGGTTATTTAGCTTAGTTGTAGAGTTTTACCGGTGCAAAAGCACTTGCTTATAAGACAAAAGAGGAAAAGAAGAAGCTATCTGGTGGCAGTTAAATGCAGTGAAGGAAAGAGGTAAGGTAAATGCATTCGTGTAATTCCTGATTCACTCCATTATTATTGTTCGATTTTCTTCGAATTGGCATTAAAATTTCATGGAACATACTTGAATCAGTAGAATTGTAAATTTGTATTTATAGAGTCAAATGCATATAGCAAGCAATGAAGGCCACGTCAATTGCTAATAAGATATCGATATGATATTTTATTGTTAGACAATGACGAGTTTAAGATTTATGAGGAAACGATGATGGGCCTAGATTATGAGAAATGGCTTGAAGTCATGAGGTCCGAAATTTAATCCATATATGATAATCAAGTTTGGAACTTGATCGATCCACCCGATGGTATAAAAATCATTGAGTGCAAGTGGGTTTTTAAAAAGATAGACATGGATGGAAATATTCATATCCATAAGGCATGATTAGTGATGAAGCATTTCAAATAAATTCAAGGTGTTGACTATGGTGAAACTTTCTCGTCCGTCGCTATGCTTAAGTTTGTCCGAATCATTATAGCTATTGTTATATATTTCAATTATGAGATATGGAAAATGGACGTCAAAACAGCTTTCCTAAATAGAAACCCAAGTGAAAATGTGTACATGACATAACTTGAGGGTTTTGTCGATCCTCAAAATGCTAAAAAGATGTACAAACCCCAGAGATCTATCTATAGACTGAAGCAAATTTTTGGAGTTGAAACATTCATTTTGATGAGGTAGTCAAAGAGTTTGGCTTCACCAAGAATGAAAAAGAGTTTTGCGTTTACAAAAAGGCTAGTAGGAGCACACTTATTTTTTTTAGTCCTATATGTGGATGGTATATTATTGATCAGAAATAATATTTCTATACTTCAATCCATCAAGTCTTCATTAAAAAATAGTTTCTCTATGAAAAACTTAGGAGAGGTAACATATATTTTAGGCATAAAAATCTATAGAGATAGAACTGAAAGGCTAATTAGATAAAGCCAAAATATGTACATTCACAAAGTATTGAAGCGACTCCACAAGTAGGATTAAAAAAGGGTTTCTTGCCCATGCCACATGGTATTAGTCTTAGTAAGACTTAGTATCCTTCGACACCAGTGAGTGAAACCGAATGAGTAAAATTCTATATGTTTCTGCCATTGGGTCTATCATGTATATCATACTTTGTACAAGCCTAGATATGTCATATACTGTAAGTGTTATGAACAGATATCAGTTAGATCCACGTGAAGATCACTGAATAGCTGTAAAAAACATCTTAAAATACTTGAGAAGGACTAGGGATTCCTTATTTATGGTGGTGAAGAGGAGCTAGTCGTAAATGATTACAATGATGCTGGTTTTTAAACCAATAAAGATGATTTTTTATTGCAGCCTGAGTTTGTGTTTTATCTTAATGGAGGAGCAGTGAGCTGGAAAATTTCTAAGCAAGAGACGATTTTTGATTCTACAATAGAGGCTAAGTATATTGCAGCTTCTGAAGCTGCAAAGGAGGCTGTTTGTATAAAGAAGTTTATCTCTGAGCTGGGTGTGGTCTCTAGTGCTTTTAGTCTAATAGATCTCTATTGTGATAATAGTAGAGACATTGTGCGGGCCAAGGAGTATAGATCGTATTAAAAATATAAGCACATACTTCAGTGTTTTCACCTCATTTGTGAGATTATTGATAGAGGTGATGTGAAGATATGCAAAGTGCACATAGATTTAAATATTGCTGATGCATTGATAAAGCCTCTTCTGCAGCTAAAGCATGAGGCACACACAAGAGCTATGGATATTACATACTTGCATGATTAACTCTAGTACATGTGGGAGATTATTACTGATATACCATAAGGCAATCATAGAGATGATTGTATTACTTCTATATTTATGATCTTTTGAATAATATGTTATTTTGTCCCTTGAATAAATGTCTTTCCTATTGATCAACAAGTATGTGACTTGTTATTGCCTTGAATTCAATCTGGTATCATGAGGCAAAGGGATCAGTACATAAGCACTATATAGGTTTATCCGATATGATCTTTATCTATATTAGAAGTCGTTATATCCTGTTAGGGACTGCTACCGACTTATAGACTGAAAAGAAGTTTTCGGCCTATGGGAAAATATACATGAACCTACAAGATCACACACTTAACAAGTCGGAATGATAAGGGTCCAGATGATAGATCCAAGTGGGATACGATCTCTACTCATATTACATAAAGATCTCGTCTGAGGCTTTCCATGTAGGATATGATATCTGATGGTATCAGACAAGGATCTAAGTAGAGGCTATATAAAGGTAGGTGCGGAGGCTGAGAGAGGCATCTTGAGAAACACCAATCAAAACTCTAGCTACCACATCTCATAATCCCTGCCGTGCGCGCTGGTGCTAGGACACCAACGCACGGCGTTTCATCCCTAAGCGTCTGGACCTCGGTAGAGGTGCTTCTGCGACTACGGCGTTGATAGGGATGATCACGAGAAGGAGACGGTTGCTCAACACTTCAGATAGATTACTGAACTACGATCCTGCTACAAAATGAGATTTGTTATGCCTTTTCGCTCTTTTATATTATTGTTTTGTGTAGTCCATTAAGGCCGAAGCTATGGAAGTGTCCCTATGTTCAATACCATTTATTTTTCGCTTCCATCTGGTATGGGTTTGAATCGAACATCTGTCGAGAGCATGTGTGTTTTGGTATTTTGTCTATACTGGGTACTATGTATTTGTTAGTGATATGCCCTAGAGCTAATCATAGAGATGATTGTATCACTTCATGTTTATAATCCTTGGAATAATATGTTATTTTGTCTCTTGAATGTCTTTCGTATTGATCAACAAGTGTGTGACTTATTCGTGGAACTCTTTATCCTTGTTTTGATGTTATTCTAAATCATTCCTGATCTTATGTCATTATATGGGACAATTACGATTTAAAGATCAACACATATATTGATTGATGATCATGTTTCACAGATCATGGATATAAGGAAATCAAATCAATAATGTGGACACATGTTAGAGAGTATGGTATTGTATTGAATTACCATAAGACAATGTAGGAGTTGTTATATTCTTAAGTGTCATCAGTTGGTGTTACACGTAGTGTATATAGGATCCTTAGACCTAAGATTGTCATGGTTTTCTACATGTATAATAGTTAACTTAAGGGTTGCCAAATACTACTCTATAATTGGGTGGTCATAAAGGTAGCTCTTAGGTTTACTATGAAACATGTGGAGGAATATGAGTGATCAAGATGGAATTTGCCCCTTCATGTCGGACCCAGATTTTTCAATTCAGAATCCCCTGTGAGTCACCGCACTATTTCTTGGATCAGTAGGTAGTCCCCTTTTATTTTTATTATTGGTATTATAATTATTGTAATTACTAGGCCCAAAGCAACATTCCAAATTTTGATTCAAATTATACTCTTCCCCTTTTTCTATCCCCTTACCCTAATTGATGGATCATCTTTTCATATTTGATTTCAATTTATAAATTTCTATTATTTTCACCTTTCCATCATGATTTTCTTTTAGTTTTTATTTTTCATGATTTTCTTCAATTGTTGGAACCTCAACCAAAATCCAAAGGAAATCCATTAAAATCCAAATGTCGAGAAGATACATTTCAAAATATTTCAAGGGCTACACATTTCCCAAATTCAAATTTTCTAGACATTACACTTCATTATAACGGGAGAGATATCTCTAGGACCCTTGATGTGGATAGATTAAGTAAGTACATTGCCATGTTGAATGTAGTTAAGAGTCAATAACAACTGAGTAATCCACTACAGGTTTAAGTGAAGGATCAAGCTATCGTAAGATGGCACGCTTCTTGCCTTGAATTCAATTGGTATCATGAGGCAAAGGAATCAGTACATAAGCACTATATAGGTTCATCCGATATGATCTTTATGTATATTTAGAAGTCGTTATGTCCTGTTAGGGACCGCTACCAACTTATAGACTAATGGGCAAATATACATGAACCTACAAGATCATGTACTTAATGCTAATGGGTCGGAACGATAAGAGTCCGGATGATAAACTCTGAGTGGGATACGATCTCTACTCATATTGGATAATGATCTGAGGCTTTCCAAGTTGAATATGATATCTGATCATATCGAATAAGGATCCAATTAGAGGCTATATAAACGTAGGTGTAGAGGCTGAGAGAGGCATCCTGAGACACACCCATTAAAAATCTAGCTGCCACATCTCATAACCCCTGCTGTGCGCGCTGGTGCTAGGACACCAACGCACGGCGTTCCATCCCTGAGCGTCTGGACCTCGATAGAGGTGCTGCTGCGACTGCAGCGCTGATAGGGACGATCATGAGAAGGATGCGGTTGGCCATAGGATGATCAACTACTTCCACTACACCGACACACACTTCATTGATCTAGCCGCTTGAACTCTACTTCTGTTGCACTACGTGTCTAGTGGTAACGATTTATAATCTTTTACTTGCCTTATTTTCTAGTTTATGCGATAAAATTTTTTAAGCTGTCCTAATATAGCCTACTCGTATTACTAGACATGAGTCCATCGATTGAAGACTTTCAATTCCTTTCACTGGTTGGAGGTGGTTTTCTAGATGGACTCTAGTGTAATTGCTGCACTTCGATTACTGTATCATGTATTAGCATTTACACAAGGCATTTGTGTTTCCTTGCAGATTTGTCCGCACTGCTCAACACTTCTGATAGATTATTGAACTACGATCCTGCTATATGAGATTTGTCATGCCTTTGCGCTCTTCTATATTATTGTTTTGTGCAGTCTATTAAGGCTGAAGCTATGGAAGTGTCCCTAAGTTCAAATGCTATTTATTTTTCGCTTCCATCCGGTATGGGTTTGAATCGAACATCTGTCAAGAGCATATGTGTTTTGGTATTTTGTCTGTACTAGATACTATGTATTTGTGAGTGATATACCCTAGAGTTAATCATAGAGATGATTGTATCACTTCATGTTTATAATCTTTTGAATAATAAGCTATTTTGTCTCTTGAATAAATGTCTTTCGTATTGATCAACGAGTATATGATTTGCTCGTGGAACTCTTTATTCTTGTTTTGATATTATTCTAAATTATCCCTGACCTATATCATTATGTGGGACAACTATGATTTATAGATCAGCACATGTATTGATTAATGATCATGTTTCACGGATCATGGATATAGGATATCAGATCAATAATGTGGACACTTGTTAGAGAATATGATGTCAGATTAACCCACCATGAGACACTACGGGAATTGTTATATTCGTAAGTGTCATCAGTTGGTCTCGTACATAGTGTATGTAGGATCTTTAGACCTGAGATTGTCATTGTTTTCTACATGTGTAATAGTTTTCTTAGGGGTTACCAAACACTATTCTGTGACTGAGTGGTTATAATAGTAGATTTCGGATTTACTATAAAACATGAGGAGGAATATAATCGATCAAGATGGAATTTGCCCCTCCTACGTAACAGGAGAGATATCTTTGGTCCCCTCAATGTGGGTGGATTAAGGAAGTGCATAGCCATATCGAATATGGTTGAGGAGTCAATCACAACTGAATAATCCACTACATATTCAGTAAAGGATCACGCTATCATAAGATGACACACTTTTCGTCTTTAGTTCAACCTGGTATCATGAGGGCAAAGGGATCGGTACATAAGCACTATATAGGTTCGTCTGATATGATCTTTATGTATGTTTGGGAGTCATTATGTCCTGCTAGGGACCGCTATCGATTTATGGACCGAAAAGAAGTTTTTGGCCCATAGTCAAATATACATGAATCTACATGGTCACACACTTAATATGCTGGAACTATAAGGGTCTGGATGATAGTTTCCGAGTGGGATTCGATCTCTACTCATATCGGATAAGAATCAGATTGAAGACTATATAAAAAGATATGCGGTGCTAAAGGAGGCATCCAAAAAAATACACCCGTTGAAACCATAGCTGCCACCAATCATAACCCTTGCCATGTGCGCTAATGCTAGCACGTCGACGCATAGTGTTACATCCCTGGACATGTGGACCTCGGTAGAGGCGCTGCTGCGAATGCGGCGCTGATTGGGACGATTATGAGGAGAAGATGGTTGGTCGGAGGACGATTGACTACTGCCACTATACTAATGTGCGCTTCATTAAATCGCCTGTTTCAACTCTACTTTTGTTGCACTTCGCGTTTAGTAATAACGATCCATAATCTCTTATTCACATGTCTTTCTGGTTTACATGATAGAAAATTTTAATCTATGATATTGTAGTCTACCTATATCCTAATAGTATTATGAAGATATTAAGTACTATATGTATATGATACGTATTTTAGTTTAGACCCATAAGCCATTGTTGACAACATAGTTAAAAATGGTGCCCCTCCGAGTTAACGACCGCTCAATGCTGTCATTTTCCCTGGCTTTACTACTTCACACTAAATTAAACGGGCGCAGCATAGCGCGCCTTTCTTCCTAGTTACTATTACTACCACCCGCTTACTTGCGTACGCATGATTATACATGATTACTTGTATTTGTAACGTAAGAATGCAAGCTTCCTTCCTTGCAGAAATGATTAGGACAAATTCGATGTATAACGATTCCTTGCTTTTCTATTCATTTTTTCTATTTTACATATATTTTTCAGAAATTAACTTTTTATCATAATAAAACCAATTTAGTCTGGATTTAAATTTTTATATAATGATGATCACGTTGAAGGTTGCTTATAGAGATATTTTAAGAACTTTTTATATTTACTTGATATTTGAACCACGAGGTTAAAATAATACCAGCTGCTAGTACCATAATGATTGATAACCACCAAAAGTATTTTCAAATTGGCGGTTTCAGATATACTCATTGCAAGTCTTTTGACTTTTTACCATCTCAAGGTAAGGCAAAGTACCTTCCATTTTGTAATGATACATCAATGGAAAAATTGTAAAACTTATATTTTACATTGCAGTTCTACTGAAAACTACAGCGATTATCGATATATTAAAATATTAATAGTTAAAGTTTAAAATATTTTGTGTAGAGAGAGTACAACGAGAACACACACCACACTTGTACACGTGCACCATATGCACACCACATGTGTGCGTGTCTCGCTAGATTTGTTTTGCAATCATAATAAAGACGCACACGCAAACCACACGTATACGCTGATACGCATGAGTACATGGGCTGTAAACGAGCCGAGCTCGAGCGAACTCGGCCTTCCAGGCTCGAGCTCGGTAGAAGCTCGAGCCGAGCTCGAGCCGAGCTCGAGTTGGGGTCCGAGCCCGAACCTGGGCTCGAGCTCGGCTCGACCTAAGCTCGAGTAGGCTCGAGTTCGGCTCGTTGAAGCTCGATAATAAGTAAAATAATTTATTATGCATTATTTTTCAATAATAAAAAAATTTTAAGTTCGAACTCGGCTCTAATAAGCTCGATAACAGTCAAAATAATTCAAATACACACTAATTTTTAATAATAAGAAAAGCTCGAGCTCGAGTTCGGCTCGAGAAAGCTCGGTAAGAATTAATATATATTACTATTTAAGCTCGAATCGAGGCTCGCGAACTATTCGAGCTCGGCTCGGTGAAGCTCGCGAGCTCGAGATCAAGCTCGAGTTCGGCTCGTTTAAAGTTCGAACCGAGTTCGAATCGAGCCTAGAACGAGCCGAACTCGAGTAGCTCGCGAGCTTCGAGCTTTTTTTACAGCCCTAAGTACACTCCCTTAGCCTATCTCTAAACATAGGTAGGCTGGAGCACACGCTAGAATTTTGACCTCACAAATACCACAAAGGCGGCGCTTCAAGCGGCTCACGGTTTTGGCTGTGGGCTTTGGCTTGGGGCTTCTAACTAAAATTGCAATGTAGCGGTTATTAGTTTTATTTGAGAAAAAATTAAGAAAAACTTTTAAAAATCCATTATATCATCATGGATAATGCAAAGGATAAAAAAATTAAAAAATCATTATATCATTAAAGATAATACAAAGGAATAAAGAAAAAAGAAAAAAACTAAAAGAGTAAAAAAAAGCTGAAATTAGAATTTAATGTGTTTCAAATATCTTCTAATTTAAATAAATTAAAAGCTAAAAAGATAAAAAACTAAAACCGTTTAGCATAGAGCCAAAAATCCCGTATAAAGTAGATAAAGTAGTTGTCTATATTTGACGTTGACTTATGTATAAGCAGTTTGCTACTCGAAGGGAATATACTACCACGCCAAGAAAACACTCCATGTCCGTACCTTATCAGGTCGTGCCATCCTAGGCAGGCTCCTTGCAGACTCAGCTAGGGCCTGTTTGACAATGGTTGTGGCTTATGATTTTTGGTTGAAATTTTTGAATTTTAACCATTTACGGTACATATTACGGAGAGATAGATACTCACTTGCAATTTTGGATGGTACAGATATTGAGCTTTTAACGTGTACATCGTTTAACTTGTAGACCCCGTCTTGAAAAAATACTCCGTTTAAAAGTTAGATACTGTAGCAAAAGCTAAAAGTTACCAGCTTCGGAGAAAAAGAACAGACCCTATATCGGGAGCATGCCTTAATAAATGCGCCATTAGATCAGGCTACACGCGAAGCCACTATGAATGCCAGCCCGACTTGCTGGCTTGGCTAGCTCCTCGAAAGCAGGTACGTGCAATGCTCGAAGTATCTGGACAAGATCACGGCGACATGCGTCAGAGAGAAGCGAAGATACCAACAGAACAGGATGGAAATGGAAGCTACAGCCTACAGGTAGGATACGTTGGCGTGCATGCTCTCCATGACGTCTCCTGCGGCCAAACTTGCACGCTCTCGACTATGCAGCATTGTTTCGTATTTTGCTATTCCACCTCTTCCTCCATTTTCTTTGTTCGTGGGCTCCGAGATGTTTGTATTGACTACAGTTGATATTTTTAGCTGAAAATAAATAGTAATGATAAAAAAAATAAGTTTTAGAAGAAGAGAGTGAGTGATAGAAAAAATAAAAAAGAGATACATATACGAGAAGGGAGCGAGAGGAGTGAGATGCGTGATACACCCGTGACAACTTGTCTTATCCTTGAAGTGAGATAGGAGTGAGATACACTACTACAAAAAAAACTCATCACAAACGGTTCGGAAATATCATCGCAGACGGTTTTTAAACTATCTGTGCTTATGGTTTGTAATACCCTAAGTGCATTACGGACGGTTTTCGAACTGTCTGTGATACAATTATTACAGACGATTCTTATTACGAACAGTCTGTGACAGTATATTATCACAGACGGTTCTTGCTACGAACCGTCTGTGAAAATATATTATCAGAGATGGTTCCTAAGTTTCGACCAAACTCAAAAATAGGCCTCCGTCGGTTCGTCTGCATTCTCTGATTGCGCTGTTTACACTAATTGTGCTATAAAACAGCGCAATTAGAGAATGCAGGTGAACCAAAGCATGACTATTTATGAGAACAAGATCATCCAAGTCATATTCATCCAAGCATCACATGCAAGAACTAAGACATCAACAAATAATTTTTATATGCATCATATCCATCTAAGCATCAAAGAAGAGAGGGGAGGGGATTGGATGGGGGTATGAACAAAGTATTGACACCAATGAAGGAGAGAATGCGGCAGCGTCATTGTTGTGTCACGATGGTGACACTGCAGAAGGCACACTTATGACAAGAGTGCCTTGTATAGTGAATCATGGCGTCACAACTGAATGCGGAGGAACTTGGGGGAGGCAGCCGACGCTTTGATCAGCCGCTTGGGGGAGCTATCAAGTGGATTGGTTTGGAGTGTGTTTAGAGCAGGCATTGTGGGGGAGGCATATGTAAGGGCATTTGGGTAGCGGAACTGAGAGTCGCGATGCTTTGGTTTGAAAGTTCGAATAGAAGGGGCAGCAAAATCGGATGGAAAAATATCAAAGATGGTTTTCAATACAAAACGTTTGTGATGAGGTAATATCATAGACGGTTTTAATACAAACCGTCTATAAAGTATCACAGACGGTTTAAATAAAAAATCGTATATGATATTTGGCAATATCACAGACGATTTTTACAATGAACCATCTGTGATATTTCTTTTCACAGTCGATTTGTATTAAAACCGTCTGTAATTATACTTAATACTGATTGTTTTGGTTAACCGTCTGTGATAAAACGTTTAGTATAGTTTATTTTGTAGTAGTGATAAGTGGAGAAGCTTCGATAAGTCATGTGTTCATAATAGCTTCTCCAAGCAAAGCACTTCAAGAAGCTACGTGTTCATATTACCTTCTTCAAGCAAAAGCCAATACTAAGACCTTCTATGTTTGTTTTGAGTTTTTGGCTCTTACTTTTCGAAAAGTCGAAATAAATAGTGTGATTTTTTGAAGTAGATTCTTTAAACGGCTTTTTGAGGCTAAAACTATATGTGCCATCTCCCCTAGCGTTTTTGTCGCTGTTACTGTCTTAACAATGTAGACAAAAGTCATCAACACAGCCCAAAAAACAAGGCCTCTCTGTTTGCATTTGACGTGATGGTTTGACGCAATGGCGAAGACATTGTGTCGTCGTGTAGTTCTGGGAATTTCCTTGTAGGAAAGAAAACCTCGTTTTTCTCAGAATTTTTTTTATCAACGTGGCAATGACCACATATTGTGTTCATCTGATTTCCTCTCTTCCATTCACGCAGAGTAGTGGTGAATGGCGATCAAGATAGTCGATGATGATATTTCAACGAGGCACGATAGTGTTGTTGTGCTGCCTTTTCCATATTTATCGTCGTACGGTTCAAGTACACCTCAAAGATGTGGAAGTCCCGATTGTGTCTGATCCTCTGGTTTTAAAAAAAATTAAGATACATGTGTAATTTTGAAAAATCAAAGATCTTTTTCGCAAAAAACTAAAGACCTGTAAGGATATATACATAACTAAATGAGGACCCGTACATAATTTTGGAAAACTACGGGGTGCTATCCAACAAAGAATACGCAATTTTGGTGAAGTGGAGGGGGTTTTCGGGAAAACAAACCTGGCAGGGATCTTTTTGCAGAAACCGAGGACCTTTATGCTATTTCAAAAAATTCAAGGACTTTTTTTGCAAAAACGTTGACGTGTACACACTTAGGGCCAGAAACTCCCCCGGCTGATTATATTATACTAGCTACGTAAGCGTGGCGTCACGCCGTGCTAGCCACCGTGTGGACCGATATAAAAGAGACGATAATTCGTGAGACGTTTCTTAAAAAAATCGTCGACGCATGCGTAATTTCGGAAAAACCAAAGGGTTTTTTCGCAAAAAAAGGACCTGTACGTAACTAAACAAAGACCTATACATAATTTTGGAAACCGCGGGTTGCTATCGGTGAAGTGGAGGGTGCTTTCCGCAAAAAAAACATGGCAGGGACTTGTTTGCGAGAAGCAGGGACCTGTTTGCGAGAATAGAAGACCTCTACACGATTTCGCAAAACGTAGGGGCTTTCTCGCAAAAAAAGTGACACGGCACAGCGCCCCGGCCGGGAAGTCGTCCAACTTTAATATACGGAGTATATGTCACGAAGAGACGGCCTGAGGGCTTGTTTGGATTGAACGAGAAATTTTCGCCCGAAACTTCTGAGGAATAATATTATTCATCAATAGTTTTGGACCGATACCCGCGTACCATTGTGTCGCCACCTGCAAAATTTTTCCAACCCAACAAAACAGCATCTCTAAGGGTTTCCTCTCTAGGGAGATATACGGAAAGCCTGATCAATATGGCTTCAGCTTATTTTTGCATTATTCATAAATTTCGTCTTTTTCTGAACTTTTGGCTTTTTTTGAGTTTTTTTACCGGTTCTTTTTTTCCTCGTATTTGTTTACATTATACGTGATGGGCTAATATGTTTTTTCTATTTTTAAATTTTTTTAATTTAATTATGGTAAATAAGCCTCTGTTAGCTACAGTGCTTTTTTCAGCCAGCTACAGTGTTTTCAGCCATAAGCCATGAGGCTTTCAGCCGAACCGATCACCACCAAAATCAATCAAAAAGTCCATGAGATTTAATATACATGCTTCTTTATAAGTGGAAGACCTAATCGTATTTCGCCGCATTGATTAATTATCATTTCCCGTCACTGCAACGCCGAATGGAGTAGTAATTGATTACCAACTTGGTTGTGATTTCTTAAAACGGGCTCTACCGTACTGTAGTTTTCACCGCTTGCCCAGAGTTCACCCAGGGTTTTGATATATAACGCACAACTTATAGGTGGCGGACTTGAAACGCCACCTATAGATGTTTTACTCCAAATCATTCCGTATATGCCCTGATCAACTCGGCTTCGGCTTCTGGCTTCTAGCTTATTTTTCACTATTCACAAGTTTTGTCTTTTTCTGAACTTTTGGCTTTTTGTTGAGCTTTTTTGCCGGTTCTTTTTTCCCGTATTTGTTTGTATTATACGTAATGGGCTAACATATTTTTTATATTTTTTAAATTTAATTATGCTAAATAAGCCTCTGTCAGCTACAGTGCTTTTTCAGCCAGCTACAGTGTTTTCAGCCATAAGCCATGAGCTTTTCAGCCGAACCGATCACCACTATATCTAGTGAACAAGAACAAGTTGGTACACAAGGATACAAACTTTTGGCTTTGCTTTAATAATGATGTATAACGCACAACAAAAAAATAGACAATCAAAAGTACGAGAGATGAAATTTTAATATGATAAATCCTTACGAGAAAAAAATATGGATACATGAAGGCAAAATTCACTTTATGAGAAGAGATTATAATGAGGCTCTTACTCTTCATATAGATTACAGTGTATGTGTATGTATAGCGAGAGAGATGAGTCTCTCACACGGAAAAGGAAACAAAATCATAGTCAGTTGCAGCGGATTGACACCACATTGGATATAGCCCGCGCTTGGCCCTTGCACCAGCCATGCCACGTCTGACATGACACGATGTAGTGTCCTACACAGGCACGATACAAATTTGAATTGGACTTCAGCAAATAACATGCAAGATTGTGAAAAAATAGATGTTCTTATGAAAATACTCTACTTATACGTAAAAGGAAAATTCTGGCAAATGATAAATTGAAAAGGGAAGAGAGAAAAAAGACTAATGTTACTATTAGGATAGTGGCCCTCACCTTGGCCAAGTTGGCCCATTGTACTAGGAGACCTAATAATCGTGAGGCCACATGGCTAGTGTGAGAGAGCTGTCACAAGGGAAAAGACAATATTGCCCCTACAATTGTACACCTAGATAGGGCTATTTATGTTACAAGGCTCTTCATGCCTATACATATATGCCTTAAGATACCATGGAAATGGAGACTTTTTCATCAAGCAAATCTAGGTAGCATAGACTTCTATCCCCTATTTTCACGGTTTGTAAATATGTTAACAGCTCCTTTGTGGCCTCTCCATAGCCTCTTTGTTCACTATTTGGTTTGTAACCACAACAATTGGCATCGTCCATGGAGATCGGTATAGAAGCGATGAGCCAAGAAAAGAGTGTCCAGACACATGGTACTAAAAAAGGTGACGACGTCAGCTCCTAAGCGAAAAGCACCACCATCAAGACCGCCGCAATAAGGGCAAGGGTGCTAGCCCCGTGAAGGTCCCCCTCCCCCATAGCAGCGACACATCGATGAGGTAGTGCCTCGACCCATGACAAGTAGCAAGGGCGGTTCTTCTGTAGCCACACCAAAAATGAGGCGAAAAGCATCACCAACGGAGGACCCGACTGCGACGGCCAACCGAAATGTTGAGGTTTACACTGCTCAAGTAGTGGTCCCGCTAGCATCAACACCATCGCCATCACTTCGCAGGGAGCGGGGGTCATCCTCTCTATAGAGTTAAGTGTGGGCGAAAGCCCCATGAAGCAATTCTCAAAATGCTGCAGTGAGAATTGGCGGATCTATGCAAAGCCATGCACGAGATGCAGGAGAGTCAGAGTTAGCCAACACCCACTTCGATAGTGGCGAGGCAGTCGAAGAAGGGATGGAAAGTCACAATGCCAACGTCGGAGCCCGCAATGCCTCTCGGAGGGTGGACCCCGAGTCCCCCCTCTGCATAGGCTTATAGCTGAGCGCTTGGCCAAAAGACTTCAACATGCCCACGATAGAGCCCTACCAAGGTGACACAGACCCTCGTGAGTTCTTGCATGTCTACAAGACAACCATCGAGGCAGCGGGGGGAGACGACTCGATGAAGTTGAAGGGGTTGCTGCTCGCTCTTTGGGGGGTTGCACCCTCTTGGTTTTTCATCATCTCCCTGGCTCGGTGTATGTATGGGAGCAAATATGAGATCTCATGCACAATAATTTTCAAGGTAACTATGTAGAGCAAGTCGACGCCAACCAACTCATCACAGTGAGACAAGCGCTAGGGGTGAGCTACAAGCCTACTTCAAACACTTCATGAAGGTCTGCTGCCAAATAAAGAACGTCAACGATACAACCATCATCAACGTGACCATCCGCAACCTCCAGAAGGGTCCACTAGCAGAGTATAATGCACGAAAGCCCATAAAATAGTGGCCAAGCTCTTTAACAAGATGGAGGAATATGCCAAGGCAAAAGAGGACGCAACGTAGTGTGAGGTGGAGGTTGTGCTAGTTGCACCCGAAGCCAAGCCTGTTCCTACTGCCATGAGGGAGGGCTCCAACCGTAAATAGTGAAGGAGGCCCCAGCCCAGATACATCCTTGGTATTGAAGGAGCTGAGGAGAGCACAATCCCTGGAGGTTGTGGTCGCGGCCAAAGGGGTTGCGGGTGTGGAAGGGGGCATGGTTGGGAGGACTCTCGACAGTAAGGACCATGGTGCGAGGTGCACGGCCAGGGAGACCACCTCATCTGCTTTAGCTGGCATCAAGCATCATGTAGGGACACGAAGATGATGGCACTGGGGATGGTGCCCTCCAAACCCGCCTATGAAAACATGGCAAGTTGAGTGATGGCATTCAGCGTAAGCTGTTAAAGCTCTAGCTCGTACAATCAGAGAAGATCGCCCACGAAACGAGCGGTAGGGATCTGAAGCTAAGCATTGAAATATGCTGCGAACACCAGCGTCTCACTCTCTTGCAGTCGTGGCATGACCTCGTCACCAGTAGGGAGGCAGACGAGCTCACGAGACGAGATATTGCCGTCATGCACGAGTGACCGCACCATCTCCTCCATCGTAAAGAATGGGTCGAATATGTTCACGAACACACTGCTAAACTTCTCGAATGCCTTCCATCGCTTCCCAATGGTGACCTCGCAATGATCATCTTGAACGGCATAGCTGCTTGACGGAGCGGATGCGCTGCTACAGCCACGACGGTCACTTCCACACGTCATCGCAAGCGGCAGGAGATCGACGGCATGAGAAAGATCGGAAAAGGCTCGTCAACAAATGAAGGACTGTGGCAAAAGAGATTACAGAAGAAAGCAAAGCAAGAGAGAGAGAGAGAGCAGGTAAATAGTTGCAAAAGGGTGTCGCCCTGACACATAAGTATAGCGTACGACAACAACATTCAATGCCCGCACAACAAGACAACAATTGACGGGCATGTATCACGCCGTAATTGGTGCAATGACTCGTGTCCCACAATCAAAAAGATAATCGTTGCCACGTGTCGCCCGCTCTTAGGTGTTGCGCACACTACCATGGTCAGCCAAATTTTGGCGGGAACTCCAATAGACTACATTCAATGGGCCGAAGGGATGGAGGAGACCAAGTAACATTGAATATGGTCTTAGCCCCACAGAAATTGAGGATCTTTAACAATGAAAGGCTACTGTTAGGGAAATGGTCCTCACTTTGGTCCTGTCAGCCCATTGTATCAAGAGGCCCAATAATCGTGAGGCCACATAGCTGACCCGAGAGGGCTATATAAGGGAAAAGACGATATTGGCCCTGCGATTGTACACCCAGATAGGGGGCATTTATGTAACATGACTCCTCATAGCTATAAATATGTATCTTAAGATGCTATAGAAAAGGAGGCTCTTTGTTCATTAGACAGATCTAGGTAGCATAGACTTCTATTCTCTATCTTCACGGTTTGTAAGGTTTCAGGTAGCCCCTTTGTGGCCACCCCATAGCCTCCTTATTCACTATTTGATCTGTAACCACAACAGTTACTATTTAAAACAATTTTTTTTCTTCTAACATACTGAGTTTGAGGTTCACCGGTGACACAACTATCATGAGGGGCAAGAATGTAACTTTCTTTCTTTCGTGGGGGATCTGTTTATTGTATTGGAGAACTTGCGCTCAAACTCTTGAATTCAATGTAGAGGCTGTCCCACTAGGGACCTTACCCGTAGAAAAGGGAAAATAAATACACACACCCCTAAGTCGCCTATCTTTTCAATTTACCCTATATATCTAATTATGGTTTACTTTGCTCCTCATAAGTTAAGTTGGAATACAAACACCTTCTAAACCGCATGTTAGCACTATTTCTCGTGCCTTTTATTATCTTCAGCACTTGATTTAGTGGTTTCCATACTTGTTTTAGTGATTTAGTACTTATTTCAATTATTACGGTGATTTCGATACTTGTAAACACTATTTTATTGCTAATGTTTCGATGCTGAAATTGTGTATTAGAAATATGAAGTCAACTCAAAAAATTGAAATAAGTATTGAAATCACTTAAATAAGTATTAAAATAATTGTATCATAGATAATTAAAACTACGAGAAAATAATGTGAACATGCGGCTTAAGGTGTATTTACAAACCAACTTAACTTATAGTGGCAAAATAAACGAAAATGAGACATGTGAGTAAATTGAAAATCAGGTGATTTATTGTCGGGACCCCGGATTTCCGAACCCGGACCCTCTGTGTATTACTGCACTAGTCCCAGATCAAAGCTAGTGCACACAGTTAAACAGAATGGAAAACTTCACCAACAGCGATTTATTACAATAATTGAGAGTAACGACCGAAAGGTCTCCTTATTACAATAGAGGTTTAAGACCTCGCACACACGAAACACAGCGGAAGCAAAAGATAACTCGATGACGACCCATCAATACGCCACAGGCAATTGACTGGGGAAGCGCGACCTAGTTCTCCGGGAAGAATCCATCGCAGCCACACGCGAAGCAGTAGTCGTAGTCACCTTCTTGAGCTTCAACTTCCTCTGAGATTTATTTTTGAGTGTAGCATGTGAGTACATAAAGTACTCCGCAAGTCTTGGGAAAAATGCATAGATGCAAGGCTTGACAAAGGAAGGCTATATGGCTCTTTTAGCACAAAGCAACATTTTAAATTACCATTAATCAAATTCAAAGGCATCAAGTTAATCAAATAAATGTTTTAACAGAACTACATTAACTTAATAGTGAAGGTTCCATCCACCAACACTAGATAACAAATTTTAAAGTTTCGGGTTCCATTCACCCTCTCTGGCTCCAACCGCCAGAATACCCTTCCAAGAGTTCCCTCCACTCTCGGAACACAAATTCTTGATTTTTAAAACCAAAACCAGAAATCTACCATGTGAATGCATTCCTTGCCCGCCCTTGACCGTGGGCACGGCTATTCGAATAGTCTTACACTCTGCAGAGGTTGTACAACTTTACCCACAAGAGATAAATTATCCTAAAAGTCAACACGCTTCCTTTGGCATGAGACCCAGATAAAATATCACAAAGCCTTTACCTTACTCTAATCTAGCTAGATACCACCCGCTGAGGTTTCACCGCAGGTAGGCTAACTGCCCGAACCGAAGCCCCCTCTTGCGCCATATGAGTACAGTAAATCCCTGTCCCTCACTGTGGATAACCAGTCCATCTCTGGCACCCACTTTCCACTGGTGGCACCTAAACTAGACTATCATAAGTTAGTCAGCTAGGTCGTACCCATATAGACTTGTGGTTGTACGGTTAATGCTCAGTCTGGACAAACACAAGCGTCGGTCCTTAATTGACTAGGGTGGAACATACACTTAACAAGATCTCGTGCTAACTGCACCAAGCCAAACCAACCATCCACCCTAATCTAAATCAACTTTGACATTTTATTTTATTTTAAAAGATCAGTGGCAACTCCAATTACCACTACATTTACAAACACAAGGGTTCAATAATAAATATTAGTTTCCCATTTTCAAGATTTAAGAAATATTCATTAGCATGGCTAAGCATCGTACTACCACTCTAATATCAACAAGTAATTATAATACTCTCATTAATGAGACAAAGGAAATTCTATGGTGACAAGAGTACATGGCATTCAACTTCAATGGAGGGCATAGCAAGTTGGAATAACTAGTTCCTAGAGATTTGAACTAATATTTTATGTACATAGCAATGCACATAATTTAAAATAGTTTGAAAACATTTCAAATCATGGGTTCAAGATGATCAAAGGAGACTTGCCTTCTTGCAGATTCTCTGGGTCTTCTTGCTGTTGGGTGGAGTGATCGTCGACAACGTTGGAATCTACGCGATAGAAACGAAGCAAACCAAACAAATAATTACAAACAAAATTCAAATAAAATCCAAAAATTCAAAAGAGGCCATATTTGGGTAGATCATGATTTTAGATGAATTTAGAAATTTGAATGGCTGAAATTGGAGTTAAAACGAGAAAGTTATGATCATTTGAAATTTTCAGTTTGAATAAATCCAGAAATTCGAAAATTTCTGACAGGTGGGACCCACTGGGATATTTAATTTTTAATCTTTTATTTTATTCCGAGAATCTGACAGGTGGGACCCACTGACCAGTAGACCCTCTGCGGTCACTGACATGTGGGACCCCTCTGCCAGTGACCTCATCTGCCTTGGTCACTGACAGGTGGGACCCACTGGGATCTGGACCCACTTGTCAGAGGCTGGCGCAGACAGATGGGACCCAGGCGGCAGTGGCCCGCACAGACGGCTGCCGCTGACGGTGGGACCCACTTGTCAGCGCGAAAAATAAACGAAAAACTCAACCCATAAAGGGCAGCAAATCCCTTTGAGGGATACCTTCGGGTGGCCCGGGCAGCGATGGTCGGAGGCGACGGCGCCGGCGGCGAGGATGGGCCGGAGAGGTTCAGGCGGTGCGTAGATTGTAATCTGCGTGCGAAGGGGGTTTGGTTGGAGGAGTTGGTGAGGTCCGGGGATGAACGGAGACGGCCGGCGGCGAGGGAGCAGCGGAGGCAGCTCGGGTGCTCCAGTGCGACGACGCTCCGGCGACGGGAAGAGGTGGCCGAGGTGCCCAGGAGATCCGCCGATGCTCGGAGAATCTGCAGGTGGCGGCTACGGGCTCCGGGGAGGTCTGAGGCGGCGGGGAGAGCTCGTCGGAGTTGGGCGGGGCTCGCGGAGAGAGAAGCTCGGCTGCGGGGCGTCTCAGGGCTCCGGAGAAGAGGTGGAGGGTGCTGCGAGGTGGTGCGGGGAGAGGCGAAGGCCGAGGGGCTATTTATAGGGCTCGGGGAGGGGTGAGGCAGCGGGAATTCCTCGCCGAAGTCGACGGCCGAGGCTGATTCAAATTTGGGGATAAGCCGTCGGAGGCAACGCGGAGCTCCGGGCTTTTAGGGGATAAGACGCTTATCCCCCGGTAGTTTGAATCCGCGTTCAATTCGAAGAAAGAGGCCGAGTTCGAGCGGGATTCAGTCGCCGGATTCTTCGGGAGAGAGAGAAAGGGAAGAGGAGTCCGGCGTCCGCGCGGAGACGACGGAACTGACCAGCGGGGCCCGCAGTCAGCGAGAGCGGGGCGCGTGGTGCGGATGGCGGCCACGTAACTCCGATGCAGATCGGGCGGCGGGCGCGCTTAAGTGGGAGGGAGCGGTGGATTGAGGCCGGGCGCGAAGACGCGGCTCATCCGAGCCGTCCACGCGTCGGGCGAGGAGGAGGGGAAGGCGGGGCCGAGGCTGACGGGCCGGGCCCGCTAGGCAGCGAGGGAAGGGGAGGGGTGGCCTGGATTTGGCCGAGCGGCGACGTGGGCGGTCCTGGGCCGTCCACGCGTCGGCTGGAGGGAGGGGGATGAGTTTTTATTTTCGATTTTGATTTTATATTTCCAGAAAATGCTAAGTAATTATTTAGGCCTCAGAAAAATATGAAAATACCTCCAAAAATTCCAGAAAAATTCACAGAAGCTCCTGGACACATTTTGGACTAAGTAAAATTATTTCCAGCTATTGATGGTATTTAATTTTTATACTTTAAATTAATTTTAAATATTAAAAATAGGTTTTAAATTCCAGAAATGCAGAAAAGCCAAATAAATTTCCAATTACCTTAAAATAATTAACTTGAATTTAATTTTTTCCAAAAAGCAAAATTTTGGGATGTGACATTTATAGGGATGTTTATGGTTTTTTTCTTTAAAAAGGGTGACACGACAAACTATATACTACATCTACAACTTTTTTTAGAGTTTTCATATTAAGTTGGTGCCTAAACCAAAAGTTTGTATAGCTGTGCACCAATTTGTGTTTGCGCACCGGATATATCCCCTTCTCAAAAAGCATGAACGACGTGTAACGATTCGTTGAGACGGGAGTGTTGTAAGGCAGGCTCTGTGTATTAAAAATATGGGCAATATTTTATTTCTATGTTTTACTATGAAACAAATACAATAAATTAGTGATGCAAAAATCGCAACTAACAACATGCTACTCATCATACTTTAAAATATACACAAAGAAAGTATAGTTGAACGAACGTGCGAACGACTTATAATTGGGCTTGATGAATAATAGAAAGCAACGCAGGTTTGATACAGTGCAGAACGTACATGACGCAGTAAGTGAGAGGTCGCGCAGATGTGCACTGCCCAGAAACCTTATTACCACCCCCGTGCAGGTCTTCACAGCAGCAACAGTCCAGAGATACCGCTCCTCTTCTTCACGGTGCACGCCGAAAAGAAGAAGAATCGATGAGGCTCAGACGGTGCAGCACAATAGCTCACAAATTCACAGGAGGAAGAGAATAAAGGCAGTCAGATTCTTCACACATACTTTAGACGTCTCCAGACATATATATATATATATATATATATATATATATATATATATATATATATATATATATATATATATATATATACGATTGATAACTGATGTGATTAAAACAGTCATTTACCATTTGGTAACTGATATATTTAACCAGCCATTTACCACTGGTAATTACCTGTCATCAAACCCAATAAAGCCTCATTCAAATGTTTGAATCTCATTCAAACAAAGAGAGAAAGAATGATGCATTGTTCAACAAAAATAAAGGTGGACTTGATCTGCCAAGTGGCGAATTACGTCATTGCACGGTCGTGCATTACAAGTCACACGATTGCGATTTTCATACGAAAATACGTGAATACATGCGCGCGTATGCGCGTGTGATTAGGCAGAACTCTCCTTATGCCATCTCAATCCATATTTAAGGACTGCTTAGGACTATATCTTATAAATTGATCTCTTCCACTTTGTATTAGTAATATGGTACTAAATTATATATATTTTAAAATTAAAGAAATAGATCTTACTAAAATAGATCAATTTCTAACACTGTGCTGTGCTATCAGGCCGAGCTTGTCCGTCCTTTAAGCTGTCCTTGTATGGAAGTAATCGCCACATACATCTGAAGACGTTGATGGCCCTATGCATTGAGTACTGTTTTTTTAGCGAAAGACATTCATTACTGTTGATAGCATTTTGACCTTTCTTTTAACCTGAAGTTGAGCATAATTTTAAAACGGAAAACGTTTTTGGAATTGCTAATCGTACGGTGTCATACATCTGCTGGGTCTGTTGCGAAGTTGAAGCTCACACGCCAACAATTTGGGTGGGTCTAAGTCACTGTTCTAAATAGTTTTTTACTTCTATCTTTTAGCTTCTAAAAGCTACAAGTTATCTAGAACGGATCACTTCTTAATGGAATTTTTCCTTTTTCCCTTTCAATTGTGCCTGGAGATCCAAACACTATTCGTCTTCTGGCTTCTAGCTTCCAGAAACCGAAAACAATTTGAAACATTTTCGACTTCTAGCTTCTAAAAACTAAAAGCCATTTAAAACACGTTAATCTTCTTAACACGCTTTTTTCCTTTTTTTCATTTGCATTATTTGTGAAAATATTTGCATTATTTGTGAATATATAATGGTGTTTTATAATTTTTTTTCTTTATTTTTATTTAATTAAATACATAAAAAAGCTAAAGTCGCTACAATGCTATTTCAGCTAAAAATCTTTTGAAAAAAAGAATTGAATGGAGCCTAAAGCTTCATTACTCCTGCGCATGGATCACTGGCTGTAGTTTTTGTTCTTTCCTGCCAGCCCAGCCATATCCAAGGCTATTAGTTCATTCTGTTGAGGAACAATCGCTGGTGAGTTCAGTCTGATCATGTCCTCCTATGCTAAAAAAATTATCAAAGACAAGTAATACAAATAATAAATTAAATATACAAAGAGGTAGGAGGAGACCTCCTGTCTTTCTTTATTGTTTTTCTCTTCACAAGTACAAGTTTACATTGATTGAGACCCCCTTTTATAGACTAAGGGGAGGGGTGCCTACTAATGGGCCAGGCTTACAGGCCCAAGCCCAGGATTCCCAACACTCCCCCTTGGGCACTCATCTGATATGTTCATAACTCATCAAAACTCCATAAAAACCCAGTGGGAAAAATTTAGAGAAAAAGTATATGAAACATATTATATTGTGTTGCACAAATTACCTCATTAAAAATTTTGGCTGAGAAATTTCAGAAAAACTCGTCAAGAAAAAAGAGTACAATCCACCCAATTTTATTTAATCTACAGGATTTATTCTTTGGGTACTCAATTTTCATGATCAAGTTTTAATAGTAAGCTCGAGAAGAAACTCCCTCTAAGTTCTGCACTTCTCTAATTCTCATTATACCAATTCCACGTACACATCTTTCAAAATTAGATACTAGAAGTAACTTAGTAAATAAATCTGCAAGATTTTCACATGACTTCGTATGCAGCACCTTAATTTTGTCCATCTTTTACAATTCATGAGCATAAAAGAACTTGGGATTGATATACTTTGTGAGATGACTCTTCATGTATCCTATCTGCACTTGTACAACACAGGTTGCATTATCTTCATAGATAATTGTGGGAGCTTGCACAATATTCAATCCACATGACTGTTGAATATGGTGAATCATTCGTCGAAGCCAAGCACATTCTCGTGCGGCTTTGTATAACACTAATATTTGTGAGTGGTTCGTCGAAGTTGATACAAGATTTTGCTTAGACGATTTCCATAAAATTGCGGTTCCACAACATAGGAATATATAGCTTGTTTGTGACCTAATAGTATGCGGATCTGACAGGTACCCGGCATCTGCATAACTAGTCATATTTAGGTCTTGGTTCTTTCTGTAGAATAGTCCAAGATCTTTGCTTTCTTGGAGGTATCGAAAAATATCATTTATTCTCTACCAATGCCTTTTAGTAGGTTCTTCACTATACCTTACTAATAGGTTTACGGCAAATGCAATGTTCGATCTAGTGCAGTTTGTTAAATACATAAGTACTCCTACTATACTTAAGTATGAGAATTCCGGTCTTAGGACTTCCTCCCCCTCTTTCCTAGGTCGGTATGGATCCTTGTCTTGTTGTAAAGATATCCTAATCATCGATACTTTCAATGGATACGCCTTTTCAATACCGAGCCTTTCTAACGTATTTTGAGTGTATGCAGATTAATGCACTAATATCCCTTCAGGGGTATGCTCAAACTGCAAACCTAAGTAATATTTGAATTTACCCTGATCTTTCATTTCGAACTCTGACTCTAAGTAAGAGTTTGCTTCCTTTATATCTTCTAGGGTTCTGATGATAGTCAGATCATCTACATATACTGAGATTATACGAAATCCATTCTAGGATCATCGTATAAATACGCAGGGACAATCCTCATTGCTCGTGGAGTCTTACTTGCGTAGAAAGTCGCTTAAGCGATTATACCACATTCTGCCTGATTGTTTAAGTCCATACAGTGATTTTCTAAGTTTCACATTGTACATATTTCTATTTGCTCTGTCTTGGTTTGGGACAGGGATAACTTTAGGCACCTTCATATAAATTTCCGAATTCAAGTTTCCGTAAAGGTATGTAGTTACCCATCCATCAATTTCATTTCTAAATTCAGGTTTACTGCCATTGAGATTAAATAACTAAAGGTAATACCACCCATGACCGGGGAATAGCTTTCTTCATAATCAACTCCTGTACGTTGAGTGAAATCTTGTACAACAAGCCTTACTTTATATCTTATAACTTCATTTTTCTCATTTCTCTTTCGAACAAATACCCACTTATACCCTACGGGGTGCACATAGGGAGGCGTGCAGCTTACAGGCCCAAACACCTTTTTTTTGTTCAGAGATAATAATTCTGGTTCTATTGTCTTTTTTTTCAATCCTCCCAATTTAATCTTTTCTTATATTCAATGAGCGATGTAGGCTCTAGATCAAGATTGACGATTGCGGCAATTTTCTTTGCGAAAATAAATATCAATATTGGTTGTTGTCCTATTCATGGATTCTCCCGTGTGCACATAGTTTATAGCTATTTCATCATGGGTTGATTCTTCTTGTGCTTCTACCTACTCACCGCTCCTTCCAGTTGTAGGGGCAAGTCTCTTTAATTTTTCAGCCCCGATGTGTGCGTACACATCCATGTTGCTTTCTCCCTCCATGGAAATGTTCAAATCTAGTATGCCTTTCATTGAAGGTGTTACACTGGTGTCAGGTCTCAATTGGCTCCCCTTCTAGTTCTAGGGAACATCAGTGATTGGCTGTGTCAAGTCTTTCTCACTCTTTTTCACCAGGCATCCCTGGTTAGTTGGGATTCGAGGAGTCAGAGCTCTTGTCCTTTAATTCTAAGGCCTCTGGACGGGATTAGATATATCTTTAATTTTCTTTGGTATTTCAACCCTGTCTACTGCATTACACGCAGGCACATGCGACTTGGTCACGCCCTTTAAATCACTAAAGTAGTCAGACTGTTAGTTTGCTAATGCTTGCAAATCAATGACCTTCTGGACTTCTCTATTTGCTTCACTAGTGTGCGAGTCATGTGCATGGATTCCCGTGACTTGCCATGTAATTTCCCGATATTTTTCATCAAAGGGTTGATTTCCTCCCCCTAATGTTGGGAAGCTATCCTCATCAAATATACTATCAGTGAAAATGGCAGTATACAAATCTCCTATCATGGAGTCCAAATACCTGATTATGGATGTTGTCTCATAACCAACGTATATCCCAGACTTTCAGAGAATATCCATTGCAGTATGCTGTGGAGGGGGTATAGGTACATAAATCTTGCACCCAAACCTACGGAGATGAGAAATTTTCGGTGCTAGCCCTTGCGCTAGATGCATAGGTTCCTCAAGTTCTTGTGAAATCTCGCAAAACACTCATCAAGGGACCTACCAGCGAGCATTTCAAACTTGTTGTAATCTCGCTTGAACTGGTCCTGTCGAACCGTCTTGATTTGGGTGGTGCCCTCATGGTAAGCATCGAGGGTCTCCCAAATGTCGAAGGCCGATAAAAGATGATGATGTTCCTAGCCTTAGCATTCGCCTCAACATCAGTCATATTTCCGGCATTGATGTTCTCATCGGCAGGAACAGCAAAGCGAACTTTGACCTTGAGCCAAATCGCATAGCCTTGAGCCTGTATGTAAGTCTCCATCCGACTCTTCCAAAAGGGATAGTCGATTCCATCGAAGATCGGGGGCTTGGTGGAATACTTGTTTGTTGCCATGGCTCGCAGACCGGTTAAGATCTATCAAGAAGAGCTAACCGGCTCGGATACCAATTGTAGAATCGGATATGGCAATAGAGGGGGGTGAATGGTGCCTCTTTAAAAATATTTCCCTAAAGTATCCACAAATGAATCTCCTCTCCGATAGCTATGAAAAACTATGAAGGGGAAGATCCATGCTCTCTGGAACCTCATTGGACAGACACGCGAGCAAAAACAAAAAAGGACAGCGAAAATCAGATAACTCCCCTCATAAGGCCTGAAGACCGGTCTGACCGCTATATCTGGGCCAGTCGGACCGCCTGGCCGGTCTAACCGCCCTTGCTGGGCCGGTCTGATCGCCTGGCCGGTCTGACCGCCCGAGCTGGGCCGGTCTGATCGCCCGGTCTAGGCCGGTCTGACCGCTCGGGGGCGATCTGACCGCCGGCTATTGTCCGGTCCGACCGCCCTATAAAAACCGGTTTGACCAGGTTCCCTTTCAGCAGGGGCAGAGAGCAGAACTCAGAGCAGGCTGAACCCGAAAATATTCAGATCTTTAGAAAACAGGGAAAAGGATGAAATTATTCTGTTCTTTTCAGACCACAAGGACAAGACCTTAAACTAAATAGCATAGAGACTTGAGAAATCAAGGGAATTCAACACAAGACCAAGAAATCAAAGTTTAGGCTGAAATCTGAAAATGGAGTTGAGAGAAATGCTAATTTTCAGAATACTCAAGATTCATCCATCCTTTGATCATGAATTTTTGCAAACAACTTAGCAATGATCTCAAGACTTGAAAACTCAAATCTTATGTCATCTCATGAAGGGAAATAACAAGAACTCATCATCCCCTGACATGAAACCCTAGAAAAACTCACTCTTTTTCTCATCTTGAGTTGGATACTCACGTACACACAGGAGCTCACTCCTTTTCTCTACTGCTCAAGCATACACACAGAACACACCCCTTTTCCCTTGCTTGAGCTCTCTCTACATAATGGAATGCAATTGCTGCTCCCTTTCCTCTCCTTTTAACACCCAAAGTCATCCTCAAAGGAGAAATTCAAGAAAGGGCAGCCACCTTCCACTCCCAACCTCACATCCACATGAGGCAAAGGAAGTCAAACCAGATTTTGGAGGGAGAACCACCCACTCCACTCATTTGCTTGAGTCAATTTACCAAATTGACCCTCAAGCAACTTTCCGGAAGCTTCCCGCGTCCGGTACCTTGACTGTCTGGACCTCGACTCCTCCCTGAGTCTAGTCCGGTCTGTTCCACTGCACACGACCGCACCCGGCATCCTGACCGTTTGGACCTCCGACTCCTCCCTGAGCCTAGTCCCGATCCACTCGCCGCTGCCCGTTGTGTCCACCCGACACCGACCGAGACCTCCGACTCCACCTGAGTCTAGTCCTGGACTGTTCCGTCGCGCACGACCGCAACCGACCTCCAACCGTCTGGACCTCCGACTCCTCCCTGATCCTAGTCCCAGTTCTCTCGTCGTCACCCGTCGTGTCCGTCACCGGTAGCTCCAGCTCTGGTTTCTCGTCTCCCGACTCGTAACCACCTCACCAGCCTCGATCATCTTCGACATCACAGACCGTCTGGACCTCAACACCTCCTGTGTCTAGTCCCGGTCCTCCTCACCTCACCATGACCTAGCTCCAAAGTCCTGCAGTCACACAGACAAGCAAATCGTCACATAGCACCGCACGAAATAGCATAATCGATATTAGCATAAATAAAAGGTACTCAACCCTACAATACCCAAAACAAACTCAAATCCTCTAACACAACCGTCAATTACTCATCACAAACATGGGGATAGCTCCACATGGTCTCTCAATCTCCCCCTTGATGAGTATATTGACAAACACAGAAAAAACATAGAATTGAGTTTGTTTGAAAGTCAAACATGATCCAAAAGAAAGAAAATGATGCTAATGACCATGTTGACACAAGGAGCAAAAGAAAGAGCAAGTTTTTCTCAAACGCTCCCAAAGCTCCCAAAATGTAGCTTTTTCTCCAACTATTCTCCCCCTTTTGGCAATAAAATCATCAAGGTTCTTTGGAGGAAAATAAAGCATGATGTGGCTGAATTTTATTTAATGTTAAGCAATTAGAGCCATGAAGAATATCCAAAATGACCATTAAGTATTACACCAAGCCATGATACAATAAGATGCTATCAAGATCATGACAAAATATGCATAATCAAGCCAGGCCATATAAGTATCAATCTGAAAATTAGATGAATTTGTTAGCCTGTCAAGCCATTCAAGATCATAGTCGAGCTAAAGGTATCCAAAAATGATGCAAGCCATGTCAATAATTGAAGTGGAACCAAAAAGCTAGAATTGAGTCAATTTAGAGTGCTACAAGTTCAAGAATGAATCATTGGTTTAAGTACTTGATTCTTTTGGAAGTTAAGCAAATTTAGCACAATTGACATATTTTTCTTTGAAACTCATGGTCGTTTCCAACCAAATTTTAGTCATGTGCTAGATCTTGAGCCTTATGCGACCATTCCAAGCAAGAAGCTTAAGGAGATGATCTTGGTCATCCAAAACTCCCACTGAGTTCATGCCTAGTGCAATGGTAAGCAGTCTCATGAGAGAATTGGTAAGATCAGTTTTTTTCGCACATAAAGAGATCTTTTTGCTTTTTAAATAGTTGTACTAACTCATGATTTATCAAGAAACTAGCATAGCTCAAACTAAATCTCAATTAAAGATTCAAGACTCAACTTAGCCTATTTGACATGGCATGAATCATAAAAGGATAACTAGAGACAGACTAATCTTAAGAGCTAACATGACATGTCTTAATTCAAGTTGTGCAATTTTAATTAACTTATCAATGGCAAAAGGCTTGACGACACATATAAAGTTATGATAAATCTAGCAGTTAAGCACAAATCATGGCAAGATGTAAGGCATTGTAAACATGTCATATAAGGATAATAATCAAGGCTCTATGAAATTATATTACAATGCAGAATGCTGAAATGAAATGCAGGAAATCCAGCTCCCCCTCGACATGTGATGCACTTTTAGTTCAAGTTGAGTTATGTCAATATTAAGGTCCAGAAGCTCCCAAATGAACTCCTCCTGAACCAAAGCTAAAAACTGAGAAGCTGGCAAAGAAATCAGAAAAGGCAGTCCTTAAAGCATAGAAAATATATAGAGTATACTATGGCTTAGACTGACTCTCATCTTCCCCATATGGCACTAGGACTATCAGCTGTCTAACTAACACACTAAGGAGCAAACACGTTCCCTGTCTACCCAAGGGTGGCCCAACCCTTGCTAGAACCTATAAGAAGCGAGTGAGCTCAACCTAATGAGAAGAGAGACAGCTAATAAGCAGCATCCTAAATCATAAGATGAGAGGAAGAAGTCTAACCAGCTAGACGAGAGAAACACTCTAATCTATGCTAGGAGGACTAACCAAATGCACCCAAATGCAATGCAACAAAATGAGAACAGGAGCATAATAAATAGAATAAAGCAGTAAAGCACAAAGCTCCCCCTCAAGCTCTCCCCGCAAGGCTGAAAACCTAGAGCTATCCAAAGGCTTGGTAAAGATATTAGCCAACTGGTGGTCACTCTCCACAAACTGGAGCACTATATCACCCTTCTCCACATGGTCTCTAAGAAAGTGATATCGAATATCAATATGCTTGGTCCAGGAATACTGCACTGGGTTCTTAGCAATGTTAATAGCAGAAGTGTTATCACGAAAGAGTGGAACACTGTCTATAACTAACCCAAAGTCCCGCAGGGTCGAAGCCATCCAAAATACCTGGCAGCAGCAACTGGCGGCAGCAACATACTCGGCCTCTGCGGTGGACTGAGCAACACCGGACTGCTTTCTAGAAGACCAAGAAACAAGAGAAGTGCCAATAAATTGTCAGGTGCCAGAAGTGCTCTTCCTATTTATCCTACAGCCAGCAAAGCCTGCGTCTGAGTAGACTCTATGGGAAAGACAAGAAGGGGAAGAGTACCAGATACCATAATCAATGGTAGCTCGAAGATACCGAAGAATGCGCTTCACCGCCTGGCAGTGAGATACACGAGGAGAAGCCTGAAACCAAGCACAAAGACACACAGAGAAGTGTATGTCCAGTCTCGAGGCAGTGAGGTACAAGAAGGAGCCGATCATGTTTCTGTACTCTTTTTGATCAACTGGCTTGTCATCCTCATCTGGGTCAAGTGAAGCTGTGGATGCCATGGGAGTTAACACCGGCTTACCATCACTCATGTCAAAGCGCCTCAGGAGGTCTCGCGTGTACTTGCCCTGATGCAAGAAAGTACCCTCCTGAGTCTACTTGATCTAGAAGCCAAGGAAGAATGTCAACTCACCCATCATGCTCATCTCAAACTCGGTGCTCATGACATCCGAGAACTGTGAAACAAGAGCATGAGAAGAGCCGCCAAAGATAATGTCTTCCACATAAATCTGGACGAGCAGAAGATCAGTGCCATGCCTACGAATGAACAAGGTCTTGTCTACCTTACCCATCTCAAAACCATGACCCAACAAATAGGACTTAAGCCTCTCATACCAAGCTCTAGGGGCCTGCTTAAGTCCATACAATGCTTTGGAAAGCTTGTAGACATGGTTGGGTACTTGGAGTTCTCGAAACCTGGAGGCTGTCTAACATAGACCTCTTCCTCAATAAACCTATTGAGGAAGGCACTTTTGATATCCATCTGGTAAAGCTTGAAACCTTTAGAAGCTGCGAAAGCAAGCAAGATTCTAATGGCTTCAAGTCTAGCTACAGGGGCAAAGGTCTCCTCAAAATCTAGACCCTCAACCTGGGAAAAGCCCTGAGCTACCAGTCTAGCCTTATTTCGAATGACTACCCCATCCTCACTCTGCTTGTTCTTGAACACCCACTTAGTCTCAATGACATTGTGACCTCGAGGGGGCTCAACAAGCGACCACACCTTGTTTCTCTCGAAATTCTCTAACTCCTCATGCATGGCATTGACCCAAGACTCATCAGAAAGAGCATGACAAACATCCTTGGGCTCAAAGGTGGCAACGAAGGCAGAGTGGAGACAGAAATGTGACATGCCAGACTTTGAGCGAGTGACTCGCTCAAAGAGGTCCCCAATCATCTGCTCAGAAGGATAGTTTTTTTGGATGTTTCGGGGAGGTCCTGGATGAGATGAAGAAGTGGCCTCTACCACATGAGCTGATGAGGTAGGAATAGAGCCACTAGCTCCAGAAGAAGCAGAAGGCATGGGCTGATCTCCTCGAGGTGCAGTGGTGGAAGCAGGCACCTCAAGGGGAGGATGAGGAACTGGATCAGGTAGACAACCCTCATCTCCATCGTCCTCATCATCTACAAAGATGGTCTCGGACTGCTCTAAAGAACCTAAGATATCGGGCCTAGTCCCCGGACTGGCCTCATCGAAGGTCACCTCACAGGTTTCTACCATTTTACTAGACTCGCAATTCCAGACCTTATAAGCCCACGAAGAAGTCGAGTAACCCAGAAAGATACCATCACAAGAACGTGACTCGAACTTATCTAGGTTCCTGGACTTCAGAATAAAGCACTTGCAACCACACACACGAAAATGCGAGACGCTGGGCTTTCGCCCATATCTCAACTCATAAGAAGTGCGGTGCAAGTGTGCCCTGAGAAAAACTCTGTTCGAAACATGGCACGCGGTGGCTATAGTCTCAGCCCAAAATTTCCTCAGTGCAGAGTACTCATCAAGCATCGTCCTGGCCATCTCGACCAAGGTACGGTTCTTCCTTTCCACAACGCCATTCTACTGAGGGACGTATGGAGAAGAGAACTGGTGCTCTACACCTGTCTCACCGCAAAACCTCTCAAAGTAGGAATTCTTGAACAAACAGAGTGAGGATGGGGTGGTCATTCGAAACAAGAAAGCCTACTAAACAAACCCCGGAAGTGGAAAATATCTCATCCTTCGAGGCTAAGAAAAACACCCAAGAATACCTCGAGAAGTCATCGACCACTACAAGAACATACCACTTACCTCCTACTGACTGCACTCGAGCTGGGCCAACTGTGTCCATATGGAGCAGCTGTCCTGGTGCATTGGTCATAGTCACTGTGACCGGAGGATGAGAAGCGGCAACCATCTTGCCATGCCGGCATGGAGCACAAACTAGATCTTTGACCATTTTGAGTTTCGGCAAACCACGAATGAGATCGTGGCCGCTAACTCGGGTCAAATGATCAAATCCAATATGACCAAGTCTCATATGCCAGAAAGTAGGGTCACGGGACTCAGAAGCAACTAAACACCTGAGAGGATCATCAGAAGACACAACAAAATCAGCACGAAAGATCCTCCCATAACGAGAAATCCCGCAAATCAGACTACCCGAAGAATCAAGAATTTTGCGAGCGTTTTTCTTAAAGCTCACCTCGTAACCGTCATCGGTAAGCTGAGAGACTGAAAGCAAATTATACTGCAGCTTACTCACTAAGGCAACAACTTTTAAAATAAATGAATCATTAACACGCACAATACCTTTCGCGATGACGCGCCCAGACGAAGCGTCTCCAAAGGTGATTGTCTCATCACCTGGAGCACGGGTTAGGGAAGAGAACCAACGGGAGTCTCCGGTCATATGACGAGAACAACCGGAGCCTACAAGCCAAACTTCTCCCTTCCCAGCCCAGCGAACCTGATTCAAACAGAGAGTGAAGGCTCAGTACTGGGATAAATCAAAAGAGATTTTGGCATCCAATACTGAGTCACACACCGAGCAGAAGAAGTAGTCACACACGACTGGCCTCTAACTACCCTACGCTCTCTGTCGATCAAAAAGCAGAAGGTATATGTGCAGACCTGAAGCTGTTGCTGGGTCCGACTGCTATGGGAAAGCAAGTCGGAACACCGGCAACATGCTGATCTCGCCGCGGGTAGCTATCTCGACGGGGGAAACGAGATCTACCCTCAGGACAGCGGAAGTCACGACCAGAGGCATATCGAGGACGAAAACCAGAAAACTTAGTAAAACCAAGTGGCCCGAAGTCCTGTAGTCACACAGACAAGCAACCGTCACATAGCATCGCACAAAATAGCATAATCGATATTAGCATAAATGAAAGGTACTCAACCTTAGAATACCCAAAACAAACTCAAATCCTCTAACACAACCGTCAATTACTCATCACAAACATGGGGATACCTCTACATGGTCTCTCAATAACAATTTTGCAAAAGTGGTCAGCAATAAATTTAATTCTCTTAATTAATACTTATGTTAGTCCATTTTGGGTGTGGATATGTGGTACGGAATGCTCAACTTTAATTTTCATTGCCATGCAATAATCATCAAATGACTTTGAAGTAAATTCTCTGATGTTGTCTATTCTGATGGACTTTATATGATGATCAGGGAAACTATTTTTAATTTAGATTATCTACAAGATCAGATTTGCGAAAGCACGGTTTCTCATAAATAATAAATATACGTGCGACCATTTCAAGGAAGCATCCTGAGCACCACAAAATATTTAAATATCCCTGACAATGGTTGTATAGGACCGTAAATGTCTCCTTGGATGCGTTGCATGAATGCAGGGACTTCATGATTTACTTTTAGAGCAAAATGTCTAGTAATGAATTTCCCAGTGGCACATGTTGGGTACACAAAATCTTCTTGAATCGAAAAATTCTTTACATCGATATTATGTCCCTGTGAATTGTTAATTATATTTATTATCTTCTTAAGACCTGGGTGGCCTAGTCTATCATTCCAGAGACAGAAAAGTTCAGAGCTTATAAATATTATTTTTATTGTAGTATAGGCTGCGGGTGCCTTAATATTAGTGCAGTATAGCCCAGTCTCAAATAAAGGAAATCTGTCTACACCCATTTTTCATTTACTTCACGCTTCATAATGAGCAAGTATTCTTTACCACACTCTTCTTCAGTCTCAACATAGAAACCGTTAATGCAAATATCCTTAAAACTTAGGAGAGTTCTAGTCGATTCTGGAAACAATAAGTCTTTTTGAGTGACCAAAGTTGTGCCAATAGGAAGTCTATTATACAAGCATCACTTCCGGTGATTGTTGTACGGCTGCCAGCATTCTTGCTAATCGACTTAAATAATTTTGTCTCTCTCAAGATAGTATTCATTATGCCGCTGTTCACTAAGCACACTTCCTCTATAGGGCACCACATGCGTTCTAATATAAAGTACTTTATTAATATGTAGTAGTAGACAATCAATACATAAATAAAATATTTCAAATATCATAACATATTGTGTCATTATTAACTGAATAAATGAATGAATTATTCAATATCATCCAACCATCATGAGAAAATAAGTTGTTTGAGTACCGACACTACAAAAACTAGTTTATTTCTTCTGCACATTAAATAAATGACAATTAAAGTCTAAACTCATTATGTGCATTAAACTGAATCTGCTAAAAAGCCAGAGACTTCTGTTGTTGTTTTCTCAGGGGTGAGATGCTCTTCCTGAGAATCACGGTGGTGGCAGCTGCAATGTCAAGAGGGGGTGCTGCTGCAGGAGTAGAGTCAACCTCCATCGGCGCCGGCAGCTACTCAGAACTCTCCCTCAACGAAAGCAAAGTGGGTTTCATATTACCCTTTACCACCCTTCTTCTTCTTGGCCTAGAAGGCATCGATGATGTGTTGCGACTCTTTACAGATCCGTAATCAGTGCCTCCATTTGCCACACTTGTAATAGATTTAGTCTTACTGACCATAGGGTTTATCGTCCTATTTTGGTTTGCTGGCCTTATTCTCCTGTGGAGCATTTGACTTACCTTTCTGGGCTGCGGCCTTACCTTCATTTCTCTTTTCTTCATTATAGGCTTTCACACCTTATAGCTCCCAACGTTTGCCTCACGACTAGCGGAGCTCCCAGGTGGCTGTGCGAAAAAGTTCTTATGAAGAACTTCATCCTGAGTCTCTGCAACATGCATAATATCAATCAATTTAGCATACACCTTATAATCATCTTGACGATAATTGCGCACAGACTACACTGCATTGGGGGTGGAAGGTGGAAAGTTTTCCCAATCTTCTGCTCATTTATGATCTGCCTGCCACAATTGAAGGTTGGTACAAATTCTGTACAGAGCAGAGTTGTACTCTCCAACCACCTTGAAGTCAGCAAACCTTAGTTGGATCTATTCTTGTTCTGCCGAAGGAAGAATAATGTATTTTAGCTTCTCGAACAACTTATTTAGTGTAGTCCATAATGCTAGCGTGTTCTTCACTGCCATGTACTGTACTCATTCTTGAGAGTAAGACACAGGTGATGCATGAGGAAGTGAAGTGCCTGATCGTTTTTCTCAGGTGAGGGTTTGACATCTTGAGGCGCACCATTCCCAATGACGCTTCTTGGCTTCAAGTACAATCTCGACATCGGAAGCCCAAGTCAAGTTATTTTGGTCATGCTGGGCCAGCTCCTCGAACTCTCGGTTCGTGATGCCGGACATCTACATGTGCATGAAAGAAATATATTAATTTACTTCAGGTAAATATGCATAAAATAAATTAGACATTGGTACAAAATATTCTCGTAATGTTGTAGAATGTTTTATGCATTTTCTATAAATTTTACTGTTAATTTCAATGATTAAACGCAATTTAAATAATTATAATTAATCAAAACAGTAAATAAATATTGGAAGGCATAAAAAGTAATAATAACAGTGCTAAACATGCTTCAAATGTTAAAAAACAATCCAAAATTTGAACTCTTGAGGCGCTATTATTCTAGAATATGAATATTCAGTGAATTCTGCAATTTCTGAGGGCTTATTCACTGATTTTCAGTTCTGAGAGAAATGTTCGCGTAATTTTCAAAAAATCAGGGGCCTATACAAAAATTCGAAGGACCCTCTTATAATTTCCAAATTTCGGAGGGTCCTTTTTGCAAATCTCAGGCACTGCCCGCCCCTTTTTTCTCTTTTTGTCCTGAACTGGGGCAAATTCCCCAGCCCATTTGGCCCAAGTCAACCGGTTAAAGGTGAAGGGGTAGGGTTTCTCCAATCCCTATTCCTACATGGTGGCGATGAGCAACCAATGCCCGTGTGGAGTGACGGCTAAGGCGACGCGGCCGACCGAGCGGGACGACGCCGGAGCGGGCAAGTGGCGCGACCGTGCGGGGCACAGCCAGAGCGGCCGAACAGAGCGGCGGGGCAACCATACGAGGCAAAGCCGGAGAGACCGGGTGGCGCGGCGAAGCTCAGGCCAGCGAAGCTCGGGCCAATGGCGCTCGGGAGCAGCGCACCTAGCCGATAGTGCTCGGGAGCGGCTCATGTAGGCAACGACGCTCGAGAGCAGCGTATTGCGCCGGCGGCGCTCGGGAGTTGCATATCGGGCCAACGGTGCTCAAGAGGCGAGCGGTGACGTGGAGCGGCTATGCGACTTGGGCGTCGCAGCCGCAGCCATGCGGACCGACGGTGGTGCTCAACGCAAGGTCAGACGGCAGCGGCCATGCGGGGCTCCGACGGCGACCATGTGAGGCCCCAGCGGCGACGGTCCGACGCGCCTGCAAGCCAACGCGTTCAGGCGGTGGCACAAGCGGCTGGCTGGCGGTTCATGCGACGCATACGAGCGGCACGCGTGTGTTTTTTTCAATCTACAATGCAACCAACATATACTCTTTTGTACAAATCTACCGATCAGTTTGGCCGACGACTCAAGTCTACTCGTAATGGATTTGGAGCGTATTTGCAACTCAAGTCTACTCGCGGTGGATTTAGATCGTATTTGCACCGTAGAAAATAATCTAAAAAGTACATTTTGCGAAATTTTAAGCGATCTAGATATAGACAATCCAATCTTTGAGTGTTTCGATGATTACCTTCGATCCACCAAAGCGATTCATTCTAATAATGTATTGAGAAACCATCGCTGACATGTCTAGTTCGATCGTTTCCTCCTATGCAAAAGAGGAAGATTAAACACGAGTAGTACAAATAATAGATTGAACACACAAAGAGATAAGGGGAGAACTCCTGCCTCTCTTTATTGCTTTCTTCTTCACAAGTAGAAGTTTACAATGATTGAGACCCTTTATTTATAGACTAAGTAGAAGAGTACCCACTAATAAACCAGGCTTGCAGGTCCAGATTTCCCAACATATTCAATGGTCTCTCGGACGAAAGACCATTGCCAACATCAGATTGCACATAATATCTCGCCAACTCGAACGGTAAATCTTTGCAGTAGACAACAAAGATGAAACGTGGGTTTCAGTCCGAAGCAACAGTTATATACGAACCGTAAAGTGCTGTACAATGTAAAAGGGCAGTGTCACAGGTTTGTTTGGTTTCATGAATCCCAGCGGCAATGTACCCAGCTTCGTGCAACTTCGTTGCGACTTGCGAGCCAGATCTCTACCGTCAACAAGTGAACCCACGTACAGCTTTCAGCTACGCTATTTTACAAGTTATTACAGGCATCAGGGCGACAGCTGAAAAACCGCTCCTGCCTGCTAAACGGTGTAGTTTCCTGGAGTGGGGTATTGGCCAGAGAGAAGCGGCCCTGCAGCCGGTACAGGAGGGGCAAAATTGATGGGGTGATTGTACATGCAAGCTGGCCCAAACTTGCAGATTCCATAGCAACCATAGTATGTGCACACCGGCTGATCCTGTAATAAACATAACAAGAAACAAAACATAGCGGTCCCGTGTTATCTGCTTAGTTTCCAAAGCCCTCTAGGCCAGAGCAGAAGTAAATAATACGAACACATAAATTATTAGCACAGAGTTGCCGGTTAACAACGAAGTTCAAATCGTTTAGTTCAGGAATAACATGTTCCTCTAACAAATATCCATATCATCTCCTCTTTTCTTTCCGGGCGAGTCAAATTACATGGAAATATCATAAATTTATGATCTATATGGAAAAAATAACGAACATTGCCTTGACGAGAAAATAAACTGATCGGAAAGAACTTACAGGTTTAATAGGCAAGCCGAGAGGGCAAACAGCTCCTGTTGGAGGTACACGTGACCTTGGATGGTGATATTTGCACTTCATCCTGAATTTGCAAAAACCACTTTTAACAAAATGTTGACATTCAGGTTGGCCAGGTCTCTCTGGATATTCATCAGAAGGCTGATGTCCAGGTATATCTCCTGCCTTGTACATAGGATGATTAATAGGACGCGCAGGAAAATGTTGAAAAGGGACACCCGATGGGTAATATGGATTTAATGGAACCTGAAAACAACATTCGCACATCAAATAGTTATCCAAGATAAGGTATCAATATTGAAAATGGGTGGAAAGTTATTAAACACATTTGTGGCAGAAATTGGAGAATTGAAATAAAAAAGAGAATATTTTTCAGTGGCCTCAACCAGAATATTTCTAGTTACTCGTAGCTTTGGCCACAAATCAAAACTACTAGTAAATAGATTGTAGAAACTAGGAATTACAGCATGCAACCGTGCGTCATTTTTTCCTAATGACATCATACAGACAACTTTGGTGAAAGCTAATATAACTAAAAATAACTGTTTAGTTCCTGTAACCTTACTATGTAATTGAGCTGAAAAGAGGATATTCAAACGGGGGAGCTTCTAAGTAGCGCGCGTTCCAGCAACCTGCGACCACCCTGCCCCACCCTCTACCCTTGCCGCTATACTTTCAATTCAACATTTTCAAGAGTAAATTGCACCACAGATACAACTTACCAGGTGGGTGCAAGTAGGTCAAGGAACTTGTCTGTTGCTCAAAGTCATCACCAAACGTGTTTTAGTGACCCCTTGCGGGTCAAAATCACACGTTAGCCTATTCCCGCACACGTGGAGCTGAGTCACCCACCACCGTGGATCCAGGGGCATGCGAGCAACTGAGGGGAGTGGTCGATGGGTTAATTCATGGTGGGAGAGGTGGTGTTTGGGTAAGGAAATGGGGAATGACGAAAGGGGAGAGAGACGGACGCTCATTGTTAAGACGAAGTCAGAGACAGCAGCGTCCTCTTGCTATTATATATATTTCATCAGACGGTTGTGGTCAACAAACACTGGAAACGGGGAATGGATTAACGTGTTGGCAAGAAAGCTATATAACAAATGCCTGTTTCTTTAGCAAAACGGTTCAAAGGGAATAAAATAGCATGGAAAATTGTGTTGACTATTTACTAGTCTTAACAACCAATATTTCCCCTGCCAAGAAAGAAGTGGTCATGGAATTTGCCTTCTTAAGCCTCAAAAAGCGAAGTTAATACTCCCTCCGGTCACAAATAAGTGACGTTTTGGACATTGACATGGTTCCCAAAACAACTTAGGTGACCAATTTATCATAATATATTTTTAAAACCTAGTACAATTTTAATATTATGAAAATATTTTTCAAGACAAATCCAAATGTATCACTGTCATATGTCCAATCTAAATATTCATAAATATATTGATTACCAAAGTTAAAAAAATTAGCTACACTTATTTTTTATGCAGAGTACTTGCTAACTTATACATACTTTCTTTAAAAAATTTCAATTAGTTCTCACAAAACAGTAAAATGATATAAGTTGACACACGGATGAAAGAAGATTATCATGTCAGTACAACTGCCAACACACAAATCTGCAAAATCTGCTAAATGTTCATGGCAAACGCTGGAGTGAAAGAGACATTTTCAAATCAATAGAAATATGTTTACCTGATGATACCCACTCCATTCCGGAGACGGATACATTCCTTGAGGTGGAATCATTCCTGCACTATATGATGGTGCTGGAGCTAGAAAAGGAACATGCTGCTCATTCAATGCTCTCTGGTCAGGCCATATTGAAACATTCGGCTGAGAGAATCCTTGAACATTTTGCTGTGGAGTATCCCCATTCTCATGCTCCAACACTGGATCTTTTGAAGCCACATTAGTAGGATCAGGATGATGAAACTTGCAATTGGTGGCAAATTTGCAGCTCCCAGTGCGCATATAGTATGGACACTCCATTTCCCCCTGCAAGGTTAAAAACAACACATTCTCATAAAAAATCCAGTTTAAGAAATGTCAGTGTGAACATCAAGGGAACATATCTACTGCGCATCAATAGTTAGGTGCAATCATGCAAACCACTTTGGTTTTGGCACCAAATCAAAACTAAAAATTCTGAAAATGTTGTGGTATAATATCCTTCAAATTTTCAACCCCGAAATCAAAGTGAGTCAGAGAAACAAAAAGAAGTTTGATGTGGACTAGCTTTTGTACTTTTCCATTTAATATACCATTTATCAGAACTTTATCATTTTTTACCTTCCAACATATATTTAACTTGAACTTAAAATTTGGTATGCAGGAGGTGTACTAAATTTGAGAATTACATAAAAAAGGAATTTTCATGTTGATTTGGTGTATAAATCTAAGTGGTTTGCATGATTGCGCCAAGTAGATTTCCACTAGATTTGTCCCCTAACATCGTTAGTATCTTTAGAGCATGAGAAGATAACAAAAGGTCACTGAAAGGTAACCTAATGAAACTCAAATGGACATGGATATAAGCTGAAGAAACCAATGGAGGACTTACTGGACGAAGTGGAAGACCTAGAAAATTCAGCTCAACCTTTTCAGCTTCTGTTTTCCCTTCTTTTCCCTCACGGTGGAGGTATTTACAAGATTTTCCAAATTTGCATCCTCCCGGTGTTGAATAATACTGGAAGATAATTTTTGTTAAAAAAAGGATTTCAAGGGACAGCGATAGCTTTGTCATGAGATGTTTGTGTGATTGGTTAGCATCAGCTGCCTTAACATACAGCAAAACAGCGCCATGGGGAAACTTTACTCAAGAAAAGTTCGAAAAAAGAACATTACAATATGCATAATTTGTTGTCGAATTTTTTTTAAATAATCTATTTTTTTATTCCGAATTACAGTAATATACCTCTATTTTTTATTTACACTAATAATTCTCTGTCGCTCTACCGTTGAGCGACTTAGGCTAGTCGCCCACTAGTCCTAGTCGCTCAACGGTGAAGCGACACCACGACAAGTCACGCACCAATTGGGCGATTTAAAATAATAATAATAATAATAATATTTTATTAATCCGATGGAAATAATTGTGTGGGAATAAATGGCAATTTTTGTAGGTAATACATTTAGCGAATTTTATTTGTAGGTTGTTATTTTTTCTGGAAATAAAAGGGCAGACAAGGTAGGTTTGATCCGTTTCTAATTTTTGTAGATTCTTAAGGGTACGAAATCTATTAGACTCACAATAACATTTTGTGATCGTCGTATGTTGTACGATAAATTTCTGAAGACTTTCGTGAGGACGATGGTAGCAATGATACGTAAGTAGGAAGGTAAGTGACATTGCGCTGCAACAGGGAATTGACACACAGAGAACTTTGGATAAATGGCGTAACAATAACAGGACAGTTGATCCGATAAGGAGGTTACATAGCACACAGGCTGACGAACCAAAAATGGTACACGCATGCTTTTAGGGAATTAGAAATACATGGGACATATGGACGAAGAGGGTCGAACTACTGCGTGGAACGTGACAATTTATAGCAGGAGTGGACACAGTTGTAGCAGCTCCATTGCGATGAGGCACGGATGTGTTTCACGTCTGTGTGTCGTGCCCTTCAAGGAGGAAGCTTGCGGCAGTCGGGTACACTCAGGCTAACGAACCAAGAACGGTACACATGCTTTTAGGGAATTAGAAATATATGGGACATATGGACGAAGAGAGTCGAACCGCTGCGTGGAACATAACCATTTATAGCGGGAGTGAACACAACTGTAGCAGCTCCATTGCGATGAGGCACAAATGTGTTTCGCGTCCGTGCGTCGTGCCCTTCGAGGAAGCTTACTGCAATTGAGTGGTCTCTTCGTGTTTTGCAGAGCGAGGTCACATCCTGTTTTGCAGAGAGAGGCCATGTCTTGCTGTGTAGAGAGTGGTCACGTCCTGCTTTGCAGAGCAAGGAAACTCTTTTGGACTTGTGTGGTACTATGCTCTATGATTATCACTTTGATAATGTACTAAGTGTATGGACCGTCGAATACTTACTATATGACTAATTGACTATCTATGACTGTAATTCTATTATTTATTTGCATACAAGATACATGTACTTATTTATTCTCTCATTCTTCGCAAATGGTTTATTATATTGGTTTAAAACCAGAAGGGAGAACTGAAAAACAAAGCAATTTGCTACATTAATATGAAGGTATTCTCGGTTCCTCATAAGAATTCATTAATTTCTTATTTTTTAATATTTATTACATATATATAAACGTATTGCCGTATCGGTATTTTTTGAGGAAATAGCGAATCGCGATATTGTGTGTCCGTATCGGTATCGGAGTATCTGGGCAACATAGGTCGCGCCATTTATCCAAAGTTCTCTTGCGTGTATGAATTTCCTGTTGCATTGAAATATCACTTACCTTTCTACTTACAAATCATTGCTAACTCAGATCATCCTCACAAAATTCTTCAGAAATTTATCGCATTACAACAACATACGATGATCACAAAATGTTATTGTGAGTCTTAACAGATTTTGTACCCTTGAGAATTTACAAAAATCACAAATGGATCAACCTACCTTGCCTGCCTTTTTATTTCCAAAAAAATAACTTACAAACAAGATTTGCTAAATGTATTACCTACAAAAATTGCCATTTATTCCCCAACAATTATTTCTAACGGATTAATAAAATAATAATATTATTTTAAATCGCCCAACCGATGCGCGACTTGTTGAGGTGTCGCTCTACCGTTAAGTGATTAGGACTAGTTGCTCAATAGTTGGGCGACTAGGACTAGTCGTTCAACCAGTGGGCGACTTAGACAATTGCAGCGCAACCGTTGGGTGACTAGCCCAAGTCGCTCAACAGAGCGACAGAGGATTATTAGTGTAAAATAAAAAACAGAGGAATGTTACTGTAATTTGGAATAAAAAATAGATTATTAAAAAATTCATTTGTTGTCCATCTATCGCATGTAACTACGACTGCATTACATTACGATATGCACAATTTGCTGTCCATCTATGGCATGCAACTACGACTTGCATAACAAACAGGGAAGGTGCTGAAAGGCCATTGTAAGTATTGTGGTGGGGCAAGCTGGGCCAACCTGAGACACCAGATGAGAGGGTGGAGACATGGGCTCGGTTCAGAACCTAATACTCTAATCGAATTGGTTCCGATTAAACGAAGGGTCAAGAGTCAAGTGCCAGAAGACCCCACTTGGCTCATGACTCCAGTGAGCATGCCCATAACCCAACATTTCTAGGTGTGCCATGCAGGCTAATCAGGCAACCTGACCACCTCACCCCTAAGCTATCGATTCAATATATCTACTGAACCTGTTGCAGTACTGATCTCCAATGAATCTTTTGGAACATGTGTACAGAACTACAGATATGAATATCGGGTACAGATTAAGGCCCTGTTTGGAATGCGGGAATTTTACAGATTTCAGCAAGAATTGAATTGTTTCCTGTGAAATCCCTACAGAATTCCTGTGAAATTAATGAATTCCAAATGGGGCCAAAGGAATTTTCACAGTTAATGCTACATTTGGTCCCTGTACTTCCAAAGTAGGAACAAATGCGGACACCAGCTGATCTGTCGAGCCACACAAGCAGTGGCATGGCACATCAATTGTTTCCACCCTGTTTTAATTTGATAACTTAGATGATCAGGTGTTTCACCTCAAATTTGTTGTGAGACATGGAAATTTTAAGTACTGAAATGTTCTTTCCCTGCTGTTAGGCAATTGGATAGTCAATTAGACCTACTTGGAAGTAATTGGATAGGATTGGGCATTACTGTATAATGGATTTTTTTCCTAGTTGGATTGGATTGGACTTCACTATTTGGAAGTGGATATCCATCCATTCTCTCTAATCGCAAGACACAGTATTCATGAGTCTTAACATGTATTACTGAACTACCCGATCAATTTAGAGGAAAAGACTGCAAAAAAATATTCAAAAGTCAAAATAACAGCTTAGTGCAAATCAGTAAGAGCAAACTCAATCAACTTATCAAAGGGTGAACGATCGCAAACAAACCTTGCATTCCTCCTGAGCACTAAATTCTGAAAGAGTTTCCTTTCTTTTCTCTTTGGCAACCTTCAGAATCTCCACAAGTCAGAAACAGCAGACAGAATAATCAGGTAATAATAATAAATCAAGGGCTCCATACAAAATACAGATCATTCAAAAGGTTGTCGATCCATACCATCCTCCACCAAGACAGAATTTTGTGTGAGCATGAATTTATTTTATGTTAGTGTGGCAAATATATAGCTAGGTTGGTTCAGTTGTAGGAAGTTTCAAACAAAAAGGCCATGTAAACGATAGAATTTGCTCCAAGGTATCCAGCAGAGATGGCATTAACTAACATGCATGGGAAAACACAAGATCTCAGATAAGGACATTAATGGTTGATAAAAATCCTTAACAATAACAACAAACGTTTTTAAAGACATTTCTAAAGGGCTTCAATGTATAATGTAACAGACTTGCGAACCTTTTGATCGGCCTCATCTAACTTCCTCAAATAAATTCCTTTTTCAGTCTCCTCAGCAATCTGGCAACAAAAGATGAGAATTTTGAACTTCAAAATTTAATTACATTTATTAATAAAACTCAAGCATCAGTGAACATGATAATATCTATAACATAGCTACAACAGTTAACCTTTTCCTTTGGTTCCATCCTTCCCCTTTTCACATCAATAACCTGCAACAAAGAAAAACACAAAGGTAAGAAATTGTTATGAATAGCGCTTGTATTCATCATGAGGCCAATGGGCCAATATACATACACGTACAGGTATAGCATATATGCAGGAAACCCCTCACACAACAGGGTAAATACACAGCTATATAATACATATCCAACACCCCCTCAAATTTATAGTGGATCAAAAACATGAAGTTTAGAGATGTAGAAACTATGCTGGGCTCTGGTATGTGCCTTTGTGAATAAGTCTGCCAACCGAAGCTATGAAGACATATACTAAAGAGAAACAACCTGGTCCTGCACCTGTATCCGCATGTAGGAAGCATTAACACCAATATGCTTTGTAAGCTCATGCTTCATTGCATCTTTAACAATGTTGATAGCACCTGTACTGTCAGATAAAAGAGGAGTCGGTGCAGAAACAGAAACACCAAAATCCTCAAGTAACCACCGTAGCCAAGTAACCTCCGCAGTCAACAAAGCCATAGCTCGCAACTCAGCCTCAGCACTCAAACGAGAAACTATTGTACGCTTCTTAGTCTTCCAAGCAATGAGAGAATCACCCAGAAAAACACAATAAGCAGAGAGAGACCGACGATCAGAGGGATCACTAGTCCAAGTGGCATCAGAATATGCCTCAAGCTATAAAGAGCTAGAGCAGTGGGGAGAGACGAGAGAGTTCCACGAAGGTATCGCAGAACACGAATAAGTTGACTATAGTGGAGCTGAGTAAGAGCAGAAACAAACTGACTCAGATATGGACAGGGCACGAAATGTCAGGACGAGTGACACCAAGATAAACAAAAGTTCCAACAAGATGACAATAGCGAGTAGGATCAGTAAGAGGCTCACCATCAGTGGGACGAAGATAAATATTAAGCTCCATGGGAGTCGCAGTTGTGCATTGATCAGTAAGAGACATGATCAAGAAGATCTTGGATATACTTTCCTTGGGACAAAAGCCCTCAGGAGTAGAAATAACCTCGTCCTAAGTAGCGAAGAGGACCCAAATCAGACATGAGAAACTGCTCATGAAGACGCTTGTTGACAAAAGTTATGTACTGAGAATCATCTACAGTAATGATCATATCAACATACAAAAGAAGCGTTCGACCATGAGACGAAATATGAATAAAAAGAGCAGGATCATGAGCACTGGCAGAGAAACCAGATGCAGTGACAACAGAGGAGAAACAATCAATCCAGGTATGAGGAGCTTGCTTGATGCCATATAGAGATCGACGAAGGCGACAAACCATACCCTTAGGGACGGAATACCCAGAAGGCGGCTGCATGTAGGCCTCCTTACGCAACTCGCCATTGAGAAAGGCATTCTTAACGTCCAACTGAGAGACAGACCATTATTGAACAAAGGCCACACCAAGGAGTACAAACGGTGGTCATGTGAGCGATAGGTCTCACGTAGTCACGACCATGCTCCTGCTGAAAATCACGCGCTACAAGATGAGCCTTGTAGCGCTTAAGATAACCATCAGAGCGGGTCTTAACCTTATAGACCCACTTGCACGTGATAGGAGTAACGCGCAAGAAGAGAAACAAGATCCCATGTGCCAGTACGCTCAAGGGCAGCGATCTTTGCCATCGCATGCTGCCACTCCTGATGAACAGCGGCATCACGATAAGAAGTCAGTTCGGCAATAGCAGCGGCAGCAAAACCAAAACGCTCAGGAGGCCAAATAGACTGGCGATCGCGAAGAGCATAGCGAGGAGAGGCCAAAGAGAATGGCCCATTAGAAGAAGTCACATCAAAAGAATCATCAACTCGCGAACATGTATAGTAGAGAGGATAAGAAGGAACAAAGTCAAGAGTAACCTCGGTAGAGGGTGCCGGTGGTGAAGGTGTAGATTGGGAAGGAGGCACCGACGAGACCAAAGGCTGTGGTGGAGTCGTGACTATGGCGGTGGAAGGAAAAATCATGAAAGAAAGTGGCACAACAAGAGATACTGAACTGGAGGATGGAGAAAGGCGAGGAGAGGACGAGACTCATCAAAAGTAACATCCTGAGAAATCCATATCCGTCGGCGAACAGAATCCCAACAATGATATCCCTTGTGCTCAGCATTATAGCCCTGAAAAACGCACTCAACAAACTGAGTGGTCAGCTTGGTGCACTCACGAGGTGTAAGAACATAGCGCGCGCACCCAAAGAGGCGAAGACTGGAATAATCAAGAGTCTTGCCACAGACGCTCAACTGGGGGAGGGTTGAATGTTAATTAGAAAAGTGGCAGTAGAAATGTGGCAGTAGAAACAACGTTAGCCCAGAAGTGTGGTGGAACAGTAGAAGCATGAGAGCACGAGTTGTCTCAAGAAGATGACGATGCTTGTGTTCAGCCATACCATTCTAAGCATGAGCACCAGGACAAGAAAACTGAGAGTGCTCTGCTCAGCAAGAAAACCACAAAGAACTCCCGATAAGTACTCCCCAACGGAATCAGCACAAAAAACACGAATAGGAGTCAAACTGACTATGGACTATGGTGGCAAAAGTCTTGTAGATGGATAGAACCTCACGATGACATGACATAAAGTATATCCATGTATACTGAGAAAAATCATCAATAAAAATTATATAAATTCGATGACCTTTCTAAATGAAAGGAGCCGATCCCCATACATCAAAATGAACAAGATCAAAATGACGCTGAGACACTAACTTGCTGGAAGGATAGAAGAGTTGAAACTATTTGCCAAGCTTACAACCCTGACAATTGAGAGAAACATCACCGAACACAAATCCTAAAAGACCACGACGAAGTAATGAAGACATACGTGACCCACAAAGATATCCTAAACGATGATGCCACTAAGCAAAAGATGCGATGAAGGCTACAGCAGATGCGAAGGCAGTGGTGGAGGCGACAAAACTGACAAAGACAACGTAAGGAAGATAAAGCCAATCAAGCTCCCAGATCCATCACGAGTCATGGCGGCGAGGGCCAGTACGAACTAAGTCCCCGTGCGACGATCCTGAACATAAGAATCAGAATCGAGAATAACACGACAACCATGATCAGTGAGCTAGTCGGCAGATATGAGCTGCATGGTTAATTTTAGAACATGAGAAACAACAGGAACATGAAAGGATGAATTTGAAAGTGCCTCGTACTGCGACAGAAAGAGGTATCATCTGCTATTTGAACAATATTAGGAATAGCTAAAGGACTAATGGAAGTGAAACTGGTGTAATCAGATGTCATATGAAAAGAACCACCAGAATCAAGAACCCAAGGTGATATACCTAAGGAAGGAGAAATAGAATGTGGTCTCTCACCGTAAGGCTAAGCAGCAGAACCAGCAAGACTGGACGATGCAGAACCAACCATGCGACCTAGCAAGGTGAAAAACTGCTAAGTGTTAGACACCAGGACTGCGTTGAGGTAGAACCTCCTGTGCCCCTCGGAGGACGAGCATCAGACGAAAATCCTTCTTCCTATAGCAAAACTGCTCCACATGTCCATTCTTGTTGCAATAGATGCAGTGGAGTCCCCTACCAACAGGGGCTGTCACTGGTGGAGGCGCATCTGGTGAAGAGTAACTGGCGACGCAGCAGGTGTAGAAGCTGGGGGAGCTGCCAAAACTAAAGGAAACGACGATGATGACAGCAGACCCGCACCATAAAGGCGAATCTACTCGGTACGAACAGCTGTAAGAGCCTCTAACAGAGTCACACGAGGGTGACGAGCCAGCACCTGAGCACGAGTCTGCTCAAACTCAGACCGAAGACGTGTCAAAAAGCCGTAAATGCGGCAAAGCTCTAGGTGAGACTATTGACGCTGACAACACTGACAGGTTCGGCAAACATCTGGCCCCAAAATGTCAATCTGAAGCCATACCACGAACAGCTGAGCATATAACTCATTCACAGTGGCATCTCCCTGCTGCAGTGACTACTCCTGATGCACAACAGCAAGGTACAAGGAATCACCAAATGGCTCGTAGTGGTTGCGCAGATGCGCCCACATCGCCTATGCGGAAGCCAAACCAACATCACTAGTGAGATGCACCTCCATGCTAGCAACCAGAATAACAGAAGCATGAGCATCCTCATCGATCCATGTCTTGTAAGCAACATACTGAGTTAAAAGTCTCCATGGCATCCTCGAAGCATCAAATGCTTTTGTATGAGCGTCTTCAGAAGCATCCTTTGAGAGTACAAGCTCAACAGGTGGAGTAGGGTGAGACGGATAGGGCATCTCGCTAGTAAGAAACTCCCAAAGGCGTTGACCACGCATGTGGAGGCGCATGTGCTGAAACCAGTCCCAATAATTGTGACCATCGAAGATCACCAGGCAACGAAGAACAGAAACATTGCCTGCAAAAAAAGACATTTTTCTCAATTTTTTTCCTTTCTTTTTTTTTCTCTTTTTACCTTTACCTTTGGTCGTCTCGGTCAAAACCGACCGAGACTCCACAAACCGTCACAAGCCAAACCAACCTGTCGGTCGGGAGAGATGGTAACCGGCGACCAGGGACGATGACGCCGGTGGCGATCTTGGTCGGACAAGCGTAGATCCGGGCGGCGACAGCCCAGATGGCGCTCGGCTACGCAGATCGACGGAAGACCGACGACCGAGGACAGATCCATTCCGGCTCGGATGGCTCGACAGCAGCGGCCAAACTATGGCCAAAGCAGGTGGCGGTGACCGATGCGAGCTCAGAGATGACCAAGTGGCGGATGCGGCCAGCGTCGGGCGACGGCAGATGAGGCGGCCCAAAGGAGACGCTGGCAGCGGTAGATGAGAGCGGATGCGGCCGGCGTCAAGCGACAACGAATGAGGCGGCCCAAAGGAGACGTCGGCAGATCGATGGGCCTGCAAATCGGCGGCTCCGACAAGATCGAGGCGGCGATCCCGCTCGGCGGCGACCTCCCACGGCTACGTAGTGGACAAGATCCGAGTGACGGCGGCAGCACAAAGAGGATCCAGCGGTGACAAGTGCGATGAAGCGACGACGGCTTAGGAAGTACAACGGCGGCCAAGCGAAACCCTAGGTATAACGAAACCTTAGGTATGGCTCTAATACCATATTATGAATATCGCTTGTATTCATCATGAAGCAAATGGGCCAATATATATACACGTACAGATATGGCATATATGCAAGAAACCCCTCACACAATAGGGTAAATACACAGCTATATAATACATATCTAACAAAAATATCAAAGACGGTCATTCTTTCAAATACTGCTGACTGTTAGTTTTGCAGATATAAAATTGGTGTTCGCTAATTGAATGGCATGTAAAACATTAAGGGCCTGTTTGGAACAGAGGAATTTCACAGGAATTTTGCAGGAATTTTGCAGGAAACAGTTCAATTCCCGCAGGAATCGGGAAAAATTCCCGCATTCCAAACAGGGCATAAATATGTTCATAACAAACCTATCTCACAAAGAGCGAAGGTATTTTAACCGTTACGTAGTATGCTGAAAGGCAATGCTGATTGCTGACCTCATATGATGTATTCTTAAGGTTTTCTGAGTTAGATGTACTCCCCTTGTCAGCAAAGCCCGACAGAAAATTATATCTTAGCATTCCACAGTTGTGTTAAAGAATGCCAAAAAAACTTAATATAGTGTACATCTAAATACTAATCCCAAACTTGATGGCTCAAGCTGTATGATTCATGGTCAAAATTGGCCACACCTAGGTATGGCATGCCACGTTATCCGTGCAACCAATTTTGGAGACATGCCTTTGCAGTTGCTTCAAAACCACTCAACTCATTATGGAATGTAAGACACAGATTTGGCCAGAATTATAAACAAACAATGGACAAAGGTGTAGTACACTACAGCTTTTGTGAACATTCAAATAGCCATCCATCCCTTGGAAACAATAGAGTAATAGCCATCCATCCCTTGAAAACAAGTAAAGAAGACTCACCAATGAATCTATTTCAACTGAAATATCTGGAACAAGACCTTCATATTCTTCTTTAGGACTCTGTTGCAAGGTTAAAAAGAAAATTAGAAACATCAAACAAAGTGTATCCAAATTCTCGTGCAACAGTTTAGAATTGTCAATACATATTTTGCTAATTTACTACAAGGAAAAATGTTCATCCACATAAAAATGGACAGTTGAACATATTAATATGCTTCGGCAATAGTTATTATTTTAAAAGTACCCATAAAAAATCCTATAGGAACATTTCAAACTTCAAAAACCTACCTGGACCATGTGACTAAAAATAAGGAATTCAATTATCTTCATGGACCATTAGTGATGAAAGCAGAAATAGCCAATAACCAGAGTACAGTATAAATACTAAAGGGGAAAAAATACCAAACAGCAAACCAGAGGATGCAAACCTAATTGTATTGCAAGTTAAAACACAAAATAAAAGGTACATTGCAATATCAAAAAAATTGCAAGGACCACTCTTTTTTTAGGCTCGCGATATATTACTATGAATTTGTTGCGTTATCCACATATATCTGCGAGATGCAACATGTGCTTGATTTGGTGATCTAGCTTTTGCAAATCCCCCAATTTCTACTTAGCCTAGGTTTGTGTAGATTGGTTTTGTTGGCGATATTTGGTTGGTCGAAGGCTTCAGTAGTAGGTCCATGCAGTGGCCCATGGTTGGCTTCTAAACTCTTCGGATCTGATATGGTAGCTAATAGCAGGCCAGGATGGCCCGAGATCGCCCTCACGCAGGAGGCTCTGATCTCTGCCCAACCGGTTATGAAACTTTGATCTTTATTGATTGGTTCTCACGGAACAGCTGCCGCTCTTATATAGTAGACGTTCGGACTAAAGTTCATATCTTATTTAGAAAGAGGAAACACAATCTACTAATATCCTAACAAAAACTGCTAATCCGATCCGGCTTCATCTGTCGTGACCGACTCAACTACTTCTAGCGTAACCGAGTCCTCTATGTGCGCTGTAGCTTGACCAACAATACTTTCGGTTGGTGCAGCACTTCTAGAAGCTCAACGCAGCCGACGCTGGTAAGTCTTCCCCACAAATGCGTCCACAACACTGCCGTCGTCTCCACAAAATAGCTCGTCCTTGAGCTGGAAATCCGGATGATTGTGCTTTAAGTCATCCAAAAACACCCATGTAGCATTAGCGGCTGACGAACCGACCCACTAAACCAACTCCCACTGTCCCCGATTGAGACGGGCACGAATCACCCTGTCAGGCGCCGGAAGAACGCGGCCATGATGAATAACCGAAAGAGGGGGAATCGCAATCGGTGGCGTGCCAACAAATTTCTTCAGAAAACGACATGGAACACATTGTGAATACGGGCCTTTGGTGGCAACTGCAGCTTGTAAGAAACATTGCCTACACGAGATAAGGGTCCGTAATAGCAAGGTGCCAATATGGACTGAACGCAATCAGTTACAGATGCCATGCGGTGATGCAACCGGAGCCACACCCAGTCGCCGACTTCAAGGGAAAGCTCCCGATGATGTTTATCATATTGCGTCTTCATGGTGGCTTGGGCAAATAGAAGGCGCTCCCTGATTTCTGACAGAAAAACATCCCTGTCCATCAACTGCTTGTCCACGGCAGCAACACGGGCAAGACCCGACTGGTAAGTAATCAGTGCTGGAGGATCCCAGCCATAAACTACCTTAAAGGGGGATGTACGCAATGTGGTTTGGTATGACATATTATAGCAAAACTCCGCCCACGGTAACCATCGAAGCCACTGTTTAGGCCGATCACCCACTAGACAACGAAGATAAACAGTGATGATACGATTAGTGACCTCCGATTGCCCATCTGATTGGGGGTGAAACGCCAAACTTAATTGCAGTTTGACCCCGGCCATGTGAAACAGTTCCGTCCAAAAATTGCTTGTGTAGATGGGATCACAATCATTGACAATAGAATAGGGCAAGCTATGAAGCCGAACAATATGATCAAAGAAAACCCGAGCGACAGTAGTGGCGGTGTAAGATGACCCAAGGCAATAAAGTGAGCGTATTTAGAAAAACGGTCCACGACCGTTAAGATCACTGACTTGCCGCTGACTCGTGAAAAATCCTCAATGAAATCCATGGCTATATCTGCCCAAACTGTGTGAGGAACTGGAAGATGTTGGAGCACACCGGCCAGGTGGAGATGGTCGGTCTTGTTACGCTGGCAAATGGCACAAGACTGAATATACTCCCGAACAAGCCGATTAGCATGAGCATTGTAAAAAGAAGCACGCGATGCAACTTTTTCTGAATACCTTCATGATCGATACCATGGGCTTCAGCTAGAATCTGTGGCCATGCCATGCAATTAGTTGGGACAAAAATCCGGTGTTGTACAGAATAAAGCCATCCACTAGGGACCAATCTGGCCTAGCCGAATCAGTCGTAATGAGTTCCTGCTGGGTACGCCACTCGGCTAATGAAGGAAGCTCCTGACATAGTGATGTGAAGAATTTGAAATCAAGGCAGGAGATAGCATAGATAGATAGTGTCTTCATCTCGCCTAGAGAGAGTCAGCGGCCGAATTCTGTCGTCCTGGCTGGAATTCCACCACAAAATCGTATTCAAACAGTTTACTCACCCAGGTGTGCTAAGGAATGGTAGAGAGGTATTGATCCAACAAATACTTAACACTACAATGGTATACACGAATGACAAAAAGCTGGCCCCAAAGATAAGGTCGCCAATGGCGAACCACCTTGACAAGTCTGATGAGTTCCCGCTCATATGCCACCAGCTTAGTGTGATGTGGCGCCACAGCATGGCTAAAGAAAGCGATGGGACCGGTGCCCTGATGGAGGACAACCCCGAAGCCTGTGCCGAATGCATCACAATCTACCATAAAGCGCTTATTGAAATCTAGCAACCGAAGGACCGGGCCGGAAACCAATGCTACCTTGAGGGCCTGGAAAGCCACCTCCGCCTCCGATATCCACACAAAAGCTGCCTTCTTAAGCAACTTGGTAAGCGGGGCCGCAACCTCACCATAAGACTTAATAAACTTACCATAATAATCGGTGAGACCCAAGAACCCCGCAGGGCACGCACGGAGCGAGGAGTTGGCCAAGCGTCCATAGCATCCACCTTACTTGGATCCATGGCAACCCCATGCTGAGAGATGATGTGGCCCAGGTACGCCACGGCTTCCTCGCCAAAAGTGCACTTTGAGCAACATAGGCGCAATGTGGTGCCACAAGGTCTGAAGGACCAGCCGAACATGCCGCAAGTGCTTCGTCCAAGAATGACTGTAAATCAAGATATCATCAAAGAAAACCAGGACGAATTGACGAAGAAACAGCTTCAAGATATCATTCAAGAGAGCTTGGAATGTCGCCGGGGCGTTGGTGAGGCTAAAAGGCATAACCAAGAACTCGGTGATCCCAATGTGTGCGAAAAGCGGTCTTCTCCACGTCCGATGGATCCATCCGAACTTGGTGGTACCCACTGCAGATATCAAGTTTGATGAAGAAACGAACCCCCTTCAACTCATCCAATAATTAATCAACCACTGGTATGGAAAACTTGTCCTTCACGGTCTGCGCATTGAGGGCACGATACTCAACACAAAAACACCATGACTAATCATGTTTCTTGACAAGGAGCACCGGAGATGAAAACGCCGACGTACTACGCTGAACGATACCCTTCTGTAGCATGTCATCACATTGCCGCTCAATCTCATCTTTTAGGAGCTAAGGGTAGCGATAAGGTGTACGGTGACTGGCGCAGTCCCAAGCAAAAGATGGATGTGATGATCGAAGCGGCGTGCTGGTGGGAGGCCTCAAGTTTCTTCAAACACATCTAGGAATTCATCCAAGAGAGCCACCATCATATCACTGCCGGCTGCTACACATGCACGAGGTGCAAACCCGGCCTGCCGAATACCATGCCAAGTAACCTGGTAATCATCCCTCCAGAACAACAATCATCCAGTCGAAATCCCAGAGAATAAGACCTAGTGTGCGAAGCCATTGCACGCCCAAAACGAGGTCATATCCATCCAAAGGCAGTACATAACCATCCAGAAAAAATTCCTCCCTGTCGATCTACATACGGACCTAAGATCATAGCCCGAAACTTTGGACATGGTCTCCATTAGCCACCAGACATAAACTGGGGCGCGGTGCGGGTGTAAGTTTCAAGTGGGACACTGCAGCCTACGCCCAGAATGTGTGCGTTGAGCCTGAATCCACCAAGGCACAAAGAGGGGCGTCGTTGCACTCCACCTGCAGCTGCATCGTATTACCCATCTGGATGCCAGTTAATGCATGCAAGGATATTTCCACATCGGCTTCCTCCGGAGTGGATAGTGTTAAGGATAGAATAGGAAATAGATTAGGACTGTTATTTGTTTCCTAATATGCCTTGTATTCCCTCTGTATATCCCCCTTGTACCTCTATATATATTGTCCTTTGGGCCTCATGAATACATACACAATATTCATAACATGGTATCAGAGCTAGGGTTAAAACCCTAACCTGATCTATTCTTCCACTACTTCGACGTCACTCGTGCCGCTGCCGCTGCCGCTCGGGTTGTCTTCGTCTGTCCAGGCCGCTGCAGCCGCCGCCACCCGGGTCTTCTCTACCCGTGCCGCCGCTGCCGGACCTTCTCTACCCGAGCCGTCGCCGCTGTCGCCGCCCGGGGCCGTCCTTACCCGTGCCGCCGCTCGGATTGTCTCCAGTCGCTGCCGCCGTTTGGATCATCTCGGGCCACCGCCGCTGCTCGGGTTGTATTCGCCCAAAGCTGCCGCCGCCGCCAGATCCGACATCGCCGCCGTCAGATCCGACGCCGCCGTCGCCGTTGTGCGCCCGAGAGTGACCGATTCGGAGCTGCCGCCGCCTCTGCCGGTTCGCATCGGCCGCCGTCGCTCAGGGGCTGCTGCTGGTTCGCATCGGCCGCCGTCGCTCAGGGGCTGCTCGGAGTCGACCGCCGCCGGAACCGCCGCCGGCCGCATCCGCTGCCGCCGTCGGCCGCATCCGCCGCCACCGCCGCCGGCGGTCCGCATCTTCTATTAGTCCGCCGGCTGGTCTTCTCTGGTTTCTGCTGGCTCTAAGTGAGCCAGTCAGAAGTTTCTCCTATATATAGTCCAAGAAAAGGCAAAACAAACGTTGTACTAACTGCCGCGCCGTCCAGCGCCGCCTGTTAGACTTCGTTGCCTTGGTCGCCGCGCCGTCCAGCGCCGCCTACCGATGGCTTCCGTTCCATCTGCTACGATCCCATTCTCGGGAACAAAGCTCCATGGAACGAACTACAGGTTATGGTCTTCCCTCATGGAGATCACGCTTGATGGTCTCCGCCTTTGGGGACATGTTACCGGTGCTCGTCCTTCTCCGCCACTGCCGGTTCAGCCTCCTAGGCAGTCTATTTCTGCACCTCCTGGAGCAGATGAAGCTGCTAAGAAGGCAGAGGCTGATGTTGCTGCTGCTGACGCTGCTGATGAGGCTTTTCAGTATGCCATTGACGCTTTCGAGCGCTGGTGTGCTGATGAGGCTCGTGTTCCTGCCATTCTGGTGGTCAGCGTTGACGACTCCATTCAGCCAGATATTGTTGGTCTGCGGTCTACTCGACAGATCTGGGAGTACTTGCGTGAGCGATACCAGCAGAGCAGTGATGCTCAATTCTTTTCACTTCAGCGTGAGTTGGAGACGCTTCACCAGGGAGATTCTTCCGTCGACTTCTTCCGAGCTCTGGCTAGTCTCTGGCGACAGATAGATGAGCTGGCTTCTCCACTGTGCCAGGAGTGCCACAAAGTTCAGAAGGCAGATCATGATCGCCTTCATCTTTATAATTTCGTCTGCCGTCTTCACCCAGAGTTTGAGCCTGTCAGAGCTCAACTGCTGAGCCGCTCGCCACGACCGACTGTCACCGAGGCTCTTTCGACACTTCGGGCTGAGGAGCTTCGTCTCGGGCTAGCAGCACAGTCCGTTCCGACTGTGCTTGTTGCTCCTTCGACTACATCAACGGTTCCTGCTACGACTACGGTTCCTTTCCAGGTGCCTGTTGCCGCTCCTGCCTTTGCACCAACTAGAGTTCAATGCAACTACTGCAAGAACTTCGGGCATGACTACCAGAGTTGTGCGGTGCGAAAAAAGCGGAACAAGGCGCGTGGGGCTGGACGATCCAAGGGGGGGCAGGGAGGCCCTTCCTTCACAGGAGGACATACCAGCTCATCAGGATCTCAGCGAGGCGACTCTGTTCAGCAGCTTTGCCAGGCTCTTCTTCAGCAGCTCTCTCACAGCTCAGCGGGTTCTGCTAGTCTAGCTCAGACGTCTCCCCCAGGTACCTTGGGTTCTAGATTCTAGTGCCTCTTTCCACATGACACCAGATTCCACATCTCACTTCAGTAGGACCTCCTGCCCTCCCTATCTCTGTACAGACTGCTGTGGTACTTCCTTGTCTGTTAGCAGTCAGGGCACTCTTTTGTCCACTGATTTTTCTGTTCCAGCTGTTTCTCATGTTCCCCAACTAACCATGCAGCTTCTTTCAGTGGGACAACTCACTGACCTTAGTTGTAGGGTTGGTTTTGACTCACACCTGTTTCGTTCAGGATCGATAGACAGGGACGATACTTGGGACTGGCCGGCGCCGTAGAGATCGTCAGGGTCTCTACATTCTCGACCATCTTCATCTTCCGTCCGCTTCAACTGCTCCTACCACGTCTCATGCCACGTCTACCTCCACTGCCACTGCTGCCACCACCTCTGGAGTTTTTGCGCAGTGGCATCACCGTTTATGTCATCTGTGTGGGTCTCGTCTTTCGTCATTTGTTCGTCAGGGTGTCCTTGGACGTGTTACTGTTGACACGTCCATGTTTTGTCAAGGTTGTAAGCTGGGCAAGCAGCTACAACTTCCTTATCATTCTAATGAGTCATTGTCTTCTCGTCCTTTTGATTTAGTTCATTCAGATGTATGGGGATCTGCGCCTATTATCTCTAAAGGCGGGCATAGATTCTATGTTATTTTTATTGATGACTATTCCCGTTTTACTTGGCTTTTCCCTATGTCTAATCGTGGTCAGTTTCTTGCGATCTATCGTAGCTTTGCCATGATGGTTCGTACTCAGTTTGAGTCCTCTATTCGTACTTTTCGCTGTGATTCTGCTGGCGAGTATTGTTCTAGTGCGTTCAGACAATTTCTTTCTGAGCAGAGCACTCTTTATCAGTCTTGTCCTGGTGCTCATGCTCAGAATGGGGTTGCTGAACGCAAGCATCGTCATCTGATTGAGACTGCTCACACCCTTCTTGCTTCTCACGTTCCCCCACAGTTCTGGGCTGAGGCTGTTTCTACGGCTGCATATCTCATTAATATGCAGCCTTCCACTGCTCTTAAGAATGTCAGTCCTATAGAGCGTCTCTACTCTAGAGCCCCCAGTACGATCACCTTCGTGTTTTTGGCTGCACTTGTTTTGTCCTGCTGCCGCCTCGTGAGCGCACTAAACTGACAGCCCAGTCAATCGAGTGTGTGTTTCTTGGGTACAGTTCTGAGCTATGTTGCGCGGATACTTCACAAAACTCGCGTACCGGTATCAGATACTGTACCAGATACGGATACTGCCCCGATACGCCCGGATACGTATCCTGCACGTATCCTGATTTACTGATTATTCAAATAAAGAAAATAATTCCCGATACTGCTCCGGTACTTGTCCGATACTTCTAACCTAATATTCCCCACCCCCACAACCCCAGATCCGATCTACCCCCACCACCACCCCGCCGCCTGCACCAAAAAACCTCCGCTCCTACGGCTCCACGACCGCCGCTCCTACGCCGCCTCCGCTCGCCCCCCGCCTCGCCCGGCGCCTCCGCTTGCCTGCCGCCTCGCTCGGCTCCTCCGCTCGACCGCCGCGTCGCCCGCCGCCTCGCGCGGCTCCTCCGCTCGCTCGGCTCCTCGGCTCGCCAGTCGCATCCGCCCGTCGCCTCGCCCGTCGCCGCGCCCGACGCCTCCGCCCGCCATTCCCCGTCGCCTCAGCCCGCCATTCCCCCACCTCGGCTCATCGCCTCCACACCGCCTCGGCCCGCCGCATCCCATTTCTCCCCGACGTAGCAGCAGCTCTCGTTTCTCCCCGACATCCCCCGGTGACATTCTGTCGAACACCTTGCCGGCACCGCCGTATCCTCCATATTCCGGCGACTAATCCCCAGCAATGGTGGAGAAATTCTTCTCCTACACGTCCACCACCCCACCGCCGAACGAGGACGCCGGCATCACCCTCCTCTCGGGCCCTCCATGCTGGTATTTATCACACACTCCTTGGCTTGCTTAGACTAGCTGTTCCGCCCCGTGCCATGAATCAAACGGAAGCTATTTTAGAATCCGGACGTTTCATCTAGCACTCTGTGGTCTGTGCTTAGCTCAATCCCCCTGCATCTATTTCGGGACCTTCTTGCTGCTAGAACAGCGGGAAGACCTCGCTTCTTTTCCAGTTCTGAAGTCACACCTTTTCCTTTTGCTTCCAGGGTGTTGATCCATCACAGAACGTGCTTCAGAGAATACAAATCGAGTAAGAGGTGTCGAACATACTCATGGATGTGGGCTCTTGTTCAGCATGGCTACTTGCATTGTTTTTTCATCCTAGTTTGAGGTTTGCAATTGTGTTGAAATGGTAGACCCAACTATTTCATGCGGTGATGGCTAGTTTATGCTCAAATTTATGTAATTTCGATCTTTCAGAAAAAATATGTATTTTCTGCTTGTAGATACGTTGAAGATGATGAGGGAATCCGAAAGTACTTTGCTGCATTTCACTTGCTTGACAACTTTCCTGCTGCTGTCATTGTTGATGATTTTGCAGAGTTCTTCGAGAGGTGTTATTTTTCCATCTTGCTACGTTGATGACATAGACATTTATCTGTATCTATGTTACAACAATGTGTTACACAATTAACACAAATCCCCTTATGTTCTGCAACCATGAGATGGCTTCATTCTCGATGCATTTTTTCTGAATAAACTCAGCTGAGGATTCTGGGGCATTTTGTAGCTGATATAATGATGATATGTAGGACTATGTCATTTGTACAGTGTGTTGGGTGTCATTTTGTCTCCTAACTCAGCATATTCCATTCATAATATGTTTATTGGTTGTTTTACTTTTAACTAAACATTTGATTCGTAACGAATGGCTGAATGCAATGCTTCCTGTCTATTTGAGAGAGGAATAGATTAGCAGAAAGATGTCCTGGCAAAAGAACTATGAGCTCATTCAATGTTTGAACTTGAACACTCTTTTGGACTTATGTGGTACTATGCTCTATGATTATCACTTTGATAATGTACTGAGTGTATGGTCCGTCGAATACTTACTATATGACTAATTGACTATCTGTGACTGTAATTCTATTATTTATTTGCATACATGATACATGTACTTATTTATTCTCATTCTTCGCGGATAGTTTATTATATGGGTTTAAAGCTAGAAGGGAGAACTGAAGAACAAAGCAATTTGCTACGTCAATATAAAGGTATTCTCGGTTCCTTATAAGAATTCATTAATTTCTTATTTTTTAATATTTATTATATATATAAACGTATCGCCGTATTGGCATTTCTGGGGAAATGGTGAATCGCGTTATCGCGTATCCGTATCAGTATCGGAGTATGTGGGCAACATAGGTTTTGAGCATAAAGGTTATCGTTCCTATGATCCTTCTACTCGACGGATTAGGATCTCACGAGATGTTGTCTTTGACGAATCTCGACCTTTCTTCTATCGAGATTCGGCTCCTCACACTGCTTCCACCATCGAGACGATCTCCTGGTTGTCTCTCCCTGACTCCTCACCCATTTCCCCTCTTTCCCCGCCTTCGGTACCTTCACCTCCTGTGTTGCCTCCTGCAGCACCGCCTCCTGCTCCTATGGCACCACCGTCTCGTTTCTCTGGGGTGCACTACTCCAGACGTTCTCGTCCTTCACCAGATCCCTCTCTTGGTCTCTTGCCGACACCGACATCTGATTCATCTGATGATGCTCCTCGTTACGCCCTTCGTGACCGGGCAACCATTCGGCCTCCTGCTCATCTTGGTTTTGCTTCACCAGCTCAGGCTCTCACTGTCACTGAGCCTAGTTCTTATCGTGAGGCTGCTTCTCATTCTGAGTGGCAGCTCGCTATAGCAGAGGAGCTTAATGCGCTTCGTCGTACGGAGAGTTGGGAGATTGTCCCGACACCTGTGCATGCTCGTCCTATCACGTGCAAGTGGGTGTACAAGATTAAGATCAGGTCTGATGGTACCATTGAGCGCTACAAGGCTCGTCTTGTGGCTCGTGGTTTTCAGCAGGAGTATGGTCAAGATTATGATGAGACATTTGCTCCTGTTGCTCATATGACCACTGTTCGCACTCTTGTTGCGGTTGCTTCTGTTCGCCGGTGGTCTATCTCTCAGCTGGATGTTAAGAATGTCTTTCTTAATGGCGTCTTGCATGAGGAGGTTTACATGCAGCCACCACCTGGGTATTCTGTTCCAGCTGGTCATGTCTGTCGTCTTCGTCGTGCTTTTTATGGTCTCAAACAGGCCCCTCGTGCCTAGTTTGCGCGTTTTACCTCAGTAATCACCGCTGTTGGTTTCACTGTCAGTGCCCATGATCCTGCTCTATTTATTCATGTCTCACCTCGAGGTAGGACACTGCTTCTTCTATATGTGGATGATATGCTCATTACTGGTGACGATCCCTCGTTCATTGCATATGTGAAGAAGCATCTCAGTGAGCAGTTTCTGATGACTGATCTTGGCTTGCTTACATACTTTCTTGGGATTGAGGTTTCTGTCACACCTGAGGGTTACTATCTCTCCCAACAGAAGTATGTCCAGGATCTTCTTGATCGGTCTGGTCTGACTGATACTCGCACTGCTGAGACTCCTATGGAGCTCTCTTCAGCTCCGTGCTACTGATGCTGATCCTCTTGAGGATCCTACTCAGTATCGCCATCTTGTTGGCAGTTTGGTATATCTTGTAAGCACTTGTCCTGATATTGCTCATGCTGTCCATATCTTGAGTCAGTTCATGGCTTGTCCTACTCATCTTCACTACAGTCATCTTCGTGTTCTTCGCTACTTGCGTGGGACCTTCTCTCATCGTTTGTTTTTCCCTAGCTCCATCTCACTCCAGCTTCAGGCGTACTCTGATGCGACCTGGGCTAGTGATCCTTCTGATCGTCGTTCTCTTTCTGCTTACTGTGTTTTTCTTGGCTCCTCCCTGATTGCCTGGAAGACAAAGAAGCAGACTGCAGTTTCCCGTTCAAGTGCAGAGGCTGAGTTGAGAGCTATGGCAGCTGTGACAACAGAGATTACTTGGTTGAGATGGTTACTTGCAGACTTTGGCGTACCTGTGAGGGAACCTACTACTCTTATGACTGACAGTACAGGAGCTATCAGCATTGCTCGTGATCCAGTGAAGCATGAGCTCACCAAACACATTGGTGTGGATGCTTCATACACTCGCTCCCAGGTGCAGGAGGGTGTCCTTGCTCTTCAGTTTGTGTCCTCAGAGTTACAGATTGCTGACTTCTTCACGAAGCCACAGACTAGAGCACAGCATTTGTTTCTCGCCAAACTCAGTGTGTGTGATCCACCATGAGTTTGAGGGGGGTGTTAAGGATAGAATAGGAAATAGATTAGAACTGTTATTTGTTTCCTAATATGCCTTGTATTCCCTCTGTATATCCCCCTTGTACCTCTATATATATTGCCCTTTGGGCCTCATGAATACATACACAATATTCATAACAGATAGATCGGACTCGTTGTCAAGCTCAAGTAGATAAAGACCTTTCATCGAACACTTGCCGACATGGTCGCATGTAAACTTCCCAGGACAGTTGAAACAGAGGCCCTTGAGGCGGCGATCGACCATCTCGTTTGCGGTGATGCAACAAAATCAGGAGGTGGGAGACTTGTTGGTTGCTGTGGTGGAAGCAGGCCGAGGCATCGATGGTGAGGTGGGCTTGATCGGTGGTACTGCAGCCTGCACGGAAGGCCCTCCAAAACTGCGAGTAGGAGCTAGCGTCCGCACAGGACCGACTGGATAGCCAAGCGGCTTGTGTTCCTCAGAATCAACCAGCAGTCGTTTCGCATAAGCGCAAGCCAAACTCATGGCGGCCTCCAATGTGGCAGGATTTTGAAGTTCGACATCCGTTTGCAAAGGATTCGTCAACCCGGCGGTGAAAATTTGCACTTGTTGCTTCTAGGTCATGTCGTTGCAACAGCAAAGAAGGGCAAGAAAAGCATCCTGATATTCCTCGACCGATCCTGTGCAACGCAATTGAATAAGCTCCCCAAGTGGATTAGTTCAAATTGGGGATCCAAAGCGCAAATTAACATGCTTGACGAAACGAGGCCAAGTTAAGATGCCATTGCTGCGCTCCAAGCGGTAGTACCACTGCTGTGCCGTGCCAGTCACGTGATACAATGCCAGCCAAACCTTCTCTTCTTCCATGGTACATTGCCCCGGAAAAATTGCTCGCAACGATTGAGCCAAGGTAAGGGGTCCTTCCCATCAAACATAGGAAAGCTCAATTTGTGAAATCGTGGCATGCCACGGCCGCCGTCGCCGTGTGGCTCACCGGCAAGCCCCTTCAGCACGTTATCCTTGGGAGAAACCTTCGGCAGTAGATTGCTAGTGCTAGGGCCGAGGCGCCTCTCCAAGTTGGTGAGTTGCTATTGTTTCGCATTCATCACGATGACTAGCTGTGCGATTTGCTTGCTGAGATCAGCGATAGATGGAACATCCTCCGTGGTGGCAGGATCGTAGTCTTTGATACCAAGATGACATGGAAGCTAATAACGAGCCAGGATGGCCCGATATTGCCCTCACGCAGGAGGCTCTGATCTCTGCCCAACCAGTTATGAAACTTTAATCTTTATTGATTGGTTCTCACGGAACAACCGCCGCTCTTATATAGCAGACGTCCAACTAAAGAAAGTACATATCTTATTTAGAAAGAGGAAACACAATCTACTAATATCCTAACAGAAACTGCTAATCCGATCCGGATTCATCTGCTGTGACCGACTCAACTACTTCCAGCAGAACCGAGTCCTCTATGCACGTGTAGCTTGACCGACAATACTTTCGGCTAGTGTAGCACTTCCAGAAGCTCGACGCCGCCGACACTGGTAAGCCTTCCCCACAAATGCGTCCACAACAGGATCACAAACCCCAACTGCCTCGATTCCTACAATGTGAAGACTGTTACCAACCTAGATTCTTATCAGAATATATACTAATTTAGGAAAGGCAGCATAGAACTGTTGTGATCCTTAGAACATAGGTAGAGGGAGGCTCAGGGGTAGGGCATAGAGCTATAGTTAGAGGGAAGGAGACTTTTAATTCATTCTTGCTTAATCATATCGACTACAATATGTGTAATTAACTAATTATATAAAGGGTTCTTCTAACAATTATAGATAATAGAAGGAATTACAGTAGATTATCTTTTATATGAATATCATAATAGTTGTACAGTGAGATGAGCAAAAAGGCTAGCCTGTAAATTTAAAAAAACAAGTAATATGTGAAAGACCTTGAGCTTCTTCAACAAGGTGCACTGCAGATTAAAAGTGACATGAAAAATACTATCTTGTAGGTGCTTATAAATCTCATAAAACCGAGGCAATGACAACTGACAAAGTCAGTAACTAGCTTGCATATTTGCAACTTTCACAGGACGAATGTTCACCAAACAGCTCGATAGTTCATATTTGCAAATAAATTGTATAGCATGCATAACCCCGTATCAATATTATCCGAGCACCATAACTGGAAAGAGGCACATTTTGAACACTACAGAGTATACACATTACTTCATCTTAATTCAAAGATCAAAGCAAAATGCAATCACTCTAATTACTCTACTTTTAAAAATCAATTGGGATCTGGCCATCTAGGTGCACTTGGGTGTAAAGACATCCGAAGAAATATCCTATTTAGGTGCTTAATAATCTAATGAAGCAGTGAACACTGATCTGATTAGTGAAATACTTGCTCATATCCATAAGATGAAAGTTGATCTAATACGTAAGTCACATCTAGCTTATAACTGCAAGGATATGGTACAAGCATGTGTATCCCCCGGTACAACCTCATGCAAACACCATGTATGGAAATTGACATGCGTTGGCCAATACATACGATTCCACATCTTACTGGACCACGACAACATACAAAATTGAAGTGCATACTGATCGCTCAATGTATGTTACCCAAACAAATGCTAAGCGCATAAAGCAGTCCAGGTACTTCCCTAACTGGGCTGCATTTACCCATTCCCAACACAACAATGACACCACCAAAGTTAGTGCATTTGCAACACAATACACTAGAAAAGACAAGTCACCCCTACTCCAGCTTCCAGTCTCAGCAAGGTGCCTCATTTAGACAGGCATGCATGCGCGCACACACATGCAGAAGCAAGCATAAAAGGGTCAATCACCTGCTCATCATCCGGCGAGGAAGCTTTATTACTGCTGATGTTGCTCCCGCTGCCGCTATTCCCACTCCCTTTCACCTGCACACACAAAAGCGCGCACAAACAAAACAACACACGGTCACAAACACATGAACAAGAACTACAAAAGCCGCCTCCTTTTCACCCATCCACAAACCACCAAACCCAACTCGCCATTACCAAAACCAGATCAAAACACCCTCATAAAAATCCCCAAAAATAGCGAAAAAAGAGATAACAACTAAAGCTTTATTGCTAGCCCAACCCCAACCCCAAGCCACCCACCCTATTCTTCTTCTTCCGGGCCGGGTGGTTGAACTTGCACTTCATCCCGAAGCGGCAACTCCCGAACTTCACGTAGTAAGTACAGTCCGGCTCCCCAGGCCGCCGCGGAAACCGCGGCCTCGAATCCGCCCCAGCCGCGGAGGCCGGCAGCTTCTCGCCGGAGACCTCATCGCAGCCGCCGGGGATGGGGACGTCCTCCCACCCCGAGGGGTTGGGGAGCTCGTCGGCAAGCTGATTCTCGATCGCCGCGGCATCCGCGGTGTCCCCGCCGCCGGATGAGGGGGAGATCGACGCGATCGGGGAGGCGTCGGGGTCCGATTTGGGCGGGGCCTTCGCGTCGGCGTCCGCCATTGGACTCGGGGAGAGAGAGAATGTGATGGCGACGAGAGCAGGTGGGAAGCGAAGCGAGGCGAAGCAGCGAAGTGGGGAAAACCCCTAGAGAGAGGGGGGGTCGGGGAGGAGGGGTAAAAGCGTAAAAAAATAGCACATCCTTTTGCAAGATGTCATCTTTCATAGAAACCCCTACATTCTATTAATATTATTTTATTTTGGAAGAGTAGGCACAAGGGGTTAGGGATGCTGAGAGCCTGAGACTGATGTGTGGTTTTAGGATAGCTGCGGGTGGTAGGTGGGAGAAAAAGGGAGGGGGATCAGGCAAGACTGTTGGTGCGCGCTGTTGTGCGCATGTGACGCGCAGTGTCAGTAGCGTGCGACCGTGGGCGGAGGGGCCCACGAGGCGGCCAGACGCGGCGAGACCGGCGCCGGTAGGAACAGACCGGGGAAGGGCTTGGGTTTGGAGTCTTTTTGTAAGCTCCACTCATCTCGATTTAGACTTCTAATTTATAGATTATTTTTTATTATTTATAAATTTTGTTTTTTTCTGAACTTTTAGTTGTTGGCTAGTTTTTTCCGTATTTATTTGCATTATACATGATGGGCTAATTTTTTTAAAAATTTAATTATACTAAATAGGCCCACCATCTAAACCAACTACAGTAAAAATTCAGCTATAAACCAAACTTATTCAGCCATCACAGCCCGAGTCTGAATTCAAAAGCTAAGGAGCAGACCCGGTGAAATGGGCCATCTGGTCCAGCACGGTCTAGTTAGGGCACGGCACATATCTAAGGCTCCCTTCTATACAAATTTAATTTCTGGTTTTTTTAGCTTCTGGCTTCTAATTTAGATTTTTTTTATTTTTGGGTTTTTTTTGTCTTTGTTTTGTCTTTTTTTTCCTTTGCATTGTCTATGGATATATATATAACAGCATTTTCTTGTTTCTTTTTTTAATTGAATGACTCAAAAAACTAATAACTGCTACAATGTAATTTTAGCCCATAACCAATTGGAGCAGCTCCTAAATAGGGCATATCATATATTCAGATAGGACACAACTCAATTAGGTTTGGTACGATTGGTCTAAATAAGTTATCGTGCCATACCATACCAGCGCAGTGCCTGCCCTTCGACCTAGGTACGGCATAGAAAGGGTCGGATCGTGCCAGGCCGTCATGAAGACACTTAGCTAAATAGGCCACCGATGGTCTGTTGATTTTACTGCCAGTTATAAGTAATTTTACTGTCCGTAGCTGAGTTGTAAGTATTTTTACTGTCAGTCGTAAGTAATTTTACTGTCAAATTAACTATCCGCGCTCAAAAAAGTACAATAGCTCTAACATAAATAATTTTACAGTTAACCTTAAATAATTTTATTATACTACTATTAAAAAAAGACAATGTTAATACCCTGTGTCTGGACCGGGCCCACGTTCTGTGCCTCGGCCAGGTCTGCTTCGGAGAAACTGGGGAAGACGTGTGGGCTGCAAAGGCATTCCGTACTCGATGTGTCCGTGGAGATCCTTAGCATCAGGATTGGGATAATTAGGAATCTGATTACGCTGCATCTATTTGGTGATTTTGTGCTTATTTGGCACGTGTAGGTAGAAGGAAACATGTTTGAATTAGGATTCAGAACGAGTTTGGTTTTAAGAACCTACATCTGTTTTTTAAAAACAAATGTCACGAAATGCTAGGATTTTTAAATTGTTGGGCGTATTTGGCAAGCACATGGTTTCCTGCTAAAATTCTGGAAATATTATGTTTCGATTGGCATCATAGTTTTTCCCCTAAATTTTACCCAATTCATTGGTGATAGATTCCACTACGAAATTTTCCCTTCACTGCATTTGCCATTTTTTCCCCCATTTATTACTTAAACCTTTTTAATTTATTCTTATTAATAAACCCATTTCTAAGTCTGACCATTTTGGTTCAATAACACTGCCATGCCACAAGATAAGTCTAGACCCGAACCAGAAAATGATCATTTTGTCACACCACTATCCTTTACGTGGTAGTGTTGTTTGACAACATCATTGGTGTCCATGCGGCTAAAATAGTCAAACTTGAAATAAGTTAGGCGAGAGTCATAAAAATAAATTAAAATGGCTAAATGATTAAAAAATCCTTTGTGACGTCATTCCTCTAATTCATTTTTTTGGCGGTCCTCATTCAAAATTGAACAATTCGTTTAGAATGCGGGAATTTTTCTTTAATTTGTAGGAAATGAACTATTCCATGTGAAATTCCCGTGCTTCCAAAACAGTGGGCATAAAATTGTGCACACCTTCCTCTCCTTCCCAAAGTTGGATGATACAATTCCATTAAATAGAAGACACCATCTACATAGATATAGTAGCTTTTTTGTTTGCAGAGAAGTTATTCTGGCAATGTTTTTTTATGGAATAATACTTCTGTTTTTGAGGAATTTCACTTTCATATGTTTTTCAAGAATCACTTTCATATGGTTGTAAATGAGATGTAAATATTGTATATCTTCCCAAAATGATTAGATTTCTATTCAATATGTTCTGAAGGTAGTGGGCAGAGAATGAAAACTAGTCTCCCAGAGAAATTGACCCTTGGCCCATGGGAGGGATGTGCCAATCCATCACACAAATTTCACTCTAGTCACCTTTTTTCAAATTTAGCCTCCTAACGCCTATTTTTACAAATCTAGCCTCTCCTACTGACCAGCCACGTTCGACAGCAGAACTGCTAAGTTACGGACTAGTCTCTAAGGGAAAGTGATCCTTTGCCCATGGGAGGGATGCGCCAATCTATCACATAAATATCACTCTAGCCACTATTTTTCAAATTTGGCCTCTGAACGCCTATTTTTGCTAATCTAGCCCCCTCCCATTGACCTACTGCGCGTGGCAGTAGACCTACCGAGCTACTGTAGCCCGGCAGGTCTGCTGCCGCATGTGGTAGATCTGTGGGAGGGGGATAGATTTGTAAAAACAGATGTTCGGCAACCAAAATTTTTTTAAAAAGGTGGCTAGAGTGATATTTTTGAACTCAACTCAGGATGAGCATCCTCTGCTATTGCAAAGTAAAGGCAACAACAGCGTGCCTTTCTAGGCTGTTCGATTGATATCCAATGCATCAGATTATGAAAGACAAGAAATTATAGCCTTCCTAATATCTCGTGAGAAATTTACAAATTATCACTGAACTTCATCTAAATTGTCTGAATCTTCATAAACGGTAATGAAGCATCTGAACGGCGCAATACTGTACCCCTCTGTAAAAGGTAGCCAGTAGCAAAACACCTAAACGGCATAGTATTGGAAATTTTTGTACGGATAACCCATTTTTTTATTCGAAAATACAGAAATATACCCGCGACAAAATTTTTTACACAAATAGGCTCGAGTCGCCAAACCATTGGGCGAATTACGCTTGTCGCCCCACCAAAACGCGACTTATAAAGAATCTGGTAACCGTTGGGCGATTAAATGCAATCGCCTCCCCGTTAAGCGATTCAATTGAATCGCCCCCCCCCCCCGTTCGGCGATATAAAGAAGAGTCGCCCAACGGGGGGGCGACTGCATGTGCATACAGCCCTACGGCCAAGCCCCTTTCTTCCCCACGCCTGCTCGCCAATCTACCTCTAGGCGACTGCATGGATCCTGTTAAGGGTTTTGTGAATTTTGTAATTTGAAACTCGTAAAAAATGTGGTATAGTCACATATACTGGTATATGTCACATTATTTTGTAATTTCGTAATTAAGTCACACAAGAACTGGTATTTAATATTTGTCACATTACTTGATATAGAAATAATTTTCTATACGAAAAGAACAGATAATAGCATTGTTTGAATTTAAATGAACTTTATAATATAACGCAGTAACATGCCGCGTATTTATCCATTACATGCATGACATACACCCCTCACTCCCCACCCTAAGGTGCTCCATCACCGCGCCCGCGTCCTCCCATACGGCCCCGCTTGGCCATCCTCCGGTGCAACGGATTACGAGGCGGCGGGGAACGAGGGTCCGAAAAAGTAAAACGATCAGGTGGGTTTCGCACCCGCGGCTGCGCCGGTGGAGTCACCTGCACCTCCGGCTGTGTGGCCTCCGGTGCACCCCAGGCCAGTCCGCAAAAAACTGGTCCACCTCGATGTGGCCCGGGGAGAAGCGTCCCTGCTGCTGGTAAGGACCTGCAATAGTAATATCGTTAGTTCGTTGCATGTCGTCTTAGGATAAAAACAAGCTCGGACGATGCGTACCCGTACATGGCGCCATGAAATCATCCGTGTGGAAGCCGGGGATGTACGTAGGAGGCCGTGACCAAGGAGAACTCCCTGGCTGCTCCGGGGGAGGTGGACGTGTCCACGTAGAACTCCCTGGCTGCTCCGGGGGAGGTGGACGTGTCCACGTACTACCTCCGGAGTAGTGCCACGCTGGTCGGGGTGGCACTGGTGGTCGGGGTGGCATGGCCGTAGGTGTGGAGACCACCGGTAGCCTCGTGCAGGACAGTAGGCTGACGATACGTCTACACCCTGCCTCCATCCGTCGCGCAAAGCTGACGGCCTCCTCGCGGGTCAACTCCCCACCTGTGCCCCACCTCTGCACTAGTGCGGAGGACTCCGACCACAGCGCGGCACCGACGTCAGCCTGGACAAAAAGACATAGAATGGTCCATCATCGAAACGATATTGCCATTTGAGAATTTTTGAAATTACAAGTTACGTACCGCGATGTGAGCGTCGCGTGCGAAGTGCGCAGGGTACGCGTCTGTCGGTGCGGCGACGTGTGGGGCAGGTAGGTCAACGACATGTACCAGCCTGGTACGAGTCCGCGCCTGGTACCAGATGAGGTACTCCGCGTAGTCGGCTATGTCGTATGGCCGGTCCTCCTCCACGCGGTCATCCAGCGCACCCTCCCACTGCGCAATCCAGGGCTGCATCCTCCTGGACCAGTCCGTGCCTTTCTTGACGCCCTTCGTGGTGTGCCTGTTTATGGAACCATTACGTAATGTAAGTACTTGCGATCACAATAGTAAGTACGTACAAAAATATCAGAAGCAATCACTCACGCGTGCACGCGGGGCGGAATCGGCGGCCCGACTGGTACAGGAAGTGTCTGCCGCAGCCCAAACTGCCGCATGACGCGCTGCGGTGCGTAGTCCTCGACGTAGATGCCGTACACGAGCTTCCGGCGGGTCAGCCAGAAAGTCTGGTCGCGCCAGCACAGTGCAGACAGCCCGTCAGGAGCACGGGCCTGCATTGCCTCCGCTGCGTAAGGCTCCCAGCGCACGTCGGAGTCTGCGAGGCGGTCCAACTGCTCCACAAAGGGGTGGTACGCCCGCGTGACCTGCACGTGCGCGAACTGTACCTGCAAGAAAGGCAAATTAAACTCACTCGTCGACGACACCAAATAGAACCCATCGTCGGCCGGTCGATGTCTCCCCTCGGGTACATCTCGGCCCCGTAGGGACCCATGTCGTCTAGTACAGGTCGTCCGAGACTGAAGCGCTCGAACGACCATAACTGCAGTAGCAGGGGACATTCCGTGAGGATCGAGTTCGCCTTAATCCTCGTGCACGCATCGCACAGGCCGCGGTATGTCGCGGCAAGTGCGGCCGATCCCCAGCTGATCTGGACGGCCTCGCCGTCCGCAATCGCCCTCGCATAAGCGATAAGGCGCGCGTCAACGGTGTTGCCGTGGCTGGTGGTGAAGAGCACCCAACCAAACAGCCACAACAAGTAAGCCTCCAGGTGGCGCGCGACGGCGTAATCGTCAGCATCTGCAACCATGCGCTCAACCTGAATGCGAACAAGTTTTTATTAGTATGTAATTGCACAAATAAGAGTTTCGAAGACGCGATCGACTTGAAACACCACGTACTCGGTACTGTGCCAGCCACCTCAGCGTCGGTCCATGCTTCTGCCTCTCGTCGAAGATGTGGTGCTGATCGGCCGGTGGAAGGACCCCCTGGAATCTGCCGAGCAGGTCCTCGCGCCACTCGGCGGGAGCCTCCGGTAGGAAGGCAGCGTCTCCCGTGACCGGAAGGCCAAGGAGTACGGACACGTCCTGCAGGGTCGGCGCCATCTCCCCGACTGGTAGATGGAAAGTGTGCGTCTCGGGCCGCCAACGGTCCACCAAAGCCGTTAGCAGGGAATGGTCGAACGGGAAACGTCGTGATCGCTCCACGCCCGCCTCGTCCCCCTCCCCGGCCAAGGCACCTCCGTCCTCATCCGTGGCCTGCACCATCCGGGCAAGAGGGAGAAGTCCGGCATCCCGCAGCCTGCAAATAAAGTGAAGGTCAGCATTAAATATTTTTATGGTAATACTAAAACGTTGGCGTAGTGCAAACCTGGCAGTCCAACGGGGGTCAAGTCTCCAGGCCACACGAGGTGTGCGTGTCCGGACCACTCTCAGCTCAGTCGACTCGTCCGTGCTCCCCGGTGGCGGCGCACGACGGGAAGCGCGGTGCACGCGGTCCAAGTGCTCGTCCAACAGCGTGTACCGCCAGTCACCCGCCATAACTGTAAAATTATCTAAATGTAAATTTGTACACTACATTTTCTACAATAATACATGAAAAATAGTATACAAAATTTCCACACAACAATTTTCTACATTTAAATTTTCTTCATTTCAATTTTGTAAACTGCATCTACATTGTACATTGAATGATCTACAATAAATTTCTAAAGTAAATTTTCCACAATAATACATTACAAATATTATACAAAAAAACTATATTTTTCTCCATTTAAATTTGTACATCTAAATTTGTAAAGTGCATCTACATTTCTAAATTTAATGTTCTAAACTAGATTTTCTAAACTAAATATCTAAACTAAATATCTAAGCTAATTTTCTAAACTAAATATCTCTACTAAATATCTAAACTAAATTTGTAAACTAAATATCTACACTCTACACTACATTTTCTAAACTAGATTTTCTAAACTAAATTTTCTAAACTAGATTTTCTAAACTAAATAGCTAAACTAAATATCTAAGCTAATTTTCTAAACTAAATTTTCTAAACTAAATTTTCTAAACTAAATATCTAAACTAAATTTGTAAACTAAATATCTACACTAGATTTTCTAAACTAAATTTATCTAAACAAATTTTCTAAAATTAGGAAAATACCTGCAAATCCCGCGGCTTCTCCTCCTCTCCCTCTCCTTCTCTTCTTCCCTCTCCTCCCCCTCTCCTTCTCTTCTTCCCTCTCCTCTCCCTCTCCTTCTCTTCTTCCCCTCTCCTCCTCCTGTTCCTTCCTCTCTTCTGCTGCTTCCTCGCGCGTAGGAGACTGAATGGCGAGCAGGCGTGGGGAAGAAAAGAGGGCTTGGCCGTCGGGCTGTATTCACATGCAGTCGCCCCCCCCCCCCGGTTGGGCGACTCTTCTTTATGTCGCCGAACGGGGGGGCGATTCAATTGAATCGCTTAACGGGGAGGCGATTGCATTTAATCGCCCAACGGTTACCAGATTCTTTATAAGTTGCGTTTTGGTGGGGCGACAAGCTTAAATTGCCCAATGGTTTGGCGACTCGAGCCTATTTGTGTAAAAAAATTTGTCGCGGGTATATTTCTGTATTTTCGAATAAAAAATGGGTTATCCGTACAAAAATTTCTGCAAAGGCAGAGGATACACGTTCCCATGGAGAGGGGAAGTGCATTTTCGGATAGCATAGGCTATTGATTTGCTGCTTCCTATCATTGCTCCCACTGTTGGCCATCATCACCCACAACCCTCCGTCAAACCCATACAACTAATAGCACAGCCCCTCACGATTAATTATTGATTTTTTTAATAATGTGTTATTTATTAATATTACATAAATATATCATCATTTTAAAAATTACATAAATAACCTACTGTCGCCATTCCAAATATGACATCAGTCTATCATATTTGGAATGGCGACAAGCCTACATGGAGCCTTGTGTGGCAGTCTGTAAGTCTCTATCGCCAAATGATTTGACACTAGAGGCTCTGTCTCTAATTCATTTGACAACAGATGTCTTGTCGTCAATTCAAATGGCGATAGAGGTTGTGTTGCCAGTTGAAATGGTGATAGAGTAATTTTAAAAAATAATATAATTTTTCCTGTAAAAATATTATTTATGAATAAATCTATTATTTTTTGGATTTAGTAGTTTAAAAATAATATATAACAATTAAAAAGAGAATTTGAGTAGTGCGCCTTAGGTAGCATTGATGATTTTTGTTTAAATAAACCATTTCAAGCATGACATAACACTCTATACTGAAGGTGTAATTACATGGTGCATAGAGTTTGGTTTGGTGCATACGTTTTCCTCACTATTCCTACGATACAAAATGGCAACATACACGAATTGTCAACCAAAACAAACATGTAATATACATGTGCGCCTAGAGGTATCAATTCATCATGATTTGACCATAGGGTAGCAGAGACTTCTCCAGCCATGGTGATCTCCTCATCCTTTTCTTTTAATTGTGCAAATTGTTGAACGTTCAGCTCCTTGTCTTCAATGTTAACTTGCACAGGGTGAGAAACAACACTACAAGTAAACATTAATATGTTAGTTTCAAAATAAATCTCACTTTCTCTATCTTTTACTTTTTCTCTTTTCTTTTGTTGTAACTCTCACATTCTAAATTTAAATGCTCTCAACCTCATATATGGTGGAATCACACAGTTCACTCTTTTTATCACTTTCACTCAATTTGGCTACGTGACTTTCATCTTCACATGGGTTTTGATGCATCTCAAGTAGTGTATGTAGCATTGAGGTAGCATTACATGTCTTCTTGACCGAAGAGAAAGTCCCATGCTCGATCATCTTCATGTGTCGCACTAGTAGAAGCATAAGAATTGAAGTATGGACTTGAATTGAACCATTGTGTATGACTCTCCTTAATTCTTCTCTGGCTCAATAGCACAATTCACAAGATCATGCACACTAATAAAATATTTATGTGGAAGTGTAGCGGCAATCTTAGAATTCAAGCCACCTTTGAAGTATGCCTTCTCTCTTAATGCACTAGTGACACCATCACGACGCAATACACTTTGCAGCTCAAAATAGTAATCTTGAACAGTATTACTCCCTTGTGTGATGCTCTCCACATGGTGAAGCAAATCCCGCGCATAATAGGATGGCACAAACTCACTCCTAATGAATGCCTTTAAATCTACCCAAGATTTAATGAATTGTTTTATAAATAGTTATTGTCACCAACTATAAACATAGTCTTCAAACTCTCTAATGGCTCGCATAACCTCTTGGGCTTTAGGAAACTTCTAAAATGTAAACACAATTCCTATTTTTCTTTCCCACTCAAGATATTCTTTTAGATCATTACTTCCACCGAAATAAAGTTCCACCAACTTGTAATTTGCCCATCTTCTTCTTGAGGTTGAAGAGCTCTCACAACATCATTCATAATGTTTGTACATAGCACGTTCAGTTGTTGATTCAAATCAATATGAAGATCACGCAATGAGTTGTTCATCTCCATCTTGAGTTGTTCCTCCATTGCAGTGATTTAAGCGAAGTGATGAACGCACACGCAAAGATCAATGTAACTCAATGCAAATAAAGGAACGAGCTAAATAGAGATGATCTGAAATTGAGAATTAATTAGCTCGTTTTGCACCAAATACTAGGAGATACATTAGCCAATTGTAATAATATGAGTATAAGGGCATAAGATTGCTTAAAAAAATTAAATATATAATCTAAAAATTATGAACTATGATTACCTTTTTTTATTCTTTTTTTACTCAAATCGCGACTTGTTAAGTCAACCAAAGGAAGAGGCCATGGTATGGCTGTTATGCGGTTTAAGCTCTCTTTTAATGCCCTACTTGTTTGGGCTTCGGCTTCTGACTTCCGGTTTATTTTTCACTATTCCTAAATTTTGTCTTTTTCTGACTTTTTGGATTTTTCTTGAGTTTTTTTGCTGGTTCTTTTTTCCTATATTCGTTTGCATTATACGAGATGGGCTAACATGTTTTTTCTATTTTTAAATTTAATTATGCCAAATAAGCCACCGTTAACTACAGTGCAAAATAAGTCAGCTACCGTAAAAAAAACCATAAGCCACAGCTCAAATGGGCACCCCCAGGCCACGGCTTTTCTTGACTTGTTGTTTGCCTTTTCTTTGTTTTTAATTTGGGCCGACTAAACTTAGGGTTATTGTTTCTCCTTCACAACTCACAAATTGTTCATCAAGGTATAAAATATTTCAATGATTAGTCTTAAGATGAATAACAAAAAAAAAAGTGAAACTCACCCTATGCCGAGATAATCCGGCGGCTATTGCGGCAGTTTTATGGGGCAAGCTGATAGGAACCTTAGCCAAACCGACACACGTCAGGAATTTGAGAAGTTGGTGGCACAAGTCTCTGGACTAGCCCACTGTTCCAATTGGTTGAAGTAGATGTTAACTCAGACTTTCTCAAGTAGATTTCGGTCAGATCACAGAATGCTGTTCGGATGTACAAAGAGACTTACCTTTCTTCCTCAAAGAATCTAGATGTCCGTTGCCTTCACTACTGAGCTTTCTTTTTTTTTAAGGGAAAACAGTAGGCTCCTACTGTGTTATATTAACTACTCAGCTTTCTTCCTATAGACAGCATAGTTTGGAAAAAACTTTAGAGCCTTTTTGTATTATAGGATTATTGGAGGAATTTTGACGGAATCCAATCCTATAGAAATCTTTCCTGTATAACCCTTTGAAACAAAAATATATAATTAAGCTCATAGGATTCCTATGAAATTCCTAAGGAATGGGTCGTTTCATAGAAATTTTGGAGATTCTAACATGAGGCTAAATCTCGTAGAAAAATCCTTTTTGTCTTGCATGTACCCTCTCTCTCCTTGAATTTTTGTGAAGTATCCAATTCCAAACACCGCTTTTGAACCATTCCTCTGTTTTGTGTTCCCATAGGATTGCATGGCTGTGTTTTTCTTATTTCTGAGTTTTTCATTTCCTGCATTTCAAAGAAGCCCTTAAGGTTTCCAGGTGAAAAGTACAAAAATGAGATCTTATTTGTTTAAATAACAGAGAATTACATTCTTTGCTTAAATAATAGAGAACTGCATTCTTTTCGTGCTTCGAGCCCAAAGATGTTGGACATTCTAGGCCTTTAGTCCTTGAGCTTTTTGGTGAGCAAGCCGAATTTAAGCTCAGCCATTTGAGGTTGGGCCCAAACTTGGCCTAACCAACCTAAGGTTTCAAACAGTTAACTTGCACCTATAAATTACTCTCCATGTCTTATTTTAATCATTTTGGCTTATTTTGAGTGGCTTATAGCTGAAAAACACTGTAGCTGGCTGAAAAAACACTGTAGCTGATAGAAGCTTATTTAGCATAATTAAATTTAAAAAAATTAAAAATATAAAAAATATGTTAGCCCATTACGCATAATACAAACAAATACAGGGAAAAAAGAACCGGCAAAAAAACTCAACAAAAAGCCAAAAGTTCAGAAAAAGACGAAATTTATAAATAGTGAAAAATAAGCCGGAAGCTAAAAGCTGAAGCCGAAATGATTGCCACTTTATGTATATGTTAGGCGGTTTATTTTAGAGTTTTCGGACTTTGATCTCATAACATGTTGTTTTTTAAAATCCTCTAGGGTTCTAACTGTATGGCCATTTGATAAGAGGCTTGATTACATTGACAGCTTTACTGCTATTTACTGCCTCTGCTCATACATGTCTCCGACATCAACATGGTCTTAAAAATGCATGACTACAAAATTTTCTATTTAATATTGTGGAGGGATTGATGAGAAATATACCAGTATTATTTTTATGTGACCAATGTAAATTTTGTGAATACTATTGAGTTTCATGCACCAACCAGTTCACTCAAAAGCTTAAGCTGATGAGAAAAGATAGACAATTCACTTATACTTCAACACCCCCCTCACGTGTAGGCTCCCTTAGGCCTAATACGTGGAATACACGTGGACTACAATTAATTTGTTTTAATTACGTCGGCCAGGTCTTGAACTCGAGACCTTTTGGCTCTGATACCATATTGAGTTTCATGCACCAACCAGTTCACTCAAAAACTTAAGCTGATGAGAAAAGATGGGCAATTCACTTATACTTCAACAAATACTAGTAGTCAAAAGTTCAAGAAAATTGATTGCCTGCATTCTAAAACATCATCTATGTCCCATTTAGTAACAGAGGAAGCAGAACGTTGTTCTGACTTCTGAAGCTCGCATCTGTTATTATCTTCTTTCGAATTTCGAGGCAAGTAAAAAAATGGAACAGATCGTGGAAGTTTTAACTCATAAGATAGCATAACTGATCATAGTAAACTGCTAAATTCTAATTACAATTAGGATCCTGGCTAGAGGATAACTGTAATATTCAGAACTACTACAGGTCTTAAAAAATGTCTAAATAATAATGGGTCATGAGGCCAATCGCAAGTCCAAACAAGCTTCACCTACCCTAATAATATCCATGATGACAGGTTAAGAGAGAAACATAGAAGTTAGTTGGAGCTCTTGGGTTCTGGTGCTTCTGATGTTTCTTTGGAGAGTTCAAGTGAAACAGGGCAGTGATCACTTCCATAAAATCCTGCAATGATAAACGCCAATGAATTAAACCAAGGCCAAAAACCAACCATGTACACTTTATGACAGTTGGGAAAAAAATATCGGTAGCAGCTGGATTCATATTACCCTTGACAAAAACAAATAAAAAAATTTACTTGGTAGTAGTTGGACTCACATGACAAATAACTAAACAAACCAATGCAACATAAACTATATGGTCTTAGGTGCCAAGCAAACATTAGCAAATAAATAAACCCGTTACATCAGTTAGGACTAGGGCTAGTGGGCTACTTAAACACAATTGGTTAGTTGATGTGATTATGTCAAGAGATAAATATGCCCATAAGTATATATAGTGAGAACTCCAAAATGAAGGGTCACTGGATGCACGTTGGATTCATAAACTATAAATCAACATGAATAGTACCAGATAGCAATTTAGTTTGAATTGAGATATTGATTTGATGACATGTAGCAAAGATATTGATGACATGTATCAAAGTTGATATAGGTCAGTTTTAACATTTCCTCTTGTCCATGCCAAACTAGGTTACAGTTGTGGTTGAAAACATATGCTATATTTTATATGTACAATAATATGTTTCAATGGCAACAACAAAAAAGTTAGGTGCCCAAGTATAAATTTTACTCTTATTTTGCTCCATTAAACAAATATATGTAGTGACGTGTCATTCCTTTGAATCTTCAGTATAGGAATGTAGATGGGGTTTTTCAGATGAGAAAACTACATTCTATTTATATTCACGATTATTCTGCATAAATTTTTAAAAAACAATTGAATCAGGCAATAAATTATTACTTGTATGTATGTTGTTAGAGACTAAAGAGATAGTTGCTTAACAAAATTGTAAATGATGAGAAGATTCATTATATATCAAGACACGCAGTACTTGTAACTAAACATTTTCATTCAGGAAAACAAGTTGGCTTTCATAAGAACTGTGATTTGGCATGGCTGAAACAAAAACGATAAAGCCAGGTGCTCAACCCATAATATCAGGATTGGTTCCTAATTTCTAGTGTCAAAATCTCCACTTCACACAGAACATTGAAACATCTGGTTAGCCAGGTTTTAAACCCAAGCCTATTTGCTCTCACTTTGCTTGCATGGGCCCAGCTCATTTGCAGCTGATGATGTGCAATAAACTTCGAAGTGTATAACATATAACTAGGGGTGCAAATGGAGCGGATATTTCCCGACCGACCGTCCGTTTTAATTCGGATACAATTCGAAGCAAATTTTCGGATATCTTAAGGTTTTGTCGGATACGGAAACGGATTCGGATATTTTTTGTCGGATTCGGAACAGGCATTATCCGACGGATACAGAACTATCCGGATATTTTTCCGGATAGTTACCGGATAGATACTCGGATAGTTACCCGGATAGTTACCGGATACGGAAACGGAGTCGGATACCTGGCCTCTCCATGGGCCAGGTGGGATCTCCTACTCTTCTTGAAATATAGCATCATTTATTTATATAAGATTGCTTGTTTTGGTGGCTGTTGCAACGTCAGTACACTCGTATTAGATCTCAGTTTGCTTAATTTGTCTCTGTCACCATGTGAAATTTGCTTTCACACATTATCTGATTAAATATTCGTGACCGAAACTAACCGTATTCAAAGCGGCATGTATTCGCTCCGTATTCGTAACCGAGAATATCCGCACTCGTATTCGTATCCGGCACTATCCGTGTCCGACTCCGACAAAAAATATGGAAAAGGATACGGGATGAGCAATATCCGTCCGTATCCGCTCCGTTTGCACCCCTACATATAACCATGCAAAGAAAGTTATCCAATATTTTAATTTCATACCTTCTAGTTCAATTCCATGACCATGCATTTCACATGAAACTATTCTGTCCTTCAACCGTTCTGACACAATGAAATAGTCAATCCGCATTCTCTTTCCTCGGTGCCTGGAGAAATATGTAAGCAACAAATCAGTCTCTATGGCAAAAAGATGAAACACATAAACTCCAGCATTAGTATTCATAGTTAGTAATAACATAGCAGTTAGCATACTAGTCCCTATGTTCATCTTGCTTTGAGGATCAAGTTTAGGACTAAGAAAAATAAAACAGATTATATGAAAAAATAGTATTTGGGTGCACCTAAACAATATTTCAACTGAAATAAGACAACTGTGTACAAACTTTCAAAAGACCAGTTAAAACTCTCGAAAGAACATTGCAAAACAGCGGAACATAAACAACTGCATTCATGATGTCAATTTCTTTTATAAATGGCTAAAATAAAATCAGATTGTTGAGATGGAGGATAATATTAATGGTAAACATTGGAAGACCACATGTTTCTGAAGCACCATATCTATGCCCATCACAGACATAAAAGATAACATCAGAATAACATTTCACATGGGCACATCCTTCAACAATGTAGAGATAAAGTCTGATAAACAAATGAACACTATAATTGACAGTAATATAATCATGGAAATATTTCTTACTTGCCAATTGGATTCCCAGACCAAGAGAAGCCACAGTCCATGTCCTTTTCTTTGTGCAGGTATCTGTAAGCATCTACCAGCTTTCCCCTGTATATCCAAATTGCAAGCCCATAAGGTAGTCAAGAAAATAAATAATCAATAGTGCAATACTACACAAGTCTCTGATTCATGTGTCTGAAGAAAAACACAGCTGGATGTATATTTGGGATTCATTTAATTTCTCATCGGCACAAGTGTATAGTTTTTTTTTATCAGATTCTAAGAAGAATTCCCCACTTTACACATGAGAATGGAGGAACAGGTGCTTGCTTAAGTATAGGGCATCCCTCCGGATTTTATTGCATGGCAAGCCCAACACGAGGTACATGATAAGGAAGAAGCATTTCTTTGTGGAATCTGAGCTTTGTGCTTTTTGTTCTTTTGGGTGAGCTAGAAAATGGTAACACTTATTTTTGGATGCTCTTTTAGTCAGAGTTGCTAAAGCTTGCTTGGTCTCACATGAGATTTTTCACTGGACATTTTTGACATGTTGCAAGTTGCTAGAAGACAGGCCAATGGTTACAAATCATTTTTCAAGGAACTGATAACCTTCGGCTTCTGGCATATTTGGATTCAACAAAATAGATGTATTTTTAACAAAGTTCCCCCAAACAAATTCCGATGGAGGAAGCTCCTGCTTGTTGATGTTGAGCTTCTAAAGGAAAGGGCCTCACAGGCCTTACAATGTCAACTAAAAGCAAACTAACTCATTAACAAGAAAAGTAAAGAGAAATTTGTGGTCAAAGTTGTTTTTTGGGTACCACGTCAATTTCCACACATCACTTATTTGTGAATGGAGATATATCATAGACTGTCACTGGCATATCCTATTTTATTCTTCCTTATCAAGAATAAATCATAGATCGTCAGGATGCAATATATTATTTGTTGTTAAGGACTTCTTTCTTTTGGTCAAGATGTATGTTGTAAATGATAGTTTATATTGAACATGTTAGATCTGGTATAGAACCATCTTTTTCACTATTATGTTGAACATATATCTCACTGAAATACTCAATAATAATCTACTTATGTTTGCATGATTCATCATTCACATATGAGATGCTCATTTTGGTATGTTATGTCGTTGCTGGATCTAAATAGAGATGCTAGTATGCTCAAGCTTATATGAATGTGAGGCCTTAGTTGAGGCGAAAATGGGGTTGCTGAGGTAGACTGAAGATGTGAACTAAACAATCATTCAAAAAATATAAAAGACTCAATTGGTGGTGAGTGGCTAGTAAATGTCTCCTCCCATTACACCTCCCCATTCCACCTCTCTAAAAAACCTCTTAACAAGAAAAAGAAAGAAAGAAACCATTCCCAAACAAAAAAAATAATTTCTATCAAATTTCATTCTTAACCTAATAAAAAGCAAGAAAAAAACAATGCAAAGCTTGAAGGCGCGGTGCAAGCCTAGCCTGGGAACAGCGGCTTACATGCTGAGATAATATGATTTTTTATCTGTAACAACGCACATACATTCAACTAGTGTATATAAGTTGTCAAATTTTCAAAACGTTGGCTGCACTCGTTCTTGGATGATATCTATTTGAGAATGGAGGAAGTGCCACCTATCAAATGAAAAAGAAGTACCAAGGTTGAATCTGAACTATGCTTTCAAGGGAAAATATTGACTTGTGTTAGTTTTCACCTACTGGGACAATATATTGCCAAAGCGCTGTCTCTCTGCTAGCGTGAATCCTGGTTGTCCACAGTCCTACAGAGTACATAAAGAGATTTCATTGTATTAATGCAATAGCCAAAAAACATACATCCGTAAAAGGGTACAAGTAGTCTAGTAAAACTGAAAGATGCACTCAAAGATGTGAAGTCACATATGATGGACAGTAGGACGTCATATGAGAGTCCAGTTATTGAACAGGCCATTGGCTGTTAAGTTTCTGTTTGTGATTGTTGTTTTGTGCTGCATTATGCTGTCAAATTATGTCTTGCTGAAAAACAGATCAGAATAAGTTTCAGTACAAACTCTTGGTAAAGACACAACTCTTATTGCTTATTGTCGATAAGACAATCCTTATAGTTATATGTCGTATATGAAGTTGGAAGGATTAATAATAGAATTCGAAATCTCAAACAAAAAAGAATGAACAACATAATTTAGGCCCGTTCATATTGGCTTTAGCTTCTGGCTTATGCTTTCAGAAACCAAAGCTAATTCGAACGCCCCGGCTTCTACAAGCCGCTTCTATCAGGCACTACAATTCATCAACCACTACTTTACGCTTTCACATGTTGTAACATACTTATACTTTGTATTTTATTATGTCACAGTTCCGTAAGTCGTATAACGGTCTGAATATTGTAGGGCCTTTTGTTGCACCGTCTTTCTTACATAATGCACTGTTATTTATTAGCCACAGCCAATCCAATATGAACATGCCCTTTGTGAACTATGGGTCAGCACCTCATGAACTGTTGTTAGCCTATTTGCTTAACTTTTCACAAGATTCACATGCTTGCGGGCTAATGCTGTAATACCACTAAATTGCAAAAGAGAAGTAATGCGAATAATGGAAACAATCCAAGGGAGAATAAAAGAAATAAAGCAGAGTTTTGCCGGCAGAACCCGTTCGGCTTTAGAAATGCCGAATGAATTAAGCGCTCACAGAGGTCCCCAGACCATCCAAGGATGGTCAGCATCATCTCGTGTTTGGGATCTCATCATCCGGCAGGAAATTCCATTCTTACCTTTTACTGACTTACCTGCCACAGTAAACAAAGCCCCAAATAATGTAGAGCTGCTTTTGGACCAAAAGGTTCATGAGGCACATACTTAGCCCAGGCTAAATGGGAAGGGCATAAATGGCAATGCACACACAAAGAGAGTCATGGCCATCTGACCCAACCTGCAGCCACTCTTGCCACATAAGCCACACTCCCAACATTCTCCTTTCCTTCCCTCTCACCCACGGCAAGAGCAAAGCCAAGAGAGCACAAGGCTGCACCACGCGGCTAGTGAAGGCCTTTCTTTCCCATCTCCTTCTCTACCAAGACAGAGCAAGTAGAGCTCATCAGCAAAGCCAACCGAGAGCAAGCCCCACAGCCAAGCACGACCAAATCAGCCAGAGCAACACAGAGAGGAAGTGAGGGAGAGAGAAGCGGAGGAGAGGAACTTGGGGAGTTGGGGAAGCTCAACGGCGTGAGAACGGCATCCACGGCGACCGCAAGCCGCCTAGGACCACCGGAACCACGTCGAACCAGATTAGAATAAGGAGGCAAGAAGGGCCAACGGAAGCGCGTGGAAAGCGCTGTCGCCACCATGGCCATCGTCATCGCCTTCTCACCCCCATCCAACCGGAGCCAAGTAAGGTTTGCCTTCCCCAACCATGCGTAGTGAAGAATAGGGCAAAACAAAGCTAGAAGCTAAAACAAAATGAGTGTAGTAAGAGGGAGGAAAGAAAAGTGGACCGTCCCGAGGATGGCAGCGCTTGGGGCTTGGCCATGGTTGAGGGGCCGAGCCAGGCCGTCGGCAGCCGAGTTGGGGTGGGGCGATGGTGGCCTGGAGACCGAGCCGTGGTGTCAGTACCCAAACCGGGAAGCCAAGGGGCGAAGCAGGGTAGGGGCAGTTGGTGGAGGAGCTCATCGGCATGGTGCCGACGGTCGACGGCGGGCTCGGGGCCGTCGTGCGCAAGAGCCCCACAAGCTCTTGTCATGCGTGGGTAGAGGCCAAAGCCGAGTGGCTAGGGGAGCCAGGCGACGACGCAGGGGGAGGGCGCCGACATGCCGACCTTGCCGGCACCGATGACTGAACCACCCCGAAGGGGAGAACGTGACATCGGGCCTCGGCCGGCGCTGAGCCGCGACCGGTGAGCCTGAAGGGGAGGGGCGGAGAAGCAGGGAGACCACCGGGGAACGACAAGGTCCAGTCCTGGCCAGCCGGATCTGGTGAAGACGGCGCCGGATCTAGTCATGGCTGGTTGGATCCGGGAGTAAGAGAGAGGAAGAGAAAGTGGGAGGAACGGGGAAGGCAGGAGGTGTGCGGAGGTCAGCCGATGGTGAGCCCAGGGCCATTGAGCCCGAACTCGGCCGCGCGCCGACGCCACACCGCCTGGAGTCGCCAGGCCATTCGGCCGAGAGAAGTGAGGAGGAGATGAGGCCGATTCGGCTGAACCGGATAAAGGAAAGGAAAAAAGAAAAGAGAGAGAGAAGAGAGACGAAAAGGAAGGGAAAAAAGAAGAGAAAGAAAAGAAAAGAGGAGAAAAAGAAAAGAAAAATGAGGGTTTGGTACCTACGCGACAGGTCCTTAAAACCCATGCGTTTTATACCAGAGTCGGGTTATGCGCATAGAGTTGTTGTCACTCGCTTAAGCACTGGTTTTGGTATAATGTGTTGAGTCGGGTTGACGTTTGTACAGGTCGGAGCCGTCCACGCATCGTCTCGAGACTTACTAGGGCAGGTGCATGATAAAGCGGTAAATTCGGGTAGTGTTGGCTGTTAGATGAATGATGGTGCATTGCTTACCATGTTGTGGTAAGTTAACTATTTCTATATACATGATGAGGAATGATAAATGACGATTATTGAGACATGACATGTTGATATGCATAAATGAACAACTTACATTGCATGCATGTCATGAAAAGAGATAGTGTTGTGGTATCATTGGTCCACTTTGTGTTGACGCTCCATGTGAGTGGAGATTGAGGTCCTCGTATGAAAATAACAGGCTATTGTGATCCCCGTATAAAAAGGGCTTATGATCCCTGCATGTGAATAGGGCGGGCCTGGGTAAGCATCGACGGATGCTCGCTCTGTTATACCGGTATAAGCTAAAGAGATAAGAGAGAAGTGCATGTGCATATGCATAATGAATAGATTATAAGAGCTTAAAGAATTTAAATGGAAACAAATGGCGATTGAAACTGTGATGATTATGGATTGATTTGTGAACCTGTTATTTACTGTTTTGCTTTGTACTTGCTAAGTCTATGGACTCACTCTTACTTTGTTGTTTTTTTAGGTGACTGTTGGGGACGTCATGCACGGGCGGTAGTAGCACATGAATAATTTTCACGAACCAGCAGCACTCCTTGTACCACCTTTTGTTAGTATGTTTTGGATTCTACTAGTATACTAGAGTAATCGCTAAAAAAGCTATGATGTATCTGGTCGCTGCAATATAAATTAATTAGTGTTGGCTTAAAATTTTTCTAGTAGTTGATGGAATGGTAAAAGTATGCAATGGTGATAGCATTTCAGGCCCAGAGAATGGGCGGGGTGTTACAAATGCCACACATCTAATCTGAAGGAGCTAATTCCCCAGGCCAGCCTGTTTGCTGCACTGGCTAGCACCATCTCCAATGGGGTTTGTCCTGTAGGTTCATTAGTGAAAACTTTTTGTCCTGAATTTGCTTTTGTTTTTGTAGGCGTGCATTATTTTATTTGATAAAATAACTTAAATAGGGCAATCGCAAAGCACTACATTGAAATTTTGAATGGAAAACACAATCAGTAAAAATATGATAAAATAAGTATTGAATGAACATATATTCAGGAGATGTTTATTTAGAAAAAAAAAGTGGTAATATAATAGCTAGATGACCCATATTGGATTTCCATGACATGCATCATATACAGGAGTATCAAAGGATGCACAAAGAATTAAGGCAAGATAAAAGTTTTTGCCCAGACTGATGGCATGATAACAACAATCACCTAGCTAAACTGGACGTTGTACAACAGTATCCAATACTTGCATTTGTAAAGTAAATAGTACCTCTTTATTTGGAGGGATATATCCATTGAGCTTAGCACTGCTAAAAAAGTCAGGATGGCTGACGTCGATTTCATCATGACTGAAAATTTTCAAAAAAAAAGTGAAGTTAAAAAGCTAAGGTTAGCTGATGAAAATTTCAAAAGGTGATTATTACTATTTTTTTGTCTAGCAAACATGAATTCTTCTAGGATGTCCACATAACATTTTGAAATTTTGCTCCCTTTGAAACCTTTGGAAATTCCAGTACATGTTTGGAAATCAATTATGAACTTCAATTCTGAAACAACTGATATGATTCACAATTACTTGTAGTGCATTTCCTAAGTATGAAGTCTTGGTTAACCAAATGAAAAGTAAATCAACACCTCTAATGTTTTGTTAATCCATGCGATGTTCAGAAAACATAAACTAATTTATCAATAATGAGCTAAATATACCAAAATGATCAACTGGAAAATGTTTAAATCAGTGGAAGATGCTATTAGAAAGAATAACTTTTCCAACATATTGCACTGAAGTTTAAAAAGTTTGACAGAGCAAAAAGCATGTCCCCTGGTCAAGGAGCATCCTGTGATTTGCATTGAAAATATTGAAAGCTCGGAGATGGACAATAGTTTTGTTTGAGAGAAAACAACATGACATCCAACAACTAGTTAATGTTAATTTGATTTCTACAGGATTAGTATGCCAATTTATTCGTATGCAAGTCTTACATTAATAATTGATATTTAACTTCTGAGGTTCATATCTATAGTAATTACACAGAGATGAAAATAAGGATCCAGCCATGACAATGATCAGAAAAGGTAATGATCACAAACAGCAAATAAAGCAATAGCAAGGTTTCATGTCCCTGCTAAAAAAATTTTGAAACCATGATTGCTAACCAGTTTTGTTGTTTAGTGGAAGCCAGACTTGGAAAACAAATCATGGCAGTAGATGAATACAAGACTGCAGTGTCGAAATACTATTGGAAATAAGAGAAATTGTCCTGCATAATTCATCTTGCAGTGCCTCATGCATATACATCATATAATATATATATATATATATATATATATATATATATATATATATATATATATATATATATATATATATATTATCTTTTTTTATGCAATACATATTGTTAGACAGGTGTATGGATTGGATGGGCTTTGGTTCTTTACTCCCTTTCTGTTACAGTTTGTTAGGGCTTTCCAGGTTGGCCTCAATGTTTGTTAGACCTACCTTGGATTCCCTTGGCTATATATACCACTCTCCATGTACTGCTGGTTAATATCAATACATACAAATTCCAGTGGCAACACTCTCACATGGTATCAGAGGGTCGATCCCGACCATCCGGTCGATCTCGACCGTCCACCTCCGCAAAACCCTAGATTCCTTCCTTCCGCCGCCTTTTCTCGCGCGGACACACCCAGGCCTCATGCCGGGCGATCCGCCGCCTACTCCCCTTGCTCCCGCCGATGCCAACCCGTTGGCTCCCGAAGACGTCGCCAGGACTGGAGGAGACGCCCGCGATGCGCGCCTCGCCGCCGCCGCCACGGTTCGGGCCGCCGCCCTCGCGCGGGCCGAAGCCGCTGAGCGCGAGGCCGCCATCGCTGCCCAAGACCGCGCGGCCGCCGCTGATCGGGAGCGCGCCGCCCTCGCACGCGCAGCTCGTGAGCGCGCCGCTGCCACTGGGGAAGATGGCTCCGACATCGAGTCCGTCCGCGAAGCTCCTCCCCTTCACGACGCTCTTCTTCTTCATGAAGCCGCCGCCATCGCCAACCTTCATGCTCAAGCCGTTGGCGTCCAGAACATCCGGTCGCTGGTTCCTCTCGTCCTCGACCTCACCTCCGGCCACTACACACGGTGGCGCGAGCTCTTTCTCCTCGCTCTGGGAAAATACTCCCTCGAGGACCATGTGCTCAGCGACGCTCCCAACCTGGCCCTTCCCGACTGGATCCGCATGGACTGCGTCGTCAAATCCTGGATCCTCGGCACCCTCTCCACCGAACTCGTCGAGACCGTGCTGGAGCGCCGGGCCACCGCGCGCGTCACCTGGCTCGCCGTGGAGACTCAATTCCTTGGCAACCGGGAGTCGCGCGTCCTCTACCTCGACGCCGAGTTCCGCACGTTCGTCCAGGGAGATCTCTCTGTTGCTGACTACTGCCGCCGATTCAAGAGCATGGCCGATGCACTCACTGATCTCGGGGAGTTCGTCGCCGACCGGACCCTCGTCCTCCACGTGATTCGCGGCCTCAATGAGAAGTTCGCTGCCATCGGTCTGCATCTTCAACGGAGCAGACCTTTCCCCTCCTTCCTTGAGGTTCGTGCTGATCTCCTTCTGGAAGAACTCCACATCACCAACCGCAAGCCAACTTCGGCCACTGCTCTGCTCTCCTCCGGCGTCCCGCCTGCTTCGACACCCACCCACCACTCCTCTGCTTCCAGTGGCTCCGGAGGCAGCAACAAAGGTGGAGGCGGGGGCGGAGGCGGGGGCGGGGGCGGGGGCGGAGGCGGTGGTCCATCCCACTCCCGTGGTCGGCGCGGCGGCGGCGGCAAGCGCTCCGGCCGAGCTGGTCAGCACGGCGGCACGAGCGGAACTGGATCTCCAGGCGCGCCCAAACCCGGTGGCTGGCCCAGCTTCTACAACCCCTGGACAGGTACTATACAGATGTGGCCTGGTCCCCATCCTCCTCTTGCCCCTCTTCCGCAGGGCCGCACCTCCGGGACGGTCGTGTCTTCTCAGGCTCCGGCGCGCCCTCCGCAACCCCATGCTCTGTTGGCCGCCCAGCACCACTGGACTCCTTCCGGCCAGACCGCTGCACTCTACGGAGGCCCTCCCACCGGTCACGGGGGTTTCTACGGGGGCATTCCTGCTGACTGCGCTGGATTCCATGGAGGTTCTCCCGCCGGGCCAGCGACTGGGAACTACACCCCACCCTCCTGGGACCAGCACAACCTTGCGGGAACCTTCTCCACCATGACGCTCACTCCTCCCCCGCAACCGGAGTGGTTCTTCGACACTGGAGCTACCTCCCACATGACCTCTGATCCGGGTATTCTCTCTCACTCCTCAGCCCTGCGGTCCTCCACTCCATCTTCCATTGTCGTCGGTAATGGCTCCTTATTACCCGTTACCTCCACCGGCACAGCCGACCTTCACGGTTCGCTTCGCCTTCACAATGTCCTTGTCGCCCCCGCACTCATTAAAAATCTCATTTCTGTTCGTCAGTTTACATCTGATAATAGCTGTTCAATTGAATTTGATCCCGCTGGCTGTTCTGTGAAGGATCTTCGGTCTCGGAACGTGATCATCAGGTGCAATAGCTCCGGTCCGCTCTACCCACTGCATCTTCCTACAGCCGAGTCTCTTCTCGCCGCTTCCTCCACTCCGCTTTGGCATCGTCGTCTTGGTCACCCCGGTCATGAAGTCATGTCTAAGTTAGCAAGTTCTTCTGTCATTCCCTCCTGTAATAAAACTACAGGCCCTCAAATCTGTCATGCTTGTCAACTGGGTCGTCATGTTCGTCTCCCTTTTCATGTGTCCGCGTCCCGTGCTTCCAAAAAGTTTGATCTTATACACTGTGACCTTTGGACATCACCTGTGGATAGTGTTTCTGGTTACAAGTATTACTTGGTCATACTTGACGACTACTCACATCATCTGTGGACTTTCCCTCTTCGACTCAAGTCTGACACCTTTTCGACTCTCGCTAACTTCTTCTCTCTCATTTCCACTCAGTTCGGTGTCATCATTAAGGCAGTTCAGTGCGACAATGGCCGCGAGTTTGACAACTCCAGCGCCCGCACGTTCTTCCTCACCCACGGTGTCCACCTCCGCATGTCTTGCCCCTACACCTCCCAGCAGAATGGTAAAGCTGAGCGTATCATTCGCTCTATTAACAATGTCGTTCGCTCACTTTTGTTTCAGGCTTCTATGCCACCATCCTACTGGGTTGAGGCTTTGACCACTGCCACCTACCTCCTCAACATCCTTCCCACCAAGACACTGAATTTCTCCACACCTCACTACACACTCTTTGATTCTTCACCTTCCTATGATCATCTTCGCATCTTTGGATGCACATGCTACCCCAACCTTGCCTCCACAGCTTCCCACAAACTCGCTCCTCGCTCCGCCCTATGCACCTTCCTTGGCTACTCCGCCCACCATAAGGGATACCGGTGTCTCGACATGACCTCCAATCGAGTCCACATCTCCCGTCATGTCATCTTTGATGAAACTTCCTTTCCCTTTGCCAATCTTCCTTCCACCCCCTCCACGGCAGATTATGACTTTCTGGATGATCACACTAACCCTGTGCCGACTCCCATTGGACCGTCGTGCATTTCTTTGCCTGCAGGTTCACCTACAGCACCTCCTGCGCGTCTGGACGACGCACGTGCTGGTGCTGGTGTCTCCGCGCGCGTGCCACGCGCGGCCCCGCCCGCCACTCCACCGTGCGCGGCCGTTGACGACACTACACCACCATCCCTGCCGCACACGCCTCTGGAGGTTGGTGCGGTGTGCCGGACACCTCCCCCACCACTGCCACGTGCGGCGCCCGCATTGCCACATGCGGCACCCGTCGGCCGCACCATACGTCAGGTCTACACACGACGTGCGAAGCTGACCCTTCCACCCTCCGCACCGGTGCATTCCCAGGCTCCTTCTCCGGATGCAGCGCCCTCCCCGGTGCCCCTCCCTCCGGGTGCCGTGCCGGTGCCCCCCGTCCTCAATCAGCACCTGATGATGACGCGTGGCAAGTCCGGTTTCCGGCTCCCTGCTCTCTACCACGTCGCCCCATTGTCACCTGTCCCTCGGACATACCGCTCCGCCCTCGCCGACCCCAATTGGCGGACTGCTATGCAAGAAGAGTATGCGGCTCTCTTGCAAAATCGCACCTGGGATTTGGTTCCTCGACCACACAAGGCCAATGTCGTATCTGGTAAATGGATCTTCAAGCACAAGCTCAAGGCAGATGGTTCTCTCGAGCGCTATAAAGCCCGTTGGGTGCTCCGTGGTTTCACTCAGCGCCCGGGAGTGGATTTCGCCGAGACTTTCAGTCCCGTCGTGAAACCGGCAACCGTGCGGACAGTGCTGGCTCTTGCTCTCTCCAGGAAGTGGCCGATCCATCAGCTTGATGTGAAGAACGCTTTCCTTCACGGGACCCTGTCTGAGACAGTTTATTGTTCACAGCCGTCCGGATTCGAGGATTCTACTCATCTGGAGTTTGTCTGCCGCCTGAACAAATCACTATATGGTCTCAAACAAGCTCCTCGTGCGTGGTACAGCCGGTTTGCTTCATATCTCCTATCTCTTGGATTCATTGAGGCCAAGTCTGACACCTCCCTGTTTGTTTACCGCCGCGGCACCGAGATGGTCTACCTGCTTCTTTATGTTGATGACATCGTTCTCACCGCTTCATCTGTCGAGCTCCTTCGTCGCATCATCTCTGCATTACAGCAGGAGTTCTCTATGAAGGATCTTGGTGAGCTTCATCACTTCTTGGGAATGCATGTGCAGAGGTGTCGTGATGGCTTTCTTCTCTCACAACGACAGTATATGATAGACATCCTGGAGCGTGCAGGCATGACAGATTGCAAGCCATGCTCCACCCCTGTTGACACCAATCCAAAGGTGTCAGCCTCAGTCGGTGACCCTGTCCGTGATCCTAGCGATTTCCGCAGCTTAGCCGGGGCCCTGCAGTATCTCACATTCACCAGGCCGGACATCTCCTATGCAGTTCAGCAGGTGTGCCTTCATATGCACGACCCTCGCGAGCCCCACCTTGCTGCTCTCAAACGGATTCTTCGGTATGTTCGTGGCACTCTCCATCTGGGCCTCCTCATTCAGCCATCCTCGCAGTCTGATCTCGTGGTTTACTCTGATGCTGACTGGGCCGGTTGTCCAGACACGCGCAAGTCCACATCAGGCTATGCCGTGTTTCTTGGCGATAACTTGGTCTCCTGGTCCTCCAAGCGTCAGAACACGGTATCACGTTCCAGTGCAGAGGCTGAGTACCGCGGTGTGGCCAATGCTGTGGCCGAGGCTTCCTGGTTACGACATCTTCTCTTAGAACTGCACACTCCTCTTCGACAGACTACGTTGGTATATTGCGACAACATCAGCTCAGTCTACATGTCCTCCAACCCAGTCCAGCATCAGCGCACCAAGCACATTGAGATTGACCTTCACTTCGTCCGTGAGAAAGTGGCTCTCGGCGACGTTCGCGTCTTGCATGTCCCCACCACTTCGCAGTATGCCGACATCTTCACCAAAGGTCTTCCTTCGTCGGTCTTCAGCGAGTTTCGGTCCAGTCTGAACGTCCGGGGTGCGGACGCTCCGACTGCGGGGGGGTGTTAGACAGGTGTATGGATTGGATGGGCTTTGGTTCTTTACTCCCTTTCTGTTACAGTTTGTTAGGGCTTTCCAGGTTGGCCTCAATGTTTGTTAGACCTACCTTGGATTCCCTTGGCTATATATACCACTCTCCATGTACTGCTGGTTAATATCAATACATACAAATTCCAGTGGCAACACTCTCACACATATCACATCTGATTATGTGTATGTAATTACTTACCATAATACAATGCACTATCAGTAACCATGACAGAAAATTGTTCAGAATGTTTTGCTGGGTATTGTTTTTATGCTATATACCAAGATAATTCTTACACCAGGATTGAATTTAAATACTAGTAAAGGTGGTACATGAAGATGTAACTGCATAGCAGAAGAAGGCGTATACAAAAGCAATACAAAAGAATCAGCAATAGGTTCTTAATTACCTAACATTCAAGTCTCCACACCAGATTAAGGGTTTGTCTACCAGTTGAACAAACTCCAACATTTTTTTATCCCACTTTCTTCTTCTTTGAAATGAATTTTCCTCCTCCTTCCACCCATTGTTTGGAACATATGTGTTTAGTAACAGGAATGATTCAAATTCCGCAATGATGACACGACCGTCTGTTTCATGCCTAGAAGCTGAAAAGGATAGGAAACTGGACTGTAAGAAAGAATAACAGTTCATGCGAAATTTAATCATGGAAAGCAGACCATAGTTCAAAATTGCCAGTCTGTTAATAAGCTTTTGCCCTGTACCTTGTCATTCTTCGATTTAAGTTTTGCTACAGAATAAAGCTGCATATTTGTCTGTTGAATATATCTAGAGAAGATGAAGAGGTACAAAGTGGCATGCCAATGCGCTATCTTAACTCCAAATATGTCAAGTATTTTCTCAACATGTTATACATTAAATGATATTCCTATATCCAATTGCCCCTTCATTTCAAAATGACCATAATTTTTTTGGACTTTGTGTTGTGGACTCGTATTGGGGGAAATTTTATATGCGAAGATCTGCTAAGACAGCAGACGGAGAGGTTCGGACTGATGGCCGCGTCAAAGTTCGCACCGATGGCCGAGTCAATGTTCAGACCGATGGCCGAGTCGACGTTCAGACCGATGGCCGAGAAGTTCGGACCAATGATCGAGTTGACGTTTGGACTGGCCAAGTTGGACTTCCAGGCGAGGCAAGCGACAGCATACATGACGAAATACAGTCAACGTGAATACAGGTTGGAGTCCGATGGCAACACAGCAGAGTCTTCTGATAGTAAGATAGCTATAGAAAAGTATTGCTCTTAAGTTGTATCAGAGTCGATCTCTGAGTTGTAATAGGATAGTTTATATCTAATAAGTCGGTTTGGTCAAGTGCTATTTAAAGGGGCATGAGTTGTATTTTGGGGGTAAGCAATAACAACCCTATTCTTCTAACTATGGCATCTTAGAGCCTCAAGGCTGTCGGCGAGAATCCCGGTTGAGCTGTAGAGGGCAAGATCGATATCTTCTGTTATCCCTTGATATCCAATACCAGTTCCTGAGCCAGTTTGCTTCCGCCCCTGACCACCCATCGGAAGCAAGTTCATAAGCCCGATCATAACAGTTTGACACTACAAATACACCCATATTCTACCCACCAAGGTTCCAAAAACCGGAACCGGAAGAAATCCCGATCGGCGGCCGGTAACGGTAACCGGGCGGTTACCGGAAAAACTGGTAAAAAACCGGTCACAATTTGAAAATCAAAATTTGAATTTTGAGATGTTTTGAAACCGGTAACCGGAAAAACCGGAAAAAACGGCCAAAATTCGAAAATCAAAAATTCATACCGGCCGGTTTTTCGGTTACCGGTCTCCACCGGTAAAAACGGTAACCGGCGGTTACCAGCCGGTAAACGCCGAGATTTCGATCCCTGCTTCCTACCATTAAAAAAACATAAGTATTGGCTATGGTTGTTTGGAATATATATGCTTTGTCCTTGTACCACTAAAGATTTAATAAATGCCAAAAAAATCCATCAATGAGTTAAAAGGAGCCATGGTTACCACGGCGGAGTCGGCGACCACGGCGAGTGAGCAACGCCACGACAACACCTAGGTGAGTCGCTGCGTTGTACGTGCAGTATCAGGTATGTTACGTATGTATACTTGGCAACTCTGCATCGCCCTACATCTAGCTGCTGACTCCTCTCCCCTCCTCTCTCAGTCTCTCTCCCACATCTCCCTCTCCTGTAGGCTGCATCTCCTGCACTTCTCTCTCCTCGCCACCTCCTCCGGTCCTCCCCCGCCGCCTCGCCTCCTCTGGTTCTCCCCCTGCCGCCTCACCTCCTCCAGCCCCCCCCCCCCCCCCCCGGCGCCTCACCTCCTCCGGTCCTACTCCTGCCGCCTTGCCGTCTCTCCTCTCCTCGGTGCCTCCTCCCCCTGTCGCCTTACCTCCTCCGCCCCCCGCCACCTCTGCCCCCATCGCCTCCTCTCCCCACTGCCTCCTCCCCACGCCACCTCCCCCCTCCCAAGGCGCGACGAATGCCCATGGCATCCAACCAGCACCGCAAAGCCTAGTGTCGCCTAAGCGACGCCGTAACAAGCATGAAAGGAGCAAATGCCATCACAAGATTACTAGCTTACCATGCTTATTAAATCAGATCCTATAACACAATCACAACACTAGACTATGAAAATCAGAAGGGCTGTCCCATTAGTGTAGAGCATGGGACATTATAAATACACTGGTAACAGGGGAAAAGATTGCCCACGCAAGGAAAGTCTAAAGTCAAGCATCTCCAAAGCAAACTTACATGTTCTATCCAAATTGAATGACACCTTCTTTGGTTCAAATTTCTTCTTTATAAACACAGCTGTGCCTGCGTATTTGGAATCTGAAAGAGACCACCAGACACGGTAGTCTTTGAAAGGTGACCTCGACAAAGCACGCAGCACTATCTGCATGACAGCAAAAAATGATTGAAGAATAACTTCATTGAGCGCAACAAATGCAATTGTAGCAAGGATTGTGGAAGAAAATATCAGAGTCTAACTCTGGAAGCTTGCTAGTATTGCAAACACATAAGAAGATATTAGTCCAGACTTCAGAATACTTTACTGCTTCCAATTGGGCCAGTTTTGAATCTTTAAATTGAAACAGAAACACATTCCAAATATGCAATCATCACACATACTGCAAAGTTTTGGGGTGCAATTGATAAGAAACAGAAGGGGTCAACTTCAAATAATCTAGTATCCTCTCAAGATCAAACAAATCAAGATGAAAAATCCACTTTGGAGACATCGAGTGATCCAAATATTCTAGCTTATACAGCAATCCACTAATGTTGAGAAAAGCACAATGATTCTAGTTTTGTGTAATCACAGAAAAACTCAATAACCTTGGAATTTTAGCAAATGCTTGTGTTACCTGCTTCTCCTCACGTGATGAGCTTGTGTCATCTTTTAGTTCACTAGGATTTTTTGGGGCCCCTTTGGAACCAGCCGCCGGCATCCGCACTTCCTGGCAAAGAAGTTCAGTTAACATCCCTCTCAGACATTTATAAATAATATGCTTAAATTGCATTTCTGAAGCAATACTAGTCAAAAAAAATTATAGCAGAGAGCCTGCCTAGGGAACAGCAAAAATAGTTGTGGCCATTCTAAAAAATAAAATGAAATAATAATTTGTGGCTAGGCCAACGAAACAGTAAAAAGGAAAACCAGTGATAACATTAGGGTTACGGCTGCTCCAGATGTCATAACCAATCTAAGGGGATAGGAAATGAAAAAAAATCTCTACATGTCCTTTTCCCCAGCTGCTCCAAAAAATGGGGTTTAGGAACACCTGATCCTAATCTATTGAAACAAAAACCGAAGGTGGATTTGGACTTTAATTATTAGGTTTCTGAAGGGATTGGGCTTAATCGGCTAATCCACCCTATCCAACAGCATATCCAGTCAGCAGAATGATATAAAAGATGCTCATGTGCCATGTAGCATACATTTTCTCATATAATGATTTAGCTTGAGAAAAATACTTCAGGATATGGTCTACAATTTGTTGTGATTATACTATTGCAGCCCTTGGTATGGATGCCAGTGCTTGTGGTAGCATCATAAGTGGCTAACTGAGCAAATAATAACTGGGATCTGAACACTAGGACCGATAAACAAGTAACAGACCAACTGACGACAAGTTGTTCTCAGCAATGTTGCCAACATTAATCCATGGTAAAAAGGATGGGCAAAAGATTGTCAGCCAACAATCTAAAATTATTTTTATTGCATTTGGTCTATGTGAACCCTAGCATCTAGATTGTAGAACCCTCATGATTGCGTGTTCCCACAATTCCAGCAATCCAGCAAACCATAATACCATGCGTCATGATGTTCAAATATAACACAGCACACCAAAACCTGAAAAATGAGCAGCAGGGCTCCTCGATGGACATCATCGATTACCAGCTACCAGCTACTGCGGTTGGCACCTGCCTACCACCACTCTCGCAAGTAATGTGGCACGCTGGCTTCAAATCGCTTCGAAATACAATACAGGGAAATGATGCCCACCATGTACTCCAAGATATCACCTACAAGGCTAGTACCCTGGCGGGCCATAAACATCAAACTTATTTGAATCCATGCCTCCTTAAATTAATCAACGCCGAAAAACGATAACCAAAACGAACGCCCCCAACCTGCTCGATGAAATTCCTGTGAGCAACCGCAGTTCTTGCATGCCACATTGCAGCATACTCGCCTAAAAATCGCTCCGCACAGCGCATAGCGTTGCATATTAAGCCCCTAGGGGAGCAAAGAAAGCCCAATCAAACCCTCTAGCTCACCTGGACGCAGATGACGTCGGGGTCGACGCGGGAGACGAACTGGGTGAAGGCCGGCCAGTCGCTCTTCATCCGAAGAAGCAGGCTGTTGGCGTTCCACGTCACGAACTTGCGCGGCTCCTCGCCAGGGCTCCCTTCCCCGCCGCCGGCGGCCGCAGCGGCGGGGGCATCGCCGGAGTCGGAGGCGGCGGATCTCTTCTTGGCCGGGGAGCCATCCTTGGGCACGGGCTGGAAGAAGCGCTTCATCGCCCGCTGCTGCTGCGGCGGCGGCTCCTCGCGCCTTCGTAGAATGGAGGAGGGATCGCCGAAAGCAGAAGGTACGAGCAGAACGCTATCGAACTAACTAGCGAGGGAGAGTTTTTTTTGCTATTATGGTATCTCTAAGTTGGACTTCGCTGAAAGTACTTATACCGTGGGCTTCTTCCAAATAATATCTTTGTTGTTAACACCTCTCCAGAATAATATTTTCAGGGATTTGAACTAATTTTCATATGATTTTTGAATTTTAACTCCTTCATATGACTAAACTGCCCCTGCTCATTTTGTTTCTTCCAGTTCCAGTAGTACGAACGAACTCTTCCATTTCTTTTTGTCTGACAGCAGCTTCTCTATCCTCACGGCGGCGCTCTTCTATCCCCATGCCGCGAACTCACTCAGAATTGTTGTTTTGAAATTGTGAACTTAACCCATGTCCTTCAATATGAATAAAAAAATAAAACAACCGCAACGTATTATATTCTCGCATGTACATATTGCACACATCATTCTTTTCTGGGAGCTCCAACTCAAGAGCAACAACTACGGATGCTGGGGGCACACAGGTTCGCGATGAGATGGTTAGCTGGTGGGATGGAGGAGCGCCGTCGTGAGGATGGAGGAGCTGTTGCCAGACAAAAAGAAATAGAAGAGTTCGTTCGTGCTACTAGAACTGGAAGAAACAAAATGAGCAGGGGCAGTTTAGTCATATGAAGGAGTTAAAATTCAAAAATCATATGAAAATTAGTTCAAATCCCTGAGAATACTATTTTGGAGAAGTGTTAACAACAAGGGTACTATTTGAGAGAAGCCCACGGTATAAGTACCGTTTCAGCGAAGCCCAACTTAGAAGGTACCATAATAGCAAAAAACTCAGCCAGGGATACGTGTGTGGAATGAGGACGGTGCAACCGGAACGGAACGGATAATTTCTATCCGTTTGATTGGCCGATCAAATGCTTGCGAAACGAATTTTTTGTACGGATAATCCATTTTTTATTCGAAATTACAGAAATATACCCGCGGAAAATTTTTTTACAAAAATAGGCTCCAGTCGCCCAACCATTGGGCGACTAGAGCCTTTCGCCCAACCCAGTAGCGACAACTAGAAAATCTCCCAACCGTTGGGCAATTAATTGCAGTCGCCCCACCGTTGGGCGACTTTCATCTAGTCGCCCTCCCATTGGGCGACTGCATGAAAGTCGCCCAATGGTTGGGCGACTGCACTCAGGTCCCCGAGAGAAAAAAGAGAGGAAAGAGTCCATTTTGCCGAAATTTGAAAAGTGCATCAAACCTTCGCCAAAAATAGTGAAAATTGGTGGAGCTGTTCTTCATACATCCAAAAGCCTCCAGAAAAAAAATTGAGCAATTTCGGTCATAGGATCAAAAGTTATAGCAGTTTCAATTGAGGCCGAAACGAATTCGAGTCCGTTTCCAACACACCTTCAATAAAACGGGCATAACTTTTGCATACGATGTCCGTTTTCGACGTTCTTGTACTCGTTGGAAAGCTAACGACGAGCCCGATCCAAAAATAATGACCAGCTTGTGCTAGTCGCCCTCCAAGATCCTGAAAATCGGCTATCGTTGGACCTAAACCTGCGTCGCAAGTTTTTTCTTTCTGTTTTTGCCCTTTTTCTTGTTCTTCCCTTCAGAATTTGGATTTTTCTTCAACTGAAAAGTTGTAGATCTCGTCGAAACCTTTTAAAGGAGTATATATAAGCCATATAGAACTTTGCTATTTTATCTTTTCAGACTAGTTGTTTATATTACATCGGTATATAAAACGATCGGTACATACGGTTTTGTCGGCCCCTGAGTGTAGTCGCCCAACCATTGGGCGACTGCATGAAAGTCGCCCAATGGGAGGGCGACTAGATGCAGTCGCCCGAGGGTAGAGCGACAGCTATTGTGTCGTCCGCTGGTTGGGCCAAAGGCTCCAGTCGCTCAACCATTGGGCGACTGGAGCCTATTTTTGTAAAAAAATTTCCCGCGGGTATATTTCTGTAATTTCGAATAAAAAATGGATTATTTGTACCAAAAATTCCTTGCGAAACTAGTATGAAAGAGACAATAGTTATTTGGTACTATCCGTGTTCGATTTTAACAGAAAAAAATATAGAATATGATATAAAATAAGTGATATCCGTCTGTATATATCCGTATATCAAGTGATATAAAAAAAATCTGTTGTAAGTTCACTTAGAAATAAGATAACATATAGGCAGATTGTCATATCTAAATAGGTGGGAGTACTGAGTGTTCTTCCTTCAATATCTCAGTAATTAGTCTCTCCATATTTGTTCTAATTGTACCATACTATCCAATGTCTTGTGCAAAGAAACGGATAATTTCCATCCGACCGACCGTCCGAGAGATTATGGAACGGATACGGAATAGAGAAATGGATATCCGGTATTACCCGTATTCAACTCTGACTCTCAAAAAAATATGAAATATGATACAGGATAAGCGATATCCGTTCGTATCCGCTCCGATTGCATCCTGAGAAGAGGATTTTGTACAGCTGGTTGCATTCGCACCCTTTATCATGGACCGTCCATTTTTGCATGGAGATTTGTGCATGAGAAAATGCAAAACGCAGTCACATGTATAATGCCCCCATCGTCTAGTACATATATCATTATCATTACTATTATAAAAAAATGAGTAGGTGGTTGTACGTTCATTCTCTTCCAACCGCTCTATTCTCTCAAATTCTCACCATTCTCCACTTTCTAACCGATTAGAGCAACTCTATTAGTACGATTCTCTATACATTTAATGAGTTCCATTACAACGCATGGGTATGTAACTAGTATGCTACATGTTAGACCTACTGTACACACCCACTCAAAAAAACCCTTATAACCAATGCTCCTCATTATGTCTGTCGTCTCTCTCTCCTCTCTCACATCCTCCCATCTATGACGAGAGACAGACGTGCGACGGCCTGCAATAGAGGAGGCAGTGACCCTGTGAACGAGGAGCGGCAGCATAGCAGCCGGCAACCGAGGAGATGGCGTCATGGAAAAACATGTTATAGGAGTTTTCTCCCACATGGATTGCGCTGAGATTGAACCCATCCAAACAAGCTATAAGATGGCAATCTGCTTCTCCACTCAGTTTTCCTCAAGTATTTTATCAAACAATATGGTAGATATCTTCCCTCCTATGTTTATTTGAATAAAGAGGCGTCTCCAAATGCTTTATAGAAAAAGAGCTCAAGCGAGCCTCTAACAAATTAATATTTCCATAAGCTGCCAGTGATAGTTCTTTTTAGAATTCACTGTAAAAGAAGCAATGGTCACGGTTTAAAACCTTTAGTTTTTAATAAAAATATGTATAAGCAAAACATGTACTCCCATATTTCCTTTTCACCTGTGTACGCTTAGTGATGTGTACGTGTTCATGCACATCTCTGCATTATGGTGATCTCAATGATAAAAAGGAAATCGATAATTTGCCACTCTAAAGAATCCTATTTGAAAATTTTCGATCCAAAAGTTTTTGTTTTATTATTTGCCACTCTACACCTGAAATAGCTAAGATTTGCCACTTTCTCTTTATTTTGGTATTTTTTTAATTTTTGCCCGAAATTTGAATGTGCAGAAACTGTTTTGCCATCTTCTTCCTCACCTCCTACCTCTTCTTCCCCATTCTTCCCTGTGCCATGTTCTTCCCAATGCCATCCTGCACCTCTAGTGCCTGCGACCTCCTCGCCCTCATCACTGGCTGGCGCTTGTATCGCTCCTCGAAGCCATCGTCACGCCGCCGCTCCCTGGAGCCATCTACAGTTCTACGCCGCCATGGACCTCACCGGGTAGAGCCTAGCCAACCTCGTTGATGGCATCGCATGGGATCTCCTCAGCCTCCACCACACCGAGGCGCTTCACCCGTCCTCGAGAGGACTAGTCGACACCAGCCATGGCCAGCACAACGGCAGACCCACACCTCACCGGCATCCTCCACCCTCAACATTGCAACGCGCCTCCTCTTCTTTCCTCACTGTTGATGATGTCCTCCAGCCTACCCTCTCACTCCCTTCTGTTGAAACTAATCTTGTTGTAGGTTGTACTCGTATGTTCAAGTACTGTGAAATTGTGTGACGAGTACTCAGCGTGTTCAGATACTCTGTAGTCGTGATCGAGTATAGGGATCCCCGAGTGTTTGAGTACTCATGGTCGTAATCAAGCGCTCATGGTCATAAATGAGTATTCAGCACTCATAGTCATGTGTGTGTTTGTGAGTGGCTGTGGCCGAAAGTCATGTGTCCAAATACTCATGTTCGAGTGCTTGTCTATAGCAGTCGAAACATTCGAGTGGTCATAGAACAGTGTCATAGCTACAGTGGTCATAGCTACAATGGTAGTAAGACTGTGTGGTTGTAAGGCTGTGTAGTAGCGGTCATAGTCGGAGAAGCAGTCGATCGAGTGACAGTTGTAGTAGCGGTTGTAGCCTGAGTCAAAAGTAGTTAGGGGACCGAGTTGTGTAAGATCATGGAGGAATTTCAAGAGTTAAGCGCATAATCATTAATAGTGGGTGAGTGGCATGCATGTGCGGCCGGTTGTATCTACTCTATCGAATGGAATAAATGAGCCATTTGCGGTAAGTCTTTTGTCTTCCGTGAGTTTGTATGTCTCTTGAGAGGGATACAAAATACAAAAGAAAGTGAGAAATCTCGAGAGATTTCCAATAGTTGGTATCAGAGCCTCAACATCCAAGAGCGAGATGCGAGGAGAAGCTACTTGGCGATGACTCGCTAGTCGGCGTGATGGCGTGCGTAGCAGCGCATGGTAAGGAGCACAGCGGTGAAGGTCCACACGACCATGGCAAGGCCAGCGCGATGTGCCAGATTCGCATGTGATGTGCACACTGGTGGCGGCGACGTGATTGCCGTGGTGTGGCGACGACGGGCGCACCAACAGTAGACTCCATGAGTGGAGGCCAGAGGTGGCGCAGTGGTAGACTCCATGTGAGGAGGTCATGGGTGGCGATAGACTCCAGGCAAGATGGAGGCCGACGGCGGTGGCTGAGGCCATCATAGAGAAAGGTAGCAGTGTGATTCTGCTCCTAGGAGGAATTGGTGCAAGACCAACAACGGCGCAATGAGTCGTGCAGGGCACCCACGACGGAGGTATCGCTTGGCGGTGAGGCTGCAAACAATGTTGTCTCACTCGCATTTGGGGCCATGAGTAGTGGTGTGAGGCTACTACAAGGTGGATATCGGTGTTGGGAAGGCATCATCCGCAAGAAGAAGATACCGTTGCACGTGGCAAGAAGAAGATGTTGTTGCGTGCAGCAAGAAGAAGAGGCTGCTACATGCGGCAAAGACGATGTGGGTCATCAGCATCACGAGTCGACAAGATTAGGGGGTTGATTGTTGGAACTGATCTTATTGTAGGTCGTACTCGTGTGTTTGAGTACTGTACTCGTGTGTTCAAGTACTATGAAATCATGTGATGAGTACTCGGTGTGTTTGAGTACTCCGTAGTCGTGCTCTATAGGGATCCCTGAGTGTTTGAGTGGATCCTCGAGTGTTTGAGTACTCATGGCTGTTGTATCTATTTAAAGCATCTCAAGCGAATGGAATAAATGAGCCATTTGTAGTAAGTCTTTTGTCTCCCGTGAGCTTGTATTTGTCTCTTGAGAGGGATAGAAAATACAAAAGAGGGATAGAAAATACAAAAGAGAGTGAGAAATCTTGAGAGATTTCCAACACCTCCCACCCTGCATCTCGAGTAGGGATGGCAATCGGGCGCGGTGGGTACAGGTAGTGCTCGCCCATACCCGTACCCACGACCCTGATTTATGCCCACGGGTATACCCGCGAAGGACGATGGGTGAAGAACCTCGCCTATACCCGTCGCCCATGGGCATACCCGTTTACCCGCGAACTGAGAGTCACCATCTAAGAGTTGAACAAATGATAGGTACATATAAGCAATGGCTGTTGCTATGAAATATAATAGATATCAAAAAAGTTTATAACAATCAATAGCAATTAGAGATATGCAAAAGTTTATAACAATCAATAGCAATTAAAGATATTGCTATGGCTGCACCATCTGTCAATCTATATCGTGGGTAAACGGGTGGGGCGGGTACGGGTGGAGCTTACCCATACCCGTGCCCGTTTATAAGTCATACAGAATTTTGCTATTTCATATTTTGAGACTAGCTGTTTACATTCCATCGATATGTGTGTGTGTGTATATATATATGTATGTATGTATATATGTATATGTATACATATATACATATGTATGGATATATATACATACATATGTATCGATATATATATATACATACATATATATATATGTATATATGCATATGTATATATATATATATGTATGAATATGTATATATATATACATACATATGTATGTATGTATATTGTCTTTCATAATTATGTATCACAGATGGTTCATATTTCAAACCGTCTGTGATAATTATGTCCCTGATCGCTAGGCCCGTCGATCCTCCCTAATCCAATCTCAGCCAATAGAAACCCACCAACCTCCACGCCATGGATCGTAGCTCTACCTCTCCGTCCCTTTGCCAAAAATTTTCCAACTCCCGCCTCTCCTCCCCTATAAATACTTACCCAAACTCATCTCCTACCTACTGCATGCCTCAAAATCTCTCCAGCCTCCTCACCGTCCTCCTCCTCGACCCTGACCCCGATGGCCTTACGAAGTAGATGGCACACAAGTCTACATGTGGAAAAGCACCACGGAAGCAGCTGGCTACCAAGACAGCACTCAAATCGGCGCATACAATGGTAGGCGTCAAGGACATTCAGCTCGCGCGCTGCATCAAGAATGAGAGGGCCTAGGCATAGAGGCCTCGTCAGCGCAGTTAAGCTTCTACTGTCTGCTAATATCTCTGCTTCTTCTATATTTTTGTCATGTTTAAGAGTTGTGTTTGTAGGATTAGGAGATGTGTTCTTGCCGTGTTCTTATTGTGTTTGATGGGTAACCTGCTCGTTATCTTAGACGTTGTAATGGTGGATTCTAATATTAATGGAAATAGAATGTGCTGCTATATTTGCTTATTCTCAAAGGTTATAGCTAACATTTCTTGAGGCTAGTCAAAACAAGGAAAAATTTTAGGTATAGAATGAACTATCGTAGATGGTTTTGTGGTATAAACTGTTTGTGAAAGACTATCACAGACGACTTGAACCAAAAACCATCTGTGATACTCGCACATTACAGATGATTCTATATAACAAACATGTATGATAGGTGAGTATCACAGACGGTTCTAACTGCCAACCGTCTACCGTCTATGATACTTACCTATTATAAACGGTGGTAGCTAGAACCATCTGTAATGTGCGAGTATCATAGAAGTTTTTTGGTTAGAGACATCTATGATAGTATCTTTCACAAACGGTTCTTAATACAAACCGTTTGTATTGTGACTTATCACAGATGGTTCAAAAACCATTGGTGATGACCTAATATTATTACTGACCCATAAACTTAGCCAGCTCACGAAATCATCAATAATGATGTTTATAAATCGTATGTGATGACCTTTTATGTAGTAGTGAGCGTGTGCTACCTGTACGTGTGCATGTATTGTATTCATGCATACGAAAATCAAGGAAGCCCATTGAGTGGTGCATGGCCCAAACACAAGTCAAAAAGAGAATTTCATCCACCTGTATTGTGAGGAACCATGACCTACACGCCTCCAAATGACTGAAGTTAGTCAAGCTAACCGAGTAATTAGTCTGCATTAGATTGGTCACTTGCTTAGGAATTTGTGTTGGCTTCTTTAGAGATAGAAGATGGATTCAGTTTCCAAGCTAAATTGGTTTCCACTAGGTTGCCCCTTGGCCAACTTCATCTCAAGCCAGCCCAAGACCAATGCTGTTCATACGTGATGGGATACACCATAAATACCTTGCATCCCCATTGTATTGACTAGACCACAATATTATGAGATAATAGATTGATTTGCTCTTGTTCTTCAAGATCATTCAACCTTTTCGCTAGAAATTGAGAGTGCGATAGGGCTTCGCTTAGTGGTCATGAAGTCTAGCACATGTGTTCTCACAAATTAAAAAGTGTTCGTTCTTGCATTGGCAATAGATGATCACTACAATTCAAGAGGCTACACGTGAGTATCTTGATTCTACATCGAGAAGATCGGGTAACCCCGTATCAAGAACTTTAATAGTGCAATATCAACTTGTGCTATTTCTTGCCCATGCATGAAGTCATCAATAAGCACCAAAAACAACAACAAAATAAAGATAAATCCACGACTTAGCAAGTACACAATATAATACTAAACGAGATAACAACATTATTAACATTTCATGTCTAGTCATCATTAGCTCATTCTCACATATCTAGTCTCATCCTTTACCAATCTCGAATCACAATATCTTTGACTCTTTTTCATGAATGCAATGCGCATGGCTCAACTTTTCATTGCTTATACTGGTATAGTGGAGTGTTACACCAGTCGGTGCTCACTCAAGTCTGCCCTTTCATGCGGAGATCTCGAGTCCGTCATCTTTCATACGGAGATCTTATCTCCACTCCCATGGAGTGTCTGGCCTATGTTTTTCATACGGGGATCTCATCCCACTCCTGTGGGTCACATCTTTCCATCATAAATGCTCAACATACAATGATTATATTTTCTTTAGCTCACTTTTAGCATTGAACAATTCTTATAATCACCATTCTACCATAATCATCATCACTTAATCATAAGCATGTGAGCAATATAAAACTAACATAGCCATATGCATAATTATAGCAAGTAAGAATTTAACATGACAATAATTTCAACACACAAATATCATTCTACCATGCACTTGCCTTTCTAGTTATGATGACCAGGTTGATTAGAGGATAACAACCCCGAAGTTACTCCTACAGTAAATGCCCAAACTCAATACAAGTTACAGCAATACAAAACAACACTTAATCAACAATGCTCTTACATGCTCCCCAATTCCACAACTTTCTCCTTTACCGGATAGTCTCCTCTGCTGTCCCAGCACTAAAATTATTATTTCAACTCCCACATCATTTTATATTAAACCATACTAGTTCTAGAATTTACACAAAATTCCCCAAATTCCCCACAACTTCTTTGATACAAGGTCGCCTGATCTTCTCGACGTAGGATCAAGATACTCACGTGTAGTCTCTCGTCTCTCAAGCCGTAGTGATTCTCCGTTGCAAATGCAAGAATGAACACTCTTTAATTTGTAAGAACACACACGCTAGACTTTACAACCACCAAGCGAAGCTCTATCACACTTCCAATTCCCAGCGGAAAGATTGAACGATCTGAATTTCAATGAACTCTCAATTTCCCTTCATGATGAATCTTCAATCACTATAGAAGAACTCTCAAGCAAAAGCAATCTATTACCTAAATATCTAGTCTAATCTAACAATGAGGACGTGCAACCATATATATAGTGCCCCAACTTGACACCTCATGCATGGGTCTAATGCCAACTGACTTGGATCTTGTTCAATTGAGATGAGATTGACTTCCTATTCAGCTTAAGGCCAAAACACAAAGCTAACTTAGAATTTGACTCACAAACTCACAATTCCTAGTTTCAGCCCAAGACTTAAACAAGATTACAAAGCCGACCACTAGTTGCTTCAACCCAAACTTGGCACGTAGGCGCTTGAATCTCCTTGCGCATGAGCCTTTTGTGCCGTGGGCTTGTCCCTTGAGTCATCCACATTGACCTCCTTTGCTTTATCCGCATGGACTGCATCTTCTTGCTTCTTGGGCCCTTCTTCTTTCGCATGGAGATCTCCTCCTGGCCCTTCTTCTTGGACCAGCCGCATGACTTGATCCTTGCTTGCTAACTGAATTCCCTAACTCTTCCTTGTGCTCCTCCAGTGCTTTGGCCCCTGCCTGCCACTCCCCCCTTTCGATTCCAAAGTCTTCATATTTGTCAAACCTAAGAATGCACAATATAGGAACATGGGGTAATATCCCATTATAATAAATAATAACATTAAGTATAGTTAAGAACGAGTGCATCTGATAATATTTAATGCGACTCAATAATTCTTTCCAGTTAAATAATATATTTAACTAAAAAGTGCAAGATATGTGTGTATCCACATCATCCTCCCCTTTTTCAAAAAAAATGTCATAAGCTTTTGATAATGAAATTGTACTAAACAAAGAATACAACATGTATGCATGGTATATATATTTATCAGTTACACCTTTCATTTAGCAAATTATGATTACATGAAGGAGTAGTAAACAAAAAACAACAACACATATGCATGATATATGTATAAATAAATTATTGTATCATTCTCGTTGTTTTTGCACTAATCAATTAATACAACAGCAACCATAAGATGTATACATTACAATATTGTCATTCACATCATTCTTCCTTACCTGAGAAAAATCGTTCTCGACTTTTCTAAGTACGTGGATAAGTTATTAATGGGCAAAACTAGACCAAGTTATTCACGTCATTCTCCCTTCTTTGTCTAGAAATCGCTAATTCCCTCTCGAGTCTCTGTTTTAACCTCTAATCATTACCACGTGATAGAGGGGAAAACTATTTCATTACCATGTGACGAAATCACAAATCACGGTTTACTTCTTATGCCTCCTTTCCCTAGAACTTTGCCGCATCTATTCCTTTCTTTCCTTCCATCGACTCCCTTCTGGTTCCACGTGGCTCCCGAGGCGCCCTATCACTTGCTTTCTGGCGGGTGCAGTTGCCCTCTCACTCGGCCAACTGAGGGCTTGTTCTTTTCAGCTTTTAAAAGCTGCTTTTCGGCTTTTCTACAGTAACTAGCTTTTAAACGGAATATTTTTTTCAAGATAGGATCTACTAGTTAATTGTAGTACATACTGTACTGACTTCATTTATATCGGCAAAAACCACACATGAGTTTCTGTTACTTTATAATCTCTCGTACGAATAACCTAAAAATTACAAGCTGCAGCAAAAAAGAACACGCGGGGCTAGGCGAGCGCGGGAGAAGGTTTGTGCGTGCAGCACGAGGCGTCCGGCAGGCGCGTGAAAACCCAACGCTGGCGTTAGCGCGCGCTGCACACGTGAGCCGACGGCATTGGTGCCTATTGCTAGTGCGTGGCGAAGCGGCGCAGGGCTCGATGACGCACGCCGGTGCATGACAATTCGATGGCGGTGACGTGTGCTGCACTGGGTAAATTTTTTGCTTTTTAGTCCAAAATTTAAAAGTTTTTTACATATGGACCCCTGGAGAAAAGATTTGCAAAAATGGACCCCTAGCACGACGCCAACTCACATGGCGCCCAGGGTACACGACACGGCGCCATATTCTTTGGCGCCGTAAATGGACACGTAGGATCCACGGTGGCACAACACGGCGCCAACGCACATGGCGCCGTAACATTCATGAACGGCGCTAACGTTCGTGGCGTCGTTTACTGGGACTTAACACCGAGCGCAGCCCCCGGCCCCCTCACTCCACTCCTCTGTTTGAACAGACCGAGCAAGCAGAGAGCAGCCTCCGCCCCTCTCTCCCCCCTCAAAATCCACCCCAATTCATCGATTTTCTTCACGATTTTGCTTCCAAACCAAACAAGCAAGGTGAGCTCCCTCTCCTCCTTTGATTTGTTGCAGTAGATATGGATTATTTGAGGTACATTTCGTAGGGCAAAAGTTGAAACCCTAGATGAAATTAGTTGGATTTGGCTCGGTTTTAGGTTCGATTCGCAATAGATATGCGTAATGTATTAGCAATAATGTGGATAGATCCGTTTCTAGGGTTTGATTATTTTACGTAATGACTGAGATATGTTTGTTTGTTGTGCTATAGATGGATAAGGTTGTGACTTTGCACCATGGTGGTACTGTGAAGAGAAATGACAATGGGGGTGTTGATTTGGAGGGCATGGAAGAGACCACATTGCTATTTACTTCACGTCCGTCGTATGGTGAGGTCATTTATCGCTTGAAAGAGAGGTTGGGATGGACAGATGATCATGGTGATGTCGTTATGCAAGGATTGATTGATGTTGGGTCGTCAAAGGGGCCGCGTATAAAGAGATTGGTTTCGATTGGCAGCGACGGTGAATGGGATAACTATGTGGCCATTGTTTTGGACTCAGAGGTCAGAGCACCTGACTTGTGTTGTGCAGAGGGTGGTGAGAGATCAATCGCCTCCTAGGGCTGCATTGGATCCCAATGACTCACCGTTGGTTGGGTCATCAGATCATGAAGAGGTCGAGGTGCAAGTTGTATCCTCGGCTCAAGTATGTGAGGTTCCATTGACTCAGGTAGAAGCTGACTCTGAGGATGTCGATGACCGCTTTGTTGGTGGATTCGATGAGGAGACAGTGTTTGAGGAACCCATGGTTTGTGTAGCATCTAATAGGGTGGATGTACAGCTTGCAGGAGACGAGGCTGATTATGAGGATGCGAGGGCTGTGGACTCAGATGATGACAGACCAGTCACAGGTTTGATGTCTAGCGAAATTGAGATGTTGAGAAGAATGTTTCCTGGCCATGATCCACTAGTGTCCGATTATAATGACCTGAGCAACGCACATAGGGCTATCGCGGATGGAGGGCAAATGCAGAGGGACGTACCTAGGCCTGGGGCTAGTATCATAATTCAGAAGGGTCATGTCTTTGAGGATATGTCGGCATTGAAGATGTGGTTGAAAGAGTACTCGATCGTGCACAACCGTCCATACCGGGTTAAGAACTCATACGCCAAACGCCGGTACACCATCAAATGTGAGAGCACAGGGTGTGCATGGAAAGCCTGTGCCAGGAAGGTGAAGGGTACGGAGAGGTTTAAGATTACAACTGTGGATGGACCGCACAGCTGTGGGTCTTCCGAGCCCAGCCAGAAACATCGTCAGTTGACTTCTCGGTTCATTGCAACCCGCCTGTACCCCATGATAAAGCACATGCCGACGATGCGCGTGGCAGCAGTGATAGAGGCCGTTAAACTAAAGTGGCACTACACAATCAAGTATGGGAAAGCATGGAGGGCGCAACAACGTGCTTTGAAGTTGATTTATGGTGATTGGGAGGAGGCGTATGAGCGTTTGCCGGCCATGTTGAACGCAATGAAAGCGGCCAATGCAGGAATGCGGTATGAGTACGTGCCTAAGCCCGATGTATGGGTTAATGGAAGACAGATTTTTTTTCGAGCATTCTGGTGCTTTGGTCAGTGTGTCGAGGCTTTCAAACATTGTAGGCCTGTTCTGTCAATTGATGGGACGTTCCTGTTGGGCAAGTATGAGGGAACGTTGTTGATTTCTATTGGCTGTGATGCGGACAACTCGCTTGTGCCGTTGGCTTTTGCTTTGGTGGAGAAGGAGGACAAATCTAGCTGGGCTTGGTTTCTACGGCTTATACGGATCCATGTGGTTGGCCCGGGGAGGGAGGTATGTGTGTTGTCTGACAGGCACGCTGGGATCTTGAGCGCCGTTAAGGAAGTGATACCAGGACATTTACATGTACATCATTGTTGGTGCACAAGGCACCTAGCAGAGAACTTGTTCAAAAAAGATGGGGTGAAGGCCAACTTTGCACTTTTCGAGGAGGTATGTCGCCAGAGGGAGGTAAAACTGTTCGATGAGAAGTTAGAGGAGTTGAAAACGAAAACTAATGCCGAGGGTCGTGATTGGATAAGGGGTTTAATGAGGGATGTGCACAAATGGTCAAGGGCTCATGACCCATTGGGAAGGAGGTATGGGTTCATGACTAGCAACATGACAGAATGCTTCAACGGGCTGCTTAAGGGGGCACGTGGATTGCCAGTTACCGCAATTGCGGCGTTCACTTTCTACAAGTGTGTTGCATGGTTTGTCAACCGGCACCAGGAAGCCTCAGACATGTTAAAGGCACATGCACGTTGGCCACCTCGTCCTCACGACTTCATTACCAAAGCGAATATGCAAGCCAATGAACAGGAGTACCACTGTTTTGACCATGTGACGGGCAAGTATGAGGTTGTTGAGGGTGGAGGGACAACCGAGAATGGAGAGCTCCGAGAGGCCCGAAAGCATAAGGTCGTGATTACATCCTTCACATGCACATGCGGTGTTCCCGACAAGTTCCATTTTCCATGCTCCCACATGGTGACCGCATGTAGGGCCCGGAATGTCGATGTTGAGACCAAAATCCCGAGACTATTCAGCGTGGATGCGTTGGTGAGGACATGGACCCCACGGTTTGAGCCATATCGTGATGAAAGCGAGTGGCCACTTTACTCGGGTCCCAGGTACATAGCGGACGCGGGGTTACGTTGGCACAAGAGGGGCAGCAGGAAGCGGTCAAGGTACAAGATGGACATGGATCGGATACCTGGTCGCACCAAGAGGGGTAGGGCAAATCCCTTCGTTGAGGACCCACAGGAGACACACTGCGGTATGTGTGGTCTATTGGGTCACAATTCACGGATGTGTCAACGTCGTTCCACTCAGGTTAGCATCGTTAGGTCTAGAGAGCATAATTTTTAGATATTTTGTTATTTTTATCACTAACGTAATTTTGAATGCACAGGATGGTGAGGTACCGGCTGGTGGACGAGTTCTACGACAGAGAGCACCGCGGCAAGCTCACGATGATTCACATACTGCGTCCTCCAACCCATGATGATGAGAGTTGTGTGTATGTGTATGTGTATTTTATATGTGTGCATATATGTATGTATGTATGATTTGAGATATATATATATATATATATATGTAAAATGTATGCATCTAGACTTTATTCAGTTATGCGTATGTGTTTTATATGTGAATGTATGTATTTTGTATATGTGCATGTGTGCATGTGTTTTGTATATGCAGAAACAGACAGCTCTTTGCTGTTTTTTCTATAGGTTTTCGTAGCACGACGCCAAACACTCTGGCGCCAAGTTATTGAAAAACGGCGCCAGTAACTTTGGCGCCGGGATGTGGCGCCAAAGTTTGCGCGCCGTATTTCAATACCTCGGCGCCAGAGTGTTGGGCGCCGTGCTACGAACATACGGCGCCAGGGTGTTTGGCGCCGTGAGTACTGCACTTGCATTAAAACTGCAAGCTCGGCCTAGTTGTTTCATTCCATCCGCATCCGCACAAATAATACTAATTGATATTCACCAAATGAATAAGCACAGCCCAAACCAAAATAACATACTGAGTGCATACGTCCACATACATACATAGTCCACATACATAGTTTATAAATTTTCAGAAAATATATACGTCCGCATACATCAAACTACTGAGTGCATCGAGGCCACTTCCCCTTTCTCTGAGCATCAGGGTACTGCTCAAGGGCTGCCTTGGCACGCCGCGCTCTCTCTAGCTTCTTCTGCCTTTCTCCCTTGCGCTTTGCCGCGGCCCTCCTACGCTGCTCCTCACGGTGTTCCCTCGCGGCCTCCTCCTGTTTCTTCTCCCTTTCCCACCTCTCCTTTCGTTCTTCATCCCACTTCTTATTGGCGTCAAGATATTTTTTGTCATCCTCAGCGATCGCAGTGTCGATCCACTGCTCAAAATCACAAAGCGGTGGAGGCTCCTGCAAATGTATGCATTCGTTAAACCAACAGAATTAATACCAATTCGATGAATCGACAATACAACATACCATCTTGCCGAGGACAACGGCGGCACGTGGTGGATCGAACGCCCAGTTGGCGCACATCCAGTACCTCTGCCTATATGTATCCGGATCATCCGACCTTTCCACTTTGCAAGGATCGCCGCAATAACACATCGGCACGGGAACATCGGATGGAGGTGGCAAACGAGTGAAGCCCATGACAACCTAAAATGCGAAATGAATAAGATTTATAATTTTTCTCGTTTCTAACCCTAGGTTAGCTAGTTGCCCAAATCAAACCCTAATCCAACTAATTTCAACCCTAAAAACGGATCTATACACATTATTGCTAATACATTACGCAAATCTATTGCGAATCGAACCTAAAACCAAGCCAAATTCAACTAATTTCATCTAGGATTTCAACTTTTGCCCTATGAAATGTACCTCAAATAATCCATATCTACTGCAACAAATCAAAGGAGGAGAGGGAGCTCACCTTGCTTTCTCGGTTTGGAAGCAAAATCGCAAGAAAATACGTTGGATTGGGATGTATTTGGGGAGGGGAGAGAGGGGCGGCGGCGGAGGCTGCTCTCTGTTCGGTCTGTTCGAACAGAGCACTGAGGGGTGGTGGGGGGCCGGAGGTTGCGCTCGGTGTTAAGTCCCAGTAAACGGCGCCACGAACGTTGGCGCCGTTCATGAATGTTACGGCGCCATGTGCGTTGGCGCCGTGTTGTGCCATCGTGGATCCTACATGTCCATTTACGGCGCCAAAGAATATGGTGCCGTGTCGTGTACCCTGGGCGCCATGTGAGTTGGCGCCGTGCTAGGGGTCCATTTTTGCAAATCTTTTCTCCAGGGGTCCATATGTAAAAAACTTTTAAATTTTGGACTAAAAAGCAAAAATTTTACCTGCACTGGTGGGAAGCAACCTGGAGGCAGCGCACAGATCAACAAAAAAAAATGTGGCTAAGGTTTATCTATCTCCCCCCACATTCCCTATTATTAGGGTTCCAAATCCTAATCTCTTCTCAACTCTTCGGTAAGACTCACTCTAAGAAACCAATTCCCCCTATAAAATTTCACATATATCCTTTTCACGTATTCTCTTTTTGCTTAATTTATATACAAATTCTCAAAAGGCTATTTCTGGAATATCACATAAGCACATGAGCTTCTGCAGCCATAAAACTCAAAAGGAATTGGCGACAGAGGAGGAAACAAGGAAAAAAATAGGAAGGAGGAAGAGACAGAGGGAGGCGACACATTGAAGAGTTGTACACATTGGAAGGTAAAGGTTAGGACTTCTTGATCAGGCCCGTCACACACTAGTTGTCGACTTAACACGTTCCACCACCACAACATGGTGTCAGATATATAGATCACAAATCTTAGATGTCAGACACACAGGGCATGTTCTAACATGATAGATAAGGGCACGTATGTAGAATAGCATTTTTCCTAGGACAATAATAGCATTATTTTTATAACTATTTATACTGTGTTTTGAATAGGGCAACACGAAAGTATACCCAAAGGTAGAAAAGCACATGATATCTCATGGTTGGTACCCTCCCGTCCTCCCCATGGAAGGAACTTCTCTGGGCGTGTCCCAAAATCCCAACCCCCATATTACCGGGGGGGGGGGGGGGTTCCGGCCCAGGCAGCGTGGCCACGTCGCCCCTTTGCTCCCCCGGCCGGCGCGTGTCGCCCGTTTTCGCGTACGGCCGGGGGAGGCAGTTCCCTCCGGTTTTTTGAAAATTACGTAAAGGTCCTTTTTCCTCGCGAAAAGGTCCCTGGATTTTTCGAAAAAGCCCCTGCAAGTTTTTTCCCTAAACAAATTTTAGATAGCGCCCCGGGGGTTTCCAGAATTACGTATAGGTTCTTATTTACTTACGTACAAGTCCTTACAGGTCCTCGGTTTTTTACGGAAAAACCCTTTGGTTTTCCCTAAATTACGCATGTGCCCTCGATTTTTTTTATTAAACCCCTGTAAATTACCGTCTCTTTTACTTTGGTCTACACGGTAGCTAGCGCGGCGTGCGCCGCGCTTATATGCAGCTAGTTCTCTCGACGGAGACTCCGCAGATCGTTGACATATGGTGCACGAATCCCCATGCAAGACCTCCCTCCCTCCTCCTCCCCTCCTGCGCTCTCTAGTTCTCCAAAATCAAGCCATTCCGCGGCCCGCCATCCACCACGCCGTGCAGGGAGCCCCCGCCGCCGGTTGCTCCTGTCCGCGTCGCGCGAGGTCTCCCCACCGCCGAACTCGGTGACCCCTTCGCCGACCGCTCCCGTCCACAGGATCAAACCATTCACAGGAAGCTTCCGTGGACTAAATTTAAGAGGAACAATCTTGAAGCTCAAACAAGGGTGGACAATTTCAGCGATCCCTCAAATTTTATCAGAGAAGGCCTTCCACTAAATACCATCTCATTTCGGCAACTTACAACAGAACTTCAACTGAGAGTTCAATTATGCGCATTTCAAATTCTAAACATCTACGGTAGGGATTTAGGATTTTAGATACGAACCTCTCACCAAATTTCAGTACCATATACATATCACTTGTTCCAATGTTCAGTAGCAACTGTGGTCATCCATGCCGTAGATGTTAAAATTCCTGAGAATACTATTTGAGAGAAGTCTTAAGTACAAGGGTACTATTTGGGAGAAGCCTACGGTATAAGTACCGTTTCAGCGAAGCCCAACTTAGAGGGTACCATAATAGCAAAAAACTCTGCTTAAGGCGTCACAGCTGCATCCTGGAGCTCAAACCCCCCTCCACCGCGTAGTTCATGAAGCTGTACAAGGGCAGTACTCGATCTCCGTGCTTATCGGCGAACCTGTCGACCTCTATCTTGGCTTGCACCTTGAGCTCCTCCACGATGCCAAGCGCTCGGTCCATGCCTAGTGCATGCAGGACGCTCGGTCCATGCCTAGTGCACGCAGGACGCTGGCATTGCTCCTCATATTGTCGTTCCCCGATGCGCTCCGCACATCATCGGTGAGCTCGTAGAGGACACCGATGGTGCGGCCGTAGAGCCGCAGCGCGGCCTCCTCATCGGGGCTGCGCCTCCAAGCATGGCACCACAGCGGGCTGAGCACTTGGCCATGTCGTCGAACTTCTTGGTCAGGACTTGCTTGACCTCGGCCCCGCCGAGGGCAGTGGCGCCGGCGAGATCGCGGAACTGACCGGCAGCGATGCCGGTAGATCCCACGGCATCCCCAGAGAAATTCCTTCCCTCCCCTATTCGATTCGAATGCCACGGTTCGTCTTGGGCATCGGGTTGAAAAGCAAGGTGACCCGTACTTACTGTACCAAACAAAGTAGGAAAATCCTGGTTGGTTAACATACGCCCGTGGCAAGTCTCTAATGGCAGGACCGATGAATGCGCTCTGCACTATCCTGAAGGTGGAAGTGTCTCTATCCCGTTACAAATAGCTGTAGACTTCTGCCTTCTATTTCTAAGAAGTTAAAAGTTGTTAAAAACATGTTAGTTTTTTCATATGATTTTTTTGCATTGTTTATGGAGATATAAAGATATTTTTCATTTTTTCTTCATTTTTCTTTAATTGAATGTCACAGAAAAAGATAATAGCCACTATTATATCATTTCAGCCAAAAATTAACAACCATTAGAAAAAGCTAAATTGAACATGACCGCAACTGCCATGAAATGTGATGCGATGGAGACTGGAAAGTACCCTACATCTAGAAATTTGGTCTACAATCGATCTACAGGTGAGGCCATTTCTTACAAACTCTAGGCCGTGCTCACGGCCCCAAGCCGTACTACATATTCTTGTTAGAAATAGATTTGGCACAGTTTGGGTAATATAGGCTCTGTTCTAAACAGCTATAACTTTTGGCTTCTATTTTTTACAAATCAAAAACCGTTTAAAATATATTGGCTTCTTAATATGGTTTTTCTTTTTACTTGGCATTATCCATAGAGATACAGCGTGTTTTTCATTTTCTTCCACTTTTTTATTTTTCTTTAATTAAATATATCAGAAAAAATTAACAACCGTCATAGTGCTATTTTAGGCAAAAATCAAAAGCCACAATACTTTGATGACCCGAGGCCTGGGCTGTAGCAACAAGTACTCAGCACGTAAAGGGGAACTGATCTGCAACATAGCTGCAAAAATGTTCAGCAACTGGTGCATGCGTGCCTGGTAGGGATCACTGCCAAAACTGGGCCAACTTAGACTTCGTTCAATATAATTTTTGGTTTTTAGCTACTATTTTTTAGAAGTTGGAAGCTAAAAGCTAACGGTTGTACCAAAAAATTATTAGCAAAAGCTATTTTAAATGGGGTCTTTATATGACGGAGGACCCGAGGGCATATTTAGTACACCCTAACATTGAGTGTATCTATGTTTATCCTCATCAAAATACATTTAGTACAACCTAACATTGAGTGTATCTATGTTTATCCTCATCAAAATACGGATGCAAAATTGTCATGAAAAATTCTAAAAATGTAGAGATAGAAAAAAAAAGACAAGAATCGGGATGGCATGTCTAGCTATTAATTGTCCTAAAATGGTTATATTAACTCCTGAAACCGAACAGCCATTCCTCATTGACTCAAGAGACAGTCATAAACTGATCTGGTCGCTCAGTCAAAAGTCGCCGTGGCATCGTCACAGCCTCACCAATATATACACACGCATTATTGCACCCGTCAATAGCTCAACGCCGGTGAGTAACAAAGCCCGAAGGCAAGCTGCAGGGAGCTAGTCATCGATCGAGCATGGTGAGTCCATAGCTAAGGGCCGCGGGGCATCATGAGTAGCCTATGGAGCACCCTGGGGCAGGCTTCCAACGTCGCGCAGCTGGCCGGCGTGGACGCTTTCGGGCTGGTCTCGATGGTCGTCCAGGCCGCCCTGGCGGCGCGCCGGCACCGGGACGCCTGCCGGCGGCTGGCGCAGCACGTGGAGCTGGCCGGCGGCCTGCTGCGGGAGTTGGAGCTCGCCGTGCTGATGCGGCGGGACGCCACGAGGCGGCCGCTGGAGCAGCTGCGGGGCGCGCTGCGGCGGTGCTACGCGCTCGTCAGGTCCTGCCAGGAGGACGGCGGCTACTTCCGCCGGCTGCTCGCGGGCGCCTGGATGGTCGACGAGCTACGCAGCGCGCAGCACGAGATCAACATGTACATACGCCTCATCCCGCTCATCGCCCTCGTCGACACCGCTCGGAATAAAATTCTGTGGAGAATGGCTCCATCGGTGCGCCCGTGCATGCCCATCGCAGATTACCCACGCATGTTCAAAAAACGGATCGCACGGCTGCCTCTGGGAGAGTCCTCCGCGGCTCGGCAGAGAAAAAACAGCTCATCATCGCTCGGCTCCTAAAGAACCGAAGTCTTCGGTGGCTCGTTCGGCTCCTAGGCTTCTGTCTCCTCGTTACTCCTGCGGTGCCGCCGCCGTCCTCGTCGCCTCGCTGACCGCCTCCAGTCGCGTTGCCGATCAAGTTGGGTCTCTGAGATCCAACGCATCTGCTCACACTTGCAGAGTCACATATTGAGTCCGTCATCCTAGCGAGGTTTATAGAAGCAGTGAAAAGGTTTATTCTTCTACAACATTTGTGTTTTTGCTTGTCCTCAGTTACAGAAAAATTGTAGATTTGCCCCACTGTTGAGTGGCTTTGTAGATTTGCCCCAGTGATGTCTCAATGACATGTGAGTCCAGGACCCACATGTCATTGAGACAACTGGGGCAAATAAATCTACAAAAGCCAAGCATTACTTCTAGTTACTATTAGTTTGGACTCACATGTCATTGAGACATCACTGGGGCAAATCTACAAAGTGCACTTTTTTAAGTGGGGTAAATCTACAAAAGCCAAGCATTACTTCTAGTTACTATTAGTTTGATACTTTAGAAGCTAGATTTTGTTAAGTTAGTTCTTCTTAAGATTTGTTTGGTTGAAATAATCAACTGCAAAGTCTAACCTGCTCCCCTGAAAGATGCATCAACAATGCTATGATACAGCATTGAAAAATCCTCCTGTTGCCATGATTGCATTTCCCCACCCAGTTTTGATCCTGATTCTTTGTGCTTGAATTGTAGAATTCTTTCTTGAAGCAACAAGCTACCAATCACTGTATAACAGAGAGCACTGAGTCCTTTATATATTGTATTATTCTGCCAGTGATATCCTTGACTTTTCCCTCACCTTATTGTTTACGAATAAACTGATGTTAAACCATCAAAGCTTACTCAGCATTCAGATGTCTTTTGTGTCCTTTTTTACTTATATCCGGCAAGTTAGCGTGACAACAATGACTTATGATGCTGCACCATTGATGCATATATGCAGTTGCCCCGATGAAAAAACACGGGAAGTGCTGAAGCTTGTGTGCGATCTTTACGCGCTCGATAGGATCTGGAAAGACATTACTGCAAGCGACAGTGGGGAGGGCAGCTAGCGCGCAGAGGAGATTGATAGTTGAGATATGGCGTCCTTTTCTCATTCACCGTCAGCGCTAATACCTCACGAGGACGGCGCGATCACGGATAGTCATGGAGGCAACGTGGAACACATAGAACAGGTATAGTTTTTTTTACCTATTTCCTTTGACTATCATGTACATGTTCTCTGGCTAGTACTGATCCATGATCATTTGTTTAATTGCACAGAGCACCGAGTCGATCGCCGTGGAAGATGAGTTGGACGAAGCACCAGATGAGGTAACGAAACACGAGCGACACGTGCTGCACTTTGAAAACCAAAAAGGGAGAACATGATATTATTTTTATATGATAGCAATATAACTTTGATTCACAAATTATTGTACAACAGGTGGTTGATAAAGTTGGGCGAACTTTGACAGTTCCTGAAGTTGGGATGGCTTTTGAATCAGAGGACAAAGCATATGAGATGTACAACATGTATGCTGCTAAGGTTGGGTTCAGCATTAGAAAGAGCCAGACAAAGCGCAGAGTAGATAAAAGTATATGTCAAAAATATATTGTTTGTAGCAACCAAGGACATCGAGGAAATAAATCATCACAGAAGGACACTACAAGGACGGGTTGCGATGCTCGTGTTCAGTTTAGTGTCAGCAGAGAGGGGATTTGGAGAGTACAAAAGGTTGTTCTCGATCACAATCATTAGCTTGCTAGTCCAAATAAGTCACACAAGCTGAGGTCCCAGCGACATGTTATCGAGGCGGACAGAAAATTAATTGGCCAGATACGGGAAGCCGGGATGAAGCCATCCCAAGTGTATGAGTTCATGAAGGAATTTTATGGAGGAGCAGACAAAGTACCATTCTCTCGGATGGATTGCAATAATGAAATTGGTCGTGAGCACAGGAAGTACTTAGAAGCCAATGACGCACAAACGTTGTTGGAATACTTGAGGAATAAGCAGCTAGAGGACCCTTCATTTTTTTATGCTGTTCAGATAGATAAGGAAGATGGTCGGATAGCAAATTTCTTTTGGGCAGATGGCCAATCCATCATGGATTACAAGTGCTTTGGTGATGCTGTGTCATTTGACACCACATTTCAGACTAATAAGTTTGAGATGCCATTTGCTCCAATCCTTGGAACCAACCATCACAAGCGAACAATTATTTTTGGGGCTGCATTATTATATAATGAAACTATTGAATCATTTGTTTGGCTCTTTGAAACCTTCCTAACAGCAATGTCGGGCAAGCATCCTAGCACAATTTTCACTGATCAAGACGCAGCCATGGCAGGAGCAATTGCATATGTATTCCCAAATACAAGTCATCGTCTTTGTTTGTGGCACATTTATCTAAATGCTGCTAAACATCTCGGGCATGTAATTCATGACTCAGATAATAAGTTTCTACCTGATTTTAAGAGATGTGTGTATGAGGACAGATCAGAGGCTTACTTCATTGAAAACTGGCATGAATTGTTGAGGGCATACAATCTTGAGGATAACTCATGGATGAAAAGCCTATATAATATGAGGGCAAAGTGGGCTGCAGTCTACCGTGACTCTTTTACAGCGGATATGAACTCGACTCAAAGGAGTGAAGGTATGAATAATGTCTTCAAGAAAAGGTTTCGTCGGAAACTTGGTCTTACGGAACTCCTTGTGGAATGTGAGAAGGTTTCAGCTAGTCTTCGTGAAAATGAGTTGGATGACGATTTTAAGTCACGTGGCAAGATCCCAGTTACTTATATCCCAAATTTACCTATGTTGAGGACTGCAGCTCAATCATATACAAGGAGGATGTATTCAGAGTTTGAGGAAGAATTTAAAAAACAAATCATATTGTCTTGTAATTTATTGCAAACCGAGGGGACAAACTTAACATTCATGGTTATGCACATGCAATCTGATCGTGGTGCAACAGTGGTATTCAACACTGTAGATTCCACCATTACATGTTCTTGCAGAAAGTTTGAATGCATAGGTACGTACACATATTTCAATTCGCAATATAGTTCCTACTATAATTTGTTGAAAATGGCATCCATATCTTATAGGTCTATTGTGCAAGCATGCACTCAGAGTCTTCAATCTGAATGGAGTTTATATTTTGCCATCGCAATATATATTGAATAGATGGACAAAATATGCAAAAAGAGGATTTTATATAGAAAAACAAGGAAATGAGAAGGAAGATTTAAAAACACGTGCTGCTCTTCTTTCTCGAAATGCGACATCTGTTGCATTGAAGTGTTCTGTGTCAAAAGAACTTCTTGATGATTTGCAGAAAGCCATAGAAAAATTGGACTTGGAAGCAGATACTTATCTAAGAAAGATGCAAGAAGAATCGAATGAGGTTCCGCTAATTCCGAATGAATGTGATAGTGACAAGTGCTCAGGTACAATATCTTTTAGAGTACCTCAGGTAGTAAAAGGCCCAAAGACTTCACGCTTCAAAAACGTTGTTGAAAAGAAGTCAGGGAAGAAGAAGACAAGTGCTCAAAAGAAAGGTAGTGATCTACCCATTCTAGGTGCTTGCACAATAAAATTTTTATCTTCTTTTATCTTAATATAAGTTTGATTGTAGGTGAGAATCCAAATAATGTTGTACAAACTAGAGATGAAGGTGCTGGTCCTAAGCAATCTTCGGCTGCTCCATTCATGCAAGGTGGATATGATAATGCTACAATGCCAAACTACAATTCCATCCCAAATTCTTCGACCATGGCTGCACCGTATATACAAGGAGGATATACGCGTCTCTTAATTAATCAAGATGCCACATTGCAGTCTGCTGCTAGGAAATTACATTTTGATGGAGTACGAAATCATGAAAATATGTAATTTGCTATGCTTCTTTATTGTTGCATCAACATACTATCCTTTTATTTTTTTTATATATATACTCTGCAAATTATTGGAATGGCAGTTCAGCAGTTCAGCTGGGGAAAAGATTCTGTATTGAGTAGAGATAATTTGCGTAGAGGTTACTGCTTGATTGGTCTTCAAAGGCTCTTTAGTTCAGAAATCCACTTCTATTTTACAGTTTCGCTCTTTAGTTTGTCTACCAGGAAACTTTGTTTATTTGCCTTTTTTTGCAAGTCAATGGCCAGTGGAATTGTCGATTTGGGCTGATCCATAGACAATAAGTGCTTAATCAAGAGCTACAACTTGAGCTTATAGTCCGAACTCTGAACCGATCATGTGACAATACTGAACGTGCAAGTAGTCCTCACTCGCTATCTCAAAAAAGTAATCTGTCAACTGTCCTTTAGTAATCAAGCATCGTTACTGTAAATGCTAGTAATATTCCTGCACAAGGCATTAAGTTAAATTTCTATATCTTAGTTCAACTGTTGTAAAATAAAGGATTGCAAGAAATCTGAAATGAAGCACAGAGCCGTGATTTAGGTGCTGGAGAAGCCTGTGACGTTCCGTCTGCCTAATCAAGAAGCTTGCAGCTGAGCCGAGAGCCGGAGGGAGCCATCTGCCCAAAGCTGCCAAAAACAAGCTGTCGAAGACCTGGCCGGGGAGGCAGCCGTGCGATCCGTTCTTTGAACACGCGTGGGCAATCTGGATGGGTATGCACGGGCGCAGCCATTCTCCACAGAATTTTATCCTCACCGCTCGTAGTGACCATCCTGTCACGGTACGCATGTTTCACTTAATTGCTGCGTTCCCTTGTTTTAGAAGCTTGATCGTGGATAAATGTTTAAACTGATCCTAGGAGAGATTAGTTGTGCCTAAACTAACTAGAATAGCAATCCGAATTTCGAATTTTGCAACTTGGTATATATATTGATTCTGAATTCATAATATGTTCCCGTTTGCATAACCCAATGATTAGATACCTAACTAGTTCTATTCCTACAAACCGCAGGTTGGATAGGTTGTTTATGCGATGTTTTTACTACGACTTTTCGTAATTTAAACACATGATGTGTGGACCGTGAACATTGAGATGGCTATAATAGCCTATAGATCAACTATAATGTTTTAAGAACTGCAATTTGTGTCTTGAATGTACAATGCAACCAGCTACTCTACTTTCTAACTGGCACGTCATGACCTGGCCTGAACTTGTTCTATTGGTCATGACTTGGCCGAAACTATACTTTCCAACTGGCACGTCATGACCAGGCCTAAACTTGTTCTATTAATCAAATTCGTCATTTTTATCTGAAAAAGGTGATGAAAATGGATTCTATTGGTCGAGATAACGCTGCATGATGCATGATATGAGTTATGTGACATGTAATGACCGAGAGGAGCTTTGTTTTTTGGAGGAACCGAGAGTGACTTTAAGGGTTCGGGTTAGCATCAAAATCTATTGAAGTTAGGTTAGGTAAAAAAAATCCTAAACTCGTGACGAAACCTGAAGACTCAATTGCGTATGTTTTTATCAGTAGACTAAAAATTTCAAGACTGGGTCAGCTGCCCCCTTTTACACGTAAATTATACATACTATGTCAGCATCACCCTTTTCCATCAAGGCACAGCCCGATATGGAACCTGCGTCCTGTTCTTTTTGTTTTTTTTTGGCTTTTGGAACAAATAGGACTGTTTCGCTAAGTGACTTCTTGAGTCTAAAACCGTATACATCATTCGTGTCGGTGCCTCTGTCGTCTGTCGTCATCTCAAAAAACATAGTAAAAAACTATCAATCGTAGTAAAAAGTTATCAACCATAATCTAAAAGAGTAGAGCCTTGCTTGACTGGAACATATTTTATAGCAGAATTCTTGAAAATTTTCCATGTTACATAGCCTTAGATGCAGGGAAGCGGAGGCCACATGATGCAATTATCTGTTATTTTAATTTCCCCTGTTATCTTTATCTTGCAGGCTGCGGAAGAGGTGACCGGTGTTCTGGCAGAAAAAATCAAACCTTCATACAAGGTAGGATACTTGTCAAAATGTAGTTCAGTAGTTGGTTACTTGGGGACCCTCTCCTCGTATATTAAATCCAAAATCTTATTATGACTTTTGACAACAAAGGCAGTGTCGACGATGAAATTGTGAATGCTGACAAGTACAGTATCATTGGCATAATCTGGTTGATTACTGGATCATTTTAGATTATAGAAGCAGCTGTGTTTTTGGAGTCGTGTTAGATTCGCATGTCTTCGCGTTGTCACTCGAAATCCGGATGTGTTAGAGATCATCAGTTGAAATAAAGAAAGATAAGTTTTTAATTTTTATGACGCTTTGTTGAACTGTAATAAATGAAAAACATTAGTATCTCAAATTTATAACACTTTTATCAATGCAGTAAAAGAATTTTTTTTTGTGAACCGTAGCTTAGTCTAGGCGTCTAGCAGTGTGGCGCCTTGTCTCTTTGGCTGTTGTGAGAGTTCTATTCCCTGTTTTTTTTCACTAAAGTTTTCTTGGAATTGTGAGCATTAAGATGTTTGCACCAGGAAACTATTCTCACCTTCTGAAAAAATAGAAAGTTTTCTTAAAATGAATCGCTATAGGACTCAATCCATTCATGCTATCTTAAAAAAAATGAACAGTAGTTATTTGAAAAACTGACATAACTCATAACTTGAAAGGTAAATTAACCGGTACAAATGTTGTCCAGTTTTTATTACTGTATTCAATTGTTGATGGTTTAGTGATGATGTGATTTTCCCCAGTTTTAGGTTTCTGGCAACAAGTTTGGATCACACTAAACCTTGCAAAGTTGGGGAACAACTGTTAGTAGGTAGGTACTTCTACAAATTTTCTACTGTTTTTACTTGTTGATTATGAAATTTTGCTTGAAGAATTTCCAAAATTGCTTTGACATTTCTCAGAGTTGCTACCATACACTGTTTGTGCTATTGCAACAGATGGAATTCAAAATTGTTTGTTTAGATAAATCTTTTAGTTATATGTGCGTAGCTTAAGAGCAAGCATTGCATCACCTTGTAGCATTTTATTATGGTTAAATAAAAATAAATGAGCCTATTTCACGTATATTATTGGCATATAAAAAAAGTTTATGGTTGTAGCACTATATTGTGGTTTCTAATAATGGAAATCAAACGGTTTTGACCCTATGTTCTTCTAAAAAAATGTTTCTTGCCACTTTAGTATTGCTCTTTTCATTTGTTCATATATATATATATATATATATATATATATATATATATATATATATATATATATATATATATATATATATATATATATATATATATATATATATATATATATATATATATATATATATATATATATATATATATATATATATATATATATATATATATATATATATATATATATATAGTAAAAGTGAAGAAACCTTCTATTCGTTTCAAGGGACCCCATCTCAAGAGCCTAGGGCTTTGAAATTCAACCAAGAATCTACTTTCCCCCATGCTCCTCGCCAGCCATCTCCACCGTCGCGCCAGTAGTAGTGAAGTTCCCACTCCACGTCGGCCGGCCGCCATGAGGTTTTCCGAAGCTTTGACCACAAGGAACTTATCTATCTCCTTCTCAAACTTGATCGCCTTTTTGGGGAGAATAAAAGGACACTCTTTTTCCATTTTTTCTCTCTGGGCCCTTATCGGCTTCAATGGCCTTTTCTTGGCACAGATAAACACTTTATGCCCCACTTCCCTGCAAAATTTCCTGCTGCTCCCTTCTGCATTCCGTGGCTTTATGCCCTTTCTACCTACATCGATAATAGTGGATTCAGCAGGAACTTAAACAACTCATCATTCATTTCTCGATCAATTTGAAACCTTAGAGTCAAAAAGTCCTTCCATGAATCTAGGGAAGGAAAACCACCTCTGACTTCACCAACTCTCCCTTTCTTTGGTCGAAGGCTTCAGGTCAAGATCCTTTTTCCTATCTATTGAAGATGCAAAGAGAGATGCTTCTTCCTCTTCAAGTTGGAAGTGCAAGAAGAAATGCGGTAAATAGGAGTTCCATCTACCACGCACTCGCCCCACACTCCAGCTAACTTCAGCATCCATACTCAGCTAGGAGGAAGGTGCCGGGGACACTATGAACACACATGTACTTGGTTGACTTCACGTCCCGTCTCACAACCGGGTAAGATCAAATAAACAAACAGCTTGCTTGCCCAATCCCTATTGAGAGGATTTCTTGAGCTTGAACTTCCTTTTGTAGCTCCGCTCACAAGGACTTCTTTTCATCCGCAATGAAGCTTATACCACCACTTGGTCAGTAAGGCCTGATTCAAAAAAGATCAATCACCCCCTTCCCTACTTCAATGGAAAAGGGGGAATCGCCCTTTCACAGCCGCCCCTCCACAAAATTTATACCTATCCTTTCGCCTAAGATGATCACGAACGAAGACAGAGAATTGCGTAGATAGGAGGAGGAAACGAACCAACCCGGGGCCCCAAACAAACAAAAGGGAATGAGAGAAATGATCGGAACGATTGAGGAAAGAAAGAGAATGGCGGCCCCTTTCCTTTCGCCCAGGGGGCATCGTCGTCGGGGACAGGCTTCGAGGGTTCTTCCATATTTAGATATAGAGATAGATGATGATAGAGATCTAGATCTTTCTATAGATAGATCCTTTGAGAAATTTCTATTGATCCGCTTTCAAGATCTATGAACAAGAGAGATCCAAAAAAAAAAAAAAAAGAGATGAATAGATAGAGCTGAGCCGATAGCAGGACTGGGTACGATGATGGGGCGAGAGAGGGAAAAAAACCTTCGGGATGGATCGGGAAAAGTGACCTCCGGCTCAGCCCACGACTTCCTTCCCTTCGCATAGCTCAGGTGACTCCCTTCCCCCTTTTTTCCCAGAATGAATTCGCCCGACACGATGAATCCTGCCCTCCTGTCTTTCTTTCTCATTGAATGAACCACTGCCTGGGACGCCCCTATGCCTATGAATTCAATGATTTAAGGGCCCCGGGAGGAAACTTCGGAAAGAAAGCCTACTGGTTGGTCTGGTTGTCCCCCCGGCGGTGCCCGGGCGGGCCTCGGTTCAATCTTGCCGATTCTACCTAGACATGGCTCAAAACGAAGGGGTAAGGCCAAGTGTTCTTAAAACAAAACTCTCAGTGCACTTCGGAGCACGGTCTTCCGTTAGGTCCTTTACGGACGACGAAAGCCCCTTGGCTATACTCTACTCTTCGCCTCCGGCTGTTCTGTTCTTTTCTTTCCTTTTGGCTCGGCGGAGCTGAGCTGGGTTCCATTACACTCTGTAGGAAATGCATAGACAGTCCACGCAGCAAACCGAGGCCCTGCGTGCGCCGTACGTACCGCCTACGAATAATAGGTAGCCCCACCCCAGGCAGAGTTTGTGAGCCGTGTAATAGGCGACCATTTCGCGCGGTTCGGGGGGCACTTGAATAAGCCGCCGGCACCCGGCTGCGTCTTTACCCCTATCCAATTTTTGGGCCAATTCCCCCTTCGTACTACCAAAAAATGAGATTCTTGCCGAATCCGAGTTTGCTGCTCCAACCATTACAAAACTAATACCTATTCTGTTTAGTACTTCAGGTGCTTCTCTAGCGTATAATGTCAATCTCGTAGCGGATCAATTCCAACGAGCCTTTCAAACTAGTACTTTTTGTAATCGACTCTATAGCTTCTTCAATAAACGCTGGTTCTTCGATCAAGTTTTGAATGACTTTCTAGTCAGATCGTTCCTGCGTTTCGGATATTCAGTCTCATTCGAAGCTTTAGACAAGGGTGCTATTGAGATATTGGGCCCTTATGGTATCTCGTACACATTCCGACGATTGGCCGAGCGAATAAGTCAACTTCAAAGTGGATCTGTTGTGCGAAGAGTGCGTTATGAACCGTGGCCGCCTACCCGCTTTGGTTGGTGGGGGCGGCTCCTCCGTTGTGGGTAAACGGGAAACCCGACTCTACGAACCCGAGGAAAGGCTGCACTGCTTCCGTAAGGGCGTTAAGACCGGAGCTTTTTGTAGTGCTAGCAGGAATGCAAGTGAATGAATCCAATCCCATCCCCTTTAAAATCGGCGAGGTAATACCTTATTGAAGTAGGGCACGCTACGGCAACACAGGACTGACGGGGTGGGGGCTTGCTGTCTACTTGGCGAGCCTTCACTGCCCCCTTCTGTAACTTCCCTTCTTTCGTCCGTCCACGAGGCAGTCAAAAGAAAGAGAGAAAGGGGCGGCTATAACGCAGGAGTCGTGGCGGTTGTATGCCACAAGGTCCCTATAGACAAGGGGACAAGTGAATCATCGCTTTTGGGCGCAGGCAGCCCTCTACCATCCATCCCATTGCATTCCTCTCGTAGAGTACTGTACCGTCTCAGACCAGATACATCTATGGAAAGAAAGGATTTCATAGAAAATCTTCCTTTTTTTCTTTTTTTGGATCCCCATGCATTCCGTTATTCCCGTAACTATGGATTGATTGTCCCTACCTAACTAAATGGTAGTGGTCTAGGGAGCGCAATTGCTAGAGCACGGGAGAATGAAGAGTAATGATTTAAGCAAGAGCAGCCGGACGGACTACTATAGTCAGTCTAGTGACTACTATAGTCTTTTCTTTCTTTGTAGTTAAGTAATAATGTTTGGTATAGCAGTCTTTCCGAGCAAGTCTCTGGGATCTCCTGTAAACCCCATGATATGGTAAAGGGAGGATATTAGGGGAAGCAATGAGTGGAGATTCCCCTGCAGAGAGCCGGATGAGGGGAGACCCTCACGTCCGGTTCGGAGGGCGGGTATATCCTGACCCTACTATCATTATGCCTTTGCAATGTTACTTGGTTCAACTCCATTTGTGACCTTTTCTCGTGTGTGTGTGTATAACCTAGATATCACGTGCACAAGAAAGAAAATAGAGCAATTTTTCGCAGCATTTTGCTGTATGTTTATTCATCAGCTGCAATTTGTTTGGTCCAATAAGGAGAGATGGCCCATGATTCAGGAAAAATGGACTTGCAAGAAGAGAAGATCATGACCATAGGCGAACTGGTGATACTTTGTACCCGTACTGAAGAGAGCTGCCAGGGATTCAGAAAGTTTGATTACTTTCAGTTGGTTGATGGTACAGACAACTTCTCTGACAAAAGGGTTCTTGGACACGGTGGATTTGGCAAAGTTTACAAGGTAACCGCAGACGAAAAATAAAGAAACGAACAATCGGATTGCTCTGAAAAGTGATTCTTACGTCTAACCCGTTTCAGGGTGAGTTGCCTGATGGGCTGACAGTTGCCATCAAAAGGTTTGAAAAACATGCGACAGTTTTGGATTTCGAAAGCGAAATTCAGGTAGCAAGACTTCAGCATACCAACATATGCACGTTATTGGGCTGGTGCATCCACAGAGAAGAAATGTTTCTAGTATATGAGTTCATGCACAATGGCGCCTTGCACAGTATCATCTTTGGTATGTTTTTCTTAAGAACTGTGGGACATTTTTTCAAGCTCTAATGGATAGTATATAATGCAATCTTATATTGAGTTGTAACTTGCTAACTCCTCACGTGGGTTGTTGGATGAGATTCGATGGATCGCATTCAACACAATGGGATGAGGTGCAGTCCCTCATAATTTTTTTAGGCAAGGTCACAGTGCAAATTATTTATCAATGTAAGCGGTGTTATTAGGAAGACCTGGATGTTTTCTTTCTAACAATCATCCAAATTTAAGACCGTTGGATTAGAGATCCAACGGCCTCTTTTTTGGAGGGGGTGGGGGGGGGGGGGGGAGAACTCATAGCCATTGAATCTCTAATTTAATGGTCACAAATTTGGATGATAGTTAGGAAGAAAACATCCGGATGATGTTTATCAACACCTTATTAGGAAAATACTCATTCATGTGGCTATCCCACCCCTGCGAATTTATCCATTCATATCTCATCCAACGGCCAACAGGGTTAGTTAACATGATGCACTCAAATATGGGTTCGCACTTCATACTTGGATCTAAATCTATTTTGGAACGAAAGCGAGGTTAGTTTTAAGAGACTTTTTATGGTGGTTGGGGAGCCATGGTGACTGTTTGTTAGATATAATCCAATGATCCATAACTAAAGGTACCTATTAGGAGGTACTTAAGTTGTGGAACAGGTATTAGATTAAAAATAGGATTAACTGAAGGTTAGATAGGCAATTTCATGCACCAATAAAATAGAGGGAGAAGTCTGAAACATAAAAAGAGAAGTTCTTAACTAATCCGGTTGGCTGAAAACCTAGTGCTTACGCTTTCTAATGGTGGAAGAGCAGATGACTTTGTTGATATTAATGGTGGAGTCATTGGCAACACAAAAGCTACGGCGCCGCTGCCATGCATGGCATGTAGTGGTACTCGTTTGGTATAGTACACTACTACAGAAAAGGTCATCACAGACGGTTTTGTGAACCGTCTGTATTTATGGGTCAGTGATAATCGAAGTTATCACAGACGGTTTTCGAACCGTATGTGATTATGAGATATCACAGACGGTTTTTCATTAAAAACCGTCTGTGATTATCAGATATCACAGACGGTTTTTAAATAGAAACTGTCTGTGATATCTCATAATCACAGACGGTTTTTAATAAAAAACCGTCTGTGATACATATCACAGACGGTTTTTACTTAAAAACCGTCTGTGATATTCGTTCCTCCTAAATCAAAATCTATTTATGTTTATTGGCTAGCCTCAGGAAATGCTAGCCATGCCCTCTGAAACAAGCAGATAATCACAGACAAAAAACATACAATTCACACATCTCATTTCCTTTCAGATACATTTCACAGACATAAAACATCCAATTGACATCGCACTTCATTTCACAAACATAAAGCATGCATCCATTTCGCAAATCAATTAATTGAATTGAAATGAAATATCCATTAACAAATGCACAGTTACAAAAGATCTACACTGCATTTGCACTTAGTGATAAGACCAATAAGAAATTATGGTACGCAGTGGAACCGTCCTCCTGGCTTTATGACTTGAGTCAGCAAAAAGTACGCCAACTCTCCTCGAATCCCTCCAAGATCAGACTGTTTCAATGCAGATGACGGGATGTACGCAGCCTGTCGATAGTAATATCAATGTGCGTATATATGTAACGTGATAAGTATAAAGTAATTATGGGAAGAGTGACAAACCTTGCGATTGGTGAGCCTCGAGGAATCGAGGAGTAGTTCCATATGTTGGCAAACGTAGTATCCACATGTGTTGCCCGGTTGCTGCTGATGGCACTGCAAAAAATGGAATGTGTTAGTTCAAGAGGCATTAGTACCAACTGTTGCATAGGATTAATTAATGTGAAATAACGAATACCTTAAAATCTCGAACATGTGTCAGCAGGCCTTTGGCCCCGCGCTTCGAGTCACCTCCTATTTCAATGTACATCGCGAACGCCGTACATAATTCGAAAAAGTTAACCTTAGTCATTCGGAAGGAAAGAAAGAGTACAATGTAGATATGTATGGGGAATATGTGCTTACCTATCGATTACTTGGCTGACAACTGTGAAGTCCATTTGATTCTTACTTAGGAAATCAAGGTAATATACCTTGTTCCATTTTGGTACAATTACTATTAAAATCCAATGAAAGTTCTGATGGAAGGGCATAAGTACATAATCCTTATTGCGGCAACCCAGCAGTCCTGATGCAATGTACCTCTCGATGAGGGGTGTATCCCGGTCGATGGTATCCTTGGCGACCAAGTGTGGGTCCAAGAAACCAGCTGATGAGTTGGATAATCTAGCTCTAGTCAGCATGTGTCTATATATATACACACGAAAGCAACAAATTAGATATGGCATTTATCGGTATGACATTAACGGAGACTGTGATTGTACACACTTACAGCGTCCAGCATCGAATGATTGAGACGTCAAGAGCGTTGAGCGTGAACAGATCGAATAAATCCTCAAAGGCAACCACGAACATACACTCTTGAAGACTGTGGTATAAATCATCCGACGTGAATTTGACAGTGATACTTGAAGTCCGTTCTCCCTCTAGCTTATTGGACTGCTGGATATACCACGTGTGCAATTGCATGCAACTATATGGTAGCTTTTGGAGGTCTTTTTGCTCGAGCAACAGCTCGCCAAGCACGAATTTGCGGGCCAAAGGTAGGTACGCTATATCATCATTGGTCTTCTTTGCTTTGCCCTTGCTGGCCTTGCTGCCTCGGCTATAGGTCGACTTCACGGCAGTCAACTTTGAAGGTAGCAGCGTTGCAAGTTGCTCTGGCGAGAATAGGACCCGTGGAGATAGCACCGGTGCAGTATCCGGTGGTGGAACCGACTGGTCTTGTAATGGAGATAGCACCAGTGCATGTTGCTCTGGCCAGAGTATGACCCGTGGAGAAAGCATCGGTGCAGTATCCGGTGGTGGAACCGACTGGTCTTGTAATGGAGATGGCAGCAGTGCATGTTGCTCTGGTCCTGCCACCGGTGAAGAAGCCTCCAGGGGGATGTCGCTTTTGGGTCACTGGATGAATGTTCCAATGGCCTGTCCTAGAGTCACGATCTCGTCGTTGGGGGGCTTCGGTAGCGGGACCACCTCAAAATTGACATGCACACCATCCACATTAACTTTTGCGAAGCCTGGCGCTAAAGCTTGACCGTGCACCATGGCCCCGATACCAGACGAATATGCCTGGCCCCAAGCAGCGTACAAGGGAATAGAGCCGTATCTCACTTGGAGCCTGCACTTCGTAGGCTCCTACATAACGATACAAAATTAGCTACTCGAATAGGCCTATCAATGGAGCAAGCATTCGAGAGGTAATAATTATTACCAGGATATCGTCCACAGGAAATTTGGCCGGGGTTTGCGTCGGATTGGACGCGCAGCTACTCGGACGGTTGTGCGGGCTAGCTAGCACAGGAGCGGCGGTAGCGGCCTGCTGACTTTCTGTTTGTTTTCGCACCTCATCTCTGATTACACCAGCCAGCTCACCCATTAGCTCCTCTCTAAGAGATTCCTTGATCTCTTCTCGTAGCTGTGCGTCACGCTCCGCTTTGTTTCTCTTCCTACGCCGATACATTCCGGAGTCATCTTGGAAACCATGTTTCCAAGGAACGTAAAGCCCAAGGTCTCTCATACGACCCGGGTGCTCCTTGTTTCCCAGGGCCACGGAGAGCATATCATTCTCCCTTGTTCCCTGGAATGATCCGAGGGTAGATTCAAAACTCAGCTCTTCCTGCAAGAGCACGAAATGTCATTTCAATTCGTACGAAGTTGTGGAGTAATTACAAGCTACGTAGTTCTATCGATATCTTACCAAGCGCTGGGACACTTGCTGTCTACAGGGTTTCGAAAGGAGACGTCCCCCGATGTCGTTGTAGATGACCTTGCTCTAATCCAATTTCGAGTGCGGTCATCCGGGATATTGGAAAACGGCGGGGCGATGTCCTGTGCAGCTGCCAGGTCATCCTCCTTCCTCCACTGCGGGATTTTACCCGCATACCCAGCTGTGCCAAGTCTGTGGGGGTGTATGTTTTTTGCCTGGAGGGCCTTGTGCTCCGTACTTGTACTTTTGAAATCTTCGGATGTCTTCATCGCCTTGAACTCTTCCCATTGTGGTTCCAGGAATGGGTATTTATGAAAAGGCGTTTTGTCTGTCTTCACGTATTTCCTGACAAGCGTGCTCTTGAAGTTCTTCCATGCTTTGCACACCGCTAGGTAGGTTTGTTGTTGCACAGCGTATAGGTGTTCTTCTGGGAACTCAAACGATGCCAAAATTTCGGTCCACAGCTCACGTTTCTGAGTGTCAGGCATGTTCTTCCACGAATTGTATGTGATCTCAATTCGTTCTCGTGCAACTATTCTGACCATGCTTCGGAATGCGTTTACCGCTTTTTGAGGAAGGATAGGGACCCCAGATGCGTTTACCGCTGTGATGGTCTGTCGGCCCTCAGGCTTCTTCGATAGCCCTCTTCCTTGGCGTCTTGATGTTGGAGCGGACGCCTCCGGCGATGATGTTGAAGAATGCGCGGGTGACATGTTGCTCATTTTGTGGGTCTATTAGGATAAGATGAGAAAGTGTCATACCATAAGATAAGAAAATGCAATATCTATCTATTTAGCTCAATATAGGCGATTACAATACATATATATATATGTGTATATACATACATATACATATTTATACCCACATATATTCATATATAATGTAAAAGGCATGTATCAATTAAGACTAGCAACAAGCTCAAGTTTTAATTGATTAATTTGTGCTCTCAAATTGTAGGGTTGCACAAGATTAATCTTGGCCGTCCCGCTACTAAATCATATACTCTTCCTTGATTGGTTATGCCAAATAATGAATTCAGTATTTTGAGCTCTAGATACAAACTCTACAATCTCAAGATCAAGATATATTCAGCATGCATATATTCAGACAGCAGTATTCATACAGATCAAGACCATACAAGTTAACTTTGCCCAATAATTCAGTCTTTTAACTTGTCAAGATTAAATCCTAACGGATCAATTTAATAACATGCTATAACCTGAAAACTGCATGAACCGACAGCTATTAGAGCTCAAAGACCGAATGAACCAATCTCAGTATATGAATTTATCATCATCGAGCAACTGTAAATCCCACAGGCAATCTCAGTATATGGAAGTAAGCAACTAACAGTAAGCATATACATGACAGTAAGCAACTAACAGTAAGCATATACATGACAGTAAGCAACTAACAGTAAGCATATACATAACAGTAAGCAACTAACAGTAAGCATATACTAACAGCATCAAGCATCAACCTTAAACCCTAACAGTAAGCATGAAGCTCAGGGAGGGTTTTGATGACCTTAGGATTTTGGTGACGGAGGAGGAGGCGGCGACGACGGAGGAGGAGGAGGCGGCGGCGACGACGGAGGAGGAGGAGGCGGCGGCGACGACGGAGGAGGAGGAGGCGGCGACGCAGGAGGAGGCGGCGGCGACGGAGGAGGAGGAGGTGACAGGCTCGGGGAGGCGGCGACGGAGGAGGAGGCGACAGGCGACGTCTTCGTCCGGGGAGGCGGCCGGCGAGGGCTCGGGGAGGCAGCCGGCGACGGGCTCGGGGAGGCGGTGACGGAGGAGGAGGAGGCTGCGGCGACGTCTTCGTCCGGGGAGGCGGCCGGCGAGGGCTCGTGGAGGCAGCCAGCGAGGGCTCGGGGAGGCGGCAGCGACGACGGGCTTGGGATTTAGATCTAGATCGAATAACTGCAGCGCACACGGAAAACCCTAGCGAGAGAGTATATATAGGGAGGTTATCACAGACGGTTTTGAATTTAGAACCATCTGTGATATCATATCACAGACGGTTCTAAGTTTATAACCGTCTGTGATAGTTTAGAACCGTCTGTGATAAGCCTTTGCCGACTGTTGTTATTAAGACAACACCAATAACTACACAGCTGCATTCATATCAACCACCAAACAGCTGTATTCATATACAACACCAACCAGCTCTATACATAAATGCATACCAATTCACATGTACATCACACATATACATAAATGCCAATACACATATACATTTTGTCACACATTTTAACATATACATCTCAAAATTGACTACATCACACATTTTCACATATACATCTCAAAATTGACTACATCACACATTTTGACATATACATCTCAAAATTGACTACATCACACATTTTCACATATACATCTCAAAATTGTCACATATTTTCACATATACATTCTTATTGTACTTGCTTATTTCCTTTAAAAATTAGCCCTTCATCATGATCAATGCGTACGTAACTAGTTTCGTCACGTTGTTCATCGTCGACCCTTATGCCATTTCCAAAAGGAGGTAACTCGTCAAATTGATTGTATTTCTCCTCATCCACTACATTCTCCACTCCGATAATTCTCCTTTTTCCATGAAGAACTACACGGCGTTTCTTATTTGCCGGGTCGGTTACATAGAAAACTTGAACAACTTGATTGGCGAGTACGAATGGTTCGTCTTTGTACCCGACACGTTAGAGGTCCATGGTCGTGACACCGTACTTGTCAACCTTCACCTGTGGGAGATGCACCCAACGGCAGCGACATAAGGGGATCTTGAAAACCACATAGTCGAGCTCCTAAATCTCTTCTATGAAGCCATAGTACGAGTTTCTCGACCCATCGGTACTGAATGCATCTATGCGGACACCGCTGTTCTGGTTATTGCTCTTGACATACTGAGACTGCGTATAGAATGTGTACCCATTTATGTCATATCCTTGCCATGTCACAACTGTAAATGTCGGCCCTTTTGCCAACCATGTCAGCGTTTCACTCGGCGAGCTCCTAGCGATTTGCTCATTCAACCATTGGTTGAACCGACGGTTGTGTTGCCTCATGATCCAAACATCCGGCCACTCCGGATTCTGTTGCCGAAGCACATCCTTGTGCTGGTCCACATAAGGCGCCACTTCAGTCATGTGTTGCAACACCGTGAAATGGGCTTGAGTATACGTGTCCATATCTGGAGTGATTGCTTTCCTTCCGATAGTTCCGAGACCCTTCAGCCTCTCCTCATGACGAGATTGAGGGACACCTATCGGTTGAATCTGAGCCATATAATCGACACAAAACTCAATGACCTCTTCGCTTGCATAACCTTCGACGATGCTGCCCTCCGGCCGAGAACGATTCCGTACGTAGGACTTGAGAATTCCCATGAACCTCTCAAATGGGTACATGCTACGTAGGAATACGGGCCCGCACATTTTTATCTCCCACACAACGTGGACAATGAGATGGACCATGATATCGAAAAATGAAGGAGGGAAATACATTTCAAGGTGACATAGAGTCATCACCACCTCGTCCTGCAGAGCATCTAGTCCTTCGGGATCGATGACCTTCTGAGCAATTGTGTTAAAGAAATAACATAGCCTCATGATTGTCTCTCGGACTTTGATCGGCAAAATATTTCTAATTGCAATAGGGAGCATCTGTGTCATCAACACATGACAATCATGAGACTTCATGCCATTTAACTTCAAATCTTGCATCGAAACAAGTTTCTTCACATTGCCGGAGTAACCAGACGGAACTTTGACACCATGCAAGCACTGGCACAATTCTGTTTTCTCAGCCTTGGACAGAGTGTAACATGCAGGGGGAAGGTACGTTCGTCCATTATCAGTGCGTATCGGTGCTAACTCAGGCCTGATGTCCATGTCAGCCAAGTCAAGCCGTGCGTTGACGCCGTCCTTTATTTTATCACGGATGTTCAGTAAGAGACCAATCAAGCTGTTGCATACATTCTTTTCTACGTGCATGACGTCGATGCAGTGTCGAACATCTAGGTACTCCCAATAAGGTAAGTCCCAAAATATTGATCTCTTCTTCCAGGTGTTCTTCTCATGAGCCCTCAATTTACGTCCCTTTCCGAGGACAACATCTAAATCCTTAACCATATCATAAACCTCGTGTCCCCTTAAATGCCTTGGAGCTGAACCGTCTTCCTTCTCTCCGTCAAATTGTTTCTTCATCTTGCGGTATGGGTGAGCCCTCCGAAGGAACCGGCGGTGACGCATGTAGACGGTTTTGCGTGAGTGTCTCAGCCACACACTCTCGATACCATCTAAACAGTGAGTACAAGCTTTGACACTTTTTGTATTATGGCCCGATAGGTTACCAAGGGCAGGATAATCATTTATGGTGCAGAACAATAAGGAGCGCAGAGTGAAGTTCTCTCATTTGTATGCATCCCATACCTATACCCCTTCGTTCCACAGTACTTTTAGATCTTCCACCAACGGTGCTAGGAACACATCGATATCATTCCCAGGTTGTTTTGGCCCTTGGATAAGTATCGACAGCAAAATGTACTTTCGCTTCATACACAACCAAGGAGGAAGGTTATAGATGCAGAGAGTCACGAGCCATGTGCTATGTCGGTTGCTCATGCTACTGAAAGGATTCATTCCATCTGTACTCAGTCCAAACCTTATATTCCTTGGTTCCGCACCGAAGTCTGCAAAACTCCTATCGATGTTTCTCCACTGCGTGGAATCAGTAAGGTGTCTTAGCATTCCATCCTTCTTGCGCTCCTCCGAGTGCCAACGCAGCAGTTTTGCCTCCTTTGGATTTGCAAAAACCTTTTCAAATGGGGAATTATAGGAAAATACCATGCCACCTTAGCAGGAGGTCCTTTCTTCGCCTCTGTTCCCTCGCCATCATCTGATTGATTGTTACGTTTGTATCGGGATGCGTTGCACACCGGACATACATGCATGTTTGCATACTCTTTACGGTAGAGGATACAGTCGTTCGGGCATGCATGTATTCTTTCTACTTCCATTCCCAACGGACAAAGAACCTTCTTGGCTTTATACGTGGTTTTAGGCAACTCATTTCCCTCCGGAAGCATGTCCACTAAAAGACCTAGCAGCGCCGTGAAACTCTTGTCGGACCAACCGTTGCTTGCCTTCAATTTCAACAGTTCAAGCACGGCTGACAACCTCGTGTACTTGCAGCCCGTGTACAAAGGTTTCTCCGAGTCCTCCATCAAGCCGCGGAATTTAACATACTCTCTCTTATCATAGTTCTCTTCTACATCGCGAAGCATCTGATCCAGATTATCATCGTGCAACCTATCCGAATCCGACCCACAATCGACATCAGCCGGCGGCATGTCATTCACTTCACCGGCGATGTCATCCGGCGGCATATCATTCACTTCACCGGCGATGTCATTCGGCAGCATATGATCATTCACTTCGCCATGACTGGTCCAACACGTATAATCCTTTTTGAAACCCCTCCGAATCAAGTGCGCTTCAATTTGCCCTCGGTTCTTAAACATCTTCAAATTCTCGCAATCAGTGCATGGACAACACATATATTCCACCCCCTTATTCAACATATCCTCCTCGGCGGCTCTTATAAAAGCAGACACGCCATTAATGTACTCTTCACTCACACGGCTCGCGGCATACATCCAGATTCGGTCCTACGTTACGTACATATATAACAACTTAGTATTAAAATCTAGATTAACTAATTATAATTACTACATATATACCGGCCACATTTACTATATTGAGACTTAATTTGCTAGCTCAATTCATATTATAAACACAATAGCTATTATATAACCAACAATTTTGCAAATTAACCATCTTCAATAACACTCATGGATTACTTAGACCTAAATTGTAATGCAATTAAAGAAAAAATAAATTTCACTACTAACCATATCTAGAGCAACCAGGAAAGTCTGAATCTTCAAAGCTCAATCTCTGCCTCTTCCCACCAAATTAGCTGGCCTGAAATCGCCTAGCTTCCTCCCGAGTGAAAAAGTGCGCAGCAGTAGCTAGATCTGGATCGAAATAAAGACAGATGCAGTCTGAGCAGTGCAATAAATGCCTTAGAGTCATTATCACAGACGGTTTTTAATTAAAAACTGTCTGTGATAATCTGGGATTATCACAGACGGTTCTTAATATAGACCGACCGTCTGTGATAATCCTTTTTCCCGCCACAAATACCACAGACGGTCTCCAAATTACAACCGTCTGTAATAGTGTTAATCAGAGACGGTTTCACAAAATCGTCTGTGATAAGGCGTCTACTATGAGACTTTCTGTAGTAGTGGTATTACATTATATGTCATGGTTGTCATCTATAGCATAACTAAAATGAGTAGAGCAAATAAACATCTAGAGCAACCGAAATGCCGAATGGCCAAGAGCCAGTGGTAGAATTAAACTTAACGGAGAAGAAGAGAAATTGAGCATCTGAAGCAACCGGAATGACAAAGGGCTTTGACGATTTAGAGTAGTCAGTAAATACCATACAGTTAAAAGATTCTATTATACCTAAGTTACCCCTTTCTAATTCAAGGTTGATAACTTTCAGAGAAGAGGTACCTCAAGTAACCTCCCAAGCACCGTAAAAAAGTCTCTAATGAAAGCAGCTCTGATCCAATGGGAGGCTAGAACGAACACCCATTTCACTGATTCTTAGTTTGATCTGATCATAACTGCTTTAAAAGTATGCTCAATTTATTTTAACAGCATTCGAAATTCCTATTATTTTCTCTGTAAGTTATCTCTTAGTTAACATTTTGCAGACAGAACAAAGGGGGAATTGCTAAACTGGTCTAAGCGACTTCAAATAATTAAAGGGCTAGTAGAGGGGCTTGTTTACCTGCACAAGCACTCGCTATTATGGATTGTCCATAGGGACTTGAAACCAAAAAACATTCTCTTGGATGGTGACATGAATCCGAAGATTTCTGATTTTGGATCAGCTAGAACACTGAGTTCAGATGTAGCAGAAGAGCAGACAAACAGGATTGTGGGAACTGGGTAAGAGATGAGGGACATAAAATATCAATAATTGAATGGTGAAACATGTGCTCCAGTTGCTAGTACCAGTGATCTGATCACTTTCGATTTCAGTGGCTACATGGCTCCGGAGTACGCATCTCGAGGGCTATATTCAGCGAAGACAGATGTGTTCAGCTTCGGCATCTTGGTTCTTGTGATCATCAGTGGACGAAGGAACACCGTGCTCGATCGGCAAGGGGATACTATTGGTGATCTCGTACGAGAAGTGAGTGAACTTACATTTCAAGCATGCACATTTGCTGTAGTTTTATGCTCACAATTAATATTAGTCTTAACACTCATTAATTAAATTGAAAATTACGCTAGAAATTATTGAGGATATATATTGTTGGAAAATATTTCAGGCACGGCGTTTATGGAAAATTGGAGTGCTGCACGAGCTTGTAGATCCATCACTTGGCGATGGATATGAAATTGCCGATGTGAGGAAATGCACTCAGGTGGCATTGCTATGCGCTCAGGAAGATCAAGCAGACCGGCCAACCATGAGGGATGTTGTCAAAATGCTAAACTCTGAAAGAATAAGCTTGTTACCGTATCCTAAGAAGCCTGCTGATCTGGGTACTGAAGCTACCTCCGACGACACGTCATTAACGTACATTGGTCAATCAAGCAGCACAATAGACATAACAATCACGAGTTCATCCCCAATGTCAACGAGAGTTCGCATCATTGTTGCCCCGGAGAATTGATAAGAGCCAGGCAGAAGCATTCAGTAGCAAATACTTGAAATGTGAAATGGGAAGGTGGACCTTTTGCCATGTGGGACAAAATACTATTTCACGAGCATAACAGATTTTGCCATGTATCTGAAAGCGATTAGGGAAAACGCCTTGAGCGATTGCAGTGAGTCATTGACGTATAAATAGTGAGAGATCGGATGGAAACCGACTCGGAATACATCAAAGGGATAAGGAAAGCAATCGCTAGACAGATTCCTATCCGAGCTAAACTTGAATACCTGCACGTATTGTGCATGGAGTCTGCTCCGCTAACACCCCCGCAGTTGGAACGGGAGCGGAGCGAACGTTCAAGCTGGAGCAAAACTCCTTGAAGACTGATGTCGGAAGACCCTTGGTGAAAATATCAGCGTACTGAGAGCTGGTTGGCACATGAAGAACGCGTACTTCACCGAGGGCGACACGTTCCTGAATAAAATGAAGGTCAATCTCAACATGTTTCGTCCGCTGATGTTGGACGGGATTTGTCGAGAGATAGACCGCACTGATGTTGTCGCAGAAGACGATGGTGGCATGCCGAAGTGGACGGTGTAGTTCTGCAAGGAGTTGGCGAAGCCAACAGGACTCTGCAACTGCATTAGCGACGGCACGGTACTCCGCTTCAGCACTGGATCGAGAAACCGTCTGCTGGCGCTTGGAGGACCAAGAGATAAGATTATCACCGAGGAACACGCCATAGCCCGAGGTGGACTTGCGAGTGTCGGGACAACCGGCCCAATCAGCATCAGTATAGGCAGTAAGCGAAGTCGGTGTAGTGTGATGTAGCTGTAAACCGTGGTTGATGGTGCCCCTGAGATAACAAAGAATCCGCTTGAGCAAGTTGGCGTGCGGCTCACGCGGGTCGTGCATGTGAAGACAAGCCTGCTGCACGGCATAAGAGATGTCCGGACGCGTGAAGGTCAAGTACTGAAGGGCGCCAGCAATGCTTCTGTAGTCGGTGGGATTGGCGACAGGGTCACCCGTAGATGGAAGCTTGGCGCTGGTGTCGACGGGCGTGCTGCACGGCTTGCAGTTCGTCATGCCGGCACGTGTGAGAATATCCTCGATGTACTGGCTCTGGTGGAGGAAGAAGCCAGTGGTGGTCCGCGTGACGGAGACGCCAAGGAAGAAGTGCAGGTCACCGAGATCCTTGAGGGAGAACTCACGGTGAAGGGAGTCGATGATGCGTCGAAGCAGGGCTGGTGAAGATGCGGTGAGGACGATGTCGTCGACATACAGTAGGAGGTAGACGAGGTCGTGGCCGCAGGTGTAGATGAACAGCGAGGGGTCGGCCTTGGACGCCGAGAAGCCGAGGGAGGCAAGGTACGTAGCAAAACGGCTGAACCAAGCCCGGGGCGCCTGCTTGAGGCCGTAGAGGGAGCCGTTGAGGCAGCACACGTGTGTACTGCGCTCAAGATCGACAAAGCCGGAGGGTTGCTGACAGTACACTGTCTCAGCTAGAGTGCTGTTGAGGAAGGCATTGTTGACGTCGAGCTGGTGAACCGGCCACTCGTTGGCGAGCGCAATGGTGAGGATGGTGCGCACAGTGGCCGGTTTGACGACAGGGCTGAAGGTCTCCTCGAAGTCGACACCGGGTCGTTGAGAGAACCCGCGGAGGACCCATCGCGCCTTGTATCGATCCAAGGACCCGTTAGCCTTCAATTTGTGTCGAAATATCCATTTTCCTGATACAACATTAGCATCACGGGGTCGGGGAACAAGGTCCCACGTATTGTTAGTACGTAAAGCAGCATATTCCTGTTCCATAGCATGACGCCAGTTGTCGTCGTTGAGTGCCGAGCGATAGTTGCGCGGAATCGGCGATGGAACGGCGACGTGAAGATCAACCGATCCACCGACTGCCGGAAACCGCGCTTCCCATGGGTCGTCATGCTGTGTGAATTGAGGGTTGGGGGTACGAACACAGCAGTGGGCGGGGGCGGCGCGAGATGGGAAGCAGGAGCAAGTTGATGCGTGGATGCACCGGCTAATGGCGACGTGTTTGGCGGTGCAGTGTGCAACTGCGGCTGTGCATGCTGAGACGTGGACGCATTGGGTAGCGATGCACTGTTTGGCGACGTAGTAGGCAATTGCGGCTGCTGGGCTGATGCGGGAAGCAGCTGTGTGGACTCATCAGGCGGATGCACAGGAGACTGGAAACTTGAGGAGCCCGGGGGAGCCGAGTGGGAAGAGCTTCCAATGGGGGCCGGTGGTGTGTTTGATGCATGAGCAGCTGCAGACAAGAAGTCAAAATCACCTGGTGATGGCGGGTTAGATTGCTCAGAGAAGGGAAACGAATTTTCATCAAAAACAACATGGCGACTAATGATAATTCGATTGGTGGTAAGATCCAGGCAACGATAACCTTGTGATGGGCAGGATACCCAAGAAAAACACAGGACTTGGAGCGCGGCGCAAGTTTGTGTGGGGTGGTGGCGGAAAGATTCGGATAACATCTGCAGCCGAAAACACGAATATGAGAGTAATCGGGAGGTGATCCGAAGAGAGCTTGGTGGGGAATGCCGAAATTTAGTGATTTCGTAGGAAGAAGATTGAGGATATGAGTGGCGGTGTGAAGGGCCTCAACCCAATAAGGCGGTGGCATGCTAGCTTGGAACAGAAGCGAACAAAGAATGTCATTTGTGGATCGAATAATGCGTTCAACTTTTCCATTTTGTTGAGAGGTGTGTGGACATGACATGCGAAGTGTTATGCCATGGGAGAGAAGGTGTAGGCGCAGGACATGATTGTCAAATTCACCACCATTGTCGCATTGAATCCCTCGAATAGTATAGGAGAACTGAGTAGTGACATAAGCAATAAAATGACGAAGAGTGTCGAAAACATCAGATTTAAGCCGGAGCAGGAAAGTCCACAAATAGTGAGTGAAATCATCAAGGACAACGAGATAATATTTGTAACCAGATATACTAGGAATTGGCGAGGTCCACAAATCACAATGCACTAACTCAAAAGCTTTAGAAGTGCGAGTAGTAGAAGGATAAAAGGGTAGACGAACATGTTTGCCCAGCTGACAGGCATGACATAGGGGGTCTATATGGAGCTTATTGCAAGAAATATGTGACACACTAGCAAGATGAGACAATGCTTGTTTGCCGAGGTGTCCAAGGCGACGATGCCACAAAGTAGATGACGAAGTGGTGGTGGAGAGTGCATGAGGAGCTGGAGGCGGCCAATGAAAACGGTAGAGATCGCCTCGACTATTGCACCTGATGATCACGTTCTTGGTATGAAGATCCTTCACGGAGAGGCCAAAAGGGTCAAATTCAACAGAACAGTGATTATCAATGGTAAAGCGACGAACAGAAATAAGATTTTTTATCAACGAAGGTGTGCCCATGACATTGTTTAGTCGAAAGGAGTGGTGGGGAAAAGTAATGGAGGTAGAACCAGTGTGAGTAATGGGAAGATGTGAACCATTACCAACAATGGCATATTGAGAGGCAGCGGAAGAAATTGGAGAGGAGAAAAGAAGAGTACCATTGTCTGAAGCCATATGCGCGGATGCCCCGGAATCCATGAACCAGTCCGATGAAGGAGGCGTTAAGGACATGGTGTTGAAGGCCTGCATGAGTTGTTGTTGGTCCCAGGAGGTGGGTTGGAGAGTTGATGGTGGAGTAGTGCCGTATGCCGATGCCTGAGGATGCTGGTGCATGTCATTTGGCGCTTGGAGAGGCCACTGGACAACAGAGCCAGGAGTGCCGGTCGGAAGTTGGACAGCAAACGCGCCTGGTGGACGTGAGCCGAGGATTCCCTGTGTGTTCCGTGGCCTCTGTCTAGGCCACATGTGGATGTTGCCGGCCCAAGGTTGCTGGAAGGAGGGCCACTGAGCCGCGCCTTGCGTACCGGCGCCTGTGCTGGACTGCTGGTTGCGCACGCCGTCGTAATTGGAGGAACCGCCACCATTGTTGCCACGATTGCGGCGGTGATTGTTTGAGTTGCCGCGAGAGTTGGATTGGTTGTAGTTGTTGCGCGCCTGGGAAGAAGTGCCGTGAGATCCACCAGAAATTTTGCTGTCATCGGACGAGGTGGTGAGGAACGCTGTTGGCTGGTTTGAATCGGAATTCAGCATTAGTTCTTCAAGAAGGAGAGCAGAACGGGTCTGCAGGAAGGGTGGTGTCGGCCGCTGCATGGAGAGCAGCGTGCGCATGTGCGCGAAACGACGGTTGAGTCCGCGCAATGTGTTGAGGACGAGGCTCCGGTCGAGTATCGGCGTACCCACGGCGGCGAGTTCATCGGCGAGGATTTTCTGTTTGCGACAGTAGTTAGCAACAGACATCGATCCTTGCATGAGGCCGTGAAACTCCTGCTCGAGGTAGATGGAGCGCGTCTCGGCGTTGTCGCGGTAGAGTCCGGCGATGCATGACCAGATGTCATGGGCGGAGGCGGAGGCGTCCATTACCATGGCGAGGAGGTCGGAGGTGACGGTGGCATAGAGCCATGAGCAGACGAGGGCGTAATGAAGATACCATTGGGCGTCAGGTTTGGAGGGAGCCGCCGCACGAATATGGTCATCAAGGGCATACTTCTCGAGAGCAACCTCGAACAGGCCACGCCACTGAGCATAATTGCCGGCCTGGAGATCGAGAGTAATGGGAATGATGAGCTTGACGCTGGAGACGGCAACGGCTTGTGCCCATAGCGCGGCCTTGGAGGCGGCGTCTTCTTTGGCCGTGATGGCAAGACGGGCGTCTTCGGCCTCTTTGGCAGCAATATTGGCGTCAGGAAGAGCCATCAGAGAGGAGATGATCAGATCTGGGAGATCGGATCGAAAGGAGGTAGGATCGGTTGGTCGTCTGATACCATGAAAGCGATTAGGGAAAACGCCTTGAGCGATTGCATTGAGTCATTGACGTATACATAGTACAGGGAGAGATCGGATGGAAACCGACTCGGAATACATCAAAGGGATAAGGAAAGCAATCGCTAGACAGATTCCTATCCGAGCTAAACTTGAATACCTGCACGTATTGTGCATGGAGTCTGCTCTGCTAACAGTATCTCCATACGACATTATATTTATTGTTTGGTGATCCGAATTCTGATGAGAGGATGGTTTGTGGGAGTGGTAGCGGCTTTTGTGCCATAGGCTGACCACACCGAAGGTTCACAAAGGAAATTCTATGGGAATGGCCCCCAAAATTCACCATTCAAAGCTCCTAGAATCATGCCACATGTGCATCACCAATCTCAAAGTTTCTTCTTCTCTTCCCCATGTGTGCAGCCGCTTACCCATCCATCTCCCATCCCATTCTCACCCATCCATCTCTCCACTGACACGACCACCACCATGTCTTCGCCTCCCCCACCCAATCCGATCGCCCCCCTCCCTGCCGGCGATGGACACCGTGCTCCCCACTGCCGCGTAAAGAGGTTCCTAGCAAGAACCTAGAATAGAATTTGTAGCAGAACGCTTGCTAGACAAATCTATGGCCATATACACTAGAAAATTGTCCATTAGATCCTAACAATGCATTTTCTTAGGGTACAACATTTTGCACAAAGGATATAAATGTTGTAAATAAAATGGTTTTAGCATTAATTTAGCCATAATTTCATAATTGATAATTATATGAAATATATGATTCCGAGTAAAGTAATGACAAGAGCATAAATAAAATTATCGCATGATAATAATATAAATAGTAATTTGCACAAAGGATATAAATGTTGTAAATAAAATGGTTTTAGCATTAATTTAGCCATAGTTCTAGAATTGATAATTATACGAAATATCTGATTCTGAGTAATGAATAATGACAAGAGCATAAATAAAATTATCGCATGATAATAATATAATCTTAAGTCATATATAATCGAAATCATATCATACTACTATAGACAATGTTATCAACTAGAGCGAGTGATTGGCAATACTCAATTAACATGTTGCTGAAATTGAGATATAAATTTTATTGCTCTTAGATGTCGGCTACACTTGTATTAGAACAAGGCCACCTTGACACGAAGGCTTGAATTTATTAACAGTATGACAATAATACCACAAATGAACTAGATATTGAACTATTCTGCTTACCAGATAATTAATTGACAAGATATCTAAAAGATACTTGATAAACACACTACTACAAAAAGAGTCATCACAGATGGTTCAGAACTATCATCACAGACGTTTTTCTGAACCGCCTATACTACTGTCATCACAGACGGTTTTCGGAACCGCCTATATTTATGTGTCAGTGATAATCAGAGGTTATCACAGATGGTTTAAAGACAACACAGACGGTTTGTAACTAGAACCGTCTGTGAAGAAAACTATTACAGACAGCTTAAACCAAAAATCGTCTGTGATACTCATACATCACAGACAGTTCTAGTTACTAACCGTCTGTGATTGGCAAGTATCACAGACGGTTAGTATATAGAATCATCTGTGATAGTCCTTCATAGACGGTTTATAGCACAAATCGTCTGTGATAGTTCATTCTATACTTATACCCTTTGAAAACAAGCAAATATAGTGGGAAACACAACAGCATATTCCATTTCCATTATGATTAGAATCCACCATTATAGCGTAACAAGATAATGAACCCAACTCTTTAACACGGCAAGAATATATAAGAAGCAGATATCCTAGTAGACAGTACAAGCTAGATGCATTGGATGACGGCCGGATATCACCGGCAATGGAGAGGAGGCATTAACACCACCTTTGTGGCACGACAGTGAGACTACACAAGACACTCTTATGACACTTATGACAAGAGTGTGTTGTGCAATCGACCGTGGTGTCACAACGGAGACACTAGCTCACGGTGGTAGTCGGTGTCGACGAGGAACAAGCTGGACGCATCGGATGGCGACCGGATATCACTGGCAATGGAGAGGCAGCGGTAGCGCCACCTTTGTGGCACGACGGTGAGATCGCAGAAGACACTCTTATACACTTACGATAAGAGTGTGTTGTGCAGTCGACCGTGGTATCACAACGGAGGTGCTAGCTCACGGTGGTAGCCGGCGTCGTCGAGAAACAAGCTGGATGCATCGAATGGAGGCTGGATATCACCGGTAATAGAGAGGCGGCGGTAGCGCCACCTTTGTGGCACGACGATGAGACTGGATAAGACACTCTTACGAAACTTACGACAAGAGTGTGCTATGCAGTCAACCGTGGTGTCATAATAGATGCGCTAGCTCACAGTGGTAGTCGGCGTCGTCGAAGGGAGGAAGTTATATAGTGGATGAACTCACGCGTAATTGCTAGTGGAAAGGTAGATAGGGAGTAATTAATAAGGGCTGAGCGGTGGGAAGGTAGATAGGGAGTAATTAATAAGAGCCAAGCAGTGGGAGGAACCGGTGCCTGCCATCCGATGTGGAGAGAATGGACAGGTAAGATCGAAATCCTAGGAGATACACCACGGATCGGTGATGTGTCATTATCAGAGATGGTTTGTTATACGAACCGTTTATGATAATGCACTTATCAGAAACGGTTTGTTATACGAAACGTCTGTGATAATGCACTTATCAGAGATGGTTATCACAGACGGCTTTTAATCCTAACCGTCTGTGATAGTTTCAGAGACATTTTTAGTTATCAACCATCTGTAATAGTCAAAGCACAGACGGCTCCACATGAACCGTCTGTGATGAGACGTCCAGTATAGCTTGTTTTGTAGTAGTGACAGCTAATAAGAGATAACAAGTAAGTGCTAAAAATTAACAACAGAAGTTAAGAGATAGCAAGCTAATTACCAAAATTCAATTAATTGTTCTACAATAGTGGTGATGATTAAAAGACTGCCAGTTGAACCAAGAGAGGCCATTGACAATAGCAGTTCAATGCATAGAACACCTCAATTATTGTCACACTATTCGAACATAGCGTAATCCTCATCGAGCAATCCCAAGCACACCATTAATCATGTCAATTCTTCCAATACTAGTGCTTAATCAACTGAAAAGAACATATATGAATCTATGTTAGTATGGCACAATGTGATAGATTATTCAATATGCAACCGAAGGCACCATATAACTCACAACTGAGATAGCACTCAAATTAAAACTATATAGAAGAAACTCGGTTCGGCACATCGAGGATGACGTCGACCTAGAAAACCTATCATCGCCACTTGAACCGTAGTCACCGATGTGGTTCTCGGAGAAACAAAGCCGTGTTCCCATAATAAGTAAGAAGTCGAGGTAGTGAAGAATGCTACAGAAGACAGAAGCACAAAACCGAGCATTTGCAAGCACTTGGGAGAGCATACTCACAACAAGGTCTCAGCCAAGATAAGGTCAAAGCCAACCACACACCACCGGCCTTGCAACCCCTTCATGGGAGAGTCAGAGTGCGGAAGTCTGGAGAGGACCCAGCGCCGAGATCCCCCGTGCCTCAGCTCCTTCTCGGCTCTACCCTCACTGAGGCTAGTCAAGGACCTCAGGTTGATGGAGATGAACCTGGGACTTAATTGCAACTCTCCAAAAAGGCACTGCTAGTCGGTTCCGATTGAATCAAACGAGAAAAGTAGAGAGGTGATACTAGATGGGAAAAGAGAGGAAGTGTTCAGGTGGTAGGAGAAAAACAAGCTCCAGTATAAGAGGAGGAGGGAGATGGTGCACCAATTGCCACTGCTGATTTCACTGGGTGACAGAGTAGGGATCGAACTGATCCCTATCTCTTGTGCACTCCTGCACAGGAGAAGTCGGCCACACCTTAAGGATAAGGCTCCTCCCTCTCCTCTTATCTCTCTACCTCTCTATAACAAGAGGACCATACCTCTCCTTATTTTTTCTAAAAAATTAAATTAGAAAGTTCCCAAAAAGTCCTCACTTCCAATAGTGTCTTTATTGTGCATCAGGTGGAGTTTATATTGTTAGCCTAGCCCCAGGAGAAAACGCACACATACAAATTATATTCACAGTGGAAGAACACAATAGCACACAGAGATGTTTTCGACGTCGTCATAATCTGATGTCTTTTCTCTTGCTATTATTTCTCCTCATCTCAAAATAGATTACATACTTCCTACCTATATAGCCTAGAGTTTTCACAAATACTGGACTCTATCTCTAATACGAACATGTACTCGACTCTATCTCCAAGTTGAACATAACTTTAACTTAGGCAACAAACTCGATTTAAATTCTAAGTCAAGATTATTTCCAACATTCTTCCCTCTAATTTTGACTCGATATACTCCTAATTTAGTCTCAACACATTATTTGAACTACCAACTATGCCTTCGCATGAAATGATCTACATGCAAACTAAACACGTAGCTGTATGCAGGAACTCAACTCAACTAGTGCATGTCCATCTACATGCAAAGACTCTAACTTGTTGGAGCAGTCGGTCCCAACTACAATTTGCCTGACTTATACTTCACACAGGATGACGAACACATCTCCTCAACGTCCCGAACTCAACTCCATGGACTCGACTCAGGATGGCGAGCATATCTCCTCAATGCTCTGAACTCGACCTAATGTGATAGATTATTCAATATGCAATCGAAGGCACCAGTGTCCATCACAATATCGACGGTGATGTTCGTCTGTAAGAAGTACATGAAAACGTAGTAGTAGTTGTGGTAACCGTACTCAGAAACTTTGAAACATGAGAGTACCTATTGCAAGGGAGAAGTTCTGCACAAAAAGCACAGGGTACGGGTCTGTCGATGTTGGTATGTGAGCGAGGGGTCAAGGACATGCACCAGCCTAGTGCATGTCTGCGGAGCGTACCAGCTTAGGTACTCCACGTATGTGCTGGGGTCATACGCGGTGGCCTCCTGCACGAAGTCCTAGAGTGCATTCGCCTACTCGTCCACCCACGATGCCATCTTTGTTACCCAGCTCGTCCCGCTACCACCCCCTATTATACCTACGAAACGTACAACTACAATTAGAAGGCATTGTAACAGAGCTGCAAAAAATTTTATGGACATGTGTTGTGTGTAACTCATGCATGGATGTAGTTAGGCACCCGACCCTGACGGGAAAAGGAATAGCCTGGTGGAGGCTAAACTGATGCATCACCCTATGCACCGCGTAGTCCTCGACGAACATGACAAAAATGTCCTAGACCTATCTACACAGTTTCTCAATCTACCGCATGATGAACACGTTGGCAACAAACTCAAAAATGCAAATGAGTTGATTTTTAAGAATGAGAGAGTGGTTTTGCAAAGACAAGCTCTTCTCGGTCTAGAATTGAGCTCAAAGCATGAAGATGACCAAGAGAGCACTGAAATGGATTGAATGTAAATGAAAGAGCAAGTTTCATCAAAAACACTCAAATCCAAAAAAAAACCTTGGGAATTTTGGGAAATTCTCACTCTAAGTCCAAAAGAAAGAATTAGTGTTCTATATGACCTTGATCATGATGGAAATACATAAAGAGATGAATATTTGCAAAAGAACATAAACTTCTTAAGAGAATATTGCAAACTTCAAAAACTTAAAGAATTCGAATTTCTCATTCTATTGACAAAACTCTCCCCCTTAGCCTATGCATGCATTTTTGTCCAAATTTATCCCCCTTTTACAATGAATTAATCAAGATATGTGAGGAAGAAACTAAATGATTACTAAAGAAGAGAAATACCAATATGGATAATTTTATATTTTGTTTTAGTGACAATAGGAGCTTTGAAAATTATCCAAGTTAAGTAACAAAGTATTTCACCAAGCCATGCTATGAATAAAACTTGCAAGATCATATGAACACATATATAGTAAAGCAAGCAAAAAAATCCAGTAGTGATTGCATTGATTTAAATTATATCAGACTATCTCAAAATCAGTAGCAAGGCTAAATGTATCCCAAACTGAGTCATACTTGATCATAATGACAAAGAGGATCCTAGAAGTTTAATCAAGAATGAAAAATACTAAAAACTCCAAACTAAATCACTTAAGCTCAATTTATATTTGAACATTGCATTTGACAAATAAAAATTCATAGCCTATCTTAGTAAAGCAAGTCCAAGACTAGGCGTCATCTACAACTGCCCTCTAAGTTTCAACCTAGTTTTAGTTTCCAAATATATGGTCTATCTCAATAAAGCATATCCTAGACTAGGAGTTATCTACAATGGCCTTCTAAGCTTCAAGTAAGTTTCAGTTCACAAATATATGGTCTATCTCAGTAAAGCACATCCTAGATTAGGAGCCATCTACAATGGCCTTCTGAGCTTCAACCAATGTAATTTTGTTCATTTGTCAAGTTACAACATCTCAAGCTAATGTCGACCATCTCAAGCATTATACTCAAAAGAGTAATCTTTGTTATACAAAACTCCCACTGAGTTCATATCAAGTGCAATGGTAAGCTATTTCATGAGAAAGAATTGCTGGAATATAATTTTTAGCACATTTGAGAATTTAAAGAAATATTTTTTTTGAAGCAAGAGCTCACTAATGATTCAAGGTTGGAACTAAACAATACTAATCAGGCTTGACATAGATTCAAAATTCAATTTAGTAGATTGATATGGCAGAAATCAGAAAATAATCACTAGAGCTAAACTAGTGAAATGATTTAGCCTTAACAATTTCAATTCAAGTTGGGTAGTTTTAAAGGCTAGTCATGGCACAAGCTAAGCTACATATGTAGATATATGATAGAGAAGGCTTGGTGGAGAAAGCATGACTGGATATAACCATAGACAAAGATAATGGATAAAGCTTTAGAATATATAGAAATGAGCTCAAAGGATAAAGATGACCAAGAGAGCACTTAATGGATTGAGGGCAAAGGAACAAGTTTTCATCAAAACCACTCAAATCCAAAGAAACTTAGGAATTTTGGGAAATTCTCACTCTAAGTCCAAAAGAAAGAGCAAGTGTTCTATATGACAATGATCATGGTGAGAAGACACAAAAGAACCGAAGATTTGCAAATAGAATGTCAACTCTCAAGAGAAACTTATTACAAACTTCAAAAACTCAATAATTTAAATTTCTCCCTATTCTCATCCTTAGCCTATGTATGCATTTTTGTCCAAATGTCTTTGCCTTTGACAATGAATTCATCAAGATATTTGAGAAAGAAACTAAATGGGAATAAAAGAAGAGAAATATTAACATGGATAATTTTATTGAAGTTTTAGTCAAATTAGGAGCATTGAAAATTATCCAAGTCAATTGAGAAAGGATTTCACGAAGCCATGCTATAAATGAAACTTGCAAGATCTTATGAACACATATATAGCAAAGCAAGCCAAAAAAACTAGCCATTTAGTGATTACATTGATTTGTATTATGTCAGGCTATCTTAAAAGCACTAATAAAACTAGAGGTATCACAAGCTGAGTCATACTATATCAAAATGACAATGTGAAGGCTACAAGATAAATTAAGCATGGAAAATATTGAAAGCTCCAAATTGAATAAATTTAAGTTCAATACATATTTGAAAATTGCATTTGACAAAGAAGGATACATGGCCTATTTTAAAAGAGCAAGTTCTAAACTAGGAGCCATCTACAATTGTCCTCTAAGCTTCAACCCAATTTTTGTTTACAAATGGATGGTCTATCTTAGTAAAGCACATTCTATACTAGGAGCCATCTACAATGGCCTTATAAGCTTCAACCAATTGAATTTTGTCACTTTACAGCAATCCTAAAGACTAGGTCCACAGACCAATCTAGAACTCTACAAGCATTCTTTTTAAAGATCACCTCAAGAACATCATCAATTAATTGAGAGATTGAGAGCAGGTTGTATTTGAGCCTATTTACCAGGGCCACATCCTTAAGCAAGAAGTTGTCATTCACCCGAATTGTGACCTTTGCCATGATGGTACTGATAGAAGCATCCCCAAATGTGATCAATTCGTTGCCAGATGCATGAGTGAGGGAGGAGAATCATCTTGAATCTTTGATCATGTATCGAGAATATCTAGAGTCCACTAGTCACATGTTCTCCTTCCTCACTCGCCGAACCTACAACACATGACAAGAAGCCATCGATGTCTCAATACAGGGATTAGTAATATAAGAATTAGGAATTCAATACTGAGAGACACACAGTGAGTAGGAATAATAGCACTAGTCTTCAAGCTGCCACATGAGCTCTACCAAACTCCCCATGGACCCTTGCTTAGGCCTAACAAAAACCTAACACTCACATTGTCTAGTAGGTACTTGTGGACCTATCCTACATTCATGATAACTAGGCCCTGGATGAGAAGCTGATCTGAACCCATCAAAGAAGTCCTCTACAAATCTAGGTCTTTTTGAAGATCTAGAAGCACTCTGGGCTACATGAGCATGCTTAGATCTAAGGGCTATCTCTCTATCCCTCTTCTCCTTCTTGGCCCTCCTGAAGTAGAACAGATACAAATGCACATCTCTCTCACAATGGGCGCAATGGTACTTGACTTGATGATGAGTCTCACCTGAAGCATGAGAAGCACTTACTGTGATAGAGGGACTCTGTGCAAAACTAGTAGACTTGAGGACAATCTTCCCTGGCTCAGTAACTATCTCGAATAGGCCATATTCTCCAAAGCTCTAACTACCTTAGGAGTATTCTTCTTGCATACTCTAAGACATTGAAACCTAGACCTTTATTCTTGACACTCACCTTGGACTGGTCTAGGATCATATTGAGGTTTTTCTTGCCACTTGAGAACCCCTATAAGATTTTGGTATGTGGATTATGATTTTGCTAGAGATTTAGATAAGAGAAGATCTCTTACTATTTATATATTTGCTGTTGGAGGCTCTACCGTAAGTTGAAAAGCTTGTCTACAAACTACTATTGCTCTTTCAACCACTGAAACTGAGTACATGGTTATTTCAGAAGCCTGTAAAGGAGTTGTTTGGCTAAGAGGTCTATACATTGAGGTTTGTAGAAGTACATGTTGCGTCAATATCCACTGTGATAGTCAGAGTGCTATTTTGTCTTATAAAATACCAAATGTTCCACGAGAGAACAATGAACATTGATATCATATATCACTTCAATAGAGGAGTTATTTCTCAAGGTGATATTAAAGTTTGCAAGATCAATACTCATGATAATTTAGCTGATATGGTGACAAAGCTAGTTCCTACTACTATGTTTGAGCTCTACTCAAATTTGGTTGGTATTATTCATCAGTTCTTTCAGACGTTTGATACTCAAGAAATGTTTTACAAGCTATTCAAGAAGCTCTTTACTTTTTTGCTACAGGTGGAAGTTGGCTCAAGGTGGATATTATTATATTTCGTGATCCGAATATGGTCAGTCTGACCACTTGAAGAATTCAATCATGTTTTGCTCAAAGATATATTGTAACTAGTATGATTGGTTGGCAGTTATGATTGGGATTATCTTCATGTCCGTGATGGACACTGCACCGATTTGCATCATCATGGTGTCAAAGGTGTTTATGCTGACTGAAGTCAAATGTGGCTACTCGAGGTGCTTCTGACTACAACTCTTTACTATTATCATCTAATACTCTATTTCGTCTTCGAGTAGGTTATTGTTCCAGTTTTCGAGTAGGTCTCTATTTCGATTGCCAATTAGGACTCTATTCCTTCCTTATCTGGGACTCTTGTTCCTAATACTATTTATCCCCTGAAAGCTTTATGATAGAAAGCACGCATAACACAAGTTATCTATACATGTACTACGCCAAGAGCATTATGTAACTTCTCTCTCATATAGTGATTTCGTTGATTGTGCATCTGTGGTTTTTTTCTATAAGGGTTTTTTACATTAAATCCTTGTCTCATGATCCTAATTATTCTTCATTATTTTTCATATCTCGTCATACATTTTCTAACAATGATAATGCCGATGAATATATGAGATGATGGGGTTGACGATGACTATGAGATGCTTTATGGCTTGGTTTCCTTCTTCCCTTATCCTCTTAGTCCTTACTCCCTTCCCTTTCCATGGCAAAAATATGCAAAGCATTAGCCATGAATCAAGAAAGGAGATGAGAAGTAGAGGGATGAGCTCACCTTGGCCAAAATGAGCAAATGCAAATGGCCTACCTGGCCGTGGTACTTTGGGTAACATGTGAGGCTTCTCTCCTAAGGAATCCATAAATTAATTTTATTTTGTGAAATATAAATCCTGGTTTAATTGAGAGAGTGCCAACTCAAGGAACACCTTGCATTTTGGGTAAAATGGTAAAAGCACTTCCTATGGCATTTTGGTAAAAACTTGGATGGTTGAATGATATTTTTGGTAATTCATTGGAGCTCCCCAAAGTCGATTTTGAAATATATTTAAATCTGAAAACATTTTTCTTGGAGGACCCTACTTTGTTCTTTTCGGTTTTAAAGTAGATAGGTGTTATTTTGTAAAATGTCCAAAGCATAAGGGTCTTTATGCAAAGTGGCTGAAATCTAGACCTTTTGTACAAACTAATTTATGAAATTGTTTATTTTTAAGCCAAAATGTTTTCCTTTTCATTGGAATGCTCTTTCTGTTAAAATTATGCCTAACTGGTCGGTGCAGTTCTGGCAGTAAGCGGGTTTATTATTTAAGCCAAAAATATTTTCCCTATTTGTTTGGAATACTCTTTCTATTAAAATTATGCCCAACTAGTCGGTGCAGTTCTAGCGGTCAGCGGGAATCCAGGGAATAGATTATTTTGAAAATTATTTATACTTATGAATTGTCTCAAATTAAAACATTTGCCTCCTATAGAAAAATGTGTACCCCAAAAGTGCACATACATTTCCTTTTTATAATTAACTTTTGCAAAACTTGATCCCTATAGAGAAAGGCTGATGCAATGCAATTGATGCCTAGAGGGAAGCTATGTAAAGATTACCTAGGTTCCTGTTCTATAACTAGTTAGCACCGAACGATGGAGTGCACAAACGAACAACTAATGAACGAGCAATCGAACGCAATGCACGAGAACAACTATAGACAACTAGGGTTTTGCCAACATTGTGGCTCGACCAGCACTACTATCTAGCTTGCGTGATTGAGTCAGCAGTCCGACTCAACCTAGGTTAGGTTAGATCATTACAAGTATCAACTCATTAAAAAAACACAGTAACAACTCACTGAGAATGGGTAGCAAATCACTAAAAATCGAGTAACAACTTACTAAGAAGGTGTGGTAACACACTGGGGACTTTAATTCTCTCTACTAGCAACTGTTGTTAGATAGGGATGACAACTATATATTTAGAAATTCAAATTTTATCATGTCTCTATAACATATACAATATAGATCTAGTTTTATCGACCTTGTCGTATAAATCAATAACAGTTCAAATGAAATTCAAATTGGACACTCAACGCCCTGCTCATTTCGGCCTGAGCTTCTGGTTTCTGGCTTATTTTTCACTATTCATGAATTTCGTCTTTTTCTAAACTTTTGGCTTTTTTTGAGCTTTTTTGCTAGTTCTTTTTTTCTGTATTTGTTTGTATTATACGTGGTGGGCTAACATATTTTTTATTTTTAAATTGTTTAAATTTAATTATGCTAAATAAGCCACTATCAGTAACAATGTAAAATAAACTAGCTATAGTAAAAATTAAGCCATAAGTCAGGTTTATTCAGTCCAAAGAAGCACAGCGTTCAGTTGCGGATCTACAGGGTATGCCGGGTGGGCCCCGGCATACCCTGTGGCGGTGGGACCCAGCCGAAGTACCGGGCACATGACGCGCCGCTCGATCGGTCGATCCGATTCCTCAGCGAGACGGTTCCGATTCCTCAGCGAGACGGTTCCAATTCCTCAGCGAGACGGTTCGCCTTAGCGGCTTTGCCTCGCCTGTCGCACGCGTGACGCGCCGCTCGATCCTCAGTGAGACGGTTCGCCTTCGCCTCGCCTGTCGCACGCGTGACGCGCCGCTCCGCTCGATCCTCAGGCCTCAGCGTTCGAGTTGTTCGATCATTCGCCACCGCCGCATGACAGAATAAACTGCATGAGAGACGTCGTCACTCATCAGGCGAAATCAATAAGGTAATCAACTTTTTCGTTTTTCAGTTGTTCTGGTGTGAGCATGACTTGCATCCAAAGCTTCATTTTGCTCTATTTGCATGAATTTTCTGGAGTATAATTCTTCAAAACATTTGGTCAGAAAATAAAAATAAGCACATGCTGTGTTTTTCGATCTTGTAAGCTAAAAGTGGAATGGTCATTGTTTCCAGATATTGTTGTTTTAGGTAAAACCATAAGAACATAGTCACAGATCTTGAAGATCTTGCATAGTTGCATTACTTCTATAACAGAAACATATGGCTAAGAAAAGTTCTAGCATTCAAATTTCAAAATGATATATAATATTCTTTATTCTCTTGCAGGGCCGGAGCAATTGTTTTTTTGGAATTGTTTAGTTATGAAGAGAAGCGGAGACATTGCATCTCTTTTTCAGAAACATGCAGCCAAGAAGGCGGCGATTGCTACTTCAAATCCTGCCCCATCTCCGGTTGAAACTGTGGCGGAAAAGCAAACTCAAGAGCAAGAGAGAGTAATTGATAAAATTGTGAATCCTATGCCCCCGCCACCGCCACCGGTTTATGACATTAATCGCCTTCCACATGATCCAGGTGATAGACAACCCATTGAAAGTTATTCTGTTAATGATCAAGATGCAATTCGAAGAGCATATATTATTAAAGGTCCATTCCGACCTTATACACGTGATTTTCCAAAAAGAAAGATTGGAGATAGAGATCGTCAATTCAATTTTGTATGGTTTTCATAAACATGAGGAGTGGCTTGAATATAGTATCAAGAAGGATTCTGTATTTTTCTTTATATGCTACTTGTTTAAGAAGGGTACCGGGTCAGATAAATTTACTGTTGGTGGCTGGAGAAATTGGAATATAGGCGAGAAAGCACTTCTCAAACATCTGGGTTCTAAGGCACATAATGCAGCTCAAGAGAGATACATTGGCTTTAAGAATCCCAAGGTAGCAATTGGTTATCACATTGAGAAGTGGACTGATGATGATCTTCGTCTTTACAAGAAAAAAAGTTGACTTATTCACTTAGATGTATCAAGTTTCTTTTGCATCAAGGATTGGCATTCCGTGGACATGATGAAAGTGAAGAGTCTAGCAACAGAGGGAACTTCCTTGAACTTTTGAAGTTTCTTGCAGGAAACAGTGAAGAAGTGAGCAAGTATGTTTTGAACAATGCTCTAGGTAATTGCACCTTAACTAGCCTAATGATACAAAAGCAAATTATTCACTGTTGTGCCATAGAAACTAGAAAGAAAATAATTGAAGAACTTGGTGATGAGCCTTATGCAATTTTAGCTGATGAGTCTAGTGACATATCACATAAAGAACAACTAGCTCTTTGCTTGCGTTATGTTGATAAATTGGGAAGGCCATGTGAGCACTTTATTGGAGTTGTTCATGTAGATGATACTACCTCTTTATCACTTAAGGATGCAATTAAAGCTTTACTTGTTAGTCATGGCTTGACTATGGCTCAAATCCGTGGTCAAGGTTATGATGGGGTTAGCAACATGAAAGGAGATATTAAAGGGCTGAAAACATTGATCATGCAAGAGTCACCTTCTGCTTATTATATCCATTGTTTTGCATATCAACTCCAACTAGTTCTTGTTGCTGTTGCTAAGGGCAATACTGATTGTGTGATTTTTTTTATCAAGTATCTCTCCTGCTGAATATTGTTAGAGTTTCTTGTAAGCGCCATGGCATGCTTCGAAATGCTAGGCTTGAGAATATCAAGAAAGCACTTGATTGTGGTGAACTTGAATCTGGGAGTGGATTAAATCAAGAGATGAGTTTGCCTAGGCCTGGTGAGACTCGGTGGGGCTTTCATTACAAAACTGTATGCAACATCATTATTATGTATTCCACAATCCATAATGTACTCATAAATTTTGGTGATGATACTGCACATAAGGCCGATTGGACAAAAATACATTTTGTGCTTGGAGCATTTGAGACATTTGAGTTTGTTTTCTTTGCACACTTAATGTTTGTTATTCTTGGATACACAAATGAATTATCCGAGTGTTTGCAAAGAAGGGAGTAAGATATTCTTAATGCAATCTTACTTGTTAATGTGGCAAAGAATAGAATGCAACAATTGAGGTCTGATGGTTGGGATAAGTTCCTTGAGAGAGTCACTTCGTTTTGTGATAAACATGATGTTGAAGTTCCCGCTATGGACGGTGATTATGTGCCTTATGGGAAATCAGCAAGGTACGCTCGAAACCAAACAAATGATGATCACTTCAGAAGAGAAGTATATATTGGTGTCATTGATCAAATTAGCCAAGAGCTTGATAATCGGTTTGATGAGGTTAATATGGAGTTGCTCTCTTGTATGTCGGCCTTCAATCTTTTCAACTCATTTGCTTCTTTCGATGCACAGAAGGTACGTAGACTAGCTGAGTTCTACCCTAAAGAGTTCTTGAGCAATTATTTGCTAAAACTTGAATTGCAACTTGGTAATTATATTGATGACATGAGACAAGCTGATAGTTTCAAAGATCTAGACAATCTTGTTGATCTCTCAGTTAAGCTTGTTGAAACAAAGAGGCATAAAGTGTATGATATGGTTTACATGCTTTTCAAATTGGTTTTGCTTCTACCAGTGGCAACAGCAAGTGTTGAAAGGGTATTTTCTGCAATCGTTTTTAGTGAAAACAAAGTTAAGAAATAAGATGGACGATAGTCTTTTGGATGATTGTCTAGTCACATTCATTGAGCGGGATATTTTCTTTGAAGTGGATGAAGATGATATAATCGAGACTTTCATGTCCTTTAGAAAGCGTAGGCCAAAAAAGTCAGATAAGTAGTATTGTAAGTATTTTTTATGAATATTTGAGACTATTAGTGTGGTGTTTGAACTATTTATATTGTAAGTTGTGCAAGTTTCCAACTTAATCCTTGAATTTAAGACTTATCATATTATTTAGTGCCTGTATACCGAATTACGGTGCAAAATTTACAATTATTTACCGAATTGGCAAATGGTTTTATCGAATTGCATATAAAAAGTTTGGTGCGGTATACCCTTTGATAAAATCCTGGTTCCGCCACTGACAGCATTAGTTGAAGATATATAATCGTTTAAAGGTAAAATAACGAAAAGTATACGTACAAATTGCCCCGGGCAACACAACACAAGCGTTATTATTTGCACGACTAGACCCGTAGTGTTATTAGTTGTACGACGCCCCATGGATGAAATAAGTGAAGTTCTGCAGCCTGCACTTCGCCAGATGGATTGGAAGGAGCAGCTCGCGGTCGTGCGCAGCGCCTAACACGCTACCAGGCGTGTTGAAGCATTATTGTATAAAATTTATAGAAACGGCTGGAACGCGATAGAATAATTAATCTCAACACGAGCAAATAACACAATGCAAAAGCCTAATTTTTTAGCACAGGCCCTCAAAACATTTGCGGGTTCGAATCCCAGCTCGCTCGTTTCCTTGTGTGTCTTGTGTTGCCACGTATACACTGTGGCATGCTGGCACGCGTGGTTCTCACCGTTTTTTACTGTAGACTGAATAGTGAGCACGCCTACACAAGAAAACTCCCTGTCTCTGCAGAGGTTATTGAGCTTCACCATTGTGCGAGCTATCCATTTAGATTACCGAGAGCTATCCTATGGCACTGCTCAGTTTGACTCAAATAAATTAGTTTATAACTATAATTATACTTAGCTAGTTGAAGATAATGATTTATTTAGTGTAATTAAATTTAAAAAAAAATTAGAAATAAAAAAGTTAACTCATTACAGATAATGCAAACAAATAAAAAAACAAAAGCAAAAAAATAAAAAAGTAGAAAAGATAAAATTAAAAAATAGTGAATTGGAAGCTGTAAACTGAAACAAGCAATACTGAGATCATTTGATAGTGTCCCATCTTACATACAACGTACATGTTTAATGAAAGACGTGCGTGCATGTTCTATGTAAAGTGACTGAGCAGAGTCCTCCGTCTTAATCTCAAAAAAAAAAAACCCCACTCCATCTCTGTAAAAACTTGCGGTGACCTCTTAACAGATAGCCTTCTCTTTCAGCGGCCACCAGCGTCCGGACACCGAGGCAACCTCCCAAATGGCTTCCTCCCTCGCCGTCTTCCACCCCAGCGGCAACCTAGCCGCCACTCGCCGCCAACAGAACCCCGCCCACTCGCGCACTTTCCTCCTCCACCTCCTCCAGCCGACGGCGGCTGCGTCGCCCCACCGCTCCCGCAGGTTCGCTGCCGAGGTACACCCGAAATCTGTACTCATCGCCATCAAAGAACCTCAGAGTATGACGCGTTCTGTTCTAGGACTCCCCAGTTCTCCATCGGCGGCGCTGACACCACTGGCGGCGGCGGCGGCAACGGCAGGGCTAGGGGAGGGAGCGTCGACGTCGCCGCGGTCGCCTCGGTGCTGCGCGACGCCAAGACGGCGGACGATGTGGAGCTCTTGGTGAAGGATTTCCTCGACGGCGACGAAGAGCACCTGCCCCTCCAGGTGTACACCTCGGTGATTCGGGGGCTCGGCAAGTTGAAGCGCCTCGACGCCGCCTTCGCCGTCGTGGAGCATCTCAAGAGAAGGGGTGGTAGCCTCAACCGGTTCGTGTACAATTGCTTGCTAGGCGCGGTCAAGAACTGTGGGGAATTTGGGAGAATTCAGGATGTTCTTGCAGACATGGAAGCACAGGGGGTTCCCCCAAACATCGTGACCTTCAACACTCTGATGTCCATTTACGTTGAGCAAGGGAAGATTGATGAGGTCCGCAGGATGTACGATGACATTGAGGGCCGTGGGCTGGTGCCGACCGCCGCGACATACTCGACGGTCATGTCGGCCTACAAGAAGGCCGGTGATGTGTTTGCCGCGCTCAAGTTCTTTGTCAAGCTCAGGGAGAGGCACAACAAGGGTGAGCTGACGGGGAATCTTGAAGATTGGGAGCGAGAGTTTGTCAAGTTTGAGAAGCTGGCTGTTCGCGTATCTCATGTGGCGATGCGGCGGTCACTTGTGGGTAGGGAGAATCCGGCCGGTGAGGTGCTGAAGGTTCTTCTTGCCATGGATGAAGCTGGGGTGAGGCCAGACAGGAGCGACTATGAGCGTCTCGTGTGGGCGTGCACAGGAGAGGAGCATTACACCATTGCCAAGGAGCTGTACCAGAGGATCCGTGAGTGCAATGGGGAGATCAGCTTGTCAGTGTGCAACCATCTGATATGGCTGATGGGCAAGGCCAAGAAGTGGTGGGCAGCTCTTGAGATTTATGAGGATTTGCTGGACAAAGGCCCAAAGCCGAACAACTTGTCATATGAGCTGATCATGTCGCATTTCAATATTCTTCTCAATGCTGCGAAGAGAAGGGGCATTTGGAGGTGGGGTGTCAGGCTGCTTGACAAGATGCAAGAGAAGGGCTTGAAGCCTGGAAGCAGAGAGTGGAACGCTGTCCTTCTTGCGTGCTCTAGAGCAGCTGAAACATCAGCTGCAGTGGATATATTCAAGAGAATGATAAATCAGGGGTTAAAACCCGATGTAGTCTCCTATGGAGCATTGCTAAGTGCACTTGAGAAAGGCAGGTTGTACGATGAGGCACTAAGAGTTTGGAAGCACATGTGCAAAGTAGGTATTAAGCCAAACTTGCATGCATACACAATCTTGGTGTCAATTTACATTGGCAAGGGCAACCATGATATGGTAGATGCTGTTCTTCGTGATATGTTGTCAGCAAAGATAGAACCAACTGTTGTAACCTTCAACGCGATAATTAGTGCTTGTGTGAGGAACAATAAGGGCGGTGCTGCTTTTGAATGGTTCCACAGGATGAAATTGAAGAACATTGAGCCAAATGAAATTACATATCAGGTGTTGATTGAAGCTCTTGTACAAGATGGTAAACCGAGACTTGCCTACGAGATGTACATGAGGGCCTGCAATCAAGGGCTCGAGCTTCCTGCAAAATCATATGACACCGTAATGGAGGCATGCCAAGCTTATGGTTCCCTTATTGATCTAACTACTTTGGGTCCTCGCCCTGCAAAGAAAGTAGAATCCATCAAGATAGAGAGCAAAATTTCAAGTACTTCTCACATTGACGATCTTCCTAGCAGCACAAAGCATTTTGGTGGCACTGGAATATATAGTTTATACAGATACAAAATGGCAAAGTGGATCATGTAACACACTTCTTCCTCTTGTCTGCCCCCCAAACTCACTCCCACATCCAAAACAGCCCGAGATGTGTTTGTAAGCTGCCTAACTTATAAATGTTTGTACAATGGTCATTTTGTTAATTATTTTATGAAAAATAGAAGGAAAATTTTAATGGACTTCGAGCAGTGCTTTTGCTTATCTGCAATACTTCCTATTGCTTGCACTAATCTGTTGAATTGATCCCTGTAACTAGTGTTAATATTTCTCAAAAAACTTCATATCTATCCAATGTTTTGCATTTCTTGCTTTTAGTCTGCAATTAACTTCTACATATGCACAGGATCCTTTGCACATGCATGCACCTAACCATATGAATTACGTACTGTTCAAATTAATATTTAATTGTCAATGCGTTATCTTCACAGTATATCTATATTCTCAGTCACTCAGGGCCAAGGTTCCAAAAACCGGAACCGGAAGAAATCCCGGTCGGCGGCCGGTAACGGTAACCGGGCGGTTACCGGCCGGTTACCGAAAAAACCGGTCACAATTTGAAAATAAAAATTTGAATTTTGAGATATTTTGAAACCGGTAACCGGAAAAACCGGCCGGTAACCGGAAAACCAGAAAAAAAACCGGCCAAAATTTGAAAAATCAAAAAATCATACCGGCCGGTTTTTTGGTTACCGATCTCCACCGGTAAAACCGGTAACCAGCGGTTACCGGCCGGTAACCGCCGGGATTTTGAACCATGCTCAGGGCCCTTTCAAAACAAACTCTGGCTGAAAACTATTCAAACCTTGTGGCAGTAGAAGATAAACCTTTTAATTTTCTAACACTGTGCCAACAGATTAGTTGCTGATTAAATCAGAATGCCCCACTGCCTTATGATGTTTTAATCTATGTCCTTATCAATCTGGAATACTGAAAACCAAGGTTGCATTTCCCCTTTTCCAGGGAAATCATTGGTATGCTGGTTTTCGATGCATTTCCAATTAATGCACCTTTTCTTTTCGTTTTTCTATTTTATTCAATTTTTGTACATCTTAAACCTTTCACAATCCTTAATATCAATCCAGTGGTAACCAGCCAGTTACCGCCTTGAAATTCAACCCTGCGAACAACTTCATGGAGATCATGAAAATGCAAGTATATGTTCCCAAATTCCGCAAATATATATGTGATGTGTAGTGTAGATTTGGGATAATTATGTGTTGTCCAACAGGACCCCACACCCTTTATTTATAGTGTCAATTACAACCGAACTCTATTCTGACTCGACTCTAATCTGACTCATGCCAACACTCCCCTCAAGATGGTCCAAAATATCAATCATACCCGTCTTGTTACATATTGTAGCACCCTCCCTAGCACTTAACCCTTTAGTGAAGCAATCAGCCAATTGTTCACTAGACTAGACGTATTGCAGCTTCAGCATCCTGCCATCCAGCTTCTCTTTGATAAAGAACCTATTGATTTTAACATTCTTGGTGTGGTCATGTTGTACCAGATTGTTAGCAATATTGATCGTAGATTTATTGTCACAATGCAGTACCAAGGGGCCACTCCTCAACACCCGAAGTTTAGACAATAGACCCTTCATCCAAATCATCTCACTCAAGCTCAACACTATTGCTCTATACTCTGCCTTAGAAGTAGATTGAGCCACAACTTTCTGCTTCTTACTCCTCCATGACACAAGGTTACCACCCACAAAGACACAATATCCAAATGTCGACCTCCTATCTTTTACACTACTCGCCCAATCAGCATCACAATATCCTTCCATATTCAAGTGTTGATTCTTCCTGAACCAAAGGCTTTTCCCAAGGTTACTCTTCAAATACCTTAGGATCCGATAAACAACTTCCATGTGCCCTGTTCTGGGATCATTCATATATCGACTTACCACACTCACTGCATATGAACAAGGAGAGTGATAGTCGAGGGGAAGAAGTTGTTGTGGGGACAATTCTGTGCCCCGAGCCCAAGCTTAACGAAATGTGCGAGAGATGTGATAGCCCCAGAAGAACTCAGGTGTATCAGCGAAGGCGCTTTGGGAGACAAGGGAGAAACACCTAGCACCTTAGTCGTTAGTGGAGCGAGCACTACCAAAGGAGCAACAATAGCAGGAACAACTACAACCTGAACAACCAGCCTTTGATAAGTCTCCTTGTCAATTGGATCACCAGACTCGACATATAGTTTGTGATTCCTATCAATAGGCGAAGTAATAGGGTGACACCTAAGCATACCTGTTTCTACCAACAAATCAAGGGTGTACTTCCTTTGAGAGAACTATCCCTTTTGAAGACCGAGCAATCTCAATTCCATGGAAGTATCGAAGAGGTCTAAGATCCTTTACCTCAAATGCTTCTCCGAGTCTCTCCTTCAAACACTAGATTTCTTCACTGTCATCACCCGTGATCACAATATCATCAACATAGTCTACTAGTATAGTGATATGTGATCCTTTATGCCTGTAAAACACTGTATGATCCCCATTGCACTGAGAATATCTCGTACCACAAACTGCACATCTGAATATGTCAAACCATACTCATGGAGACTGTTTCAGGCCACATAAAGTCTTCTTAAGCTTACACACATTTCAAGTGGTCTACTTATTCTCAAAGCCAGGGGGTATCTCCATATACAACTCCTCTTGTAAATGTCTATGTGAAAACACATTCTTTACATCCAACTAATGTAGAGGTGACCCAAAATTAACAACACAAGAAAGCATCGTCTTTACTGTGCTCATCTTCGCTACTAGTGCAAAAGTCTCATCATAGTCTGTCTCATATGTATGACTATAACCTTTTGCAACCAACTTCACCTTGTATCTACCCGCATTACCTTTAGGAGTTTGTTTCACTGTCAAGACCAACTTGCATCCCACTACTCTCTTTCCTACTTGGCAACTCGTCAATCCCTTGGAATAGGCACTATTTGGAGCGATGCAATGAATGCTTTGCATGCATGTGAGATATGGGAATATGAGATGAAATTTGCAATATACTGCTCAAGGCCATACTAGGGTGGAGGCTTTTTGGCATTAGCTCTAATTGCTCTATGTTGTGCAAAAGGTAACTCTAAATGAGAGGGATTAGAGGGAATATTACCACTTGCCCTAGGGTGGGCAATGAACTTGATGGAGAGAGACTCGAGAAGGGATTTGGGACCGGATCAACTGGAATGGCTGGATGTGACATCTGTGCGTTGCAACGGAGTTCTAAAAGAAGATGACACATATTATCAAACGTGACCAAAATCATAGAATGAACATTAAAAAGTGGTAGATATCTTATCTTCAAGAGTGAGGTCGGTGCGGTCGGATCCATCGTTGCCGAGATCACCGCTCTGGATTTGCCCTCCTTGACCTTGTCGGCTTCGTGGTTCTTTCTCACCTCCGGTGGTGTACACCTCATCCGAGCTGGTGTACTCTACCTCCCTGTTCGTCGTCTGTGCCGGTGTACTGCATGTCCCAGTCATCGACCTCACATTTTCGTTCCGTCGTCGTCCTCGGCATGCGAATTGAGCCAGCCGCTACCTCAGTCACCACCGCCTGGATCTCCTCAGGGCAGTGCCACCTTATGTCGTAGAGCCGTGACGCTATCTCGGTCATCGCCTCGTCGGAGATCAAATGAATGAGAACATTGGTTGTTAAAAAATTATTTAACAATAGTAAAGAGTTGCCTCCATGCCAATTTTCCATCAGCGAACTGGTGGCTGACAGTTGAGGTGGTTTCAAATTGGCGTTGTTAGAGAAGAATACTACACATGTTCTTATTACACTAATGAATTTGACAGAATGATTGGGTTGCAGAAGACAAAGAATTCATGGCGGGAGCTAGAGGAAGAAAGAAGTGCGACAGTCCTGGAAGGGCGAATAAACAGCGCTTTGCATTTTCTTTTTTCCCTTGTAACTTGTAAGAGGAACGACACACGTTTTTCACCATAGAGGCGGGAGACGGAGGAAGAAAGAACTATGACAGACGGGACGTGGGCTGTTGTCACAATTGGGCCGAGGAAACATCCGTACACCAAAACGAGCTTGACAAAGAGAGCCCGTACGTCAGCATGTGCAAAGAGAACATAAGCGGATGGTGAACGGACAAGCTCCCCTTTTATATTAGTAGAGATAAAACTCATTATTATATTTCTATAATTTATTTTGTCTTTTTTGAATTCTACACATTTTTGAATTATTACATTTTTTAAAATATTTTCGGGGCTGAAACGGGTTAGTTGTGCCTACCTAGCTCGTCGAGCTAAACAGACGCATGCTAGCACGGCACGAACCTCCACTAGGCCGTGCTTGGGACACCGCCTCGACCTACGGGCTGGCATGGCACGACCTGTTCAGGCTAACAGACTAAACGGGTTGTGCCTAATGAACCGTACTGAATCAAGCTTGTGCGTGGGCATTTGGATATATCTGGTGCATAGTTATGAAAACTAGACCGGACCACCAGTTGAACCAGAAAAAACTAGAACTAGAGACTATATTGACTCGGTTTTGCTTCAAAGACCGTCCATACAATTGGACTGGAAAAAACTAGACGAACCGGCCAGTTTTTACAGAACCACCGAACCCGGCGGTTTCAACTGAGCGGTTCTTGTTTAGAACAGAAATACCCTCATTCATAATATTTTGTTGCTATAGGTTTAGGGGTAAGATTGGAAAGGTGTGAATGTGAGTGCATTGAGCGAGCCCGAGCTATCGACTGCATTGTCTGCTCTGCCCTAGCCGGCTATTGCCCTCCCTCTCGCTGCCGCCGCACCCTTGTCACCGCCGAGATCATCTGGGCTGGGCGCGATGAGGACCTCATCCCGGACTCCGACCTCCGGGAGATCGACCTCTACTCTTTCCAGGTCGGACGCTCCTCCATTTGCCCAGTCCGGGAGCCGTGGGACCGCGCGCAGAGCTGCTGGGACAGGATCCTGGCACACGAGGGCAAGTCGGTGCTTGTCGTTGCGCACAATGCAGTTAACCAGTTGCTCGTTGCTACTTCGTTGGGTAGGTGCTTCTAGGTTTTGATTTGGATTTCGTAATGCCAAATTGCCAAGGGTGTGTTCAAAATTGATGTGTGGATCCTGGTGTTTGTGTTTAGGACTTGGCACAGATTACTTTCGGATTCTGCTCAAGAGCACTTGAGGCGCTAGTGTGCTAGATTTCACCCCCACAGACTAGTGGAGGCCCTCCCAAGAGTATGCCTTAACCGGCTTAAACCAGGTTAGTTTAACTTCGTTTGGATCATTCACTTTTGCTTTTTATGAGTAAAGATATTCTTTCAAACTGGACCTACTCCTTGCCTCTTTGTATTTGGTCGAGATATTGCTACTTTGCGAGATATTGCTACTTTATATCAACTTGTTGATTAAAGACATTTCGAGACAAGACAGAAATGTAGTAATCAAACAAATAAAACATGGGATTTAATCTTTTCGCCATGTTTGTATTTGGTATAGACCCTGAATTCTCCGGCTGCTGCAGGAATTTCTGGAGGAAGAAAGACGAGCAGGAGGATCAGTTTGGCCTGTCAAGGGGCTACACGGAACTGTCCTGAGGTATTGAACCCCGTTGCGTGTGCACGTGTTCCTGTCAAGGATGCTGCAGGCAGAAGGATTTGCTCGAGGCAAAGAAGTCCACCCATGAGACATGGTAAGAAGCTACAGCCAGTGACTTCTTTTTCCCATTCAGATTGCTCTGTGCTCATAAGTTTCTTTCCCATTGTATTATGTCCTATATATTCTTCTGATATGGCACTAGGCCTTAATGCGAGCCATTGATGATGAATTTGAAGAATTGAAGTTAACCTAGGTTCAGTACTGTAAGTGTCTTCTGCTGCTCTGCATTAGTTTTGCTATTGCAGCCTGATTCAAATACTCAGTCATGACTCTGTAGTCTGCAGTCTGGACATCTACATAAGTCTAGGTTCAATATTATGTCACTAGGGTACCGCAATGCAAGTGTCTTCTGCTGTTCTACAGTAGTTTTGCTTTTGCAGCCTGATTCAAATACTCAAGAGGCTGGACTCCAGAATAGCAGACTCTAGAACCTAGTGCATTGCAGTATTGAACTCTGGAGACTCTGGAGTCTGCAGTCTGGACATCTGCACAAGTCTAGAGTCTGAAACTCTGGCCATGTCACTAAGTCAAATACTCAAACAAATCATAGACATGTCACTAAGTCAAATACTCAAACAAATCATAGACATGTCCATGTCTACGAACAGGCAGTTCAACCAATGATCTTCGGTTTGAGTTTAATAACTATGGTCTGGTGTGGTGGTATTAGAAAGGAGGTAGCTTTGCATCGGTAGTCACGAGTTTTTTTGCAACGGCTAGATCCTAACCACTAATTTCTATGCGGCGGCATCTCTGAAATTCTTCAGCTTCCTTCCTACTCCTTCAGCATTAGCATCAACTATCAAGATCGCGCATACATGAAAAAACATCTATAAAAGTTGATTCATCTAGGGATCCGACTTGCAGCCGGATGGTAAAAAGTGGCGGTTGCACCCTCACCCACCCAAGTTTTTGAGTCCTAGGAGCGGCTCAAGTGCCCATATCTAGTTCCAGCCCAATTTATTTCATTAAAAACATTTATCTACAGAAAAAAAACATTCTTCATGCAAAGCAACATATATGGAATTTATACACAATGCTGCCATGGACTAGTCTCAAATGCCATTTGGCATCCCTAATAGAACAACCATTTGTGGAAGACCAACACACACTTCTTCCACCACATAAACAGTTACAAGTTCTACAGAAACAAACAACATTGTGTGCGATTAGCTCCTCTCTCTTTTCTTTGTTTCAGCGATCTCTCTTATGCCACACCTTCCAGCACATGGGTGAACACAAATAAATACAGAAGTAAAATCCCCAAAACAACCAAGCCCCCATGTATACCTTGTATAAGATGTTAAAAAGGTTTGAATAGTGCTTCCATGCTTTTTTCCCTCTAATAGGCTCGCACAAATCCTAAAGCACTTTAAAAGGGTAAGTAGCACCCATCCACCCTTAATTCATGCTTTAATATTTATGCAATTAAGCATAGAATCACCTCCCAAAAGGTTTTTAACTGGCCCAAATCCGGTCCAATCTATCCACGCTCTTCCTCCCACAGTCCAGCTGTTCAATGTTCCTCTTCGGCCTCTCAAAGAAGTCAACACTTCTCCTGGATTTCTCAATATGATCGAATGATATATTTAGTTTGTCCATCTTCTCAACATTGCTGTATCTATGCTCAGTACTTCTCATCCTATCTCGGGTTGGCTTTGATTTCCCCCTTCGGTCTGTGCTCTTTCGTGAGGGTTCAAAGCAATCAACGCTCTTCCGCGATGGTTCAATCTGATCCACACTTTCCCTCCAGGCATGCCTATGGGATGGTGACTTCTCTACTCTGTGTACAAACTTCTTGAGGTGTCGAAGATACTCTGGGAAGAGCTCCAAGTCACAGTGCTTCCCACCCCTGAGCCACAAAGGCTCATATTTCTCTTTGCAAAGTTCCCATAGTTGCTTACCATGAGACCAATCCACTACTTCATCAGCAGTTCCCTACAGATCGGGTAAAAAAAAAAGCTAAGAAGACAACCAAATAACATTTAGAACACAATAATAATGCAGCTAAACGAGGTTAGAAGCAACTAAACCAACAAACATTCAGGTTTACATGCATGGTTATGCACTACGTTCCTTCAATGAAATTGACAGTTCCATCTAATGGAAATTGAATACAAATCCCTGCACAGTTTCCATATAATATGCATGCATAACAGAAGTACACACTATTCGTATGCAACAGAAAACATAGTTCAGACCACATAAATATCCTTCCTAACATAGTTCAGACCCCTGCTTTTCTATGTATATAGGCTTGAAAACTAAAAGATTGTCGATACTAGCTGCTAATAAATCAAGTAAAAGCCCTGCGTTATGTATGGACTGAGCCTGAGGTACTAAATGGCTAAGTAAAAGCCCAGCTTACATAGAATATCTAACACCAACGCGATTAACCGGCCTTGTATAGTGTAACTGTACCAGCTATTCAAATAATCGGCAAGTTCAACACGACAGTATTCCCGCCGACAGCTCCAACTTTTCGTGTGGACATCATTCGTAGCTCGGTTTCCTTCGAATACCATTCACACAATCGGATTGGGAAATAAGACTGAATGGATGGTTTTCCATGGAACCTGCGAACTAGGGCGGTTTACTTTGGAGCGCTTGGAGAACATGTAGCGAAGCGGCATTGTTCCCCTAGGCGTTAGACGCTAGTCGGGTGGTAGACCGGCGCCTAACGTCTAATCGGGCGCCTAGGCGGCTGTCTAGACGGGCAAAATTGGCTAGGCGCCCAAGGCGGGAGGCTGGCGTCTAGCACCTAGGGGAACACTGCGAACCGGAGAAAACAAGGGTGGACAGGGGGCCACAATTCTTGCCCTAGCCCAATCAGCCCCATTTCAAACACCTTAAGGAAGCCCTAGCTCCCAAGTCTCGAACCCACGCATCATGGCCGCCGCTCCGCTTCTCACCTTGTATGCCCTAACAAAACTTGGTAAGAAGATATCGCGAGAAATAGTAGTTGTCGCCAGCTATAGCTCAACTCCACGTACTCAACTCTGTGCGAGAAGGACGTCAATGGTAGCACACCAGTAGCTCGAGCTCCTCAATGGCGCGAGGCTCGACAGAGTCTCGAGTCCCCACTTCAAATCGATCTCCTAGGCTGTGGCGAGTGTTCGGCAACAGCAGCAGCTTTGCATTGAGGGTTCGACAAGCAACATGTTTAATAGTTGTTTCCTTTATTGTATAATGTCTGGTTGTAACATCATGTCTTCATTTTGGTTTGTTCTTGGTTTGAAGCATGGAGATTGGATTCTACAGCGCTTGATCGAACTGGATTCTACAACATTTGATCGAAGGAACCTAGCCGAAGGAAAGAAAGACTTGGGCAAACTAATAAAATGTTAGTATCTTGAAAATAGGCAGTTCAACCGATGAACTTCCAGTTGTACTGATGAATTGCCAAACTGGTGGCTTGGCTGGTTAGATCACCTCTCTAAGAAAATTATCCTCGCTACCACACGCCGATGAGCATCGACTGTATTGGCTAAACCGCAATGAACATGTTCTCTGTGGCAACCTTACCATGGGGGAAAGGTTTGTCTAGCAACGTACCATATGATGGGGATTGCCCAACAGTGGTACTACCAGCTAGAACATTAAGGCATGCCAACATGGCCACGCTTAAGGACTACATACATCTCTGCTTTGAACCTTCCATCCGGAATAAAACTCAGCTTGACTGCAACCATGGAAGATGGAAGAGTACCAGGAGCAATACCTGAACCTATTGTGACATGTTGATTTGCTGGCACCACAGCAACAGATGCAAAATTGTATGGCCAGGCGATGGACCCCCTTCGCACGACCATGAGCTTAGACACAGCCTATGAGATGTCCCAGGTGGTCCCTTGCATCCTAGATGAACCAACCAACTTCCCTGCTCATCCTAGGAAACCACCGACGATGACAATGGAGGGGGACAAGAGTGAATGCTCTCAAGCACAAGCTGTGTTTCAAGCTGGGGAGAAATATCATGGTGCCCATGCGTGTGACGCACAAGGGTTTTGTTAAATATCATCCGGATATTTTCTTCCTAACTATTATCCAGATTTAGAATCATTGGATTAGAGATCTAATGGCCATAAATTCTCTCTCCTCCCCTTTGAATTCTACCCCTCCACCTTGAAAAAAAAACTCTCCTCTTCAAAAACAAGGGCCCCTTGATCTCAAATTTAAAAGTCACAAATTTGGATGATAATTAGAAAGAAAACATTTGGGTGATGCCTAGACACTCCCGATGCACAAAGAAGGCGGTGGCAGCAGCAATCAATCAGATTTGTCTAGTTTGTTGGGCTATGCTCGAGTTGTTACCTTATCTATTAGTTTACGTAATATTAGTTTCTATATTTGTTAGATATTCCTATGAGAAGGGGCTTTGCTATCCTTTAGATAAAGAAAATATAAAAATCTCCCCTGTCATTGAGTACAAACTTCAACCATTTCCAGAAAGAAAGGTGGGAAGTTCTTATTCTCTACGATACTCAGATGCCTCGTCTGTTAGCGTGTGTTTGGTTCAGAGTCATGGTGGAACGGGACGGATCCAACCCATTTTTTAGGGATAGAACCGACCATGTTTCGTGTTTGGTTGCAAGGGATAGGGCGGTCCCTGTTTTCTGTTTGGTTTAGGGACAAAAGGTTTGGGATGACAAATCTGACATACGGGGTCTACCTGTCAGCCTCTTTTCTGGGATTGCAACAGCTCGTGGGGCCCACTCGTCCCACCTCATCCCTCACCATCCCCTCATTTCTGGGGGACAGGAGCATCCCCAATTTGAGAGTATATTCGCAGAATATTCCCTAGAGGGATATCCCCCATCCCACTCGACTCTGAACCAAACAACTATGGAATGAGGACCGCCCCATCCCATCCCCCATAGTCCCATGAACCAAACACATGCTTAGTGCCCGAGTCTTCTCCACTGAACTACACAGCAAAAATACCCTCTTTCATGAGCCCAATTCGCCCTTAATATCCTCGGTCATCCCGATCAACACCTTTCCTACGCATAAATGGGATTCGTCCAAGGGGTGCATTTTTATTCCTCCAAAAATCCATCAAAAAATACATTTAATGAGTATGTAACCACAGTTTCAAGTACCATCAACAAATAAGTTTCAAGTACCAATGACGTAACCACAGTTATCAAGTACTAAATTGCCCGCAACTAGTTGTCAAGTCGGCTGGTCACCACCGACTAGAGCCATCGACTCTAAATTAGTAGTCGTCGAGGCAAGCCTGGGCGCTCGAGTTGGTGCATCTAACCCATCCAGTCCAACATGGAGTGGGTGAGCGTGAGAAAGGCCATGTCGAGACTAGATCGAGAGTGAGATGGACTAAGGGAGAGCAAAACCCTAGTTTCTTGCTCTCCCCTTCCGCTGCTGAGGAAGAGAATTAATAGAATCTCTCAACTTTGCAAGGTTATTAAAATGATGCGGCAAGGCGCAGCAACTCATCACCTTCACACCACAATATCACTTATGGCGTGCGGCATGGTGACACCATACACATCTTAAACATGCACATTAGGTCAGTGAAATGCATACATCCATAGCAGTAGCACCAACACCAAGATTATCAGATATAGCAATAACCACTCATTGGAGATATGGGGGCCCTCGGCGATCAGAGGAGACCGGAGAGGAGGCGGCGGAGGAGAGGAGACTTGAGAGGAGGCGTGGAGGAGGTGGCAGACCGAAGTAGGTCTTACGAATCCACCCACGGTGGATCCCTTTCTTATCTCATAAGTGCACGTGATGCAAATACATATGTCCATTGTCGTAAACATAGTTCATCATTGTCATCATTAGCATGCTTCACTCCGCTTAGGGCTGGAAAAATTACTCGAAGCTCGTGAGCCGGCTCGGCTCGTAACGAGCTCGGGCTCGTGAAATTTCGAACCGAGCCGAGCCAAGCCAAGCCCACCATTCAGCTCATGCAAAAAACGAGCCGAGCTCGAGCCGGCTTGCGAGCCTTACTTGGCTCGGCCCACGAATGACCAGGAATCCCACGAGTCCACGTCTCCAGTCTCCACGACCCCTCCCCTAACCCTATTCCCCATTCTTGCCAATCCCAGTTCCCACGAGAGCCACTCTCGCCAATTCCCCATTCTTCCCGATCCCAGTTTCTCACCCGTCGCGCCATCGCGCTGCTCGCCCCCGTCCGTCACGCCCCTTCCAACCCTGGCCGGCCCCGTGCTCCCCCGACCCCCGGTGGCCTGTGCTCCTACCACCGCACTGTCGCTCGCGCTCGCCATGGTAGTGCTCGCGCCGCTGCAGGGGCTGCTGCTGTTCTCCTCCTCCGGTTCCTCCCCCGACGGCGTGGGGGAGTCCACCGGCGCCGACGGGACACGCACCGACGCTTCTGGGTGGACGCGGTCGAGGGGTGAAGGAGGGAGAAGCGGCGGTGCTTCCCGGCGAGCTTGTTGGCCCGGTGGACGCGGCGGTCGCACGCATCGCACAGCGCGGCCTCATCGGCGCAGCAGAAGACGGAGGCCGCCTCGGCCGCGCACACGTCGCACTGCACCTTCATGGGCGCCTGACCGCCTCCAGTTCGATGGATCAATCAAAAAGAGCCGAGAGAGATGGCAAATCTAGCGCAAAAGATGGCAAATCTAGCGCAAAAGATAGCTCTGTGCCTCTGCTATCTGTGAGCCATTTTGGCTCGTTCGGGCTCGCGAGCCGGCTCGAGCCTCATTTCGAGCCGAGCCCCTCGCGTAGCTTGTTTCGGAAACGAGCCGAGCTGAGCCTACTGTTCACCCGAGCCAGACCGAGCTTGGCTCGAGCTGGCTCGGCTCGGCTCGTTTCCACTCTTAACTCCGCTCCATCGTCATTGTCATCATTAAACCTATTTTCTCTTTTTTTTTCTTCTTTTCCTTATTTTTTTTCTCTTTCCCCTCTTTCTTTTTTTCTTCTCTCGGCTGACCGGCCTTCTTCTCTTCTTCCTCCTTTTCTTTCCCCCCACCTGGTCTCTCCCTCTATTCTCTTTTTCCCTCGAACGGCCTTAGACTTCCGTTTGCCTCCTCCCCTCTAGCTCCTCACACAGCATCCCCCTCAGATCCGACCGAGCGGCTCCCGTCTCAGCCGCCTCCTCTCCCCCACTCGCTCCCTCTTTCTTCGATCTGCTCCCTCCGATCCGGATCTGGGGCGGCCATTCCCTGCTCGTCGGCCATTAGCCGTCGGTCCTCCGCCGCTTCCCCTACCCGGCATCGCTCCTCGCTCCCGACCATGGTCACCTCTCAACCCCCTGGGTGCCGTCTCCCTCTCCCGCTCTCCCAATCTACAGGCTACCGCCTCAGCGCCTTGGGTGCGCCGGTCAGGATCTCGCCGCTGGCTCAAGATCCACTGCCAGCTGCCTCTCCGTCGGTTTCCCCTACGTGTCGCTAGACTACGGCTTGCAGCCAATGACCTTGTCGACCTCATGCTCTCCTCCCTTGGCTGCGCCACCCCCTCTATGGCTAGGACGCGGCTCTACCAGTGCCAGCCCTCCATGGCCTCGACCCCTAGCCGGCCCCCTGAGCATCGGCCACCTCTACTTGACCGAACACTACTGTAGCCACACGCCACAGCCCCATGCCATTTGCGTGCCGAAGTGCAGCTAGCCGCCATGGCGATATGGCAACGCCATGCCATATCGTCGACATAGTGACGGCTTAACAACCATGCAACTTTGCATTATTCTTATTAGTATCTTGGCACCAATAAAAATTAACATTTAAACCAGTCAATCTAACAAATTATCTGTACTTAGACCCTAGATCCACCTCTTCACAGCTTGAAAATTCCCAACACAATTCTACTTCTCCCCCTATGAACTATACCCGGCCCCCTTCCGCTCTCCCCTGTGGCAAAGCTTGTCGGAGGCGAGCGGGACGGAGTCCCACCCCATGGTTGTCCCTTTTTATGGTTTTACATAGCTTTATTTTTCACTCTTCTTGTATGGATATGGGAGGCTCATTTCTTCGACTTTGGCTTTTGTGTGTTCCTCCCTAGATTGCCTTCTTGCTCCCCTTCCACGCATGATTGCCTTCTTGCAGCAGCAGCAGAACTCGGATCTAAACAGCGGCAGCGGTAGAGTGGGCATCCAAATGGGTGGAGAAGCCACCAAATGGCGCCGGTGGTGGGGTGGAGACGCCACCATGCATGGTCCATGGTGGGTGAAGAGTCAAGCAATGGGAACGTTGGAAAGATGCAGCGTAAGGTTTCGAGAGGAAAACATCAATCCCGTTTCCAAGAGATTCAGATGGTGCGGGCTCTGATTTGGCCGAAGCCCCTATTTCGGTGGAATTGGGTTGGGGTTCCAATTTCAATTCCAAAGTGCATCCAAACAGCCTATATTCTCAAACATCAATTCCAATTCTGCAATTTCATGCCCAATTCTGCCATCTAAATCTCAGGTTTAATCTCTGTCAAATACGTCATCCAATCCGATTTTATCCTATGTTAATATTCTATAAATCAACCAAACCAATAATTAAAAAGCATGCATTAAATAGTATGGAATAAGGCTTCAAGTTTGGCATTTGCATGTTGAATATTTCAAATTCAGAAAAGAGGAAAACGATGCAAGATGGAAATGCACTTACATGTATAATGAGCACAGGGCAGGTGACCTGAGGGATTTTGTCAATATTCTGGAAGCACATGAAAAGAGAAAGGTTAATATACAGAAAGTGCAACACACAACAGAGAATAGATCAAGTTGCTCAACAGTAAATGATAAAGGATTACAAACCTTGTATATGTCAAACCAATATGTACGCTTCACAGGATACATTACTCTCAATCCTGACAATATAGGACTATGCAGGATAACAGCTCGCAGTCGAGGCAACCGACTGGCCAAATGTACTGTAGGCCCACTTCCAACAGATTGTCCATAAAGAATGATTTCTTCTTCCTTAGCACCAAAGTTCTCTATGAGGCACTCGTAAGCAGCCTCTATATCAGCATACGTGTTTTGTTCACTCGGCTGAAAGCAGACAAAGGAAACACTAATTAAACCAGCTTCAACTTATTAATGTTAAGTAGTACACATTGCTCGCAACAAACTTTACCATACCTTTCCTGATGATTGTCCATATCCTGAATAGTCATATCTGCATTGTTCCAAAGGCATTCTTAGACTCTGGTGACAGGAAAATAGAAATAAGTAGTATCTGCTGTATTTGCTTCCACATGATGTCCTTTTTTGAGAAGTGTATCGTTTATGTTAAATCAAGATCAAAGAATTTCCCTTGTGTTACTCATGCAAAGTACAACTCAAATCCATAAATTGAGCAGACCAACAAAAAATGTAAGGTAAAGCTCTAAACATGTGTAGTAAGATAATGTTGATTTTTCAAAATTCATCTTATGTAATAAACAAACAAAGGCCATATATAACACAAGTAATTCCTCACTAATCACTATCCCTCGCAATTTTGGAAAGTATTTAGTTATGACAATATGATTGAGCTCAGGTTGCTTCAAATGGACTTGTTTTGAGATAGACACAACATGAGCACCTAAGAAAGAGAAACTAACAAGCTTTACAGGCCAATCATTGATGGCCACACCAAAAAGGAATGATGGAGCACTAGGGATGTATGTCATGGACAATCAAGCACTAAAGGCATGTACAATGGTATAGACAACCGTTGTCTATAATACGTTCCATGTTATCTATAGACAACTTTTCCATGATATAATGTGTCTTATTTCTACTGTTACAGTCTAATATTGCATAAGAGACAGCCTAATTCTCTATGCTCCCTCTACAGCCTAATTCTCTATGCTCTCTCTCTCTTCTTCATATCATCTCATGTCCTACATGGCAAGGGTTACAGACAGCAGTTGTCACACCATTATACATGGCATAACAAGGCGCCACAGGCCACATCAAACTCCACCAAACATCACATTCTGTGTCCCATATCATAATGACTAAGGACTGCAGTGCTAGATGCAGCATAAATGAAAGCTAGTGTTCAGCTCCATCAAGCAGATGCCATAATGGAAACATGCGCAGATAGAGATTTGCCATGAACATTATTATGTGGGTCTGAATCGTCCACATTTACAATCACATTTTACCAACAACCATCTATAGCACAAATTAATTCAAAGATTCTCCAGATAAGAAACAATGCAGTCGAGGTTAGCATCTCTGCATCTGATTCGTCTATTTATATAGTTAATGAGAAATAGATAACTATTTGCATCTAAAAATTGAAGCTAAATGGCAAAGCTTATTCTAAAACTGAAGCTAATGGCAAGATTCAATCATTGATGCAGGAAGGATGTACACAAAAGAAATCTTCTAGCGCTACCTTTAACTCCACAACAACTACATAATATCTTGATATGCTACAGAGGACCCGACGGATCACGGAACAGAACAAAATAATTCTTTGTTCTATCGCAGAAATTATTGCCTCACTTATGACCTTACTTACGTTGGTCAGTACATCTATAATATTAGATCGTGTGTAAGATCAATTATGAATATGCACCAGTGATTCACCACACAGGAGCTAGGATATCCATAAGCCCAAGTGTGCAAACTTGTGCGATAGCTTTACAACAAATTAGTTTGCACAACAAGCTGATCAGGAGGAAACTTGATCAGAAATTTCACATGAAAAAAGAATAGAGGAAACTTGATCAGAGATTTGAGATTTCGCATGAAAAAGAAAAAGCTTTCGTCGTTCCTGTGAATGATAGGTCAACTCCAAGGAAAAGTATGGCCTATGCACAGGTGCAAGCACAACCCCTTACAGGAATGGCAGAACGGGACAGAAATACCAAACTACAACACGACAGAACATAAATCTTCTTCAGTAATCAAGTGTTCCAATCCAGCGATGCACTGCTCTAAAAAAATCCAGCAATGCACAGGCATAGTTGCAAACATCGACGTCTGCCTACAGCCGACATAGAAACGATCATCATATTACTCCGATTGGCTAACACAAAACATTATTATTTCAAGAAAAGCTGCAAAACCAAACCAAGAATCAACCAGGCAGAATCTTGGCGGCGCAGGGGTTTCAGACCAGGAACTCAGATTCCCAAATGTAGCAAGATCAGATCAAAGAAGGAAAATACAATCTTAAGATGTCAAAACACTCCCAAGAAGAAAGATAAAGAAGAAAACGAAACTAACAAAAAGAGCTTTTTTTTCAAACGACAACGCACAAGTGAGAAATCAAGAATCCCGGAAATTCTGAAAGCACAAAGTTGCATCAACTTTATCCACAAAGTAAACCCAAAATTCGAGGCATCGAACCATCATATCACATCATGTATATGCCGAATTCGCCCGATGCTGGCGCAGGGAAACCTCTGAAGAAGGAAATGAATATTCCCATGGGAAAGCATCAAAATCCCCATATAGGGGCACTATGACGAAAATCAAGAGAACTCAAATTCCAAGGGCAAAGAAAAGGAAAATTGCAACATAGCAAAACATCAAATTCCCCCCCAGAAAAAGGAAAATCTGCATGATCCCACCTTCAACAACAAGGAAAAAGGGAACAGTTTCGCATCAAAACATCAAATTTCCCATGCGAACATAACAAATCAAGAAACCGCAGCATTCAAGAACCACCCCAGCGACCAAGAACCAGATGCGCAAACCCATAGATCACGCCACACCAAGTAACGAAGAAGCAGCGGGCAAGCAAAGCTAAAGCACGAGAGGAAAATAATCAAGGAAGCAAGGTGTTGCTCCGGCGCTCACCCGAGCACGTTGACGCGGAGGTTGAAGGAAAGGTGCAGGAAGAGCTGGTAGAGGTGGCCAAGGTCGGCGGCGTTGCCGTGCGAGTAGAGCACGGTGGAGGCCGCCTCCGGGTGGCGCACGTACACCGCCACGACGGTGTTCCCCCTGCGCGTGGACAGGCGCAGCACCTCGACGTTCTCCCTGTGCGGGTGCCCAATCAGCGTGGTCACCCCCGCCGCCGCGTCCTCCACCAGCGAGTACGACGGCGGCGTCGGCGGGAAGAAGGCCATCTTCGCCGCCACGCTCGACGTCACCCCTCCCATCCCTACTCCTCTCTCTCTCTCTCTCTCTCTCTCTCTCTCTCTCTCTCTCTCTCTCGCTTCGCTTGCTTGCGGCGTAGTGAGGTGTGTGGCGCTGGACGAGTGGAGGGGGTCAAATTGGGAGTGGAGGCGTTCCTTTCCTCGTTCTCCGGTCGGTTTCTTCCTCTTTTCAATATTTTTGCTGGGCTTCCGTTTCTTTTGGGGAGATGGTATTCGTGAGGTGTGGTTGGGGTCGGGGATTGGATTAGATTCGATTATATGTAGGAAGACTCGTCTCCTAAATTCCAGCTCACTGGTAGTGCCTTGAGTTTGAGCTCGAGCGAGTTTTGATATAGAACCGAGTTCAACTCGGTCTAAGCGAGTAGAACTCGAGCAAGCTCCGTAACCGTCAATAATTAAATAAGTAATCAATAGGAAAAATTTAAGTTTAAACATGTTCAATAAAAGTTAACATACAATAATATTCAAGCTCAAATTAAATCCTGACGAGTCATTCGAGCTCAGCGTGTGAACTCGGGATCAAGTTCCAGCTCAGCTCATTTCAAGCTCGAGCAGCTCGTGAGGCTCAAACTTTTTTACAACTCTAAATGGATGAAGTGGAGTGGACCATGGCGGGTGCGGGGAGGGATGGCGTGAGCGTCATCATATGGGGATGGGATCCAGTTGAGCAATGGTGGATCTAGAATTTTGTCGTGCCTCGGGCTGAACTTTAACAGGCTAACATTCTAGAACTAGCACCAATATATACATACACCACAACATAACAAAAATACATCATAAATACATTATTGATATAAAATTTTAGCTTAATTCTTCAATATAAAATATAATAAGAAAAATATGACAAAAACTAAACAAGCTTAACGCGCGCGCGCGCACATATATATATATATATATATATATATAGACACACACACACCAAGAAAAGGAGTTTAAAGAAGGTATGGAATTACCTCGAGATGTTGCCTTGTCAAAAAAGGAACTACAGCTTGTGGACTTTTTTTTTATCCCTTAGGAAGCATGACCTGCCAAATTAAAAGGTTTAGAAATGATACTTCTAGATGCACATATGAAAAAAAATCCTATCTAGATCGTATCATCATTCTATCCCAACAAGCTTCAATCCAGTTTTTTTCTCAAGAAATCTTTTCCTTGTTTAAGTATTCCCAGGTAATGAATATTTGTAAAAGAGCTGATATATGCAAGGAACATGATTGGTCAACTCAGACATTTATCATTAAATAAGAAAGATATTTCATCAGAAAAGCTAAACCTTGTGCAGACTTACTTTAATAGTAAGAGCATCAACCACGGTATCCAATATAGGGCACCCAAAACTATGGTTGACATAGCGTCGACCATCATCTAATTCAAAGACGAAATTCAATACATTCTCTGTTTATAAACGTATATTGTTTTTAACTTCTTATGGTCTTTAATGTAGGACTTTGACTATAATTTATTATTGTAATATACTAGCAAAAATAATAAAAATCATATATTATAAAAGAATTTTGTAAGATAAATCCAATGGTATTATTTTCATGTAGCCAATCTATATACTTTAATATATATTAATGGTCAAAATTTGACAACACGGAACCCATAACGGTCTACATTTATGAACAGAGAAAATATTCACTAACTAATTCAAATGTTCAACAATATGCAAATGGCGACAGGCGAATGTATGATAATGAAGCTACATTGCACAAAGAAAAGATACTATACAGAGCACATGAATGGTGACTTGGGGAGTAACCATAAACAGGAAGTATTTCACATTGTGCAGCCTCAAGAAACTAGTAACCATGAACAAGAAGTATGAATGGGGAATAACCAAACTATCAAAGATCTACCAACATTTATCAAAGATCCATCTAGTAGCAGTGTTTCATACTACTTATGTAGTGCAACAGTTAAGCATCAAAGATTTAAGTTAAGTGAGGTTCTAAGTGGTACCATGGCTGCACATAACCTAACTTTAGATTTCCTAAGAGAAAAGGTAAATCCATGTTGCTTTTGTGCACTGTTGCTACAATCTGTATAGCTTATATTGTGGATGTACTTCTAATTTTATTAAATTCATAATAGAGAATTAGATATATCTATTCATCATTAATTCTATGGTAACACTGAAGGTTGAGTAATTATGTATCTTATTGTGCTAGCTTTAGCTGTTGCATGTCCTGATTTGTTGTAACTACTTCAAATTATGTAATCTTTTTATTTTTAATTGCCTGGAAGTCTGGAAGTATATGATAAATTATGAAACAATTAAACTATTGAGTACAATTGATCTTTATACAAATGAAGTAACAATATAAATGTTCAGCTGTAAGCCTATAAATGAATAGTGATGGGGAATAACAATAAATCAATCGGATCTACCAATAGCTATCACAGATCTAACCGATTTGGGTTCATACCTTCGGTTTTGGGGTAGGAAAACATACCAAAGTTGAGGGAGAGAAATAAGATGACACCAGAGGATTCCTTTGAGGGAGCAAGGGATCCCGTTGCTGCCGCCGTTGGTTGACCTCCCGTCAAAGCCTCGTCACCGTGGGTGAGAGAGGGCGGCAACACGAGGAAGTTGGCCGAAAGGGGGGTGCTGTGCTGTTGGATCGATAGCCACGGTCTAGACGGCTAGCTTCCCCTTTCGCTTCGGCCTTCAGGCTACGGGCCTTTTCGGCTACAGCGCGTCAGCACGATGTGGTGTGGGAGCAACATGTGTAGCATGGGAGGATGGGAGTTGGGCAGGGAGCGGGAGCTAGGCGTGGCACAGCGCAGCGCACCACGATGTGGAGTAGACATGGTGCGACGCGGATTGGGGGGCGTGACGCATGAGGCGTCGGTTGTTAGGCGTGGTCGCGTGGAGCCATGGAGATGATACGTGAGCAGTAGCAGCCGACCGTGAGCACTACTCACTAGGGTTTTGCCTCCTCTTGCGAATGGACTGGGCCTGGGTGTCTGGCTATGTGCACGCTGGCTGCTGGACTGTTGCCTCTTAGGCTTGAGGGAGGAGGAGATTGGGAGCCCAGGAAAGTTGTGCCGTTGCACCATGGGCTGGGTTAGACGCTATGGGCTGGTATATTAACATATGATGTACCTTGGCTGGGCCAATACTACCTGAGCTATATACTACTAATGGTCTCACACCACAGACTGAAGCCTATCTTATCATAGGCCTAAGTTCGCCCCTGCAACTTGAGAGATGGGGATGGATGGTGCCTGCCTACCTCGAGTCAAGCTAAGCAAGCGGTTTTAGGTTTGATCGGTCTGCGCGGTGGCTGGCTACCCTAGGGGCCTGTTTGTTTCAGCTGTAGATTCTGAGAAGTAGCTGGTGAGTATCCAGCTACTCAGAATCTGGAGAAGCTGGATAACCCCAGCTTCTGGCTACTACTTCATTTTCTGGATTCTGTAGCTTCTGGCTACTTAGAATTTGGATGAAAATCTGGACTGTTTGGGGGGAGCTGCAGATTCTGGGAGTAGCTGCAGCTGCCAGAAGCTGAAACAAACAGGCCCTAGGTTGCCATCTCCCAGCTGGAAACTTGTGTAGTAACGTGTTTCCTACTATTAAATGTCAATGTTTCCGAATTGAAACCTCTGTGTTTTTTTCTGGTGGCGTGGTGGGATTGATAATTTCCTTTGTTTTTGAACATTATGCAATCATGTAGGCTTCTTTGGCGAGCATTCTGTGGCATGGGCAAGATGTGACCGGCTAGAAATGAAGTTTTTATGTGCTTCCGAAGCAGTGAACCAGTGAAGTACCCCTCAAATTAAATTCTTTCAATGTGGTACTACTATTTCTTACTAATTATGAAATAGCAGTGTACTTCCGTTTCCGTTCAAATTATTTTTTAAGTGTTATACCTAACTGATTATGTACCAATAAAATACCTCACACTCAAATTTAATTCTTTCAATTAAGTACCATCTCTTACTTCAAGTTAAAACATCAAGTTAAATTACATACAATAGACTCCCCCGTCACATAAAGTTCCCAACCATAATACATTAAGTCTCCCTTTTATATTCATGTTTCAAGTTTCAAACTCCACTGATGCCTTCAACACGGGTTCGGCTCACATGCTGTGGTCACATCACTTAGTAATGTGCAGGCCATACATAGCGTCAACACCTGTCCTCCTCCGGTCCCACCTAACTGGAAGCCCGCGCAACACTATTTCTTCTCCCGCGTGCGCATTCTTCCCGTGTGCGGCTTCTTCCCACGCCTGGCTTCTTCTCTTCCGAGCGTCCTCTCTTGCGCCTGCCGTCTTCTTCTTCTCTTCCGAGCGTCTCCTGCTCTCTTCGTCGTCTCTGCGCCTTCCGTCTTCTTCTTCTCTGGAATTCTGCCATTTGAAAGACTTGAGTTAAACAACAAAATATGGCATACTGTTGCACATGAAGTGGAAAATATGGCGGAAGTTCAAACTAACCCTTTGTGTCCAACAGGTACGTAATCATGTTAAACAACAAAAAATTGATTATTGCACTAGCTAGATTTGAAGCTCAAACTTTCCTGGACCATGATTCATTTCTTTGCCTTTTCATCACGCAAACATTCCATAATAGCAGTAGGCACAGCATTAGCAACAGGCACACAATTAGCAGCAGGCACAACATTAGCAGCAGCACAAGATTTAGCAGCAGGCACAACAAATAGCAGCTGCACAACATACCACAAACATGCCTTTTCTTTACCTTTTCCTGGACGGCAGGCACAGCAATTAGCAACTGCACAAACATGCCTTTTCTTTACCTTTTCCTGGACTATCAATAGCAGCAGGCACATCAATTAGCAGCTGCACAAATCATATGAAAAAACACATCAGGAAATGTTAATCTTTTGTATTGACAATCTTTTCCTTCCATTTCTTTGTTATGTAGGTAATGAGACAGGAGAGGCAGATGTAAGCACAAATGATTGTTATGGGAAAAAATTACAGCCAGTGATCGGCATGGAATTTGATAGAGACGATATCGCATATGAGTTCTACAATAGGTATGCAGGAAATGTTGGTTTTAGTGTTAGAAAATTTTGGCACGACAGATCTACAACAAGTGCGATTTGAACAAGAAAATTTGTATGCTCAAGGGAAGGATTCAATAAGAAAAATCCTTTGGTTTCATGCCAGCGGAAGTGAGCTGATGCAAGAGTTGGTTGTCTGGCTGAAATGACCATCAAAATCAGTCCTAATGGAAAATATATTGTAAGTAGCTTTGAAGGTAGACATAATCATGAACTTGTAACTCCAAGCAAGGCTCATATGTTGCGATCTCAGAGACGCATGACAGCAGCACAAAAAGCTCAAATTGACATCTTGGATGATTCAGGTGTTAGACTAAAATCTGGCCATGAGGTGATGAGCAGACAAGCAGGGGTCGACAAAGTCTTACCTTTACTCGAAAAGATTATAAAAACTATCTCCGATAAAAGCGCATGAAATCAATCCAAGAAGGAGATACAGGTGCCATACTTCAATACCTACAAGACAAGCAAATGGAAAATCCTTCCTTCTTTTATGCAATTCAAGTTGATGAAGATGAGATGATGACAAATATATTTTGGGTAGATCCAAGATCAGCATTGGATTTTGACTACTTTGGTGATGTTATATGCTTTGACACAACATACAGGACAAATAGTTATGGTAGACCATTTGCTCTTTTTGTTGGCGTCAACCATCACAAGCAAACAGTTGTTTTTGGAGCAGCATTATTGTACGATGAAACAACAACTACATTTGAATGGTTGTTTGAGACTTTCAAAAGAGCAATGTCAGGCAAGGAACCGAAGACAATATTGACGGATCAATGTGCTGCCATTATCAATGCCATTGGGACAATTTTCCTAATTCAACTCACCGCCTATGTGTTTGGCACATGTATCAAAATGCTGCGACACATTTGAGCCACATTTTTCAAGGCTCTAAAACATTTCAAAAAGATTTCAGTAAGTGTGTTTTTGATTTTGAAGAAGTTGATGAATTCATATTAGCTTGGAATGACATGATAGAGAAATATAATTTGAAAGAGAATGAGTGGTTACATAGATTATTTGAGGACAAGGAGAAGTGGGCTTTGGTTTATGGTCGGCAAACATTTTGTGCAGATATGAAATCCACACAAAGAAGTGAGAGCCTAAATGCACTACTAAAAAGGTACTTGCATATTCGGCTTGATCTATTAGATTTCTTTAAACCTTTTGAGAGAGCAGTGGATGATAGAAGGCATGGTGAACTAGAGAGTGACTTCTATGCAAGCCAAACATCTCCAAGAGTGCCACAAGTGCGGATGTTGACTCAAGCATCAAAAGTATATACACCTGCAATGTTTGAGCTATTTAGAGAAGAATTTGACATGGTGATGGGATGTTGTTTGTACAATAATGGTCACATTGCTTCTACTTCCAATTTCAAGATTATTGATTCCACTAAGCGTGGAGAGCATGGTTTCATGGTGAAGTTCGATCCTAATGGATCAAAAGTTTCTTGCTCATGCAAAAAGTTCGAATTTGTTGGGATATTATGCTGTCATGCATTGAAGGTGTTGGACCATAACAACATCAAGGAATTGCCGCAGGAGTATATATTGAAAAGATGGACAAGACATGCAAAGATTGGACTGTCACATGCTAACCAAAAGTGTGCTACCGATGAGGAACGTAGAATTGCGCTAGCTAGACGGTATGGATCATTACGTCGTGCTTATAACATCTTGAGCAAAGCTGCAGAAAATGAAGAGGTGTACAGACTACTAGAAAGGGCTTCACTGGAATTGATGGATCAAGTTGGCAAAATCATACATGAAAACCACTCAGAAGATATGGTAGCAACTCAAAAATCAGTAGAGAAACAGCCTGTTGTATGCAACAAGGAAAAACGTAATCCAGGTACAAGGAATAAAGAGAAAGGAGCAAAAAGGATATACTAACAAAAGGCCAAAATCTGGACTTGAACTGAACCAGAAAAGGCAACAAAAGAGAGGTATATTCTAGCATATAAAAAACTTGTTGAATACATTAAAATGTTTGAAAGAATTCTAACATTGTTTTAATATGTATTATTGTATAGGTAAAGGTAAAGTGGACAAGAATGTTGGTTGTACTCCTGTATCATCTAAATTAACCCCTAATTTCAGTACAGCAGCCCAAAACTACACTACTTTTGAACATCTGTTTAGCATGCAGCCAAATCATCCATTTCTATATTATAGCGCACAACCAAGTCAGGTAACCTTTTCATATCTAACACTGCAGATCTTCAATTATCAAATCAGCCATTTCTTTGTTAATTATCAAATCCAATTTCATATCTGACAAGAAAGTCCATTTCTATGTTATTGCAGATCTTCGATAACCAAGGAGATCATCTACAAGACAAACATTTCTAAATGGCTTGGCACAAACTTTTCGTTTTTTATTTTTAGAATTGCTCCATGAAAGATTTGTTTTTGGTGTAATGTTCTTGGAGCATACCTTTCATCGGTACAAACCATATGAACTATATATGAAAGATCTATTTGTCGGCCTCAAATTGTCAGAAGTAAACAACTAGCCGAATGTCACTTAGCATCACTAGGCATCACAGAGTAGGTACGCATAAGGGAAAGGAGTAGAGGGGGAGGAGGTTTACCATGCACAAAGAACGGCGGCGGCGTACTACCATCGACCTAGCCCACGCACCCGACAGCCACTGCGCACTTCCCCAGCGTGCGGGCGGCTTCGAGCTCCGCCGTGACTAGCCAAGGCAGCCCACCTCCATGCCTTTCGTCGTGCGGGCTAACCAAAAAGCAAAGCAAATCAAACTAGTAACTAGTAACATAAGCTCCACATAGGAAGTAATAGCCACAAGAAGAGAGCACGGAAGGGGGGAGATGCATCCGATTGAGGAGGCGCCAGATACGGGCCCTGTGCCACGGATCCGATGGCCGGAGCTGCCGCTAGATCCGGGCCCTGGGCCACGGATCCGATGGCCCGAGCTGCGCGAGATGAGGGAACCACGCCGGCGGAGGTGAGGGACCGGACGGCGAAGCAGCGGTTCGAAGATGGCCGGAGGTGGAGGCGCCAGGGTCGGAGAGACCGAGGTGGTGTGGGCGAAGAAAGCGGAGTCGGGGGAGACGGAGAGTTGAATGCAAAAAGCAGCCGGTGGGTGGGCGAAGCAAGTGGCGTCGGGGGAGACGAACCCGTTCAATGCCGTTCAATGCGCGTGGTGGTGGGACCGGAGGAGGACAGGTGTTGACGCTATGTATGGCCTGCACATTACTAAGTGCTGTGACCACAGCATGTGAGCCGAACCCCTTCAACACAAACTTAGGAATTAATTACTTAATTTACAAGTCCAAACCCAGAAAAACATGCAGTTTATTTCAGGGTTTATTCTATAAGTAAAATTCTCTTTTCTAGTATTAAAGGAAAAAAACTTGATTATTTCAGGGTTTATTATATAAGCAAAAAAACTTGATTATTAAAGGAGTTTCAGCTAGATTTACCACTCAAAGGTTTTTATAGCTTCAGACAGGGGCGGAGCCCAATGGGCCGGAGGGGGTTCCCAGGAACCCGGGTCAAAAAAAAATTTAGTTATTATTAGTAAGTATTCACCATTTTGTGCACCCCCTTGACCCAATATGGTGTACCCCTAGCCCAACAAAATTTGTTCTGCTCTGTCCAGCCCATTCGGCATTCTCCCACCGTCACGCGACGATCCAACTTCTTCTCAAATCTTACTACTCATCTTGTTCTGTTGTTCATCGCTGGAGCCTGGTCGCCTACTCGCCTGGAGACTGGACTCTGGAGTGCTGCCGTCTGCCGACCTGCCGTTGCCTGCGTGCCGCGTGCAACGGTGCGAGCGCCTGTGAGGCCTGTCCTTTCCGCAATTCCGCATGAGCCTGGAGAGTGGAGACTGCGGGCGCCTGCGTGGCTGCGTCTGCCGGTCTGCCGTCGCTCGTCTATGTGGAGAAAGAAGAGATGAGAAAAGTTACTAACAAGGCTGTTGTTCATTGCTTTATGAATATGACCACACGCAAATATTAGAAGGTAATGTATTTTTTTTACATAGTTATTATGTACTTTTTAATTGAAAACTAAGATGCTTATATTTTTTGTTGTTGTAGGCTATTGAAGGGATCAATCATTACTATCTTTGGTTAGGGAAAATTTGTTCAGTACCACTGAAAGCTCTCCTCTTTCGAAAAATACCACCAAAAAAACAGGGTACCGGATATTACCACCGAAATTTTCATTTTTCTTCGGGATTTACCATTCTGGACAAAAATACCCCTCTCCCTCCCCCTCCCTCACCTTCTCTCCTCTGCGCCACCCCGTCCGCTGCATCTTCCCCACCGCTGGCCTCCCCGCCACCTCCTCCGCCCGCCGCTCGCCTCCCCGCCTCCTCCTCTGCCCGCCGCTCGCCTCCTCCCTCTCCGCGCGCCCCCTCCCCGCCGCTGTTGGCCTCCTCCTCTGACCGCCGCCTCCTCCTCCGCCCGCCGCTCGCCTCCCCGCCTCCTCCTCCGCCCGCCGCTCGCCTCCTCCCTCTCCGCGCGCCCCCTCCCGGCCGCCGTTGGCCTCCTCCTCGCCTCCTCCTCCGACCGCCGCCTCCCCGCCTCCTCCTCCGCCCGCCGCTCGCCTCCTCCCTCTCCGCGCGCAGCAAAACCGCCGCTGCCAGCGCCACCTCTTCGGCCGGACGCGGGGGAGCGGGGAAAGGAGGAGGAGGAGGCGCAGGGAGGTGGGGACGGAGGTAGGCAACGACGGCGGGGAGGGGGCGCGCAGAGAGGGAGGAGGCGAGCGGCGGGCGGAGGAGGAGGCGGGGAGGCGGCGGTCGGAGGAGGAGGCCAACGGAGGCGGGGAGGGGGCGCGCGGAGAGGGAGGAGGCGAGCGGCGGGCGGAGGAGGAGGCGGGGAGGCGAGCGGCGGGCGGAGGAGGCGGCGGGGAGGCCGGCGGTGGGGAAGATGCAGCGGACGGGGCGGCGCAGAGGAGAGAAGGTGAGGGAGGGGGAGGGAGAGGGGTATTTTTGTCCAGAATGGTAAATCCCGAAGAAAAATGAAAATTTCGGTGGTAATATCTGGTACCCTGTTTTTTTGGTGGTATTTTCCGAAAGAGGAGAGCTTTCAGTGGTACTGAACAAATTTTCCCCTTTGGTTACTATCTTTGATGATGTATTTCAGGATTTGGCAAATCTCGACTATCTTTTATGATCATGATGTTCCGTTTCACTTCTTTTTTAATTTTGGTAAGCATTTTTAATCATTAATGCTAAGTTGTCATATAGTATCGTTCTATCCATGAAGTATTGGTATAAAAAGCTATCTACAAATGTTATTATTTAGTATTATTTTGCTTGAAAATTCTATATGTCTATATAGATATGGTGAAGTGGTGCACCCCCTCCGTTTTGCTCTAGCTCCGCCACTGGCTTCAGATGATATACGCCATGCATGCATGGCTGACGCAAAGCCGTGCATGACTCAAAAAAAAAAGTGCATGACTTCATCCCTTGTTTGCGAACATAAATATTTCTGTACACTGAACTGCAGGGTGTTCTCTATAGCATTTGCACCCAACGAAAATGAAAAGAGACCATTTTCTATACTACCTGTGATCATTTTGTCTTTATCTTTTAGCTTCCGACTTATTTTTTCACTATTTATAAATTTCGTCTTTTTTTGAACTTTTGGCTTTTTTGTTGAGCTTTTTTGCCGGTTCTTTTTTCCCGTATTTGTTTGTATTATACGTAATGGGATAACATATTTTTTATATTTTTTAATTTTTTTAAAATTTAATTATGCTAAATAAGTATCTATCAGCTATAGTGTTTTTTCAGCCAGCTAGCGTGCTTTTCAGCCATAAGCCACCAAAAAAGCCCAAATTATCACCACCTTATTCATGTCATTTTCAACGGCCGTAAAACCCGGAGCTGTCCGTACATCTGAATAATCTGGACGAATAGAAATTATAGTTGAAAAGAACACCGATGTTAAAGAATCTTTGGATTGAGACGTATCAGTGATTGTGATTGAAAAGTAGTGAAGAGATTAAAGTGGAAGGGTTAAAAGAAAATGCTTATGATAGTTACGGCAGATCACCCTGTTTTGACCTAAGTTTAAAAAAAGTGTAATTTGATACATAAGTGAAAACATAGAAATTTTTAATTTATAGAAAACTTTTAATACAGAAATTTTGTTATACGGGGTTTATGGTTCAAAGTAAAGGCTAAAAGAATTGAGATTGCTATGGAACGACGAAAAACATGGCCACGTTTGGTATACAGGATATTTTTCAATTCTTGTGAAAAAAATAAATTATTTTATGTAAAATTCCTGCATTTCAAACGTCCTCTAGACGTCTGCTTGTCTCTTCACATTACCCCTTGGTCTATGACATAATATCATGAGTAAAATGTTAAAAAATACTATAACTTTTTCTATGGTGCAACCAAACTATTTTCTACGCAACTACTGCATATTTTCTTCTTCCAAAGTTTGAAATGAGCCCATAATTGTTTACTTTTGTGCACTCAAATTACTATTTTTTTTAGTAAATTGCACCACAGGTACATAAACTTGAAAGGTGAGTGTATCTAGATCAATGAACTATGAAATTGTACATCTATGTTAATGAACTTGTTAAACTGAGTAAGAAATGTCCAAAGATGGTTTCACCTAGTTGACATGGATGTAATGTGGGAGTCGATGTTAATGTGTCCGTGAGGTCCTAATTGCTCCCTTTTTTCTCATCCTCTCCTCCCCATGTCTCTCTTCTTTCTGTCCTCCCTCTTTGTCTCTCTGATCGAGGTTGTCGGTGAGGGGAGCGTGGGATTTCTTTTATTCCTCTATCCTCCGCACCAGAGTCTGAGTAGCTCTCGCTCGCCATCACAGAAGCCCAAAGGCAATCCAAGGCTTGCCAACCCAGGCCCCCATGAGGCCCCTCTTCTCGCAAATACCATTGTGTCGTTAGGGGAGGGAAATGGATATGAATTATCCATTTAATGTATTCAATATGATACGAATACGGTATAGATTTTTTCATCTGATTAATAATTTCTCTCCTATTCCTATTCATATTCGAATTCGCATAAAAAATATAGAAGCAAATATGTATGGATTTTTACTATCTGAAATGTTATTATATCCAAGCTATTCATATTCAAAGAAGCAATATACATATTTTATTGCAATACAACTAATTAGTTAGGCAAATTTTTTAATTGAATATGAATTTGTGATTCTTTAGGTGGAGTAAATGAATTAGAATGATTAAGCGTGATTGTACTAGGATAAAATGTCATTCATATATTCATACTACATAAGTTAGAGGATATTCAGATCTAACAGAATTGAGTATATATTCGTTTCAAATTTGTATTCGGTTCATATTTGTATTCGATAATATTCAAATTTGTATTCATTTACAAAATATGAATACGAATGTGGTAAGAACACTATTTGATTCGTATTCGATCCATTTCCACAACTAGTCGTCTCTTCTGTCTCCTGTGTCTCCTCCATCTCGTGTGTGGTGATAGCTTGGATGAGCCAGCGGCAAATCCTAGGCAAGGGTCTGTAACTTCAAGCTCCATTAAATTGGTTTTAGTGATAATGACAAATACAATTGTAAGACTAATATGATTATTGATTATGATATTAGTTAGCCCCATCTGGATGAAAAGGTGAAAACATAAGAGGTATGCATTCAATATCACATTCTTATATTATTGCATTTCTCAGATCCGAAATACAGAATGAACTTCACCAAATAAGTCAAAATTGAATATGTGCATATGCTTTCACAATACTTTCTTGTATGCACACATTTAGAGGGAGTTAACTCTATATTTTGTGGTTTCATTAGTATTGATCCATATTCCATTTCCACATAATAAGAATCTTTACTTTGAAATATATCCCTTGAGTATATATAGCATGTGTAGTTCATATATACTCATAATTGGGTTGTGATCGAGTTCTCCATTATGTGTTGATGGTTGGATGATTAATAACAATCGGATGAGTAAACTTTACTTTGAAAGCTTATTCTAGAGTATACAATTGTTAGGTACATGTTGTATACTCATAATTCAATTTCTATCTTATTATTTGTTGAGATTATCATGAATTACCAATAAGAGAAGATTGTAGAATTTAATCCCTCCATTATGTGTTAATAGTGAAGTTTGTTAATTGATGACAATTATTTTGTGGACTAACATTTTTCACGAGTTGGATGAATAGGTTAGGTTCCACAAACGAGGAAGACTTAGGATAATTTCATATGTTAAAGATTATCAAGTTAAAAAGAAGATGCATCATGAGTTGATTTATGTCCAAAAGAAGATAATCATATGTTAATCATCAAGTCAAGTAAAGACCCATCATGTGTTGATAGAGATCAAATGAAGGATGCATCATATGTTGATGCAAGTAACGACGATGACCCGGACTTGAAGTGTACATATAAGTCATCAAGCTTCAAGGGGATGCGCAAGGCAAAGGTATGGCAAGCTAGGACTAAGGATGTGTTCTTATTCTTTTACTGGTCTTGGTGTTTAGTTGGAAGACCGGGTTGCTAGTATAGATTGTTGTACTATTAAGAGGGGTCATGTCTAGTACTTGAGTCTCATCATGTATTGATAGCTCAACCTCACTTACTCTAGCTCTCCTTGACATAAGACTTGTATTTGCGATTGTGTTTTACAAATAGTTGAATCTCATGTGTTGAATCCTTGTAACATGGGATTATACATTGCAAATATATTTTGTAAGTGTTTGAAATCCATGTTTCCATTCTTTGTGGTATGAGGCTTACATTTGCAAATGAGTTTTGCAAATAGTTGAAACTCATATATATAATCCTTGTGTTATGATTATAAATATGTGCAAATGTGTTTTGCAACTTGTTGGAAATTATGGATAATTCTTGTGTGCATGATATTATAGTTTGCAAATGTGTTTTGCAAACTCTATATGCATTTTTCAGGGAAATCAGAACAACCGCAGTGTATTTTACGATACTACCGCTAGTCGGAATCGGAATCCAGGTCGGGTCGGTTGTATCATGTGCCATGTTTATATTCAAATAGTAGTATCACTTAGATTCGGATCCATAGTTTGAGTCGGCCAAGCCAAGGCCTTTAAATTTGTAGTTGCCGAACATTGTAAAGAGGAAGGATCTATCATTTTCAGAGAGAACTATACGCTTGTTCTTTTTAGGGTTTGACATATGGGTACAACCTAGAGAGTAATTGGACGATCTCAACCCCGTTATTCTTGTGATTCCTTGTGTTTTGCAAGAAGAAGATCACTTCTACTTTATATGGTCGAGTAGACGAGGATCGAAGTATGTGGTTGGACGAATTCTTTTGTCACAAGTTGCTATATTGAGTCAGTGGTTAGCGTTATAGTTTCGTCAGGTTGCACAGATCCAAAGTTATCCTTGATCTTATGTCGTGAAGATCAGGTACCTCGTATCATCAACACCGACCATTCTAACTGCCTACCAATGGCTAGTTAGAGTGCCCCAATCAGCCCTGGTCAAACCACGGTAATAGGTGTAGGATCAAAGATAACCGACTAGAGGGGGTGAATAGGAGGTTCTAAAATGTCTTGCTATCTAACACTTATTTTCACAAATTTAGAGCAAGGCAATATTGCTATTGCAAATCAACACCTACGCAAATCTAGTAAAGTTAATGCACCACAAGACAAGACTCTACGAAAGTATTTATAACTCAACTAGATATGACAATTTCAATTTTCTACAAATATAAATGTGAAAAGTAGAGGCAAAGAAATAGCCAAGAGATGACACACGATGTTTTCCTGTGGTATCAAAGACTTACCAATCTTCACTAGTCCACGTTAAGAAAAGCCCAAACGAATTGGATCAGCTCCATGAATTAAGCCTTGCTCCTCCATTTCACTAATGGTTGTTTTACCTCCGCCCTAGAGATGGCAAACACCGAGTCACTCATAATTTAGCACCAGGCCTCTTCGCAATTTTCTTGAAGAGATCACCATGCGAACTTGTAAGGAGCCCAGATTTTACAATCCGGAATCTTCTGTGATTCCACCGCACTATTCCCTGGATTAGTAGATAGTGCTCACAGATTACAGTTCTGAATATCAAAGTACATATCATGCGGAAGCGTAAATATAATAGTAAACTTACACATGGGCCGATTAGGCTGAAATCATTAAATTGCAGCAGCGGAAGAACGAAGCACACAGGTGGGACCTTCAGGACATGCCCACAGGCAGCCAACTGGAGGTTCGCGACCTAGCCATTGACATCTTCATCTTCTCTGTCAGCTTGTCCCATCTTGTTGCTGAGGCGCAGTGATTTGATTTCCTAAATCTGAATTTTGTCGCAAAAGCGAGTGTGAGCATTCCAACGCCGTGCTCCGCGAGCCAATACACAGAATGCAAATAAATAGTATGCATGGCTTAACAAAGGAGAGGCTCGGGTTATTTTATTTGCCAAAAATCGCTTTTAGTAGCATTTCTGTTATTAATCATATCGTTGTTTTTGCAACCTAAAAACTCCTCACCGCGATTGACATCATTGACTTAATCCATCAAAGATTCACTCTCATTATTAGCTGTTGTCTAAGACTCCCAACAGCGATTGCCATAATTGACTTAATCCACCGAAATTACACTTTCTTTATTGAGTGCTGTCTAAACTCCAAACAGCATGTGTCATCCTCTATTCAATCCACCGATCATATTCTTTCTGTAATGGTTGCTGTCTAAAACTCCAAACAACGAGTGACATCATCTAAATGATCCACCGACTACACACATTATATTGATTGCTGTCTAAAACTTCAAACAGCGTGTGACATTATTTAGATATTCCACCAAACATACTCTTTCCAAATTGATTGCTGTCTAATCTCCAAACAGCGAGTGACATCACCTAATTAATCCACCGAACATTCTCATCAAGATTTTCTAACAATCCAATCCTTTTTATTATTGATTCAAATCCACCAAGAATATCATTGATCAAGCCTACGATTCAATATTATATATCCACCAAGAATATCATTGATCAATTCTACGATTCACCATTATTTATCCACCAATAATATCATTGATTAATTCTTCGATCCACTAGTATCCTTCCACCAAGTAATTCACTAATCAAGAACTATAATCCAATACTTGTATTAATCCTCCAAGTTCCCGGAAATTCAATTAGATCATCTATTTAGCCTATCTATTCAGCTAGACTCCACCAATTTATTTCTCCCAGAACCCACACTATCATTTCCTATTTATGATCGACATGAATCCACCAATACCTTTATGTGTACACTACAAACATCTATTTCCTTTACTCACGACACTGCTTATTCTTTCCATATTTTATTTTGTAGGAATAGAAATGCCACTATTTGAAATACAATACATAAAATTTCCTGAGACCTAGCAGCTTTGGAACAAAACATAATGTTCAAGGAATATTAACATGATTTTCCATACATATGGCATCACACCATTTGACATCTTTCAGCGTTATAGCCGCTTAACTTACTACTGGGACGACACCCAGGACAATTGAAACCAGGGCTTTCCACTGCCCTTCCACTTTTCCATTCCCACCCACAAAATTGTTTTTGAAACAGAACTATATCTGGTTAAGTTCCCATGTCCGCCCTTAACCGTGGGCACGGCTATTCGAATAGTTTTGACTCTGCAGAGTTTGCACACTTTACCCACAAGAGACAGATCACTCGTTGCCCCACATGATTCCTTAGCCATGCGGTTGAGCAAACCATCACAGTAACCGTTCAAAGTACCTCGCCCCTTCCATCATCTCACCCCCTGGGTTGCTCCCATTTGCGGTGGGACCCATTCGTTGTGCGGGATGTTCCCCTCCTATACGCCTAGCAGCTGGCTACCCATACTGCTAGCGCATCGCAGGAGAACTTCTCCCACAAGCCTGCCACCTAGGCCGCCACTTGCGGGAGTCCCATTCAAGCCTGCCACCTAGGCCGCCACTTGCACTACTGCCATGATGATGACTTTCAGGGTCCGGTAAATTTACTAAGCCAAGTTGTACTTTACAGACTTGTGGTTGTACTTGTTTTACACAGGAGGTCATGACAAGATTCAGTCCTTAGGGTTATCTGGGCGGATTTACCACTAACCACTTTGTGCTTCCACTGCACCACATACACACATACTCTCGAACCATCCGCCCAGATATTTAAGCAAGTTGGGGTTTTTGGGAGCATAAAATAATCATACCAACATATACCAGTCATTACCACCATGACTGCCCAAACCAGTTTCTCATGATTGTAAATGTTAATGATGCTTGGGGCATTTCAGCGCCCCCATGTGTCTAATCAATACTAAGCATGGCGTATAATTACGGACTTATTTCTGAAAGGTTAGTATTATAATTTTCCTAGGGTGACAAGGTTCACTTGATCAAATATTCCAAAGGAGGTGTAATATTAATCAAGTTAAATAAAGGGCATATAACTATAATATTAAATTAAACATGTATTTGCATATAAAACAACAGCATGCGACTTGATAATTTAAACAAAAATAATTTACAGAAAATGTAGGTTCAACATGATCAAAGTATTGACTCGCCTGGCGCGGTTTACCGCGGACTTGAGCTCACACGATGGTTTCTCTTGAGTTTCTGATCTTTATCTTCACTTCAAGCTTAATCTTGATGTATCCACTGAATCTTCACGACTCCCATTTTCTAATTACGCGACAACGACTGAATCCAAACGAAAGCAAATAACTCAAAAGATTCAAATAAATTCGAATAAACTCAATTTTTGTTTTATTATGAGCTAATGGGTGATTTGGGTGATTTGACGCAAGGCCGGTGGTAGAAGACGATGACTCGACCTTTTTATCAATAACTTCTTTTATTATTTTTGCATTTATCAAGGAAGTTCCATGAGTCGGGCTAGGATATTTAGGGTATATATTCCTCGTAACTTGAGTTATGATATTTTGTGGGGTTTTACTTTAAATTATGTTTTTCTAACTTCAAATATGAATTTTGTTCCCAATGGTTATGACATATTGTGTAAGTAATTCTATGAAGCTACTTGATTTGTCATTTAGTTAAAGTTACCGCTAGGATTTATTTTAGGACTATGTGTTAAATGTTATGGCATATATTTAGTTATAATTTAAAGTAAATGTTTAATTTAAAGTCTTGTTTTTATATCCAAACCTAATACCCAATTTATTTCCTTAACTTCAACTAGCATATCTTTTACTTGGAGTCTTTATCAAATTTAGAACCATGTTTTATTTTATGTCTTTACTTAGTAATTAAATTAAGATAAATATTAAGGGCATATTATTTATGCATATATGGTAATTATCCTTATATTAGCTCCTAACTAATCTCATTTACCTCCTGATAAAACTTGTTGGCTTTCGTAGATTAATTCCAACTTTTCCTTGATCTTCATTAACTAAAACGGATTAACAAAAATAATGCCCAGGAGGAGATTCGAACCTGGGACCTCTGGACTTGTGGATCGCTAGCGCGCTCGGCCTAGCCATATGGGCACGGGGTATTACCTGACAAGGCACCCATGCTTAATTAGAAAAACGGAGAGATAGTCAGAGGAAAACAGAGGAGGTGGCTCGGGCGGCCATGGCTGACGGTGGCGCCGGCGAGGAGCGGCCGGGGAGGCGGGCGTAGCCGGAAAAACGGGTTCATCCGGGGATAGGGAAGCCAGTGGAGAAGGCGGCGCGACCCGAGATAGCGGCGAGGTGGGCGGGCGGCAGCTCGGAGCGGACGATCGGCGAGGTGGGCACGGGGCGACGGCGCCGGAGGGGGAGAAGAAGGGAACTCGGGTGGGTGCGAGCTGGAGACAGGTAAGTGGATGCTTACTGCGGTGTTTATTGAACCGGGGAAGGTCCCAGGCCGGCCGGCAACGGGAGCCATGGCGGCGCGGAGGAGCTTCGCGGTGCCGGCGAGCTCGGGTGGAGGAGGAGCGATGGCGGCAACTGGAGGGAGTTCAGGGCGACGAGGGGGTGCTCCACCGGTGGGGAATTGAAGGGAGACCCGCCGAGGAGGGAGCGGCGACAGTAATGGCGGCGGCGGCGCAATTGGCCGGCGGTGGCGGTCTTGGCGGAAATTGGGGAAAAGAAGGGAGGCGCAGGAGAGGAAGTGGTAATTGGTGGGTACTTATAGCCCCAGGGAAGAATTTGCCGGCTTGGCGGGGAGCAGCGACGCGCGAAGCACGGGCTTGCGGCGACGGGGCCGGCGGAGGCTGCGCGGCGACGTGGACGCGAGCGCCGAGACGCCGAGCACGTCGTGGGCGGCGCGAGCTGGCGCGGGGCATGGCAGGGCAGCAGGATTCGGGGCGATCCGGGCGTGCCTGCTCGTTATGGCCGTGTCGGCCGGCTTTTGCCGAGCAGGAAGGAGGAGGGGGCCCTGGGTGCGCCCGGGGAAATGAGAAGAGGGAGGCCGGTAGGGAGCAGGGCCCGCAGGCAGTGAGAGGGAGAGGAAGAAGATAAGAGGGAGAGAGAAATAAGGAATGGGTCCACTTGGAAGTGAGGGAGAGAAATAAAAGGATAGGAAAATGAGAGGCTTAAGTATTACCTTTCTATTTGGATTTTTATTTTAAGTTTCTATCTCACATTTGAGGCTATTTATTTAAATTTTTGCATGCCATTTGAACTTTCAGCTTTTATTTTCTCCATGGCTATGCTTATCATAATATTTATATTAATATGTTGCATATTTTGTTTCACTTGTGGATATAATTTCATTTATTTTTATATTGTTGGCGCATTTAATTTTTCTTATTTTACTTCCTACATTACTAAACTCTTACTTACACCATTTGTATACACACACACACACATGTGTGTGTGTGTGTGTATATATATGCATATGTGTTTGTATTTTTATTCATTCACTTTTTATTGCTATTTATATCATGATTTCCAAAATGAGATTTTATATTTTAACTCAGGTTTGTCTTTCCTTATTCTGGATCATCTTTTCAGATTCGAATCTAAAATTTTAGTTTTTCTATTATTTGCATATTTCCTTTTTGGCATTACTAATGTTTGTTTCTTTCTTGAACCTCAAATTTTCTTAGAACCTGAACCAAATTTTCAGAAAAATATCATAAACTCCAAATTCAAATAAAGTATATTGCAAAAATAATTCAAAAACTTCATATTTTCAAATTTAAATTTTTGGGATGTTACAAAACTCCTGCCAAATCGTCTAGGTGCTGGCAAACACCAAAAGTAATAAACCACAATCTTTGCTTGATAGAATTCAAGTCTCAAGGATCAACTAGAATGAATACACTTGAATTTTGGGCTTAACTACCTCAAATGATGCAAATGCAATAAATGAGGTGTTTGAGGTGCTCTACTTACTCAAGGATGTTCAATGAAGTAAAATTTACCTGTCCTTGAGTTGGTGAGGGTGAATTTATACCCCTACCAACTAATTTGATCGTTTGGGTCAAATTCCTAAATTTTTCAGCAAATGCGGTAGTACCGCCATTCATCGGCTGGTACTACTGCACCTGCACTGTAACGACTAGCAAACAAATTTAATGCCTCTGAACTAACCATTGAATTTGCGACATGGTACTACTACCATTGTAAGTGTGTAGTTCCGCTCTCCAGTAGTTCCGTTTTCATAAGGCGGTACTTCTACTTCCCTTTGAGATCCAAAACTGGTCCTCTCTGGAAACAACATACCACCTGTTCAATTTCGATACTTTTGGTCTGCGGTAGTTTCGCTTAGTAGGACTGTTCGTTCGGTTTTTTCGGTTTATACGGTTCGGTAAATACTGTTTGCTCGGTAAATACGGTTTTAGTAATTCGGTAAATACGGTACTTTATAGAATACGGTGTGGTATCGGTAAATACCATTTTATTTCGGTACGGTATTGGTAAATACCAATTTTACCAAAATTTACGCGAATTGTTAAACGTTAATCTCTTATTCTCCATAACTCCATTCCATTCCAAAATCCAGACAGACTGACAGCCACTACCCATTCACTAGCGCCCATCACAGCAAGTCCAATTTCAGATCAAAGCACACACATGCATGCATGCATGTATAGCCTGTGTGGTAATCCTTAGTTCCTCACTGTACGCACGTACCACGTACACACATATATGTATAATCTTGAGAGCAGCCTGTATGATATATGGCATTTGTCATGTACTAATGGGCTGATGGGCTGAACCGCAGCGCTCCGCTCAAGTCCAACGAACAGGCAGCACAGAAGCCGCAGAGCGAACTGCGAACCGGTTTATTCGGTTTTTTCGGTTTTGGCTCGGTTTATACCGAAAATACCGAATAGATGAAATACCAATTTTTTAGATACCGAGCCGAATACCGAATACCGGTCAAACCGAGTTGACCAATACGGTTCGGTTTTTTCGGTTCGGTGCGAAAATGCACAGCCCTATCGCTTAGGATTTGCAGTCATACCTCGATGCAGTAGTACTGCCAAATGAACTCTGGTACTACCGTTTTCCAAGGAAGCAAATATGCTTCAAAAGTGTCTTTTTGGAAAATATATACCACCAACTAGATTTTGGTCCAATCGGGGTGAGGTAGTACTACACCACCTTCCCAGTCATACCGTAGTGTAGTAGTATCACCATGAAACTACCAATTTTTCCAAGAAACGCATAGTTGGCTTTCAAATTAAATTTTAAGTGCATGCATGATGCTAAATTAATCCAAATGGCACAAGAACATGCTGTCATACTACCAACATGATCCCTCTTAATAGTACGACATATAACCTACAATCCGGTCTTACACCAAAACTCCAAAGACCGCTAAAAATAAAATGTCTTAGGCTATTGATACCTTTGTCTTGGACCATATTGTAGCATGCTACTAATTATGATCCCTCTTAATAGTACGGCATCTAACCTACAATCGGGTCTTCCACCAAAACTCCAAAGACCAGTAAAAATAAAATGTCCGAGGATATTGATATCTTTGTCTTGGACCATATTGATCATCATGTTGATTCGTAGCATGCATTTCTAGGTTGTCACATTCGTCACCGGGATTGACCCTTTCAAACACTCGATGAACATGTTAGTCCCACATTCACATATTGTCATTAATTACCAAAATAATTTTTAGGAGCCTAGTTGCTTTCAACAGGGGAGCCAGTCTGACCATGCGAACCATGCTGGTCAAACTACTTGACACACCTCTGGTCGAATCGCCATCACGTGGCCGGTCACACTGATCTCAAAACCTTCACGCAACGAAACGAAAGCATCTCTAGAATAAAACTTACCACCAAGGATGGGCCTCTACAACTGCTCCCAGGTCAGATCGTCACGCATGTCTGGTCAAACCACTGAACACCTAATAGCAAAACTAGATAATGCAAATGACACAAAATCAAACTCAAACTTAGACAACTAAGCACAACAAAGTCAAATACTTATCACACAACATGAGTTGTCCTCCACATGGTCTCAAAATCTCCCCCTTGATGAGTAATTTGACAAACACCCCAAAAGGCAAGAATTTGAGTTTGAATTTAGACAAGAAAAGCAAACAAGTTGCAAAATCCACAAGAGATCCATTTTTAAGAGAAAGAACTGAACATAACCAATGTGGCAAGATATGGAAAGATGCTAACACTAATAAAGAGCAAGTTTTTAATAAAAGCTCTAATTCACACCAAAATAATCTCAAGAGCCAAAATCTTGCTCATGATCTAAGAAAGAAAGCAGTTGCTCAACATAACCATTTTCATAGCAAGACAAAGCACAAAAGAGCAAAAGAGAATAAATACAATATAAATAAGCTTCCTTACAACTCAAGACGTCATTTTATGACTCAAGATGTATTTTTCTCACTCAATAGCATGTGTTGCTCTTTTTCAATCACACAATGCTCATTTTTACATTTTTAGTATATATTTTTTATTTTTATGAGCATATTCCCCCTTTTCAAATCATTCTCAATATTCCCCCTTTTAGACTAAAACCAAAATTTACCTTAATCATTCTCGCTCTTTTGGCAAAATAGTCATCAAGGGTCAAGGGGCTAAGAAAACTTACTAAAACTCACCATTTCTAATTCTCCCCTTAAATGATGCATGCTAATAAGTAAAGCACAAAGGAGCAAAAGAAAAAGCATGCATGTTTGAATGAAAATACAAAACCTAAGAGAGCTTTGGAAATTATTCAAAGTGAGGTTTAAATTAAAAGGATATCACTGAAAGCCATAGGATGTATATAAAGCTATCAAGATTATGATGAGGTATATATAACCAATGTAGATAAGATAGTACACTTTAAAGCATTCAAATTAATTTCAAGAGAAGCAATGCTTGAAAATTGACAAGTTCATCTAAAGGTATCTAAATATGAGCTAAGTTATGCAAAAAAGACTAAATGAAGTTAAGAAGCTATAATTGAGACAATCTAAATGCTAGAAGTTCAATTTTAACCAATTATGCTCAGACACTTGATTAAGCCAAATTTGAGATTTTGAAGATCATTTTCAGGTCTTATCTTATCAAAGTAAGTTCTAGACTAGCAGCCATCCACAACTGCCTTCTAAGCTTCAACTATTGTTCATAATTGTATGGTTTATCTCAGTAAAACAAGTCCTAGACTAGGAGTCATCTGCAACTGCCTCTTGAGATTCAACCAATTTGAATTAATTAAGTCAATGTGATTGATCTCAAGTCATTGTCGACCATCTCAAACATTACACTTAAAAGAGTGATCTTAGCTATACAAAACTCCTCTGAGTTCATGCCAAATGCAACAGCAAGCTGTCTCATGAAGAAAAATTGTTTAGACAGATTTTTCAATCCGAATCTTACTGTGTTTCACTGCACTAATCCCTGGATCAGTAGTTAGTGCACACAGGTACATTGTTGAATCATTTCATGCATAATCATCCATTATATTACATGAATTGAAATACACCACATTGGGTGATAGTTTACAAAAGGGGCCGACTAGGCCAAATGTCATTATTACAAATACGCACAGCGGAAATACAGCAAAAGCAAACCCAAATCCACAGGCAAGCGACTGGAAGGTACTGTGTGCATTATATGTCACCAGCTAACTAGTAACATACGTGCACACAACGCCATATGTCTACTTGTCCATGACTAAATAGCGAAGCCTACGCCTTAGTTTCCTTCGTCATTCTTCTCCTCCGTAGCGGGAGCTTCCTCGTAGGCGTAGTGGTCTTGCGCTCCTGTTTCTGGATTTTTGCCGCAAAGCGAGCGTGAGCACTCCGACCCCATGCTCAGCGAATCAACACACAGAATGCAGTATATAACATGTATGGCTAACCAAATGATGGCTTAGGTTTATTTTCTTTTGCGAAGAGTGCTTTTGAATACAATTATATAAAAATCCTTAAGACCTAGCATTTTGAACACACGTATATGTTGAATGCGGTAATAATAGTGATTCAGATTCCATCCACCGTTACATGGCATCTGCACCATATAGCAACTTCTTTTCAGCGTTATAGCCGCTTAACTTAACACTGGGACGACACCCAGGACAATTCCAAACTAGGGCCTTACACTGCCCTTTTACTTTTCCAACCCATCATAAAGCATTTTGAAATAGAACTATATCTGGTTAAGTTTCCATGTCCGCCCTTGACCGTGGGCACGGCTATTCGAATAGTTTTGACTCTGCAGAGTTTGTACACTTTCACCACAAGAGACAATCAACTCATTGCCCCACACGATTCCTTAGTCATGTGGTTGAGCCGACCATCACAGTGACTTTTCAAAGTATCTAGACCCTTTTGTCATCTCACCCCTATGGGAGACTGCCCACTTGCGGTGGGTCCCATATGTTGCACGGGATGTTCCCCACAGCTACTAGCGTACGGGCTCCACTCCCCTCTGCGCTAGCACGACTGGGAAACTTCACCCTCCACTCGGTGTCCCTTTAGGCCTTCCCTTGCCCCTGCATAATTACTTCTCTCCCCCTATTAGTGAGATGAGTCCAAAGTTTTCGATAAATCTACTTAGCCAAGTTGTACTTTACAGACTTGTGGTTGTACTGTTTTACACGGGTGACATGACAAGATTCGGTCCTTAGGGTTATCTGGGCGGTGTATCAATAACTCACTTTGTGCTTCCACTGCACCACATATTCACATTTAATAACTCACTTTGTGCTTCCACTGCACCACATATTCACACACTCGAACTAGTCCGCCCAGATATTTAAGCATGTTGAGATTTTTGGAGGGTATAAAATAGTCATGTCAAATATACCAGTCATTCCCACCATGACTGCCCAAACCATTTTCTCATTTATTAAAAGCGATCATGATGTATGGGGCATTTCAGCGCCCCCTGCGTATTAATGCAACACTAAGCATAGCATATTATTAGGGACTTATTTTTGAAATATTAGTATTACGCTTTTGCTAGGGCGACAAGGTTTTCACATTCAATCATTCCAAATGAGGGGTAATACTATTCAAGGTAAACATTGGCATATAACTAGAATATCAAGTTTAGCATGTATTTTGCATAGAAATAACAGCATGCATTTTGTTAATTTAACACCAAGTAATTTGCATAAATGTGGGTTCAATATGATCAAAGTATTGACTCGCCTTGGTCACAGTGGTCGGGATCCGGATTTTCTGGTGCTTCTTGTGCTGCTGCCTCGATCTCCTCTTCTTGCGCTTCGTAAGCTATTTTAACGCGCGCCAAAAATTTGTACAAAAAGAAAAGCAGCAAATCAAACCAAATAACACCAGAAATTCAAATGAACTCTAAAAATTGTGATTTCAGTTTCATTGGATAGATCTTGATTTTATATGAATTTAGAAATTTGTCTCATTCAATTTTGAGTTAAAATGAAAAGGTTATGATCCTTTAAAGTTCTCAGTTCAGTTAATTCCAAATATTATCAAATTTCTGACAGTGGGTCCCACATGTCAGTTTCTTTTTATTTTAATTCTTTTATTGCTGTGCCGCTGACAAGTGGGTCCAGGTACTGTTCACTGGGGTCCATCTGTCAGCAGGGGCTCATTGCAGACGTGTCACTGACCGGTGGGGCCCAGCGGTCAGTCGGCCGCTCCAGCTGCACAGGCCGACAGGTGGGGCCCACCTGTCAGTAAGAAAAATAAAAGAAATCGCTCGACCGCGCGCGCGGAGCCGGGGCTTGAACACGCGACGCGGGAGCAAGGGGGAGGGAGAGTTAACGCTGTAAGCCACTCGGTCGCCCGAGCGATGCTTACCCATATAGGGTAAGTATACCTTTTGAGGTAGCTCCGGGAGGCGGCCGGGCAGAAGAGTCGGGGGCGACGGTGGCCGGCGGCGTGCGGTGGTCGGGAGGCTCCGGGGCTGCGTGGAATACAATCCCCGAGTGACGAGGGAGCTTCTGGCGGGGTCGGTGGGGACGGAGGGGCACGGTGGCGAGCCGGCGGCGTGCGACGGCGGAGGTTCGGGAAGGCTGGCGTCGCTGGCGAAGTACGAGCTTCGGGAGATGCGGGGAAGACTGGGAACAGCTTCGTGATGCTCCGGAGATGATTCACGAGCGGTGAATCGAGTTACCACGGCGGGAATCGGCGGGGAGGGCGGCGCCGGAGTTCGGGAAGAAGGAGGGGACCGACGGTGATTAGGGGGCTCTCGGCTTGATTGCTTACGGGGGAGGGTGGAGGTGAGTAGTGCGGCGCGATTGCAACTTTCAGGGGGGCTTTTATAGCCGGAGAAGCGGCGCACGGCGAGGGCGGTATTCGGCCGCCGCTGTTCACGCCGGTGAGGGGAGATGAATCAAATCTCCACGAGATTTTGTGGAAGAGAGAGGTAGCGGGGAGGTGCTTCCCCCCTCCTGTAGATTCTTAGATATTTTTCCCGTGAGGTGAGAGAGGAAGAGCGGATTGGCTGCGCAGGGGAGTGAGCGCGAGCGAGAGAGCGGCGCGGGCGCGTGGAGAAGAGAGGGAGGAGGGAGAAGAGCCTGACAGCTCGGTCCCACCGGGCAGCGAGAGAGAGGCGCGGGTGGAGTGAGGGCCACGGCGCAGTGAGGCGCGGGGTGCGCGCGGGAGATGGGCTGCGGGCGCTGGCGCGTTGGGCCGGGCGTGCGTCCGCGCGCGGGGAGGGGCTGGGCCGGGGTGATGGCCGGCCCGGCCGAGTTTTTCTTTTTCTTTTCTTTTCCATTTTTATTTCTTTGATTTTTCTTTTGGGTTTTCTTGTGTGTATATATAGGTATACATATACATATATTCACTTCCTTTCCTCCTGGAATTTTATATCTTTTATTTTGCTAATATTTGTTACATAAAGATTATTTTCTTGCTATGTTTAATTGTATGCTTACATATACATATACATACATATGTATATATATATATGTATATATATATTCTTGTAAATACTTATTATTATTTTTACTTTTATAGTTCTTTTGGATCATCTTTCCAGATTCTTCATTTGATGTTCCTGTTGTATCATTTTATGTGTGATTTCTTTCTTCTTTTTATTTTTAAAATTCCTTTATAAATTCAAAAAGCCAATAAACTCCAATTCAAATAAAAAGCAATTAAAATAATCCAAAAACTCCATAATTTATTATTTATATTTCCAAGGATGTTACAAATCTACCCCCCTTAAAAAGAATCTCGACCCCGAGATTCAGCCTAGCTAATGAACAGGTCGGGGTAGTCTTGGCGCAGTTTATCTTCTCTTTCCCATGTAGCTTCCTTCTTGGAATGGTGAATCCATTGCACTCTACACATACGAATGATTTGGGTCCTTGTCTTTTTCTCCACAGTATCCAATATTTTGATCGGACGCTCTTTGTAAGTCAGGTCTTCTTCAAGCTCAATGGTTTCAAGTGGGGTTTGATCTTCAGGTATTCGCAGACACTTCTTGAGTTGTGACACATGGAACACATTGTGTATATCCGATAGATTTTGAGGTAACTCTAACTGATAAGCAACTTCCCCTTTCTTGGCCACAATTGGAAATGGTCCCACATAGCGAGGGGTAAGTTTGCCTTTGACTTTAAATCTCTTGACTCCTCGTAGAGGTGAAACCTTCAGGTAAACATAATCTCCAACTTCAAATGTCAGGGGTCTTCTTCTCTTGTCTGCATAACCCTTTTGCCTAGACTGGGCTGCCTGTAATCGATCTCTGATTAGACGAACCTTCTCTTCATCTCGTTTGAGGACGTCAGGTCCAAATATGATGTTCTCCCCCACTTCCGACCAATATAGTGGGGTTCTGCATTTTCTGCCATACAAAGCTTCAAATGGTGCCATCTGAAGGCTGGTCTGATAGCTATTGTTGTAGGCAAACTCAGCATATGGCAAACATTTATTCCATTCTTTGGAGAAATCCAATGCACAAGCTCTGAGCATATCTTCTAGTATCTGGTTCACTCTTTCTGTTTGGCCATCCGTTTGAGGGTGATAAGCGGTGCTGAAATCCAGGTGAGTGCCAAGAGCTTCATGTAGTCTATCCCAGAAATGCGAGGTAAATTGAGAACCTCGATCTGAGACTATCCTTTTTGGCACACCGTGCAAACACACGATGCGGGACATATACAGTTCTGCTAACTTGTCTCCCTTCTAGGTTGTCTTGACCGGAATAAAGTGGGCGACCTTGGTCAACCTATCAATTATAACCCATACAGAGTCATATCCTGACTTGGTTCGTGGGAGTCCAGTGATGAAATCCATTCCGACTTCTTCCCACTTCCATTGGGGTATCTGCAATGGCTGTAATAGTCCTGCAGGTCTCTGATGCTCTGCCTTCACTCTCTGACACACATCACAGCATGCTACATGCTCTGCAATGTCTCTTTTCATACGGGGCCACCAACAAAAGTGTTTCATACCTTGATACATTTTGGTGCTCCCAGGGTGGAGAGAACACGGAGAGCTATGTGCTTCCCTCAATATCAGATTTTTAAGATCCTTGTGATGTGGGACTACGATACGAGTTCCATATCGTAGAGTACCCTCATGGTCAATTTTCATGTTGGGTGACTTCCCTTCTTCCATTAATTTCTTCCATTTCAAAATGGCTGAATCATCTTGTTGTGCTGCCATAATCATTTCTTCTATACTTGATTGAATTTCCAGGGCGGCTAGAGTGCTTGGCTCCACTATTTCCAAATTCAAAGCTTTCAATTCCTTGTAGAGCTCGGGTTGATGTTCCCGTACCATGAGATTATTGCAATAAGCCTTACGGCTCAATGCATCTGCTACCACATTGGCCTTCCCAGGGTGGTAGTGTACACTCAAATCATAATCCTTGATTAATTCTAGCCATCTTCTCTGCCTTAAATTATGGTGAGCTTGTGTGAAGAAATACTTGAGGCTCTTGTGATCTGTATACACATCACAATGGTTACCAATCAAGTAATGCCGCCAAATTTTCAATGCATGAATCACTGAGGCTAACTCTAGGTCATGAGTGGGGTAGTTAGCTTCATGGGGACGAAGTTGCCTGGATGCATATGACACAACCCTGCCTTCTTGCATCAGTACGCATCCAAGTCCTTGATGGGAGGCATCACAATATACCTCGAAATCTTTGCGTACATCTGGTAGAACTAATACAGGGGTGGTGGTCAATCTCTTCTTCAATTCTTGGAAACTTTCTTCACATGTCTTGGTCCATTCAAACTTCTTCTCTTTCTTGAGTAATTGGGTCATTGGCCTGGCAATACTGGAAAATCCTTCTATGAACCTTCTGTAGTACCCAGCCAAACCGAGAAAACTCCTTACTTCAGTGACAGAAGTAGGCTGCTTCCATTCTGTGACAGCTGCAATCTTGGCGGGGTCAACAGATATTCCTCCTGTTGACACTATGTGTCCTAAGAAACTGATATCCTTCAGCCAAAATTCACACTTGCTGAATTTGGCGTACAGCTGATGTTCCTTTAGCTTTTCCAACACTAGGCGCAGATGTTCTGCATGCTCTTCTGAATTCTTGGAGTATATAAGGATGTCATCGATGAAGACCACGACAAATTTGTCCAAATACTCCATGAATACCTTATTCATCAGATTCATAAAATAGGCTGGAGCATTGGTTAATCCAAAAGACATGACCAGAAATTCATATAGTCCATATCTAGTGGTAAAAGCTGTTTTGGGTATATCTTCAGCTCTTATCTTCAACTGGTGGTATCCTGACCTCAGATCTATTTTGGAGAATACGGTAGCCCCTCCAAGTTGATCGAACAAGTCATCAATCCTGGGGAGAGGATATTTGTTCTTGATAGTCATCTCATTCAAGTCACGGTAGTCCACACACATCCTGGCGGTGCCATCCTTTTTCTTCACGAACAGCACTGGAGATCCCCATGGCGATGAGCTGGGTCTGATGAATCCCTTTTCTTGTAACTCTTGGAGTTGTTTCTTCAATTCCTCCAATTCTTCTACAGTCATCCTATAGGGCCTTTTGGAGATTGGAGCGGCACCTGGCTTCAAATTGATAACAAATTCCAAGTCTCTATCTGGGGGCATGCCTGGCAGTTCTTCGGGAAATACTTCGGGATAGTCTTGCACTACCATCATTCCTTCTAGGGGTACGTCCTCACAATGATAGATTGCACGTCCCCACCGGTATGGTCTGTCCACTTTTATGTTTATGGTCATTCCAGGACACTTGACCACTCTCACTGTTCTGGTGGCACACTCTAGGACACCTTGATTCTTAGCTAACCAATCCATTCCTAGTATGATGTCTAGGGTCTGGGAGTTTAACACTATAAGGTCTGCTAGGAAATCACACCTTTCCATGGTAATGATCACCCCTGGGCATACTAGGGTAGCAGTAATTGGTCCCGCTGGTGAGTTAAGCACTAATGGCTTCTTAAGGGTATAAACAGGTAATCCCAATTTATCAGTATACCCCTTAGATATAAATGAATGTGAAGCTCCTGAATCAAATAATACTTGTGCGGGTGTATTCTTGACATAAAACGTACCCATAAGGACTCCAGCGGCTTCTTGAGCTTCTTCAACTGTAATATGGTTGACTCTGCCTCGGTTTGGTGCTGAAGTGTTTTTGCTAGCTTGAGAGCTCTGCTGTCCCCTGCCAGGAGCTGAAGCTTGACTGCGGACAGGGACATTCTGCTTATGTGGGCATCTGTTGGCAAAGTGACCCTTCTTCCCACAGCTAAAGCAATTAAAGTTTGCTGCGGGGTTGGTACCACCAAACTGTCCTCCTGGGCGTGATGCTTGGGACATACTTCCACCAGTTCTAAAGGTTGGAACTGACCCACTGGATTGATTGGACCTTGAGAATGAGGGTTTGAAGAATTTCTGGATAAATCTTCCTTGTGGCCGTTGAGTTGTCATCTTGCGCTTACGGCTGGCCTCAAGAATCTTCTTCTCATTTTCCAAGGCCAACGCCTTGTTTACCAACTGATGAAAGCTGGTGAAGTCCTGGGTGATCAGCTGCACTCTCAGTTCATCCTTCAACCCTTCAAAGAATCTGTCAACCTTTTCTTCTTCTTCTTCTATATCCTTCTGAGCATACCGGGCCAGCTGCGTGAATTTTGTAAGATATTCATTGACAGATAAGTTCCCTTGCTTGAGATTGCGGAATTCATTCTTCTTTATCCGCATTATCCCCGTTGGAACGAAGTTGTCCTTGAAAGCCTTCTTAAACTCTGACCATGGTATAGCTTCTGTATCACCTCCGGTGGTAGCATCTTCCTGGCCTCTGGCGGCCAAGTAGTTCTCCCACCATGCTGCTGCAGCACCTTGAAGCTGGTGTGCGGCAAACACCACTTTGTCTTCATCTGCAATCTTGGCCAACCTTATCTTCCTTTCAGTGTCTCGGAGCCAATCTTCCGCTTCAAGTGGTTCTTCTGCGGATGTGAATGTGATTGGTCTTGTCCTTTGAAAATCTCCTAAGTCAGCTCTATGTCCGCCAGAGCTTCCTTGCTGTCCAGCATAAATGGCTTGCAGAATCTGGGTTTGTTGTGCCATTACTTGGGCCATTGTGGGATTAACTGGAGGGTTCGGGAGATCAGCATCTGGGTTCTGATTTTCCTCGGGGTTTTCGCCATGGTTTGAGTCTACCTCAGCATGCTGAGGGTTAGCATGGGTCCGAGATCGGGTAACTCTTGGATTGGACATCTGCAGTTACAGTTTCACAACTTAGCACTAAGACTACCCTTGAGACAAATGGAAGGTATCAACCCTTGCTGTGAAAAGAACACAAGATAAACGGCAAAAGAACATTCAACATAAGGCCTTATGCCTGGCCATTCATTATCCTACAAGCATTCACATAGCCAGCCTCCCAGGCTGGGCTTACAATAACATAGTAGCTAGAGTTCACTTGACCGTAACTACAATATAACAGGGCTGCTGCAACATCTAAACTACAAGCACGACAGGACAACACTTCCACTACTATGCCGCGTAGCGATCACCACTGACGGAGGGGTCGTAGTTTGGCGATCTGGAGCGGGATCGACTGCCACTAAACTCCGATGGGTCGGAGTCATCGGCGCCTGAAGGAGCTCGTGGAGGACTGTGACTTGGTGGAGGCCTTCTACGTCGAAGTGCAGACTGGAGACTTGGGGGTCGCACGCTCTTGCGCGCAGTTAGCCGTGTGCGGGGTCCTGATCTCACTGAAGGAGGTGCTGGTGCTGCAACGGAGCGAGAGGTTGATGGAGCTGTGCCTGAGCTGCTGTGGCTTCTGCCTTGGCGGCTGCCAGTGCCTGCTGGCACTGGTCGAGCTGGTCACAAAGGGTTGCCACCTCGGTATGCCGGGCAACTAGGTGCATCCGGAGGGCGGTCATCTCTTCCAGTGCAGCAGTGTGAGCTGCTCCCATGGCTCTGGTAAGATCAACTTGGTGGGTGAGCCTTGGATCATCCTCATTAACCGGCAGGTAGGTCTCGTTGTGGCGTACACCCTCCCTGCGTGAAGGGTAGAAGCAGAAGGGTGTGCGGAGCAGGGAGATCTGGTAGATGTCGCAGAGTCGGGCGGCGGCGAGACGAGCAGCATCCTGAAGTGCGGCAGACCGGGTGCTTCTTGGGTGTTCTGTCTGGAAGACGTGTGGTGGGTCATGTTCGCTCTTCAAGAAGATGAACACTTCAAACATCCAGCAGTGCACCCCTCCTGCAGATGTCTGACGCCCACGATAAATGGGCTGCTCCGGGTATTCCAGGTAGTGGAGGAGCTTGCGCAGGATTCTTGCGAATACGCCCTCATAAACTCCATGAGCGACGTAATCCCAATTGCCTTCTTCTCCTGCCATCTGTGAAAGCAATTACTTTGCATTAGTAACGCTTTAAAATAATCAATTGAAAAAGTGAAGGGGCGTAGAACTAGGAAGGGTACGGGTAGCAATAATACGCTATATTTTTTTTTATAAATGCTTTTTGTATTTTTAGAAATTACCACCCTAAGGTTTTTCTAACGACCATTCTACGGCTTTTACCCTGCAGTCGTATGCTCTGATACCAGCGCTGTCAGACCCAGATTGTTCAATCCGAATCTTACTGTGTTTCACTGCACTAATCCCTGGATCAGTAGTTAGTGCACACAGGTACATTGCTGAATCATTTCATGCATAATCATCCATTATATTACATGAATTGAAATACACCACATCGGGTGATAGTTTACAAAAGGGGCCGACTAGGCCAAATGTCATTATTACAAATACGCACAGCGGAAATACAGCAAAAGCAAACCCAAATCCACAGGCAAGCGACTGGAAGGTACTGTGTGCATTATATGTCACCAGCTAACTAGTAACATACGTGCACACAATGCCATATGTCTACTTGTCCATGACTAAATAGCGAAGCCTACGCCTTAGTTTCCTTCGTCATTCTTCTCCTCCGTAGCGGGAGCTTCCTCGTAGGCGTAGTGGTCTTGCGCTCCTGTTTCTGGATTTTTGCCGCAAAGCGAGCGTGAGCACTCCGACCCCGTGCTCAGCGAATCAACACACAGAATGCAGTATATAACATGTATGGCTAACCAAATGATGGCTTAGGTTTATTTTCTTTTGCGAAGAGTGCTTTTGAATACAATTATATAAAAATCCTTAAGACCTAGCATTTTGAACACACGTATATGTTGAATGCGGTAATAATAGTGATTCAGATTCCATCCACCGTTACATGGCATCTGCACCATATAGCAACTTCTTTTCAGCGTTATAGCCGCTTAACTTAACACTGGGACGACACCCAGGACAATTCCAAACTAGGGCCTTACACTGCCCTTTTACGTTTCCAACCCATCATAAAACATTTTGAAATAGAACTATATCTGGTTAAGTTTCCATGTCCGCCCTTGACCGTGGGCACGGCTATTCGAATAGTTTTGACTCTGCAGAGTTTGTACACTTTCACCACAAGAGACAATCAACTCATTGCCCCCACACGATTCCTTAGTCATGTGGTTGAGCCGACCATCACAGTGACTTTTCAAAGTATCTAGACCCTTTTGTCATCTCACCCCTATGGGAGACTGCCCACTTGCGGTGGGTCCCATATGTTGCACGGGATGTTCCCCACAGCTACTAGCGTACGGGCTCCACTCCCCTCTGCGCTAGCACGACTGGGAAACTTCACCCTCCACTCGGTGTCCCTTTAGGCCTTCCCTTGCCCCTGCATAATTACTTCTCTCCCCCTATTAGTGAGATGAGTTCAAAGTTTTCGATAAATCTACTTAGCCAAGTTGTACTTTACAGACTTGTGGTTGTACTGTTTTACACGGGTGACATGACAAGATTCGGTCCTTAGGGTTATCTGGGCAGTCTATCAATAACTCACTTTGTGCTTCCACTGCACCACATATTCACATTTAATAACTCACTTTGTGCTTCCACTGCACCACATATTCACACACTCGAACTAGTCCGCCCAGATATTTAAGCATGTTGAGATTTTTGGAGGGTATGAAATAGTCATGTCAAATATACCAGTCATTCCCACCATGACTGCCCAAACCATTTTCTCATTTATTAAAAGCGATCATGATGTATGGGGCATTTCAGCGCCCCCTGCGTATTAATGCAACACTAAGCATAGCATATTATTAGGGACTTATTTTTGAAATATTAGTATTATGCTTTTGCTAGGGCGACAAGGTTTTCACATTCAATCATTCCAAATGAGGGGTAATACTATTCAAGGTAAACATTGGCATATAACTAGAATATCAAGTTTAGCATGTATTTTGCATAGAAATAACAGCATGCATTTTGTTAATTTAACACCAAGTAATTTGCATAAATGTGGGTTCAATATGATCAAAGTATTGACTCGCCTTGGTCACAGTGGTCGGGATCCGGATTTTCTGGTGCTTCTTGTGCTGCTGCCTCGATCTCCTCTTCTTGCGCTTCGTAAGCTATTTTAACGCGCGCCAAAAATTTGTACAAAAAGAAAAGCAGCAAATCAAACCAAATAACACCAGAAATTCAAATGAACTCTAAAAATTGTGATTTCAGTTTCATTGGATAGATCTTGATTTTAGATGAATTTAGAAATTTGTCTCATTCAATTTGGAGTTAAAATGAAAAAGTTATGATCCTTTAAAGTTCTCAGTTCAGTTAATTCCAAATATTATCAAATTTCTGACAGTGGGTCCCACATGTCAGTTTCTTTTTATTTTAATTCTTTTATTGCTGTGCCGCTGACAAGTGGGTCCAGGTACTGTTCACTGGGGTCCATCTGTCAGCAGGGGCTCATTGCAGACGTGTCACTGACCGGTGGGGCCCAGCGGTCAGTCGGCCGCTCCAGCTGCACAGGCCGACAGGTGGGGCCCACCTGTCAGTAAGAAAAATAAAAGAAATCGCTCGACCGCGCGCGCGGAGCCGGGGCTCGAACACGCGACGCGGGAGCAAGGGGGAGGGAGAGTTAACGCTGTAAGCCACTCGGTCGCCCGAGCGATGCTTACCCATATAGGGTAAGTATACCTTTTGAGGTAGCTCCGGGAGGCGGCCGGGCAGAAGAGTCGGGGGCGACGATGGCCGGCGGCGTGCGGTGGTCGGGAGGCTCCGGGGCTGCGTGGAATACAATCCCCGAGTGACGAGGGAGCTTCTGGCGGGGTCGGTGGGGACGGAGGGGCACGGTGGCGAGCCGGCGGCGTGCGACGGCGGAGGTTCGGGAAGGCTGGCGTCGCTGGCGAAGTACGAGCTTCGGGAGATGCGGGGAAGACTGGGAACAGCTTCGTGATGCTCCGGAGATGATTCACGAGCGGTGAATCGAGTTACCACGGCGGGAATCGGCGGGGAGGGCGGCGCCGGAGTTCGGGAAGAAGGAGGGGACCGACGGTGATTAGGGGGCTCTCGGCTTGATTGCTTACGGGGGAGGGTGGAGGTGAGTAGTGCGGCGCGATTGCAACTTTCAGGGGGGGCTTTTATAGCCGGAGAAGCGGCGCACGGCGAGGGCGGTATTCGGCCGCCGCTGTTCACGCCGGTGAGGGGAGATGAATCAAATCTCCCCGAGATTTTGTGGAAGAGAGAGGTAGCGGGGAGGTGCTTCCCCCCTCCTGTAGATTCTTAGATATTTTTCCCGTGAGGTGAGAGAGGAAGAGCGGATTGGCTGCGCAGGGGAGTGAGTGCGAGCGAGAGAGCGGCGCGGGCGCGTGGAGAAGAGAGGGAGGAGGGAGAAGAGCCTGACAGCTCGGTCCCACCGGGCAGCGAGAGAGAGGCGCGGGTGGAGTGAGGGCCACGGCGCAGTGAGGCGCGGGGTGCGCGCGGGAGATGGGCTGCGGGCGCTGGCGCGTTGGGCCGGGCGTGCGTCCGCGCGCGGGGAGGGGCTGGGCCGGGGTGATGGCCGGCCCGGCCGAGTTTTTCTTTTTCTTTTCTTTTCCATTTTTATTTCTTTGATTTTTCTTTTGGGTTTTCTTGTGTGTATATATAGGTATACATATACATATACATATATTCTCAAAACCTTCGCGCAACATAATGAAAACATCTCTGGAATAAACATACCGCCAACTACGGGCTGATACCACTACTCCCCGGTTAGACCGCCGCCCACGACAAGTCAGACTGTGGAACAGTCGTCAACAAAACAAGAGAATGCAAATGATATAAAATTAAACTTAAACTTCGAGAATGAAGCACAACAAAATCAAATACTTATCACATAATATGAGCTGACCTCCACATGGTCTCATAACATGATTTAGAGAAGATTTTATGTTAAAAATAACACAGTTCGGTTCTTCAATGCAGCATATTTAACCAAAATTTAGTGATGCGGGAAATTTCCCTAGAAAGCAGCCTAAATAGTGCTATTTATTTACCCTGTCAAGCTTGAGTTGGCAATCCTTGCTGGCGCTGCTGTTAAAGTCTACAAAAATCTGTCGCTGGAAGGTCTAAAACAGACAATCGAAATCACATATACGCCACTCAAAACATCGTCATTTAGCAATTTGCCACTCTAGATAGAACGATTAATATTCTCATTCGAAACCAATAGAAATTGATATATATGCCACAATTTTCTCAAATATCCAAAGTGCCTTTCTAGACCACGCTGCCCTCTATCGAATTTTGGGCATTTTTTGCCCTGTGCAGCACAGCAATACCAGAAATAGTTTCGGGTGTACGTATATCATTTCTGGCCCCCTCCCCAAGTGCAGGACTTTGGCACCGCAGCACCACACGTGCGCAGTCCCGCGCCCCGGCACCGTAGCACCCGAGTCATAGGGTCTGGAAGCGCATGATTCCGGCAAAACCAGCAGTGGTCTAAGGCTATATGTGGTCAAAAAGGCTGCCATGGTCGAATACGGCAGTGATTGAGCAAGATAGTGGTTGAACAAGTAGTGGTTGAACATGGGTGTGGTCGAAAGCGGTGGTGGTTGAAAGCGGTTACGATCAAAAGCAGAGGTGGTCAAAAGCGGTAGCGGTCAAAAGTCGAGGTGGTCGAGGGAGACAGTGGTCGAATAGCCATGGTCAAAGCGGTTGCGGTCGTGCGCGACCGTGGTCATGAGCCACGAGGAGAGGGTGGCGGCGACGCTTTGGCTCCAGTAGTTGGGGAGTTCAGTGGTGCCTGAGCTTGGCAAAGTGGTCAACGGTGATCCCCAGGTGTGGTGAAGCTCGCATGGTCGTCGGCGAAGCCATAGGTGACCCCGAACAGTGGTGATTGCTCACTGACGTGGCGCCGGGGCTCGGGAAGTGAGGAGCGCGATGCGGGGGTATCATGCGCTCCTGGACCGCATGACTCGGGTGCTATGGTGCCGGGGCACGAGACTGTGCACGCGTCGACCGGACAGAATCCTACGCTTAGGGAGGAGGCTAAAAATAGTATTGTATATAATTAGGAGCTACTTTTAATATTGCTATGCAGCATAGACCCAAAAATGCCCAAACATCTCCCACCGTCGGCATCCAAGAGCTACTTCGTAGGTTGTGTGCGGGCAGTGTGGCCTATAGGCTGCAGTGTAGTGCTCATGAACCACTCGACAAAATGCCTCAATAGCCCAGATTCCTCTCTGTTGTCCTGCAAATTTTGGAAGGGCATTATAGTCATTTGCACTTTGATCAAATCCAATGACTCTTGTTAGAATGGCATAAAACCCGCAATTATCACATTTTTGCAGTGACAGTGACACCACAGGAATTACTACTTTTGGAGTGGCAAGTTGAGCAATGAATATCCTAATAGCAAATATGCGACTGTACTTTTACCATGTCTAACCTTAGTGTCATACATATCAAAGTGCTTGGTTTATTGCTATACACACCCCCCCCCTAACTTTGTTGTCAAAGTGGGTGCCATATATAGATTCTTACCAACCTATATCATAGATTTAGTCTTTTACTTAACTTTACCATATATGTGGCAACAGATCCGATCACTACAAAATGTGCAGCATGCTTAGATCCCGCTCATTTCGACTTAAACTTCTGACTTATTTTTTTACAAAATGTACGAGTTGTTTGCCCTGGTTGCGTTCCTCAAGAGCTAGCTTGCTTAATTGCGTATTTAAAGGGTTGATTAGTGCATATCAAGAGGTATTAGCTCATGTTAACGGCGTCAACGAGGTGAAATAAGGGATATCAAAGTATACTAAGATAATCAGTTAAAAAAGTATACTAAGATAATTATATAAATGTTGCTAATATTCTTTCCATGATGCCATCTCACATAACACACCTCGCTAGGCATTCTACTCCCTCCGCTTTACAAAAAAAACACGTCGTTTTAATAAATATGATCAAATTTTTAAAATTTTAGCTATCAATATCTTTTAAATATTTGATTAGATACATAAAAATCATATGTGTGGATTTATTTTAAAAAATACTTTTATAATATTATTGTATTTATAAATATATTATAATAGAAATTGATGATCAAAATTATTTTTAGTGACTATATGGATATCCAAAATAACATGTTTTTATGAACGGGAGGGTTTATCTCAAAATCCGGCTTAGCCCAACATAGGGCATGTTCTTTTAGACTGTGCCCGGTAGCTTTTGGTTGCGGCTGATGAATAGTGACAGTTGATAGAGAGACCGTGAAAGAGTACGGAGTAACAGAAACTCGTATGCAATGATTTTGGTCGATATACATGAAGTCGTTACAGTATCTACTATAATCAATTTGTAAACTCCGTCTTAAAAAATACTCCGTTTGAAAATTAATTAATATAGAAAAACATTTTACTATTAAAAAATTAAAAGCTAAAGCCAAAAAAGAGGCCCATAGTTGCCTTTTCCAGCCAACAGGCTATAAGCATGCGAGTAAACACACCTTTAGCCGTCATAGTGATAAAACCATGCGTGCTGGTGCTCACAAGACACAAAAGCGTCCCTGCATTTGTAGTGTGTTGCTGATGCTGTCAAGAGTGGGAAAAAAGAAGGGCATGCCTAGTGTGCAAATAGGGCAGGCAGCGCATGTAGATGGCAGCCTAAGCCTTTACTTACGCTTTTATTTAGAAAAACTAAAAGTTAATACAAATATCTAATTATTTAAAGCGGTTTTCTTCACTTCTCACTACGTCCCACTCTAAAGATAAAATAGCAGACCACGAATATATCATATATCTCACTTTTCTCGCTCTCATCACATACATATATACCTCTCTAACTTTTTGTATTGTCTCCTTTTTATTTCTAAAAGCTGTTTTCTTAACTACTACTGTTTATCTTTAATTAAAAACCGGCAGCGCAGGCTGGAACTGACGCCGCGGAGCGAGGCTCGGTCGACAGAGCAGAGGCGGGCCGCGATCGATCGACCTTTTGCGCGTCCAATCGCCGGAAACGAAAGAAAGCGAGCACGGCAGGGCGCGCCGTTTGGGGATCCGCGTCCCTGCCAGCCCTGGCGCTTTCGGACGGATCCACGTGCGCGTGTCCCTCGGCGCTCTACTCGTTCATGTTCCGTTCATGAACCCGGCGATCTGCTCCGTTCTCTTGTTTCTTTTTTTCTTTACCATTTTCCAGACTGATGGCTTCATCTGGCTGCAACTTCCGTTCATGTTGGATTCTAAAGCCTATTTTTTTAATAAGAGTATTGCTATACAACATTCGACTATTTTTGAGGACAAAAACAGTCAAATTGATCTAGAACGTTAGATCTACATCCAACGGATCCACCCATACAAGCCCCCCTCAAAAAAAATGATCCCCTCCAAAAAAATAATCTAGAGCGTTGGATCTCCATCTAACGGCTCAAAATTTGACTTCGAATGTTGTATAGACACTCCCTTTTTATAATATCTAACTTTTAAATGAAATATTTTTTTAAACGGTATCTACTAGTTGATTATAGTACATGCTAATTTTATTTATATTGGCCAAAAATATATATGTTTTTTCTTTTCGTACAACTCTTTATAAACTATTACTATTTATAAATTAAAATTAAAAATTATCAGTAAAAACTAAAATAAATGGATCCGCTAGTCTTGCTCATTTATGCTCGCCCCCCCGTGCGCATGTAATGCAGGGACTTCTTGGGTGCTACAGGTAGACGTCCGTGCGCACGTAATGTATGATTCTAGTTAGATTGTTTTCTTATCATCCTGAAATTTATACGCCCAAAATCGGCTGCTAAAAGATTGCATGCCAGGGCAACCCTGCCCCCGCTATTCATGGTTGTTGTTGGATCCACATGAATCGAGTTATGATATTACTAGATTGTATTGTTACTATGGAGATCGCAATAAGGAATTGCTGCGGTGAGATTTGTCCATTGCCCTTGCTAGGTCAGCCCTACCACAGCTGTACTATGCTCCCATGTATGCGTCCTTGCGTAGAGATGTCAATCAAGCACCGAGGGAACGAGTTTTTAACATATTTGATACTGTTTATAATGGTATTTATAAAATAATTGTATATTTATCGTATTGATAAAAATATTATTTTTGCCGTTCGTGGCTGGGCAGCAATGTGGGGGACCTGACACGTAGGCCCCTGCCGTCCCGCCAGCGGACAGCAGGCGGCCTACCACCGCACCTCAGCCCCAGCACTGCCTAGCATCCTATGGCTAAACGGCAGGTCATTAAGCCGGCTGATTAGCTGGCTTAATCACATTTCCTATTTTTTCATGTTATTTATTTGAATTTTTGAATATAGCAAATGAGCTTACAAAATTACGAAATTTTATGTGCAGCCTTTTAACACAACGTACTCGACTGTGTAATTTTTTATAATTATCTGCTGTGAATATCGCTAAAAAATTCATACGGTTTTGATATTTGTACAAGTTGTTACATATAGCAAAGAGCTCCAAAAATTACGAATTTTATGTGAAGCCTCCCAACACAGTCATAATAATTGTGTAATTTCCTCAAAATTTTATATGCTCCAAATTTGCTACTAATTCACGATAAGTTAATCATGAAATTAACGATGCTCAGGCATCTTTTGCAGTACATGACCTCTATTTTTTAATTTCATACATGATGAATAATTATAGAAGTACATGTAATAATACAAACAACGCATCGTGTGGAATGCGATATGGCTCGCCATCTGAGCCACTGCTATCTCCTCGCCGTGTCTGCCTCCCTGTACGTGGCCTTGTCTTCCGTTGAGCACGAGCATATTCCGTGGGATACATCAACCGGTTCAGAGGTTGCGTCTCGGTTGGGAGGAGGTATGGAGACTGTTCATTTGTTGAGTGGCTGACAGTGGTCCAGTAGGCTGAGGTATAACAAGTTGGGTCCAATAAGTATCGATGTCCTCTAGCTGAGACATGCCGAACTTCAAGCCGCCAGTAATAATGTCGTGAACGAATAACTCTAGAAATCTCTCTCGTGGTGCAGAGGAGCTCTCACCTTGACTGTACGACATGGCAGTGAAGCCAGAGGAGCTCTGCCCACAGAACTCTCCAAACCCTGGGTATCATGTGAACGCTGAGCTTTACCCTGCGTACGCTACAAACGCTAGCGTTGTGTACTGCTCCTTGGAAGCATCCGGGAGGCATGTATCATCATCGGTGGACTCGACGTCACTCCCACGTTGAATTGGAGGCTATAAAACGAAACAATGTTACTAACAATAAATATTCCAGATGTACAATGCGAATATCGTACCTCCCAGATGTGCATTGAAGATGAGCAACGGGGAGTGATACTCTGTGTAGGTGGTGCGGACATCAAAAGTGATGCATCTCGACGACGAACCTGCAGCGAGAGAATGCCATCATGATAGCAGAATGTAAGGTTGTAAGATCGAGGTGACCGACTAGAGAGGGTGAATAGGTGGTCTAAAAATTCTCTTCCAATTATTATCAATTAAAGACCTTTACTTTTTTGTCTAAAGCAAGTATACAATGTAGAAAATTAAATCAAATTGATTTAGCACAAATAAAACCTAATTCACTTATGTTCACCTAAGTGCACCAACACTCTAGAGCTATGTCAAGTTTCGCGATTCTACGATAACAAACAATCGATTGAATTCAATGAATATAAATTGCTTGAATGTAAATTGAGCACAAGAAAACAAACCACAATTGACACAATCTCTTTTTACCGTGGTGTTCGGAGACTTGTAGGTCTTCCCTAGTCCACATTAAGGTTAGCCCAAATGAATTGGACCGGCTCCACGAATTAAGTCAAAACACCTCAATACACCAGTGGTAGCTTTTTCCCGCTCCGGGTAGGTGAACTCCAACCTCCACACTTCACCGGGTCTTCGCACAACCTTCTTTGAGAAGATCACTGTGCATGACACCTTCAACGCTATCTATAAGTCGGTAAACTCTAAGAGTAATAAATCAAACCCCTTGCTTGACTCTCACCACATGCAACGAATGCAAGCACAAGTGGATACTCAATCCACCTCTAGATGCAACATATGCAATCTAGAGACTTCCTTCTACGCACAAGGTCTCAAGAGGCTACTCCAATCTTGAATTGAGAACTTATCAACCAGATTGAGACCATTTTGCGATTTGATCAAGAGCGCACAAAAACTGAGTTCAAGAACCCAAGTCGTTGATCAGAACCGCTCATGGGTCAAGCGGAGCCAAGATGGCTTGGGTTATATTCCCACCTGTCACTGTGATTCCGAGCATCATCGAGATCAAGCCAAGAACATCTCCAGATCAAGAAGAGAGAGGAATCTCCATATTAAGAAAAGAGAGGAACGGAACAAAGAACACAGAGGAAGAACAAAACAAAAAACTCATAACAGAGCAAACTCAAATAGGAAGATATACAAAAGATAGACCAAAGATTGATGTATTGCTCAAATGAATGATTTCACAACCACTCCCCTCGGGAGGACCAAGCTCTAACCCTAGAGCTAACACTCACTCTCAAACAGCCACTCCCCTCGGAAGGACCAAGCTCTAACCCTAGAGCCACACCCACACTCTAATCTAACTCCCATTTGAGGGAGAGGCACCAGCCACCAAGGCTCAGTCGACCTGCTCAACCCTAGCTATTGCCTCCCCTCCCCTTTTTATAGTCTCACAAGCGAACCCTAGACCTAATGGATCCAACAATTTGTCCAAACTGAGGATAACCCATTAACCCCACCTAACACCGGGTTTTACTCACGCATGCATCTCAAAGCATCTTCCATGTGGCCTCAATGACTTGTCGTCAAGCCTCTCACGTGTCCGGATCCCACTAAACTATCCTCATTTGCAAACAACCCAAGTCACTTGGCGCACCACGTCCTTCTCCTCGTGCATGACGGTACCCGGCATCGTTGACCATCTAGACCTCGACTCCTCCCTGAGCCTAGTCCCGGTCCACCTCGCCGTTGCCCATCATGTCCATCTCCGGTTCCTCGTCGTCCCGGCTTGCAACCACCTCACCTGCCTTGATCATCTTCGGCGTCTCCCTGATCGTTCTCGACCTCGACACCTCCCTGTGCCTAGTCCGGTCCTCCTACGCCTCACCATGACCTAGCTCCGAAATCCTGCAACCAACACAAACAAGCAAACCATCACACAGCACCACACGATACATAGAGATCACCAATATGCACAAACAAAATGTATGCACCCAAATTACTGATTTTGTTCCTAGAATCAAGCAATATCCTCATGTGCTCAAAGCAACAAACACCCTGGTCAACCCTGACCAAAACACCAGTAATTCCAATTAACAACCTCGGCACAAAGACTGGTCTAAAACAACCTACAAGCACTCTGAAGCACAAGACATGAGGTACTCGTAGCCCTTGAAGTCCCACCAGCAGTCTACGACCACTCAGCAAGTCGTTACGACCATCACACAGGTCGTTATGACCACGAAACAGCTGCTACGACCATGTAGCAGTCGCTGTGACCATCGCTCAAAGCAGCTACAACTTTAGCAGACCTGGTCGCTATGACTTATGAGTACTCGGATGCACAACAAATATGGTACTCGTAGCCCACTAGATCCTTCCAGCAGCCTACGATCATACTACAATCTGCTACGACCATGTAGCAGACGCTACGACCATCAAATGCATAGGCATACAGAATGCTACGACTATCGCTCACATTCAGCAAAAGCTACGACTACCAACAACACAGCTTATGACTGCTGATCACGACCAGGCAGTAAGCTACAACCATCGATCACCAGTCTACGACTATCACTCACAACATCTGGTCGTTACGACTTACGACTATCGATCACAAACCAGGCAGAGCTACGACTATTGATCACGACCAGCAAAGGCTATGACTATCGACCAGTAGAAGCTACGATCACCAAGTCGTAGGAGCACCTGTCGACCACCAAGGCATAAAAGACTCTGCTGACTACCAAGTCATAAAAGCCTCTACCGACCACCAAGTCATAACAGTCTCTGCCGACCACGAAGTCATAAAATCGATTGCCGGCTACCAAGTCGTAAAAACGACTGCCAACTACCAAGTCGTAAAATCGACTGCCGACTACCAAGTCGTAAAATCGACTGCCGACTACCAAGTCGTAAAATCGACTGCCGACTACCAAGTCGTAAGATCGACTGCTGACTACCCAGTCGAAAGAGCGCCGACGACCACAAAGTCATAAGGGTATCTACGACCACCAAGTCCTAGACCACGAGAACGATAGCCAAAAAGCAAACCTCTGCAAAAGCCTCAAAAATCAGACTTAACCTCTACACAAATTCTAATCCAAAGGTCAATTACTCATCACAACCATGGGATGACCTCCACTTGGTCTTACAAATTAGTTATGCAGTATTAATTTTGAGAGTGCATTGCAACAAATGGGACAGATAAAATATTAGTGCAAAGTTTAATAATGACAGTAAAATACAATAAGTTAGTGATTACATGCATGTAACTACATATGAATAATCCATTAATTACCGATAATTTGATAACCCGTCCAAAAACAATTACGAGAAATTCATTACCGTCGTCTATAGCACTTATGTAGCACGAACTCATTACGTAACCTTAACTAGTTGCCACTACAGTAATTATAACTTCTTAATTACATACTACCATACAATAACAAATTACGGGTACCGTACATACATAAAAATAGTAAAAACTATATCTAGATTACTATGACCTATTTACTTTATAATACAAACTACATTAATTATGACTAATTAAATAATACTAATTAGCTAGGACTGCGAAAATTACGTCGAAAGTATGTGATAAAAAATTACTTGCCTTTCAGGAGAAGCAATCAGTACTGCCACATCTTTGATGAGCTACGCATTGGTTTCTCAAAATAATGAGTTACGCACTCTCAATTCTAAGCGACGCCCGCAAGAATGAGCTTCTGTAATGAGCGGCTGAGATGAGCAAAGATGAATTGTGAGAGGTTCGTATATATAGCCAAGTGAAAAGGGAACCTAGTGCGCTTACCCCGCAAATTAAGCAATCTCTATCGATGAGCAACACTTCGGGTGAGGGCGGACAACATGGTAACACAGACAAATGTGCAGATGAGGGAGTGGGCAAGGGGGATGGCACAGACATAACGATATTAGTGCAGCGCAAGGGGGACGACACAGACAGAGTGACAATGGTGTGAAGGACATAGCGAGAAAAAAATATAGCAGTAACAGGCCGATATATGTGCGAAAGACATAGGTCAGGCATTGCAAAAGATGCCCGAGCATCATTAATTTCACGATTAAATTAACATTAATTAATGTGAGAAATTTAGAGCATATAAAATTCTCAAAAAATACACAATTACTATGATTGTGTCGGGAGACTTCACATAAAATTTTGTAATTTTTGGAACCCATTTACTATATGTAATAACTCATACAAATATCAAAATATTACAAATTTTTTAACAACAATTACAATGGATAAAATTACCAAAAATTACACAATTAAATACATTATGTCGAGAGGCTGTAAATAAAATTTTATAATTTTTTTGAGTCCATTTGCTATATTCAAAAATTCGAACAAATAATATATAAAAAAATAGGGCAGGTGATTAAGCCAGCTTAAACACCTGTCCTCTAGCCATAGGATGGTAGGCAGTGCTAGCACTGAGGTGGGGTGGCAAGCTGCCAACTGGGAAGGTAGGCAACCTGCCATCCGGTTGCGGGATGGTAGGGGCCTACGTGCCAGCCCTCCGCATTGCCACCCAGTCATGGGTGGCAAAAATAATATTTTTGTTAATACAATAGACATATGGTTATTTTATAAATACCGTTGCAAATAGTATCAAATATACCAAAAACTACTCAAAGGGGATAGGTAGTAGGAAACATGCTCGTTCGTGATGGCCATGGTTTTTTTCACCCATGCTTGTCACCCGCAAGTGTCCGATGCCTATTGGGTGTCCGATACCATCGATCCTAGGAATTTTTTGTACAAATAATCTATTTTTTATTCAAAATTACAGAAATATAACCACAACAATATTTTTTTATACAAATAGGTTCTAGTTGCCCAACGGGAGGGCGACTGGAGCAAGTTGCCCAACGGGAGGGTGACTGGAGCCAGTCGCCCAACCGGGACGCGACATGCGGCAAATATGGTAACGGTTTGGCGAGTTATTGCTGTCGCCCGAGCGTCGGGTGACTGGAGCTCCAATCGCCTAACGGTTGGGCGACTGGAGCTCCAGTCGCCTAAAGCTCGGGTGACAGGGGGGTTAAAAGGGCTGCGCTCGACCGCTGCTGCCCCATGCCAGCCATTTCATTCACTCGCCGCCGAGAGAAGAGAGGAGAAGAGGAGAGAAAGGAGGGGAGAAGAGAAGAGGAGAGCAAGGAGGGGAAGAAGAGAAGTGGGAGAAGAGGAGAGGCAGAGGAGGAGGAGGAGAGGAGAGGGAGGGAGGAGGAGAGGGAGCCATTCCATCCATTCAGATCTAGGTTTTTTTGGTATGTTGTATTTATAGTATATTTTTTTATCAAATGTTAGTGTTAGTAAAAATTGTAAATATAGAAAATTTAGTATACAAATTTTTAGTATAGAAAATTTTTAGTATACAATTTTTAGTATAGAAATTTTAGTACAATTTTTAGTATATAAAATTTAGTTAACATAGTTATAGGAAATTAGCAAGCGTAGAAATGGAGAGGAGACAAAGAAGCAACTGTAGGTGTAGATCTAAATAGAAATAGTTAAATATTTGTTATACTAAATTTATTAAACATGTAGTTTTAGAAAATTAACAGCCGTAGAAGCATGTAGTTCTGTATAATTTAGGAAACATAGTTTTAAAAAATTAGCATCAGTATGAAATCTGCATGCGTACAAAATTGTAGTTGTAGAAAATTCAGTCACCATAATGTACAAATTAATCGTCCGCTGAAATTTATATGTATTTAAAAAATCAGTAAATATTTATGGTAGAATTGAATTAATTCGTATGTAGGAAGTTCATAGTACGAGGGTATTGCAGTGGGTTACGACATGTGAACGATCGGCGAATTGTGAATTGCAGTATGTCGATACTTTGGTATTGTGCGATGCTATTTGATATGTCGCAAAATGAAAACATATATGCAGGCCAACATCAGCAATGGCAATAGCCACTACATTGAGATGCATTACGGTGCTGGAACCGTTCGTGAAGGTCCAAATGGTGTGGATTTGAGCGGTTTTCCGCAAGTCACTCTAGTACATCCAGATGGCGAGAATGCTCGGATCTAAGATGTGATGCATTGGCTGACCCGGAGTTTTTTGTTGGACCCTGAGGTGTGCAGCATCGTCGTGCAAGCGCTTTTGATCCGGTCTCCCACGGACATCAGATGGGAGTTGAGGACATTGCTATGCACTGCTGCGTGGAAGGGCTTTGTGCAAGGGTGCCAGCGCCGTGAATACGAGTGTGTTCTGCTTGTGCAACCGTGCTCATTAGAAGCTGTGCAAGGTCATGCGTCCGCCCTTGCTCCGGGAGGTGCTAGCAGCTCGGGCGGGCCGCATGTTGGCGAAGATGATCAAGTTGCTCGTGATGAAGCCGATGCAGTATATGGAGCAGAGTTACAATGGTCAAGCCATAGAGAGGGATCTAGACAAGCCGATGAAGGGGAGCATGTTGAGTATATCGTGCAGCAGATGGACTGTGATGACCAGAGGGCATGGGCAGAAGAGGAAGTTGTACACAACGACGACGAGGACATGATGAGCATGAATCAACGTGGGAGTATCATGAGACAGAGGTTCAGTTGCATTCTATGTTTACTGACAAGGCAGCGCTGTAGGATGCCATTAAGCTGTGGGCCCTTTCAATGCAGCGGACTTTTTGGGCCTGAAATTAAGCCAGGAGCAGTACACCGTGAAGTGCGAGTAGGCTGGTTGTCCTTGGAGGGTGCACGCACGTAGACCCAAGTATGAGACTCACTTGATTGTGTCGAAAATGCAGCCACACTCTTGCATTCTCAACAGTGTTTTGGCGAGGCATCGTACCCTAATGTCCGCCTTTATAGCTAATTTGATGTACAGAGAGATAGCGGAGAAGAAAGACATGGAGGCCACGCATATCGTGGTAGCTATCGAGAATAAATTCAAGTACAAAATTAGCTACGCGAAGGCGTGGAGTGCCAAGCAGAAGGCATTGGAAAAACGTTTCGGATCTTTTGAGGCAGTGTACGACAATCTTCCTCGTATGCTTAAGGTGTTGCAGGACAGGAACCCGGGCATGTATATCGCTGTGCAAGACAAGCCGTCCACAAGTCCACCGGAATATGCGGTGTTGCAGAGGGCCTTGTTAGCATTTGGTGCTTGTATCGTGGCATTCAGGCACATGCTGCCGGTGATCTCAGTTGACAGGACCTTTCTGACAGGCAAATACAAGGGCAGATCCTGACGGCCATAGGCGTTCACGGCAACAACCAAATATTGCCGCTAGCCATCGCATTCGTGGAAAGTGAGAATTGTGAAAACTGGTTGTGGTTTCTCAAACATGTCAGGGTTGGAGTTGTCGGCACTCGTCCTGGTGTGTGCATAATCTATGATCGCAACGCCGGGATTGTAAAGGCTATAAAAAAACTTCAGGGAGACCTCGAGGAGCCCTTTTCTTGGCCGGACATGAGGAACAGGTGGTGCATTCGTCACATGAGGAACAGATGGTTGTGACTCGGACTGGCGGTACCCCCTGTTGGACGAGCACGTGGACCACCTGCATCGCGGTTCGCATCGTGTGCTGTCTACGGGGAGCGCGGACGAGCCAGCTGAGCTGGGAGTGGTCTAAACACGCACACCTCGCGTGGCCTGGAGACTCGACCCCCGTTGGACAGTCAGGTTTGCACTCCGCTAGCGTTTTAGTGTGGCTGTAAGAACGCTCCGTGCTGACCTTCACTTTGTTTGCAGGCTGCGGGATGCCAGGCTACTCCCTCTTGCCCGGATTGTGCAGGCCACAAACGAGGATGGACCCGCCGTGGCCGCGGGCGGGGACGATGTCGTGGAGTGATCGCGATGCTTCCTGTTCGACCGTTCCCTGCTGACGGCTTTGGTGAACTGTTGGCGGCCCGAGACGCACACTTTTCACTTCCCATTCGGGGAGATGACGCCGACCCTACAGGATGTGTCCCTGCCGCTTGGCCTTACGGTCGCGGGAGCCTCTGTCTTCCTACCGGAGGCCCCGGCCAAGTGGCGTGCTGACCTGCTCGACAAATTCAAGTGGGTCCTTCCACCGAGTGCCGCGGATGACTATTACATCTTCCTGGCGAGTCAAACACACGGCCGTCGCTGAGGTGGCTTGCACAGTTCCAGGTACGTGCTCTTTACAATCGATCGTGTCGTAGAATCTCTTATTTGCGCTATTACGTACTAATAACATCTTGTTTGCATTCAGGCGGAGAAAATGGATCTAGAGGCGGACGATCACCAGGTCTCGTGCCACTTGGAGGCGTACTTGTTGTGGCTGTTTGGTTGGGTGCTCTTCACCACCAGCCACGGCAACACCGTCGACGCGCGCCTCATCGCTCATGCCAAGGCGATCGCAGATGGTGAGGCCCCCTATGTTTGCGCAGCGACAAGACATGACATTGCAGCTTTTCGCAGTGACAAGACAGCAACCCCCAGCTTTCCTCAGTGACATGACATGACGTCGCAGCTTTTCGTAGTAACAAGACTGCAATGCCCAGCTTTGCGCAGTGACATGATATGATGTCGCTGCTTTTCGCAGTGACATGACATGATGTCGCAGCTTTTCGCAGTGACAAGACAGCAACGCCAGCTTTGCAAAGTGAGAAGACCGAACGTGCAAGCTTTCCTTAGTAACATGACATGACGATGCAGCTTTTCGCAGTGACATGATAGCACAGCCTAGCTTTGTGCAGTGAGAAGACCACACGTGCCAGCTTTCCTTAGTGACATGACATGATGAAGCAACCTTTTTCCAATGACATGATAGCACAGCCCAGCTTTCCGCAGTGAGAAGACCGAACGTACCAGTTTTCCTCAATGACATGACATGACGACGCACTTTTCACAGTAACATTACAGCACTTCCTCAGTGACATGACATGATGAAGCAACTTTTCACAGTGACATGACAGCACGGCCTAACTTTCCGCAGTGAGAAGACCGAACGTACCAGCTTTCCTCAGTAACATGACATGACGACGCACTTTTCACAGTAACATGGCAGTACGGCCCAACTTTCCGCAGTGAGAAGACCGAACGTGCCAACTTTCCTCAGTGACATGACTTGACGACGCAGCTTTTCACAGTGACATGTCTGCATGACCCAGTTTTGCGCAGTGACAAGACCGAACGCGCCAGCTTTGCGCAGCGACATGACCGCACGTGCTAGCTTTCTGCAGCGACAAGACCTCACGGCCCAGCTTTGCACACTATAAAATGAGGTCCACGAGATTTCTCAGAGAATACTGTGCAACCAAACCCCACACTATACCACGTTTCCTTCACCACACCGGGATGGACAAAAGGCAGAAGAAGCAATGGGACAAAATGATGAAGCAATGGGAGGAGACCCGCGATCTAGCACGGTCAGCTGCCACCCGCGATGAGAAAATAAGTGCTGCTGTGGCCAGAGCAGAACAAGCCCAGCGTGTTACGAGGTTAGCTCCGCGTAATGAGGGGCCCCGTAGCAACAACCTCATCCCAAACGTTCCCACCGAGCGTTCGTTGCAACTCTCACCTGAGAGGGAGACACCCCCCTTTGTTCGTGCGGGGACACGTGCAAGTTCTTCAAGTCTAAGCCTAGGTATGCGTTACTGAGGTTGCGCAAACTACTCCAGTGACTACCCCGACCGCCGTCTAGACACCGCAACCTATCAGTAGCCGATAAGGACCAGGTGCACCACTTTCCACTACCTTTTCTCATTCACAGCACGCACTAACAATCTCTCCCCTGTATTTACTGTCCCCGGAACCTCTATGTGGCTACCGCAAATGGATCGATCTTGAGATCCACCCTGAGGACTAATGGGCCCTCGACTTCGAGGAGTGGAATGTCGCAAGATAATCGGAGATGCGGGAGGAGGAGTGCCGCAAGAACGAGCAAACCCCGGTATACAACGCGAGACGAAAGCTCATCTCGAAGCGTGTACGCGTAGGGAGCGGGAGGCTCGCGAGAGGGAGCGCGAGAGAAAGAGGGAAATGGCAACAAAGGCAAAAGTGGCTGCCGAGGAGTTCAACGCCGAGCAGGCAAGGAAGGGAAAATGGCCCCGTCCACACAGTAAGTCGTACAAGCAGTTGGGTGGGTTAGTCGCATATGATGCTACACGTTATACATGTAATCAAAAAGTACACGACATGTTACTCCCAACTATATTATGAAGTTTATTTAAATTCAGACAAGCTTATTATCTCATCTATTCGCATTCAATGATTCACATAGCAAGTCATCTAACAATATTAACATACCGGTTTTCTCCATACACGAATTCTCAGTAACATCAAAATATCACTTACCATCGTATGTACCGATCATTCTAAGGTCAATCATTCCTAAAAAAATTTCCTGAAATTTGTTACACACCTACAACATATAATAAACATAAACTTTTATAACAACTCCAGCAAATTATTTTCCAGTTAAAAACTAAAAAATTTACAAAATTCACAGGGGACTGAGTGCAGTCGCCTAATGGGTGGGCGACTGCACATCAAGTCGCCCAATGGGAGGCGACTGCACATCTGTCGCCCCCATGTTGGGTGATTGGCTCCAGTCGCCCTCCCCATTGTGCGACTAGAGCCTATTTATGTAAAAAATATTGTCGCGGGTATATTTCTATAATTTCGAATTAAAAATAGATTATTCGTACAAACAATTCTCGATCCTGGCAACAACTATAGTATGGTTTTGACAGCTTGGCAATGTATCTCTAGCGACAATAAAGTCAGCGGTGACCTCAAGCAAGTTCAGGACAGCTCATGCTAAGGCTTTAGTTTCTGTTGTTATAGTAATTAGCTTATAAACGGTGTGTTATTTAAGACGGTGTGTATAGGTAGGTTGTAGTAGTAACTATATCAAGATCAGCTATACAGGTCAAAAACACATACAATTATTTTTCTATACGTACTGTGTCTTGCGAACAACTAGAATTTAAAAAATATAAACCACAGGAGAAAAAAAAAACCTACCTTTCGTCAGTGGCAGCAACGCAGCGGCCGGCAATGTACTCACAACAACGAGCGGGAATGGCATCGCACTCTCGGGCCTTTGAAGAGAGAAACGGCACGGAGTAGGGAGGAGAGGATGGTGGGCGGCTTCTGTGTCCACGGTGGCTCGTGTGGCGGCTCGCCCTGCATGTTTCCATGTTTCTTGCCAACTTGTCTTGTGGGCCGTGTGGCGGTAATGACTAGGGATGAAAAATAGATATGAATTACCTATATTATTTAGTTACTGTATTTCATTTTATTTGATTAGTAATTTCTCTCAAATTCGTTATTCCATCCGTTATTGCATGTCAACCACAACTTTCCTTTATGTGTGTGTCTTTGCGCGGGACGTGGGGATATTATGCTTGTTGGGCCAGCCCAAGTAGCTCCTCTGGTAATTGCTTTTGGGCTCCACAACATGCCAGTTAGGCAGTTGAGCGCATACGTTACGTGGTTTCATGAGTAAACAGGCGAGGCTGGCACAGGAATTCCTCACGCTGAAATCATGCAAGAAATCCCATAAATTTTGTCGAATTCGAGAAGATTAGGGTTATCCATTGAACTTGCCAAGTCAGTTTCATCCCTCGCCTCGCCAACCCGAGGGTTATCTAGAAGCCCAATTAGCCTCCTAAACTACAGAAACGGCTATCCTACGGTCCTACCTCTGAACTTTCTGTTAAGAAACCTGGGTCTGGGCCGGCAGCCCAGGGTCCATGGTGGGCACCTCATTGTAGTCTATAAATAGAGAGCCATACCTCATCATTATGTACGCATGAATGAAAGCAATAAACAAAGATCAGGAGTTCTCTCTATCTCTCTGTGTGTTCAATCTATTCTTCTGTGATTCTGTGATTGATTCGTTCTTGTTCTAAACAGAGGAATCGCTCGGACTGGTCGCCAGCGACGGTTTCTCAACACGTTATCAGCACGACTTCGCTCCGCTGAACGAGGTAATCATCGAAGCACAGATTGATTTTCTAGATCGCTTTTGAATCGATGTTTTCTTTCGCGTTCTAGATCAATTTTCTACGGTGCAAATCCGCCCTAATCTACCGCGAGCAGACTTGAAGTCGCCGGCACAATGTCGATCGGTAGATTGCGAAAACAGGGTAGATGTTGATTGCATTGCAGATTAGAAATTTTTGCATAGTGTTGTCTGATCCTGCATGATCACAAGCACAAGAAATATATGCATTGATTTCATGTTTCTGCACAGCATTGCAGATTGGAAAGTTTCATTATTGCATCTTCCTTTTGTTCTGCACAACATTGTAGATCTAATAATAAATAAAAAAGAGGATTTTGGCTCACGGCCGCGCATGGCCACCGTCGGCCACCGCGCCTGCATGCGCCAGCGCCGCCGCCGGCATCCTCACAGCCGCGCCTGCATGCGCCAGCGCCGCCGCCGGCATCCTCACAGCCGCGCCTGCATGCGCCGGCACCGCCGCCAGCCTCCTCACAACCGCGTCTGCATGCGTGGCGCCGCCACCGGCCAGCCACCTCCGGCGCGGCACCGCCCGAAGCAGCCTCCTCCCGCATGGTGCCCTCGGCTGCAGCGGCCCTGCACGGCCGATGCCAACCCACACGGCCACCGCCCGCATGCCGGACGCCGCCGCGCCTCCGCCTCGGCCTGAAGTCGCGCCCACGCTTGCAGTCGGCTGCTCCCGGCCCTGCACAGCCGAGCCCAACGTCGGACCCGCCGCAGCCGGCCCCACGCGCCGTCGGCCCACCGCTCCTGCTCGCTGGACCGCAGCCACGCGCGGGCAGCACGCCCCCGAACGGGCTCCACCGGCCCCGCGTCGGCCTCCGCCCTCCGCCGCGCCTCGCATGGCGTTGCTCCCGCGCGCGCCGCCTCGCACCGACCGCCGCTCGGCCCTCCATGCCATCGCGCCCGCTCACGGTCGCCCCGCAAGGCGCCACCGCCCACCGCGCCGGCCCCTCGCCCCGCAAGGCGCCGCCGCCGGCCGCTCGCCCCGCACGGCGTCGCCGCCCCGCGCCTGCCGTTCCCCGTCGCCGCCCCGCGGTTTCCCGCTCGGGTGCCCGCCGCCGCAGTGAAGACGGGGTAGGGTTTCCCTACCCCCTTGCCGGGTTTGTGTGGGGAGGCAGGCCGCATGGGCCCAAGCATGATGGGCCGACTGGGGAGGGAAAAATGGGCCGCGAGGGGAGGAAGGCAAATGGGCCGGGAGGCGGCAGAAAACGGGCTGAAAAAAGGGGGCGAATGGGCCGGTGCTGGAAATTTGCAGAAAAGCCCTTCGGGTTTCGGGGAAATTACCGATTGGTCCTTATTTTCGCATTTAAGTCCCAATTTTACAGGAAAGACATTGTAATTCCGGAAAATTACAAATAAGCCCTCAAATTTACGAGCGGGTCCAGAATATTTCAGAAAACCCCTCTGTAAATCAGAAAATTGCGCGAATTTTTCTCTGAATTGAATAATTTGCGTAAAAACCCCTGGAATTGCAGAATTTGCAGAAATTTCATATTTTAGCATAAAAGGGCCTCGGGAATCCGAAATTTGCATTATTCTTAGCATTTGAAGCTTATTTATTTCTGTCATTACTGTTTTATGTATTTTTCTGTATTTATTTACTGTTTTGGTTAATTGTAATTGTTTTAATTGCTTTTAATCACTGAAATTAGCAGTAAAATTATGAAAAATGCATAGAAAATTCTGAAACATTACGAGAATATTTTGTACCATTTATTTACCCGTAGTGAATTATTCCGTGCATGTCTACCAGCAGTAGACTTATACACATTTAGATGACTAGTATCACGAACTGAGAGTTCGAGGAGCTGGCCCCGCATGGCCAAAACTATCTGACATAGGCATCTGATGTCGATATTGTGCTTGGAGCCAATAAGCTCCGCGCTGCTATTGGGATTGGCGGACTGAATGACGCTCAACCCAAACGTGAGGAGAATGATCAGGCACTTCATTTTCTCAGGCACCACCTCTGCCTCACTCTAAAGAATGAGTATATGGCGGAGAAAAGCGCGCTAGCACTCTGGACCGCAATCAAGAAGCGGTTTGAGAGGCTAAAGTATACCATTCTTTTCCAAGCAGAACAAGAGTGGATCAGACTAAGGTTTGCCGACTTTAAGACGGTCGAGAAATACAATTCTGCTTTGCACAGGATTTGTACCCCAATACAGAAAATTGAGAAAATCCTTCCACCCAAATGAAGTACAATCCACACGCAATTATCGTCAAGACGGCTATGAGGAATATGTCGAATTGTTTGATATGATGCAAATTACGGAAGCTCAGGACGAAGTTCTCCGCAAGAACTAAGTCACTCAGCCAGCTGGTAGCTCCACTGGCCGTGAAGCCAACGCCGGGAGCAACAAGATGCGAAAGCCCTTGATAGAGAAAAGGGGAAGGAAGGGTAAGACCGCAGCCCAGAAAGGCAAATCAGATGCTCCACGTGAGAATAAGGCTAGCAAGCCAAAACGGGATGGCAAAGGGCACATGCAGCCCACTCTACATCGGTTGAGGGGGAGCGTTCTGAGCAGCTGCCTGCGTTGATGGTGTTTGAGACCATTACGACAGCAGCACCTCTCTCGACCTAGAAGCAGCCACTGTCATGATTTCTCTTGAAGAGAATGTCACCCCGAGAAAATAGCAGAAGAAGTCAAGTGCACTGAATGCATTTCGACTTTAATTGTCATATATTTTGTATGGAGGAATATGTTAGAATTTGCATGAATGGTACTTAAGAATTGTTTGTTTTCTCGTGATGGTTGGATGATATTTGATGAATTCATTCATTTATTCAGTTTATGATGGCATGATATGTTCTGATATTGGAGTGTTTATCTATGTGTTGATCGCCTTCTCATGCATGCTAATAAAATACCCTATATTAGAACGCGTGTAGCGCCCTATGAAGGAAGTGTGCTTAGCTAGCAGCAGCACAACGCATACCATCTTAAGAGAGATTAAGTATTTTTAGTCAATTTGTAAGAGCACTGGCAGCCTTACAACAATCGCCGGAAGCGATGCATGGTTCAGGAAGAGCCACAAATGGGCACAACTTTGGTCATTGAAGAAGCCTTATTGTACCCAGAATCGACTAGAACTCTCCTAAGTTTTAAGAATATTCGCGCCAATGGTTTCCACGTTGAGACTAAAGAAGAGTACGGTAAGGAATACCTGCTCATTACGAAGCGCAAATAGGTACTAGAAAAACTTCTTTCACTAGAAAATGGGCCATATTATACCAACATTAAAGCGCCTGCGGCGTACACTGTTCTGAAGACAGTGTTTAGAAGCTCTAAACTCTTATGTCTCTGGCATGACAGATTAGGCCACCCAAGTCTTAGGATGATGAGAAACATAATAACTCGCATGGGCATAATATTAATGTGTAGAATTTCCCGAATCATGAAGATTTTGTGTGCCCTGCATGTGCCACCGGGAAACTAATTACTAGACCCTCCACTCTGTAAGTGAAGGATGAAGTCCCTGCATTCCTAGAACGTATCCAGGGAGACATTTGCGGTCCCATTCAGCCCATCTTAGGGTTATTTAAGAATTTTATGGTGCTCATTGACGCTTCCTCAAAGTTGTTATATGTGGGTTTTGTTGTCCACAAGGAACCACGTCTTTGCAAATTGATCTCGCAGATCATTCGCATCAGAAAGGTGTTTCCAGATCATCATATCAAGTCCATCTGAATGGACAACACCGAAGAATTTACTTCAAAGGCATTTGATGATTATTGCATGGCGATGGGAATTGCAGTTGAGCATTTGGTACCGCATGTCCATACACAGAACGGTTTGGCAGAGGCTTTAATCAAAAGAATTAAATTTATTGCCCAACCCCTCTTGCATAAAAGTAATCTAGCAGCTACATGCTGGGGACACGCAGTCCTGCATGCAGCAAATCTCATCAACCTTAGACCTTCGGCCTACAACATCCACTCACCTATGCAACTAGCGCAAGTGTCACCACCGAAAATTTCCCAACATTAGGGGGAGGAAATCAACCCCTTGATGATGAATGTCGGGAAATTACGTGGCAAGCCTGGGGAATCCATGCAGATGACCCGCACACTAGAGAAGTCTAGAAGACAATAGAAGTCCAGAAGACAAAATAGATTTGCAAGCATTAGCAAATCAGCTGTCTGATCACTTTAGTGATTTGAAGAGCGTGACTAAGTCGCATGTGCTTGCACGCACTGCACCGGAGAGGGTTGAAATACCAAAGAAAGCAGAAGGTATCCCTAATCTCGTCCAGAGGCCTCAGAAAAAAATGAGGATGAGAACTCCGGTTCCTCGAATCCTTAGTAACCGGGGACGCCTGGCGAAAAAGGATAAGCGGGATTTATCACAGCCGATCATTGAAGTCCCCCAGAATGAGAAGGGGAGCCAGTTGAGACCTGGCACAAGTATGACACCTTCCGAAAAGGGCATACCGGATCTGAATATCCCCATCGGCATGGATGTGTGCGCACACATCGGAGCCGAAAAACTAAAGGGACTTGCCACCGCAATTGAAAGAAGCGATGTGCAAGGTAAAGCTCTAGCAGAAGCAATCGCTCCAGAAGAAGTAACTCATGAAGAAATAGCTATAAATTATGTGCATACGGGAGAGTCCCTGAATAGGACAACAGCTAATATCGATATCTACTTCGCAAAGAAAATTGCCACCATCATCGATCTTGATCCCGAGCCTGCATCGCTCGCTGAATGTAAGAAAAGATCAGATTGGGAAGATTGGAAGAAGGCAATAGCAACTGAATTGCTATCTCTGAATAAAAGAGAGGTGTATGGGCCCGTATGCCGCACACCTCCCCACATACACCCCGTTGGGCACAAGTGGGTATTTGTTCGAAAGAGAAATGAAAGAAATGAAGTAGTGAGATACAAAGCAAGGCTGGTAGCCCAAGGTTTCAATCAACGTCCTGGAGTTGATTATGAAGAAACCTACTCCCCAGTCATGAGTGGAATTACCTTTAGATACTTGATCTCAATGGCAGTGAACTTGAACTTGGAAATGAAATTGATGGATGTTGTGACTGCATACCTTTACGGTAACTTGGATTCGGAGATTTATATGAAAGTCCCTGAAGGAATCCCTCTCCCGAACCAAGACAGAGCAAATAGAAATCTGTATAGTGTGAAACTCAGAAAGTCACTGTATGGACTGAATCAATCTGGAAGAATGTGGTATAATCGCTTAAGCGACTTTCTCTGCAAGAAAGGCTACACGAATAATGAAGACTGTCCTTGTGTATTTATACGGCGATCCTAGAATGGATTCTGTATAATCTCTGTGTATGTAGATGATCTGAATATCATCGGGACAGTCGAAGGCATAAGAGAAGCAAGCTCCTACTTGGAGTCAGAATTTGAAATGAAAGATTTGGGCAAGACCAAGTTTTGCTTAGGCCTGCAGCTTGAGCATGTCCCTGAAGGAATCTTGGTACATCAGTCAACCTACACCCAGAAGGTGCTTGAAAGGTTTGGCTTCGAGAAGGCATTTCCCTCGAAAGTACCGATGATCGGTAGGTCTTTACAGTAAGAAAAAGATCCTTTCCGACCTAGGGAAGGGGGGAGGAAGTCCTGGGACCGGAATTCCCATACTTGAGTGCAGTGGTAGCACTCATGTACTTAGCAAACTGCACTAGATCGGGCATTGCATTTGCCGTGTACTGTTAGCAAGGTACAGTGCAGAGCCCACCAAAAGGCATTGGCGAGGCATAAAGGACACCTTCTGATACCTCCAAGGAATGAAGGACCTTGGATTGTTTTACAGAAATAATCAAGATCTGAACTTGATTGACTATGCAGATGCTGGGTACCTGTTAAACCCGCATACTGCAAGGTCACAAACAGGATATGTATCTTCTGTGTGGTTGAACTGCAATTTCCTGGAAATCGTCTGAGCAAAGCCTTGTAGCTACTTCGACGAACCACTCAGAAATTATAGCACTGTATGAAGCCGCACGAATGTGCGCTTGGTTCCGATGAACGATTCACCACATCCAGCAGTCATGTGGAATGAACATTGTGCAAATCCCCACGATTATCCATGAAGATAATGCAGCTTGCGTTGCACAAGTGCAGACGGGCTATGTAAGCATATCAACCCCAAGTTCCTCTATGCTCATGAATTGCAGAGATGGACAAGATTAAAGTACTGTACACTAAGTCATGTAGACTTGTTTACTAAGTCACTCCCCGCATCTAGCTTTGAAAGGTGCGTGCGTGGAATTGGAATGACGAGACTTAGAGAAGTGCAGAATTCAGGGGGAGAATTCTCACAAGCCCGCTAATAAATCTTGATCATGAAGATTAAGTACCCAAAAAATAAAGTCGTGCAGACTAAATGAATTTGGGTGAATTGTACTCTTTTTCCCTTGACGAGTTTTCCATGAAGTTTCTCGACCAAGGTTTTTAATGAGGCAATTCGTGCATCGCAGCATCACATGTATCATGTGCTCTTTCTCCAAATTTTCCCACTGGGTTTTTATGGAGTTTTAGTGAGGCATAAATGTGTCGGATGAGTGCCTAAGGGGGAGTGTTAAGAAACCTGGGCCTGGGCCGGCAGCCCAGGGCCCATGGTGGGCACCTCATTGTAGTCTATAAATAGAGAGCCATACCTCCTCATTATGTACGCATGAATGAAAGCAATAAAGAAAGATCAGGAGTTCTCTCTATCTCTCTGTGTGTTCAATCTATTCTTCTGTGATTCTGTGATTGATTCGTTCTTGTTCTAAACAGAGGAATCGCTCGGACTGATCGCCAGCGACGGTTTCTCAACACTTTCAATACCTAGGCTGCTTAGCCCCGTTGGCTAGTTTTAGGGGTGGCTATGCCACTAATGGACTTTGAATAGGTGAATTTTTGCTAACGTGGTATTACAGTAAGCAATATACATGCTGGGTGGATCACCGCACGGCGACCTAGGCGGCTGCCTGGGCTCGTCGGCGAGCCAACGTTGAACCTCTATGTACTCTTATCGTCATCCGAGATGATTCCAATCAGCGACTGCCAGACATGCCACATCATGGGTTGTGCTTCGTCTTGATAGGTCGTGCCCTTGCGTCTAGGCCTTGATGGCTTGCCTTGTGTCACCCAGTCGGCGAGCCTATCTGCTAGGCTCCTAAAAATTTCTAGCTCCGTCACTATACACATACATGACTAATCAGCAAAACAAAGCGAAATAAAAATAAAAAGACGGCATCTCTTTCTCCCTCCTATCAAGACGAATGTGTAAGTAATCAATATCTATTATTCAGTTATGCTTTAAAAGTTGTGCAAATCACTTTAAGAAAAACATAAAAACACCTCCTATAATTAGTTAGATTTCTAACATCTCTAGCAAGCATAAGAAATAGTTGTGTCGTCATCCTCTCCATTGAGATGGTGGTTGGGTTTCAGGTTTCACCGAACCCGCAACCCATTTATTTTTTTGGGATGGCCCGTGGTGCGACAATGGTGCCGCCAGCTATAATACCGATTACCGAAGGAGGGAATTGGTAGGGTTAGCGAGGGGACGCATTGAGGAGCCATTTAGTGAGTTAGCAATGCGAAATGACACTGCAGGTGGGAGGCAGATTGGGCAACAACACTCATCCGTAGGAGTCAAAGGCTCCTTATCAGTTCATAGTTTATGGTATTTTTTGAACAAACAAGCGGAACATCTTTTTTATGTCTTTTTAAAGCGATTTATCAATTATCGGTGTTTAGTTTATTCACGTAAACGCTTGCGTTAGGACTAAAAGCCATCAGCTGTACCCAAAAGACATCAGCCACAGCCGAAAATAAACCACCTAAAGCCCTGTGGTTCATAGCACGGTAGTGCATGGGCGGAGAGATTGTGCAGGCCATGGTTGTCGTTGAAATCTCAAATATACGGAGAAAAAAGCAAAACCAATCTAAAACCCTAATTTGAAAAATTAATCTAGGCTTTCTAGCAAATTAGTCTACATGATCAATCTATGGAGAACACGAACAATCCATGATCAATCTAAAGGAATTCGATAGCATATTGTGGTTTGTAAAGCAGTCGATGCCAATGATGTGTGTTACGAAACATGCATATCCAAGTAGCCAATCAACACACAACTACAAGCACAGATTCAATCAACCATGAGAATAATAGGAGAACAATGAATACATGATGTGAGAGAAAAATATTGAATCCAATGCTTTATTAGATCTTATTTGGTGCAACCCTCTCTTACTGTATATTGAGATTATTTATAGACGCACACGCAACTGTAACGTACATTGCATGGTTATTTATAGGCCTATTCATTTAAGCTTGTGGGCGGTTTGTGGCTTCAGCTTCGGAAGCCGAAACAAACAGAGTGGCTTCTCCAAACGACTTTTCGAGCCCGTCTGCATGTGCATTAGCTGCGTCTACATCTCCACTATCTACCACCATCTCTAAATACACAGCTAAAAGTTATCAACCATAACTCAAAAAGAATGACAATAGGCTAGGATGTCAGAGCCCAGTAGGACCTTCCGAAGCCGAAACAAACAGGGCGGCTTCTCCAAACGACTTTCCGAGCCCGTCTACATGTGCGCTAGTTGTGTTAGCATCTCCACTGTCTACATCATCTCTAAAAATACAGTTAAAAATTATCAACTGTAACTCAAAAAATATGACAACAGGCTAGGATGTCAGAAACCAGTAGGAGTGCAATTAGTACGAGCCGGCAGTTCAGATAGGAAACACATTCTCTGCCTTCATGGTATAAATCACGGTGCCGTTACTCATTTGAGCCGTTGGATCAAATATGCGTGAGATTTGCCCGTGGATTGTAGCAATCAGCAATGCACCATTTACTGTAGCAATTTGATATTTCGTTTCATCTGGTGCGTTATTGCTTACATCCAACGGTTGGGACTGAGACAATGGCAAGCTACTTCAGCTCTCTGCCATTGCAGTTGCAACGGCAGAGGATGCCCTTCCATTCAGGTATGGAACTGCGAATAGGTACGTTCCCATTTCGTAATAGTAATATGCACACTCGGTGCTACAAATAGCACCAAGAAACATTTTTTGAGAGCACCAGGAAACTTAATTGTTTCAAACTCTTTTTTTTCGATGAAAACATGTTTCGAACTCGAAGCATGAACCAATCCTGAAATGATAACGGTCTATAAAGAGTGTAATCAATAGCAACTTCGATTTTTATTTCGTTTAAAATGGGTGGGAAGTTGCCTGGTCTTGACCCCATATTGTACGTTTTTAATCTGTTTCAACCCTAACAGTCAAGTACGAATAGGTGGCCAATGTACAATCTTTATAATTTGTGCATTGCAAATATCTGATCTGCATTAAACCCTGAACAAATCCAAGTACCAAATTCGATCTAAACGCATTTTATACGGATTAGAATTTGGTTGACTACTAGCAAACCTGCATTTGACAAACTCATAACCTAATCGTACCCATTCCTTGCAATATAAACATCCAGTTCCAGTTCTACGTACATGATCAGCGTTCAATCGTTTATATCCCGAAATTCACTAGAATGGCAGTTACATAGACACACTGCCAAACTTCAGAGACAAATGATCAAGCGTTACGAACTCAAAACTTCCGACTACAAAAGAACATATCAACCAGCAAATCACACAGCTATCCTTTCTCTGCCGTACTAATCTCACTTGCTATACTTTCGATTGGAAGGTTTACCCCTCTTGCTATTTTTCCCTCTCAGAAACGCAACTGTTGGACCAAGGGCACTGCTTCTTAGCGCTCTATATGACCAGGCTGACGTACTAGCATTTGGTGTCCAAGTTCCCCAACCATTTTCCTGAACTTCAGGCTTGTCGTTTGAGGCCTCACCATTTTCCTCCCAAACCTTATTCTGTGTTTTTTCTGCACAAAATGGTTGTTTCTAAATTACCACATAACCAAAAATGTCAGGTACAGAAAGATGCTTACAAATCACTAGGTCGATACCTGGTGCAGCTTTTGGATCTGTAGTGTTATCTGGCACCAAGGGTCCTGTCTGGCTGTGAGTTTTACCTTTATTGTTGTCTAAGGTAACTGGTTTTCTGACCAATGATCCACCTTTCTTGCCTGTTTCTCTAAAGGGAGTACTAACAGCCGCTTGTACTGACTCATTACCCTTCAGTAGTCTTACATCAAGAAGTGAAGAGTACTCAATCTGCAGTAGATATAAAGAATGATGTGTACCAGGTTTGACTAACTGATAAGATTAAAAACAGAACACGAATGATTACCTCCAAGGAGCCATCTTCCTTGTAGTGCGACATGTCCACCAGCATGTCTGACTCATCCTCACCTTTCTTTTCATCAGCGATGATTGGATACTCCGGAACAGGTAAGAGAATGATTCTCATCGATATGGGATCATATATAAGAACTTTACCAACCTGAAACAACAGAGGAAAATGCATCACGGTTTGCCCAAATTCATCTCTGCGAATTTGTCAAATATTAACAATGAATTATTCCTTCGTGTTTGCTCTGGCATGTAAAAATTGGCCAATGAAATGACCCAGACAAGAAAGGCTTTATACGGCATTTCTATTGGAAATTATATCATACACGATATGAAGAAAGCTCTGGACACCATGAGGAAGACAACTCAACTAATCGATAGACGATCAGATCTCCCTCCTGTAAGACACGAAAAAAAGTTAAGCACATAAAAGAGAATTAAACTAGACAAAAAAAATACAGCATATGAATGAAAAACTGCTTGTAAAGCTTGTAATAAAAGCTTTCCAAACTTGCTGAAGTGCATACTTTGTTATGAAACTATGCAAGGGCACAGCATAAAAGCAAGGATAAAAAAACCGGCGGTAACCGGTCGGTTACTGGCCCACACCGGTAAAAGAAATATCGGTCTAAAAAAGTTGTAAATTTAAATTCTAAATTTAAATTGATGAAAGGCAATTCCGGGCGATGACCAGGGGAATATGGCCAAATTCAAATTTTGTTTGATGAAATTTGACCAGTTTAAAACATGAAACAGCCGATAACCGGTACTGGAGGGGATTCAATATTTTTCCATTTCCGGTTTTTGAATCCTCGTGTAAAAGCCAGTCGTGATGTGAATATGTGATCTGATAGTTCGCTTTCTAAGGATATATAAGGATTGGATATGGAGTGGAATGTGGAAGATCGTATCCACATCCAAATTTATGACAAAAAGTCAATACGAATTTGGATAGACACTGCATCAGGTATACATCTTACCCGAACAGACATGGATTTGAGCTAACTAATAGTTTTAATTGGTACATTTCTCGATCATGTTCATGATTAGATTACAGTATGTAATGTTTTGAGCGTAATTATCTATTAACGAACAGTAGTTACACAAAATTGTTGTTTCAATAGTACTTCCTCCTGTCACAGAAGTGTGATGTTTTGGGATACATGCAGTCAAACTTTCGAAACTGCCTCTCAATATCTCTATGAATATTTAGATTTGACACATGAAAATTATGTGTAGATTTGTTTCAAAAAGTACTTCCGTATTGTGATAATTTTATTAGGTTTCACAAATATATTACAATAGAAAATGATGGTCAAAGTTATGTTTTGAGGACAATGTTGATGTCCAAAACATCACCCTTTTGAAGGTACAAATTTTATTCTCTTAAATAGAGAAATATCCATGGCAGAACCAAAATCTCAGAATAGTTTCCATCCCTATTCTAACAAGAAAAAGGAATACCTTTGGAAGTCGTGTTAGGGGGTACAGGCTCTCAAAATCCAAAGGTTCACTGCTATACTTTCCTTCCTTAGCAACAGTCTTTTCACTCACTGATCCATCATGACTGTTCTCACCAACCTTTTGATTAATGACCCCACAAAAATCATTTTCGGTAGTCTTACTATCTACCACATTGTGGTTAACTTCAGTATTGCTTCCGGTTGTTCTCCCATGATAACTGACATCAGTGCTTTTATTCTTTGAGTTGCTCATTCCCCACTTCTGACCCTTCTTTTTGCTCATAGTTCCACTCCATTGGAAAGTTGCCTGGAACCACAAGCACAGTATCAATGGGAATGCAAGTTAAAGCAGTTATTAATCAATTTTAGTAATTTTCCTATTTCATATTTCCATGTGAAGAACTTACCATGGTTATTTCGCTAATGCATAATTTAAATTTCCATCTAACTTCTTTAATTTTAGCAATTTGTTTTAAATATGTCTTTTGCATAGATGCTTTGGGTACCCCACGATGTTTCCTGGGTCCCACCCAGACCCAACCAGCCTCACAAACCCTCAAAAGGTATGCTCCCCTAAAATATCTTCAGAGAGGCGAGAGCTAAAGGGCAATTTGTGGTACCAACTATTGTAGTTACAAGCTATATAGTAATTTTGACATTAAGCCCATAACAAAGAAATTTCTAGCATGTAACAATAAATCAGAAGTTAATCCAGCACAACTCGAAATTTAGGTCTTTATATGTGCTAATGCATATTTGAGCAGAACAGCATATCCAATTGAGGTTCAGGATAAAAAGGGAATTTATATAGTTTGTTACGGTCACGACTTCTTCTCCAAGTGATGCATTGGTCAGACACAAGCAGCAGAGTGAAGCACAGCATGGAGCAAGCCTGGAAGGAGGTAAGTATGTCAACTATGCTTTGGGTTATACGTTGTGCTAGCTAGTGGGCCAATTGGACCAAATTGAGATGGGTTTCGCTGGAGGTGTGCAAGAAGATATAAGCTCAAATGGTGACCAAGAGAAGGGGGTGAACAGAACAGATCAGCCTTTGGCTTTCTTCTTCCTCCAAACCACTCCCTTGGTTTCCCAGTTACTCTGTTGTTCTTGTCGTCTACCCATAATTCCTTGCTAATCCCAGCCTAAACTCTATCCAATTCCCCCTCTATTGTATCCAAGTTACCCAAGTACTAGTGCTATTTTGTATCTGGAAGATCAAGACCGTGACAAATTGGCATCAGAGCCGGTTGCCCACCACCAGTTCGACGGAATGTTGAGCCACCAGGAGGCGCCCACCGGAGATATTCTTCCCGTCACAGTGAGCCACCTGCTCTGCCCTGTGACCAAGGAGTTGCTTCACTTGGTCTTTAACCCATATGACGCTATGACGCTAAGGTGTACGTACTCGAGAAGACAAATCGTGTCTAGGCACTCATCTTCTTCCGGTCGGTTCACGAAGCAGCACGAGCTCGAGAAGCCTTCCATGGCCAATGCAGCTACGACTACTTGGCTAGACATCCAACGCTTGCTGTTGTCTCCCACCGACAGCACCGTGGCAATGCCTACAAGGTGTTCGACAAAGGGTCTCGACCATAACGCTCGGGTGCTAACGACGGTGTCCACTCCAACGGTGTCTACTCCCTCGCCAATAGCCATCATGGCTGCAACGGCGCGAGACGCTGCCACCAGCAGCCTCGGCTCCACAACGCCCGCCAAGTGTTCAATGCCAGGACCAAGCCATGGCATCAACGTGTCGATGGCCATGACTACTCCCATTGCGTCATCACTCACGACCTCGACCACCTCGGTGGCCACAATGACTTCCTTTGCCACCGGAGCTCAGGAAGCCGTGCGTGACGAGATCAAGGAACCGACTTTCAAGGAAACATCTAGGAGTGGTGCAAGAAGATACTCACCACGCTGAACCGCCCGCTAGAGGGTAGGCGCGACGCCAACCTCAACATCCAGCATGTGCAACCAATGCCAACCTTTGCTTCCGCGTCAACGCCGTGTCAAAATGCGGTGGCCTCAGCGCTCGCCCCCGAGGTCGCCATTCCGGCTTCGCCCACCATGGACTCGACCATTACCACCACTGTCGCAAATGAGGATTTAGTCTTGGAAATTGCTGCTACAGACACATAAGCCACCATCACCACGGAAACGTGCACCGGGTGTTCAGCAGTGGGCCACGGCTCCAATGCCAGCGACGTCCACATGGTGATCGCATCCCCGCTCAAGACGTGTCCAAGGTCACCCCAACGCCTGTGGAGCCCCCGCCGGTGTACACATCGAAGTAGTTCGTCGAAATCAAGCTTGACACCGTGGCGTTCACTAGGTGTCCAATGCCATGTCCTGACCACGACAATGAGGTGTTGACATCCACTGTCATCCAAGACGCGGCTCCAACTTCAACTCCAATCGTTGCCCGCATCGACACCGACCAAAACATCATGGCCACGAGCCTCAATCCCGAGACATCCGCCAAGCGTTCGACTCCGGACCTCGACATCTGCAAAGGCTATTTCCATGTCATAGCCGTGTCCCTATTTTCAAAGGGCACGTCCATGGCCGTTCCCATGCTCAGGGAACCCGCAACAATCTTCGTCCCCAACGTTGCACCAACCACCATTGCCGCTCCAGTGTGCCAACACAGGCGACCTAACTACGCACTGGTTTGTAACACCCCGGCTCCTCCCTGAGCCCGAAGTGCTACCACCTACTCTATAATGTTACCAACTCTAACTTTTGCCGCTGGTCGTGTGAAGCAATTATTTTATTTAAATGTCAACCAAACGACAAAAGCCGGTACACTTGACACTAGACGCAGCAGAGGTATATATTTGCTAATTACCGAAAAGGTACTCAGACTATCCAAAACTAAATATGTCAACTGTAGATGATCTGTGAATCACTGTGGTATGTGAACGACTGTGCTACTCCCGCCCATGCATGTCGTCTTCAACAGATTCCGATAAAACAACATTAAAGCAAGGGTGAGTCCGAAGACTCAGCAAGCACACGTTAAAACAGTAACATCACTTTAGCAATTCAATCAATTTCACGAACTGTAAGCTGTAAATCCACTCTATGACTGTAAATTGTAAATTAATTCTGTAACTATAAACTGTAAATCAACTCTGTAACTGTAATCTGTACATCAACTCTGTATATGTAATCTATATCACTTTCTGTCACTTTCATGCAATGCATCTGTAATGCAATGCTATGCAATGCATCTGTAATGCATATGTAACCACCAAATCACATTTATGAGCTGTAACCCAGGATCTCTGGGTTTCCTCTCTGTCACCTGTTCATTCCCTGTAAATGCAATGCATCTGTAATGCACCTATAACTGTAGCTTATACCGGTATAGCGGAGCGTCCACCCGTCGATGGACCACTCATTTGCCTACCTCTGTAGGTCTTATTCAAGAGCACACCGGACTAGTCATTTGACTCTCTCACTGACCTTGCTCTTATTCAAGAGCACTCCGGACTAGTCGTATGACTTTCTCACCGAACTGGCTCTTATGCATTTTGCATGATGCGATATGCTTCAAATATGGATGTCTAATCATAAGCGGTACTCATTAAGGTATGATTAGCACAATTCATATACATCTCATAAATACTGTAACTCATAGCATGGAAACACGAATAACAAACATTCACCACAATTTACTGTTCTACCCTGCACTTGCCTGTTAACATGGCGGACGGTGTGTGGACGGCACCAGACTCGAACCACCACCTAAACAAGCAATATCCAGACTCAATACATTATAGCAATACATGCACAGACGAACAGCATCATTCCTACGCAAAACCAACACGAACTCCACTCTTCCACTAGATACCATCCCACTATTTCGGTACTCGAACGACCATGTCTTTCTAACCCGAAACCTATCACAGCAAATATTCCGGGTCTGGTAACCTGCATAACTACTACATATTCTTGGTTACCATAATTTAAATATCACACCATCTAAAACTCCGATCTCAGCCCGAAGGCCATGCCATCTCACATCAACTGTCGCCATCCCGAAGGCCTATTATCCAAATCATACCACCGAACTCGGTGTTCCAACATTCTATAAAGCTCCAGTAAGAGCCGTTGTTAATATCTAAACTAATTAATCCATAATCCTTAATCCATACTAATCATTCACTGAATGCTAGTCGGTTACTCATACACCGACACGACACCACATGGCCAGCGTTCTTCACCTGTTCTACTCACACGGCCACAACATTGTCGCTCGGCACATGAATTCCAGCCGCTAGCCATGTTCTAACCAACGAACGCATTTATCTCGCTACTCGACAAATCGGCCCTTTCATGACTTCATATCAAATATCGATACTTTAGCATCTACGCAAAACGATAAATAAACGGGGGAATGGTCTCAGGGCGTTACCCTAGCCCCAACCGACTGGATCAGGGTACTATCTTCCTTTTCCTTGGCCGGATCTGATAGATCTGGCGGCGGGTCAAACTTTCCCTCTCTTTTGTTTTCTTCTTTTCCTTTCTCCCTCTTCTTTTTCCTCTCTTCTCTTCTTTCTCTTCCTTTTTCCTCTCTTCTCTTCTTTTTCTTCCTTTTTCCTCTTTCCAGCGCCGGCTCTCCTTTCTTCCTCTTCTTTTTCTCTTCACGCCAACAGCTCCCTTCCCCTTCTTTCTTTTCCTCACTTGGCTGGTTCCTCGATCTCGCCTTCCTCGCACCCGGCTGGCGTCTCCCTCTTCTTCCTTCTCCCACTCCTCACGGCCGACGCCCTCTCTTTACCCAGGTGGCGACCCTCCCTGTTCCCTCGACTAACCGGCCCTCCACTCCCGTGGAGCAGCGGCGACAGCAGGGCAGGGAGGCGAGGCACGAGCGAACTGGGGCGGCGAAGGCGGGACGCGGCCGGAAGCGACGGCGCCAGGGGTGCAGCAGAGTGAAGCACAGCATGGAGCAATGGAGTGAAGCACATCACAAAGCAACGGAGTGAAGCACAGCATGGAGCAAGCCTAGAAAGAGCTAAGTATTTCAACTATGCTTTGGGTTATATATTGTGCTAGCTAGTGAGCCGATTGGGCCAAACCGAGATGGGTTTCGTTGGAGGCATGCAAGAGGATATAAGCTCAAACAGTGGCCAAGAGAAGGGGGTGAACAAAGCAGATCGGCCTTTGTCTTCCTTCTTCCTCCAGCTCGCTCCCTCAATTTCCCGATCCCTCTACTGTTCTTACTGTCTGTTCCTAATTCCTTTCTAATCCCAGCCTAAATTATATCCAATTCCTCCTCTATTGTATCCAAGTTACCCAAGTACTAGTGCTATTTTGTATCTGGAAGATCAGGACCGTGACATAGTTATATATAGAGGTCTCAAAATTTTAGCTGTTGCAGAAGAAATGCATCATGAAATGCCATTCCATGATAAAGAATGAAAAAGACAAGAAACAGCAATAAACCTGTATTTCCTTCGCTGGTGACTTATCTGGTTCTCCACCTAAACACACAAAGTATTTTGTATTAAGCTGATTTAGACAAAATAAATGAATATTCAAGTAACAACTGAAGTTTGTACAATGACTATAACACAACAGTGCTGTTTCAATAAAAACTATTAGAAAAAGAAAATAATTCAGCAAAATATACAAGTCATGCACAGAAACTGGAACTGTGGTTCTACTTGTTCACACAGAAAAAAAAATATAGCTCCATAGTCACATACAATGATTTTCAACTAGTAAATTATTTGCCACTTTCCCTTATTTTTGCCCATCCATCTTAAGACAAGCAGAAGAGAAACAACAGGACAACATGGATAATCTCAAGCGTGTACTTGTTTTAATGCCTTCCCCATCATGCCAGCTCAGAGATGAGAGATCAAAACAGAAACAGACATATCCTCCAACTTCCATCCAAAATACTCTCAAATTGTCTCTTAACTATAAGCACATGGCACTACATAGAAAACCAAATTAGAACAACTCTTTTTTCTTAATTTCTGTTATAATAAGCACAGGGTGCTACATACAAAACCAAATTAGAACCCTTTTTCCTCTAAAATTCTGTTATACAGACAAGGTCCTAAAAACCGAAACTGGAAGAAATCCCGGCCGACAGCCTGTAACGGTAACCGGGCGGTTACCAGCCGGTTACCGGAAAAGCTGGTAAAAAACCGGTCACAATTTGAAAATCAAAATTTGAATTTTGAGATGTTTTGAAAGCAGTAACCGGGAAAACCGGCCGGTAACCAGAAAAACCGGAGAAACCAGCCAAAATTCGAAAATCAAAAATTGATACCGGCCGATTTTTTTGGTTACCGGTCTCCACCGGTAAAAACGGTAACCGGCCAATAACCGCAATGATTTTGAACCCTGATAACAGACGCATTAGAAACAGACATAACAGTCAAAAAGAAATATAGATATAGTGAGTACAGATCACCATAGGTATTGGTAATTGGTAAACACATTTCTAGAAAAGCACTAGGTGCACTGGGGTATCAGCAGCTGTTAGCACCTTCAGAATAGCATGATGTTAAAAAAGGCCCCATGATAGTATGAAGGGAAATTTTGTACATGCAAGATACTTTGCGATATTTTATAACTCACATCAATGTTTGTGTATTTTTCTATTTGCAACAGGAAAAAGAGAAAAACAGTGTTGCTTTATGCCATTGTTAATGGTCAAACTCATTGACACGCTGGGAAATGACTGATTTTCCATCTCTTCCCTAGACATTGCTGTTTTGCTCTGGTGCATTGGTGTTCCTCACATGAACTATTGTTCTGTGTTAGGAAGGCAGATCCCAATGCAATATCCCAAAGCCGGGTGGCACACAGGGTGAGAGGAAGGTTAAGGGTAGCTATTAAAAATTACCAAGGTCAATGGCTTGACCATTGACAGTTCCATATAGAAGCACTGTTTTGTCTTTCCAGTGATATATACAGAAATAAACAAACATTGATGGCAAAATTGCAAAGTCGCAGTGGCACATACAAAACATTTCCTTGTCTTAACAGCTATTTGCCCTCAGAGCTTCAAATTGCAGATTTCTTTACAAGATCTCAGACCAGGGGACGGCACGGTTTCCTTCTTTCCTATTTGGTCACACATAGCGTTTTACATGTATATATACACTAAGTGGTCCATGATGCAACTTATAAGTGTTTTCCCCAAAATATAACATTTCCAACATAAATAATTTGTATCATTTTGAATGTCAATTGTACAAAATAACTACAACAATTCTAGGACAAAAGTGTTATGGTATTGAGACTCCGAACTTTCTTTTCTTTCTTTCTTCTCTGATATCTTTCCATCAAGGCATTACATGTATATATAGCCATTAGGCCAGCTCATTTCTACTCATTACTCTATCCCCTTTTCCAACTCATCTCCTGACAACCTCACCCAACTTTCTAACAGACATGACAGCCTCACCACAACTCTCTAACAACTTATCCTCTCTCTTTAACCCTCTGTTGTGGACATGGCTTTCTTGTTACGGCGAGTATAAACTTTGCCAACAAAAGCGTCCACAACACTTCCGCCCTCCTGGAGAAACAGCTCGTCCTCGAGCTGGAACGCCGGATGCGCCTCTTTGAATTCCTCGAGCTTCTCCCATGTTGCTTCAGAATCGGGGGAGCCCACCCAACGAACCAAGAGCTCCCAGACACCCCTGTTGAGGCGTGCACGGACGACCGCGGCCGGTGTAGGAACTGCACGGCCGTGAACCACCGGCGGAAGAGGCACCACTTCCGTTGGAGGGTCGCCATGGAACGGTTTGAGAAAGATCACATGGAAAACATCATGTAGCTTGGCTCTGGGAGGAAGGCGGAGGCGATAAGCAACAGGACCAACACGCTCCAATACTTGATACAGGCCATAGTAGCGGGGAGCCAGCTTCCCTCCAGATTTGTCAACAATGCCCGCAGCTGATCGGTGATGCAAGCGTAACCATACCCAATCATTGGTGGCGAACTGAACATCGCGATGTTGCTGATCATAGGAGTGCTTCATATGGTCCTGGGCATGCAGCAAGCGGTCCCGGATTTCCGCCAAAAAGACATCCCGTTCTGCCAGCTGCTTGTCGACTGCTGCCACTCGCGACAAGCCCGGATGATAGGACATCATCGTCGGAGGCGGACGACCATAGACGACCTGGAATGGAGTGGTCCGCAGTGCTGTTTGGAAGGAAGAGTTATAGCAAAATTCCGCCCAAGGGAGCCAACGGAGCCAGCTGCGCGGACGGTCGCTGGCGAGGCACCGGAGGTAGACGCCAAGCACACGGTTGGTGACCTCCGATTGCCCATCAGTCTGAGGATGGAAGGCGGAGCTGAGGCGCAATTCGGCTCCGGAAAGCGCGAAGAGCTCCTTCCAGAAAGTGCTGGTGAAGACTGGGTCGCGGTCGCTGACTATGGAGCAGGGAATGCCGTGAAGCCGGACAATCTGGTCGAAGAAGACGCGCGCCACAGAAGTTGCGGAATACGGATGCCCAATAGCAATGAAATGTCCGTACTTGGAGAAGCGATCCACCACCGTGAGCGCCACTGATTTGCCACTGACCTTGGGAAAGCCCTCCACAAAATCCATAGCGATGTCGGCCCAGACCGAGGTGGGGACTGGAAGTGGCTGTAGAAGACCCGCTGGATGAAGATGCTCTGTTTTGTTCCTCTGACAGATGGCGCAGCTTTGGACGAAATCGCGAACAAGCCGATTGGTATGGGGGTTGTAAAATGAGGCGCGGAGACGATGCAGAGTCTTCTGGACACCCTCATGTCCTGCGCCATGGGCTGCGGCAAGAATGGCCGGCCAGAGGGCCGACGAATCAGGCACGAATATGCGGTCGCGGTGAAGAACAAGTCCATCCACCACCTTCCAGGACGCACCCGCAATGCCCTGATTAACCTCCGTGCGCTTGGCGATGAGATCCGGAAGATGCTCGACCTCACGGCGAAGGTCGTCGAAGAGTTGGAGATCGGGTCGGGTGAGGGAGTATACCGCAGCGCCCACCGCATCTTCATCCCGGCGCGAGAGAGCGTCAGCAGCTGCGTTCAACCGACCAGGCTTGAACTCCACCGTGAAATCGTACCCGAAGAGGCGGCTGACCCAGGTATGCTGCGGAATGGTGGAGAGGCGCTGATCCAGCAGGAACTTCAAGGCGAAATGGTCTGTGCGCACTGTGAACGGCCGTGCCCAGATATAAGGTCTCCAGTGCCGCACCGCCTTGACCAGGCCGATTAGCTCCCGCTCATAGGCAGCTAATTTGGCATGCTAGGGGGCGACCGCTCGGCTGAAGAAGGCGATAGGGCCGGCGCCTTGGAGCACCGCCCCAAAGCCTGAGCCAGAAGCGTCGCATTCCACCACGAAGGCGGAGGAGAAATCTGGAAGCTGGAGGACCGGTCCTGTGGTCAGAGCTGCCTTGAGCTCCTCGAAGGCAGTAGTCGCCGCCGGAGACCAACAAAACGCGTCCTTCTTCAGCAAGGATGTCAGAGGAGCCGCCATGATCCCATAGTTGTTGATGAATCGCCGGTAGTAGCCGGTGAGGCCGAGAAAACCGCGAAGTGCGCAAAGGGTGCGCGGTTGCGGCCACTTCTGCACCGCCTCAACCTTGGATGGATCCATGGCGACGTCGTCCGCCGAAATGATATGGCCCAGGTATGCCACAGAGCGTTCCGCAAAAGTGCATTTGGAGCGCTTAAGGAAGAGGGTGTGAGTGCGGAGTGCTTGAAGGACGGCGCGGACGTGCTGAAGATGCTCCGACCATGACGAACTGTAAATCAGAATGTCGTCGAAGAATACCAGGACCGATCGCCGAAGGAATGGTCGCAGCACTTCATTCATCATTGCCTGGAACATCGAAGGTTCGTTGGTTAGTCCGAAGGACATAACCACGAACTCGAAGTGGCCGTGGTGAGTACGAAAAGCCGTCTTGGCGATGTCGTCTGGATGCATCCGAATCTGGTGATAACCGCTCCTGAGGTCCAGCTTTGTGAAGGAAGCCCCCTTGAGTTCATCCAGTAGTTCGTCGACGACGGGTATTGGGAAGACGTCGCACACTGTCTTGGCGTTGAGGGCCCGGTAGTCGACGCAGAAGCGCCAACTAGCGTCCTTCTTACGGACCAAGAGCACCGGCGAAGAGAATGCCGACGTGCTCGGGCGGATGAGGCCTTGTTGCAGCATGTCAGCACACTGCCGCTCGAGTTCATCCTTAAGCAACTGGGGATAGCGATACGGCCTGACCACAATTGGGGCCGTGTCAGGGAGCAGCGTGATCCGGTGGTCCATATGACGTTGAGGAGGTAGGCCAGAAGGAGCTTCAAACAGATCGGCGAACTCAGCCAGCAGAAGTGATAACAGATCCAATCGGGCCATGGCACATAGCGACGGCGGAGATGGAGCTTCCAGGCCGCGCCATTTGACAGGATGAGCGTGCCGCCAAAAGGCCATGGTATGCTGCTCGAAGTCCCACAAAATTGGTCCGAGCGTCTTCAGCCACTGGCAGCCTAACACGAGCTCGTAGTCTTCCAATGGCAGGACGTAGAGGTCGATGAGGAATTGTTCATTGTTAATGGCAACTGGGACCTGTTGGCAGACACCTGGTGACGGTACGCGATCTCCGTTCGCGACGCCCACCGTAAGTCCCGGCCGTGGCTCCATTGTGAGGCTGAAGCGAGCGGCCGTGGCAGAGGATATGAACGAGTGGGTAGAGCCGGAATCCACGAGGGCGCGCAACTGTGTCGTGACGACGGACACAGAGAGGCGCATTGTATCCCCAGTCTTGATGCCGGTGAGAGCATGGAGAGAGATTTCAACCTCATCTTCGGTAGCGTCATCATCTTCCACGGTACCCTCCATAGGTGCACTGTCGTCCAATTCCATCAGGTAGAGCCCTTTCATCGAGCACTGCTTGATGTGCTCCCTGGAGAATTTCTCCGGGCAATTGAAGCAGAGCCCATCCGCTCTGCGCTGCGCCATCTCTTGTGGCGTCAGGCGCTTGAAGCGGGTGCCGGCGGCCGGCGCACCTTTAACCGGAGCCGGTGGAGTAGGGAGGGGCGCCTGACCCCCTGGCGCAGCTGGACGTGGCGTCATAGTCGCCGCTGGCGCCGCCACACGATGCGACGAGAACGAGCGCGGAGGCACCCTGGAGCCGCTCTGGCCGTCGTCGTCGTCGAGTTCCAGGCGGCGTTTGAAGGCTCGTGCTAGCGCCATGGCGTCGTCGAGGGTCTCTGGGCTCTGGAGCTCCACATCGGTCTGAAGAGGATTCCGCAGGCCTGCGGTGAAGATGTCGATCTGCTGCTGTTCGGTGACATTTCTGCAGCGCGCCAGGAGAGGAAGGAAACGCTCCTGGTATTCCTCGACCGATCCCGTGCGGCGGAGCTTCATGAGGACGCCGAGCGCGTTGCTTCGAACCGGTGGCCCGAATCGGCGTTGCACCCTGTCGAGGAGCTGAGGCCAGGTGGGTACTCCGCGATTCTGCTCCAGGCGGTAGTACCAATCCTGAGCCGAGCCCTCCATGTAGAACGAGGCGAGCCAGACCTTCTCTTCCTCCGGCGTGCGGTGGGCGCGGAAGAACTGCTCCGCCTTGTGCAACCAGACGATGGGGTCGGTGGAGCCGTCGTAGCGCGGAAACCGCAGCTTGTGGGAGGACTGGTAGGGAGGAGGAGGCGATGACGGCACCTCGGACTCGGGCTTCGCCTTGCCCTTGTCGGAGACGTCGCCGAGCTCAAGCTGGGTGGTCTGGAGGCGATTAACGGCGACCCAGAGGCGGCTCTGGTCGTTCTTGTGCGTCGCGAGATCCTCTTTGACCGACTGGATCTCACCGAAGAGCTTCTCCATGGCCGATTTGAAGTCGGCGGCAGAGAGAGGGGACGCCATGATCAAGCACACGAGGGAGACTGGAGAGGAGTCGCGCGGCGGAGGAACAGAGGGGGAAGACGCTGAAGGGGAGAGGGAAGGCGACAACGAAGGGAGAGGAGTGGTGGGAGAGCACGAGCGGCGATCTGGTGCGAAGGAACACGCCCGCCGATCTAGTGCGAAGGACGGCGTGTGAAAGCTTCGGTGGAGAAGAGAAAAGGCGTGATGGACGAGAGTGGGTGGGGGGCGGCTCTGATACCAAAGCTGTTATGGTATTGAGACTCCGAACTTTCTTTTCTTTCTTTCTTCTCTGATATCTTTCCATCAAGGCATTACATGTATATATAGCCATTAGGCCAGCTCATTTCTACTCATTACTCTATCCCCTTTTCCAACTCATCTCCTGACAACCTCACCCAACTTTCTAACAGACATGACAGCCTCACCACAACTCTCTAACAACTTATCCTCTCTCTTTAACCCTCTGTTGTGGACATGGCTTTCTTGTTACGGCGAGTATAAACTTTGCCAACAAAAGCGTCCACAACAAAAAGAATGAAAGTACTTTTCTGTAATAATTTCACTGAATTTTCAGTTTCAAATGTGACTTAAGACTTGAAAAAATATATGAACTTCAATTTCGAAGGCAGGACACAAGCAGCGCAAACAAATCAATCAGAGCAGAAAACCTGAATAATATTTCTGAACAAGTGACTACATGTCAAATATATTCTGTTGATTTTTACAGAACATAAACATGTGCCCATGTGCACATATAGTCTGCTTGGACATGCATGATGGCATGTGTGCACACTGTAGTCAGGGCAGGGGCACTCCAATTCATATAATATTTTTCTCAATAGGGACCATGAACCGATTTGCTATCTGTGATAAATCAAGCATTGCAATGCAGAAAATCATATTAACAGCAATTAGGTTCTTTATGGGCTGAGTGATACCTGCCGGCTCAAAGCGGATGTGACCAGGCCGAACCACAACTGGAACAATATCATCTGATGTATCAGATTCTTCCTCGTCTGCTTTATGGCTTGAAAAAGGCAAATGCGAGTCGTTTTGATTGCTTGATGAGCAAGGCAAGCCATCTTGTTTGCTTGACAATGGACAATCAGTAGCAGTTGGTGATTCCTGGCAGTGCACATTCTACAAAAAATACATTGTGGATAAAAAATACTTTGTTAACACCATTTATGCCTAGTCTAGATATTAGACCAGATAAGGTAACAACTTTGTTGGGGATGAGAACTTGCAACACATGCCAGCCATTGGAGTGGGGACCAATAGTGAGATACAGGCAGGTTTCCATCTACTAGCAGCCCCACATGGACTTTTAGAACAAGCCCTCTTCTTTTCCTAAATTGCAGCCATTTCCCCACCAATTCTACCTCCTACACCAAGGTTCTAACCCCTCAATACCCACATTAGCATGACCCCACATGTGCGACACTCCTACAACCACTTCTTCGCAGCTGGCATACCACCCTACCTACTGTCTCCTTCACAAAAGCAGCCAAGTAGGTGGACACCAGCGAGGAGGCGCTTTCGGAGGAAGCGGGCAATGGGACAGTTTTCCTGTCACAGTGAGAAATACTTGCAAGGCGTTGACAAAAAGAGTGCCTTGAATGTGGGATCAGGTTTGAATAGAAGAAATGTGGAACTGAGGCTTGGTTTTGTGGAAATTTGGAGAATAATCGTGTGTTGTCCCTCAGGACCCCCACACCCTTTATTCATAGTGCTTGCTAAGATAACAATTAGATACGGACTCCTAGACAATGAACCTCCTACTAGACTACAAACTCGGACTTTTCTTAGACTCTAATACTAACTCAACAACAGTTCTCATGGGAGGCTTGGAAAAAAGTGCAATTTAAGACAAGAACAGAGCTTGCTTCGAAAAATTCCACATGGGGTTGCGACTTGTGAGTTTTTCGAAACAGCTTGTATCTCCTGTTGCCCACCAATCCAGCAGCTCTTGCCAGTGGCTCACAAATCCACAGCATGAACAGAGTTCCTACCTGGCGCACCCTTGTATAGACATAAAGAACCCTATAAAAGCCAGAAAGGAAATATAAACATATCCACTAACACAATACCTCTTTCAATTGTTCTTTGGCTTTCTTCCTACGTTGTTGTTTGAGTCTCCTACGACGAGCACTTCGACCCTCTAGCTGACAAGACACAAGACAAAGCAGAGAAAGATACATGAACTAAAATGTACAGACAGAAAAATCGTTACATCATAACTTCTGTTTCAAAATTTTACTATGATCGTTATCATATCAAAATAAAGAGGAACTAAAGGAACATAATTCAGTCCTAGTCTGGAACTAAAGGTACATAATTCAGTCCGATGCTTTGTCTTATTAAAGCTGCAAGCATATATCAGATTTAAAAAAAAGTAAATACAACTCCATCCAAACGTCCAGGAAGTTCAAGTGTCGATAACAGTAACATCTGGTTGTGCAATTGTCACTGCCACAAGAGGCTCACTGTCCAGTAATAAACCATCGACAAGGGAACTCAGCAATGCACCAAACAGAGGATATGATTAATCAAGTATACTCCAGTGGCCAATTACTGGAGCATGTGGAAGGGTTTTGGAACTTAAAAGGATGCAGTTCAGCGTACAACCCATTGGCAAGGAACAACAGAAGCATCCAGATGGATACTAACTCAGATGAGAGGAGCTGGGCTCTGGTAGATCCAGGGACTATTGATGGGCATGCACGACTACTCAGGGAAAGTTTGGCATTGTGCATTGTGGTTGCTTTCTTAAAAGCACCTTTATCATACTATCTTCGGATATATTGGCTAATTAGCAGGCTACTTTTAGATAAGTAACAGATGAAATCCACTAAATATGTTAAAATTCTATGTAACTAACTAGATTCCACAAAGCTAATTGCAAAACAGTCCAAATCTAAAGAAAAGTCCACCAACGGATACGTTGAAGTGAGTTCGGAATTGCGCCAGCTTTTAAAAGCACTTTATTGTACTATGTAGGACATAGTAAATAACTGAAGATCTTTTTTACCGAAAACAGATATTTCACTATAACTATCAGCAACACAGCACAGCAATGCCAAACTGGCCATTAATCACTTGCAGAGAAATAAGCATTATTGCTTTGAACTACAAAAGAAAGTACTCTTTTTTGTCTGCTAGAAAGTACTCTTTTTTGTCTGCTTTTCCTTCTATATATTTACACCATACAGCCAAAACAATGTATAGGTAGATTATCTCCGAAAAAACAAGAGAATCAGAAGAAAATTATGGTGAATTTGATTTTTTAAAAAAAACTAATCCATGCATCAGATAATATCAAAAACAAAAAAACAAAGATGTTCGCCATGGCAGTATCTTTTGCAATGAGATAAAATAGATCATCTTTGGGCTTCACAACATACAATAGAATTACATCGCAAAGGCCAATTGCCAACTATAAGAAGAATCAAAGTTGATGACAACAATATTTTAACAGATACATACATAGAGAGGAGACTAGATACAAACATGCGTAGAATGCAAACTGCAAACATTTGATGTATCTAGAGAGAAGAATCTCGACTTAAGCAAACCTTTTTAGAATCACTTTGAGCATTACAGTCAGCCACCTCTGTGTCGCAGTTCAACTTGGTTTGGTTGCTCCTAAAAAAATTCTGACATGAATTTTCTGCCGTGATGTAATAAAACGAACAAAGACTATCACAGAATCTTCAATATCAAATTGATATAACATTTGCATGCAATGTTGCACTATATTTAGTAGCAGAGAAAGTGAAATAATATGACAAGCATGCAATCTAGGACATACTACGTATTTGATGTTGATATTCTGTTGAGTTGCATATATACAAACAAATAGCATAATTGTGGGCTCGTGTTTGTTTACCAAGCTATTACCCCATTTTACAGGGTACTTCCTACGTCACAAAATAAGTCATTGTGGGATCCATGTGGTCAAACTTTTGTAACTATGACCATACATATGAGTGAATATATAATTGAGGCTTTTGTTTGTGGACTTAGAATGGCTAAAATTTAGATTGTCTCCACCTATGGTGGCTGCTTTGTCTAGCTGGATTGTTTAGGGGCTTTTCTTCTCCTACCTCTGTATTACTTTCGTATCAATTGATATATATTTCAGTAAGGCTTTCCTGTCGCAAAAAAAGTGTAAAAATATATAGATTGACGACATGGAAATAATGTCATTAGATTTGCCTTCAAAAAGACTTTCATAACATACAATTTTTACTATGTACTAGTCTAGTTTGATTAAAAAAACATACTCAAAATCTTGCATTGTAGACTGAAAAGCCAAAAACATCATATATTTAGTCACAGAGGGAGTAGCGCTATCCCAGAATCGCTATACTTTTAGACATCTTATACTTATTTTGTTACTTAAATGATTGCTTTATTCAAAATCATGGTACTCTTTTATAATAGTGCAAATGTTTAAAAGTTTATGTAATACCTTTGTACTATTTCTATAAACAAAATGGTTACAATCACAGCGTACAATTCATACTACGTTGAATAGTAAATTGAAATATAGAGGAGTACATGTCTTGTTTTTATGTCGAGTGTGAGAACAATATTGTGATTAATTACTATGATCTCAAAGCAACAGAATTGATAGTCAATATAGCATCGTAGATAAGGCAATATCATGAGTTCATGACAGTGGTAACACTGAGATCAATATGGCATCAGATATAAGATAGCAACACAATGTATTACATAAATTGGATTTTTGTTAGAATCATGATCACATTAAGACTATTCTAATTTACGTATCTACAATCAGGTCCTCGCAAACAAATGTAGTCCGCAGAACTGGTAGAATAAGAGTTAGACCCTTTTGTGGTCACAGACCAAACAGAGAGATGGTAGTATGGTGGTGGAGATGTTAGGTGAGCAATGCTTCCAGCCTTCCCCATGGCCTGGACGGCTCTATGTATATTCACATGGGGAGTCTTTTACAATTATGTCCTTACACCCAAATATCCCTCTCAAGGGCATTTATGTCATTATACATATCCCATTTTGGGCTTTACAGCCTTCTAACAGGCCGGCTGGACTTAGGTGGGGGCCACCCCTACAACAGACCCAAAACAGGGTTATTAAGGCATCGCCTAAGCGACGCTTAGGCGGTAAGGCGCTGAGGAGCTCCAAGGCATCGCCTAAGCGACGCTTAGGCGGTAAGGCGCTGAGGAGCTCCAAGGCATCGCCGTCGCCTTGCCTGGAAGGTCTATGGCGTCCGCCTCATGGCCATGCGTCGCTGAGGCGAAGAAAGGCGTCAGGACGGTCGAGGCGAAAGCCCCAGAAGACCAGAAACACGAGAAAACAAGGAGAATATAAAGAGATGGGATGAGAGGGGGCAGCGGGGGTACCTGTCGCGTGAACGCCGCCTCCACCCCCGTGGCGGCACCATCCCAGAAGCGGCACGCCGGCGGCCATCTACTCCACCGTCCCGCCTCCATTCCCATCGCCCTCTCCGCTCCAGGTATGCCCCATCCCCTCCCTCCCGGCCTCCACCTCCCTCCCCGGCTTCCCCTCCCTCTCGACCTCCACCTCCCTCCCTTCTCCCCGCCTCCCCCCCCCCCCGGCTTCCCCTCACTCTCGACCTCCACCTCCCTCCCTTCTCCCCGCCTTCCCCTCCCCCCTCCCGGCCTCCATGGCTCCACCTCCTCCCCCTCCCTCCCCAACTCCCCTTCCCTGTCAGCCTCCACCTCTCTCCCTTCTCCCCGCATCCCCCTCCCGGCAGCAACCGAGGCTATTGGCCGGAAATTGGCAACCGAGATAAGCTAGTGTGTATCCTTTGTAACTATGACCCTTTGGTCATTGAGGAGTTTGATTGGAACAATGAATGGGCTAACTCATTGGCTATACCACCTCAAGGTGGTCGCAAGTATGACCTTAGATGGGATGATGTTGATGAAGCCATTGGCGCATCACGCTCACTTCGAGGTCGCAATCTTCCAAGGCAAGCTAATAAGCATAGCCATGGTGAGACTATGACTTACCAAAGGCGTGCAAGATCTACAACAATGGTGGTTGAAGAAGATGGCTTAAATGAGTAAGAGCAACACTCGGATTTGGACAATGAAGATGATGAGGAAGAAGATCCACATGATGATGCGGATGTGAGCGATTGTGACGAAGCTCCCAATGCTACCGAAGATGGACAAAATATGGATTCTACTAGCAATCCCAATGAGTTCGACGATGGATACTGAGAGATGAGAAAGTTGGACTATCAATTATGCTACTTTTGTGTTGTGGACTACTATTATTCCATTAGACTACTATAAGCTTATGGACTTATCACATATGTTATTTGTGTGGACTTATGTCGCTTATGTCGTGCTTGCTAATTTGTTATGTCACTCATATTTAATCTCAGATTCACTTAATTGTTATTGTGGACTTATGTTGCTCATTATTTATGTGGCTTGTTGCATGGGAGAATAGAAGACAAGAGAGGAGAGATTGTCAACAAGAACAAGGTATGTCACTCAATCCGTATTTACTCAATTAATTGAAATACAATTTGTATCTATTACATTTGTAACCTACGTTGCGCGGATACTTCACAAAACTCACGTACCGGTATCGGATACTGTACCGGATACGGATACTGCCCCGATACGCGCCGATACGTATCCTGCACGTATCGGTGATTTACTGATTTTTCAAAAAACGAAAATAATTCCCGATACTTCTCCGATACTGCTCCGATACTTGTAACCTAATTTTCCCCCCTCCACCCCCACTCCACCCCCCACAACCCAGATCCATTCCACCTCCCGCCGCCTGCACGGAAAAGATTCCGCTCGCCCCCGCCTCCGGTCGCCCGCTGGCCGCTGCCTCCGGTCGCCCGCCGCCTCCGCCGCCTCCGGTCGTCCGCCGCCTCCGCTCTATCCCCCCCCCCATCCGCCACCAACGCGCAGAAGCCTACGCTCGCCCCCGCCTCCAGTCGACCGCCGCCTCCGCCGCCTCCGGTCGCCCGCCGCCTCCGCTCGACCCAGATCTATTCCGACCCCGCCGCCTCGAGGCGCCGGCTCCCCGCCCACTGCCACGACCCGCCGCTCGTCGCCGCCTCCCCGCACGCCGCTCTCTGCCACCTCGACGCCGCGTCGACGCCGCCTCAGCCCGCCGTTCCTCGCCGCCTCGGCCCGCCGTTCCCCGTCGCCTTGGCCCGTCGTTCCCCCGCCTCGGCTCGTCGCCTCCACGCCGCCTCGGCCCGCCGCATCGACGCCGCCTCGGCTCGCTGCCTCAACCCGCCGTTCCTCGCCGCCTCGACCCGCCGTTCCCCGTCGCCTTGGCCCGCCGTTCCCCCGCTCGACTCGTCGCCTCCACGTCGCCTTGGCCCGCCGCATCGACACAGCCTCTGCTCGACGTGCTCACCGCCTCCACGCTGCTTGTCCACGCCGGTCGCCGCCTCCACGCTACTTCTCCACGCCGGCCGCCGCCTCCACGCTGCTTCTCCACGCCGGCTGTCGCCTCCACGCTGCTTCTCCACTCCGGCCGCCGCCTCCACGCCTTCTCCACTCTGGTAATGTGACCTTTTGGAATTGGGGTTTTTAGATGGTTACTGTTGGGGGCAAATTTACCCACTTGATGATGATAATTTTATTCTCATACAGGTTACCAATGTATAGTGAAGCAAAGCTTGCATTTATCGTGTATTTACCAAGGTATGATATTCTGTCATTTGGAATTATTAAATTATGTTTTTCTTTATGGTTTCTTTGTAACAAAGGGTGATTTCAGGGGACTGTCTGTGTACGAATCATTCTTTAAGCCATATATTGCAAAACATGAAACTGAGATTGATCACAATCTGCTTGAGTTGAGGACTAGAGCTGGTGACATGGCAGTTCTTTACTTCCAGAAGGATGCAAACTACAGTCAGACAAGGTTATATGAAATATTGCAATATATTGATTCACAGTCACAGACTCAAAAGATCTCGTCCTCAGGTACTCACATACTCACATTCCACAAGTTTTCCCTGTCTTACCAATATCTGTACATGTAATATGATATGATATACACTTATACAGGAAGTGAGGAAGTCAGGAGACTCAGGAAACAACAAATTACAAATCAATAGCATGTTCTATCAAGGGAAGTGATACTGATGAGTGATGACGATATGAACATGACATTTGGAAATCAGAACGGAAATATACAAGTTGGTTGGGATACTCAAATAACAAGTTAGCACAGGTATCATAGAGGTTACATAATTGCTACTTCAATATTAAGGTATTCTCGATTTCTCAATTCCTTACAAGAATTCATTAATTCATTATTTATTTTATATTATTACATATATATAAACGTATCGCCGTATCGGTGTTTTTGGGAAAATGGCGAATCGCGGTATCGCGGTATCACGTATCCGTATCCGTATCGGGGTATCCGGGCAACGTAGTTTGTAACAATCTATATGTTGAAACTTGCAAGGGGACAAGGGGATGCATGCTACAGGGAGAAAAGCAACTGGAATGGGGGGATGGGTGCAACATGGGCTCAAGAATTGACAACAACAAGTCAACAAGGTACATATATGTTGCTAAAATGCTTATTTTATTTGCTGCCTCTTAGCGCCTTAGGATATGTAAGGCGTTGCCTCTCCTCACACGTTACCGCTTAAAAGGTGTGAGGGGGGTGGGTCGCCTCGCCTCACCTTACCGCCTTAATAACCTTGACCCAAAATATATTGCTGATATACCTGATACGCTATAATGTAAACTAATTTACCGCCAATTACTAGTACTAGTTTTTTAGCTTGGATCGGTACTTTGTTGGCCATGGTCTGTGGTGGCACAAGAAAAAAATGTTTATCAGATTGGAGTGACATAAGAAAGCTATTTGGTATAGGAGGACTTCATATAGCACCTCTCAGTTTTTTGCTCTTCCTCCAAGGTGACAGTAGCTTCAGCTTGTATCGCCATCTTCTTTGCTTCAGTCTCGATAGATGATGGCTTCAACATTTTGGAGCCACACCGATCCCCGTCTTGCTGAACAATATCCTCCTTGCTGCAATCGACGTGCTTTCCAGGGTTTGTCACCTTCAGTTTCTTTCTCCTGCATCAAAAATAGATAACAGGATGAACAGAACATAGGACGGTAGAAGCTAACATCATTGCAGATGGAAAAGCTAGCTGTTTTGTGATCTAACAGGAAATCAAAATGATATTCTGTCTAAATGGAGGATAAGATAAGCTATTTAGGTGGTCATGGTCTGTGGTGGCACAAGAAAAAAATGTTTATCAGATTGGAGTGACATAAGAAAGCCATTTGGTATAGGAGGACTTCATATAGCACCTCTCAGTTTTTTGCTCTTCCTCCAAGGTGACATTAGCTTCAGCTTGTATCGCCATCTTCTTTGCTTCAATCTCGATAGATGATGGCTTCAACATTTTGGAGCCACACCGATCCCCGTCTTGCTGAACAATATCCTCCTTGCTGCAATCGACGTGCTTTCCAGGGTTTGTCACCTTCAGTTTCTTTCTCCTGCATCAAAAAATAGATAACAGGATGAACAGAACATAGGACGGTAGAAGCTAACATCATTGCAGATGGAAAAGCTAGCTGTTTTGTGATCTAACAGGAAATCAAAATGATATTCTGTCTAAATGGAGGATAAGATAAGCTATTTAGGTGGTCATGGTCTGTGGTGGCACAAGAAAAAAATGTTTATCAGATTGGAGTGACATAAGAAAGCTATTTGGTATAGGAGGACTTCATATAGCACCTCTCAGTTTTTTGCTCTTCCTCCAAGGTGACATTAGCTTCAGCTTGTATCGCCATCTTCTTTGCTTCAATCTCGATAGATGATGGCTTCAACATTTTGGAGCCACACCGATCCCCGTCTTGCTGAACAATATCCTCCTTGCTGCAATCGACGTGCTTTCCAGGGTTTGTCACCTTCAGTTTCTTTCTCCTGCATCAAAAAATAGATAACAGGATGAACAGAACATAGGACGGTAGAAGCTAACATCATTGCAGATGGAAAAGCTAGCTGTTTTGTGATCTAACAGGAAATCAAAATGATATTCTGTCTAAATGGAGCATAAGATAAGCTATATAGGTGGGCAAAGCCAGCTTTGAGGGTTTTAGAAAGTACACAGCCTTTTTGTACAAAAGAAAAAAATGTGATAATCCCTAGTTGGCAAAAGGAAAATAAAAATACAAGAATAAAAGTGGGGGATACTTTGAGCTCTCAGGTACTCCTGCATCTCCATCTCGCCATTTCCTCTTAGAACTTATATCCTCATTTTGTAGATTGCGGTTAGCAGTTGCATTTTCTTCGCACTGGTGATCACATTGTACCCCTTCTTCTTGGTGCTTACTATCGTCCTTTTGATACTCAATTGCAAGGATTTCGTCATCTATTGGAAGCGGTCGCTTCTCTATTATCTCAGGATCTTGAATACAGTGCACATCATTATGTTGTACTAACTTCTTGCAAGCTTTCTGTTTAACCCTGCAATACAAAATAAAAATGGGGATTGTTGTAAATAACATCATTTTCACAAGAAGTTACCCATTATTTGCGGATAAAAACCATTATTTGTTATTTAAAGGAAATAGGTTTAGTTATATCAGGATACACATCCAAAATATCATTTAACTGCCATGCAGATGTCCCATATATTCCCAATTCTCTTATTTGTGGGCATCGGAGATTGACTAGATATGATATTCGGTCAGGTTTTTATTGTTTTAGAAAAAAATGGCAGAGATATACGACAATGAAACATAGCGCCCTGTGAATTTCATATGGGTATTCTGTATTTCGTGGGCGTCAGAGATTGACTAGATATGATACTTGGTCGGGTTTTTATTTTTTTAGAAAAAATGGCAGAGATACATGACAATGAAACATAGCACCCCGTGAATTTCACATGGGTATTCTGCATAGCCACAAGCCCAGAACCCAACGTTTCCTCTCAGTCAGCATAACAAATGAAACCCAAAGATCCAGACGCCACAATGGCACATGAGCACATGCGTGCACACCACGTTCCATGTGCCACAGTAAATGCAAAGAACAATTCAATTCACAAACAGTTACCTTATGATATCCTTGTCCCTGAAGATGCAAGTCGACTCGAATGGTGGCAAGGCAAATCCATCCATCTGCACAAAGAGACCATCCATCCATCTGTCATTAACACACAAAGCGCAGCTTCTATGTGCAGATAGGATCAATAAAAGAGAAAAATTCCACCAAGCATCTAAGACTACCCAGAAAGCCTCAGGCATCGGTGTAAGACTATCCAGAAATCCTCAGGCATTGGTGCATGAAGTCATCCCCACTAATCAAGCAACCACATTTGGGGGTTCCGATCAAAACCCAGCACACAAAGGGGGAAGAAGGAATGAGAAGGAAGAGAAGGGGGAAATCAGTGCGGAAGGTGAGGGTAGTGGGTCCCACCAAGAGAACGACGCCGCGGGGACAGGAACGGAGGAGGCGGAAGCGGGCGGCCACGTGGGCGGCGAGGTCGGCGACGGTGGCGAGCTCCGGGCGGAGGAGGAGCCAGCAGCGACGGAGGCCATCCTCCCGCTGCGCTCGCCGGAGGAGGCGGCGGCTGTCGAAAACCAGCCGAAGCCTCACCGGCGCCGGCGGCGTGGCCATTGGTGGTGTGGGAGGAGGGTTTTGGTTTTTTTTTTTTCTCCTTTTCCTCCTTTTTTTGAGGGTTTGGGTTTGGCCCTTGATGCGTGCGGCAGGTCGCAGCGGGCTGCTGTGGGCGTAAAACCGGACAGCGAACTATTTCCCGAACGGGAGATCTTTTGGGCGGACCATGTGGCCGCGGCCGATGATTTCTTTGTCCTAGCAATACGAATAAATAGAATATTAATAAATTATTTTAAAATGATTATTCTGATAAGTCGTTTTAAAAAGACAACAGAGAAATCATCCAATTTTTTATTTAAGAAAAATTTATTTGAGAAAAGTCAAAAGTTATATTGTGAGTTCTTTAAGACTTCTTGGCTTTCTATAATAACTGGCTTTCAAACGAAACGTCTTTTCAAGACGTTGTCTATAAGTCAATTATAGTAGACACTATTCCGACTTCATCTATATCGATCAAAATTATACGTGAGTATCTCTCTTCGTACTCTCTCTTAGAAACAGTCAGAATTCAAAAAAAAACTAAACCAAAACTCAAAACAACCCATATAGCCGAAAAGGGGCTAGCTGATTAACAAATATAATTAATACTATTGTAAAAAATTCAGGACCCATTTGACCAAGTACACAATGAAGCCCCTCTGACACTTGTCTTGCATAAAGATGTCCACCGTATTAGCCACCTAGTGAGAAAATGGCCTTGTTTTTGTGACTTTTTGGCTTCGATTTCTCCGGAATCCGGAATAAACGGGGCGGCTTCTTCAAGAGGCTTCTCAAAATAGCTTTTTGAGCCTAAAATCATATGTATCGTTTGCATCAGTGTCTCTGTCATCTATCGCCATCTCGGAAAGCGTAAATAAAAACCATCAGTCGCAGCTAAATACCATCAGTTGTAGCCTAAGACTCTATTTGTTTAGGCTTTCCTTCGAGCTTAAAAGCTAAAAAGTCAATGCCTAAATAAAGGATGACTTTTTAACTACACTTTTGAAAAAGCCTAAATCGGCATATAACTGTAAGCCAAAAGTTAGTTTAGATATGCCTTTTTAGGCTTCTGTAGGTGGAAATAACCATTTGCCATTGAAGTTGTTCATAATTACCTACCTATACCACGGTATATAACCCTCCAAATGAGCCTCTTTGAACCACAATCCTCCTCTCCCCAAATAGAGTCCCCGAATCGATCCGTGACCTATAAACGCTGCCTCCAACCACCTGCTCGCCTAAGACCTGGTCATCACCGCCAACCGAACGCTTGCCTACAACCTCCGATGGCCCATGCAAGACTTCCTCCTTGCCACCTCGACCCCACCATCCTCCTGCGCCAACCCTGCCTATCATACCATAATCTCTTGCAGCGGCGCCCTTATATGCGAACTCCCCTTCCATGACAAGGCACAAGACCTAAAAATGTCTTCTGGTGTTTAGATAGTATGCTCTAACTGTCTATCTGTCTGAGGATGAAAAGCAGTGCTAAGACGAAGCTGGTGCACAAAGCACTCTACAAGCTCTCTCAAAATTTGGAGACAAACTTTGCATCTCGATCTGAACACAATGGTCTTAGGCACGTAGACTTGCTGAATCGGTCCACCACTACCCAGAAAGCATCCCTTCCTCGTTGCGTTCAAGGTAAATAACAATAAAGTTCATGGATATATCATCTCACTGCCACATTAGAACCTCCAAAGGCTGCAACAACCTTGCGGGATGCTTATGTTCTGCCTTGACTTGCTGACAAACTCCACACGAAGTCACATACTAAGCTACATCCACTCTCATTCTTTCTACCAGAAACTCTTCTTCAAATCACGATACATCTTGGTCTCACTAGGATGCACAGTGCATAGGGTATGATTAGTTTCTTTTAAGATGTCAGCCTTAACTTGAGCCTTCTATGGCACATAAAGGCGATCTTTAAACCGCAATACGCCAAACTCATCAATGCTGAAATCTCTTTTCTTACCCTCATCCAGATGCTTCCTAACGTGTTGGAGTATCCGGTCATACTGTTGTGCTTTTCGCACCACCCATATGGAATGGTAGACTCGAGAAACAAGCGAGTACCGGCCTGTACGGTGCACGTAAAACAATATGATATTTCCACACTCAAATTCAACAACAAGGCACCTCAGAGTAGGGGGTGTCACCTTTTGACCAAGAGCATCGGTCGCTACATTTGCCTTGCCTGGATGGTACTAGATGATGAGATCATAATCCTTGATAATTCTAGCCACCTTCTCTACCCCAGGTTCATATCTTTCTATGTGAAGATATATTTAAGACTCTTGTAATCAGTAAAAATATCATAAGTATCGCCATATATATAATGCATCCAAATCTTTAGAGTAAAAACCACTGCAGCGAGCTCTAAATCATGAGTAGGATAATTCTGCTCATATTTGTTCAACTACCTTAATGCATAAGCAATCACTTTGCCATCTTGCATGAGTACACAACCAAGCCCAACTTAGGATGCATCAGAATAGACTGTGAAAGTGCTTACTTGGCTCAAGCAGGGTGAGAACAAGAGCAGTCACTAACATCTCTTTTAAAGTACAAAAACTACACTCATAATCATCTGTCCACTAGAGTTTCATGCATTTCTGTGTTAACTAAAACATCAGCTTGGCAATTATAGAGAAAACTTCCACAAAACACTGATAATATCCTGGTAAGCTCAGAAAACTTCTCACTTCCTTAACATCGGATGGCCTTTTTCCAGTCCACTACTAAAGAGATCTTGTTAGGATCAACAAAAATGCCTTCCCGATTGATCACATGACCCAGAAAGCCCACATCTGAGATCTAAAACTTGCATTTCTTTAGCTTGACATAAATTTAATTCTTCCTCAACATATCAAGCACAAGCCTCAAATGCTGCTCGTGCTCCTCTTCAGACTTGGAATAAATTAGAATATTATGAATGAACACCATCATGAAGACATCAAGACACTGATGTAGCATACTGTTCATTGCCTCTACAAAAATAACAGGGGCATTCGTTAGTTCAAAAAACATAACTTTATACTCTTAATGCCTATACCTGGTGGAGAAAGTCATCTTTTCAATATCCTGCTCTCACACACGGATTTAATTGTATCCATACTGAAGGTCAATATTAGAGAACACCTTGACTCCCTTCAATTTATCAAATAAATCATCAATATGGGGCAAATGATACTTATTCTTCATAGTCACCTTGTTGAGACCATGATAATCAACACACATGCGCCAACTCCCATCCTTCTTCCTTGTGAATAGGACAGGCACTCCCCAAGGTGACACACTGGGCTTATTCTTTTTAGTTTCTAAAAGTTACTTTTTGGCTTTTCTACAGTAACTAGCTTTTAAACGGAGTATCTTTTCAAGATAAGGTCTACTAGTTAATTGTAGTACATATTGTGCCGACTTCATTTATATCTGTAAAAACTATACGTGAGTTTCTGTTACTCTGTAATCTCTCGCACGAACAGCCCAAAAGCCACAGGCCGCAACCAAAAAGGACAGACCCACTGTGCTGGATCATCCCCTTGAACAACAAATCATCCAATTGCTTATTCAATTTATCCTAGAATGGTCGAGCCAAATGGTATAGAGACAAAGAAATAGTCTTATTATCAAGAACAAGATCAATCCAGAATTCCACATTCCGCTCTAGAAGCATCCTCGAAAACTCTAAAGGGAACACATCATGATAGTCACTCACTACTAGGATCTCCTCGATGTGCAACAAAGAACTCGGTTTTGTGGCAAGAGAGCAAAACGACCCAATCCTTGACGCCCGTTGGCTAGGAAACAGACTGGCAAACACAAAGAGAGAATCCGGTGATGCACTCTCCTGAAAGGACATCTTCTCTCTGCACAGAGCTTGTAAGGTAATAGTCTTTTAGAAGCAACAAATTTTGGCATGACAATTGAACAACCAATTCATGATGGGTATAACCTCAAAATGTGCTAGCTGAATGACCATCAAGTTGGCAGTGAAACCTACATCATCAATGGTAACAGTACAGCTAGGACAAACTATGGAACTAGCAGTGAGACTCCCTAGAGAATTGACTGATAAATCCACTGCATATCCAAGTTCGCTCTCCTAGCAAACTCTAGCGACATAAACGAGTAGGTAGCTCCAAAATAGAAAAGAACAAAGGTCTCATGAGAATCCATTAGTAGCATACTTGTCACCACATCAAGATAGCCCACAATCTCAGGAGTAGGCATTGCGTAGAGTCCAGGTGGCATTAGGGCAGTGTGAGCCCGACACTTGGTGGTGGAAGTGCAAGGGTTGCCGGAGGTGCAGAGATCTGAAGTGGAGTAGACGGTGCAAGGTATGAGTATTACTCGGTAGGAGGGCATCCAAATTGGATGGCGCTATGACACTAGAGTGGCCACTAGCATATGAACAAAACCCCGAGAAGATGCTGTTGAAGACACCGCAAGTAGCCATGTACTGGCTCCCACTTGATGATGCAAGTAGGGTTCTAGTGGCACACCACCACCTTGTTGCTTTCCTGGTCACAAAGATGATAGCTCCCCGACCAGGAGAACTCTGAAGAATGGTGTCTATCACCACACTTGAAGCACATCAGGCTCTACCTCGAAATAGGGTACATCGCTTGAGAAGTTAAAGGAGGATGTGGTGTCAAAGAAGTAGGCATTCTTAGTTGAAAAGGCTTGGATGATGACGGAGGACGCTAGCCCTATAGAACCTTTTGGGAAGGGGTCACTGAGAAGACCCCCTAGCCACTAAAGCTCCTCTTCTAGTCACCACTAGAACCCCAGAAGCAACAGAACCACTATTAGCATGCGTCTCCCTGGTGAACACTCTCTCAAACTCCATACCCTTGGCCTGATTGACCATAGAGTTGAAGTCAAAAATGGGCCAGTCGTTCCCAAGACATTGTGATACACGTGGTTAAGTCCCCTACAGAACATCTTGGCCTTCTCATGATCATCACTAGCCACGGTTGGCACAAAGCGAACCAAGTTATTGAACCTTGTCTCGTACTTTACAACGTCATCTTCCCCTATATGAAAGTGGATAGGGAGTGCTCCATCCTCTCGAGGAAGGACTCTGGGTTAGGGGTGCAGTTGGAGCGGATACGGACAGATATCACTCATCCAGTATTCTATTCCATATTTTTTCTCGAAATCAGAGTCTGACATGGATAGTGCTGGATACTCATTTCTCTATTCCATATTCACTCCACAAGCTTTCGGATGGTCGATCGAACGAAAATTATCTGCTTCTTTTGCACCTCTATATAGGACATTGAACAATAGAGGTGCAATCAAAGCGAACACAAAGAGACTAAAGCCTGAGATGTCGAAGGAAGATCACTCAATATTCTTCGCTTATTTAGATGTGAAAATCTGTCTATCTATTATCTTGTTCCTAAGTGAAGTCACAACGAGTTTATTCATATCACTTGACATAAGGATATATATATGAACGGATATCACTCATCCTGTATCCTATTCTGTATTTTTCTTCAAAGTTAGATATGGATACTACCGGATACCCATTTACCCCTTCTATATTCGCTCCTTGAGCTTTCAGTCAGCCAGATGAAAATTATCCACTTCGTTTGCACCCCTACTCTAGGTAAAACTTCGCCTTGAACTGCTTGACAAACTCTTCCCAAGTGATCTATAATAGTCGTGAGAATAAAAGGAGAAAAAGGAAAGCTGAGAATAAAATAAACCTAGATTTTTATCAAGAACCACTGTGCAAGCAAAAATATCTCAATGTATCCCATAGCACAGTGAAACACATAAAGGTAATAAAGCCGAAGCCAGCGAGGTAGAGACTTCATTTGGATAACCAGAAGACACAAGTAAGCACAGAGGGGGATAAAGGATGAAGCCAGCCATGATAGGGGGAAGCAAAAATCCATTTGGCCACCGCCACTAGCAGCAGCCAAGAACCAACAAAAGCCATCCCATTTCCCCATCCCTCATCTTTCCCCATACTCCATTACCGCACAACCTCTTCTCGTCGGCCACCGCAAGGCAAGAAGCCCAGGCAAGCCAATCAAGAGCAAGAGGCCAAGCCGAAGGAGGAGGCGACCACAAACAAGAACCTGCACAGCTAGCCAAGGAAGCAAACAACAAAGCCCAACTTCAATCCATTCGCCCAAATCAGACCAGCGAGCACCCGACGAGGTAGCCACACCCTAACCCTAAACTTTTGCTATTTATTTACTTGAACCACACCGTGCAAACCACATATGCACCTAAGCATACCATAGTAGCATCACAAGCCATGGCTGGGAGCAGCGCAATCACCATGTAGAGTAGTAAGACAGTAGAGAGGAGAGGGAATTACCAAGGAGAGCGGGAGCTGTGGGCTCGAGGAGACGGTCAAGCACCTCACTAGTGCCATGCCAACGACCAACTGCAAAACCTAAGGGCGGTGGCCTGGAGCCGAGTTGGCCGAAGCTAGGTAGGGAGTAGAGGGGAGCTGTGGCGGCGTAGGGAGGCTGCGTCGACAGAGACAGTGGAGGGTGGCAGGCATGGCTGTAGCTAAGGCAAGCTCGGGCATCACCGCCGGTGGCTGAGGGCGCGAGGGTAGGCTGTGCCGTAGGGCCAGATCGGAGGGGATTTAGGGAGGAGGAAGTGAGGCGAGGGAAGAAGAAGAAGTGACTGACTAGGTGAGACTGCTCAGCCGGCTGAATAGGAGAGAGAGAAAAGAAAAGAAGAAGAGGAGAGAAAAGAAAAGAAAAGAGGAGAAAGATTAAGCACGTCTAAATAAGATTTATCCGCGAATATAGATGGCGCGTTCCTTAAAGTATGTCATTTGAGCACTGGGACCACAAGAAGGTGTCTGGTGAGACGAGGATCGATTATGTCGATTTTGTGCATATAATTAATGCAGTCCCTAACTTTGCGTGTGTATCGCTATGGTATATTAAGATGGAATGATGCTTGTTCAGGTGGAGGTTCAGGTCTAGTGCCATCCACGCATCATCCGCCAGGTTAACAGGCAAGTGCATGGTAGAATAGTGGATTGTGATGAATGCCTATTATTTGTTTCATGCCATGATTTTTGCCATGTTATGAAATGACATCCCGGCTTATCTGTTGATTATACTACGATAAGAGATGTTGCATTTGCATTGCACCATGAGCATCATGAAAGCCCTACGACGGTAGGCATCCCACACGGTAAGAATATAAAGATCTACTTCAGTAGACACCTCCAGGGATGGAGGCGGAGGGGTTTCACTAACGAGTGAAGCAACTCCACTATACCGGTATAGGCGACAAATAGAGGCGCGTCATGCATTGCACTCATACAAAGGACCTACGATGGTAGGCCTCCCATGATGGTGGGGAAATCAAGACCTTCATCAGTAGGCACCTCCAGGGATGGAGGCAGAGGGGTTTCACCGATGGGTGAAGCAACTCCACTATACCGGTATAAGCTACATACAAAGGTGTATCGCATCGTATTGCATTTACAAGAAATGAACAGTTCATAAATATGTGATTGAATGATTACTGTACCAACCCCACTGTTTTATCGTGTGCTTGCTGAGTCTTCGGACTCATCCTTGCTTTGTTGTTGTTTTTAGGTATCTGTTGAAGGCGACATGTATGGGCAGGAATAGCACAGTTGTTTCACGTGCAACAATAATTCAAATATCATCTATAGTTGACATATTTAGCCTTGAATAGTCTGAGTACCTGTTTTGATAATTAGCAAATATATACATCTACTGTGTCTAATATCAAGTGTATCAACTTTTGTCGTTTGGTTGAGATTTAAATAGAGGAATTGCTTCGCAAGACCAGCGGCAAATATTGGAGTTGGTAGCATCATAAAGTAGGTGGTAGCACTTTGGGCTCAGGGGATAGGCCGAGATGTTAGATGATCGATCCTTGGGCAGGGGTCCTGGCTAACAGAACCCCTTCCCACTAAATATCTGCATGAACCTTTAGCTGAAAGGCCACAAAGTGTGCCTGTTGTTGTGAGGTCATCTAAAGGTTCCCAAACCGCCTCTGCATCTATTGTACCCAATCTGCTGCCTGTGCCAATCCATCAAAGGCACCCAAATGGAGGGCCATCCACTCATGAAGGCTCATCCTCACCTTCGGTGGAGCTGGTGCAGCAACAGGAACAACAACAGGTGCACCTACAGCAGGAGGAGCTGCCTGCACCTACTGACAAAGCTCTTATACCTCCCTTTGATGGTCTTGCAATAGGGCGACCGAGCTTGAGCACTAGCGATTAGCTAAGCAATGAAGCGACCTCCTCACCTGTCCACCAATGTTTCCCTCAATCATGGGTGGTGGCACCACTGTGCCACACCCATGGTCACAGCCTCCACCATGTCTACGGTCTCTACCCCTCATCATAACTGACCACTAGAAAGAACAACCAAGAACTTAACTCAAGAACAATAATCTCAATCATACAACACAAATTTAAGCAATAACTCAACAATCATTTACAATTTTACAAGCTAACAAAAGCATAAATACAATACATGATCCAATCCCAACCTACTGTGCACCAGTATGTCAAATTTCTGTTTTCAGTCAATTAATTATTCTATGTTAAATTTTAGCAATAAGCAGTCTTATGACATTTTATAATTGTTGTTATTTTTATTAGATTACCAATTCTATGTCAAATTTTAGTTGATTATACAAATAAATTATCAATTTATTAACCACGAACCTAAATCTAACTGCTATACCGACTGTAACACCCTATCTGAACAAAAGTCCAGAATGTCACCCACAACTATAATTGCTATCAATTTAAACCACTAAATACATATTACCAACAGCTAGACTTCCAATATAATTCCATAACATATATAACCATGAATATAGAAATTTCAGCAATACGAGAATCAGTAATTGACATTAAGATGAACCAGTTCACAATAAGATGAATCAACAATAAGTTTAGCTAAGGTGAATTGACAAGTAGCGACAACACAAAACAATTAAGTGGTAGAGGGAATCATTATTTATGTAAGGATTGCATGGATAGTATGATTTATTTCTAATAATGAATGATTGATCACTAAGTGAAAGAAAGAAATATAAAGTGCAATAATAATCTTGTGCCACTTTATGCCTATGCATGTCATCATCAACGATCACCTAAAAACAACAACAAAGCAAAAGCAAATCCAAGACGCAGCAAGTACATAATAGAATAATAAATGACATCAAACATTGTATCAACTTTTCATGTTAATTCACAAGTGCCTCATCTCCCACATTTTCATTCTTATTAGGTTCTATACACTTATCTTATCATCATATTTATCTTTTCTATGAATGAATCGCACATGTATCCACTTCTCTTGCTTATACCAGTATAGCGGAGAGTTCACCCATTGATAAATCACACTTGCCCTATCCTTTTTCATACAAGGTCTCAACTCTGCTCTCATGAAGTGCCTACCAAAGTAAGTCTTTCTCAACTCCTGTGCAGTGCCTACTAAAGTAGGTTTTCTCTATCCACTGCATGGGTCGCCACACAAAGTAGGCTCTCTAGAGCCACATAGGTCACCTTTTTGTAACATAAATTCTCTACATGCAATGCAATGAGTCTGTTGTTTACCAACATTAACGATTCAACATTATCATAATTTAACCATATTCAACAACATCACATAACCATAATCATCATCATCATCATTTATCTATAATATCAATCACTTATCAATAAACATGTGAGCACAAAAAAAGCGAGTATTAAACATGTGAATCATCATGGCAAGTATTTATTTAACATAACAATAAGAGCGAACCACTCGTAAATTATTATACCATGCACTTGCCTTTTCTAGCTACGAGGAACGAGTTGATTCGAAGATGAAAACAACCCCGATGCTATTTCTTCTACAGTAAATATCCACTCTCAATAACAAGCCATAAAAGTACAAGAATAACAATTTAACAACATCGCACCTATATGCTCTCTAATTCCACAACACCCCATTTTCCGTGATAGCCACTCCTGCTGTCCCGGTACTAAAAACAGCATAACTTTTAACTCCCAAGTCCAAACATGGAAAACTACACTAGTTCTAAAATCCACACAAAATCAACCACAATTTCTTAGTTGTCCATAATTCTTGATTAAATCATTTAATCTTTTGTTCTCAACCCAGAAGATAGTTCTGTCATCTTACTAGACTGCAGGTTTAATATTTTTATATTATTAAATTACACATCCAAATGCATAAAATATAGCATTTTTGGAAACTATACAAAGTTATCTACCTTTATTTAGTTATGACCAATATTTAATTTTGTTATCTACCAAGTCAATTTAACAGTTTCTAATGACTACGTCCAGTAGCAACCATTTTCTAGGCATTAGTCTTCCCAAAACCATAACTTATGTTCTACTCAACTAAAATTCATGTTCTTAGACTCTATGAAATCCTTATATAGTCAACTACACTTTTCATGTAGAGCAAAAACCCTAATTAATCCATATAATAATTTTAATATACGGTTTACCATGTTGCTGCCAAATGACGACAACACTCCAAACAGCAGGTTTACAAAAATAATAGCTCTTAATCTAACCAATCAATTGACATGATTAAGTACTCTATAGAATGTTAACAAAATTGTATATAACTTTTGTAATAACACTAACTCCATCCGAGGTCTTTAACATCATCTTACATCAGTTTAATCTACACCGCGCAAAACTAGAACATCAGAAAATCCTGACTTTACATTAATCATGTCTTCCAAGAGATTAACTGCTAAGCACTTGTTCTAATCTAACCTCAATGCTGGACCAGAGGAATCAATAGATTACCTTTAAGAAAAGAAACGTCTGAACCTATGAAGTTGACTCTCCTTCTCTTTCCTCTCAGCTTCTCCTGGAGTGCACGCCCTAATACCAACATCGATAGCAAGCAGTACGTTCAGCCTCCTCTTCTTCTGGCCTAGATCACACAATCTAGTAGTGCACCAAAGGTTGCTGTAGTGGCTACGTACCCACATACACATGCATTGGCAGAAGCAACTTGCGGCATCAGCAACAAAGCACACAACAAGGCATGGCAGCGACAAGCTCTAGCGGTGGTGCCATAGTAGGCGTGTGGTGGTGGCTGTGTAGGGGGTAGCAGTGCCAGGGGATGGGCGGCACGACTGGGAGATAGAGTAGGTGGCCAGGGGCTGGTCCAACTCCCCCCACATGGCACGAACCAAGTTTGTTTCGAAACTTCCTCCACTAGAACCAGTACAATAAACGAACTCTTTCTCTCCTAATTTTGAACATCCCATTTTCACATATCCCCTTTTCTCTAATTATGTATAGGTACTTAAGGGTAAGTTTCAGAATATTATAGCAGTTTCCTCATCTTCTTCTTCCCTAACTAATTTCATGTCTACGTTGGAATTACCAAATGTAGCCTTCCCAACAACAGCTTTAGGTAACCTAATATTAAATTTGATGACCTTATTAGACAAAGGATGTTTAGGCTAAACTAATTGTTTGCCCAATTCAACATTAAACATGATTGGAACAGAAGATTAGCGTAAGTTCTTAATTCTTTTCTCCTCTTGCATGGCATTCTTCACATAAGATCCCGCATATCACCACCATATTTCAATCAAACTATTATAACAATCATAGAATTCAGACCTTTTTTAAAGTATTTTAAAATATACCCTTGCTTCGGATTAATCCATGATGTTGGTATGTCACATAGAACAATTCACTTTGTTGTAATATTCTTTCACAAACTGAGAACCTTGTTTGATTTCTTTCAAGTGGCTCTGTAGCTTCTCATATGCACATGATACAAATGCCTTTCTCATTATCTCATTTAGGTCTCCTAAATGTTGATAAATCACTTTTCAGGATGTTGCTTCCACCAACATAAACATAGCCTTCAAACTTTATGGTGGCTCTTATCACTTCCTTAGAATTAGACGTATATTGTCGAAACTTGAGTTCCAATGTCATTTTTCCCCCTACTTAAGACACTCTTCTGGATCTATGCTTCCATAAAAACGAAGAAGCACATAATTTGCATCAACCATGGTTATTGTACAAAACCATAATATAATTAGTATAATATAATCAGCCATGGTTATTGTACAAAATCATAATATAATTAGTATAATATGGAATCACTCAGCCTCACCTTCTCTTATGAACTGAAACTCTAGTTCTTTCCTTGAATGTGCGGAAGGGAGTGTAGCTGTGGTGTTGACGGTTGGTATAATGGCTGTGGTGATCAAGTGAATACTAAATACAAGTCGTGAATAAGAGATATTAGATTGTGCAAAAGATGAACTACACCAAGGATGTATGCTGCCTAGTTATAGAAGTACGTATAGATTGGTATATAGAATGCATCCGAAGATTACAATATCACTCTTCTTAGAAGTTTTGCAGCAATTGAGATAACTCAAAGAACTAGGATTCTCAACTTATAAGTGGAGAATAGCCCCAGAGATTACTTTCTTCTTTCTTTCTTTCTTTTGTGTAGCTTTTTTTCTTTTTTGCTTCCTTTTATCTTTTCTTTTGTTTGTTTGACTCAGTAAACATTGAATTAGGGAGTGGAAACCAAAACCACACATTTGGATAGACAGGATCCATAAAACACTGAGCTGGATCTAAGCAATTGTCACCCTTCCTTGTTTCAATCCCGATCTCCCTCCCCTCCCTCACCTTAGGGCTTAGGGTGAAGTCCTTGAGGGAACCAAAGATATGAATCACAAATCCCACTTCTTTATCTCAAATCGCATGGTAATGTAGTTGATTTGTGCTTGTTGTTGCTAGATCTAGCTGTCACATAAATTTTTTTGGCAAAAAGATAGATCTAGGAGAAAATACTTTTTGTTTTGTTACATTATTTTTGTTGTGTTTGTTGCTAGTAGTGAATGTTCATGCACACTATGGCTGTGTAGATTGTTTTCAAAGGGCATGGCTAGTATTTCCTAAGGCTAGCTGAAAAATAGAAAATCTTTTAGCTATGCAAAGACCTATCATAGATGGTTTCTAACATAAAACCGTTTGTGATATATAGACCATCACAGATGTTTTTTTATTAGCCGTCTATGATATGTCAGATATCATAGATGGATATTTTAAAAACTGTCTATATTGTAACTTATTACAGACGGTTTAGGAGACATCTGTGATAACCATTGTTATCACAGATATAATAAATTAGACAATTCAGAAACCATATCTGACAAGGGTTACAAACAGTATGTGATGACCCCATGTGTGGTAGTGGTAGTAGGCAGTGGCATGCGTCATAATGACCAGTTGAGGAGTCGAGTCAGGCTATTAAGTAGGAAGCGATGAATGATATTGGATCTAGCAGTGCTTGCGAGCTCTAGATGGAGAAAAAGGTATAATAGTAGCAGGAAGTGGCCAACAGGAGGCAAAAGAGAAGGCGGATGGTGCCAGTAGGGGATTACACTATGAAAAAAAGCCAAACACTAGATGCCACATCACAGACGGTTACCCAAAACTGACAGCATTAAATACAATCACAGACGGTTTTAGTTTAGAGACCGTCTGTATTGCTGCAAGCGCCAAAAACTGTCTATGAAGAGGTAATATCACAGACGGTTTATGGTGAAAACCGTCTATGAAGTATCACATACGGTTATTAACAAAAAACCACCTGTGATATTACCGAATATCACAAATAGTTTTTGCTCTGAACCATTTATGATACTTCATAGACGGTTTGTATTAAAAATTATCTGTGATAATTAAGTCATCACAGATGGTTTGTATTAAAAAAACATTTGTGATCATTTCACTATATTCATTGCGCGCAAACCCGTCGACTCTCTATCTTAAATTTCAGATCTAGGCTGCTGCTTTGAGCTGGAGGCGAGACTTTGAGGCGATTTCGTGAAATGAGACTATTTGGCAAGAGTGATTGTAGATCTAAGTTTTTGACTACCTATGGCTAGTAATTTGTTCCTAATTACATTATAATTTAGATCTAGCTTTTGGTGAAAAGTGAATTGAAGATAGTTTAGATCTAGCTAGTTTAATGTAGAGATAATATTATTTACATTTAGCATGATTTAGGGTTTAGGATTTAGTTAATCCATACTCTATTTCTACTTAATTTAATTTAATTAATTGTTCTTGCTACATATAGATACTTTAGATCATATATATCTAGTATACTAATTAATTAAATAATTTAATATTTAATACTAAATTGTTATATACGTAATGTAGGACCGAAACTGGATGTACGCTGGGCACTATGCGAGTGAAGAGTATATAAATGGTGTGTCTACTTTTACAAGAGCTGTCGAGCAGTATATGTTGAATAAGAGGGTAGAATATATGTATTGTCCATGTATTGACTGTGAGAATCTAAAGATGTTTAAAAACTGAGCACATATTGAAGCACACTTGGTTCGAAAGAGTTTCAAAAGGGGTATGCACATTGGACCAGTCATGATGAAGAGCATATTACACAAAAGGTAATATAATGACATCGCCGATGAAGTCAATGATATGCCGCCAGATGATGTCGATTGTTGTTCCGATTCGAATAGGTTGCATGATGATAATCTGGATCAGACGCTTCACGATGCAGAAGGAAATAGTGATGAGAGATAGTATGTTAAATTCTGGAGCTTGATGGAGGACTTGAAGAAACCTTATTCACGTGCTACAAGCTAGAGTACACTAGGTTGTTAGTCGTGTTTGAACTGCTAAAATTGAAGGCAAGTAACGGTTGGTCCGGCAAGAGTTTCACAGTGCTGTTAGGTCTTTTAGCAGACATGCTTCTGGAGGGAAACGAGTTGCCCAAAACTACCTACAAAGCTAAGAAAGTTCTTTGTCCATTGGGAATGGAAGTAGAAAGAATACTTGCATATCCGAACGACTGTATCCTCTACCGTAAAGAGTATGCATGTATGTCCGGTGTGCAATGCATCCCGATACAAGCGTAAGAATCAATAAGATGACGGCGAGGGAATAGAGGTGAAGAAATGACCTCTTACTAAGGTGGCATGGTATCTTCTTGTAATTCCCCATTTGAAGCATTTTTTGCGAACTCAAAGGAGGTAAAACTGCTACGTTAGCACTCGGAGGGGCGTAAGAAGGATGAATGCTAAGACATCTTACCGATTCCACCCAGTGGAGAAACATCGATAGGAGATTTGCAGACTTTGGTGCATAACCGAGGAAATAAGATTTGGATTGAGTACAGATGGAATGAATCCTTTCGGTAACATGAGCAGCTGACATAACACTTGGCACATGACTCTCTACACCTACAACCTTTCTCCTTGGTTGTGTATAAAGCGGAAGTATATTTTACTGTTGATATTTATCCAAGGGCTGAAGCAAACTGGGAAGGATATTGGTGTGTATCTAGCACCGTTGGTGGAAGATCTAAAAATACTATAGATCGAAGGGGTACAGGTATAAGATACATACAAACGAGAGAACTTCATATTGCACTCTTTGTTGTTCTCAACCATAAATGATTATGCTACCCTTACTAAGCTGTCGGGCCTGAGTACAAAAGGGACCAAAGCCTGTACTTACTGCTTAGATGATACCGAGAGTGTGTTGTTGAAACACTTACGCAAAATCATGTATATGCGTCATCGTAGGTTCGTTCGGAGGGCTCACCTATACCACAAGATGAAGAAATAATTCGATGGAGAGAATGAGAATAGTTCAGCACCAATGCATTTAAGCGGAAAAGAGGTCTATGGTATGGTTAAAAATTTAGATATTGTGCTCGAAAAGGGATGTAAATCGATGACCTGTGAGAAGAACGTCTGGAAGAAGAGATCGATATTTTGGGACTTACCTTATTGGGAGCACCTACAAGTTCGCCACTGCATCAATGTCATACACATGGAGAAGAATGTATGTGACAGCTTGATTGGTCTCTTATTGAACATTCATGACAAAACAAAGGATAGTGTCAACGCACGACTTAACTTGGTTGATATAAACATAGGTCTGAGTTAGCACTGACAAATACCAATAAAATACGAACTTACCTCCCCCTACTTCTTACACTCTGTGCAAGGCCGAGAGAATTGAACTGTGCTAGTGCTTACATGGTGTTAAAGTTTCATCTGGTTACTCTGCCAACATGAAGAAACTTGTTTGGATGGAAGATTTGAAGTTAATTGGCATTAAGTTTCATGATTGTCATGTGCTAATTACACAGATGCTCCCTATTGCAATTAGAAGTATTTTATCGATCAAGGTTCAAGAGACAATATGAGGCTGTGTTATTTCTTTAACACAATTGCTCAGAAGGTCATTGATCCCGAAGGACTAGATGCTCTGCAAGACGAGGTGGTGACGACTCTATGTTATCTTGAGATGTATTTCCCTTCATTGTTTTAAATATCATGGCCCATCTCGCTGTCACATTATGTGGGAGATAAAAATATGTGGGCCCATATTCTTATGTAGCATGTACCCGTTTGAGAGGTTTATGGAAATTCTCAAGTCCTATGTACAAAATCAATCTCGACCGGAGGGCAGCATCGTTGAAGGTTATGAAACCGAAGAGGTTATTGAGTTCTGTATTAATTACATGGCTCAGGTTGAACCGATAGGTGTGATTTGATCTCGCCATGAGGGGAGGCTCAAGGGTATCAGGGCCATCGGAAGAAAAACAATCACTCCAGATATGGATACGTATACTTAAGTCCATTTAACAGTCTTGTAATACACGATTGAAGTGTCTCCGTATATCGACCCGTGAAAGAATCTCCTCTGTCAGAGAAATAGGATCACACTCAACACAAGTTGAGACTGCTGGAACCAGGGCGGACCTGCCCTTCGGGCGAGGCCGGGCGGCCGCCCGAGCTCCTCGCCGGCCGGAACCCCCCCCCCCGACCGGGTGTGAACTGAGGACTGAAGCACATCTTATCGGAAGCACACAAGGCCCAAGTGGCCAAGTCCACCAAGGCTCCAAGCAAACCCAACCCAAATACGCAATAAACACACGGCCCAAGTGCCCAACAAAGCAAGAGATATACTAGCGTGTAGCAGAGGACGCACGGGCCAACACTCACCAAGTCGAAGAGTACAAGAAAAAGAGCCGGCGCAGCGCTAACCCTAGATCACGGGCGGGCGGGCGGCAGAGGTGGAGGACAGCGCGGCGCGGCGGCGCCCAGGCGGAGGAGTCGTCACCTCGTCAGACTCTCGGACGGCGCGGCACGGCGGCGCCCAAGCGGCCAGGCCGGGACTCGGGAGCGCGGGAGCCGGGAGGCGGGGAGCCCGGGCCGGGAGGCGCGAGGCAGGGAGCCGGGGAGGCGAGGAGTAGTCGGCTAAGGCCGGGGGAGGCGAGGAGCAGTCGGATGCCTGAGGTCTGAGGAGCGGGTCGGCCGGGGCGTCGGCGGATTTGAGATTTTGTGGAGTGGGTCAGCCGGGGCGTCGGCGGATTTGAGGGAGTTTGAGCCGGGGAGGCGACTAGGCGAGGAGCAGCCTGAGTGAGTGAGTGGAGTGACTGAGTCGGTTGTCGGCCAGTCCCTAGTCGGGACTCGGGAGTTGAGTTTGAGGCTTTGAGCCTTTGAGGAGCAGAGGAGGTGATTTGAGAATTGAGATCGGGAGTAAGCCAAGGCCCAACTGCCCGAGGAGGTGATTTGAGCATTTCTATAGTTTCTATTTTATAAAGGTACAATAAATTATATTTATTCTAGATTCCAGATTTGTGTGTTTGAGTATTAGTTTTGATAGCTTGTAAAAATTTTATGTAGATTGTAGAATATGTAAACTAGCTTGTCAGTTGTCAAAATGACTAAATGAGGGTACTTATATTTTTACCTCTCCAGAAACAGTGACCTGAGGGCTGAGGCTTGTTCAAATTTAAAATGAATACAAAGGATTTGAATAGCTATTTTAGCAAATTGTCAAGCAGAAGTACCAAGGAAAGCGGAACGGTGGCCGCACAAAGAATGAAAATACCTCGTTCTCCTAGACGTACTTAGTTATTTACTGGTATATTTTTTGTCTTCTTTTTTATTGCATCTTTTATATTCTATTATTGAATTGTGACACTACTGATTTATCTATCTTTCACAATTGACAGATTGTTTATTTTACAACTCATCTACAATTGTGGATTAAGCTTCATTAGTGAGGTATTTTTCATTGTCCCGTTATCTACATATATTAACATGCGAATTGTAGTTGTTGTTTCTATTTCGTATCACAAATTTTTATTAGTGTGATTACAACATAGTTTGATCATAGATTGTTTTGCTTTTGAGTACTATTGTTTATTTCACGTTTCTGACTTCAGTCTAGCTAGTTTTTTTCCTGAGTCCGCATCTAGACTTCACCCTACCTACAATTTTTCCCTGGGTCCGCCACTGGCTGGAACCACAGTGTATATGCTGGATTCGGCACTTGGCGATCTCCTCCGTGCCGTCTCCAAGATGGTTGCGTCTGGTGCTGGGACTAACCCATCCACATAACCCAGAAGTTGTTGACTTCTAAGGTATGGGACGAGCTGAGCTTTCCACAGGAGATAGTTCTCCCTATTGAGCTTTATGTTTACAAAGTGATTCATGGCTTGTGGATTCAATGGCGCTGGGTAGGAGACAGTGGAAGTGCATTGGGATGCAATGGAGGCTGCGCTGGAAGGTGAGCTCGTCATGGTGCTTTGATGGCTCTGATACCATGAATATAAAGCTTGCGCCTCAAAGAACCTTCCTGCTTCACTTCTGTATATATATCATACAAGTTTACAACGGAGTCATTTACAACAGAAAGGAAACAGATAACAAAAGAGGGAAACAAAGCAATACCTGTGATACGATGAGGTCTGCTACAGTTTCAACCTTCAATGGGAAATCAGCATATAGCAGGCTTTCCTTGGGCGTGTGATCTGTTTCCCTAACGACAGGCCTGTTTCTCTCAGCAAAGCTGTCATTAAAGAGGCACTTCGGCTGCATCCCCCGGTACCTCTTCTTCTCCTGCACTTCTCCATGGCTGACTGCCATCTCGACATCTACACAATCCCCTCTGGAACACGAGTGATCGTCAACTCGTTGGCTATTGGAAGGGATGCTAAATCTTGGGAGGCTGCAAAGGAGTTTTTGCCCGAGAGGTTTGTAGATGGCGGCACCGCAGCAACCATAGACTTCAAAGGGAAAGATCTTCAGTTCTTGCCTTATGTATCGAGACAGATACATGGAGACTTGGCTCTGTTCATTTCGGCTTAAACTTCTGACTTATTTTTTATTATTCATAAATTTCATCTTTTTTATTTTTTTTTACTTTTTTTAGCTTTTTTGCTGAATCTTTTTCCCATATTCGTTTGCATTAAATGTGATGTGTTAACCTGCTTTTTTATTTTTAATTTTTTTTAAATTTAGTTACGCCAAATAAGCCATCATCAACTATAGTATAATTTCAGCTAGGTATAGTACAATTTCAGTTATAAGCCAACTTATTTTAGCCTAACCGAGCGGCACATTTGCCCTGGTTTACATGGAGACCATGCTAGCAAAACTTTTGTACCATTTTGATTGGGAACTGCCGGCAGGAGCGGAGCTGCATAAGAGCAAGTATAATAAGAGGCTGTTAGTAGGCTGTATGCTGAGGTGGAGGAGAGAGAAGAGAGGTGGGCTGTAAGTTTACAGCCAGCTGAAGCACAAGAACCAAGAAACTTTGTGAGAGAAAGGGGTGAGTCATACAACCTTCAGCTGGCTGTAAACTACTATATGAATGGGCTGATAAGTGGGTTGTAAGTGTCTATACAGCCAGCTGAAGGCTGTATTATTAGCCTTGCTCTAAAGGAGGTATTTAATGTGGCAGAGGTGTTTGGGTTGACGGTGCAGCGGAAGGAGAGGCTCCTAGTCCCAATGCCGTGCGACGTCGTTCATGCATGCGATTGAGAGCAGTATGAAGGGATATATGCACGTAGCCGAGCGGACGGTGTTCAATTGCCTATCCATCGTTATCTGTATGAGGTACTTGTGGACTTACAACAATAAATCGCACAAGCTGGCTACCTCATGTCAAAGTAAAGTAGGGTTTAAATGCCAAAATGTAATATGCTTTTGTGCTTTCCGGCAAAAGCTCAAGAGTAATGAAAGACCCCAAAAATTTCAAATAGATTTTTGTGTTTTTCTCTGATTTTTGGATGAATTTTTGAGCCCTTTCCCAATTCGGAAACTTCCCCTCTTTCCGCTTTCCCTTTCCGGTCGTGCGCCACCCCAGTTCGGTCGCGCCCTCCCTCCTTTCCACCTTCCCTCCTCCCGGGCGCCTCCCCGTTTCCCCGCCTCCTCCCTCCGCTCGCACCCACGCGCGTCAGCTCCACCCGCCCACCGTTTTGCCGCCGCCCCAACGGCCAACTGCCTGGTTGGAAAACCGTCAGCGCACAGGGGACACGCGTAGGGGTGGAAAAAAAGCTCGTTAGTGGAGCTCGTTGGCTCGGTTCAAAATTGCTTCAATTATACTTGTTAATTGGCTAAACATTAAAATGAGTTGATTTCAAATGAATTTGAATTTTGCTTAAGCTCGGCTCGGCTCGGCTCGTTAGCTCGTTTCTAAAAATACTTTTAAATTATATGTAAAATTATTTTAAATCAAACTATGTCATTTTTAGAAAAAGCTCGATAAGATGAGGAGTTGGCTCGATATCCACCCCTAGTCACACGCGTCAACCAACCCTCTCCCTCGGCCCCACCTGCCAGTAACCGCACCCGTCCCCCTCCTCCGCGCAACGCGCCACCGCAGCCCCGAAAATCCGCCGCTCCCTCTCTCTCACACCCGCGAGTGCGCTTTGACCCTCCGGTGTACGGTCTTGTCGCGGTCACTCCGCCACCGCTCCCCGTCATTCGGTTGCCAACTCCCGCACCACCGGCCATGCTTTTCCCTCCCCTATTTCTCCCCTCCGCCGAGGCCATTTTCTCCCTCTTTCGGTGCCTCCACTCCCCAGCGCTCCAGAGCAACTCCCACCTTTCTTCTTCGTTTGCTGCAACATCAAGCAACCTCCAGCAGCAGCCAATTGAAAAACCATCGCCGCCTGCTCCGCCGCCATCGTCCCCTGCGCCGATAACCGCGAAAGGCAATCCATCCCTTTCTCTTCCCCATTTGTCGATTCCTCTGTCCCCGAGCATCTCCAAGGTATACTAACTCCGCTAGTAAACTTCTCTGACCAGGAGAGCTTCCGTGGAGCCTTGTCGCCGACGACCACCACCGACCGAGCCGTGCTCTCGTGGCCAGCCTTCCCCGGAGATCCCCTTCCCACTCCTGCACCGCCATTGTAAGCTCCGCTCTCTGTAGACCGTTAAGCCCCGCTGCTTTGAGCTCAGGAACCCCCGGTGAACCCCTACGCCACCATAAGCCCGAACTCCCCCTTCTCGTCGCCGGCCACCGTCAACGATCCTCTCCGTCGCCCGAACCCCAAAACGGACCTGCCTCGTCGAGTTATATCCCCTGGTGCCCTCCACTACTGCCGGAGACCATCGCCAGCGCCGGAGAGCAGCGGCCCTACGCCTCTGCCGCTCCGGGGAGAACGCGCGGGCGAGAGGAGGAAGACGAAGACGTGGCCTAATCCCCACCCCTCCTCCCAACCGGTACCGTTTAAACACAGCCGTCGGATGAAATCCAAACCCCGCCGTCCGATCTCACTTAAACCCTCCTCCCACCACCGCCCGATCGCACCCCTCTCTTCCCCACCGTCCGATTTACTTAACTCCACCTCATCTCACCCGCCCGTACCCTCGCCATCCCACCTGCTCGTCCCTGCCGCGTGTCGGCCATCCGCCGAGACAGAGCGCGCGCGCATCGGCCCCCGGCTACGCACAAGATGGGCCGAGACCGCAGCCCGCTTCGGCCGTGCGGGCTGCACAGTGCCAGGCCACACAGTGCTAGGCCGCACTATAGCGGCCGGGCCGGCCCGACACTGTTCAGTGTTTTTCCCGATTTTCCTATTTCCCAAAAATCCCAGAAAATCCAATAAAATCCTAGAAAATCCCAAAAATTCCCAAATTACACCATTTTGCTCAGTTTAATGTCCTGAACCCATTTTTGAACTCCCTTCCACCAAATTCATCTCTAGAAAAATTGAAAATACCCATTCGAATGTTTGTGCAATTTATTCCTTTTTCATAAATTCATTTTCTCCTCACTTGATTAGACTCGAGCTGGATTTTAATTATTTTCTATATGTTTGCGCTAGTGTCGGAGCTCCCGGAGTCGTTAGGGCAGGGTCAGTTTCAGAACAACGTGGATTTCGAGGTAGCAGAATTCGTCGAGTGCCAAGGCAAGTTGCAAGACCTTGACCATGTTGATCTCCCATGCCATCTAAATTATATGTTTATGATATTTTGCATTATGGTTATTTGTGAAATGTTAGTTGTTAAAAATAAACTGTTTAGAATGACCTGATAATTAGTTAATTCCTACCACCGATTAAATGCCATGATAAAGTTTGATGACATGCCCTTGATAACCCTAGTCATATTTATTTAATGATATAATAAATTGTAGGATATCTACACTTCGTGCAAACTTCAAATTACTAAGGTTATGGCTGCGAGCCGGTAGATTTCCAAACGTTGAGGGTTTAGGGTAGAGGTGTTGTGGGACACCATGAGTCGGTCTTCGCCCACCGTTTTACCCTAAGGTGTAGGCTGCGGCCTGGTGAAACTGCAAGGACTAGAACCTTGCCGTGCAAGTGACATATCATCTGCCCTACCACCGGTGTTGACTTGTCAACCTTAGTTTAGTAACTGCTCAACTTATGTGAAACCCTACTTTGGGAGTCGGTGTGGATTGCGGATCCAGGCTAAGACAACGATAGGTCCCCACAACTCGGGTCTGGCGTTCCGTGGTGGCCAACGGATACCCGAGGGTGTGCGGGTTCCTAACCTGTCGGGTAGAGTGTACACTTAGGGTTGAGCAGTGAACCGACCCGGTTCCTTAACTCTGTCGCGAGGGTTAAGAATGCTTGTGGGTAAAGTTGGGCAGCTCTGCAGAGTCAAAAGAAATGGTATTCAAATACGCCGTGTTCCCGGTTAATGGAACTGTGTCTATGGGTGATTTCCAACAGCAAGGCAAAAGTAGTTTTCAATGGTTTTAACTTGAATAGTTGGTTAATCAAGTTTAATGGTAACCCCCCCCCCCCCCCCCTTATGCTTTCGGAGTAGTCCTTGGTTTAAGTTTTCTACAAACATTTATAAGTAAAATGGCATCCACATATGATAATAAAACAAGTATACCCCATCCTTGGTTGATCCGTGCAATTAGCTAAAATAGGATCTTTCCCTTGTAACTTGTTGAGCTATTGTGCTCACGGCTTGCCGAACAAATTCAGAGTTCCAGAGTGCTAGCGAAGATCAGCCAGGTGAGGAGCCGCCGGAAGAGCCATTCTTTGATGAAGATCCTTGGTTGTAGGTCTCGATTTGCACTCGAGTTTCCTGGAAGTCGTTCTGTAATGTAATATTTTGGGCTTGCACGCCCGCTACTGTAAAACTCGGTTTTTAAACCTTATGTTAAGTTATTCAGTTGGATCTTATGTTGTAAGCACGTGCTGTGATGATATTCTCTTGCTCGACACTCAATAACTGTTCATGCTTGAATAGTTGCGGAATGCCGGGTCCACGGCGCCCCTGAAAATGGGGGTGTTACAAGTAACGACCTAAGATGTAATGAATCTACTCTAGTTTCAGCAATAGCAAACATTGTGTGTGTCATATTGCAGAGGTGTTGGGGCCGGTGTAGTTGCCCTGTTTCATTGGTTGGACAACCCTGTTTCATTAGCTCAGTGCTACCCTCACATACAGCAAGCAACTAGACGCAAAAAGCTCACACACAGTTAGCAACTAGGCCCAATTACGAAAACCACCCTCGTCCCACTCGTCACACCGATGCCCATTCTAATCCTTCACCGCACCTTGATTTCCCTTTTTTTCGCTCTCTCAATCCACCACCATGGACATGATGCATGGCCATCAAATTTTCGGTGAGGACTTATTTGGACCTCACCATCCAAACAGGCCCTAAGCGATTTTTGAAACCATGGGATGTACTATGTTCTCTAATCACCCGACCTCTGAGGTGTTCATTAAAATGCCAAGACAGCTAAGGATACAAATGGGCTAGATTAGGGCCCATTTCTATTTGCAACGTGTCGGTTTTTTAACATTGTTTTTTTTCTTTTTCCCTTTATTTTTTTCCTTTGTATTATCTATAAACACCGCTGTAATATCATTTTAGCCAAAAACTTACTTGTGAATAGGGCTAGGACAATCACCAATGTTTTCTAATTATGTGGGAAGTGAACTATCAAATAGGGCCGGCCTATTGCATCCCTAGACGGCAAAGGATGGCATTTTGGAAGGATTAAATAATCACTTTGTCCGCAGTCAGAGCCCTTGACCTTCTCATTAGCCTACGGCGGTTTTTTTTTTTCTTCAAGAAAAGGCTCCCTAAACGCCGTACTCATACAACCAGTTTCACGTAGCTGGCCTGCTCGTTACTCTAGCCCATACGGATAGGATGCAAAAGGGAAAACCTCCATCAAGATTAAGCCAGGGTAATTTGGCGCAATCAATCAATCGGGGAAATCACTTATTTATTATAAAACAACACTAAATCAACTTCTATTTACAGAATCGGTGAATCTTTAACGTCTTCTAAAGAGTACGAGATTCATGCCATGCAAACCATATCAGTTATTTTTCAGTCTCCCAACTGCGGTGACATTGGTAGTTACTGTAGCATAAGCTCTAAACCACGAGCCCAAAGTCGAAATGAACGCAGCAAATTTTCAGTCTCCCAACTACAGTGACATTGGTAGTACAATCCACACTGCACAACGTGGTCAACTGCAGATGAAATAAAGATTACTACATAGTTAGGCCAGCATACTCTCATCCTCATACACTACTATCGCTTGCACTACCCTGCAAGACAGATCGCCGTCTGACATTTTTCACTGCCGGTGGCCCTCTGGGAGCGCAACCACTCTATAGAATGGCACAGGTCTCTGCGGGAGAGACCCATCCTCCTCGTCATCATCAAAAAGGAGTAAATAACTGTCAAAAGAGAAAGGAAAGTCAGAAAATATTTACAAGAAAAGCTAATGTTACTTCTCAATATTAATAAAAAGAATGTCAGAAGGTTGAATTGCAATTGCAACCTTGTGCACAAACATTTACGTTTCACCTCATTCTATCATTTCTTAGGTCTTGCCACTTACGTTTAATCGAAGTTCTGTTGAATGCTTTCATAAACAAAAGAAAAAGTTATGCTGTATTTTCATAAATGCAGAATTAACTGAACTTCTTACCAGCTCTGATTTTAAAATATATAATTCATTCACATTGTAACAGAGAAATTCAGTCACAATCAACACCATACACACGAAAATTCATATGTTGAAATACAAAAGACATAACAGAGGAAGCAAGATAAGAAACACGAAGAAGTACTACATCAGATTTTTGCAATCTTGTTTAGATTGTTGCATTTTCGTGTTCACATTTTTTGCATTCATCTGTTTCTATTTTGGGTTGTTGCATTCAAGATTTTTAATTATTGCATTCTTGCCAGATTGTTTCGTTCCTGTGTTTTAGGTTATTGTATTTTTATTTTGTTAGGCTGTAGCACTCTTACATTTGAGATGTCACTTTTTTAGGCTTCTGTAATTTCGACCTCAATGGGCTAGCCCATTGGTGAAAATGAAGGTGTAGCTGGATGGTGTAAAAAATAACTTCATGGGCCAAAAAAATTTGAATTCTCATTGCAAACTCACAATTTACATACATCAAATTGACCAAAATTTCACCAAATGCAGTGGTGCGATTTGTGTACTCCATGCTAAACATCGGCCAGTCCTACTGCATATTATAGAGTTATTGGAGACCTCATGCCATGATTGTAACGCAAATTCCGTGCAGAAGGGCTTCAGTTCTGCTCTTGTGGGGCATCTAATGTTTTGTTAGGGCAGAAGCACAAACTAAAATACATACCCATCCTAAAATGAAATAAAGAGAAATGGTATTGGATTGAACACATAAGACTATACAAGGTTGTAAAAGCATAGATCACTTACTCGTCAGACTTCCTCTGCATTTTTGCAGCCCAGTTTCACCAGATGATGACAGAAAAGAGGAGCATTAATGACTTGTCAACCAAAAGAAAAGGTAGAACAAAGTAGTAACAGAAAGGTGGTGGTTGTAAAAAGACTACAGATGGCTCCCACAAAATTAATACATGTCAAGGAATTAATTGAGTAATCATGTATATGTAACATGATGGTACAGTGCTGAAGCACGTATATGAACAGAACAAATAATTGGGAATATGTAACGAGCTTGCTGGTATGAACTATTAAAAGTGTAATATTATTTCAATAGTAGTAATCAGATTAGCTGCTAGTGAACCAAGGTAATATGTACTGCTCAGTTTTAGTCATTCTAAGTCTCCCACCCTGCTAAAAACTAATGGTGTTAGCTCAAAATGCTGAGATAAACGCATACTTTACAACAGATTAGAAGAACTTTTAACTTTTTGCACACTAATGGCAAAACCACAAGATTGCCACGTATGTCTAGTCACTGTGGCACGTTCACTACACTTATGACCATGCAATTCTGCAAAGTTCTTCCCATGTTCAACTAATTGACTTGGTTAAATATGTTGAAATTGGTCTAAATGTTGCTATATAAGTGATCAGTTGAAATAAGCACTGTCATGGAAGGATAAATGTATTTCTATAAATAACAGAAAATCCATTAAACCAAGCTTCATATCTGCACCAATCAATAAAGATTGAGTAGCAGTTTCATTGCTTTGCTATCATGTGGGGACTCAAGTACTAGTGCCCGACCAGGCCAGGTCGCGACCAGGAGGATGGTGGCGTCACCAGCTAAGCCGGCAGCCTTATAAGTTATCCTTGCTCTTATCATGTTATCATTAGTGATTTGCTTGATTCTCAAGTTAGCTATTTGTTAAGGGTTAGTTAGCCAAGATTTGTTAGAACTGGCCTATTAAAGGGACTTGGCAGCTCATTTGCTTTCATCAAGGAATAAATCAATCTATTATATCATCCCTTTACTCTGTTTGCTCATCCCATACTTCACATGCACCGATCCCCGGCGTCATGGCCCCAAAACCCCGTGGTGGGCAGCAGGCCAAGTCAAGGCCCGGCTCCTCCACACCTGCCGGTTGTGTTCAAAGTCTCGAGCACGTGACAACTTGGTATCAGAGCAAATCATTTCTCGTGATGTAACTTTTGTTAGATGTGTATTATATATCTGTGTATTTACCCCATTGTATAAGGGTTTCTTGCATATATGCCACCTGTGTTACTCGCTGGAGTCTTGCTGTTGGTGATAGCAAGATCCTTACTCTCATCGAGAGGATGACACTTGGGGATGGGGCAATTTTTCTTGTTTATTTCTCACACAATGTCATACCAACATGAGGGGTTGGGGATACAAATTTATAGGCTGCTAACCAGCCAAACATATGCTAAGATGCTAGTCCTAGATGCTAGTCAAAAGCTGTCCTAAAGCTAGTCTAAGATGCTAGTCAAAAGCTGCCCTAAAGCTAGTCTAAGATGCTAGTCTAAAGCTGTCCTAGATAGGGCAGCAAGACCACCATGCAGCAGGGGCATAAGGACATGTTGTTACAACCCCACAAAGACCATAGTACAGAGACTTATCTATCATTTCTCCCCCTAAGTCTTGTGCGTCGTCTTGTGGGAGAGTTGAACCATCCTGATCTTGGAGCAGAGCTCAAGGAACTTGATCCTTCCAAGAGGCTTGGTGAGCAGATCCGCAAGCTGATCCGTGATGTTGATGTAGCTCGCCTTGATGCTTCCTTCATCCAAACAGCCTCGGATGAAATGGTACTTCACCCGGATGTGCTTGCTCCGTTCATGGAAAACGGGGTTCTTTGCCCGGGCTAGAGCGGACTTGTTGTCCACCCTGAGCTCCACTGCTTCAGTGTCCCTGCCGAGGAGATCACCAAGCAGTCGAGCGAGCCAGAGTGCCTGAGTCGAAGCGGTGGAAGCCGCTATGTACTCGGCCTCACAGCTGGACAGGGCCACCACCTGCTGCTTGACTGACTGCCAGTGAACGAGGCACTTGCCGAGGAAGAAGAGAATCCCGCTTGTGCTCTTGCTGGTGTCGATGTCGCCCGCGTGGTCACTGTCGCTGTACCCGACAAAGTGTGCCGCGCCAGGACACCTCGAGTAATGGAGGCCGTGGTCAAGAGTCCCCGCAACGTAGCGGATGATCCTCTTCACAGCCTGCTGGTGCTCCGTCGTCAGTCGTTGCATGAACCGACTAACATAGCCGACGGAGAATGCCAAGTCCGGTCGTGTGTGGGCGAGGTAGCGAAGGCTCCCCACAAGACGCCGGTACTGCGTAGCGTCCACCTCCTCCGTCGTGCTGTCGCGGCTCAGCTTCAGCCTCTCCTCCATCGGAGTGACGGCTGGGTTACAGTCGGTGAGCCCAGCTAGCTCAACGACGCGCTTGGCGTAGGCGGTCTGTCGAAGCGTGATCCCGGAATCATCCTGGTGCACCTCGATCCCCAGGTAGAAGGAGAGAGGCCCCGGGTCACTCATCTGGAAAGTGGCCTTCATCTCTTTCTTGAATGCCGCCACCTCCGCATCCTTAGTGCCGGTGATCACCAAGTCGTCGACGTAGACACCCACCAGCAGGGCATTTTCTCCACTGCCCCGCCGGTAGATGGCCGCCTCGTGCGGACTTTGCTCGAAGCCCATCCCTTTCAGTGTGGAATCCAACTTGGCGTTCCACGCCCTCGGTGCCTGTCGCAAGCCATAGAGGGCCTTGCGCAGGCGGAGCACCTTGCCCTCCTTGCCGGGGATCGCAAATCCCGGCGGCTGATGCACGTAGACCTCCTTCAAGTCGCCGTTAAGAAATGCCGACTTGACATCCATGTGATGAACACGCCAGCCTTCCTGGGCAGCTAGCGCAAGGAGGAGTCGCACGGACTCCATCCGTGCCACGGGAGCGAATGTGTCGTCAAGTCTACCCCCTCCTGCTGCACGAAGCCTCGTGCCACCAAGCGAGCCTTGTGCTTGACGATGGCACCGGCTTCATCCCTCTTCAGCTTGAACACCCACTTAAGGGTGATCGCGTGGTGACCACGAGGGAGGTCAGCGAGCTCCCAGGTGCGATTCTTCTCAATCGCATCCATCTCCAACTGCATCGCGGCGCGCCATGCCGCGTCTCTCTCGGCCTCGGCGACGGAACGAGGCTCGCCATCGTCCTGTGCGAGGTGCAGCTCCGCCGCGAAGTCGCGCTGCGCCAGTTCAGGGACCGGCTGCTCGCCGAGGTCGTCCACGGTACGGTAGCGCAGAGGCTCGCCGCCGTGGTAGTCGTCGATGCGATCCTCGTCGTTGGACAGCGGAGTGGCGAACTCCACCGTGCGCTGCTCGTCGTGGGCCGAAGCTGCCGGTGCCGAGCCCGAAGGAGTAGGCGCCGGTGTAGGAGGGAGGCGTAGCCGGCGGTGGACTCGCCGGAGGTGGTGGCGAACGAGTTGGTGGGGTAGGCGAGCTCGGTGAAGACGAGCTGCTGGCTCCCCCCGCCTCCTCGAAGTGGACGTAGTCGACGACGAAATCGCTGGTCGTCGGAGTCGAGCCGCATCCACCATCTTGCCCCACGTCCAGCCTCGCCCTTCGTCGAACACGACGTCACGCGTGATGCGCACGCGCCGTGTCACAGGGTCGAGGACGCGGTAGGCCTTGGCGCCCTCCGCGTAGCCGATGAAGACCCCTGGCGTGCTCCGGTCGTCGAGCTTGCCAACGTGGTTGAGCTCCTTGACGAAGGCCAGGCAGCCGAAGACACGGAGGTGGCTCACCGCGGGCTTGCGCCCGTGCCAGGTCTCGTATGGCGTCTTGCCGTCGAGGGCCTTGGTGGGGGAGCGGTTGAGCAAGTGAACGGCAGTCATCACCGCCTCACCCCAGTAGAATGCCGGCATCCCTCTCTGCTTGAGGAGGGCGCGGGCGGTGGCCACCACCGTCTGGTTGCGGCGCTCGACGACGCCGTTCTGCTGCGGGGTGTATGGCGCGGAGAAGTGACGATGGATCCCCTCGTCGGCGCAGTACGCCGCGAACTCGGCCGCCGTGAACTCACCGCCGTTGTCCGTGCGTAGGACCCGAAGCTTGCGGCCGCACTCCGCCTCCGCAGCAGCTTGAAGACGCTTGATGGCGTTCGCCGCGGCTGCCTTGACGTCGAGCAGGACAGCCCACATGTAGCGGGACACGTCGTCGACGAGGAGGAAGTAGTGCCGGCCTCCAGGTGTAGCCGGTGTCACGGGACCACAGAGGTCACCGTGTACGAGCTCCAGCTTCTCCTTGGCGCGGAAGCTCGCCTGGCGAGGGAAGGGGAGCCGCCGCAGCTTGGTGAGGACGCAGGTGTCGCAGAACTGCTCCACGTGGTCGACGTGCGGCATGCTCCGCACCATCTCCTTGCTGCCGAGCTGCCTCAGGGCCTCAAAGTTGAGGTGCCCAAAGCGCTCGTGCCACCTCCAAGCGTCATCGTCGCGGCAGGCTGCAAGACACAGAGGTTGTGCCACCTGCGCGTGAAGGACGTAGAGGCGGTTGCTCTTGTTAACCTTGACGAGGAGCCGGCGGCGATGATCCCAGATGCGCAGCACCCCGTGCTCGATCTCCACGCGCGATCCGTTCTCATCCAGCTGTCCCAAGCTGATGATGGAGTTCCTCAACGCAGGGATGTAGTAGACACCGGTGAGCAGCAGGTGCTCGCCAGTCTTGGCGACGAAGACGACAGAGCCGACGCCCTTGATCTCCACAGCGGAGGCGTCGCCGAACTTGACGGTGCCTCGAACGCCTGAGTCGAGCTCGGAGAAGAACTCCCGCCGCCCGGTCATGTGGTGGGTGGCGCCGGTGTCGAGGCACCACCCGTCGGTCTTATCGTTGCCGGAACTGTCGCCGAGGAGGGCGTGTGCTTTTGGCTCGTCAAGGTGGAGAGCCGCTGCGGCCGGTGCCGCTGGAGGTAGTTCGATGCTCGCATGGGCAATGAACAGAGCCGGCTGCTCCTCCGCCTGCGCGACGTGGGCCTGGCCGCGTCGTGGCTGTCGACACTCCTTGGCCCAATGACCAAGCTTGCCGCAGTTGTGGCAAGTCGTCTCGTGCCGGCTTTTGCTTGCCAGCGGCGCCGCCCTGGGCGCCTCCACGGTCATCACCCTCGGCACGTCCTCGCGCCCCTGCCTGGGCGTCTTTGCGCGGCTTGCTGCGCTTGCCCCGCTTGCGGCCGCCTGTCGTGGAAGAAGGCTCCCCTTTCTTCCTATCACCTTGGCCGGCAGCCCACTGCTCCCGAGTGAGGATGTAGAAGATAGGATTGGGGGCAATTGACCACACTCTCAATGGGAGAGGGGCGCCTGTATTTATAGGGCAGCTGCTGCTGCTATATATGGTAGTTTACGAATACAAGGATGCTATCTATGAATATGGTATGCAATCTCCTATTGCCTGATATATGCAATCTCCTATTGCCTAATATATCCAGGCTATTAATATAAAATCTCCTATTGCCTAATACCCGCCCGCAGCCGAAGCGGGAGGTCCGCGGACGCATAGGCTGGTTCTGAAGTCTGTAAACAGTGGCGTTGGGAGCCCTTTTGTCATAATGTCGGCAAACTGGTGGGACGAGGGAACATGAAGGACCCGAATCTTGCCCAGGGCCACCTTCTCACGCACGAAGTGAATGTCGATCTCGATGTGTTTCGTGCGCTTGTGGTGGACCGGATTGGCCGTCATGTAGACGGCGCTGACGTTGTCGCAGAAGACCACCGTAGCCTGGGGCAGCTGAATATGGAGCTCCTGAAGGACTTGTCGCAGCCAACAGCACTCAGCCACAACGTGGGCCACGGCACGATATTCTGCCTCAGCGCTAGAGCGGGATACCGTGGCCTGGCGTTTGGAGGACCAGGAGACCAGGTTGTCACCGAGATAGACACAGAACCCAGAGGTGGATCGCCTGGAGTCAGGGCAGCCGGCCCAGTCGGCGTCGGAGTATGCTGTCAGCGTCTGAATGGGGCCGGCGCTGATGTGAAGACCGGAGGACAGCGTGCCCTTCACATAGCGCAGAATGCGCTTGATTAGCGCGCGATGGGGCTCCCTCGGGGCGTGCATGAAGAGGCACACCTGCTGAACTGCGTAGGCCAGATCAGGACGCGTCAGGGTCAGGTACTGGAGAGCCCCTGCTAGGCTCCTGTACTCTGAGCTGTCCTTGTCTGACAGTTTGTCGCCGTCGTGGGCGGAGAGCTTGGCCTGAGTGTCAACAGGTGTTGTCGTAGGATGACACTCAGCCATGCCCGCCCGTTGGAGGAGATCAACAGCGTACTGTCGCTGCGACGGGAAGAGGCCGTCGGAGGAGCGGGTGACGGCAACGCCGAGGAAGTGGTGAAGAGCACCCAGGTCGGTCATGGCGAACTCGGACTGGAGTCGGGCCATGAGTTGGTGCAGAAGAGTGGAAGTCGAGGCGGTGAGGATGATGTCGTCGACGTAGAGTAGTAGGTAGGCGAGACTCGTCCCCTCTTTGAGAACAAAGAGGGACGTGTCGGAAGTGGAGGCGACGAAGCCGAGCTGGCGAAGGAAGGTCGCGAACCGCTGGTACCAAGCTCGCGGCGCCTGCTTCAGTCCGTACAGGGACTTCTGCAGGAGGCAGACGTGATCTGCGGCGGCAGGGTTGACGAAACCCTGTGGCTGCTGGCAGTAGACCGTCTCGTTGAGGTGGCCGTGAAGAAAGGCGTTCTTCACGTCCAGCTGGTGGATTGGCCAGGCGCGGGAGGCGGCGATGCTGAGAACGGTCCGAATGGTGGCCTGTTTGACCACCGGACTGAAGGTCTCGTCGTAGTCGATGCCGTCCCGTTGAGAGAAGCCGCGGACCACCCAGCGGGCCTTGTGACGAGCGAGGGACCCATCGGCGTGGAACTTGTGCCGGAAAGTCCACTTGCCCGTCACAACGTTCGCGCCAGGAGGGCGTGGAACCAGGCGCCAGGTGGCGTTGGTGAGGAGTGCCTGGTATTCATCCATCATGGCAGCCCGCCAGTTTGCGTCGGCCAGGGCGCTGCGGTAGTTTGCTGGTAGGGGCGATGGTGAGGGCGAGGTGGCAGCGAGCCCCTCGTAGTTCACACGCGGGAGGGCGCCCGCCCTGGTGCGCGTGAGTGGCGGAGACGGGGGTGCTGCCGCGGACGCAGCCGGAGGCGCCGGTGCTGCGGGGTCGGCTGATGGCGCAGGTGCTGGCGGGGGTCGTCGACTGTAGAACCGTGGGAACGGAACCACAGTGGGGCCAGGCGGGGGCACGTGACCACGCCCGCCCGGTGATGGAGGAGCCGAGCTGGGGCTGGGGGGCACAGGGCCGCGCCCCCCAGGTAGTAGAAGGGCCGGTTCTGGCTCGTCGTTGGGGGCGGCTGCGCAGCGTCCGAGGTGGACGGGGCAGCCGCGGTCGTCGAGGAGGGGCCTCGGCCTGCAGGAACAGTAGAGCAAGGCACCGAAACCGAATCGTGGTCTAGGAGGAAATCCAGGGAGCGAGGGAGCGTGCAGGTGGTGGAAAAGGGAAAAACAGTCTCATCGAACACGACGTGGCGAGAGATGATGATGCGTTGGGTTGTTGGGTTAAGGCACCGATAGCCTTTATGAGAGGATGGGTAGCCGAGGAAGATGCATGCTGCGGAGCGAGGTGCGAGCTTGTGTGGGGAGGTAGCCTGTAGGTCTGGGTAGCATAGGCACCCAAAGACGCGAAGGTGGCTGTAGGTGGGTGGCTGGCCGTGAAGGCGAGTGAAGGGAACTTCATGTGCTATGGAGGAGGGGCGCCTGTTGAGTAAGTAGCAGGCGGCAGCGAGGGCCTCGGCCCAGTATGTGGGTGGCATGGAAGCATGGAGCAGCATGGTGCGGATGGAGTTGTTGAGGGTGCGGATGATGCGTTCCGCCTTGCCGTTTTGAGAGGAAGTGTATGGGCAGGAGAGACGGAGAAGTGTTCCTCGGGCAGCGAAGAAGGTGGTGTTGGCTGTGTTGACAAATTCGGTGCCGTTGTCGGTTTGGAAGCATTTGACGGGGAGGTTGAATTGGGTTTGTGCAAGAGCTGTGAGTTGGACTAGGTGTTGGTGGACCTCGGATTTGCGTCGAAGAGGAAAGACCCAACAGTAGTGACTGTAATCATCCAAGCAGACTAGATAATATGAGAGACCAGATATACTAGGGATGGGAGAGGTCCAAACATCACAGTGAATTATTTCAAATGGTGCATGAGTACAAGACTGAGAGGCACTGAAGGGTAGACGCGTGTGCTTGCCTAACTGACATGAATGGCAAGGGGAGCGGTCTACTTTATTACAGGAAACAACGTGTATTTTGTGTAGATGTTCTAGTGCGGCAGGGGCTGGATGGCCGAGACGCTGGTGCCACAGGGTCGACGAGGCGGCCAGGAGAGCATGTGAGGAGGCGCCGGCGGTCGGGGGGATGGCAGGAATGGTGTAGAGGTCGCTGGTGCTATTGCAGCGATGAATCACGCGTCCCGTCTGGGTATCCTTAACAGAAAAGCCAAGAGCGTCAAATTCAAGTGAGCAGTGATTTTCACGGGTGAATTGACGAACGGATAAAAGATTGCGAACGAGGGATGGGGCGACGAGAATGTTGTTGAGGGAGAAGTTTGCTGTGGTGGTGGGTAGGATGGAGTGACCTCTAGACGTGACCGGAATGCTGGTGCCATTGCCTACTGTTATGGAGGAGGTGGAGGGAGGTAGGCGCTGGAGGAGCATACCGTCGGAGGACGTCATGTGGGACGAAGCGCCGGAGTCAACGACCCACGAGGGGCTGCCCTGGACAGCCGTGTTCTGCAGGGCAGCAATGAGGCCGGCCGAGTCCCATGCCGGTCCGCCGGTGTTGGTGGAGGAGGCCTGGACGGGGGCGAACACCGTGTGCGCCTGAGGAGGGGCGCCGAGCACCCCCTGTTGGCGTGGGGGCTGCCATGGGTGGCTGCCACCGCCCTGGTCGCGCTCCCAGGGGGGTACGACGCGTTCGCCGGGGCTGACACGTGCGCCGGTCCAGGGATCAAAACTCCAGGGCTGGCGCTTGCTGTCGCGCCGAGTGTTGTCGCGGCGGCCGCCGTTGCCGCGCTGCTGCTGCTGCTGCTGGCGCGGCTGCCGCTGTTGGCGCGGCTGCTGCTGCTGCTGCTGGACGTCGGCTTGTGGGGCACTGCCGGGGGCGCTGTTGAAGGCAGCGAAGAGGGCGGAGGCGGCGTGGACCTTGTCCTCGTTCGTGAGACGCAGCTCCTTGAGGAGTTGGTTCCTGGCGACGGTGAATGTGAGGCTCCTGGGCGGCGATGTTGTTGGCGACGGATTGGTACTTCTCGTTGAGGCCGCGGAGTAGGTTGAGGACGAGGTTGGGCTCGGTGATGGTCTGCCCGACGTCGTGAAGATTGTCGGCGGCCTCCTTCATGCGCAAGCAGTACTCGTCGATGGAGGAGTCTCCCTGGGTCATCGAGTGGAACTCGTGACTCAGGAAGATGGCGCGGGGCGCCTTGTTGGCCTGGTACAGGGCGGTGATGGCCGTCCAGAGCTGGCCGGCGGTCTGCTGGTTGCCGGTCATGGCGAGGTTGAGAACGGAGTCGGAGACGGTGCCGAAGATCCAGCTGCGGATGCAGAAGTCAGCCTGCACCCATGCGTTGTCGGTGGGTGTAGGGGAGACGACAGCGAGGTGCGAGAGCAGCCCGAATTTGCCGCACATGGCGTGGAAGGCTGTGGACCATTTGGTGTAGTTGGAGGGTCGCAGCTCGAGGGTCATGGGGATGTGGGTTTTCACATTGACCAGAGCGTAGGGGCAGACGGCCGGGTTGGTGGCGTCGACCAAGGCTGGAGAGGTGGCGGCGACCAAGGCTGGAGAGGTGGCGGCCATGGTGGCGCGGCTGTTGGGCGGCGCAGCAGGGTGGGCGGCGCTCAGGTAGAGAGCGGCGCGAGTTGGGAAGGGGAGGGAGGGCCAAGATCAGATTGCTCTGATACCATGTAGAAGATAGGATTGGGGGCAATTGACCACACTCTCAATGGGAGAGGGGCGCCTGTATTTATAGGGCAGCTGCTGCTGCTATATATGGTAGTTTACGAATACAAGGATGCTATCTATGAATATGGTATGCAATCTCCTATTGCCTGATATATGCAATCTCCTATTGCCTAATATATCCAGGCTATTAATATAAAATCTCCTATTGCCTAATAGAGGAGCTTCCCGCCAATGGTGACAGGTCCCGAGAGGCGCTGTGGCTCATCGCTGTCAACGACCTTGAGGCGACCCAACGCCTCTTCGATCGTCATCGTGGAGTGGTCCAGCAGAGACTCGATCGAGCAGCCATCTGCTTGTACTTCTCGGGGACGCAGCGGAAGAGCTTCTCCATAGCTCTCTTCGCCGTAGGTGTCGTCACTGAACTGCACCAACTTCTGCAAAAGAGTGTTGAGACGGAGAGCAAAGTCATCAACGTCCTCACCTGGCTTGAAGGCCAGGTTCTCCCACTCCGTGCGTAGTGCCTGCAATGTAGACTTGCGGGCGCGGTCGCTGCCGATGCGTGCTGCAGCGATGGCGTCCCAAGCCTCTTTGGCAGTCCGCTTGTTGGTAAGCGAGAACTGCATCTCGGGCGGGACTGCAGCGATGAGAGCATCCAGCGCCCGTCGATCCTGGTCGTAGTCGACGTCGCCGTACCGGACTGCATCCCACATATGCCGCACCTGGAGCTTTACCCTCATCACCGCAGCCCACTCGACGTAGTTGGTCTTGGTGAGGGTAGGCCACCCGCCGCCGGGGCCGACGTCCCTGACGACAGCCTGGTACTCGTGGTGACCACGGTACCGAACCGGAGAGAGAGAGCCGCGTCGCCTGTGAAGGCCACGCTCTCCGTCGACCCGTACGCCGCCGCCGTGCGCGCCTCCTCCAGGAGCGTCACCGGCGCGTCCGCGCCTGTCTGGGCTGCCGGCGCGCTCGTGGTCTTGCGCGGCTGCCCACTGCGCCGCTCGCCCTCGCGCTGCCTCCCTCTTCAGCGGCTCAAGGTCCGCGTTGGCGCTGTCATCAGCAGAGATGGAGCTGCTGTTGCTGCCGCGCAGAACCTCGACCTCCGCTGCTGCCGCACGCGCCGCATCTGCCGCCGCTGCTGCTTCCACCTCCGCTCTGGCTGCTGCCAGCTCCGCCGCTGCCAGCCTTGACGCCCTTTCCGCCGCCGCAGCGGCCTGTGCCGCCGCTCGCTCGCGTTCCTCTGCCACAGCGAGGTCGGCTTCCTGCCGCCGCCGCGTGCTCGAGGCGACCGAGCGCTGAGACTGTCCTGCGGACATGGCGCGCCACCGGGGGACTGCTGCGTGGAGAGTGAGCTGCCTCTGATGAGCTGCTGCTCGTCTGAACACGGGGGGAGAGGTGAGCAGAGGCAGCCAGAGCTGCTGCTGCTGGAAGCGAGGCTGGAGAAGGGATTGAGCAGGAGATGCTCAGGCTACAGGATAGTACGGCTCTGATACCACTTGTTACTCGCTGGAGTCTTGCTGTTGGTGATAGCAAGATCCTTACTCTCATCGAGAGGATGACACTTGGGGATGGGGCAATTTTTCTTGTTTATTTCTCACACAATGCCATACCAACCTGAGGGGTTGGGGATACAAATTTATAGGCTGCTAACCAGCCAAGCATATGCTAAGATGCTAGTCCTAGATGCTAGTCAAAAGCTGTCCTAAAGCTAGTCTAAGATGCTAGTCAAAAGCTGCCCTAAAGCTAGTCTAAGATGCTAGTCTAAAGCTGTCCTAAAGCTGTCCTAAAGATGCTGTCCTAGATAGGGCAGCAAGACCACCATGCAGCAGGGGCATAAGGACATGTTACAACCCCACAAAGACCATAGTACAGAGACTTATCTATCAACTTGTACATGTATATATATTGGCCCTTTGGCCACATGAGGAATACAAGCGTTATTCCAAGATGGTATCAGAGCCAAGGTTTTGTTACACCTAGGGTTTCGTTCATACCTAGGGTTTTGCCTGGCCTCTTTCCCACTGGAGTTCCTTTTTCACCGCCGGATTTGTCTTCGGTTCGTGCGGTTTTCGCGTCCTTCCGTTCAGATCCAATCGCTGCCGGTGGGTGTCGCGGGACGCCGCTCGAGACCGCGGCCGCCTTTGTCGTCATCTCCGCCCGAGGTCGCCGGCTTCGTGGGCCGCCACTCGGATCTGCATCGTTCGACTCCGCTGCTCGGGATCTGGTTCGGATCGGTGGTGACGTCGCCGAACGCAGCCGTCGCTGTTGGTGACCTCGGGACGCCGCCGTCCAGATCCCCCGGCCGCGACGGTGCGGCAGGCTGCCCTCATCGTCGTCGTTGCTGCCGCCGCTCTCTCGTTGGGGCCGCCGCCGCTCTTGGCGCCGCGCCCCTGCTCGCGGGCCGCCGCTCCGCCCCCGCTCGCGGGCCGCCGCTCCGCTCCTCCACCGGCGTCGAGGGCCGACGTTCCGCCCGCTCCGCCCCCGCTCGTGGGCCGCCGCCGCCGACGTCGTGGGCCGGCGTTCCGCCCCCGCCCGAGGCCGCTCCGCCTCTGCTTCGGCAAGTGTTGCCTCGGTCGGTGCTTTGTAAACCGACCGCTTCCCTTATTTGGTTGGTCAAGCCGGTCGGTTTGACCGGATAAAAAAGGAAAAAAAAGGAAAAAAGCATTCGTCACATCTACGACTTTTTGACACGTCTCCGGTCTGAGTTTGAGCAGACTCGTGCTCAATTGCTGGCTCGTCATCCTCGTGTGACTTTGTTAGAGGCCCTTACAGTTCGTACTGAGGAGATTCGACTTCGTGGTGCGGGTCTGCTATCATCATCATCATCACTTCCTTCGGTGTTGGTGGCTTCTCCGGCTTCTACACCCGCTGTGCCTTTGGTTACTTCTTCCCCAGTTGTGCCTCCGCCAGTGACTGCTGCTGTTGGTAAGGGTCTTCACTGCATCTATTGCAACAAAGATGGACATGTGGAACAGTTTTGCTACAAGAAAAAGAAGGATCTTCGTCGTGGTGCTCGTCCTCCGAGGGGCACTGGAGGTTCCTCCTCTCAGCAGAGTTCTAGTACCCCTGACACTCAGCAGCTTCTCACATTGCTAGTCCGCATGGTTGCTTCTGCATCGTCTGGTTCTGCTGGTTCTGCTGCTCAGTCTTCTGGTGAGAGACCACCTTCTTCTTCCTCAGGTACATCACCTTGGATTCTTGATTCTGGTGCTTCTTTTCATATGACATCTGATTCCACATGTCTTACTTCCATTAGTTCTGTAGCTGCTCCTATCACTGTCCACACAGCAGATGGTACCTCTCTTTCTGTCACAGGACGTGACACTCTTTCAAATTCCTCTTTTCATGTTCCTGATGTTTCTCATGTTACAAAACTAACCATGCAGCTCATATCTGCTGGTCACCTCACTGATCATGGTTGTGTTATTTTCGATTCTGATTCTTGTTGTGTTCAGGATCGTCGCACGGGGGCTCTGGTTGGTACTGGCCCTCGCCGCCGTGACTCCCAACGGCTCTGGGAGCTTGACTGGCTTCGTCTTCCTTCCACTGCCCCAGTCAGTCTTCTCGCTTCCACCACTGCCCCTGCAGCTGCTGCAGCCTCCACCGCATCGTTTGCTCAGTGGCATCATCGCTTAGGACATCTTTGTGGTTCCCGTATGTCTTCATTACTTCGTCGAGGTCTTTTAGGGTCTGTGACTGGTGATGCTTCTCTAAATTGTCAGGGTTGTAAACTTGGCAAACAGCTTCAACTCCCTTATCCTTCTAGTGAGTCAGTATCTCAGCGTCCTTTTGATCTTGTTCATTCTGATGTATGGGGACCAGCTCCTTTTGTTTCGAAAGGTCATCGATATTATATTATTTTTATTGATGATTTTTCTCGGCATACATGGATTTATTTTATGTCATCTCGTAGTGAGGTTTTATCTATCTACAAAACCTTTGCCACCATGATTCGCACTCAGTTTGACTCTCCTATTCGTGTTTTTCGCGCTGATTCCGCTGGCGAGTACTTGTCGGGAGCCCTTCGTGGTTTTCTTGCTGAGCAGGGCACTCTCTCAGTTTTCTTGCCCAGGTGCCCATGCTCAGAATGGTGTGGCTGAGCGCAAGCATCGTCATCTTCTTGAGACAGCTCGTGCTCTCATGATTGCTTCTGCTGTTCCACCACATTTCTGGGCTGAGGCTGTTTCTACTGCCACTTTCTTGATCAACATTCAGCCCTCCTCTGCTCTGCAGGGTGGGATCCCAGTTGAGCGTCTCTGTGGCCAGACTCCTGATTATTCCAGTCTTCGCCTCTTCGGGTGTGTGTGCTATGTTCTTCTTGCACCTCGTGAGCGCACCAAACTGACCGCTCAGTCAGTTGAGCGTGTTTTTCTGGGATACAGTGCTGAGCACAAGGGATACCGTTGTTGGGATCCTGTTGGCCGACGGATGCGGATTTCTCGGGATGTTACTTTTGATGAGTCTCGTCCTTTCTATCCTCGTCCTTCTCCTTCCTCCACTTCAGCATTTGTTGTTGAGCCGCTTTCATTTCTGACTTTTCCTTCCAGTCCTATAGTCACCACTCCACCACAGCCTTTGGTCTCTCCGGTGCCTCCTTCTCAGTCAGCCCCTTCTTCACCACCGGCATCCTCTCCCGAGGTTGCTCCTGATCTTGTTCCTTCTTATCCTTTCTACTATACTCGTCACCTGTGAGTTGAGGATCCTTCTGATATGCCCTCCCCTTCTGACAGGTCATCTCCTTCGGCTACTTCTCGTTATGCTCTTCGCGATCGCCAGTCTATTCGGCCTCCTGAGCGTTTTGGTTTTGCTGCTACTGCTCTTGCCGAACCGACTTCTTATCATGATGCAGTTGTTCATCAGGAGTGGCAGCATGCGATGGCGGAGGAGATTGCTGCCCTTGAGCGTACTGGCACGTGGGATCTTGTTCCTCTTCCTGCGCGTGTTACTCCTATCACGTGCAAGTGGGTCTATAAGGTTAAGACTCGCTCTGATGGTTCTCTTGAGCGTTACAAGGCTCGTCTTGTAGCGCGTGGTTTCCAGCGGGAGCATGGCCGTGACTATCATGAGACTTTTGCTCCTGTCGCTCACATGACCACCGTTCACACTCTTCTTGCTGTGGCCTCTGTTCGACAGTGGTCTATCTCTCAGTTGGACGTCAAGAATGCCTTTCTCAATGGCGAGTTGCGTGAGGTCTACATGCAGCCACCCCCTGGGTATTCTGTTCCTGAGGGTATGGTTTGTCGTCTTTGCCGATCTCTCTATGGCCTCAAGCAAGCTCCTCGTGCCTGGTTTGATCGATTCTCCTCTGTTGTCACTGCAGCTGGTTTTTCGGCGAGTGCTCATGATCCTGCTCTTTTTATCCACACTTCATCTCGTGGTCGGACGCTTCTCCTTTTGTATGTTGATGATATGATCATTACTAGAGATGATCCTCAGTATATCACTTTTGTCAAGGAGCGGCTTCATGAGCAGTTTCTTATGTCTGATCTAGGCCCTCTTCGCTACTTTCTTGGGATTGAGGTTATTTCTACTCCTAAGGGTTTCTATCTGTCCCAAGAAAAGTATATCCAGGATCTTCTTGATCGTGCCTCTCTTACTGATCAGCGGACAGCTAAGACTCCATGGAGCTTAATGTTCATCTTCGTCCCACGGATGGTGAGCCTCTTGCTGATCCTACTCGCTATCGTCATCTTGTTGGGAGCCTTGTTTATCTTGGTGTCACTCGCCCTGACATTTTGTACCCTGTGCATATCTTGAGTCAGTTTGTTTCCGCTCCCACTCAGCTCCATTATAGTCATCTTCTCCGTGTTCTACGATACCTTCGTGGCACTATCTCTCGTCGTCTCTTTTTCCCTCGTTCCAGCTCTTTACAGCTCCAGGCATATTCTGATGCCACCTGGGCTAATGATCCCTCTGATCGCCGGTCTCTCTCTGCTTATTGCGTTTTTCTTGGTGGTTCTCTTATTGCTTGGAAGACTAAGAAGCAGACAGCAGTTTCCCGTTCGAGTGCTGAGGCTGAGTTGCGAGCTATGGCTTTGTTGACTGCGGAGGTTACTTGGCTACGGTGGTTACTTGAGGACTTTGGTGTTTCTGTTTCTGCACCGACTCCTCTTTTGTCTGACAGTACAGGTGCTATTAGTATTGCTAAAGATCCGGTGAAGCATGAGCTTACAAAGCATATTGGTGTTGATGCTTCCTACATGCGGACACAGGTGCAAGACCAGATTGTTGCTCTTCAGTATGTGCCTTCCGAGCTTCAGTTGGCAGATTTCTTCACAAAGGCACAAACCAGGGCTCAGCACAGTTTTCATCTCTCCAAACTTCATGTTGTTGATCCACCATAAGTTTGAGGGGGGGTGTTAGATGTGTATTATATATCTGTGTATTTACCCCATTGTATAAGGGGTTTCTTGCATATATGCCACCTGTACATGTATATATATTGGTCCTTTGGCCACATGAGGAATACAAGCGTTATTCCAACAACTTTCGCTGAGGATCAACCCTTTTTTTACCATCCATCCACTCACCCCTCTTCTTCCACAGAGCCCACCTCCTTTTTGTGTCTACCTAACATTCCTTCACCAGACTTGCCTTCATCAAATTCAGCCTCTAGATCCAACCTCTCCACCAATTCCACTTTCTAGTGCGTCTTCTCCACCAACCCCACTAGTTTCTAACACTTCCACTTTTCCCTTTTACTATAGTCCCTGACCGAGGGTTCCTTTTGATCCTCGGTCCTCTCCTTCACTTGATCCTCCGGCCAATACCACTGGCTCTGACGATCCTTCTACTGCACAGTATGCTCTACACGATCGTTCTTCTATTCAGGCTTAAGAGAGAGGGGGTTTTCTCATGAAGGTGCAGTATCTAAGCCGAGTACTTTATGAGGCAACTAGTATACCTGAGTAGCGGTTGGCTATGACTTAGGAGCTTACAACATTAGAGGGTATAGGCACCTGGGATCTTGTTTTGCAAGTTATTCTTATAAATTGCAAATGGGTGTACAAGGTAAAGACCAAGTCAAATGATTTAGTGGAGTGACACAAGGCTCAAACTCGAGAACAGCACCGGCTTCATCTACTCAAACTCAGTGCCTTAGATCTCCTGATCCTTAAGTTTGAAGAGGGTGTTAAGTGTGTATGTATATAGAATCTAGTGTTTTGGCCCATGTAGCCCATGAGGCCGAACGACCTCAAGTGCATATACATCTCCTCAGTAATCAATAAGATATTTGTGAATAGCCATTTCGCCTCTCTCTCTCTCTGTGTGTGTGTTCGTGCGTGACATAGCCTATATTAGTTTATGTGTGTGTGCGTATATAACATAGCCTATATTAGTTTCAAGTTCCCACATCCAAGCTAGCCTCAGTTTAAATGGTTTTAGCAATCAAGGAGTATCATTGCTTGACAGAATTGAAAGTTTCAACTGTCAAAAAACTCCATAATCTGAACGGTGTCATTGAATTCATATCTAGATTAAGCTGACCATATAACAGGGGATACATCCATACGATGCCAAAACTTGAAAACACAGAAAGAAAACTCGCATTACTACCAAGACTTAAAGATCTACAGAGGAATCATGTTAACATGTTACCTTCCGATGAGAAGCTACGGTAGCTCTATATAATGCTGTTGTGCCAGGATAAAGAGCTAAGACTTGTCTGCCCTGCCCAAAATCTGGAGCACTGGAAGGATCGCTTTTCTTTGGAAACGGAATAATATATGACATAGGCAACTTGTACTTCCTATAACAAATTGGGGGGGTAGCATCAGTATATGGGCAAACATTAAGAATAGGGCAAATGAGCCCACATTGTGCTAATAAAACATTTGGTTGTGGTTTCACTGAACTTCATACACATTGACTACAGCGATTGTACAAAAATAGTACAACATGAAAATTAGTGTGCAAGTTGAGAAATTGACTGGTCAATCCTATAACGGATAATTCAACTCAGTCAATTAGAAATTAACTGAAGCATATCTTAGCGGTGAATTTCTGATTATTTCATGTCCTGTAAAATAATCTAAAGGGATTAGGGTCTGTATTCATTAAAATTAATTGAACACATATCCTCCAATATTGCGAAATATTTACTGCAAATTATGCTAATCCAATGTCTAAGTATTCAACTATTTTCAATAAAATAATTGCTTTCACCAAAGCTAAAGGAATAATAAAATTGATCTAGATAGTGACATCAAAGATTTCACTGAGACAATTCATACTTCAGGGACTTGATTGTAATGTCTCCAAGTTGGAAGTCAATGAACATTTCGGAATAAAATGAAATTAACTTTATAAGTTAACCTTAGGCTGGGTTCTTTTGGACTTGTTGCTTGTGGCTTTTGGCTTATGATACAGTAACTAACTTTCAAACAATATGTTTTTTTTCAAAGTGGGGTCTATGAGTCGAATGTGGTAGACAATGCATCAAATTCATCTATATCAGTCAAAATTACATGCGAATATCTCTCTTTCCGTACTTTTTCTTGCGAACAGCTATAATTCAAAAGCCATAAGCCCCAGCCTAAAAGAACACACCCTTATACTAATAGGAAACCACAAAGGAAAGATAGTTCAGAACTTAAACCTCTCTTGGGCGCTTTCTTCATCGTCACCTGGCTCCTCGTCAAGTACTTCAAATCTGCAAATTCATTAAGAGTGAATGAGTGCTACTTTCCTGAATAGCATAGGCTGACATGGTACAGAAAATATTAATTGCGACAATTGCATTGTTGTCATAGAGGTGGGCCTTGGGCCTAGTCGGTTTATTATTAGGAATTAGAGATTAGATTCTATTTGAGTTAGAGATTAGTTTCCCTTGTTAGAGATATAATTAGATATATGATATGAGTTTCTATATTATTAGAGATAGGATTGGAATTAGACTCTATCTGTTAGGGGAGCCCATCTATATAAAGAGGGCTACCACGTGCTATTGCAAGGAATCAGAGAAATATCAAAGTCTTCCTCGTCCTAGCCTCTCTCTCTCTCTCTTCTTCTACGCCGACGCCATCCGGCCATCTTTTTGGTGGTGTTTACCCCGGTTCATGATAGTCACTATGCCTAGATATAGATTAGGGGTACTAATATTTTTATTTATAAATATTTGTAAGTTATTTTAAATCACCAACTACAACATAGATACAACCATTACCCACTCAGTAACAAAGTCAGACTACCCCGTGCCACTGTTATTAAGTCGCGCGACTAGTCGCGACTAATCGTCAAATAGTCGACAAGTCGGCACACAGGCATCAGCTAGTGTTGTCGACTCGACTAGCACAGCTAGTCGTTCAACTTGCCGACTAATCGGCGACTAGCCGTGATTAGTCGGCCAGCGCGAGTTGAACGTCTAATTGGCCCAATGTCAGCAATGCCATCGGGAGAGGACATATATTACAAGAGAGGGGAAGAAGACATATAGCTGCAATCGAAACTCGGCTCCCCCACTCCCCACGACGCTACTGGGTGCGGGGAACCCTAGCCCATCGTCGCCCCTGTCCACGACGCCGCTCGCCGCCACTGGGTGCGGGGAACCCTAGCCCATCGTCGCCCCTGTCCACGACGCCGCTCGCCGCCACCTCCTCCTCAGCCCTCCCCGAGCTCCTCCTATCTTCCCGTGGGTGCTGGGCAGCCTTGTTGCTGCAGCCGGTCACCAACGGCCCAACGCACGATCAGATTTGTTCAACCAACGATGGAATCATGGAGGCATGGAGCGATTCCTCCCCAGCCCCTAGCATCCCAGGCGACCTCACTGTCGCAGCCCCGGAGGGAGTTACCACCGGTAGTGTACCTCTGCCACCCCTCGCAAGAAGTAGATCGAGCCAAGTACTGCTCTGTTCTTCATCTGTTTGATGCTTTGTTCTTCCTCCCACTTAGTCTTCCATCTTCTTCCTTTATTTTGCTGCTCTGTTCCAGATCTTGATCCTAGTTTTTTTTCTGTTTTGCTGCTCTGTTCCTTCATTCCTTCTATCAGACTCAGTTTTGATGCTTTCTTCCAGACCAAGTTCTAGGTATTCTTCCTCTGTGAGCCTGGGTAGTAGCAACAAAGTAGTAGTAGTGGTAGAAGGCAGTTAATAGTAGAAGCAATAGGCAAGTAGTAGTAGACTTGTCGACGACTAGTCGGGATTAGTCGCGACTAATCTCCAAGTCGGTAGCATCACGACTCGACTCGACTTTACGACTGAATAACCTTGCCCGTGCATCCCCTGTTACCAAGAGGTAAAAGTCCAACTCCACGGAAGCAAAAAGCCACACAGCAAGCATTATCTACTGCAAGATATGCAAACCATAGATTGCACACATGATTCCCAAGCGTTATGCCTATTCTACATGTCTCCCAAGACCAAAACTCATCTCTTACCCATCCACCCTTCCTCCCCCATGAGCACAAGGCTTTTCATGGCTTCATCCTTTCATCCTCACCAATTTGCCATGGTGCAACGATTAGCCGGTCTGGCCCAAACTCATCGGAGAAGCGTCTGATGCACATCATGGCGTGTCTAACATGCACTAACACAAGGACGTGTGTCGATGCAGGGGAATTTTTTTGGATACACGAGTCCAAGTAATACTGGTTCAAAGTATGAGCTTTATTTACTTATTTACTCGCAAATCATCAACGAGGGTAACATGTTATGTCAGTACTGATTAGTGAGTTCTATTAGCCCCATAGCTATCTGTGGTGGGTTATTTTGGGTAATATGGCAATCAGGCTTGTATACTGGATTTTTAAAACCTTATACCTGTCATTTTCGAGTGCTTTGTCTAGGATGATGGCTTAAATATTTGAATTATGGCTGTTCGCGAGAAGTAGTACGTAGAGAGAAATAGTCGCATGCGATTTTGGCCGATAAAGCTGAACTCAATACACTTTTTATTACAATTTTTCTATTGACCCTGTTTTGAAAAAAAAGACTCACCGTTTAAAAGCTAGTTAATGTAGACGGGATAAGCATAAGCCAACTTTAAACCCAAAAGAACCTAACCTAAAAAGGTTCATGACATTAGGACTCCTCTTTAAGTAACAATAACTAATAAGACATATCAGGCAATAGTTTATTATCTAACACTACCTCCATTCAATACAAAGTTATTTCCTCTACACCAAGCAATAACTTACACAATAACTAGAAGGAAATAAAACAAACAATAACTTACACAATAGATAGAAGGAAATAAAACAGATACATACTCTTTTGTTTCCTTATCGAAATGTATGACCTTCACCACAACCCACTCCTCTTTTCCATCATCTGATTTTACCCAAGCCGCAACCTAAAATGCCAGAGCATGGATGCTAAATATTAGATAATTGGACAAACATAAACGCGTACGCAGAGGGACAGAACTAATCTACATAACAACAAATGAATTGCTATAAAGAGAAAAAAGTAAGTTGTCAAACTCAACCATAATCATCCACTACAAGTACAATATCTATAACCAAGTTTTCAGACAGAGTATGATCAAATAGTATGTACATATGTCATGGACCTAGATGTTCCTGCTAATTAGTTTGATTCAATATTTACCATTTCTAAAAATTTAACATATGTCATGGACCTTGATGTTCCTGCTAATTAGTTTGATTCAATATTTTCCATTTCTAAAAATTTAGACTTCACAAATGAAAAAACAAATATTTTGGGTAAGTTTTTTGTGCAATCTTTAAAGATCAACCGGGCATACGCATGTACCTGCAAAAGTATGTACTGGTGAATTAAATAATTTTAGTATTTGTGACTCAATAACGGTCACAAGATTTACAAGAACCTAAACTTACCCACAACAAGAAGGAACCCTAATGCTCTGTTTGATAATGTAACGATCTCTTCCAAGCAATGTAATGAACTTTTTAGTTTGCCACAACACAAAATCATTGTCGCTAAGTGATGTAAGTACCTTTTTTAGAAAAACAAAATACATTTGTTGTTTGAATGACTGGGACTAATATACCAGTACTTGGGCAGTTAAAACTCAGAATTTGTTTTGCTAAAGATTTGACAGCACAGATGGATTGCATTGTACAAATTAATTTTACCAAACAACTACCTGATTATAAACATCAATTCATCACAGCTGTTTTACCATATTGCTTCTGCACAGCAGTTTTTCCCACAACACACTGGGCCTAACAAACATAGTTGCTAAAATATAATACAAATTTAAGAACCATACAATTTGATAACTCCGGTTCAGCAAAACAAAATAATGTTTAAGTAGCAATGAAAATCTCAGTACCGGCCTTGGATACAAATATCATATCCCAGCCGGGAGCCACAAACTAATGGTAGTTTTCCAGTTGAAATAATCTTATCTCCTCTTTTCTCCACATTATCTTCACAATTTGCGTTTACTCAATCTTCCATAATACTTAACAATGCATCTCCGTTTAAAAAACTATTGATGACCCCAAACAAGAGGTGCTACAGTGCACCAGGTCCTAGCCAGGATGACCAGTAACTGGCAGTTTCCTAATTGCTGGTACATTGCACAATGTGTTGTCAATCCCATCAGTTAAGAGTACCGAACCAATGAGCCATAATATTGACTTATAACTAAAATTAATTTTGATATATTTTATTTAGACTACAGAAACTTCAAATTGTGAGCACCTTAGTTATTTGAAAATATGATTGTAAATCTATTACCAAAATTTAAGCATATACAGCCACACAACAAAAAATGTAGTTTTAAAGAAAACAATCAATAAGTAAATAAAAAGTTGTCATAGTATTACTAAATATGCTTAGAATTGATGCTAAAATTTCCAAGGAAGTACATGCCTTTTATGTCAATCTGGTAGTCCACAATTGTAACAACCATGGTTAACATTTATGCAAAACTCGGGAAAATCCAAAGATGAAATCCATTCATCTAGAAAACAACTATAACAGTTCATATTTCTTTATCTTGTACATATTTAGTCCCTATAGCTAATAAAAGAGAAATCATATCATCATAAAGAAAAGCCAACAACCCATATATTTATCAGATTTCAGAATCAAATTCCAAACTCTGAAAATAGAAAAACACGAGATTTGCATTAGAGAAAAGGGGAACATCTTACGAAATTTTAAAAATATTTTTTGAAAGATAACACAAAATTTAAGAATATTTGGAAGTCAATATTTAAATTAAGAAATAAAGTAAAATACAAGAGAGTAGTAAGAATGCAATAAACTGAATTAAAGAAATGGAAAGGGATTCATGAAAACTCTAAAAGAGAACTAAACATCTATGTGTGAGTAGATTTGTAGAATAGATGGATCTCCCATTTACTACTAATGATAAATCCCATATAAAACCATCCTAATAGCCACAATGCCACATATAGCAGCTGTGAGTATTTCAGGAAGCAGAAACTACGCAAAAGAAATAATATAGCCAAATTCAAACACCTGGCTGTCATATTTGACATTTTGGATGTTTAAGGGAGGACAGCTGCAAAATTGGCACCTTCAACAAAAGTACAAACAATCCTATAAAACTAAATCAGAATACAGGAAGATTCCTATCCACTCTTACATGGAAAGTAGAAGCTTTGCTATCGAGGCAGCATGTACCCACAAATACATGAAATACAAAGACTAACTGATATTTCTAAATTCAGGCTATTCAGCTGAAGTTGAAACCTGCTCTCCTTTCAGGTTTGCAGCTTGGTCAAGTTGGTTCCTCATAGACGCAGAGGAAAATCGTGCCATATCTGTATCAGACTTCATCCTCTTCTTTTTCTGTTCACTGACTTCTGCAATGTAGAAAGCATCTATAGTACTTTGTGATCCACATTCAAAAGCTCTGAACCTAACTTGCAAAATCTTCTAGTGCTTACCTAACTTTTTTCTTTGAGCAGCTGAAACTCCAGATTGCAACAAACCATCTAATAGTGAAACCAAAGCAGACGAAGCACTGCAGGAAAAAGGACTGATCACTGTTGCGTAACACATTCTTCATGTAATAAAGATATGCATGCAGCGAAGGGCAAACATGGAAGTGTGAAGAAAGTGATGATCCAACATTCCAACTTGTGGATCTATACCAAACTCCAAACATACCAAGAAATATTAGCAAAATAGTAATTAATTGCACTGGTACAGTTACTGCAGTAAAAAAACTTAGCAGTGATGACAAAAAACTGGATCAACTCAAACAGTAGTAGTGCTGTACTATTTGCGATCCCCATGCTGGTCGGGATGAAGAATAATGTTAAGCAAAGCCAACATTCAATATGTGAAGAAATCGTGCCTAACAATAGCGGCACCTTTCTGCTAATGAGTACGACAAAAGTAACTAACAAGCTTATAGTCCATGATTCAATGCTATGTTGGAAAGAAACAACAAATAAAAAAGAGGTTAGCATGCAAAAGATTTACAGGATATTCATAGCATCTAAAGTGACTGTTTAGTTCCATCAAAGTATATCAACTTGAAGTTTTGTGCATCTCTTACATGAGGACTTGATTCTTAATTCTTTGTTCTCATATAAGGTTATCTACTTTTTGGTATTGAAATCTCCATACATGCATATAGGATGTCGTATCTCCTGTTGAAAACCAACACGGTTAACTTTTGAGACATTTTTACTTCTAAGTTGGTGGTACTTCAGTTTCGTTGATACAAGTGGATCAAAATTGTTTCCACTTGTCAGATAAATAGCTAATCACAACAACCATCATGCTATTAAGTATGTGCTCTCAATAGATTGGGTAGCAAACAGTAGCAATTTTTTTCTGGGTTTTTTATGGTTTCAACATTCTAGCTTTTCAAGGCTTCGTATAGGATCTAGCAGCCTGCCTGTGGGGGTAAGGCAACTTCTATTCTGCCTGAGACTAGATAGATGTTCTAAATTATGATATAACAGAAAAAAAAATTTTGATTTTATATTGTGCAGAACTTGATTTTAACAAAGGGTATTCAAAACCCACTGGTTCAAAAGTCCACCTACCTCCCACCCTGATTCAGTACTCTTACCCCCACAGGAATTGACCCAATTAATGCATATTCTAACATGGGTGATTTCAATAAGATCATATGGGTCACACAAACAGTACATACAATATTACAATTCTATTACGATCTAATGCCCAGGAAAGCACTGGGGCGCGTTACTGTAGCACCATGCGTATTAAGTATGATTTGTTATTTAGGAATCTATCTATTAGGTGTTTGGTATTATCTATTAATTAGGAAAGTTATTATTAGATTGTTAGAAATAAGTTTCTTTATAGAATATTTCTTAAGAGTCAAGTCGGGTTGTCCCTATAAAAGGGATAGTATGTATCCATTATGAATCAAGTAAAGATGAATAAACAAGTTCTTAGTCCCTAAAGTTCAGCTATGGTCGTTCTCTTGACCAGTTATTCGAGATCTATTCCTCTCTCAATTGGTGCCGTCTTTATCTAGCGCCGTTCTATTCAAGTCATCACCGTCCGACCTCCCTCCGATGGATGATTACCCCCTTGTTGTGCTAGTTCAGAACAATTGGTATCAAAGCAATCGATGGGCCTATTCTTTGTGGCTGCGGCTTTTGCCTTTTGGCTGAAATTTCTGAATTTTGGCCGTTCGCGACAGAGATTACAGAGAAAGATACTCGCTCGTGATTTTAACTGGTACAGATATTGGGATTTTAACGTGTACTACAATTAACTTGTAGACCCTTTCTTGAAAAAATACTCCATTTGAAAGTTATGTACTGTAGCAAAAGCCAAAAGCAGGTTTCAAAAGCCGAAAATAACATGCCTAATCCCTTTCCACGACATCTACTACCATGACTCCTATTGCCGAGTCATTGGCCACAATAAAGGCTAACGAAAACAACATGGTTGACATCGGTAAGAAGATGGTGGCCATCTTCCTCAACATGCATGCCACCTTAAAAAAGATTGTGAATCAAAAGAAGGCGCAACAAGAGGCGATAGCGGCGCTGTTGCCAGCAGCCGCCACGACGCCATGGTAGCCGCGATTCTATGACACCAGCCGCAACCCTGCCACGGTAGCCATGTTGCTGCCAAAGCTTGCGCGCAACTATATCGCTGCCGCAACCTACTATGGTACTACCGACGCCTGCCGCGACCATGCCATGTCCTATCACGGTGTTGCTGAAGGCTGCCGTGGCCCTGCCGAAGCTTATCGCGGCAAACGTCGTGGTTGCCACTGCGTCTGCCGTGGCGATCGCAGATGTCATCAATGATGCTGCACCTAAATGTGGAGGCTATGCTTTTCAAGGTCACCAGTAAACGTTACAGTATTTCGTCAACTTGGGGTCTCCTAGGGCTGCAGCCATGGCCGCCACCATAGCTCGAGGACGAGCTATCGCGAAGGGAGGGAGAAAATGTCATGTGTGTGGTTACTGTTCATGTGAACAGTGCACGGCTCCTATTCACGTGCAGCACCGATTTTGTTTGATTAGTTTTCCCGATTTGATTAGATTAGTTTCGTTATAGATAAGATTAGATTTGTTAGGATAATCTATTTGCATAATATTAGAGATAAGTTCCTTAGGGGACAAGCCATCCAATCTATATAAGGATGGGAGTGTATTTTTTTTATTAAGCACCAAGAAGAAAATTATTCTTGTCTCCCTCAAGTTCTTCCCAATCTATGGTCTCCCTTTTTTCCCCTAAAACTCCTCCCTTGAGCCGTGCCGTCCCAGCCATCTTCTGTACGGTATTTACCCCCACTCACCATGGCTTCCGGTGCCATACCATCCCTCTTGGAGAAATTAAAGGCTAACAACGAAGAGCAGAACGTCTTCAACTGTGGCCACCACCGCAGCTCGAGGACGAGCTGCAGTGTTCCCCTAGGCGGCCGCCTAGCCCGCCTAGGCGCTAGGCGCCAGCCTCCCGCCTTGGCCGCCTAGCCGATTTTGCCCACCTAGGTGCCCGCCCAGCCCGATTAGGCGCTAGGTGCCGGTCTGCCGCCCGACTAGCGCCTAGGGGAACACTGACGAGCACTGTAGCGCGATACTGGTAGTTTGCTATTTAGAAATCTATCTATTAGGTGTTTGTTATTATCTATTAATTAGACAAGTTATTATTAAATTGGATTATTAGAGATAAGTTTCCTTATAGATTATTTCTTAGGAGTCAAGTCGGGTCGTCCCTATAAAAAGGATAGCATGTATCCATTATGAATCAAGTAAAGATGAATAAATAAGTCATAGTCCCTAAGGTCCAGCTGTAGTCATTCCCTTGACCAGCTATTCTAGATATATTCCTTCCTCAATCAGTGTCCTCTTCATCTAATGCTGTTCTACTCAAGTTGTCGCCGTCCAACCTCCCTCCGACGGATGATTACCCCCTTGTTGTGCTAGTTCACAACAAATTCACATTGATAAATCCGCTCGCATTTTATAGTTGGGAAGTGGTCATGACTTCAACAGATGATGTAGTACTACAGTGATCCAGACTTAGCCACAAGGAACATACTTATCCAAAGTTAGTTAAAATATCTTGGTAGCATGCAGCAATTTGAAGTAAAGATATGAATGGCTGTTCATAGAATACTTTCAGAAGTCAGCACTACCTAATTTATTTTTGGAAGAAAAACATTTTAAGAGATCAAAAAAGGAATCAGACCACCAGATAGAATTTCAGAATGTTACCTGGCTTCACTCTCAGAGAGTTCTTTTGCATGTGCATATGAAGAACGAAGCTTGAGCAAAATGCTGTCAGCTGATTTATCAACCATCTCTGGAGCTAGAAAACAAAGCGAAGTTAAACAATATTAAGATTTCCGTGCTCACAATGGCATAACAGACTGTAAACAATAGTGACCACATAAAATACTAACAAACAAAACGAAATCGAGAGAACAGAAAATTATTCTGTTTATAGCTGACGAGTGGCTTTACTATATTTTCTATAACCAGCTGAGTCATTTTACTGAGATTATATTATTGTGCCTGCAAAAAAAACAATTCATTCAAAAAAGTTTTTTTTACATTGTAGATTTATCTGATGGCAAAACATACTGAATCATTGTGATACATTGTGGAATTTCACATTTGTCTCATGCTTAAAATCCATTTCTCCATTTGTGTCTACTAATCCAACCAAAATTCTGGTGTTCCTAACAACAAGCTCACCTTACAGCTATTAATCCAATCAACATGATCTGATTAAGTAAGAATTCATGGGCATAATGTCTCACATTCACAAAGTATGATCTCATTATCAGAAGATCTACTCATGTCTGGCCATGGTTCAAATCTCTAATCTTGACCTCAACAAGCTCAAGCAAACACCAATATTTCAGATTTCATGGAGAGCCAAAAGAGCAATTTCAAACAGCCTCCAGAAAACACAAAATCTTCATCTGTGGGCCCCCAAAAAAACCAAAATGGCAGGTAGATAAATACCCAACTCAACAGCTTACAGATTATACAAAAGAGAAATATGGATGGACGCCCCGTTCAAAACGGCTTTTGGCTTCTGGTTTCTAGCCGGAAGCTGTTTTGAACGCATTGGCTTCTTAACTTGACTTTTTTTTCCTTTTTTTTCTTTTTTTCTTTGCATTGTCCGTGGAGATATAATGGTTTTTTATTTTTATTTTTTTAATTTTCCTTTAATTGAATGTTTCAGCCAAAAGCTAACAGTCGCTATAGTGCCCATTTCAGCCAACAGCCGCAGCCAAAAGCCAACAGCAAAAGCCGTTTTGAACGGGGCCAGGCATGGGGTTGGGATCTAGGCAGCTTCCAGGAGAGGATTTGCCTGTGGATCTTGTTGATCTTATTGATGACGCAGTCCTGCTCTTTCCACAGCTGATTCAGATCATTCAACTTCTCCTATTCTCCTTTCACTAAGAACTTGACCAGAATCGGATTGGAAATTTAGAACAGGACGACTAGGCACAGTTTGATGGGAGCTCCAAGGGAAGGGGTCGATTTTCTCTCTCAGTTTTGGCTTTGCAGAGCAGGTCGGTTGGAAGTGAATAAATGAGCAATGTGTTTCTAAAAGGACAAATTCAGGTGCAGCCAGGTTGGTTGAAGGTTTTATTGTTGGTTCTAGGGGCGATGTGCCGGTTTGCCGTCCTAGATGCTGTCGTTTTGCTCATTGGGCTCTGCCACTTGTGCAAGTCCGATTATGTTTTGCAGGACGGATCTGAGTGCTATAACTTACCATTATAATCTTGTAAAATAAATGATCAAGTAAATAGAAGGAATGAATGCCTACTTATACAGCTATACCTACTTTACATTTCATTATGAACAGAAGCATTAGAAATTTGGATTTCTTAAACAATAGCCCTTATAAGGGAAGGTATCACATGAGAACCGTCCTTGAAATATGAGGCTGGGACTGACAAGTAGAAATGTCGACTGCTGAATCACATCTATTCAGCTTAGCTCAAACACTAAAAGCTACTAACGTCTTTCAAAAGAACAGTCGGGTTATTTCACTTTTACACTCTTGGCCTTTCATCTTTTAGTGATATGGTCAATCCACCTCAATCTGCAGGATCTAAATCTGATCCAATCGATATTGTTGGATCTATCATTCTTCTATTTCGAAAGTGTTAAATCCTGTCATCAGCAGGCTTTGCAGCGAGTACAATAGCCTTGCAAGCCCATTACGTCTGGCAGCGGGGCATCAGCAACGATTCGTCAAGTTTCGCGCAAGCTATCTTCGATCCTACGTTGAGAGGATCAGGCACCCCGTATCATGGTGCGTATGGAGAAAAAACTACCATCTCTTTTTCAGTTTTCCTCATAAGAAAGTTTGTATTTATGGTGTTTCAAAAGTTTTGTTTTATGTTTGAGCCGAAAGAAGATGGGTGTCGGAAGGTAGCATCTACACACTGGTTAGCTCACGAAATGGAAATGAGCTGGCCTTCCTACCTATTGAGCCTTGAGTTTCTTCATATCCCCAGCCAATAAATGCTTTGAATTAATAGAAGGAAACAATTGGTACTAACACCCATGAGCATTTCATCAGCAATAAATGCTTTCCTTATAAACATGGGGGATTTTTTAAATGCCAACCTAGGATTATTAATTACATTCTTATCTATGTTTCTTCATGAATAAGATATGGCTAACTTAATCAACAGAAAATGTAAAGTTTTAATAATTTTTCTAATTTACCCTATTCCCTGTTCCAAAATAACACCATTTTTGCCCACCTCCAAGTCATCTAATTTTGCTCTGCGGCACATGCGGAGAAGAAACTACCATCTCATTTTCTCAGGGGGAAATTTGTATTTATGCTGACACATGGCTCACATCGTGAATCTTGATCCCAAGAAGCAAGCCGGATGCCAAACACTGGCATCGCATTTCAATCAAGAAAAGGACAACAAATCTGATACAGATAGCCAACAGACCTCTTTCCAGCATCCTCAAGTGAAGAAACCAGCCGCCATGCACAACCCTCCACCATACACACAATCCTAAAGATTGCGCTCTAGCACACTAGAAATCCAGCAGCTAAACTTCATCCCAGCGAGCATATCAAACAAACCAACAAGATTCCCTAACACGGCGTTCCAGTACACAAGTAATTAATTCGAAGCAGCAAGCAGCTAAAAATTCATCTCAACCGACCTAAACTGAAAGATCAAACTAGCAAACTCATCCGCCAGCATCTAACTCAAGACCCGCCAGCCAATCGAACGACAGCACAGGAACGAAAGGGAAAGAATGCACGCGCGCACGGACGGGAGGTCGAACTGGAGCCAAATAAGGGCTGGTTGGTGCTATCTTACTTACAGGAGAGGATCTTCTTGTGAATCTTGTTGATCTCCGTGACCACCTCATCCTGCTCCTTCCGCAGCTGGTCGAGCTCCTTCGCCTTCTCCAGCAGGCTCGCGATGTCACCTCCGGCCCCGGCCCCGCCGCCTCCGCCTCCGCCTCCGCCTCCCACCGACGACGACATCTCCGGTCGCACTCTACCCCCTTCGACTCGGCTAGGGATCCGATTGGTCGACTTGGGGCAGCTCGAGGCTTTAGATTGGGAGAATAGAGCGTTTCAGCCAAGGGCTAATTAATGCGGTTCGTTCATGATTATTGCCGGTTTGGGCGGGCGCTTGGCTAAGACCCGTTTTGTAGAGCCCGCTAGATCTAGGAAGCATTGAAGAAGGCCAATTCGTTTTTCTTTCCTATGCCTGGCCCGTGGCCATGTGGTTCCAAACCTAGGAAAGCAAAATTTGGTACAAAGCGAATTACCTGTAACGCCCCCATTTCTGGGGACGATACGAAACCCCGTAACCGTACGAAATGAACAGTTACGAAGTCCCATAGCATGAGCGATGATCACAACAGTATAAGCTTACACAAAAGATCCAACTTTATTACAATATAGATTGTCACCCGTTTTACATAGCGGGCACCAGAACCCACAAACTATAATACATCGAGCGTCCTGAGCGTAGATTGAAACCTAAAACCAATCATCATCAGAACAGATTGGTTCATTAGGGGTGTGTTTGGTTTGAGGGATGGGGTGGGATGGAATGGGATGGTTCCTTTGACCAAGCATATCCATGTGTTTGGTTTGAAGGATGGGGTGGGATGGAATGGTCCAAAGTGGGATGAGCCTGTGCAAATTTAGAGAATATTCTTCTTAGATGCTGGACCATGTGGTTCCACCTTTTTTGTGGAACCATCTCATCCTATTCCATCCCATCCCATTCCACTTTCATCACTCCAACCAAACACATCTTAGGAGCGTCTTCTTCCATAGGCTCATCTTAGTAACCTTGGTCTTCTGAAAATTTTGTTTAGTAAGTAATGAGTACCACCGTACCCAGCAAATTACAGGGGTAAACCCTACTTTACTAATTGCAAGGATATTCAAAGGATGGGAATATATTGGTTTTATTACACTGGGTGGATGCAGTTTTATTTGCAAACAAAGAAAGTTTAAAACATTTGCTCCTTAAAATCAGGGGTTTTTCATTATCAGATAAAGTTCATCATTAACCAAATTAAAATACTCACAAATCCTACTCATGCCTCATTCTTGGAATCACCCAATTAACACAGCTTCATTAACTGGAAGCACGGCACGATCCCTTAACTCCCGCGACAGAGGTAAGAAAGCCAGGTCGGTTCACTGCTCAATTCTCTATATAGACTCTATCCGATAGCATCACTCAGTCACGGCCACAAACTAAAACAAACTCCTCTGCCGTTTTAAGTGAACACTACCGTTGTTAGGTATCCAGCGGCATACCTAACTCCCCGTCATCCTGTCATCTCAACCTATAGAGTTTCAATCAAACTGAGCAGCTACTAAACCAGTGTTGACAAGTCAACTCCTATAGTTTGAGCGATCACTATGTCTGTTATTTGGCACACGGTTCTTGTCCTTATAATTTTTCACCTGAGGCACTCAACCACAGCTTCTTCTGTGCTCGACAGCACTCACCACCACCAAACCAAACCAGCCTCCATCCTCGGGTAAAGCGATGGACTAACTCCGTTACCCGGAGCACCACACCCCTCCACCTGAAGTCCAACCCTAGGATAAAGCGTTGGGCTAAATCCGCAACTCGGAAACCCCAACCCCTTTACCCTAGGTTCTGTGCGCGCCGGCCCTAGGATACGGTGCCCCATAACACCCTACCCTAGTTCCGAGTTTTCCAAATCTGCTGCCCGTAGCCAAAATCACTTATTAGTGTACAATGTTGAATGAGATGATTCTATACTATTTATACCATATTTTATTTCTTACTATGGTTGTCAAGGTGAATATGGCCATCAATCAAAACAGGGCATATTTCAGTGCTAGGATTATCTAGATAGCATGCCATTCTAACCATTTTATTTTACGCAAATAACATTTCACAACTATCCATAATGAAAATATATTGAATAAATAGTGTAAATATCATGGGATCCAATATGATCAAAAACATGTAACTTGCCTTGCTGATTAAGGATTTCGACGATGTCGTAGATCAATGCAGCTGGCTCTTACTCGGAAACTGCGACCTCGGAGGCGTCGGAAGCTAGCGTAAACACATAAAATAACAACATAAGTCCAAACTTGATTCTAATCAAGTTAGGAAAAATAATCTAAATAAAAAGGAATAAATTGCACAAAATTTCAAATAAGCATTTAAGAGATATTAGGAAGTGATTTTTGGTGGAAGGAGATCTTTGGATTTTGTGGAATTTGGATTTATGGAAATTTGGAGCTTATAAAACTAATGGTACGGAAAGAGGAAATTTAGATTCATAAAAATGAAATTTGGGGAAATGGAGCTTATATTTGAATTCAGAATATTGCATTGGTCAAAATGGGGTATTTTGGTTTTTTTGGTATTTTTTGGATTTTTCTGGGATTTTTGGGGATTTTTCTAGATTTTCAAAAATACATGAACAGTGCTGGGCTCGGCCTGTGAACAGTTCGGCCCAGCCCAATGACACAATGCGGGCGGCAGCCTTCTTCCCGCGTGGGGAAAAACTGGCCGATGGCAATTCGCGCGCTCGGCCGAGCGGACCGTGGCCCACGGCCCGCGGGCGAAGCCCAGCGCACTCGCGCGCTCGCCCGCTCGATGGTGGACGCGTCGCTGGTGTCGACGGGTCAGATTTCCCGAGTGTGGCCGTCGGATGGGGAGACGGCAACGGATGAACGGCTGCGGTTTGAACAGATCTGGACGGTTGACCGCTACGGGCACGGACGCTCCCGATACGGCCGCGTCGCCCCCAGGAGTCGTCTTCAACCTCTGGACGGCTCCCGGGCGACAAAACAGAGCCCACCGTTCTCGGTGGAGCGGCAGCATCCGGGCACCGGGAGTGGAATGGGTTTCACAGAGTGTAAACCTCGAACTTAGGATTCCATTTTGGTACTTGGGTGGGTGGGGGAGTGATTGACGGTGGCTAGCGGCGGCCGGGAAGACAACGACCTTCACGGCGGCGCTAAGGAGGTCCGGTGAGGTTTGGGTCTAATTGGCTAGGTTTTTACCATCTACGGGACACTAGGAGGCTAATGGAAGTGCGACGCAACTTAAGAAGAATCTAGGCGAGCTGGCCACGATGAGGTCTTCTCGGCTGACGGCGGGCTCCGCCGCCAGAGCTCTAGGGCGGCGCTTGACCTCGGTTGAGTTCACCAGTGTGTCCATGCGATAACAGGGAGTATGTCAGGGAAAGGAATTGAAGTTTGATCGGCGGAATCACAAGATTGCCGTTTAGGGCTTACCGGCGCAGGGGTGGCAATTGCCGGCTGCAGGGGCAACGAGAGACCAATTGGTTGCGGGAGAGGGTTTGTGAGGGTGCTAGAAGCCTCAGAGAACTGCGAATTGGACTTTATACCCCATGTAAGTCGGTTGCCACCGAGATATTTCCGTGGTCGCGTTCGGCTCACACTGAGCGGGGAGAGGGGGAGTGCACTGCAGTGGCGCAGGGGTCTGTGAGGGGAAGCTAGCGCTGCGCCTGTGCCCAATGGTACGGTTTCTTGACTCCACGGGAGAAGAATTTGCGAGAATGGGTGAGCTGTAGCGGTGGCGGGAGCTGCGCGCAGGCGCCGACGCGCTGAGCGAGGGAAGGAGCAGAGGTGTGCGGCTGGCAGGTGGGGCCTCAGCTCAGAGATGACGCTGTGTGATGATGGAGCGGCGCCGCAACTTCTTGCGCGAGGGAAGCGACGCGTGTACAGTGGCTTCTCCAGGAAGAAGAGGAGAGGCGCGCGCGTGTGAGGGCGCCAGGGAAAGTGAAGGCGTATTTGCCAAAAAGGGAATGTGCAATTTCATTGATACTTGCCAAATTGGGAAAGAAACACAAATGCAAGCAAAATCCAACAAAATTCACATTTTGAAATTTTTGGGGTGTTTCATTACCCTACATGATTTTTAAGAGGTTCTTTTCAATTGGCACCTACATATTTTCTGCAGAGGTTCTTTTTAATTAGGTTGTCCAGGGAACACTTTCTGTGAAATTAGCAAAATTGCATTGGACAGCTCTTTATCAAGCGTATTACAAACAACCAAAATTCAAAAATTTCAGTCAAAAAGCATAAGCCACAGTACAAACACTGTTTGTTACTTAGAAGGAATCATTGCAGCAGAAAATTTTGGCTTTTTACTGTAGCGCATGATTTGATCTGTCCATCTAGAATCAGAGGGTTGAGATTCACTTGTCAGACACGGATGCGCTGTGTCTCTCTAGCTTGCCAAGAGGCACAAGCTAAGTCAAAGGATCTTAAGATCTACTTTTTTTTTGTTTATGGCTGTGTTTTATAGTTTTTGATTGAAATTTTTGAATTTTGGACCGTTCATGACAGAGATTACAAAGAGAGATACGATTTTAGCTGACATAGATAATAGGCTTTTAACGTATACTAGTAGTGTACCCGTGCTAACGCTACGGTAAAATACAAAACAAGATAAAATTTGTAAAAAATAAAACGAACAATTAGATTCATTAAGATTCACGTCTCATATATTGTATAACCAAATAGTTTTGTCACATAATGAATGTCACATAAATACGTGACCGATCGGAACCACCCAACACGCAATGCTCAAAAGCCTACGACCGATTCCCAGGTCTTGCGACTGCTTCGCGAGACCATACGACCGGTTAACAGAAGCTACGACGGTTTATCGCATGAATTAAACACCTTCTCGACCACATACAACACTTTTCGTCGTGGTCGAAGCCACTTCCGACCATGTGCACCGAGATTCGCGCTGGTCGAAGCCCTTCCCGACCACATACAACACTTTTCGTCGTGGTCGAAGCCACTTCCGACTATGTGCACGAGTTTCACCATGGTCGAAGCCCCTTCTGACCACATACATGGGCTCACAGTGGTCGAAGTCCCGTCCGACCCGAGCGGGATTCTCTGACGTAGCTTCGGCTACGTCAGGGCGTGACTTTGCAAGATCTGGCCGTTCATCTCTAGATGGACGGTCCAGATTATTTCCACCTTTATTTTTTAGCTTTTGAATTTTTTACTTCTAATTTTTATTTTTTTTGCTTTCACGGCAAAGATGGTCGTAAGGTCCTACAACCACAGCATCTACGACCACGGTGGTCGTAAGGTCCTACGACCACGGTGGTCGTAAGGTCCTACGACCACGGCATGAACTCCTTAAAGTTGGCATGAGTTGCTAACCTCACACGGTGTCCATAATCCTACGATAAAGGTCACAGCTGATCCTAGTCATACTGGAAAAATAAATGTAATGACATTACGCTGGAACAGAAGCACAGGAGCTAACCTGAGTTAACCAAACAAAGAATATTGGATTAACAACAATGTTAGCTTGGGCCTAACCTGTAAGCACTTTCCTATAGCAACAAATGGCTGAACATCTCCCCTTGTACCCACAATAAGTATAACAATTTGCATAGGAGGCCTGTACGGTATATCTGCTCCATCTAATGATTCTTCAATAGCAATATCGCCATAGCCATCCTCTGTTCCAACATCAACTGGAGGTGTTTCCAGAGTACTTGGTACATCAACAACCACAGTTCCATCATCTTTCACTGTAGCTATCCGATTTAGCATTTTGCGCTGCGGGAAACAGCATATTTAAGGCACCAAAAAAATCCAGCAGCCAGACACAGATCAGTACATCTGATATTTCTGAAGGTTTCAGGCTACCATGCAATGCATCACAATAAGACGAAACATACAAAATTTAAATGTAATAGCCTTGTTCCAACTTGCTAAACCACTTCCAATTTCATCAGTTCCAAGTTCCAAATAGATGTTGGTACACAGAAAAATATCGGCCCCAAACAAATTAATGATCACCTTCATACAGAAGTTAGCACAATTAAGAATTAAATAATTCATAGTCTGTACATTATGCTAACGCTACGGTAAGATTCTCATGATACAGTTTGTAGGCATTGACAGATTGATATTAAACAGCTGCAACAATATATTTTGGAGAAGCCATGAAAATATTCAGTGGTTCAATGTTCAGTTTCCAAAGGCAGAACACTAATGGTTATTGTTACACAGATTAAAGTACTACAATAACAACTCATGAAAACAAAGTACGCTAAAAGATCCACCTTCAAGTATATATCAATGGCACGATAGAGGCCATCGTCTAATGGACGGGCATATTCAGGCACAGTAGATGCCAGAGATTGGAATTTTGGAAGTTTCAAATTGATATCTGGTGCGATCTCTTCCAGATAGCCATCAATTAACTTAGCAACAGTAGTTATTGGTGTCAAAGAAGAAGGGGATGTCATCACATCATCCAAGCATGGAGAGGCACCACAATTTGCCTGGTCCATTGCCAAGAAGTGCTCAAGAATCCTGTGCACACACTCGACATTATACAATGTTTCCATGGTGTTGTGGTTACAGACCAAACAGAGAGAGAGATGGTAGTGGAGAGTTGGGAGAGAGTCTGCCCTCTCTTCCCCCATACAAATGTATATATATTCATATGGAGTATGCTTTTACAATTATGCGGCCTGTGAACTTCGGTGAATTGGACCATGTGCGATGGTTCGGCTTCTGCCGGTTGCTGTCCCGCCGATTGCACTCCCATTGGTTGCACTCCCGGCGGTTGCGCTTCCATCGGTTGGACTTCGTAGCGGTTGCGCTTCCTGGCTGGGGGCACCACGGGTATATATATGGGGTGCCACCCTCCTGCATCGTCCTTCATTGTGACACGGCCGGGTACAGCTGGAATGATCTTGGTCTCGAAAATAGGCTGCCTCGGTTCATCTGCATTCTTTGAAAGCACTGTTTTTATAGCAGGGTTAGCACCGATCGATGCGGTCATAGAATGTTGATGAACTGAAGGATGCCTATTTCTGAGCTTAAGATATTATACTTCACATAAATCTTGAACCATATTCTTTGAAAAAAATCATGACCCAAAGCTCTATCTGAAAGAACATTTATACAGTAACAGCATATAAAGTACTATTTTCAGAAAGTAAAGGTTTCTATAAGGCTCAAAAAAATATTAGAGACTTGGGCATAAGAGATTAACTTAAGCATGCTTCAATATCATGGCCTAAGCTCAGATAATACGACCCCAATCTACTGAGTTTCTGACAGCTATATCTCAAAAAGATTGAATCACTGAAATAAGTTGAGGAACCAATTGGCAAGGCCAGGGGTACACATTAAGGGCCAGTTTGGAAAGGGGGAATCTGGATCAAAATTCTTAGGATTTAGTTCAAATACCTAAAAATCCCCTGAAGCAATCTCCCCTCTTCCAAACAGACCCTAAGTAATTTTCCCCCCTTCATTTTCAAAAGAGAATACTGGCAAATAAGTTTCACATCAATTCACATAGATTTTCTTGAAGGATAGAATATATAACAATAACATTGATGTGATAGAATATATAACAATAACATTGATGTGATAGAATATATAACAATAACATTGATGTCTGAACTCTGAAGAGTTACACAAAGACTAAGGTCAAAACTGAACAATGTGCATTGGCTACCCAGACTTGAGCAACAATATTGATTCTAATGGGATCCAGGTTTGTATTAACTTTGCTTTTGACCCATTATTATTATTTTTCAATCCGCAGCATGCTTGTGGGCTGAACCCTTCATATGTGGTGGTTGCTGACTTGCCACATTAGGCCTAAAGTTGCTTCATGGCAATGGTGAGGTTGATCTGCTTCATGGCAATGGTGAGGTTGCAGCGGATCATGCTGAGCTGCAGGTGCAGTAAATCATGAAGTGGTGAAGTGTGACATAGGTGCAAGTGAAACTTACAAGGTAGCGCTCACAAGTCACAACTAATAAATATTTTACAGGAGGAACTGCCACTGTGGCTGAAGAAACTGTTCAAACATTAGGACACAAAAAGGTACATCCCATCTATCATTACAATAATTTGTGCTGTTAAAGTCATAGTAAACAGACTTGAAGAATAACATTTTTGTGAGCATAGATAGTGATGTGACCACGCCACCAACACGTACGACCATAGCGGCCAATATCAAGAATGAACTAAAGGTGAATTCGTTTCTTCAACTTCAACATATTTTAAATGAGAATATGATGCTACCTAATGATGAAAATATATATATTTGTAGCACCACATCACTTTGGAACCAATTGAAGCAAGGGTTCAACTTGGACAGGTTTTGGAATCCAATTCGGCCTCCAGATCAATTCGGATTCAGCTTGACAAGCCAACTTCAAACGGCCATAACTTTTGATCCAGAAGGCTTCTCGGGGCCCGTGAGTACTCGTTGGAAAGATCTTGGGGTCTACTTTCAGATGGATCTGGTCTCACCTCCAAACTCCACTCGAGCAGATCAGAAACTGCGAAACAAGTCACGTCACTTTTCCAGTCCGACTCAAAGTGGGCCGAGGGCCTTGTAACTTGGGCTATTTGGGCCGGTACTGTTCACATGAACAGTACACGTGCGTGAACAGTAACTAGGAATAGTACCACATCCCTTTTCATTAGATAAGTGTGGCTTCCCCCTCCCCTATTTAAGGAGGCCACACCCCTTTAGTTTTCCTCGGGTTTTTCTTAAGAGTTTATTCTGCTTAGCAGTTTCGCCGCATGTTCGGTTTGAGGAACCCCAACTTGTGAACTTAAACATTATTCGCAATTTCAGATTGCATCTTTTACTCTCTTGCTTGTGTTCTCGATTCGCTTGCAGGAGATAGCCTTCTTGGCGAGGTCAATCGTGTTCGGCACGGTTGATAACCAACGGAGCAGTGGTGTAGTGATTTTTGGTCGGAGCCTTTGGATCATCAATGTCGAGATCTCCACAATCGACTTATCAGTACCTCTCGGAAGATCGGGCCATCGTCACATCAGATAGTGCAAATTGGTGGTTTCTTCACCAAATCCAAAATTCTCACTAATTCTCATGATCAACTCACATCTCTACTGAAATACACCTAGGCCATAAGGAATAGAGGAGATAATTTATTCCAACTTCAAAAAAGAAGGAAATGCAAATTGCAAAAGAACAGTAACAACCAAAAGGACAACCTATTAAAAGAGGAGCCAAATTTATGAGATAGGCCCTTAATTTGAGGTCCCTACTCACAACTGTTGGATCATGGTCTCAAGCACAAATAGATCATGATCCATCAACAATGGAATAGGACCTAAAGAATTTTTCCATTGAAACACCATGTATTAAGGCTACCCTGAAATTATGTGTTCCTAGTTCCTACATGATTCCCAAAAGCACATGAAAACGGCATGACTATCGGACTACCCAAAATTTCCAAAAACATAACAAATGAAACATGGGTCTGTTTCCAGTTCTGGTGTTGCAATTAAGTTTAGAAAAGTGAAGCTTTGGTTTTGCTTGGTGTGGCGAATATCCTCACGCGAAAGGAATTACCTCACGCGAATATCTGGTCACTACTTGTTAGCAAGAAAGGGTTCAACAAAAAGAAAGCATATAAGATTCGAATTCCATAACATATATAACCAAAAGAGACTTATTTTTCCTTGTATTAAAATGTTGTATTCACAAGTAGCAATCAATCATGTCATTATATGGTTTATATCATGTCAATAAATATTACAACTTGGAAATATCTCATCAAAGGAGCATCAGTAAAGCTTCAATGAAGTAGAAGAGCCACAGCAAAATTGGTTTGTCACAATACAATTGCAGCAAATCGCTTTTACAATTGATCCAAAATTTGTGAAACAAAAGGCACCCAAGAAAAGGCACACATACTCGTAATCACATCCTCACGCATTCTAACCAACAAGCACCTGTCTATCACAAGTGCAATGTAGCTAGCACTGCAACATAATATTATATTGTACAATGTAATGATGATAAACATGTAATATTGATCAATAAAGGGAAAGAAAAAGGAAAAGCCAATTGAAACTACAGTAACATGGGGGAAATGGATCAGCGAAAAATCAAACTGTAGATTTCCACAGGCATAAGTTGGGAGTGTACTCAACTACTAATACCATTATGTCAAAAGTACAGCGACAAATATATACATGATATTTCTCCAACAAAGCATCACAAGACCAATAGACCATACAAGACTAAAGAGTAAAGAACACTCATGGATCATTACATAATTTGCAGAAGCATTTTGGCAGGACGGCACAACAGACACATGTCATATGTGGTCAACATACACAAGAAAAATATCTGCATAGGCACCTTTCTAGCTAGTGTTTGTATGGCATTAAGAGAGTAGTACCAGCTCAGCGAACAAAAAAATATTAAATCATCTCATTTATACGCGGGCAGATAACTTTAGACAATATTTTTACAAGAATGTATTAAGATTAAAGATACATCAATAATGAACACACGAAGAAATATTACCTGCCCTAGGAAGGATACAAACTCATTCCCATTTAGAGTTCTACCCTGCACAATTTTTGGCTTTATCATGGATGCAACTATTTGCTTCAATTGATCCCTCCTTTCTACATACAATGGTTCGAGTTCTTGGTCCTCCATATCACATAATTTTGTTCTTTGCAGATGAGGCTGGAAAAGAACAATTTCATCATCTCAACATTTATGGGTGTAAAGAGAATAGCATTGAATCATTACTATTATCCATGAATATTGAATAAGGCGATATCCATCTTTTATTGATGTCAACCAGACTATAGCCAATTACTAACATGTTGGATGATTAGACAAGCATGGCCGTAAAAAAACTCAAAAGGAAACACTGCAAATATTTATTTGGCATGTCCGTTGATACTGTTTCTGAAACTGGCTCAGAACAAAAAAATAGAATTACACTACAAATATTTATCTGGCATGTTCGTTGATGTAAAGAGCAGCGGGAAGCAAAGGGCTCACCTCATCACCTGCGAAACGGAAAGGAGTGAGGCCCAATCCAACACTAATGAAGAAGAAGTTGGCGTGGGGGAGAGGGATGAGAGAGACGGCATGGGCAGAGGCAAATGGAAGGAGGTAGGTGGGAGGACCATACCGAGCACGACGTTGACGCCGAGGTGGTAGCGGCGGATAAGCCAGGCGACGCCGTCGAGCTGGTGCGGCTTCAGGTCGGCCGTGACGCCGAGGTCGGCGGAGGCGAAGCAACACTGGTTGACTTGTGCGTCGGCGGAGACATTAAACCCTAGGTACAATACACGCGGAGAGAGAGAGAGAGGTGGGGTGGGAGGCGTTGTGTGAGAGATCTACCTGCGCCGTCGCCTTCCACGCGGGGCCGCTTGGCGTCCTCTTGTGATCTCCTTCGCCCTCGGCGGCCGCGGGGGGCTCCTGCTGCGTGGCGGCGGCGGCTGGGGGCTGCTCCTCGGGCGCTACCTCCGGAGGCGGCGCGGTTGCGTCGGGCTCCACCATGGGGACAAGGGGATTAGGGTTTGAGGTTTTCGCCTCCGATTTTTACACGGGTGTGGCGGGAGTGGAGGCGCGGGGGAGAGGCGGAGATGGGGGAGCGGCGGGAATGGAGGCACGGGGGAGAGACGGAGTGGGTGAGCGGCGGCGCGGTGGAGGATAGGGGAGCGGAGGGGAGGCGCGGGGGAGAGTCGGAGATGGGGGAGCGGCGGCGCGGTGGAGGAGGCAGCGGCGCGGGGCGGGGGGAGGAGGAGGCGGCGGCGGATCGATCTCCTCTCCCGGGGGCGGCCACCTCTTCCTGGCCGCCGGCGCCGCATCGCACGCGGCCGTCGTTGCCCACGCCCGCCTGCGCTCGCGCTGCCGTCGACCGCGTCTGTGCCATCTTGTTGGGCTGCTCGAGGCGGAGGGAGGATGGGGGAGGCGGAGGGAGGGGAGGCGCGGGGGAGGAGGGGGGAGGCGCGGGCGAGGCGGAGGGAGGGGAGGCGCGGGGGAGGAGGGGGGAGGCGGAGGGAGGGGAGGCGTGTGAAAGCATCTAGCCCCCTAAAAATATTAGTTTTGGTAATTAATGAATTTATGTGAATATGGGACTAATGTGTGCATTAAGTGTTTGAAAGGATAAGTTCAAATGGCAAAGAAAGAGGCTCATAAAATATCCCATGAAGATTCAAGATCTCTAGGGTGACAAGGTAAATAGTTTAGGTATCTATTTTATTTTACCGGTCTTGGAGTTAGGTTGGAAGACCGGATTATAGGATAGACGCCGTACTATTAAGAGGGATCATGGTGATGGCTTGATCATGTTCAAATGTGCCCTTTGGATCAATTTAGGATCATGCATGCACTTAGAAATTAAAATTAAATCAAATCTGTGCATTGTCAGAAAATCCGGTAGTTCCGGTGTGTATTGGACGGAACTACCGCAGGTCCGGTAGTACCGGGCGCCCAGGCGGAACGTTTTTTCCAGAGAGCGCCCGGACTCAGACTTAGTCTCTCGGAAAACGGAAGTACCGCGGGTTGACCTGCGGAACTACCGGATGGCCGGTAGTACCGGGCACCCGAGCGGAACTTTATTTCCAGAGAGCGCCCGGACTCAGACTTAGTCTCTCGGAAAACGGAAGTACCGCGGGTTGACCTGCGGAACTACCGGATGGCCGGTAGTACCGGGCACCCGAGCGGAACTTTATTTCCAGAGAGCGCCCGGACTTTAACTTAGCCTCTCGGAAAACGGAAGTACCGCGGTTTTACCTGCGGAACTACCGCATGTGTGGAAGTTCCGGATACTTGTGCGGAACGTTTTTTCCAGAGAGCGCCGAGAATAAGACTTAGACTCGTTGAGATCGGAAGTACCGGGTCTTGGAGCGGAACTTCCGGACGTCCGGAAGTACCGCGATTTCAACGGCGGTAGTACCGCACTCATTGACCAACGGTTACTTCTGACTCTCTGACATAGCCGTTCTGACCGGTCAGCTAGAGTCCGGAAGTACCGCGGTTTTGCCTGCGGTAGTTCCGGATTTCCTGAATTTTCAGGATTGTTTATTGTAACGGCTATTTGAGGTTGGTGAGGGTATAAATACACCCCCACCAGAACTTGGACGTGTTGTTGAACCTCCATTGAATACATTTGAGCCTAGTGCAACCTCTCACACCTCATTCACTCACTTGTGCATTCATTTGAGGTAGTTGACCCAAAATTCAAGTGCATTGCATTCTAGTTGATCCATTGAGCACTTGAGTGAGATCAAGCCGCAGTGGTCTATTCTCTTGGTGCTTGCCGGCACCTAGACGGCTTGGCGGAGTTTCGGTGATCTTCTCAAGAAGATTGTGAGAAGGCCCGGAAGATTGTGAAGGCTCGGAGCTCGCCTACCCGGAGAGGGAAAGGGCTACCAAAAGTGATCGAGGTGTTTAGGCTTATTCGTGGAGCCGGTCCGATTCGTTCGGGCTTACCTCAACGTGGACTAGGGGAGACCGGCAAGTCTCCGATCACCACGGTAAAAAGTAATCGTGTCAATTGTGATTTGCTCTCTTGTGATCTTTTTCCTTTCAAGCAATGCTCTTCATTCATATTACTTGATTGCTTGCTTAGTTAGAGTAGCAATTGTTGTGCTCTACCATTCGTTATTGCTCTTAGTCGATTACTTGTGCTAGTGGTTGTTTGAACCTCTCTAGGTTGATTAGGGGTGTTAGTGTTATCTTGCTCTATCCATCCATCAAGTTTAAAATTGCTAATTAGAATTAGACGAAAATTTTAAAACCTCCTATTCACCCCCCTCTAGTCGGCCTCCTCGATCTTACAAGTGGTATCAGAGCTTGGTCTCTCAATTTTAGACTTAACCGTCTAGAGAGAAAAGGATGGCTAGTGAGGGTATAGTAATAGGAAAAGCACCTCTCTTTGATGGCTCAAATTATGCTTATTGGAAAATTAGGATGTCTATTTATTTAAAGGCCATGAGTCCTCAAATTTGGAAAGTCGTAAATGAGGGTTACGTTATGGCTCTTGATCCGGATCACCCAACGGACCAAGACGGGCGTAATGCTCATTTAGACGCCCAAGCTATGAATGCTCTATTTGGAGCCTTGAACGCGGATGAGTTCAATAGGGTGAGCAATCTTGAAACGGCTTATGCTATTTGGACTACCCTTTCGGAAATATACGAAGGGACATCCACGGTCAAGGAGGCCAAATTGCATCGGCTAAGGATCAAATATGAGACATTCACAATGTTACCCCATGAAGACATCAATGAGATGTACTCAAGGCTCAACAACATTGTGAATGAGCTTAAAGGCCTTGGAACTAACCTTTCCGATATTGATATTGTTCGAAAGATGCTTAGGGCCTTGCCGGAGAAATATGAAGTGTTGGTGACTCTCTTCCTCAACTCACCAGAGTTGGCAAGAATGACACCAACACAATTGTTGGGCAACCTCATCACCAACGAACTCTACAAGAAAGACAAGGAAGAGCTCTTGGAGCAATCCTCTTCCAAGAATAAGAAGATCACCGCTTTCAAGGCTAAAGCGGTAATGAGTGAAGAATCCGAAGAAGATGATGAGGAGGACTCCGAAGAAGAATTTGCGCTTCTAGTAAGAAGAATGAAGAAGTTCATGAGAAGGCGCCCATTTCGGAGCACAAGCCACGAGAAGACCAAGAAATGACATTCTTCCTCCAACAAGAAGTTTAGCAACATTCGTTGCTATGAATGTGATGAGAAGGGGCACATTGCCTCTCAATGTTCAACAAAGAAGGATGACAAGGAGAAGTCATCAAAGAAGAAGAACTACAACGGCAAGAAGAAGTTTTTCAAGAAGCTTCACAAGGATGTCAAAATTGAAGCCCATATTGGTGAGTGGAACTCCGAAGAAGAATATTCGGACTCCGACTCAAGCGAGGACGAATCTCCCAAGAAGAAAGGGCTTGTGGGCATTGCAATCAAGGAGGCTCCATCACTATTCTCCACTCCTACATGCCTTATGGCTAAAAGAGAAAAGGTAAATTTGCTTGATGATGATGAGCCTTCATATGATAACTTGATGAATATGCTAGTTGAATTGAATGAATTTCTTGGAAAAGAAAAATCAAAGTTTAAGGTCTTAAAGAGAGAACACACCTCTCTCAAAGACTCTTATGAGGAGCTAAAGGAAGCTCATGATTTGCTTATCCAAGAAAATCACAAATCTAGTACTAGCATTGGAGTTACTTGCAAAATCTTGAATGAAATGTCTAGTATGAAAATTTCAAAGTCTAGCATATCCACTTGTTGTGATGATTTACTTGCCATACCTTGTTAATCAAGTGTAGATTCTAGAAATGCTTTAAATCTTGTTCATGATGATATCATTGCTAATGAAAACAAAAATTTAAAAGAACAAGTGCTAAAATTAAACAAAAGTTTAGAGAGGGCTTACGAGGGAAAGGAAACTCTTGATAAGTTACTAAGCGATCAAAGATGCTCTTTTAACAAAGAGGGACTTGGATATGTCCCCCAAAAGGGTAAGAAGCCGGTATACAAGCCTCCAAGGTTTGTAAAGGAAAATGGTAAGTATTGCACAAAATGCCGGTGTATTGGACATATGCAAAATGATTGTTCTAAGAATAACATGCATTCCATTGGTTTATATGATTCTTGTTATATGCTTAGAAAATCCACAAATGGAAATGTTATTGCTCATTTCATTGGCACCTCGATTTTGGGTGCTAAAAAGAAATCCATTTGGGTACCCAAGACCTTGGTCACTAACCTCCAAGGACCCAAACAAATTTGGGTACCTAAAAGAACTTGATTTTCTTTTGTAGGTGAACTACAAAACCGGTGGAAGGCATTGGGTGTTGGATAGCGGTTGCACCCAACACATGACCGGAGACCGGAAGATGTTCACCACATTTGAGAATGGAAGCAATGACAAAATCACATTTGGAGATAATAGCAAAGGAAAGGTATTGGGATTGGGTAAAATCGCTATCTCAAACGACCTTTCAATTTCTAATGTATCTTTAGTTGAATCATTAAATTTCAACTTGCTATCCGTTGCTCAAATATGTGATCTAGGCTTAACATGCTCATTCTCAAAAGAAAATGTTGTAATCTCAAAAGATAATAATAATGAACTAGTCTTCAAAGGCTTTAGATTTAGGAATCTCTATTTGGTAGATTTTTCTTCAAATGAGTCTTGTTTAAAAACTTGTTTAATTGCAAAAACTTCGTTGGGTTGGTTGTGGCATAGAAGGCTAGGTCACGTGGGAATGATTCAACTTAAAAAGCTTTTTAAGCATGACTTAGTGGTTGGCTTGAAGGATGTGAAGTTTGAGAAAAATCGACTTTGTAGTGCTTGTCAAGCCGGAAAACAAGTCGCTAATTCTCATCCTTCCAAAAGTATCATGTCAACTTCTAGGCCATTAGAGCTCTTACATATGGATTTGTTCGGGCCAACAACCTATAAGAGCATTGGAGGTAATAGCTATTGTTTAGTCATTGTGGATGATTACTCTAGATATACATGGGTCTTCTTCCTAAATGACAAAAGTGAAACCTCCGGGATTTTCAAACGTTTTTCAAAAAGGGCTCAAAATGAATTTGATTTTAAAATAAAGAAAATTAGAAGTGACAATGGTTCCGAGTTCAAAAATACAAAAGTTGAAGACTTGTGATGAACTTGGAATAAAACACGAACTTTCCACAACTTACACTCCGGAGCAAAATGGAGTTGTAGAGAGGAAAAATCGAACATTAATTGAAATGGCTAGGACAATGCTTGATGAATATAATACTTCCGACAAGTTTTGGGCGGAATCTATTAACACCGCATGTCATGCCATAAATCGCCTCTATTTACATCGACTCTTGAAAAAGACTTCCTATGAGCTTCTTATTGGAAAGAGACCGAACATCTCTTACTTTAGAGTATTTGGTTGCAAATGCTATATTCTAAGAAAAGGTGTTCGACTCTCAAAATTTCAAAGTCGATGTGATGAAGGCTTCCTTTTAGGGTAATCCTCAAATAGTAAAGCCTATAGGGTCTTTAATAAAAATTCGGGTTTAGTGGAAGAATCATGTGATGTTCAATTTGATGAAACTAATGGCTCTCAAGGAGAGCATGAGAACTTGGATGATGTAGGAGATGAAAGTCTTCGCAAGGCAATGGAGAACATGCAAATCAGAGACATCAAGCCAAAAGAGGATCCAACATCACCAAGCTCATCTAGACAAGTGGAACCACCCTCTTCTTCCACAACAAACGATGTTCAAGTTATAGAAGATGAAGAAAAGGATCAACTGCAAAATATTTTCAAGATTCACAATGCAATAGCCAAGGATCATCCAATTGACCAAATATTGGGTGACGTGAGTAAGGGTGTTCAAACTCGCTCTAGAGTAGCTTCATTTTGTGAACACTATTCCTTTGTATCTTCACTTGAACCTAAGCGTGTAGAAGAAGCATTAGATGACCCGGATTGGATAAATGCTATGCATGAAGAGTTGAATAATTTTGCTCAAAACGATGTTTGGACTTTGGTGGAGAGACCCAAGGAGCACAATGTCATTGGCACAAAATGGGTCTTCCGGAACAAACAAGATGAGAACGGAATTGTGGTAAGAAATAAAGCAAGATTAATAGCTCAAGGTTATACTCAAGTCGAGGCTTAGATTATGATGAGACTTTTGCGCCCGTTGCTAAACTTGAATCAATTAGAATCTTGCTTGCTTTTGCATCATGCTTTGACATTAAATTGTTTCAAATGGATGTCAAAAGTGCATTTCTTAATGGTACAATTTCCGAATTAGTATATGTGGAACAACCCCCGGGATTTGAAGATGCTAAATACTCTAATCATGTGTATAGATTATCAAAGGCGCTATATGGTTTAAAGCAAGCTCCTAGAGCTTGGTATGAGCGCCTTCGTAACTTTCTAGTATCAAAAGGCTTTAAAATTGGTAAAGTAGATACAACTCTATTCACAAAAATTATTGGTGATGATTTCTTTGTATGTCAAATCTATGTTGATGATATTATATTTGGTTCTAGTAATCAAGATTTTTGCAAAGAATTTGGTGAGATGATGTCTAGGGAATTTGAGGTGTCAATGATTGGTGAGCTAAGCTACTTCTTGGACTTCAAATCAAACAACTTAAAGATGGGACGTTTATAAGCCAAACAAAGTATGTGAAGGATCTACTCAAAAGATTCGGAATGGAAGAAGCCAAACCCATCAAAACACCCATGGCAACAAACGGGCATCTAGACCTCAACGAAGAAGGTAAGTCGGTAGACTTAAAGCTTTATAGATCTATGATTGGTAGTTTGCTTTATCTTACCGCATCTAGGCCCGACATAATGTTTAGTGTATGCATGTGTGCACGTTTTCAAGCTTCTCCAAAAGAGTGTCATTTAGTGGCCGTAAAGAGGATTCTAAGATATTTAAAGCATTCCTCAAGCATAGGGCTTTGGTATCGCAAAGGTGCAAAATTTGAATTAATTGGATATTCGGATTCTGATTATGCGGGATGCAAAGTGGATAGAAAAAGCACCTCGGGTAGTTGCCAATTTCTAGGAAGATCTCTAGTGTGTTGGTCATCCAAGAAACAAAATTCCGTAGCACTTTCAACCGCCGAAGCCGAATATATTTCAGCGGGAAGTTGTTGTGCTCAATTGCTTTGGATGAGGCAAACATTGTTGGATTATGGAATCAATTTTGATAAAATGCCTCTTTTGTGTGATAATGACAGTTCTATCAAAATATCCAATAATCCCGTTCAACACTCAAGAACCAAGCATATAGATATACGCCACCATTTCTTGAGAGATCATGTGAGCAAGGGAGATATTGAAATTAGCCACATTCGAACCGAAAATCAACTAGCGGACATTTTCACCAAACCATTAGATGAAAGCCGCTTTTGCAAATTGAGGAATGAATTAAATGTCATAGACTACTCAAATGTAGCTTGAAATCTCTTTCCATCCATTTCTGCTCATTTGTTGTGCTCATATGGATTTTTGTTGGATTTTCCCCTACTTTGGTCAAAAATTTGTTTAAATTCATAAAAATTAGTTTCAAAATATAGCATTAGCTCAATTGATGCATAATGATCCTGAATGACTTTAGTTGGATGCAAAACTAGGGATCATTTGCAAAATTTCCAGTTCTAAAAGTCAAATCCTGAAAAGTTCCAGAAAATCCGGAACTACCGCAGTACATTGTGCGGTACTTCCGCTCCTGACAGAAAAACCGGAACTACCGCAGTGTAATCCGCGGAACTTCCGTAATTTCTGTGCACACGGTACTACCGGCGTGTTACGCGCGGTACTACCGCTTTTTGCGGGATTTATTGCGGTTTCCAAAACCGCCAACTCCTCCAGCCGTTACTCTTTTTCCCTTTATCTCTTTTCTCTCTCATCTTCACTCCTCCCAAACCGCAGCCGCCTACCCTCTCTTCTTCCTCTCCTCCACCCTCTCTCTCCCAAGAACCTCTCTCCTCTCCCGATCTTTGAATCCGAGGGGAGTTCTTCGTTTTTGGGCGATTCCTTGCACTCCCAGGGTTCTCCTCCTTCGACTTCACAAGGTAAATCGGATCAAAATCCACCTTTTATCTTGTTCTTAGAACCCTAGGTGGAGTTTAGGTTAAATTGGAAATGTGATGATTTTTGCTGAAATTTTCTTGGGCAAATCTGTATATTTGGGGTATTTAGATGTTTACACACACATGCATTGGATTCAATCCAAGAAATACTCCAAAAAGATTCAATTTTTATCATGCCCTAGAAATGTCCAGAAAAACCGGAACTACCGGTCGAGCGGCCGGAACTACCGGGGTCCCGGAAGTTCCGCATGTTTAATGCCGGAACTACCGGATTTCCCGGAAGTTCCGCAGTTTTGCCGCAGGTACTTCCGTTTTTCCTGGAACAGCAGAAATTCATTGCTTTCAATTTCAGACCTACTTTCGCTTATTCCACCTCATACCTTGATTATCCTATTATGTCATTGAAGATGCCGAGGATGAAGAATGTCTCTCACAAGTCTTATGGAGCTCCGGGACAATCCTCCTCGACTCCCGCTCTTTCGACCACCGCAGACTCTGAGAGTGACTCCGATGGCTCCCATGAGAGCGGATCCGAAGCCTCGCATGAGAGCGAGGAGTATGAGGTTTCGGACGAAGAGATGCCTGAAGTAACTGCAGATGAAGAGATAGACCTTTCAAAGATCACAAATGAGGACTATGCCATTCTTCGTCGTCGCAATCAGTACGTCCGCAATCGCGACTCTAGGAATCCCGAGTTTCATTCCAAGTTTCAAGAGAAGGTGTACCGAGAGATGTATGGTCCTGCTCGGAAATTTGCTGCACACAAGTATGTGGATTGGGATCACTTGTCTCAGATTGACAAGTTTAGCGGTGCTTATCAGCTTTTTCAGCAGGCCGAGATCCATCATATTGTTGCGTTCAAGTGCAACTACATGGACAATATCATTCGGCAGTTTTATGCTACCTTGCACATCTCTCCAAACTTCGAGCAATTGTGTTGGATGACTGGAACACAGCTTGTGGAATGCACCAAGCACGAGTTTGAGTTGGCACTTGGGACGGAAACCAGTGCCTATGAGAAGGTGTTCAGCAAGCGTGCTCTTCCCATTGCTGCATACTCGGAGTATTATGACCCGACAGCTGAAAAAGTGCTAGGAACAACCATTGGATTGCTTCCTATTCCCAGCCTTGTCAACAGGATCATCAACCACACCATTCTTCCAAAGAGTGGAAATTATGATGCTATTCGTGGCCATGCCTGGAATGTGATTGACTACATTATGCGCGGCCAGACGTTTGATGTGGTGGATCTTATCATTAGGGGGATTGACGCCAATAAGAATGACAAACAGAAAAGGATCAACTTTGCACCATTCATTATGGCTTTGATCATCCGCAAGATCGGATACCGAGGAGCACTCTGCACTCCACACAAGCCTTACAAGCCTCGCGCAGAGGCTCCTGTTCCTGCTCCTGCTCGTCCTCGTGCACAGCCTCAGCCTCAGCCTCAGGCAGCAGCTGTTCCTCCCCAGGGCGAGGGCGATGTGTCGCTGTCCCAGATTTACTCCGCCATACTCAGGCTTGAGGAGCGCCAGGATGTCTTGATCTCCACTGTGTCTTCCCTTGGTGATCGCGTATCAGCCTTGGAGAGTGCAGTTCATCCGCCTTCTCCAGTTCGCTATGGTCGTCGCACTCGTCGCCGTGGTCCTCCTTCTCCCAGTGCAGCTCAGGACTAGTCCCTCTTTTTTTGGTACTTCGATGCCAAAGGGGGAGAATTTGTAGCAAGGAGAAGTTTAAGTCTTTATCTATCCTTTGGGCTTTGTAATAAAGTATGGTGAAATGAACCATGTAATGCGGTTGTGTGGTTTAAACTCTGTGGATGTTTAGTATTTTAATTTCTGATGCATTGTAATGAACTATGTATTGTCCTTAATGCAATGCTTGTTTACCTGTCTATTGCGTATCGTCTTGTCCTTAATGCAATGCTTGTTTACCTGTCTATTGCGTATCTTTGAATTTTGGTGAATGTGCTGTAATGCTATGATGTAATCATGCCTGATAAAATTCCTAAAATTTGATGCACATGTTTAGGGGGAGCTCTTTCTTATTAGTTTCTAAAATGCAAAAATTTCCCCAAGTTCTAAACTGCTAAAATTTCAAAGACCTTGTGATATACATCTTGCAAACTAGGAGTATATCCAAATCTTAAATTCTTCTCATAAATTGCTCTTGTTGTCATCAATTACCAAAAAGGGGGAGATTGAAAGCATCTAGGCCCCTAAAAATATTAGTTTTGGTAATTAATGAATTTATCTGAATATGGGACTAATGTGTGCATTAAGTGTTTGAAAGGATAAGTTCAAATGGCAAAGAAAGAGGCTCACAAAATATCCCATGAAGATTCAAGATCTCTAGGGTGACAAGGTAAATAGTTTAGGTATCTATTTTATTTTACCGGTCTTGGAGTTAGGTTGGAAGACCGGATTATAGGATAGACGCCGTACTATTAAGAGGGATCATGGTGATGGCTTGATCATGTTCAAATGTGCCCTTTGGATCAATTTAGGATCATGCATGCACTTAGAAATTAAAATTAAATCAAATCTGTGCATTGTCAGAAAATCCGGTAGTTCCGGTGTGTATTGGACGGAACTACCGCAGGTCCGGTAGTACCGGGCGCCCAGGCGGAACGTTTTTTCCAGAGAGCGCCCGGACTCAGACTTAGTCTCTCGGAAAACGGAAGTACCGCGGGTTGACCTGCGGAACTACCGGATGGCCGGTAGTACCGGGCACCCGAGCGGAACTTTATTTCCAGAGAGCGCCCGGACTCAGACTTAGTCTCTCGGAAAACGGAAGTACCGCGGGTTGACCTGCGGAACTACCGGATGGCCGGTAGTACCGGGCACCCGAGCGGAACTTTATTTCCAGAGAGCGCCCGGACTTTAACTTAGCCTCTCGGAAAACGGAAGTACCGCGGTTTTACCTGCGGAACTACCGCATGTGTGGAAGTTCCGGATACTTGTGCGGAACGTTTTTTCCAGAGAGCGCCGAGAATAAGACTTAGACTCGTTGAGATCGGAAGTACCGGGTCTTGGAGCGGAACTTCCGGACGTCCGGAAGTACCGCGATTTCAACGGCGGTAGTACCGCACTCATTGACCAACGGTTACTTCTGACTCTCTGACATAGCCGTTCTGACCGGTCAGCTAGAGTCCGGAAGTACCGCGGTTTTGCCTGCGGTAGTTCCGGATTTCCTGAATTTTCAGGATTGTTTATTGTAACGGCTATTTGAGGTTGGTGAGGGTATAAATACACCCCCACCAGAACTTGGACGTGTTGTTGAACCTCCATTGAATACATTTGAGCCTAGTGCAACCTCTCACACCTCATTCACTCACTTGTGCATTCATTTGAGGTAGTTGACCCAAAATTCAAGTGCATTGCATTCTAGTTGATCCATTGAGCACTTGAGTGAGATCAAGCCGCAGTGGTCTATTCTCTTGGTGCTTGCCGGCACCTAGACGGCTTGGCGGAGTTTCGGTGATCTTCTCAAGAAGATTGTGAGAAGGCCCGGAAGATTGTGAAGGCTCGGAGCTCGCCTACCCGGAGAGGGAAAGGGCTACCAAAAGTGATCGAGGTGTTTAGGCTTATTCGTGGAGCCGGTCCGATTCGTTCGGGCTTACCTCAACGTGGACTAGGGGAGACCGGCAAGTCTCCGATCACCACGGTAAAAAGTAATCGTGTCAATTGTGATTTGCTCTCTTGTGATCTTTTTCCTTTCAAGCAACGCTCTTCATTCATATTACTTGATTGCTTGCTTAGTTAGAGTAGCAATTGTTGTGCTCTACCATTCGTTATTGCTCTTAGTCGATTACTTGTGCTAGTGGTTGTTTGAACCTCTCTAGGTTGATTAGGGGTGTTAGTGTTATCTTGCTCTATCCATCCATCAAGTTTAAAATTGCTAATTAGAATTAGACGAAAATTTTAAAACCTCCTATTCACCCCCCCTCTAGTCGGCCTCCTCGATCTTACAGCGTGGGGGAGGAGGGGGATGCGCGGGGGAGGCGGAGGGGCGGAGGGGGCGGAGGAAGCGCGGGGGAGGAGGGGAGGCGCGGGGGAGGAGGGGGAGGCGCGGGGGAGGCGGAGGGAGCGGAGGAAGCGCGGGGGAGGAGGGGAGGCGCGGGGGAGGAGGGGGTTGGCGCGGGGGAGGCGGAGGGAGCGGAGGAAGCGCGGCGGCGAAATCCAAGAGAAGGGTGGGGAGGGCGGTTCGGGAGGAGGGAGGGTGGGGAGGGGTACTGCAGATACATTGAAGGATGACCGTCGGATATGGTTGAGTAAGGAGAGAGAATGGAGAAGAGTTAATCTGGTGCGCATGTTTTTAAGATGGTGTATTTCTGGGTGCATATTGTGGTGTGGACGTAGTTAAGGTTATGATTGTGGAGCAGGTAATTGTTGGGTGGATGTAGGATAATTTTAACTGGTGGATTATTAGTTTAAATTATTAGTTTTGACTAAAATTAACTTATAGATTTTATCTTACTAGTAGTGTGCCCGTGCTAACGCTACGGTAAAATACAAAACAAGATAAAATTTGTAAAAAATAAAACGAACAATCAGTACTGAAGATTGGGCTATGCATTTAAATTGCAGTGTGTAGTAATATTTGCAAAAAAAATATTACAGTATTTTGTTCAACGGAAGGAATTATACGAAGAATGATTCAGTAATTTAAAGATACAAACCTCTTCACATTCAATGTTGCCAGTGCCTCTCTGGTCAAAGTCTAAATGCAACTGCAAGAAGGAATTTCTTTAGATGTCAATCAGAGAGGCGGCATATGAACAGAACAAAAAAGAGATTATAAGCAAGGTATTTTGTGAATAAGCCCATCTTTAAATATGGAATGGCTAATCTTGAACAATTCATACAGGGCATCATAGGCTACCTCAGTCATATGTGGGTTAAAACCATAGGATTATACAGCAAACACAAGTACAAGTCACGTAGGCTACTTCAGTCATATGTGGATTGCCATCACTAATTAAAAGGCACAGCTGGAGTATAACCTTGATTGAACCAATCATGTGCCCTTATTCCATCCATATCTAAGCGAGCAATTGGGTAAGGATCCAAGATGTTTCGTAGTATATCCTGGGCACATGGCAAAAGCCATTTAGGAATATGAGCACCCCTTCAGAATCTACTAATAATATCAGTGTGAGATATGGCTGCAGCAAATAGCTAAATTTTGCTAACGTAAGACTTGATTCCTTGCCCTATACCTTCTGATAAAGGACAATCATATTTTGGTCATCAAATGGAAGATTGCTTGTAAGAATTACATATAGGATAACACCGCAAGACCATATGTTGAACATGGACCCATCATAACCTCTGTTGAGAAGGACCTACATATATCACTGTTAGAAATTCCATCCTCCATATGCAGTAAGTACAAGAACCATGAAGCAATAGTAGGTTCAGAGCCAGGGAAAAGAATGTTTAGTCCTTACCTTAGGGGCTATGTAGTTAGGGCTGCCACATGTCAAATTCTATTATAGATGACACGCTTTGTTACATACTTTCTATTATGTCAAATTCCTATTTGTGTCTTCCCATTTAGGATTGCATATTCCCATATTAGGTCAAAGAAAACCTCATGCATTTCTTGACTTGTAGGTTCCAATATCAGACTGGAGTTCAATTTATCGCTTTTTCATGTGAACCAATCCATCACCAGTTTCATCCTGCTTTTCATTCAAGGGGTACTAAAACTACCATCCATGTGTAATTCTGCACAATCTTTTATGTACTTCAGCAAGGAAGTTACTCCAATTTCCATTACTTAGACTTTTGCTATGCTACAGTATGATACATGATTACTGAACAGTGAACACATCCTTGCATGTTAGTGTGGTGGCTCAGCAATAGTAATGATGAGTTCACAATTAGGATGGCACAAGGGGAAAAAGATAACAAAAGGAGAAATACTTGTGATTCTAAGCCTTAATGTTTGAAGTTGTATTTGACATTAGGGTGGGAACTCAATTTTCTGCATAACAATTGCACGCAGAAACATCTAGATGAGTCCTACAGACATGTAAACACTGTATAAATCAAGCTTTAGGATAGAGGGAAGAAAAGAATTAATGAAGTTACAGTTCGCTAACACAAAACATAATAAAAAAAATCATTCTTTCTACATTACTTTAGGTGATAGTAGATCCATTTCTTTCATATATTAATGCAAGAATTTATGAGATGCACCAGGCAGCAACTCTATGTTGTTATAAATCATCAGTTTAGCTATAACTAAAGCATCCATAACGATCATAGGATCAACTAAATATGTGATTCCAGACTTATATATAATAACAAAATTGAATTGAGGAATCGTTATGCTTCATACAGTTAAAAATCACTTGGATTCTATAGTCCCTTGCAAATATCTTGAGTCTCGACATATATAGCAAACATTCAACCTTTTCTTCTCCTTCTTGGTTTAGTCACGAAGATATGACGTTACTATATCATACGCAGAATTACATTGCCTCTATATAACAAAACGAAAACAACAGTCACTCCATTGCAGGAACAAGTAATTAGACCGTTGAAGAACAAGTGGAGTTATAACTGAATCGGACATCCAGATAGAAGAGTTCAAATACACTACAACAAGATCATACAAATAGAAGGAATTTATCTATAAACATTCTAAATGTAGATACATATTAGCTTCTCCATATTCACCGCATTCTGTATAATTCTTTACGGCTTTTCATTTTGTTGTAGAACCAACCATTTGAAAAAGAAAAATAAGCTCAATGCATATAAGCTCTTTTGAAAAATGTAACATACGAAGTTTACACTCAATTAGAAGAGTGTTGACAAATTGGATGTATATAACTTTGTTGGATGCATGTATATTACTACCCTCCAGGCCTCTAGTATTCAAGGTAGAACAGTATAGTTAGGAATATTTAAAACAAAATACTTAGTAGATAAAGGCATATTCCCTGAATAATCAAGTGAAAGGAAGTCACAGTTCTTAGTTGCTTACGACTGTACAGAACATACATCAACTACGAACTGTATTTGATTACTATGGTTACTATACAGACAATATGGTTACTCCACAGACATATCTTCTGCTGCAAGATTATAGGAGCATTCCGTGTCATCAAAAATACAATGTTATAGAAGAAACTTACAGTTGTTCCTATCAGTGATGACCCCCCAAAAAGATCTCTGAAGCACATAACCAAAACAGGTGGCAGTCGGCTCAATGAGTACTCCACCGAGCACAAATCCATACTCAGCTACTTGGCACAGCTATGACAAATAGGACAGCTGCAATGAGGCACACTCATGTCCACGTCTGCTTGTTGTATCTAAAAACATGTCCTGTAAATTTTGATAACCCAACGATCAGACAACAACCATTTAGATAAAGAGCTATTGGGTAGTAAAAATATGCTAAATAAATTCTTCAAACCACAAAAAGAGGCAAAGATGTACAACACATACTGAAGGGCTAACACATTGAACTATGCTCAATTGTTGGATTAAAAATAAAACACAGGAAATGGACAACATCCTATCTTTGCTAATCGGTAGAACACTATTTTTTTAATCTCACCATGATCAAAGGCAAGTGTTTTTAGTAACCCACTCTAACAGCTAGCTACATTAGTACCTCACTCTCATCGACCAAGGGATCTGGTTGTTGATAGTTATTCTGTTTATATTTTTTTGGATTCTCTTGTGTGCCATGTTACCTTCCACTACTCTATACCTTAGTAAGGTATAAAAATAATACACATAAAACACATCAAGTCAATAATACTGCTCAAGGGAGTGGGAAGGGTACTGTGCAAGCATTGCCTATGCGGGACTAATTAGCGGTTTGTAGTTCCAATAAGGCAAAAAGGGTGATGGGAAGAAAGACTTTGCTAAACTACATATGAACGAACTATCCAATAAGAACTAAGCAGGGATACTGACATGTCCAAATCTAATAATTGCAGCACACACATATATGTCAAAGAACAGATCATTAGTGTTACAATAACACAATGCTATCTTACCTTACAACAGGAGCGCTGTAGGAACACACGCATCAAATGGCTATTAAAAAGACAGGAGCATAGCATCAACACTTGCTGTTTGCTATCTGCATATGGCGAAGCCGAGCTGGAGCAGGAGGAACCCTATCTCCCGCCCCTGCACTATGGGCTACCAAAGCCATCGCCCAACGCCGCCTCACCCTTCAGCAGCAGCCGCCGCCACTTATTCTCCCCCCTCTTCGACAAAGGCTGCGGCGCGGCGGCGCTCGTGGTGCTCGTGGTGCTCGCGGTCGCCATCTCCGGCCGAGGAGGCCTCGCCCGGCCCAGAGGCTTCCGCGCCGTCGCCATCGCTCTCGACGTTGGCGCGCGCCGCCGGCGGGCAGCGGATGCGGCGGTGGATGAGAGCGAACCCCAGGCCCCGCGGCGGCACAGCGGAGAGGCGGATGGACGCGGCCCCGCCTCCGGCCGTGGCTCTCCGGGGGAGGGGCGAAGAAGTGACCGGGAGGGGGACGCGATGGTAAGCGAGGCGAGGGTTTCGGCGGCGGCGGAGGCCATCGGAGGGGGAGAGGGAGGGGAGGCAACTCTAATGGATCCCAGGCTAGCAGATAATACCCAACTGACAAACCAACAGATACATCCCATAACATCAGAAAACACGAGTAATCTCATGATTCCTTAGTCCCATGTAGAAAAGAAAAATCTGTCTTGTACCACAATAACCAAGATATCCCCATTTCCTACATGTTACTGCTAGATCGATCATTAATTGAATTATCACTAACCGTTTCTCAAGCAAAGAAAAACTGAAATTAATCCCAGAAGGGCACAAGAAGCTCTAGATTTTCAAATCTCACATGCTATCGCACCCAATCCAACACCGAACCAATCCATGGAACTAATGAAGCACACTCCATATAAACTTAAAACAACATGAACATGGGGGCAGAGATGCACAGGGAGGGAGGGGGGACTCACCGGATCCGGCGGCGGGGGTGCGGCGCGGCGAGGCCATGCGTGGATCTCAGACTCGGAGGAGGAAATGCAGTCGGAGAAGGAGACGGAGATGGGGGAGCGGCGGCGCGGTGGAGGATGGGGGGAGCGGAGGGAGGAGGGAGGGGAGGAGGCGAGGGCGGGGTGGCGGAGGAGAGAGGCGCGGAGAACGTGGGGTGGGGAGGAGGAGGCGGGGGAGGACGGGGGGAGCGGAGGGAGTGGAGGCGCAGGGGAGAGGTGGAGATGGGGGAGCGGCGGCGCGGTGGAGGACGGGGGGAGCGGAGGGAGTGGCGGAGGAGGAGGCAGCAGCGGCGCGGGATGGGGAGGAGGAGGCGAGGGCGGCGCGGCGGCGGAGGAGGGAGGGGAGGAGGCGAGGGTGGCGCGGCGGCGGAGGAGGAAGGGGAGGAGCCATGGAGGAAGGGGAGGAGCGCCCGATCCGGCGGGATCCATCCGAGAGCGCGGAGACGAGGCGAGCACGAAGGCGGCGATCTGGGTGGGAGGCTAGGGTTTGGGGCGGAGCGCAGGGGGAGGGGAGGGGAGAGGAGGGGCCTCGAGGCGTGGTGGCCTCGGCCGAGCGGGTGGCGGCGGCGGGCTGGGTGGAGGAGGAAGAGGGGCGGCCGCGGCGCGAGGAAGGGCAGGGCGCGGAGGCAGTGCGACATTGCGCCGGCCTAGGTGACCATTTGTGTGCGGCGAGGGGAAGAGCGGAGAGGGGGAGGAGGCGTGTAGTGTTGCAGGCGGGTCCGATTGCGCGTGGTGGTCCGTTTGGGATCGCGAATCGCTCGGGGGAGGTGGGCGTTCCCTTTGAATTTGGATTTGGATCGTCGGATATGAGTGGGTAAGGAGAGAGAAAGGTGGGAATTAATCCTTGATCGTTGATTTCACTGGTTGATTTTCCTGGGGACACGAATTGATGTGGACGCAGAAAAACTCATGACTGCTGGGGGCACAATTTAGGGTGGACGTAGAAAAGAACTGAACTGGTGGATTATATATAATATATATATATATATAATATAATATATAATAGGGGTATATATAGAGATATAGAGATAGAGAAAAATACTCTATTTAAAAGTTAGATAATATAATAAAATGTAAAAAAACCGTTTTAGAAGTCCGAACAGGCCCATCCCCCCTCTCCGCCTCTTCCGCCCATTTCAAACGAAAACCGCACAACGCCTCTCCCCTCCCCTCCCCTCCCATTCCTCAGCAATGGCGTCGGGCTTCTCTCGAGCCCACGTCGACCAGGTAAACCCTAACCCTAACTATTTCCCCCTTTCCCTATCTCCAAATCCTAACCCTCTCCTCGATCTGCCCCTCCGCAGTTCTTCCCTGCCAAGAAGCGGAGGCCCTCGTCGCGCAAGGACGAGCCGCCGTCAGAGGCGCAGCATGGCAGCCCTGGAGGAGCGAAGGGGTCTCTGGCGGGGTACCTTGTCCGGTCCCCTTCTGCCACGGCGGCGGTCGCGTCGGCGGACCCCGCGGGCTCGCCGAGGGGTGGGGATGCGGGCGCCAGGAGGAGCCTGTCGGCGGATATGGATGTCGATGTCGCCTATTCCGCGGCGGCGGCGGCGGCGGGTGATGGGGGCGACTTGGAGCTGAAGAGATTCACGATGGAGTTCTTGTCCCATTACTGCAGGTGAGCGATTCATGTGTGAGTCCGGCGGGGGTTTCTTATTTTGGTGCCAAGAACCGGTCTTGCGCGAAGTTCAGGTTGTAATCTTGTTGTTGCAGTGCTATCCCGTCTGTGATGGATGATGCTGGCAAGGGCGAACCGGACAAAAAGCAGAAGAGGAGCGCGAGCAAGTCGTTCTTGGTTCCTTGCGGCAATGGATCTGTCAAGAAGCAGTGCGTTGCTCATTGTGGTGGCTTGGAAGCTCTAAAGGTTGAGGTAAGATACAAGATAAATCGAATCTGGTCAATATCGTATGAAGGTGATGCAGGAGCCGCAACTTACAGTTTGATGCTTTGCAGGAATTAGGCGATAACGTGCCCTTCAAGAAGCAATGTGTCACTGACTACGGTGGCTCAGAGACTCTGGAGGTTTGATCGATCTAAAAATTATCAAATCTAGAAGCTGTTTTGGAAATTCTTATTTTGAGCTGGTTTTAGAAATTCTCAAAGTGTTCCTTTCAGCAGGAACTAGGTGAGGGGGCAAATGTGAGCAGTGAGGGGTTTTTGGCCTTGCAAAGACGTAGCTTTACCCCAAATACTGCACAGAAAAAAGTTGGGTTTTCTAGAGCATCTGGGGAGACCCCAAAGTCTGCATCCTCCCTGATTTCACCGGGGGAGGAGTTCTGGAATGCAGCAATTGAATTTGCTGACGGCATCTCTGCTCTGGCTGATAAGGGCCCTCGTAGGTCTGAATGTGATGCAGCAGAAGACAAGTCATCTTGTGCAGTTGCACTGTGCTCTAAGACTCTTCCTAGATCAGGAAACGGGCACTTTGACTGTGAAAATACAGTAGGCAGCAATGATACAAAGCAAATGGACAAATTTTCAAATAAAGTAGAATCAGTGGCAGCAAATAGTCAGCATAAAAACAGCTCTCCATTGCCTGTGAAGCATTTGGATTTCTTTCATGTGGATGAAATTCAAGTTTCAGCCTTGAAAGATAAAGAAAAAGGCAGCACTATTCCTGGGAGTGTGCATGTGGACCAGGGTCAATTGAAGGACGGTAGCTTCCATAGAAGGGAAAATCTCATTCACTCTGTTGATGATATCAAGAAAAATACTTTAGACCTGCACGCGGATTCTTCAGCCATGATTCCTGGTGAGGAGTTGTTAAAGTCAACAGCTGCAGGGAAGGGTCATTCGACTGGAGTGTGCGACACAGGTTCTCGTATGATTAAGAGAGATCTCAATCAACTGACCCATGGTGAGGATAAATTGTTTGCTGCGTACTCAAATTGTGGAAAGCCTAACAAAGATTCCAAGAGTAAATTTGCTTCTCAAGAAGTGGAAGCTAGCACTCCTAGTTCTCTTCCTCCGAAGGACCACTCAAAGCTCTCAAGTTGGCTCCCTCCTGAGCTTTGTGCTGTATACATGAAAAAAGGCATTTCGGAGCTGTATCCTTGGCAGGTTAACCATTTTTTTCTCCAGTCTAATGTCACATACATTCACTAACCAGCAGTCCAACAAAAAATTGCTACCCTGTCAAGCATTATTGTGTAGGATAACCAATTGTGTCTGCTACTCTGCTCCTAAACAGTAAAAATGTGTAACTATATGCTGCAAATTCAATTATGTTAATAACTTCGTTATTTTCACCAGAATGAAGTAGTAATACATCTTAAGGAACTTTGTGTCATAAGTGCTTCTCATGTCACATGCAAACTACATGTTTCCTAAATGTTCTGTGTATTGAGTGGTGTGCATGCCAAAACCTACTTCTCTATTTTATGTCAAGGGATTCACATTGAAAACCTAGGTCTCTATCTTATCCTATTGCCACCACCACATATGTTGTACTTTACAATGTGCTTCTCTTTGTTTTATCTTGTACGTAGTATGTATCTGTCATAGTTGTTCATGTTTTTTTTTTGTGTTTGTGCACTCTCATAACTGTCGTTATCTATATTTCAGTGAGTTGATATATTATTTGACTGTCTTAGCTTATGCCAAAGCCAAGTGTTGCCACTGATGGGCAGCAAATGATGTAAACTAAACTAGTGTCTTCTATTTGTTCAACGAAGTATTGTTCTTCTCCATCTTTTTCTTGTGAATGCGATGTATAGCGGACCGTCATAAGTGATTAAGGATGTGGCCTTAAATGAAAATGATGATAATGATATCCTTATATAGAGGCTCTAGAACCTAAAAGATAGAACTGTTTAAAAGGAAATATAAAAGACAGCAAGTAAAGGAAAGATCTAATAAGCAAACTAATTATCCTAATCCCTAAATTAATGCTGCTTCCATATGCACCGATTTGCTGCTGTTGTGCCCGGGCCCACTAGCACATGACACCCTTGCTCAACGATTATCAGTTGCAAGTTCTTTTCCCTTTATACTTTCTTGATTGTATTGCTTATCCATTGACTTCCCCATGTCTATTGCAGGTGGAGTGTTTACTTGTGGAAGGTGTCTTGGAGAACCGCAATCTTGTATATTGTGCATCTACGAGGTACTTGGAAGGTTTTACATGTTTTTTTTTTCTGTTGATAATCTCAGTATGCAATGCTTCAACCCTACTTTTTGGTTACCCTAAAACTATTATATATAATTTTACGAGGTACTTGGATGTTTCTTTCTATTACTCTAAAACTATTCTATATAATTTTTTAAATCTACCGGTGCGTATTCTGCTGTTCTTATATCGCAGCGCTGGTAAAAGTTTTGTTGCTGAAGTCCTGATGTTGAGACGGATATTTTCTGGTGGAAAGATGGCAGTTCTGGTTCTTCCCTATGTTTCAATATGTGCTGAAAAGGTACATATTTGTGCTGAGCTTGGTGTTGTTTTGAAATTTTCAATTACTTGTGTATTGGGCTGTATGACTATTGATTTTTTACAGGCTGAACACCTTGAGCAACTTCTTGAGCCAATGGGTAGGCATGTCCGTAGCTTCTACGGAAATCAGGGGGGAGGGTCACTTCCTAAAGATACATCAGTTGCTGTGTGTACCATAGAGAAGGCAAATTCTTTAGTAAACAAGTTGTTAGAGGATGGCCGCCTTTCTGAACTTGGTATTATTGTAATAGATGAGCTTCATATGGTAAGTTCATCTAAAACCAATGTGCTTATCGAAATCTGTCTCTTTTGTTTCACTTTTTAGTTCTTTACTTATGTTTACTTAGATGACAAGACCCTGCTTAGTATTTCTGGGATTTAAATTATATATTTTAACTAATGTACGAGTACAACTGTTATGCTTAAGTTATTGTAAGCTAGCACCATTAAGAATAAGGATGTTATCATACCTAAGTAAATCAAAGGTGAGAGAAGGTCTGGATCTTGCTCTATAGTTTTTCTTTAGCTGTAGTAGTGTCAGGCATACATTTTTGTACTACAAGCAAAACTTGTAGTTGATCAACATGACCAGTAACACTTTCGTGCTGATCATTGACAAACACACACAAGTCATATAAATAAGAAAGTCAAACATAATGTAATAATACCTTGATCTTGGAGAAATTGGTCTTATCATTCTGAAAAAAAAACTGATCTTAATTATAACAGTTAGCTATTGTTTTACGTCCTGCATATTACAGGGTTTTGAAAAATAGTTGTACCAATATCTAACATGGCATTTTTAGAGGCCTTGCTAATATAATGTATCTGCCATCTGGTGCTTGACTAATATTTCTTATGTGTCACTGGGAAAACTTGTTCAAAATGAATTTCTCTTCAGATTTACAATATTTGAACTATTTGGTCAATGCTGTTGATTATGGACCACTATACTATTGCTGTGCTATGCTTCGGAATATACTCAAGAGAATATGTATTTATTCTAGTAAAACATTATTGTATGTCTCTAAAGAAGAGATTACAAATAATTAATATATCCTACATTCCAACAATATAGCAAAATAGAAGTGCCTTTAAGAAGCCATTATAATGCCAACCGCATGCTATGTCTATGCGTCCCAACCCGTATCTGTTTAACTTTCCACTTGTCATCTGAAGTAGTTCTTTCCTCCTTTCCCTTTGACTTCCTCTGTTGATGAACATGTAATAATTTACACACGTGAAGTTCCTCTAATATACAACTGTTGTATAGGTTGGTGACCAACACAGAGGGTACCTTTTGGAGCTGATGCTGACAAAGCTTCGGTATGCAGCTGGTGAAGGGAATTCAGAGTCATCTAGTGGAGAAACCTCTGGTTCTAGCAGTGGGAAGACAGATGCAACTCATGGATTGCAGATTATTGGTATGAGTGCTACTATGCCCAACGTTGCAGCTGTAGCTGATTGGCTTCAAGTAAGAAATCTATTGTTTTCGTTCGCATTGTTATCTACCTTTTAGGCAATGTTGTTATCTACCCTAGAACATCCATTGCATGCATAGCAATAATCCAGAAGAAGTACTTAACGATCTGAGTTTATTCACCATATGACTAGAGGAAAATTGCTCGTATTATTGAGCTCAAAATTCTGATGAGATAAGTAGATAACAAGTTCTGGCAAGGCAATCAGTATCATGCATATTACGGTTAAGTGGTTAATTTGAGCACCAAACGTTGAAGTTTCAACTGTACATTCTTTCATGGATTGCTTTCTTTGTTAACGATAATGCCACTAAACTTTTGACTGTCTAGCTTGACATGAAATATATTTATATCTAATGATAGGGCAGTGTCTTAGGCTCTCCTTAGAGGTTTCTTGTAGTGTACCCATAAAGTATGCTGGTGTTGTGGGGTAACTACCGTTAGAAGTGGCCAAATGGCATGACTTGTAGGGGATTAGGGTATTGGAAGGGGGATATAGACTATAGACTGAGATGAGAGAACTTTAGACAAGAGAAAGATTTGTTCATTATTATAGCTTGATTAAAGAAGACATTGTTATCTGTTTTGGGCGTGGGTCTTGTGGGTAGCTGCCGCATGGTAAGGCAGCAGCAACATTGGCAGCAAGGAGGGATCAGTAGCCTTGCCGTTCCAGTTTAATCAGTTTGGTTATTATCATGGTTGTCACGGTGTTCCGGCAAGTCGTGGCGAGACCAGGGCACCTGGACGTCTAGTCAACTAGGCGCTCGCCATGGCGACAGTTAGACAAAAGTAATAAATACAAATAATACCTTATATAACCTAAAATTAAATAACCATCCAACATAATAGCACAAATTATCTAAATAACAAGGTCTATAAAAGCATTAACATGATTTATTTCTGTTATTTGTATGTACTATAGGATGTTAATTGCAAATGCACATGTACACAACTACATATGGCTCTCAGCCGAAGCCACTCTCTTCCTTATCTCTTCTCTCTCTCTCTTACTTTCCCCTCTCTTTTTCTTGCTCTGCTCGGCCGACAGCCTCCTGTCGCTCTCTCTTACTTTCCCCCCTCTCTTTTTCTTGCTCTGCTCCGGCCATCGCTCCCTTCTCTCTTTGCCTTCCGGCTCCTGAACCCGCCTCTTCCCGTTCCACCCTTTCGCCGCCTCCTCTCCCGCCGCCTTGGGCTCGATACGCTGCTGCCGTCGGCTGTTGCCTCTGGCCGGCTCCGCCTCTCCTCCGGCCATCGCCTCGACCCGCCGCTCCTGTTGGCCACCTTGGCCGCCTCCACACCCCCGCCTCACTTGCGCGCGCGGCCGTCACAACAACCTTGGCGTCGCCCAGCACCGTCTAACTTCTCACGGGATGGGCGATCGTCCACAACGTCCCGCTCTGGCCACCAGGACGCCTTGGCGTCACCTAGGCGACGCCTTGATAACCATGGTTATTATAATCTCATCCATTAGTGCATCTGTTTGTTAGCGCGTTATCAAAGTTGTTGCATTTAGTTATCAGGTAGCCTTATCTTGTTAGGGGCTGGTTAAATACCAAGCCATGCATCCTATTGTGGCAAGAAAAGGAAAAACAAAGATTCCGTAGTCTCCCTCTCCTTCAACCAGCCCTCAGAGGTCAGAGCCTCGGTGGATGGCATGGCAGAAGAGATCCTGGCCAGCCGATGAGGGGTGAGTGATCTACCCTTGGTCCTTGGACCCTTGCTCAACCTGACCTATAACACTATCCCTTTTAGAGGGATGACTTAATTTGACCCTTAAGAAATTAGCTCAAACTTAAATAAACTTATCTGTAATACATTGAGTAAACAATGCTATCTAACAAGGAAAAGATTTCTCTTATCTCTATTTTTATGGGAATTCTTAACTCTAATTTCCAACTAATACTGAGCTGGTGGGTCCCGCACAAACAGTACAGGGCATGAACAGCTCTGCACAGTACCACTGCACATCAGCTGGAGAAACTCAGGCAGCACAAGGTTGTGGAGGAACAACTTCACTGTGCTGCTACAAAATAGATTGTGAGCTCTGATACCAAACTGATGCAACACAAGTGTTGGAGGAACCTCTCCAACATGCTAGTGGGTAGAGAGCACAAATTGTTGAAGGAACAGCTTCAACGTGCTGGTAGATACCGCCTGTGGGCAGTCTGAATCCATGAACACCAAGATCTTGTATAAGAACAACATGTTCTATTAAAGGGTAGTGGCTACATGAGCAAAGTTCCAAAACTAGAGGGTTTTGCCCTTTTTATATGTTTCAAAGCCTTATACAACTCACATACAACCATGATGACAATTCCTAGCCAACTAGAAGACAACTCATCTATTACTCAATACAACTCACACGTTATTCATTTGCACCTAATGAACAACTCAAAAGCACAGCTAGTAGACAAGTAGTTGTAAAGATCTTTGTTATGTATTCTTGAACCAAGTAGTAGTGATGGCAAAAGTCTGAATTCACTTTTAGTTCTTAAGGAGCTTAAACTTTTATGGTAGCAAAATCAAGATTGGTAGTAGCAAATTCCAAATTGGCTTTTAGTTTGTAATCTCTAGAATCCAGCCAAGTGCATATCTTGAAGTCCCTCATCAGAAACGCTGCATGCAATGATTTGAATCACCCTGGTATTGAAGGCATTGGTCTTTAATCCAAGCTACAAATGACTGCTGCAACCAATCCGATTTGGACACTGCAAGCACGTACTCGTGGGCTGGAGAACTTGCTTCTCCTAGTTACACTGACTTGTTTTATTTGCCATTTAAGTAATTAACTAAAAATCGTCCAGAGCCTACTGTGTGATGGTCTATTAGCTTGCAACAATTGTTCACCAAACTTGTGTAACAACCAAACCATGAATATTGTTAAGGAGTGACATGAATCTCTGCTAAAGCCTACAAGCTGATCCAGTCATCAACTTGAATCTAGCTTGCTGCACAATGGAAAATGGTCACTGTTAGTTATAGTCTTATTGACATTTAGCTGGTTCATTTGGTTATTCACCGTAATTTATTTTCCAACATGTACAACCTAATTTGTGAGGATTTATACAAGGATTGTTGGTTATTGACTTGATTCTGTATTATTACCAGTAATGCGCCAACAGATGGCATTTATGTTATCTTGTTACTTCATTTTCTTGTTTAGTGAATGTGCCAATTCTTGATCTGGTTGGGCCATATGAAAGGATGAGTGTCTCTCATCTTTCCTGTACAAAGTGTCAAAGTGGTATTGTACTTCATTGCAAATTTAATTTCGATAATTGATGTTTATCTGATGGAATACTAGGCTGCACTTTACCAAACTGACTTTCGACCCGTCCCACTGGAGGAATTTATCAAAGTGGGTAATCAAATATTTGATAAAGACATGAATGTTGTTCGTGTCCTTCCAAAAGTAGCTGACCTTGGTGGTAAGGATCCAGACCATATTGTTGAGTTGTGTAATGAGGTAAATTCAATATGTGCTCTGCACTATCCAGTTATTATCTATTTCTTACTGTATATCTAAGGTAAATGCATAATCTACTTGTTTTGTCCTGCAGGTTGTTCTGCAGGGCCATTCTGTTCTTTTGTTTTGCTCCAGCCGAAAAGGCTGTGAATCTACTGCAAGACATGTTGCCAAGTTCTTGAAAGTAGCTTCTGTTGGCTCAAGTGAAGCTGGCTTAGAGTTATCAGATGTTGCATCTGCGGTTGAAGCCTTGAAGAGGTGCCCTTCTGGGTTAGATCCTGTATTGGAAGAAACCCTTCCCTTTGGAGTTGCATATCATCATGCTGGTCTCACGGTACTGTAATTTTACTTGTCATTTTATGTTCATCATATAAAACTATATAATTTATGCATAACCATTTAGCTTGACATCATGCTGGTCTCACGGTACTGATTACTGAATGACATTTTTTTTACTACTTCGTGTTGAATGCTGTTTGAGTATGTTAATAATTGTTAAAATTATACCATTTTGATTTCATGACAACTTTTGTCTTTCAGTTGGTGACATGATTCAATACAATTCCAGATTTTTCAATGGTTGTTTTTACAACTACTTTCTCTGCTGTTGATGAGAATAAACTGCCAGTTCATTGAGCTCATAATCAATGGCCCGTTCTGTTTGATTCAATGACTGTTAGAACTTGCTCTTTTGGCAGGTTGAGGAGAGAGACATTGTGGAAACATGCTACCGTAAAGGTCTTGTCCGAGTTTTGACTGCCACTTCAACTTTAGCTGCTGGAGTAAACTTGCCTGCTAGACGAGTTATATTCAGGCAACCTAAGATAGGGCGTGATTTCATTGATGGGACTCGCTATAGACAGATGGCTGGTCGTGCTGGTCGAACTGGAATAGACACAAAAGGAGAGAGTGTAAGCTATAAAACCTACATTGACATTTGATGTTTTTCATGATTTCACCAGTGTTGTTTTTAATTATTGATTTATGTATTGGAAATATTTCTTCTTTTTGATCTGTGGCCATGGAGTAACAAGGTTTGTCTAATACTTTGACAATTGAAATACAGATACTTGTATGTAGGCCTGAAGAGGCCAAGAGGATTACTGGTATTATTAGAAGTAATTGCCCTCCTTTGGAGTCCTGCCTCTCAGAAGATAAAAATGGAATGACTCATGCAATCATGGAGGTTGTTGCTGGTGGGATTGTGCAAACTGCAAATGATATCCATCGATATGTGAGGTGTACACTGCTTAACTCTACCAAACCTTTTGATGATGTTGTGAAGTCTGCCCAAGACTCCCTTCGTTGGTTATGCCATAAAAGGTTTCTTGAGTGGAACAATGACACTAAAATATATTCCACTACTCCACTTGGGCGAGCAGCTTTTGGCAGTTCACTTAACCCTGAGGAGTCACTGGTAGGTTACTTTGTATTGTTTTATTTTTGTTTATTTTTTTTATTTAATCTTACTGTTCGCTATTTCTCACTATAGGTTGTGCTTGATGATCTTTCAAGGGCAAGAGAAGGTTTTGTTCTGGCATCTGATTTGCATTTAGTCTACCTGGTAACCCCTATAAATGTAGATGTTGAGCCTGATTGGGAATTGTATTATGAGAGGTTCATGCAACTTTCTTCTCTTGAGCAGGTACAGATGTCTTCTGTAGCATTTGGAAAATTTCTTATCTAACCATTAGGTCTCGTTTAGAACGTAGAAATGTCACAGAAAATTTTGTGGGAATTTCGCAGGAAACAGTTCAATTCCCCCAGCTGGGAAAAAATGTTGCATTCCAAATGGGGCCTTAGTTTGTGCATGTAGAGTATTTTCAAATTCTATTTGTGTTCATTGGACAAATGCGAACACAGCTTTCTTTTTTATGCTAAACTGATTGTGAACCAAAAATGAATTCAAGAAACGATCATTCAAAGTAGAAACATGGAAATCAACTAAGCTCCACATAGATGGGACAAGAGTAATGGGATGCTCTGTAGCACGGGCACGTGTCAAAAGCGCCGTATCCGTGTCCGACACGTGTTGGACACGGATACGACACGGACATGTCTCGGACACGTGTCAGCGACGTATCGGCCGATTTTGGAATTAATTTTAATTATTAAAATTCTCGACACGTGTCGGACACAGTAAACATACGAGTCGGACACGACCTGGACATAGCCGGCCCAGGACACGGCCGGCCCATCCCTAACCCTATAACCATAAGCGCCGATTCCTGAGCGCATCATTCCCATCGCTCGTTCGCGCTTCTCCACATTGGCCGCATCTCGCCGCCGCCCGCTCCCGTCGGCTCCCGCACCTCGCCGTCGCCCGTTGGCTCCCGCATCTCGCCGCCGCCTCCATCTCCTCACTCACATCTCCTCTGCCCGCCGGCTCCCGCATCTCGTCGCCGCCGACATCTCTCGCATCTCGCCGCCGACTATATCTCCCGTGCGTCGCCGGCTCCCGCATATCCTCCCGTGTAGTCTTGCCGATTTGATCATGTTACTTTTTCCCAAGTTAATGAATCGAGTTCTTATTTCTAGAAATGGTATTCACATCAACAATTGTCGCCAGGATTAACAAAACAATTCATGAGGTACATATTCCAAGTATACACTTTGCAAATTACAAGTTTACAATTTACATTACTTCAGATAATAAGCATGTGGAAACATAGAAAATAATATATATATATAATTTATTTATTTATTATTTAAATATATATAGCCGTGTCGGCGTATCGGTATTTTTGGGAAAACTGCGAATTCCCGTGTCGGTGTCGTGTCGACGTATCCGTGTTCGTGCATCATAGATGGGATGGCAGACTGATCCATGCTGAATAAGTTATTGCCTTGATTGTCCTCATAGCCTCATAGGTAAGGTAACCATTCTTTTCAAGGTAGTTGGGAGCTGTCTTTACTCTCTACATCTGAGGACAACTTACTGGAGAGATTATTGTTTTCCAGAGTTGACTTTGAGAAATTTTCTGTTTATTTACATCTTTGTTTTTCGTATTATTTTCAGTCATGTCATTTACTTGACTTCTTGTTTTGAAGTTTCTTTGAAGCCATAATACTGTTTTACCATGTTACGCTCATGGATATATTTTGATATATTTCTTGTAACCACCAGACTGACTAGAATTTACATATGTTCATTTGGCTGCTTTGCACCTGGTTGCAGTATACCACTTTACATGGAAATTTACCTTGTTGATTGTTTTATTATCTCGAAAGTTATGATAGGATGGTTTATTCAGTAGTATAGCAAGTTCGGAACTGGAAATATAGTAAATGATAATGATGAATGAACCTAAGATTCAGTCTGTTGCCTTGAGCATCTGATTAAACCCATCCGTGCCACTGGAAGATATTAAAACCTATGTTGCTAGTGAAAAGTGAAATATAGGTGAAAATTATGTCTATGCCATCACCACCTAACAGATACTATTCCAGTTCGGTCATTGATATTTACTAGGTTTGAAAGATCAGATTGCCTTTTGGCCTCTTCCTGAGCTAAGTGCTCTCTTGCGCAGTTATGGTTGTGGGACTGGCAAGCAGTGAAGCTTGTCGCAAATGACCCATCTGAAAGATTGAAACTGCCAAAAATCTATTTAACTGACTGGGTCAGTTTAAATTGTGTTTTTTGCTCAGCTACACTGCTTAACTTGGTTCTTGAGTGGAAGTATAAGCAATCAAAAGGTGGCATATGGAGAATGTTAAGGGTATTAGTGGTATTTTCTATTATCCTAGGGTTTAGGGTTGTGTGTGTCTTATGTACTCTATATATTGCCCCTTTGGGCTGTGTGATACACTTAAGAACCATTCATTCATCCTTTGCTCTTCACATATTAACATGGTATCGGAGCTCTAGGTCTCTTCTAGCTCAATTCTCTTTTGCTGCTGCTGCCGGTGGGAGGATCAATCTCCACTCCCGGGGACGACCACTTCTTCGTCGGCTCCGGTCGCCTCTAGATCCCCGACCCCACGGATCCCCATCACCCCGCCCTAATTCGAGCACCTCCACGCTAGATCTGGCGTCTTCTCTGTCCAGCTCACCGCTCAACCTCTTCCCAGGCGAGGTTTTGGAGGCTTCTTCGTGGAGAAGACAAGATGGCCTAAAGACCTTGACGGCTGCCGTCATTGTCCTTACGCTCTGCCTTCTCTGCTTCTGCTTGCTCCTGCTTACCCTGCTCTGACCGCGTTGCCTCCCATCGTCACCGCCCCAGCCCGGATCCGGCTCTCATGCTGTCGCCGAGCTCGGATCCGGTCGTCTCTGCGCCGAATTCGATGCTCTCTGCCACCGCCAAGCCCGGATCCGGTCCTCTCCATGTCGGATCCGGCTTTCTCTGCGCCGCCGTTGGCCTTCCACAGCATGAGCCGCCGCCCTCTCCTTGGACCGCTGTCGCCGCTCGGCCCTCTTGGCCTCGCCACGTGCTCTGCCCTTCGATCGTCTCCGCCACGACCACCACCGCTGTTGGACCATCGCCTGGCCCCATGCTGAGCCGTTGTCGCTCCTCGTCGGCACCGGCTCCACCTCGCCGGCCCTGTGCGCTCTCAGCAGGCTTGGTCGCCACTAGCCGTGTGCTTGCGCCTGTGCCGCTCTAACGTCGGGCCGCCTGGCCGCCTCTTGGCCGTCCGTGCCCGCACCCACTCTTTACCTCAACCGAGGTGGCCACCAAGGGAGCAGGAGGGCGCTGGAGAAGATGATGAACAACACCAAGAATTCCATCCCCCTCTCTGTATCTCTCAACTATCCACTCTCTCTCATCACCCTACAACCAAGTAAAGCAAGCTAGTGGACACACAAGTGGTTGTGCGTAGCAACAGTTGCAGCAGCGGCTTCAAGTCCCTGAGGTGACTAGATGGCCACAACCACACACGCAAGGGAGATGGAAGGAATGGATTGGGTGCTGAAGCAGGTATTGTGATGGCTGGTTCTTTAGTCTTGGTGTTGAGCTGCTGAAGGATGTTGCTGTTAGTATCTGTTGTCTTTGAGTCTTCTGTTGCGTCCATCCAAGTCCGTAGCATCTATCTTTCAGTTTGTTAAAGTCGTGCGTGTCCACAAAATCTTTGTCAGTCAGTCGATTGCTTTGTTAGCCATGTTCCATCCTCTTGGATCGAGTATCCTCTCCTTTGGCATAGCCGTAGCAGCCACTCTTCCCTTTGAGCCGCTACAGATCATGGAAGTCTTTATGATGTTATCGCTTCTCTTTGAGCCGCCACCCCGAGTTTCTAAGGTCGTTACACTTCTCTTCCGCACCGCCGCCGTCTCGGGCTTCAATCTGCGCCATTATGGTTCTATCTATCTCTCTTCATCTTGATTTAACAACTCTCTCTATTTGTGTCATCTTTCACGTCCTCTTCATCGTGTTGCTGCAATCGACTTTGCTCCCGCTTACCTCTACTTTTCTAGCCTTTGCACTTTGTGCTTTATAGGTTGCCACGTGATTTCAGATGGGAGATCTTTTGGTACCCGACACAATTTTCCAAGAGCTGTACGCTACGATGACATCTTCAAGGCTTGGACTTCGGTTTTTTCCTATTTTAGTGTCAACCCTTCCAAATGCAATGCTATTGCATATGTCTTGCATTTGAGGAGGGTGTTAAAGGTATTAGTGGTATCTCCCATTGTCCTAGGGTTGTGTGTCTCATGTGCTCTATATGTTGCCCCTTGGGCTGTGCAATACACTTACGAACCATTCATCTATCCTTTGATCTTCACATATTAACAGAGAACAAATGCCATAAATCGAGCACCTAGTATTGAAAATCAGGGCGAACATTTCTAGTAGCATTTTGATGTAGGTCTCGTCTAGCACAACTAAATCTTCCATTAGATTGTCGTGTAGCATTTTAGTGTATTTCTAGCCAGCTAGCATCATTTGTTCCCTCAAAGCTTGTTTATTGCTATATATATATATATATATATATATATATATATATATATATATATATATATATATATATATATATATATATATATATATATATATATATATATATATATATATATATATATATATATATATATATATATATATATATATAGTACAAGACAAATGCTAGTACAATAGGAAAAGTAAGGCATATGAAATAGCATTACATTTGAAAAGAGTTGATACTAAAAAGGGAAAATCCAAAGTCCAAGTCTCGAAGATGTCATTATAGCATGCATCTCTTGCAAATTATGTCAGTACCAAAGGATCTCCCATTCGGAACATTCTGCAGCACACAAAGCACAAATTGCAGGGGCTGAGAAAGTAGAGGTAAGTGGGAGCAAAGTCGACCATGGCAACACGATGAGAGGGTGTGGAAGGTGACACAAATAGAGAGAGCTGTCAAATCAAATCGAAGAGAGATAGAGAGAAGCATGGCAGCGCAGATCGAAGCTCAAAATGATGGCGGTGCAATGCACAAGAAGCGCATCGAAAGCGCAGTGCAGAAGAAGCGCGGTGGCCTTATGATACGGGGTCGCCCGATCTTCTCGACGTAGGATTGGATACTCACGTGCAGCCTCTCAAATCGTAGCGATCCTCCGTTGCCAATGCAAGAACGAACGCTCTTTAATTCGCAAGATCACACGCGCCGGACTTCACGACCACCAAGCGAAATCCCTATCGCGCTCCCAATTCCCAGCGGAAAGGTTGAACGATCTCAAATTGCAAGAACTCAAATATTTCTATTGAATTTAATTGGCTATCAAAGATCAAGAACATGCACAAAAGTTCTCAAATCCATCTCTCGTCACGTAATGTTTTTTTTCTCAAAAATAGCTAACCCCCCGTCCGTCCATACATGCGCATATTTATATGGCGGCGGCATGCCTCATACATCCACGTACAAGCTGCTGGGCCTTGGGCCGATTGAGATGATTCGGCCACGCGGCAACCGCGCGAAAAAATTCCATTCGGTTTAGAAACCAAAACCATCTTCTATCTCTAACCGATACGCTCTCTTTTCTTGTCATGTAGTCACGTTCCCAGCCATCTTGTTACATGCACAATGGAAAACCAAAACACATGCATGAATACATTTTCTTCTCATGCAGCACACGAATGCTTCTTTTCTTGACTTATGCTAGGCCGTGTAAACCTTCCTCCTTGTACCTAAGTATGCACAAAATACTAGAATTAGGTAGTAGCAAATTCTCATCAAAATTATGCTTTTTAAAGAACAAGTTCACCTGTTTATTTAAAAGCTTGGCTCTCGCTCGAGTAATTGGGCCTTTTAGTGCTTCATGAATATTCGGAGAGGTAGACGACGTAGGGATGTCCTCATCACCTTAGAAGCTCGAAGTGGCGGCTCCAAGAGAAGTGGTGGCTTCATAAGGACTTATATGATCTACGGTGACTCAGAGAAGAGCAGCACCTGCTGTCATGCAAAAAAAAGGAGATGACCACATTCAATCCAAGAGGATGAATCATGGCTAGTAAAGCAATCGGCTGACTGACAAGGATTTATGGACTCATACGACTTTGACGAAAGAGAGATGTTACGGATTTGGATGGACGCAAACGCAAGACTGAAAAAAGGACTCAGGCAGCGGATTATAGCAGCAACCGCACCAACACCAAAGAGCTTGCTCCAACATGTTCTCAGCTCCACCACCACCCCAACCAAACATTCAACATCTCCTGCCATCCCCTTCCACATTTCCTCCCTGCGTCCTCTTCTCCCATCTCACTCCTCCACCGAGGCGACGAAGAGGATCCGAGAGTAGAGGTCGGCGCATGCGGCTAGGTAGCGTCCCGGTGGTGTGGAAGTAGGCGTGAGCGCAGCGGTTGGAAGGTGGCGGCAGCGAATGCATTGGCGCGTGCGGCGGTCGGCGACGTGGCCACCCCCAGGAGTAGAGAGCACCATCCCGGGGGGTAGCAGCGGAAGACGCTGAGCTAGGTTCTAAACCTAGCATCTGATACCATGTAAATATGAAAGAACCTGGTCTATTGTAATAACTCAATGGGCATATATATAGTACAAGACACAAACCCTAGTACAGTAGGAAAAGACCTAAATACCCTTAATATGAGTGACATACTTTGTTCACAATCTCTCCTCTCCTCTCTTCTCTTTAAGTAACAAGCTACATGAATTATGAGCAACATAAGTTCACAATAACAATTTAGTGAATCCGAGAATTAAATATGAGCAACATAACAAATTGACAAGTACGACATAAGTGGCATAAGTCCATATAAATAACATAGGTGATAAGTGGGTGTTAATGGTGTCTTGCAATTTAAAAGGATGAACAAAATTTTACTGGCTATTCTAACATGCAACGTAATGCTTAGAGTTAAATATTCACGAAGAACGATTTTTATTACACACACTTCTCTCTCTTCTTTCCTTCCTACTCCCTGTGTAGCCGAAACACCATACCACCTATTCCCTTCCCTCTCTTTCTTATCTCTTTCTTCTCTCTCTTACTTTCCCCTCTCTCTTTTTCTTGCTCCTGTGCTGCCGAAACACCATGCCACTGCCACCTATTTCCTTCTCTCTCTCTTACTTCCCCTCTCTCTCTCTCTTTGTCTTGCTCCAGATCTGCCGCACAACGTAAGATAGGAGGGTCACTGTAGAGACTTTAGGGAAACCCCTCACACCTCAAAGGTGGGGGTGCTTTGATATATATATAGCCAAGTACAACTTGTGTTACAAGTAAGGGTTAGGCTGTACATATCTCTAATACCCGCCCGCAGTCACAGCGGGAGGGAAACGAACGCAGAGACTGGACCTAAAGTCAGTGAACAACTGCACAGGCAGTCCCTTGGTCATGATGTCCGCGAACTGATGTGCGGAGGGAACATGGAGAACACGGACCTGTCCCAGGGCAACCTTCTCGCGGACAAAGTGGATGTCAATCTCGATATGCTTCGTGCGACGGTGATGAACCGGATTGGCTGTCATGTAGACAGCACTGACGTTGTCGCAATAGACAATGGTCGCCGAAGGAATCGAGACATGAAGCTCCTGAAGCAATTGGCGTAGCCAACAGGACTCAGCAACAGCATGTGCAACTGCCCGATACTCTGCCTCCGCACTGGAACGGGACACTGTAGGCTGTCGCTTCGACGACCAGGAGACCAGGTTGTCGCCGAGGAAGATGCAGTAGCCAGAGGTAGAACGCCGAGAGTCCGGGCAGCCGGCCCAGTCAGCATCAGAGTAGGCAGTGATGGAGGACACACTGCCCGCGCTGAGATGTAGACCGGCGTCGAGGGTGCCCTTCACATAGCGCAGAATGCGCTTGATCAGGGCAAGGTGTGGCTCCCGCGGGGCGTGCATGAAGAGGCAAACTTGCTGCACGGCGTAGGCGAGATCCGGCCGAGTCAGAGTGAGGTACTGTAAAGCGCCAGCAAGACTGCGATACTCTGAGGGGTTGTCGACGGGGGCGCCGTCGGTGGCTGACAGCTTGGCTCGAGAGTCAATAGGAGTCGCTGTTGGATGACACTCGGCCATGCCAGCCCGCTGAAGGAGGTCGACGGCATACTGTCGCTGCGACAGGAGAAGACCATCGGAGGATCGCGTAACGGAGATGCCGAGGAAGTGGTGGAGGGTACCAAGATCCGTCATGGCGAACTCGGAGCTAAGGCGGTCGGTGATGCGCTGCAGGAGTGTCGGGGAGGATGCCGTCAGGATGATGTCGTCGACGTAGAGCAGCAGATAAGCGGCGTCATCTCGATCTTGATAAATAAAGAGAGACGTGTCGGACTTGGCCGCCGTGAAGCCGTGCTGGCAGATGTACGAAGCAAACCGTTGGTGCCATGCCCGAGGAGCCTGCTTGAGGCCATACAGAGACTTCTGCAAGAGACAGACGGAGTCAGGGGCTGAAGGGTCGACGAAACCGGACGGCTGCTGGCAGTAGACGGTCTCCTCAAGGTCACCATGGAGGAAAGCGTTCTTCACGTCAAGCTGGTGAATAGGCCAGTCCCGTGATGCCGCGATGCTGAGTACAGCACGGATGGTGGCCGGCTTGACCACCGGGCTGAAGGTCTCGTCGTAGTCGACACCGTGCTGTTGGGAGAAGCCACGGACAACCCAACGAGCCTTGTGGCGAGCAAGGGATCCATCGGAGTGGAATTTGTGTTTGAAAATCCACTTGCCCGTCACAATATTGGCGCCAGGTGGTCGAGGCACAAGGCGCCAAGTGCCATTGTCAATGAGAGCCTGATACTCATCCGCCATTGCAGCACGCCAGTTGGGATCAGCCATCGCGCTGCGGTAGTTGGCTGGCAGTGGCGAGGTCGATGTGGCGGAGAGGTTCCGGTAGTTGACAGGCTGCACTGCCCCAGTTTTCAACCGAGTCAGCCGGTCGAAGGTGGGATTGGTAGATGCAGAACTCGGTATGGGGGGAAGTTGAGGCAGGCAGTCAGTAGGAAGTGGCTGCTGGCCAGGCGATGCCGCGGAATGCAGTGGCGGGGTTCCTGTGGTAGTGGCGTCCCCTGACGGCAGCTCAGCGGTCAATGGACCGGGGGTGGTGTCGCTGGGAGACTCCCCAGCAGACGATGGAGGCGGGACGAGTAAAGATCCAGCCCCGGCCGTGCCTGGAGAGGACGGCGGGGGCAAACGACGCTGGTACACCTGGCCGAACCGGCGGTCGGCTGCAGGCTGCTGGGGCGGCCGGCGGTGGTAGACGGCGCCGAAGCGGCGTGACCCGCCCGGAACACCAGCCGGGGCGGGATGACCAGCAGATCGCACCACACGACCGACCGTGATGATGGCCGGATCGGCGAGCGACAGTTGTTCGTCCTCAGGAGCAACCGAAGAGGAGAGCGGCTGCTCGACACCCGAAGGTGGAGCGACCGCAGCAGAGGGGGCGTCCTGCAATAAGAAGTCAAGTGAAGAGGCACTAGAAGAAGTGGTGGCGAATGGAAATACCGACTCATCGAACACGACATGGCGGGAGATGATCACCCGGCGTGTAGTGATATCGAGGCACCGGTAACCCTTGTGAGAAGAGGGATACCCAAGAAACACACAAGCAGTGGAACGAGGCGCGAGTTTGTGGGGGGTCGTGGCACTAAGGTTGGGGTAACACAGGCAACCGAAAACGCGAAGATGGGAGTAATCTGGTAGAGAATGATGAAGAAGTTGGTACGGGATTTTGTCGCGGACGGAGGAGGAGGGGCGCCGATTGAGTACATAGGTGGCTGTAGCAAGCGCTTCTGCCCAGTAAGGCGGTGGCATGGAGGCATGGATGAGGAGGGTGCGGATGGTGTTGTTGATGGTACGAAGCATGCGCTCGGCTTTACCATTTTGGGGCGAAGTGTAGGGGCAAGAAAGGCGAAGCAGGATGCCGTGACTTGAAAGGAGTGTAGACATGGCATGATTAACAAATTCAGTGCCATTATCAGCCTGAAAGCACTTAGGTATAGCACCAAATTGAGTCTTAACATATGCGACAAAGTCAACAAAGCGACCATAGACTTCGGACTTATGACGCAGCGGAAAAGACCAGCAAAAATGAGTAAAATCATCAAGCATGACCAGATAATATTTGTATCCTGAATTACTAAGAACTGGGGACGTCCAGACATCGCAATGAACTAAGGCAAAAGGTTCTGTAGTGAGAGACACTGAGCTAGCAAAAGGTAGACGAGTGTGTTTGCCAAGCTGACAGGCATGACACAAGGAGCGTGCTGTTTTATGACTTTGGATCGCCGACATGTTGTGAAGAGAATCGACGACGGAGACGCTCGGGTGGCCCAGGCGGTGGTGCCAGAGGGTGGACGAAACGGCGAGACTGCAAGTAGCGGTGGAGGAGGACGGAGCCGGTGATATGGTGTAGAGGTCGCCACTGCTATTGCAGCGAAGAATCACGCGTCCCGTCCAGAGGTCCTTGATAGAAAAACCAGAAGTGTCAAATTCAATGGAACAGTTGTTGTCGCGAGTAAACTGACGAACAGAAAGGAGATTATGCACAAGTCCAGGGGCAACAAGAACGTTGTTGAGAGAAAATGAAGTGCTGGCTGTGGGAAGGATGGAAGTGCCACGACCGATGACTGGAAGCGAATGACCATTACCGACAGTGATAGAGGAAGAAGAAGGAGGGAGTCGGGTGAGGAGGATACCATCTGAGGGAGACATGTGAGAGGTAGCACCGGTGTCAAGAACCCAGGGGCTGGCGCCTTGAAGAGTCAGCTGATTCAGGGCGGCAATGAGGCCCGCCTGGTCCCAACCGCCAGCAGAAGGAGCTCCGGTGAACTGGTGCTGCTGAGCGTCCAGTGGGGAGGAGAACTGGGAAGACGCGAACGCCGAGTGAGCCTGAGGAGCCGAGCCAAGAAGACCCTGCCCGCGCCACGGCGCCTGCTGCTGCGGCTGGCGATACCACGGTGGCTGCTGCTGCTGACCGGGCAGAGGGCCAAAGCACACCCACGGCCCGGAGGGAGCAGGCGGGCGCTGGCCGCCCGGATCGCGTCGACCACCGCCGCCCCGGCCTCCACTGCCGCTGCCACCCCGGCCGCTGGCCTTTTTGTTGGTGCGGCGGTTGGAGGAGTTTGGCTGACCGCCCTGGCCGTGCGCGGCGCCGAAGCACGCGGTGGCAGAGTGGCAGGCCGTGCCGCACGAAGGTGAGCGGGCGGCGAGAAGTGCGGTCTCGGAGGAGACCTTGCCCTCATTGGCAAGACGAAGCTCCTTGAGGACAAGCTTCTCGCGCGCGGTGTGGAAGTCGGGAAGCGGCGTCGTGTCGGCGATGTGGTCCGCCGTGCTGGAGAAGCGCGGATTGAGGCCGCGGAGGAGATTGAGGACCAGCTGCGACGGCGAGACAGCATGGCCGACATCGCGCAGAGCATCGGCGACGGTCTTCATGCGCTGGCAGTACTCGTTGATGGAGAGGTCACCCTGCTGCATCGATGAGAACTCCTCATGCAGGAAGACGGCGCGAGGCTCCTTGTTGGCCAGGAAGAGACCCTCGATAGCAACCCAGAGCTGGCGCGCCGACTGATCGTGCGCCATGGCGAGGTCCTGGACATCGGCGGCGATGGAGCCGAGAAGCCAGCTGTGGACACAGGAGTCGTCCATAACCCACTGGGGGTCGGCGGGGTCGGCCGGCAGGGTCCCATCAATGTGGCCGCGAAGACCGAACTTCCCCAGCAACAACTTGAAGAACGGCGCCCATTTGTGGAAGTTGGGGTGCTTCAGCTCGAGGACGACGGGGACATGAGAGCGCACGGCGAGGGTTGCATAGGGAGGCACAACGAGCTGCCGGACGGGGGGTGTGCCCAGGGCGTCGCTGGTGTCGGAGAGGGCCGCGGACTCAGTCGCCATCGCGGTGGAGCAGAGGAACGGCGGCGGTGAGAAGGGGTCCTAGAGATAGAGGAAGTGGAGAAGTAGCGGCGGGCGAAGAAAAGGGAAGATGCGGCGGAACAAAACAGGGGAGGAGGTGGCGGCGGAAGGAGATGCGGTGGTGGAGCAGATGCGGCGGCGGAACAGAGCAGGGGAGGAGGTGGCGGCGGAAGAGGATGCAGCGGTGGAGCAGAACAGGGGAGCGGCGGCGGCGGAACAGGGGAGCGGCGGCGGCGCGGGGGAGGAACCCTAACCCTAGAAAGCAGAGGAAGCAGAGGAGAATCGGCGACGGTTGAAAAGCAGAGGGAGGGGAGCAGAGGGCGGTTGAAAAGCAAGGGAAGAGGTAGCAGAAGATGCCCAGAGAATTGATCTGGGCTCTGATACCATGTAGAGACTTTAGGGAAACCCCTCACACCTCAAAGGTGGGGGTGCTTTGATATATATATAGCCAAGTACAACTTGTGTTACAAGTAAGGGTTAGGCTGTACATATCTCTAATAGTCACAATGCTGCATTGCTGCTAGTGAGGACTCCTGAGATCAGAGTAATGGTTTTCTGGAATAGGGTCAAGATCAGGTCTGGCAGAGATTGAGTGCTGTGCAAGATGTCAAGGGGAAGTTCTACAATTATCTCTTCAATCAATTAGGAAAGATCAGAGAGACTTTTTTCTCAGGCAGATACTTTGGTTTTTGAATCCTATAATAGTTGTGCATTGTCGATTAAAAAGGGGGAAACTAACATGAATACATGATATTTTCAAAACAATTGCAAAAGGTTAATTATATCGAATGTCGTTATTATGGCAGTGACATAAAATATATATCTTTTTTTCAGCTTTGTTGTAATAATGATAATTGGTACAAACTATGTCAGATATAACCTTTGTTCATTTTAGAAAGTTATTTTCATATAATGCACTTTTGTTTAAAATTTTTGGTTCGTTAATGTTTGTTGGTAATCTTGAATGCAGTCAGTTGGCAACCGGGTTGGAGTAATTGAACCTTTCTTAATGCACATGGCTCATGGGGCAGCAATGCCTGTTCGTGGAAGGCCTCAGAGAAACACCGGTATACGCAATAGGTCACCAGCACATGGTTCTGGTGGAAATGCTCTTATTAATGAGCAGACACTTAGAGTATCTAAACGCTTTTATGTGGCGTTGATGTTATCAAGACTTGCTCAGGTAATTCAACCTCTTGTGGATTATTTTATCTGTTCGCTTATTATTCCTGAAACTTGGCAGTGTGTAGCCATCTCTATCTTTTTGTGCTGGCAATGTCATGTGGCTATAATGTTTTTGAATCTTTGTGCATTTATATAGCGTGATTAAATATTTAAAGTTTTGAATCTTTCAGGAGATTCCTGTCACTGATGTTTGTGAGGCATTTAAAGTTGCCAGGGGTATGATTCAAGCGTTACAGGAAAATGCTGGCAGGTTTGCTTCAATGGTTTCTGCCTTTTGTCAGAGACTTGGTTGGCATGATTTAGAAGGCCTTGTTGCCAAGTTCCAAAACCGTGTCTCTTTTGGAGTTAGGGCAGAGATCGCAGACCTGACATCAATTCCATTTGTGAAGGTTTGTTTATGTCACTGCATGTATGGGTATGACTTATTCAAGTGTTGCCACAGGATATATTCTTACTTCTTTTTATGTACCATGGGGTGTAGGGCTCACGTGCAAGGGCTCTATATAACTCCGGTTTGCGTGCTCCTGTTGCCATTGCTGAAGCATCTATTCCCGAAATTGCAAAAGCTCTTTTTGAATCTTCTACTTGGTCTGGTCAAGGTTTGTTCTCCATCCATGCTTGAGCTTTTGCCTTCTTTTTCATGTTACGTATGCAGTCTGATAAGCAATAGTACTGTAGTAGTGGTATATTGATGGTGCTGGTGGTGGTGACTGGTAGTAGCAGTAGTGGTGTTAGTAGTAGCAGCAGTAGCCATGGTATTAGAGCAGCAGCGGCAGTAGTAGTGGAACTCACAAAACTCACAAATTACTCTGGCAACCTGAGCACATGACTTTTTGCTTTTGGAGAAGGCCTGCACAGAATTCAAATGTGCTATTAAGTAGTCCATGATGGCATTCACTTCCTTTATCCGTTTTTGTTTTCCTTCATTTGTTTTTTTTTCAGTTGCTTCTGACAGTTCGGACTAAAGCAATAAAATTCATCATTTAGCCTATTATTTGTGCATTTTTCTGCCTTCTCTAATGACATTCCATTTGATTGACTAGATAATTCTGGTTTACGACGAATGCAATTTGGTATAGCCAAGAAGATAAAAAATGGAGCTCGCAAAATTGTTCTTGAGGAGGCAGAAGCAGCCAGAGTAGCAGCATTCTCAGCTTTCAAGTCACTAGGTGTACAAGTTCCTCAGTTTACTACACCTCTACTCCCAGCTACAGAGGAATCTCCAACTCGAGATATCATGGTTTCTCCTGGCGGAGATGACGCTAAGTGCCATGAGCCAGCTTTAGGTACACGTGCTGGTGTTGATAGAAATATCTACTCTGATTATGTTGCTCAAAGGGCTTTTACAGAGAGTCTAGAGGAGGACATGAACCCTGTCTCGTCTGTACAAATAAAAGAGACTGCAGCAATAGCGAATGATGTCAACATGGTTACTGTCCAAGAAGCATCACCTTTGTCCACAAAAAGTATTGATCAGTTGTGCAGCAAAAATGTGGCCAACAAAGGTCCCGTCAATGCATATAACTTCCCAGGAGGGTTTGATAGTTTTCTTGATCAATGGTCTTCTGTCAGCGAGTTTTCTTTTGATCTTCATTTTGTTAAGAGATCGATTAAACTATCTTTGACCCTTTTTGAAGTTCTTGGGTTAGCTGTCTGTTGGGAAAATTCACCCATCTACTACTGCAACTTCCCGAAAGACCTAATCACAACTGGCAAAAATGATTCCATTGAAATGTGGGGGGAATTTAACAGAAGGTGGAACAGAATAGTTGAGATTATGCAACAAAAGAGTGTCAAGAAAATGACATGGAACTTGAAGATCCAGATTCAGGCACTTAAATCTTCCTGTATTTCTTGTCAACGGCTTGCTAGGCTTCATATCGACCATAAAATGTTGAACAATGTTGATGTTCTTGACAACACGTATGTGTTGCTACCACCAATCTATGTCTACAATGGATTAGACATATGCTTGGTGGCGTGGGTTCTCTGGCCTGATGAGGAAAGCAAAGCAGTGCCAAATCTTGAGAAGGTATAATATTTTAAGTTATGATCTGCAATGCATGCTTGGTTATAATATTTTAAGTTGTGATCTGCAATGCATGCTTGCTTTCCTTTCCTAATGCATGATTTTTTCAAGCTTATATTTTTAGTCTGATTTCTTTCAACTTTTGCAATACCCAACAGTTTCTTAGTTTTGATGCTGAGCTGTTTCAGAAAATATTTCTTAGTTTTGATGCCGAGCTGTTTCAGAAAATATACTGTGATTTCACTTATTTATGATGAATAGTTAGTCAAGAGACGGCTACATAGTGAGGCTGCTGCAGCAGCAAATCGGGATGGCAGATGGAGAAATCAGATGCACAAAGCAGCTCACAATGGCTGCTGTAGGCGTGCTGCGCAGACAAGAGCATTAGGTTCTGTTTTGTGGAAATTACTTGTTTCGCAAAATCTCAATGATTTGGTTGAAACAATCGAGGGTCCACTGGTATATTCTGTACCCTTACGTAATGCAATATTGTTTCTCATATAATGCTTTAATATTCATATTTTATCCGTTTCCATAGGTAAATGTTCTTGCTGATATGGAACTTTGGGGAATTGGTGCTGACATGGATGCATGTCTCCGTGCGAGAAATATTATAATAAAAAAGCTGAAGGAGCTAGAGAAAGAAGCATACAAATTAGCGGGCAAGAGTTTCTCACTAAATGCAACTGCTGACATCGCTGACATTCTTTATACACACTTAAAACTGCCTGTTCCAAAAGGTTGTGATAAAGGAAAGTTACATCCTAGCACTGACAAGCAGTCTCTAGACCATCTAAGGTAAATTTGATTTCTTTTCTTTATTATTTGTGATGTGCATCCTTTTCTGGGCTTTGTAGGTGTCTTATTTCAGTCATTCTTTTTCCATACTAAAGTGAATTTGTGAATCCTTTCATGCTAAGGCATTAGTCATAACTCATAACCAAGGATACAAATCTCGGCACCGGGAGAAAACCCGTCCAGTGGCCGGTAACGGTAACTAGAAAATTGGCCAAAAAACCGATCAAACTTTAAAAATCAAAATTTGAGTTTTGGGCTATTTTGAAACCGGTAACAGGAAAAACCATCCGGTAACGGGAAAAACCCGCCGGTAACCGGGAAATCGGAAAAAAAACCGGTCAAAATTCAAAAATTAAAATTAAAATTTGGCCGATTTTTTCGGTTACCCGTCCCCACCAGTAGAACCCCACTAGGTTTTTGAACCCTAGTCACAGCTTCGCAGGAACTTCGCATGATCACAATATTTTTAATTGAATGTACACATGCTAGTATATCTAGGCTGGGTTTGTTTCAGCTTATTTGTGGTTTATGCTTGTATTGTCTACAGTAACTAACTTTTAAACGGTGCGTTTTTTTAAGGTAGGGTCAATAGAAAAATTATAGTAAAAAGTGTACTGAGTTTAACTGTACTAGCCAAAATCATATGTGACTATTTCCCTATCCGTGCTGCCTCTCGCGAACAATCAGAATTCAAATATTTAAGTCATAAGCCATCGGCCCAAAAGAACCCACCCCCTGGTGTTAATGATGTTATACTAATCCAGTGTCTGCATTTTAAGATATTATTATGTTGTCTTGATCTAAGTGTCATGTGCTGGAATTATTGCTCATGTGCGTTGTTCATGCGCGCGAATAGTACCCACAGTACTATAGCAGCCGCGGATGGCAGGATTAGATTAGTTGGGATAGAGATAAGAATAATTAGGTTACTTATTAGATGGTTTACTACTTACTACCTTATAGATATATTCTATCTATTAGAGATAGATTTCCTTAGAGGTAGAGATTATTTCTTAGAGGTTAAGTTGAGTTATCTCTATAAAAGGGACAACATGTATCTCTTATCAAGTAATGAATAATGAAGAAGTATTTCCAAGTCTCTGATTTCAAACTCTGGTCTCTCCCCTAGACCGGCTACTCTAAATCCATTTCCCTTCTCCAATCGGTGCTCTCTTTCGTCTTGCGCCATTCTATTTTAGGACGTCATCTGATCTCCCTCCGACGGATGTTTATCCTGTTATGAACTAAGATTTATGACACTAAGTTGGAATGGCCTTGGTGGCACTTCGATTATTTTCTGGACATGCTTGAAGCTAAAAGAAGTAATCTAACAGTTGCTTGTTTGTTGTTTTGGTGCCACATGTAGGGAACTGATATGTTCTTGTATTCTTGCTAATTAGTTATTTGTAATAATTTCATCCCATGTTCTTTGCCTTGCCCTTGTTTCTTCTTAATTTTGTACTGTCCAGGATAATTGGTTACATACCACCAAAATATCCCAGTTTTGGTATATAGCACTACAAATATCGGTTCACTTTAATACCACTAAAAAAAACCCTCATCTTCGGTGATATACCATTCCGTCACCCCTCCATTACTACTAGTGTTGAATTTACTGAATTGCCTCAAATGTGGTTCGACCAGGCCATGTTTTGGCTTGACTAAAAACATGTTTGGAAATGTCAAACGTGAAGATGACAGTGCTTTAAGGCCAAGTGAGGCTCATGAACAAAAGACAAGGAACACTTTAATTTGTTCATTTTTAATATAGTGTCTTTTGCTCTTTTTTTTAGGGACCAACATCCAATTATCTCAGTAATAAAAGAACGTAGAACATTGGCAAAACTGTTGAATGGCACACTGGGGTCCATTTGCTCGCGGGCTCAGTTGTGCAGCCAATCACAAAGGTACATCATGCATGGAAATTGGCTTCAGACATCAACTGCAACTGGCCGTCTATCAATGGAAGAGCCAAATCTTCAGGTTATTTAATTTTATCCATGTGTTTTGTATGATTTGTTTTTATTTCTAGCAATAACTGTCTGAATTATACTTTGTAGTGTGTTGAGCACTTGGTGGATTTCACAACAGAGAAGAATGATAAAGATCACACAAGCATGTCACTGGTTGATCATCATGAAATCAATGCCCGTGATTTTTTCACTCCCACTCAAGTATTGCTCATTCGGCCATTGTTTGCTTGTTGAATATGTTTTTCCTATAACTACCAGTACGATAAGTACGATAGTTTCATGGCCTCTCTCTGTTTTTTTTGGTAGGAGAACTGGTTGTTGGTAACAGCTGATTACTCACAGATTGAGCTGCGTTTAATGGCTCATTTTTCTAAAGATCATGCATTGATTGAGCTTCTGAGTAAACCAGATGGTGATGTGTTTACTATGATTGCTTCAAGATGGATTGGTAAAGAAGAGTCCTTGATCTGTTCTAAGGAGAGAGAGAGCGCAAAAAGATTTATTTATGGCATTCTCTATGGAATGGGTGCCAACTCCCTTGCAGAACAACTTGAATGCAGCCCACAGGAAGCTGTGCAGAAAATTCAATGTTTCAAGAGATTCTTTCCTGGTGTTTCTTCATGGCTACATGAAGCTGTGGCATCATGTCGCCAAAAAGGGTTAGTTTGCTTTGTCATAGCCATTTCTCTTCATTGATGCTAGTCCAGAATTTAAAATTAGGTCTTAAAATAATCTTATTATTCCAAACATGTTTTTTAGGCATTTGTACGTATTTCCTGGCAAGTTCCAAGGAAAATTGAGGAAAATCCATGATTACTTTGGTTGATATTTTAATTGTAACTTTTAGAATAAATCCCTACGACTACCATTCTTTGTTAGCCTGACAAACATGTTAGGATCACTGTTCATGATAACTAAGTGTACATGCGACATAAACACATTGGCATGGATTCACAGACATAGGGAGACTGACAAACATGTATGCAGGTGGACACAGATACACAAATATAGACAAGGATTCACAGACATGTGCCTGCCTACACTTATACAAATGTTCTGGGGGGTCCTCTGATATTGCATGTTCTAATGCACAAGCCTTTGCATACATATTCTGTATCATATCAGTTCCTACACAAACATAGGCATGAATTCACAGACATGTGCATGTGCACACTGACACAAATGTTCCGGGAAGTCATCTGATATTGCATGTTCTTATGCACAACCCTTTACATACATTATTTTGTATCGCGTCAATGCCTGCTTTTCAGTTGCATACAATTCTTATCTTTTTAAATAATGTTTCTTATCATATATTATGCTCAAAACTAGGACTATATCACTATAATGTTTCTTATCAATAAATATGTGTGCTTTCACCACATATTTATGCATTCACATGTGTAAAAGAGAGAATTTATGGAGCATGGATCCTCCACTCCATTTTCTTTAACTATCTGCACATTAACATTTAAGGGAACATCAAAATTATTTTCACTTGTCAGATATGTGGAGACCTTGATGGGCCGAAGACGTTTTCTTGCGAAAATTACAGATGGAAATAGCAAAGAGAAAGCTAAGGCACAGAGACAAGCAGTTAATTCTATTTGCCAGGTAATAGAGCATTCATCCTGCTTTAATGTATTCAGTGTTATCTTCTGTTACGCCCTTTATTTCATTGTTGCTGTTTACTCTTTCAATATGTGCGAGTAGTGGTCTTTAGGGCTACAGACGATGTGGGGGATTGTTGTTCAGTAATAATGTAGGGAACTAGATTAGACGCTTTAATCTTGTGCAAGTAATTTTGGACTAGAGTTTGTTTATATATAGGTTGCAAGTTGCTAGTTTCATTGTATTGAGGCACTATTGTTCCCAGGGTTCTGCCGCTGATATTATCAAGGTGGCTATGCTTAAAGTTCATTCTGTAATTACCAATGGAAGTAACACAGTTGATTCCACGGATGGGTATATGCTGAACTTTTCAAAAATCAGAGGGCATTGTCGCCTTATTTTGCAGGTATTTTGCGAAGCCAGCATCAAGTACTCATTTTCCACGATCAATCTATCCATATGCTTGTTAAATATGAATGATTAAAATCACGTTTTGCATTTTTAGGTGCATGATGAACTGGTGCTTGAAGTTGATCCGTGTATGGTAGCAGAGGCTGTTAGGCTGCTACAGATAAGCATGGAGAATGCCGCTTCACTCTTAGGTATCACTTTTAATCTGAACTGATGGTATTGGTTCATTCTCATTTTCAAATTGAAAATTGAATTGCTGTTTGTTTCTTGTTCCAGTACCTTTACGCACTAAAATAAAGGTTGGAAAGACATGGGGTTCTCTTGAACCGTTCCAACCAGAGCCTTGATGCAATGATGAATGCCACTTTGGAGTTTGGACTAATATCCCAGGAAATCATCTTTTCATCATCTGTTAAGGCAATATGCCGTTGCAATCAGAAGGCTGAGCAAGTTCTGACAGGCTTCTCTGAAGCCACGTTTCATCTACCAAGTTCAATGCCACATTGGCCTGAACTTGCTGTAGCACGAATGATCTAGCAGGTTACAGAAATGTATGCATTATTGCATACCTTCTCTATTTTGATTTTTAAAATGGGTATTGATAAACATCATCCGGATGTTTTCTTTCTAACTATCATCCAGATTTGTGACCGTTGGATTAGAGATCCAAGGGCCACAAATTCTCCCCACCCCCTCAAAAAAAATTCATCCCCTCTCCAAAAAAAATTCTCCCCCTCCAAAAAAAAGAGACCGTTAGATCTCTAATCCAACGGTCCGAAATTTAGATGATTATTGGGAAGAAAACAACCGGGTGATACCTATACACACCCTTAATTTTTTTTGGGATGTCTCTGAAACTTGAATTGAATCAGGTCATGGTTTCTGGTTCTCTGTCAGATGGGCCATCGGTTGCTTTGGCTAGATTTCGTGTCTTGTCCTCGAATCGATGCGAAATCAAGGGTACAGGGATCGGGTACATTATTGAGGACAACAGCACGAGGGGCCACTGGTTATGGATTAATGCTGCGGTGCCCTATGCAGCCGATTCTGTCATTCGCAGGAAATTTGTCAAGACGACATCGACTGAGCATGCAGTCCTTCAAGGTTCTTACATATTTGTAAATGGATTACACTCGAAGAGTAGAGCACGTATGTTTGTATTTCACTTGCTGCCAATTTGCAAACTAAAGTTTTCCGTAGGCATTGCTATGCTCAAATTTTTTTTTTTTTGAGCGAAGGCTATGGTTAGCGGCCATTTTACTTTCTTGCCTTATTTCATCCTCACATTTGACGCATTCCTTTCCTGGAGTCCATATTCAATCAACGAAGTGTCTATATTTGCGAATTTTCTGCTGAAAACTCAAACCAACAATAACCAACCATTTCTGTAATATCTAAAAAGGAAAATTTAGTTGACGGTTGTGTTGGGATATTTATGTGATTTTCAATATTTATTGTGGTTATTGTCTGTTTTACTCAATGTGAAATCATTTATATTATTGATGCAAGTGATTAAGTGATATGGAATATTTTGATGTGGAATTTAACTCGAGGAATTAATACTCGAGGTGCCGAGGACGGCTATACTTGAATATGGTAAACATATTTATTGAGATCGATTCTACTGGAATTTAATATGCATGTATTTGTTTAATCCGGGTACAGCACAGTGGAATAGTTGTGTTTGTTTTGTAGGATCGGCTCTGCAGGTTGTTGAGCTATATGATCAGATTGGAATTGATCTTGTAAATAATCTGATTATAATGCATGACTCATACATGTATGCTTGGGACTGATATATTTTAGACTTATAAAACTGGTTTGTCTGATTATGGTTGGTGACATAGTTCAAGAGTCTCACGGGATGTCGGAAACAGGTGAGTCACTTTGTAACACCTGGAAGTGGAGTCTACAAATAGGTCCCTACCTTATAGCCTTATTAATGCATTGTAAGCGGCACTATGGATAAAGCAGAGAAATAGATGGTAGACTAAAGATCCTCTATGGAATCAATCTAGGTGTCATGGACCAACTGGAGCATGGGCCATGGGCCAAGGAGGCAAAAGGGCGACCTAAGTCCGGGCCCAAGCGAAATGGTGTTCAATACAAAGTCAGTAGAATGATACGGGAGAAGAGCCATCAAAGAACAAAATGGCATTGTCTTGGCTCCTTCCTCTACTACTTACCTTCCTCTAATTTCCATTCTCTAATTTGCCCAAATCCCTTGCTTCTTCCAGTCCAGACTTGCTTCTTCTGGTTCTTGCTTCCATTCTCCCCAAATTGTATCCCCAAACACTGTAACTTGAGTTGGATTTGGCCACCTTGCTCTCGCCTTTGCTGTTGATTAGTGTTTATCAGGGTGGATGATGACAATATTGTATTAGAGCAATCGATTCGGGGTGTTCCTAGCAAGGAGACGGCGTGGGAGATCCTTGGTGGTAGCAGGTGCGGTCGGTGGCCAGATTTGGGCAAGGGTGGTGCCCATGGCGAGGGCGTCCGCCAAGTGTTCGATGAAATGTCGAGCACTCAGGAGTGTTCCTGGGAGGTGTTCTTCGTGTCATTGTGAGCCATGTGCCTTACCCGTTCATGGAGGAGTTGCTACACTAGCTCCTTGATGTGTATGGCGTGGAGGAGGCGACCGTGTCACCGAGGATTGCTCACATGGAGGCTGTAGTCCAGCTCCAATCATGGCATGAAGCTGTGCGAGCTCGAGTACCCTGCATGGCTGGAGCATCTGCAATGGCTGCTGCTTCCTCGACATCCAGTTGGTGCAGTCGACACCAGACCTCGCTTCCACTACGACGTCGCGGTATGATACAGTGGCTACTTTGGGTGCCCTTGAGGTTGCCGTCACGGCTCCATATTCCTCGTCGCCCAACACGCAATCCACTGGCGTCGACAACCCCCTGTCCAAGTCAAGCTCACCACCTTCCTTGGGCGGGGATTGGAACGCCATGTCCGACAAGTAGAAAGAGAGGTGCATCAATATGGTGATCGACACGACTGAGAAGCTGAATAGCATACTTCAGCTGTTTATGCCTTCTCCAACCCCGTCCGATGCGACCACCGTAAAGGTGGACCAGCCCATCATTGGCATGGCCACTACCGCTCCTCTCTCGCGAGTGGAGGTGTAGCCGCTCCGTGCAAGGCAGATATTTGGCGAGATGCCAAGCCATCAGGAGGCGAACATCGGATGTGTTCTTCGTGTCACGGTGAGCCATGTGCTCTATCCGGTGAGCAAGGAGGTGCTTCACCAACTCTTTGACACATATGGTGCTAAGAAGGTGTACATGCTTAGGAGGGCAGCGTGTGTGGAGGCACTCATTCCATTTCGGTCTTGCCATGACGCAACGCGAGCTCGAGATGCCTTTCATGGCTGATGCATCTATGATGGCTATTGTTGGCTAAACATCCAATACGTGCATCCTCTCCCCGCTAACAGTACCACGATGACGGTCGCCAAGTGCTCAACATTGTGCCCCGACCACGACACCGGCATACCGACAGCTGTGGCTACCCTAGTGGTGGCTTTGAACACGCCCCCAACTACCTCAATGGTTGTGGCCACCGCTTCACTTGCCGGCACCACCCCGTTTGTGCAAGTCAAGGAGGAGCAATCGAGCACTTGCGAGGTGTTCGACAAAATGCTTGAGAAGAGGGGAAGCGAGGCGAAGCACCGCCGGGTCATCAAGTGGGTGTCACAGGTAGAGATGGCAATGGTGCCCGTTTACCTGTATACCCGTGGGTAAATACCCTAATGGAGACGGGTATGTGATATTTTCTTTACCCACGGGTATGGAAATGGGGGAATACTCTATCCATTGGGTAAACGGGCACGGGTATGGGTAAGCTCCACCCATACCCGCCCAGCCCGTTTACCCGTGATATAGATTGATAGGTGGCGCCAAGCCTGGGTGGCGCAGTTATAGCAATATCTCTAATTACTATTGATTGTTATAAACTTTTCCATATTTCTAATTGCTATTAGTTGTTATAAACTTTTTAGATAGCTATTATGGCCCTGTTTGTTTCGGATTCTAGGCAAGCTAGCTACTTCTAGTAGCCAAAAGCTCCCCCAAACAGTCCAGCTTTTGGGCCAGCTACTGAGAATCTGAAAATCTGGGAAGGCACAATTGTATTGGGACCAAGTAGCTGCATTAGCCCAGCTTCTCACAGATTCTGCGAACTAGTGCCACTTAAAGTTCAAGGTATTTACCCGCAAATGCCACTGGATAAAACTCCCAACCCCTCGCCCCCCGCGCCCCCTCCCCCGCCCCGTCGCCCCCTCCCCAGATCCCTCCCCCGCCCGCCGCCCCTCCCCCTCCCCAGATCCCCCGCCGCCACCCCCTCCCCAGATCCCTCGCCGCCCGTCGCCCCCTCCCCCGCCGGCCTCCCCGTCGCCCCTCCCCAGATCCCTCGCCGCCGCCACCTCCTACTCCTCCCCCCGTCGCCCCTCCCCCCCGGCGCATCCCTCCGCCCCCCGCCGCCCCGTCGCCCCCTGTAGGATCAAGGATACCGACTAGAGGGGGGTGAATAGGAGGTTTTAAAATTTTTCTTGTTCACTTGATTAATTTATCACAATTTCAATGATAAGAAGGTAAAGCAATTAACCCTATGTAGTTCTAGACAACAATATAGCAAATCTAGCTCTAAGCAATCAAATGATCACAATGAAGCAAATAAACAAGAGCTAAAGAGACAAGAGACAACCGATATTTTTACCGTGGTGATCGGAAACTTGCCGGTTTCCCCTAATCCACGTTGAGGTAAGCCCGGACGAATCGGATCGGCTCCACGAATTGAGCGAACCACCTCGATCACTATTGTAGCTCTTTCCCATCTCTGGGTAGGCGAGCTCCAACCTTCACAATTTGCCGGGTCTTCTCACAATCTTCTTGAGAAGATCACCAAGCCAACCTCCACCGGATCGTCCAAGTGCCGGCAAGCACTAAGAGTAATAAACCCCAGTGTTCACTTGAATGCAATTCTAGCGCCAATAAGGATCAACAAATGAAAATCTTGCACTAATTGCAAAGCCACCTCAATTTAATGCTCAATGTGAGAAAATGGGTGGAATGAATGCTCTTGGGCTCAAATAATATGCAATAAGTCTCTAACCTTAGCCCTTGTGCAGTGGTGGGGGTATTTATAGCCTCCACCAACCAAAACTAGCCGTTTGACACAAATTCCAGAAAAAATTCTGGTCAAGCAGTACTACCGCCCCCAGGGGCCGGTACTACCGCAATCAAATCTTCGCGCCAGAACGGCTATGTCAGAGCTCTGCAGTGACTGTTGGATTTGGCGGCGCGGTACTACCGCTGTTGACATTTGCGGTACTACCGCTCCCCGGTAGTTCCGCAAAGTCGGCGCGGTACTACCGCTCCAGCCAAACTCCGAAAGGTCTCAGATTTTGGCGCTATCTGGAAATCTTGATCCGCTCTGAGTCCGGATCTTCCGGACTCCGGAAGTACCGCTTTGAGAAGCGGAATTACCGCTACCAGCGGTAGTTCCGGCATTGAAATCACCGGTACTTCCGCTCCGGGAAAATCCGAACTTCATCCGGAGGGTGCTCTCTGGAAAAATCGATCCGCTCTCCCTCCGGTTCTTTCGGGCTCCGGAAGTACCGCTCTATAATGCGGTACTACCGCTCTGTGCGGTAGTTCTGGCGTTCAAATGGCCGGTACTTTCGTTCCCGCAAGATTTTAGGCCGAACCGAGGGTGCTCTCTGGAAAAATTGATCTGCTCCAAAACCGGATCTTCCGCTTGCCGGTACTACCGCATTTGGGTGCGGAACTACCGCTTTCCGGTAGTTCCGACGTTCAAAACTGCGGTACTACCGCCCTTCCAGACAGAGCACAGATTTAGTTTTAAAACCAATTTTTTTATGGATGCAAGTTTCTAATGTTGATCCATATGGCACAAGAAATATGTTTTCAAGCTACTTGCTCTTGATGGTACGATCATCTACTCTATAATCCGGTCTTCCACCATTCACCTAAGACCGGTAAAAATAAAATGGATCCTACGCTAAGTGCACCTTTGTCTTGCGCCAAATTTGTCTTCACACATGTCCTTTGGCTTGCATCTTTTTGCTCATATGTGAACTAACCCTTTGCATGCTCATAAAACACGTTAGTCCCATATTCATATAATTTCATTAATTATCAAAACCACTTTTAGGGGCTTAGATGCTTTCAGCCCCTCCCCCGCCGCCCCCTCGCCGCCCCTCCCCCTCCCCAGATCCCCCGCCGCCGCCCCCTCGTACCCCTCCTCCCCCCGCCGCCCCCTCCCCAGATCCCCCGCCGCCGCCCCCGTCGCCTCCTCCCCCATGGGCTGGTGCTGGGGCTGGTGCGCACGGCGGCCGGCGAGCTCGGGCGACACGGGGTGCACGTGAACTGCGTGTCCCCGGGCGGCATGGTGACGCCATTGAGCTGCGCGCTGATGGGCGTGGGCCCCGATGAGGTGGAGGCGTTGACGGAGCCCCACAACGTGCTGCGCGCGGCGGACGTGGCAGAAGCGGAGCTGTTCCTGGCGTCCGACCAGGCCGGCTTCGTGAGCGGCCACAACCTCGTCGTCGACGGCGCCACCACTGCTGTCAACCCCGCCGTGCTGCAATTCGTCGGGCTGTGAATGGTTGAATGCCATATGTTGCTGGGCCGTTTTCGTTGGTTGTATACCTCGGTGGATTTCGTCAGTTCTACTTTGTTCATGCTACAACACGTGCTGCTTGGATCTTGATAGTGTGCTGAAACATCAGAAATTGATATGCTTGATAGTGTTTGGATCATAAAACTTGAAGCTTGACATGTTAATATTGTGCTATTGTAACTTGTAAGCTGCACTGGTTGTTCTAGGACCCAATAAAAAAAATCTCACAATGACAGTGACTTTCATTCCATCTATGAATTGATATGATTTTCCTTTCAAAAATTATGATTTGGAGTCAAATTTATTGTCATGAAATTTTAATATTAGTTTTTCAATGTTGAACTAAGTACTACAAAGTTACAGCATGGATATCTCTTCTATCAATACATAATCAGGACATCAACTCACCTAAGGGCATTTCAGTCAATACATCTATCGGGATACCAGCTGTAAGCTAGAATCCAGGATGCCAAACATGCTAGCTACTCAGACCAGCTGCTACTCAGACTAGCCAGCTACTCAGAATCTCCAGCTAGCTACTCAGACCAGCTAGCTACTCAGAATCTACAGCTCCCCCAAACAGGCCCTATATTTCCTAGCAACAAATGTTGCTTATATGTACCTGTCATTAGTTTAACTCTTAAATGGTGACTCTCAGTTCGCGGGTAAATGGGTATGCCCCACAGGCGACGGGGATGGGCGAGGTTTTCACCCGTCGTCCTTCGCGGGTATACCCGTGGGCGTAAATCAGGGTCACGTGTACAGGTATGGGCGAGCACTACCCGTACTCGCCGCACCCGATTGCCATCCCTAGTCACAGGTGCGAGTGGGCTATCACCCCATGCGGTGGTCTATTAGAAGGTACGATAATGTGCTCACTCATGTTGATGGCTCATCGCTGTTCTTGGAGTATGGCATTGTGGACCCAGACCATGTGGTCGACAAAATGCCCAACGAAGCCGGTGTCTATTCGGCTTGTGAAGATGGAGATGATAATGCTGCACGGGTGTGGAAGACTGTGATCGTGGGTGGTGACCACATAGTGTTTGTCGAAGTGCCACCAAATAGCAAGCCGCTAGAGTTGCCTAAACAGGAGTAGTTCTTTGTAGGGCTCCAACCAGTCACTGTCTCGTACTCCGCTAGGCTCACAACTGCCGGTTGTCCCAAATGGCGCTGGTACAATGACATTATGAGGCATGACCAGGACACTGGATTCGTGGATGACAAGGGGTGGTCGGTTCTATCATGTGAAATCAGTGGCATGCAATATGCGTTTGGCAAGGTGCCACCATGGAGGATAAGTGCCTTTAACTTTAGGAATTTAGAAATACAAGGTGGCTGTATAGTTCTCGAAAAGACTCCACCATGGTGACATGGTGGTTTCAGCCTTGGAAATCGTGGGTAGCAGAACAGGGAGAGAAACCGAATAGGGAGAAGAAAAGGAGCAAGGCAGATGACATTCAAATATCAAGGACCTAACCTTCTGTTGCTGATCCACAAAGTACAAATACAGTTAACAGCAGGGAAAATGCCTCCAATCAACAAAGTAATAAAAAAGAAGATGGCCCTACACAACCTACTGAAGATCATCATGGTTCATCTACTAATGTTGTTTCTAGCATCAGCACTCCATCAGAGTGTACAACTTTCGATAAGCTGGAAAAAACTTCACAAATAGCACAAGGTGCAAACAGAATTGTTGAAGATAGTGAAGCTCTATTGATTATCCTCGGTTCCATCAAAATTTGGTTGAGCAATCCTCCTAGTTCATCCAGGAAGTTGAATTTTGATGGTGCAAATCAGTCACTCAGAATTGTTAAAAATTTCATTGAAGCTGGGTCATATTAATCTTGTGCAGCAATTGATGACATCGTCTGCATGTTTCTTGAGTTTACAAATCTTCGTATCAGAATGAAGCTTTCAAATGCTTACAACCTTGCAGTGAAGTGCTTAGTGATAGTGTGAAAACCAGGGTTCGGAATACCGGCGGTTACCGGCCGGTAACCGCCGGTAACCGGAATTCCCGGCGGTGAGCAGTATTTAAAAAACCGGCCGAGTTGCAAATTTGAAAATTTTGAATTTGTTGATGGTTGAATGGGTTCCAGGAGGCATTGTAGCTATATTTGATTGATAAGCATATGTTTAGGAACATGTTAGGCCCATGGGCATGATTGCATGAAACTTTTGGCTATTGCATGTTGCATCATTTGCATTATTGGATGCTGCAGGCCTGCAGCATGTGAGGGGCCCATGAACATGATTGAGTCTGGCTCTTTGCAGCATTATTGGTCTTTGCATTATTGGTCTTTGCATTATTGGTCCAAGAGAGGAGAGAGAGCAGCAGCAGCGGCTTGTTCTGATTTAGCAATCAGCTCTTCTCCTTCCACCTGGTAGAGCTTTCCTCCTCCCCTCTTGATTCCTTCCAGCGCAGAGCAGCAGCAGCGGCAGAGCAGCAGCAGCAGCGGCAGCAGCCAGCAGCAGGCGCGGCACAGCAGCAGCAGCAGGGAGCAGCAGCGGCAGAGCAGCAGGCAGGAGCAGCGAAGCAGCCAGCAGCAGCTGGAGCAGGTGTTTCTTGACTCTTGTTGCTTGTTTGATGTTTTTGTTGCTTGGTTCATGTTTGTCAAGACAGCAAAAGTTATGTCCTCCATGTCAAGAATGGAGGAAAAAATAGCAACACAAGTCTGAGATAGATATATTGGTATTTTGTGCCTTATGCACGGAAATTATTTAGTCTGTACTAGATTTCATTAAAAGATCAGCTAACTCCATCTCCCAACTAAGTTCCAGAGTTTGAAACCTAAATGTGCATATGTTACATATGACTATATGAGCATATAAGTTTTTGAATCCCAGTAGCTCCATTGTCAAAGTGTAACTAAAAAGATGCAGTATTGTAATATGCAAAAAATGGGATCCAGCATGATATTCAAAGTGAGTTTCAACCTTCATGATATTGCTGCATGATATTGTAGTGATGGCTGGTAAAAGTATCAATGTTTGGGACCATGGAGAGAGACTAGGAGGTGCTGGTTGGAAGTGTAGATATTGCAAGCTTACGAAGTCGGGCGGAGGTGTGACACGCCTGAAAGAACATCTTGCTGGGAAGCATGGGGATGTTATTCCTTGCAGTGGGGTTCCGGCGGAAGTGAGAAGGCTCATGCTAGCAAGTATAGAAGAAACGAAGGCGAAGAGGAAGTCTATTAAAGATGAGCGCCTAAGAATGGAGCAAGTTGCTTCAGAGCCTGTAGTGCGTGGTCCATCACGTGAAGATGCCTTTGATAATGATGAGGAAAAACAGATGGAATGGGCTCGGCGAGAGTCGTTGGAGTTGCACCAGCTCGAGCAGAGGGCAAGAGCCCGGTGAGGTAGTGGAAGTGCTACAGGAAGGGGTACTGGAAGAAATGCTCTTTCGAGGATGTTTGGTAGGTCGCAGTCTATGAGAGTTGATTCTGATATTTTGCGCAGTCGGGCACTCGTCCAACCCCGCATTGACACAACTCTTAAGAAAGAAGCAAAGTCAAAACTCGGAAAAGTTTGGGCTAAGTGGTTCCATAGTAATGACATTCCTGGAAATAAGGCAGAGTGTCCTTATTTTCGTGCTGCCATCAAGGTTACACAAGAACTTGGTGAAGGTGTTGCGTCACCTAGAGGGCATGAAATTGATGGGCCATACCTTGATGCTAATGAGCTGGAGATAAAGCAGTATGTACAGGAGTTCAAAGATGATTGGAGCATATATGGAGTATCCATCATGTGTGATTCCTGGACAGGACCTACCCAGATGAGTATAATTAACTTCATGTTGTACTGCAATGGAAGAATGTTTTTTCATAAGTCAGTGAATGCGACCGGTGACGTACAAAATGCAGACTTTTTGTATCGAGAGATCCGTAAAGTTGTTGAAGAAATTGGAGTTAAACATGTGATGCAGATAGTCACTGATAATGGTGCAAACTACAAGAAAGCATGTCAACTACTGATTGAAGATCATCCAAGTCTAGTCTGGCAGCCCTGTGCAGCGCATACTGTGAACCTCATGTTGAAGGACATCGGCCAGTTCAACGAGATTGCTGCAGTTGTCAAGGCGACCAAGAGGATTTGTCGGTTCCTATACAACCACAATCGCCTGCATACTGAAATGAGACAACAAATTGGAGGAGAGATAGTTCGTCCAAACGCCACAAGGTTTGGAACGACATTTGTTTTCTTGAAGAGTTTTTGGGATAGAAAAGATAAGTTCATGAAGTGGATGGTATCAGATGTGTGGAGTTCCAACCATTTGTCTATGTCCGAAGAAGGAGAATACATGTATTCCTGCCTCACAAATAGACAATGGTGGTCTAGTATAGATTGGGTCATTAAAGTGGTACAACCAATTTATCGAGTACTGAGATATGCAGACCAGCAGAAACCTGCAACAGTGGCAGGACTGGTTGGAAAAACATACGAACTTCAATTTGAACTTAAAGAGGTGTTAAAAGAAGATGATGCTACCTACAATCGTATTATGGAGATAGTTAATAGAAGAATTGTAATGTTGAAGCAACGCACCTACATTGTTCCAGGCAAGTACATACTTTTGTAAACCATAACACATTCTGTTGCATATTTGTTACATTTTGTCTAATAGACTATGTGTGTTTGAACAGCATCGTTGCTTGACCCACAAAGCCACAGACTTTATGATTTGGGGAAGAATGCAACCCTCGTCCATTCACTGACAACAGCAATTCAAAGAATAGCTGACACACCCGAGGATGCAGTGCAGGCTCTAGTGGAGATAGAGTATTATCGTAACCGACGAGGCCTATTTGCTTCAAACGAGGCTTACCTTGCTACTAGTCGTATGAGTGCAGCTGCATGGTGGATGACGTTTGGAGCGGAGACAGAAACACTACAAAAATATGCCTTGCGGATTGTCTCACAATGTGTTTCCTCAAGTGGATGTGAACGTAATTGGAGCACATTTGCTTTAGTGCACACCCAATTGAGGAACCGTCTTGGATACAAGAAATTGCATAAGCTTGTATATGTCCACTACAATCTAAGGCTACGATTACAGGAGCATGAGATTAGGAATGAAGATAGGGATATAGATCCTTTTGGAGATCTCATTAATGCCACCATGTATGACAGCGCAAACCCAATCCATGAGTGGCTTGACAGCTCCATGAGCAACTCAGAGCCTCTGCTAGATGAGGAAGGTGAGCCCCCTATGCCATCTAAAGTTGTAGTTAATGCCATATCTGAGCATGAACTTGACAAGGCACTTGATGATCAACCGTTGAAGCAATGGACTCAGAAAACTATTGGCAAGTCTCATGTTACAAAAAGAAAAGCTTGTAGCCAACCAACTGAAAAATTGGCTCGAGATTTTGCCTCACTTACACAAACAAAGAAACAAGCGGTTGGTAAGAAGAAGAAAAAAAGGCATCGATGAGGATAAGAAGAAGAAAAAAGGCATCGATGAGGATATTGTGCGAAGTGATGAAGAAACAGAAACTCCATCTGATGCAGTCGAGTACCAAGAGTCTGACGATAGTTCCTCTTCCTCATCTGATGATGGTACTGATGGTGGGACATCTCACGGTGGGGTACAAGGCCAACAAGACACATGTCAACCATTGGAATTCACCTGTGAGAAAACTTTCACACATGCTACCCAGGATGAAGACCATGGTTGTCACGAATCAAGAAGATTCAAAACGACCTACACAAGGGGTAAGGACCGCCAACGAGATCATCCTCAACCAAAAGACTCTTCTTCCTACGCATCATATGGTAGCTCAACATCTTTGCCAACTTATCAGCGTCGAGATGCCAACTTACTATCTTCTGCTGATGATTCTCATTCATCATCGGGCATCTCTTATCCTCCCAATGCAAGATTTGTTTACCAGTGGGTGGAACCTCTATACTACCAACAAATTTATACTCATTGGTTACAACATGCTTATCCCACATACACTTGGGATCAATATAAAGTCCACCTGGCTCATAATGAAGGACTTGTACTCATTGATAACAATGAGTACATGGAACAACCTTCGCGTTTCTCAACAATGTATTGGTACGAATTGATCCTTCATTAGTGTTTTCACTTTTTAGTATACTACTCAAGTTAGCATTCATTACTACTAACTTGTGTTTTTATTATTTCAGATATAACACAACACTACAACGAGAGGGCTTCACCACATGGTCAACACCAAGTTGAATTTATTCAGATGAGGACCCTTTTTGAATGAGGTTCAGTTTTTTTTACCATGGATAGGCCAATTTAGAAGGTTTTGTTATATGCGAAACATCTCAATTACTTTTGGCCTCATAGTTACAAGAAAATGCTTCAACTTTCAATTTACGGCAACAATTAGTTTCATGTAGTCTTATGCGGGTTTTACTTGTTATAAAAAACTTAAGCTTTTACCAAAATATCCACCCATAACTTTCAATTTACGGCAAAAAAGTGGAGCTCCAACTTCCATACAAATTCTACCGGTTTTTCCGGGTTTTGACCGGTAAAACCGGTAACCAGCCGGTTACCGGCCGCCTCCCGCCCCGACAAAAACACCTGTTTGACGAATTTCAACCGGTTTAAAACCGGGATTTCCGGTTACCGGGCGGTAACCGGCCGGTTACCGGTACCGCCCGGCGACCGGGATTCTCTCCGGAAACGGTTTTTCAAACCTTGGTGAAAACTACTTGATACAAGTGAAGTTGATCCATCTGTAAGAATTTCACATGAGTCGACTGCATGTCTTGCTCTGATGTTATCTTGGGTTATTTCTAGGTTGAAAACATGTATCTCCTTTGAGGGTCCGAAGCCAGTGGATGAAAATCTCGTCAAGCTCAGTGCTCATACAAGGAGGTCACAGTTATTAGTACTCTTGTGTGTGAGTGTCTAATAACTTTCGGTTTAGACATGATATTAGGTTCTACTAATATGGTAACAGCAGCTGGTGAGACGTGCAAGGCTATTTGGTATTTAGCTCATGATGTTGACATTATGTCCCTTGGTGCACATCATATTTCCTTTCCAGTAGCTAACTCATGGCGACAAGCTCACTCAAAGCTCGATGGTAAAATGCAAGAGCAAGGTTCATTACCAGATTCAAACTCTACCAATCTGAGAAGCATATTCGTCAAATCATCCCTCGCTTCACGACTAATGTACGTTGCAGTTCACCACGGCTTGCATAATGTTTGCATATTGTGCATCAAAAGAACAGTTCAATTTGCATGTCATCGGAGCAATTGGAGCATCATTCGTGTCAAAATATTGCATGTGCTATGGGACCCCGGTGGATTGACATCGGCTTGGGGGCAAACCAAATTCCTGTAGAGGAAGCAATTGAACACTTTAAAATAACCAAAGTTGAGCTTTGGGTTGTTTTTGGTTGGTTGTGCGGCCTCTAGATTTTGAAGAAAACATATGTAGTTGGGTAATTTCACAGACAAAAGAAGAAAGCATAGGTTGACATCGAATTAATAAATATGTTTGTATTAAGTGATATATGAAATTAGCTATAGACAATATCTGTTAACTTTGCGCAGATGCAATTAAGGCAAGAACATAACATACCATGCTTTAATTGAATTAAAGCTCCTGGCTAAACTATGTCCAAGGTTTCTGAATACATATGAGAAGCAATGTACTTGCATGAAATAAGCTGGAACAAGTTAAAACAGTTGGCTTGTGTCGTTTGGTCCTTGATATTATATTATTTCCCCTCAATTGATCTTAGTTAGGTTTATCTATAGTATATACTCTTATGTTACAGTTGATCTGATTATCTGTATGCAATGAGCTTTTAGCCTAAGACATATATGGACAATCTGCGTGTGAATGATACTTGCTATTGTGGTCATACGGAACATAACTCTAGTATCCTTACAATGCTAATATGCCAATGATAACATTTCGGGCTTCTTGCCCTTGTTTTACTTTGAATTTGCTCGAAGCATGTCCTAGGCTCCTAGCATGAATTTATTTTAAAATGTTACATTATCCAAAAATAATTGTAGTAGTTATAAAAATGAAGATGTTACATTAAACCTACTCATATTGTTTAGTAGATCCAATTAAAGTAATGTGAAGGAGTAACAGTTGAATTCTATTCCTCTGTTAAGAAAGTTTGAAATAAACAAGCACAAACAAGATGGTTGAAATGGTGAAAGACTGAAAGCTTAAAGGGCAGCCAACCACTCTGGCTTTGGTTAAATTATATACAAAGTACTTTGCACTTGTTGACTTGTACATTTGTTGGGCTTCATAGTAATTTCCTTGATCCACTATATTCTTAAGATTTTCAATTGTCTAAAAACATGCAACTTATGATTACAAAAACTGCTAAGAAAATACTCTAGAGGTCCAGTTTGTAAAATACTAATCAATGTTCCCAAAGGAGCACGAGGAACTTACCTAGATGCTAACTTCTAACGCAACACTTCAGAGTGGATAGGATGAAGTGCCATTACTAATGCACTTCCTCTTTTCCCTAAGGCACCAAACAACATAGTGATAGGGCGAGTGTCTCATTAATATTTTTATAACAAAATAATTATTACTTTCTCTGGCTAGTAAGATTTGGCAAGGACTTCTAGATTTTAGAAAATAAAGCACATAATAAATGAACATATTGGTTCCAACGTCACTATGAACCTTCAAACTGGTAGCAAAAGCATCAATAGTGAAGTTTTATCCAGGGTCACTCACTATTGCCAATTTTTTCTTTTATAAATACAGGCTCAAGTTCTACCGAACCAACTTCAACATCCATATTGAAATTTTATTGTATCGCACGCATGCCTATGCCGTTGTGCAATGGAGGCATTGAACATGAATCGATAGAACCCTAGTTCCAACAAATTCACCATGGGGAGGCGATTCCTCCGCGGTGTAGGCCTCGCTATGGCAATATCCAATTCACATGTCACACACGCCTGCAAATCGCACGTTCCCACGCTAATGTACACGCGTATATACACACAAATGCATGCATGGGCACAAAGCAGAGAGGGTGCGGGAAGAGGGATCCCTCACCTGCTGGGGAGTAGGCAGGTCGCGCGCACCTCATGCTCATAGAGCGCGACATGGATCTCCGACGAGCTCACCACGGCGGCGGCAGTGGAGGAGGCAGATGTGGTGGTGATTGGAATCATTGCATTGCTTCACAAATTCGCCTTTGAGACTAGCTGTGCTCCGGCAAAACTTCTCCTCTAGCCCCGAACTACAGCCACCACTGTCGTCTTCACCTTGGTTCGCTCCCTTCGCTCTCCTCAGTGGTGATAGGTACTCTAGCCATGAGGAAGGGTGGCGCACGAGGGTACTAAGATTGGACTTTTAGAGGTGTAAGTTCAAGCTCCATTAAGTTGGTTTTGGTGATAATGATAAATGTAAATGTGAGACCTACTCGTTTGTTAATTATGATATTGCTGAAGTCTCGTTGGATGAAAATGTGAAAATCATGGAGTATATACTCATGTTTTGTGGTTTCATTAGTATTGATCCTTGTTCCTTTTTTTCACAAATTAAGGATATTTACTTTGAAACATATCCTTATCATTTGAGTATATATAGCTTGTGTAATTCATATATACTGTTGATTGATTTAAACTCAATCATTTGCAATCGGGTTATCATCTAATTTCTTCATTATCTAATTCCCTCATTATGTGTTAATGATTGGATGATTAATAACAACTAAATGTGTAGGTTTACTAACAATTAATCTCAAAGATAAAAACTTCCATACAAATGAGTTAATTACGTGGAAAGCGTATCCTAGAGTATACAATTATTGTGTACATGTTGTATACTCGTAAATAATTTTTTACCTCATTATTTGTTGAGATTATCATGAATTACCAAAAAGAGAAGGTTGTAGAATCTAATACCTCCATTATGAGTTAATGGTGAAGTTTTGGTAATTAATGACAATTGATTTGTGGACTAACATTTTTTTATGAGTTGGATGAATATGTTAGGTTCTACAAATAAGGATGATTTAAAATGAATTCATGTATTGAAAATCATTAAGTCAAGATACGAGATAGAAGATGGCTTTATGTGTTGAAGGCCATCAAAAAGAGAAGATCATAAATTGAAGATCTTGAAAAGAAGTTGATCAAGATTCCTGAGAGGAGATGATCATGAATTGATCATCAAGTCAAGAGACGATCTATTATATGTTGGTGGAGTTCAAGTGAAAGATGCATCATGGATTGATGCATATCAAGACAATGAGTTCAAGTGAAGATGTGCGTCATCAAGCTTGAAGATGATGCTCAAGGCAAAGGTATGACTAGGTAGGGCTAAAAATGTGTTTCTAATCTTTAACCGGTCTTGGTATTTGGTTGGAAAATCGGATTGCTAGTATATGATTGCCGTACTATTAAGAGGAGTCTTATCTAGTAGCTTGAGTCTCATCATATGTTGATAGCTCAATCTTACTTGCTCTACCTCTTTGTGGTATGATGCTATTATTTACGAATGTGTTTTGTAAATGGTTGAAGCTCATGTATAATCCTTGCAGTATGAGACTTAGGTTTGTGAATGGGTTTTGCAAACATGTTGAGTCCATGTAGTTATACCTTGTATCATAATTTTAAAAGTGTGCAAATATGTTTTGTAACTTGTTGAGAGTCATGGTTGATCCTTGTGTTCATGATACTATAATTTACAAATGTGTTTTACAAAATTTGTTGAAGTATGTACGTTTTTTTTAAAAAAATCAAAACTACCATTATGTGTCGTGCGGTACTACCGCTGGGTGGAACTACCGGCGTTGAGATTACGGTACAACCGCATCGGTTGGTCGAAGACCTATACGGTCGAAAATCAACCACCCAAATGGTTACAGGCCTGTGTGGTCAAAAATCAACGCGATCGAAAATCGACCACCCGACGTGGTTGAAGATCAACCCCCCAACGTGGTCGAAGATCGACGTGGTCGAAAATCGACCTCCCGACGTAGTCGAAGACCGGCAGTATCATATCTGTGTGAGTGGTTAGACCGGCCTGTGGTACTACCGACCTGTTTGGCGCGATACGACTGGAGTTGTGATACTATCGATTTATCTACGATACATTTTTCTAGATAGACTGGTTGGCGGTACTACCGATTCTAGACTGTAACAGCTAGTTTTCTAGCCGTTACGAGGGGGACGGTACTACCGATTGTCCTGATTTTTGTCCTTAATGGCTTGGTTCGTTGTGTGGAGTATAAATACTCCCCTTGTGGCTAGTTGGAGAGGAGGTTGCTTGACTCTATTTCATTCATTTGAGCTAGTGTGAGGTTCTTCTCTCAGTTGTGCTTGTGTTGCATCTTGTGAGTAGGAGAAAGGCTATATATTGCATGTGTTGCATCTAGAGCTGGATTTCATATCTGTTTGAGCTTATGCATTCATTGCACGTGGTGAGAGCCAAGCAAGGGGCTTGACTTGTTACTCTTGGAGGTTGCCAATTCCTAGACGGCGTTGGAGGCGTTGTGCGTGGTGATCTTCTCAAAGAAGATTGTGAAAAGACAACATGTTTGAAGGTTGGAGCTCATCTATTCAGAGTGGGAAAGAGCCACCACTAGTGGAATTGATGTGTTTGGCTTAATTTGTGAAGCCGGTCCAATTCGTTTGCTCTTACTTCAACGTGGACTAGGGGAGACCAACAAGTCTTCAACATCATGGTTAAATGAATCGTGTCTTTGTGGTTTATTTTTCTTGTGCTCAATTAATATTTGTAGAATTAAATTGATTGTTTGTCATTCTAGAATTGCAAACTTTGACATAGATTTAGGGTGTCGGTGTACTTAGGTAAACCTAGTTGATTTAGACTTTATTTGTGCTAAACCAAATTGATTTACGTTTTGCATTATAAATTTGGTTTTAGCCAAAAGAAATTTAAAACCGCATATTCGCCCCCTCTAATCGGTCTCCTCGATCTTACAAGAGAGTTTGTGGCTAATAGGTTTCAGAATTGGGGGCTGAGATCGACAAGACCATGATGATGGTGGGCCCTACATGTCGGCGCGTTTTTGTGTAGAGGAGAGAAGGGTAAGAACATATCACTTACCAACTCTTTGTTTTAAGTTGTGGAAATAAATAGTGATTGCTAAAAAAATAAAAACTAAAAGCCATCTAAAAAGTCGAAAAAAAACAAGACATAATCGGTGTTCCTCACTTCCTCACTGGGTGCACTACTTGATCGCGTCTGGGCATGGATGCAATGTAATCTTGCGTCCTTCCTAGTTTTGCAAATTCAAGCTATCTAACTATGGCTATTAATAAAAAGGAAAAATTTGTTCCTATCACTTAAAATATGTGCAATATTATTTTTGCTATAAAAAATCTGCTTATTTCGTTTTTGCCATTCTTTTGTTACTGTGCATTTCGTTTTTGCCACTATGTCCAATTTTCCGTCAATTCAATAGGGTTTAACCGTTAAGAAATATGCAAAAATATCAAAAAAGAAAAATTGAAAATATTAAAAATCCCAGAAGATACAGAAAAATTAAGAGACCACTTGTAAACATTTAAACTATTCACAAAAATTTTACATCAAGAAAATTTTAGCAATGTTTCTTAAAAAGTTGAGGAAGATTAACATGTTTTCCTCCATGTAATTTTTTTTTGAGAAACTTCTTGGTGTAAATTTTTAGGAAAAACAAAAATTTCCAAAGTTATCCTGGAACTTTTCTAACTTTTGGATAGTTTTCTTGAAATTCTTCCTAATTTTCTATTTTGTTAGATTTTTTTTCATATTTCTTAACGGTTAAAGTTATTGACGTGACGCAAAAGTGAATGGAGTGGCAAAAACAAAATAAGCACTGACGGAAGGATGAAAAAATAAAATAAAATAAATAGTTTTTTAATTACAGAAATGATATTACACATATTTTAAACGATAGGATCAAAGTTTTCCTATAAAAAAAAATGGTTTTTTTATGCCTCTGGGCCTGGCCGTGGACTCTTTTGGCCGGGCCAAGCAAATTTTCATTCTCTCTACATGAGGGCTGAAGCTGCCTTTTCCTTGACGGGAGCGGCTGGTCCATGGGCTGCCATGTTGGGCCTTCATAGCGGCACAGGGCACCATCACCGCACGATCTCGATCCAACGCATCACGCGCTCCCCAGTCCCGGCCAGCCCAGGAGGAAGTAGGGTTTTAATTCGTACAGGAAGGGGGCGGGTTGTAACCGGCGGCGTTGTGAGGATTGCGCGATGGAGGGAGGCGGTGAGGATACGGCGGCGGCAATGGCGATGGAGGTGGAGGAGGAGGCGAGCCCGTGCGCGGGGGCCTCATCCCCGTCGCAGTCCAGTTCGCCATCCCCAGCCCCCAACAGCATCACCTCCTCGAGGCGGCTGGGCCTCAAGAACAGCATCCAGACCAACTTCGGCGACGACTACGTCTTCCAGATCGTCTCTTGGTAGGTGCCCTCGCCCCTAATTCGTTGTAGACTACAATTTCTACTGCGGTTTAAATGGATTAAATAGTTAGGTGATCCTTGTGGCCCATTTTTAACCTGCACTTAGAAGTAGAATCGCGTAATTTCAAGTAAGTTTGTGTGTCTCATTCTGGTCTTAGGACATTAAATAGCTTCTACCTTTGGTCTCCGATGTTCAAAGTTGAAGCACGCTGTGAGGTTTATGGTTGTCTGTTAAAAATTAAAATCAATGAATGTCATGGCTTATAAAAGGTATTGTTGATAACCATATTTTCCCCATCTTTTCCTCTTATGTTTTGTGATGTATGTACCTTTTCCTCTTATGTTTTGTGATGTATGTAAAGTTGATATTATACTACTTCATTGCAAAAATAAATAAAAGGTATTGCATATGCTACTAGGACTTATGCCTTTTGCATATTTCATATATCTGATCTGGTAACAAGCCCGGAGATCTCAACGCTCTCAGTTTCGTTGTCAACAAACGCACTAAAATTTTATTCCCCAGCGACTGGGCAATATTTGGGGGAATGTACAGGACATAGCGGAACAATCCATGAAATTTCCTTTTCAGCTCCATCATCACCACAAGTAATCTGTTCTTGTTCTTCTGATGGAACTATCAGAGCTTGGGATACAAGATACTTTAAGCAGGTTTTTTCTAATACTTTCTGGTTGTTGAATATTCTTGTTAGTTATAAATCAATTATTATGTGAATGTGCATGATTGCCAAATTCTATGAATGCCATATTCACATTAACACATTTTTTTTTTCATATATTTCAAATTAGTAGTATATTTCTGTGCTGTTGATCCTTTGTATTCTCACGTTATCACGCTTCTGAGATATTTTGTGTGGAACCTATCTCTTAAGTTCAGCAATTTCTATTTTGTTCTGTCACTGTACAATATAATGGCTATGTTCTTGTTGAGTTTATTTGATCATTTTTTAGATTTTGTACTGCTGCATTTACTGCAGTTTATGTATGTGATAGCCCTTTGTTAGGTTGTACACGTATGAAAATCTCCAAATGCATCTTCTTACTAGGTGAATTCTAGTACTCTACTCAATCAAGTTATGTTGTTTGTTTCCATGCTTGATTTGGATTGAGCTTGGCTCACAGTTCATCAAAATCTGAATATGAACTATTTCTCTAATAAAGTTTGTATCTTTTCTGAGGTTGTACACATATGAAAATATCCAAATGCATCTTCTTACTTGGTGAATTCTAGTACTCTACTCAATCAAGTTATGTTGTTTGTTGCCATGCTTGATTTGGATTGAGCTTGGCTCACAGTTCATGGAAATCTGAATATGAATTATTTCTTTAATTAAGTCTGTATTTTTTCTGTTGACACTCGATCACTATTAAAGTTGCTTTCCCCATGCAAAGGAAAAGAAACAATGGAGAGAAGTAAAGTAGAACCTGTACCCACTTTGTTGGCGACATTTAAATGACATAATATAATCCTAGGTAGTATATGAATTCTGGATCTGGTGCATGTTAACTTGGAAATATCATTAATGTTGAATGTAGTTCTTATCGTAATTTTGATTTCCGTGCACTTCTGCTACTTGATATAATCAAACAGCTCTTCACTAAATGTTATCTCTATTCTTAATTTTGATTCTTTATTCACTGCGTATGTGATATGACATTAACGGTCAGTGTACTGTCTACTACTGTTTCGGTTATTTGTACTAGTACTATGGTTGGTTTAATATATATGTATGTTCTAAATTCAACTATTGACTGTTCTCTGAACGTTTGCCTAGATTTCTTTGCTAAGGGGTGGCACCTCACAAGAAATGTTTAGCTTCTCCTTTGGTGGATCAAGTGGTAATCTACTTGCTGCTGGTTCTAATGCCCAGGTAAAATGAGTATTGTTCTTTCACAGGTTAGAGTGATATCTATACCAGCTTAGGTCTTTCTCATATCCACTATGTACCTGCAATTGTCGGTGTATGTTTCTAATTTTCTATCCACCCTGTGTCTGCACTGTTTGGTGTATGTTTGTTATCTTCATGATATATGGGCAGTTATGGGCCTGTTCTTTTTGGCTAAGACTTATGATTTTTAGCTGCGGCTTATGGTTTTTGGGCTGTTCGTGTGAGAGATTACAGAGTAACAGAAACTCACGTGCGGTTTTTGCCGATATAAATGAGGTCGGTACAGTATGTACTACAATTAACTACTAGACCTCATCTTAAAAAGACACTCCGTTTAAAAGGTAGTTACTGTAGAAAAGTCAAAAGCAGAAGTCAAAAGCTAAAAAAGAACTGGGCCTACACTGAACAATCATACTCTCTGAGGGCTTCCTAAAAAGAGCTTTCCTCTTTGAGGACATACAAATGTTGTATGCCAAAGAATCCAAATTCTATAGAGCTGTTTATCTCGGCATTCTCTTGCTTTTAATTTTTAAAAAATTATAATGGACATATTGTAAAAATAACTGGTAAAATTCCAACTTTCAAAGGGTGTGTCTAGCAATATGCAAAGTGATACAACTTAATTGTGGACACACTGTAATTTCCTTCATTAGTAATTATAATAGACAATCCAAATTGAAATAAAGAAGTTTTTAGGGCTGTTTGATCTGAAGTCAGGCATGCCAGAATTTTGTTGAATTGACCAGATTTCGCTTTTGTTTGGTTCCTTGCCAAAATTTTGGCAAGGTTCCCCTCCAACTAGCATCCTAGTTGATTTTTTTTGCTAAAGCTTTGCCAAATCATGGGGGATCAATTCCATGACCAAATTTGGGCAAACAATGGTAGAGCAAAATTGGGCATAAACCAAAAAGTCCTTTAACGCAAATAGGAAAGTATACAAAATCATTGGTATTTTGAGACAAATTGTCAAGAACTTAGCTCATGATGGGGTAAATGCTTTGGGAGAAGAACTTTACTTCATTCTTGCTTAATGTGCCAAGAGGCTGCTGTATGCTCTTATAGGAGCTGGCCCCAACAAATCAGCTAGCCAACTAAATAATTCATAAGATCCTCTTAAACTAATCGATAACAACTAAGATAAGATAATACCATCCCCTCCCAACGTGTTGCTGCTGCCTCCTTTTGCAAATGGACATCCTGATGTGCTGGCCATCTGCAGGGCCTTAGGGGTGTGGCTGCTACCTTGCATGGGCGTGGCTCCCTTGGGCCCATGCCCATGACACAAATACCTCATGTATTAGTACATACCATATATTAGGATGTTTTAATTTCCCCAAGTCATACCATACAATAGGATGTTTTAATTTTCCCCAAGTGTTTTTACTTGCATTGAATTTGCTGTATGTCACGAGCTAAATATCTGACCGAGTAGTTGTGGGAAGTAGGAGGACGAGGACCAGGTCCCTTAGGCTTGGGCGGAGCCATGATGGCCGCACGCGCTAGTCCAGGGGTGCCGGGAAGGAAGGGACAGGAAGAGATACTTTCTTAATTCTTGCTTGCTTCATTCAATTGATATGACTGCTCATATATGAGTCTCCCATGCTAACAAACATGGACGAATGCAACTAACAGAATATCTTATCAACTAACAGAATATCTTATCTTTGACTAATGCAATCCTCTCTAACTAAATTCGCATAGGGTTGTGCAACCTGATCGTGAACAGCTGGACGTGTTGCTTCTTTGGCAGTGGGTCGCAATGGCATAAGAGTGCAAGGAACTTTTCTTAGTACTTCTCCACTGAGCCGGTGCAGCATATGGTTGCCAGCTCTCCAAGAATGTTGCTACGGATCTGGGACTCAAAAGTGGAGATTGACATGGTTGACGAAATGAGGCCACAATGGAATGCCTTGGTCGCGCTCCAGTCTGAAGTACCATTGCCGTGCCACTCCTGTGAGATGGTATGATGTGAGCCACACCTTCCCCATAGTGCGCTGCCTTGGAAGAACTGTTCACAACGGTTGGTAGCAATGTTCTAAAAATCGGTAACTGGTACTCGACCGGTCACCCAAGGCCGCTGTCCGCACCAAGGTAGGACGCGGCACAGGCCCTAGCGGCATCGACTCAACGCCCCTTCAAGTATCTCACCGGCGCCGAGATGGACGATCGCCGCAAGAAGGGCTTGTGCTTCAATTGTGACGAACCTTTCCACAAGGGTCACCTGTGCAAGCATCTCTTCTTCATTGATGTCCAGCCGGAGGATGGTTCTGGCAGCGACTCGGCCAGCGGTCTCGAGTCTAAAGAAGACCTTGGCATTTCACTTTATGCCCTCACGGGTATTTGCACGGGCGACACGATGCAACTGTCGATCCGTTTGGGATCTGTGGGGTGCTTCGCTTTGGTGGACTCCGGCTCCACCCACAATTTTGTGTGTGCGGAGGTGGCCCAGGCCGCCGGCATCTCCTTGGTACCCCGACCAAACCAGCGGGTGGCGGCGCCAATGGGGATAGGGTGCCGAGTGCAGGCTTTGCCCAAGGAGTTTCCTTGGAGATCGCCGGCGAGCGCTTCCACATCGATTGTTACGGTCTACCAATTGGAGGCTTTGATGTCATTCTAGGCATTCAATGGCTCCGCACCTTGGGGCCTATTACTTGGGACTTCACATTAAAGATGTCCTTTTGGCTCAACACGCGCCATATCTGCAGGACTAGAGTGGCTGGCCCGCCTGCCGCTCGAGTGCATCACTGTGACGGTTCGGAATTGCTGCAACCACTGCTCGCTGAATTTCAGCAACTCTTCGCGGAACCGATAGGTCTGCGACCGCCTCGGGCATGTGACCATTGCATCCATCTATTGCCAGGCACACCGCCGGTGGTTGGGCGCCCTTATAGATATGCGGTTACACAGAAAACCGAATTGGAAACCCGTGTCGGGCGATGGAGACTCAAGGGATCATCCGGAAAAGTATGTCTGAGTTCTGTCTGGTTATTCTTGTCAAGAAACAAGACATCTCATGGCGATTCTGCGTCGATTACCGTATGCTTAACTCCAATACCGTCAAGGACAAGTTTCCAATCCCGGTGGATGACGAGCTATTGGACGAACTCCACGGTGCCCAATTCTTCTCCAAGCTCAACCTCCGCTTGGGGTATCAAGTCCACATGCATCCTAATGATGTGTGAAAGACGGCCTTTCGTACCCACGAAGGTCTTTTCGAGTTTTTGGTCATGCCATTCGGCCTGAGCAACGCCCTGGCGACTTTCCAAGCCTTGATGAACAGCATCTTACGGCCGTTCCTATGTCATTTTGTCCTTGTTTTCTTCGACGGCGCACTGATCTTCAGTAGGACATGGGCGGATCATCTCCGTCACTTGCGCATGGTGCTGCGCCTTTTCTAGGAAAACTGGCTCTTTTTGAAGGAAAGCAAGTGCTTCTTCGGTTACCGCGAGGTCGCCTACTTGGGCCATGTGGTCCTCGGTCACAGGGTGATCATGGACGACGACAAGGTGCGGGCGATCAAGGAGTGGCCCACTCCGCTCTCCCTTCGGGCTCTACGGGGTCCCTCAGCCTCACTGGATATTATGGGAAGTTCGTCAAGGACTATGGGGCATTGGCAGCCTCCTTGACGTGACTTCTCAAGCATAAGGGCTTTGCCTGGTCCACTGATGTAGCCTAGGCTTTCGACACCCTCAAAGAAGCCGTGGTGTCTCCAACCGTTGGACTTTACCCAAAGCTTCATGGTGGATTGTGACGCTTCGGGCTCCGGGTTTGGGGTGGTTCTTCACCAAGGAGATCGTCCTCTAGCTTTTTTCAGCTAGTTGATTGCCACTCGCCATGCCAAACTCGCGGCCTATGAACGGGAACTCATCAGCCTTGTCAAAGCCGTTCGACATTGGCGTGCATATCTCTGGGGTCGTTCCTTTACAGTCTAGACTGACCACTACAGTTTGAAGTTCCTGTTGGATCAACGCTTCTCCACCATTCCCCAATGCCATTGGGTTAGCAAGCTTCTGGGCTACGATTTTGTCTTGGACTTTCGGCCTGAACACCTTAACAAAGTAGCCGATGCACTTTCCTGATGGGATGAGGTGACGGTGATGGCCCTGTCACTACTACACTTGTCCCTATTCGATGACATTTGTCGGGAGGTCACCATCAACAGCACTCTTCAAGATTTCAGCTGCTGCATCGCTGTGGGAGAATTGCAATCTCCGTGGGCTTTGGTGGACGGGCTGGTGACACATGTAGGCCTAGTTTTTTTGCCGGCAGATTGCCACCTTGTCCCAGCAATCATCGACGCCCTCCATGACTCGAGTCACGAGGGGGGACAGAAGACACTCCATCGCCTACGCGCAGACTTCCATATTCCTGCTTACCGCGTGCTAGTGGCAGATTGGGTGCGGTCTTGCCTCACATGCCAGCGCAACAAGTCCGACCACCTCCACCCAGCCGACCTGCTCCAACCACTGTCAGTTCTGAGTCAGATATGGTCGGACATCTCCATGGGCTTTGTCGAAGGTCTGCCCAAGGTTCACGGGAAGTCAGTTATCCTCTCCGTGGTCGACCGCTTCTCCAAATATGCACATTTCATTACCCTGGCACACCTTTATCTAGTAGCCTCTGTTGCCTCGGTATTCTTCGGGGAAATTGTTTGCCTGCACGATCTCTTGACTTCCATTGTTAGTGACCGCGACCCCGTCTTTACCAGCAACTTTTGGCGGGAATTGTTCTGTCTCTCGGGGGTCCAGTTAAACTTAAGTTCTGCCTTTCATCCACAGTTGGATGGGCAGATCAAGGTGGTGAATTGCATCATTGCGATGTATCTTCACTCTCACGGGTGATCGTCCGCGTGAATGGGTCCAATGCTTGCCGTGGGCTGAGTACTGCTACAACACCTCCTTCCAGACGTCCTTGTGCACTACACCCTTCCAGGTGGTCTATGGTCGCTCTCTGCCCACCTTGCTATCATATGAACCTGGGTAGGCCAACGTGGAGGCTGTAGACCGCGCCCTGTTGGACCGAGACGCCTTCTTGAAGGAAATTCGCCACTGCTTACTCCAGTCCCAGCAATACATGAAGGACAACCAGAATTCTCACAGGCGGGACGTTGCATTCAGTCCAGGCGAATGGGTTTGGCTTCGGCTCCACTAGCGGCTAGTTGCATCCTTGGCCATAAAATCTAGGCAGAAACTTGCACCTAAGTTCTTTGGGCCGTATCAAATTATTGGCCAAGTGGGTGCGGTCGCCTACAAGCTACGATTCCCGGAGGGGGCACGCCTACACAATGTCTTCCAATGTGCCCTTTTGAAGCGCTATCATGGGCCGCCTCCAGCATCTACACTAGACCTTCCTCCGACCGTACATGGAAAGTTGGTGCTTCAACCTGCTTCAGTATTACGTGCCAGGCTCTACGGTACATGGCAAATTTTGGTCCAATGGAAAGGTCTCCCAGACACCGATGCACCTTGGGAGTTGGCCGACTTTTGGACCGCACATCCACAATTCCAACTCGAGGACGACCTGTTTCTTCAGGGGGGAGAATGGACATTCTTACCAACAGGTTTGGGCACGTGTATGGGCACCGTTCCAAAGAAGGAAGATCAGCTATTGAAGGAAGGCAAGCGTCGGCACAATCTCGAGCAATCGTGCCGGACGAGGAATAGGAAAGTTCAGATAAGTTTCCATCCTAGTAGCAGGGTGATGTGACCACGCCACAAACACATACGACAATCGCGCCCAATATCAAGATTGAACTAAAGGTGAATTCGTTTCTTCAGCCTTCATATGTTACTGAGAATAGACCGCTACCTAATACAAGTGATTTAATTGTGCTTAGGAATTTGGGAAAGGAAGAAGGAAAGGGACATGGAACCTTGGACATGCATGGAAGGAATAATGGAGGTCACCACGTCACTTTGAGACCAAGTCAAGCACGAATTCGAGTTGGACACGTTTTGGAATCAGACTCGGACTGCTGCAATGGTGCAAGTTTAAACGGACGTAACTTTCTCATACGGACTCCGTTTGAAACGTTCTTGGACTTGATGGAAAGCTTATCAAGTCTACTTTCGAAAGGATTCAACCCCATCTTCAAATTCTATCCGAGACAGCCGCAATCATCAAAAGAGTCCGTGTTGGTCACGTACTGGAATCAGATTCGGACTGCTGCAATGGTGCAAGTTGAAACGGACGTAACTTTCTCATACGGACTCCGTTTGGGACGTTCTTGTACTTCATGGAAAGCTTATGAAGTCTACTTTCCAACAGATCCAACCTCATCTTCAAATTCCATCCGAGCCGGCGGCAATCATCAAAACAATCCACGTTGGTTTTTGAGTCCGAGTCAAAAGGGTGCTGCGCCACCACCAATTGGGCCCATGGGCCTTGTAACCCTAGAGCATGCACTTTGGACGCCCCTCCTAGTTGTTCTCCCTATAAAGGAGCCGCCGCCTCCCTTGTTAGGACTGGGATTTTGTTGAGTTTAGGTTTAGCTATTATGCAAACTTCTGTTCTTCAGTTGTGTCGGACGACCACCTGTCAAGACAGCCTTCGGAATCCCACCTATTGATTTTAATAGAAATATTTGCAATTTCAGATTGCTTGTTATCTTGTTCTTGCGTGTTCTTCGGTTGCATGCAGGAATAGACCTTCGTGGTCAGGTCAACCGCGTTCTTGGCACGGTTGATAACAACTTGGAGTGTGGTTCAGCGATTGCTAAGGCGCAAGCGACGTCGTTCGGTTGTAGTCGGATCGCAAGGGTCACCTCCGCCAAAATCGATAGTTATCATCCTATCGGAAGATCGGGACACCATCGCCTCATCACAGGGCTTATCCTGGAATTGTTAGTTTCCCTTTTGAATAAGTTTGTTTCCTTAGTTAAGATTTCCAATCAGGTTGTTGCATGCCGCCTCAGATTATAAGAGGTAGGCCAAATAATAGAAAGGGTAAGCAAGATTACCTTATTCCTCTATCTCCTTGCTCCTCTCTCCCGTCTGCATTCCTTCTTCTCGGTTGAGTCTGGGAAGGGCCACTACGGCGCTTCCCAGGCAAGTATCCCTCCGCCCCAGCCCACTTCCCTGATACAACCTGCGATCAAACCCAATTCATATCACTGGACATTGGGAATATGGTTTAGATTTTCCCATTTGAATAACAATATCTTCTCTATCTGAATTTGTATTCAAATCTGCCTTAATTATATGGATGTGAATATGTATTTGATTTTAAAATTCAAATTTAGTTTTTACTGCATGAAACAGCGAATCCACATCCAAATGAATTCGAGAAATTATTTACTAATTCTTGTTTCCATAACACTAATAACTAAACAATTTGGGAACCACCTCTGGTGGGGGTGGTGGAGTTGTGGCCTTGTTGGTGTACGACTCTACATACCAAGGTTCAAATCAATTCTTGGTGCCTACCTTTATGCACGCGCGAGTGCACTTTCAGTTGGAATTTTGTGAGGCTGTAGATTTATCCCCGGCCTCTGTCTTTCTAGGTATGTGCCAGGGGGCGTACTAACGCGTGTGTGCGTGCGTGTGCCTCTTCCTTGTAATCGCAAAAAAAACTAAACAATTTTATTTAATTTATTATTGAATATGATTCCTTTAACCTATTTTAACGTATTGCAATAGTTTGTTGTGTTTCATGTGAGTGTAGAGGTTATGATTGCCTACTTGTACAAATTAAGTGGATATCTGTACACATCCTATTCAAATTCCCATCTGGTACACATCTGATTTGTATTCGAATCAGCTAATAATATATGGATGCAAATATGATTTGACCACTGTCCAATTCAAATTTGAACGTTTACACCCCTGCTCATGGGGGATGGCTTTAGCTAATTTTGGGCATCTGGGTGTTATGTTTCACACAATAATCATACTGGGAACCCATAACTACCCCTTTACTTACCCTGGTTGATAGCACTGATTCACATGCTATGTTGATTACTTCAATTCATCTGTATATGTTTGTTAGAGCAAAAAAAAAAAAATCATGATGTGATATCATATGCATTTTTCTTATGATGTATCTCACTCTAGTTACTTGATTGTAGGTTCTGTTGTGGGATTGGAGAAATTCAAAACAGCTAGCATGCTTAGAGGAATCCCACATGGATGATGTGACACAAGTATGTATTATTGTATATTGAACTTTATTTTTCATTTTGTTATTGCTATTGTAAAGGATTGGTGGAAAGTTGAGAGAATGTTGTCACCTTACTTCTCGCTCTCTCTCTCTCTCTCTCTCTCTCTCTAAAAAGCTCCATAGCATTAACTTAGCATGGCCGCTTGTATAGAATAATGCAGTTTCCTCATGAAACTTTTGATTCATCATATGCAAATGGCACCACTATTTTGACAAAAGCTTAACTTCAGGTTAATCAATTTGACGAACAATCATTCTCTTAATTAACAAAACAAATTGTTTGAAAAAAATCTCTGTAACAAAAGAATTCACAAATAAAATTGGTGGCAGCATTATTTCTTGAGACTTCTACTTTGGTTTGACATTATGCGTCTCCTTGTGTCCATTTTTTTTAATGTTTATCTTTGGTAAAAAACAATCCATCAAGTGAGAACTGAGGCATTCTGGTAACTTTAAAGGCTCTCCGGATGTTGCAATACTGAGCAAGTTTTCAAAATTTCTGAGTATGCGGGTATCCCTTTAAGTTATGATTGAAACACCATTGTTTTTTACAACGTGATGTCGGTACGGTTTTGTATGTTTTTCCACTGCATGGCAAGTCACAAGTTCACAACTACCTTGGCCACTTCTGTACCAAATATTTCAATAATGTGCTCGTGGCATTATTTGAATCTATTTCGATATTAACTTATTTCATCTCAGCCCCAGGATATTTGTCCACTTCGCTCTCGTACAATATCTGGATTGGATGATTATAAATCCGTGTTGTCCTGATTTACTACTCTTTGTTGGACAGGTGAAATTTGCACCAAATCAACAAAGTAAACTCATTTCTGCGGCAGTTGATGGATTAGTATGTGTATTTGACACTGATGGTGATGTTGATGAGGACAATAATTTGCTATCTGTATGTGATAGTTGTCTACTGTTGTGCCTTAAATGCTTTGTCATCGTTATCTTGTCAAATAGTTATAGGTTATGAGTTCAATATGCTGTTTCTTGTTAGTGATTACTCAATAGAGCTTCAAGTTCTTTTCCTCACTGTTCCATATAACGATGTTATCATGCTGGCAAATTTGTACAGTGCTACTATAATTCTTAAGCTGCATAATTCTACCCAGGGTTCCAAAAACCTGTGGTTACTAGTTGGTAACCGCCGGTAACCGGAAATCCCGTGACAACCGGGATGGAAAAATCGGCCAAAAATTATGGTGGTTATAAATGCACTTTTTAGGTTAGTTTAGGTCTTTTTGGTGCTAGATTACCTATTGTATGAACTAAATATACATAAATATGCTAGTCCTAACATTTTGTGCTAGGTTTTCTCTAGCTTTTCCCAGTTTTAAGCTGGTTTTCTGGTTTTTTAAGCGGGTTTTCCGGTAACCAGTCTGGCTACCGGTTGCAAACTATCCAAATTTCAAAATTTGAAATATAGATTTCATCCGGGGTTTTCCCTTGATTTCCGGTAACCGGCTGGTTACCATTACTGGTCGCCGGCCGGGAATACCCCCAGTTCCGAGATAACCTTGATTCTACCTACCAATACTTTTTTTTAAAAAAAAAACTATATATGGTAGCTGGTGCACTTGTATTTTGTTGGTTAAGCAAATGGTGCTCAATACTAGTATTATTCAGGTGTGATATACCGATATACAAGATTACGCTCTTAAAGCTTTTCTTTAATTATTCTGGAGAAAGTTATTTGCAGTAAGTCTATCAATTTTAGGTGATGGTTCTCTGATATTTGATCTTCCCTAGGTTATGAACGTGGAGACTTCTGTTGCCAAAGTGGGGTTTTATGGAAATATGTATCAGAAGCTTTGGTGTTTGACCCATATTGAATCATTAAGGTAATTTCTTTCAACATTCTTACATTGTTTCAAAAGTTTCTATTAAATTATTCAATTTGTAGAAAAACTTAGTTCTAGCTTCTAGCCTTTGCTTTGCCAATCTTATGGTATCCCTACTTGTTTCAAAGTTCAAATTAACAAAGTACAAAAGTTTGGACATTATGCTGGCTGTTGTTGAATTATCGCAGTACCTGGGATTGGAATGATGGGAGTAGAGAATTGAACATACAAGATGCTCGTTCCTTGGCCACTGATAGGTGGAACCTTGACCACGTGAGTTTCTAATACTGCTTAACCTCGGTCTTGTACATTCTATGCTATTCAGCTTTGCATGGAGCTTTGATATACGCTGATCAGCAGTTTACTGATTATTTGAGACTTTCTTAAGGTATTACAATCAATCTGGATTTTACATAGTTGGTTTCTTCTTGATTTTTGAATATATAATTCACGACACAAAAGCATTCCAAATTACTGTTAACTTTATTCAAATTTTAAGAAATGAATCTGATTGTAACACCCATTGTTGGTAATTGATTTCGGTTAACACCACAACCAGCGTGATTTTAGATATCTGTGCCTGATTTAATGCCACTTCTCTAATGAAATTATCTGGGATCGTCTTGTTTTATCAAAAAGCACACTTGCCATTTGATTTCTGTTTCATATAATGCCCACTAATTACCATTTTGCTTGCCTTTTTGACTCCTTTTCCATGGCCATGGGTCCGTTTTGACTTTTTAAAAGTGCTTTTGTTTTACTGTTTCTGGATATTGGCAACCTATTTTTCAGAGCCATGACAAAAATATTTTGCTAGATGTGGCCCAAAAAAAATGCCCATAACTACCTTTATTCCGTTAGCACAGCATGGCAATGCTAAAGTTCACCAAGGCTAATTACTTTTCTTCGAATTGATAGTCAAAAGCAGTGCCGAAGACAATTATTTTTCCTCAAGTTGTAGTTATTTTTATCTGTGACAGGTTGACTATTTTGTCGACTGTCATTACTCTCTACCTGATGACCGGTTATGGGCGATTGGTGGCACTACTGCGGGTACAATAGGTTACTTCCCTGTAAAAAATGATCCTCCAGTAGCAGTAGGTTCGGCGGAAGCTATCCTTGAGGGAGGCCATACAGGAGTTGTCAGGACCATATACCCAGCTGCAAGCAGTAATCAGAGCCTTGGGCAAAATATGGGCATCTTTGGATGGACAGGAGGCGAAGACGGTCGTCTATGTTGCTGGCGCTCAGACGAAATAGCAGAGATAAACAATTCTTGGATATCTAGTTCGCTAGTATCACGGTTGCAAAAGAGAACTAAAAGCCGTCATCAGCCCTACTAACTGCTAAGTAGTCCAATTCCTTGGTTAACACATCCATGTGTGATTCTTGTATTGAAAAGGGCAAGAACGGTTGATCCTCAATTTTTGCCCTGTACGTGCCATAACCATGTTTACCATGATTTGTTTACAATGTAGTGCTGTTTTGCGGTTTATTACCGTTTGAGAATGTTTGCTCAGTCATGGTGACCTCTTTGTTTCCCTAATTTTGTTGAATTGCACTGTAGTCAGTTCTCCAAATAAGCTAGTAGGATTGCACTGCTGTCATACACCTACTACTTAGAGCAACTCCAGCAGGAGCCCTCAAATCAGAGCCCCTACTTTTGATTTGAGGGCTCCCCTACTTTTGATGACCTTGTTTTTTGAGTTGAACTCCAGCAGAAGCCCTCAAATCAGGGCCCTCAAATTCATTCCAACTGAGAATGACATGTAGAGTCTACTCGTCATTCTCAAATTTCTCTACCCCTCCTCCACCCGTGCGCTCCCCGCTCGTCCACCGCGCCTCCTCTCCTCCACCCGTGCCTCCTCTCCTCTCAGCCGCCGCGCCTCCTCTCCTCCACCCGGCGTCGCCTTCTCTTCTCCATTCTCTCCACCAATCGGGCTGGGCCCTACCTCGCCGCGCCACCACATCTCCGGCCACCAGCCGCCCCTCTTCTCTCACCCGCCATCTCCGTCGCCGCAATCCTCTCCACCCGTGCGCCTCTCCTTCCGCCACTCTCCACCTTCTCCGGTCGCCCACTTCTCCATCTCTTCTCCGGCCACCAGCTCCTCCACCCGACGCTCCTCTCGCGCCATCTTCCCACCGCTCGGCGCCGCCACTCTCCACCTTCTCCGGCCGCCACGCCTCCGGATCCTCCGCGCCACCACTTCTCCGTCGGCCCCACTGCTCCTCTACTCCGCCGCCGCATCTCTCTCCGACGCTCCTTCCTCCCTCGGCACCACCGCCCACCTCGACGCTTCCCCACCGCGGCGCCGCTTGCTCTTCCACCTTCTCCTCCCGTTGCGCCATTCCAGATCCACCACCGCCCTCTTCCCTTGCCGGCGCGCCACCTCTTGCTTCCCCCCTTCCTTCTTTCTTCCGTCCCGAGAGGAGCCGCGTGATTTGGTTCCGTGTGCGGGCGGGTAGAGAAACGGCAGCAACTGTCGTTTGAGGGCTCCCAGCAGGGCCCCTAGGAATGAGGGGTGGGAGGGTGATTTGAGGGCCTTCTCAAATTTGAGGGCTCTAGTAGGGGCCCTGTTGGAGCTCGTGTTTTAGCTCAAGCCCTCAAATTTGGTTTTGAGGGCTCAAGTAGGGGCCCTGCTGGAGTTGCTCTTACAGATTAACTTGTAGAATTGCACCAGTGTAATATTATTTGGAAATAACTTGGCAAAATTCCAAATAGGACTTTTTGTACCCTCTTTTCTTAAATTTGAATATAATAATATTTTAATCGTCTGACATGTTTTAGTAAATGACCGTGAATTTGTGGTGTCCATCAAATTATTGATTTCATGGTGTTTTTCAAAAAATGTCAACTCAGTGCAATGTCCAATAGATAATTTTGCCAAATAGCTTTCAGCGTTTTTGGTTATGATGATGGTTTGATGGCATTAGATCACATTAAAATCAAATGTATTCCTTTTTTTTACATTTGTGAAATAATCGAGCTTTCCTAAGCTTTTGTATTTAGTTAGATTTGCTGGTCAAACCGGCTGATTTGTATGGACGTTGGCCAAATAACATCAAACGATTTAGGTGAGCTGACCAATATAGCGTTGAAGTCTTTAAAGGCAGCGGCAAATGATGAAACTGCAGAGCGGAGAAGAATAACCGGGCCAAACCCGAGGAACCATAGTTGTGAGAGGAAACGGAGCAACCAACAATCTTCCTTATCAGGCCTCTAATCCGGATCAAAGTCGCCTAATTGAGTTGCTTGTCCTCTCTGGATCAGTAATGGTGGCTTGACCAATTTTTTCTATTACAAAGAAGACACCTATAAACACCATCATGCACACGAGTGCAACTCCTTAGGACATATTTAGAATTATAGAGGCAAGAATAAATCTGCGACCTGGCAAAATTTTTACCGAGACATAATCGTATATATGTGTAAAAGTGGGTACTAGGATTTGAAACCTAGTAGGTAAAGTCGATGGACAATATATTGATTTATTTTGTGACGTAAACTTCTCTTATTATTACCAATTTCCCTCTCTTTCGGAAAATAAACGGGGCAACACAGCTCGTGATCCTGAAGGTGAAGGGTACACATGCAAAGCCTTCGGCAAAGCTTGATGTGGATGGCGGTTCTCCAACGTTGGTGGCGGAGATGCAATGTAGCAAATGCTGACAAACAAATTGCATAAGAGATGCAATATGCCGACTTGCCTCTTCGACCTTTCCGCATGCACCCCATTCCCACGTCACAAATGCACAACATCAATCTTTTCTATAGAACTTCGCTCTTCATCCATTCTATAAAGTTGCAATCGATACACAGTTTCTACTTCTGCTGCCATGTTGTGTTTGAGAAAGTAATGCATAGATGGGGTGATGGTGTCGAAGACATGCTGTTTGCTAGTTACTGATGGAAAGGTGAGAAGTTTGGTGGGAGCACTTTCATTCCAAAATTAAATTTTGGGCTATTTTAAATTGTCGCACTGCCAATGAATCTTGTACGAAAGAATCTCTTCTAGAGGGCAGTAAATGGCATGCAATGCCTAGGCATAAACAATGGAAGTAAAACTTCGTAGTGTCAACCGATGGCTAGAATAAGCGTTGCATCATCTCACTCGTCTGGCTTAACACCACGATTCGATTTCCACTAGCTATGTGTTAGATTTAGATATTTATCTAAAAGGGAAAATCTTGCCTTAGTTATTTGTGGTTTACAAGATTTTGATCCGCAGAAATGTGACACTGACATTGTTCTTGAGTAAACACATGCATGTCATCGATCCTGGACTCTCAGTAGTAGTGGGGGCCAATACTAGTTACTGCCATGGTTTTACCATTGTCGCAGTGGATCTTGGGGCAACCAGCCTGAACATTCAATTCCGATCAACTTGGAGGTATGGGTGACAGGCTGAGTGGTAAGGCATTGATTTACTAAATTGACATACAAGAAGATTATATCATGGGTTCGAATCCCATTTCCTCCTAATCCGCAATTTTTTTTGACTGCCTGAGTAGTCGCGCTTCTACACGCCTCTACACCAACACTAACTTCGCATGCCGAACTACTTGAAATGTGCAGCAAATGTGTGCACTTTGATACGAGTGAAGCACATGTGGTGACCGCAAGTCCCCAAAGGACAAGTCGAGAACTAAGAAACTTAGTGATGCGCTTTCCAAACCTACAACCGGTTTGGTGCGGATTGCAGTGCTCTGAGTGTTGTAATGCAGCAACGGTGAGGAAACCTCATACAAACAATGTTGGATGCAGCAGCTCGTCGTTGTCCTGCGGCCTCCTTTCTTGATGCATTCCATCCCCAACAAGCAGAATATGTCAACCTTATCTACTAAACTAGGAATAAATCCATTCGAACCCCTTCCTTAACTATTGTGTTTGTCCAAAATTCAACTTTGAACTACGAAATGGGGTAACTGCCCCTATTTTGAAATATATCCTTGAAGTATATAAAACTTGTATAGTTCATATATACTCATGTTGCTTTATATTCAATTATTTGTGTTTGGGACTAACATGTGTGCCAAGATGTCTAAAAGGCTTAATTCTAGAATATGGACGACAAAGGATTGATATGGCTCAAGACAAAGGGAAATTGGTAGCACCGTAGCAGGCATGCGGTACTACCAGCCGACGGTTAGAGCTCACTTACTCGGAGCGAGAAAGAGCTACCATTAGTAGAATTGAGATGTTTGGCTTAATTCATGGAGCCGGTCTGTTAAAACTTTGTTTCAGGAGAAAACACACACATCGCAAATAAACAGAGAGAACACAAGAGAATCTATTCTCTTACTTGCTCCCCTTCTTTCTTGTTTTCCTCTTGCTTTTCTTTTCTTGGATACAAAACTGGGTATAAGCCTCCCCAATATATAGGGATAAAACTCTCCTACTCCTATTCCGATTCGGACTTCAAGTTGGACTCAACTTCAACTTGAGTTACATACGGAGACGAACTCTACTACGTCTTGAACTCTAAGTCAAAATTATTTTTAACAATCTCCCCCTTAATCTTGACTTGACATACTCTAGTTTTAGTCTCAATGCATTATGAACTACCAGCCACGCCTCCACATGAAGCGTTCTACATGTAAGTTGCATGTAGGAACTCAACTCAACTAGTACGAGTCCACCAGATGCAAAGATTCTAAAACATTGAGGTAGTCGGACTCAACTACGACTTACTAATCTCATACTTTGACACGGAACGGTGACACATCTCCTCGACGTTCCGATTTCTTTTCATCTTACTTGAGTTTGGACGGCGAACACATCTTCTCAACGTCCAACGCTCCTTGAGTCTTCATGTACACCTTCATTTTGATTGCCCATGCTGCATAATTGCTCGTTGTGAGCATCGGATAATGCAGCGAGACAGCGGAACTCTCCTTCGCTATCATATTGGATGATTCCTCATCACCGGTGACACCACTTCCCGGAGAACGCGACATGATCTTGAGCACGGATCAAGATCTCGAGGTACTTTGAAGCTGCTCTTGGACTGAGGAAACGGAAGAAAAAAACTATACTGTTTTTTCTTTTTCCCTTGAACTTGCTCCGCTTCTCTGTTTCTTGTCCAGATCAATAGGCTAACCTTGAGCATCAACTCCAGGGGTGATCATATCAGGGCGCTGATACATGTTAGCAAGCACAATAGTTGGTGATATGGTTGGCCTGTTGTGCAGACGGGAGCAACGATCCCCATGACGACAAGCCCCAATCTTGAAGTAAAAAGGGCAGTTGACCCTATCCTTCTCGGTGCCAAATATTGATGCCAAGTGCTCGTCCATGATTTTGAAAAGAACTTCCGTTGACACTAAAGCTCGAGAGCGGAAGAATCGGGCCTTCCCCCCTTCGATCCTGTTTGCTGCTGCGGGGCCACGCGAGTCGTGACGAGGTTCTCCTCGGTTTGGCTGCTTGCAAACCTTTTTCTGCGCAAGCAATGACGTGCGGATGGAGGATTTGGGAGGACTCCACGAGACGAGCGTAAAACGGAATTATCAAGACAATTTTTTCAGCGATTTGCTTCTCGCCTAGGCTCTGATAACACTTGTTAAAAATTTGTTCCAGGAGAAAACGCACACATCGCAAATAAACGGAGAGAACACAAGAGAATCTATTCTCTTACTTGCTCCCCCTCTTTCTTGTTTTCCTCTTGCTTTTTTTTCTTAGATACAAAACTGGGTATAAGCTGTTGGATTATGTGGGCCAAGCCCATATAATAAGAATAATTCCTATTAAATCTCAAAGGCCCACTCATGCAAAGGAGGCATGCATGTGACTTTTAGTACCATATTGCTAGTTCTAGGAGAGGAAGACCACCTTAAAAGGGATGGTGCACTCCTAACTACTTGAGGCATGTGTGGGAGAGAACTAGAGGATAACACGCGCGCGCTCGCTCGCCTCGCCGGGGCGGGGGGCGGGGGCGCACGGCACCTGCGTGAATGGTCCGCCAAAATCGGCTCCAGGTGCTTGCGCAGACGCGGCTTCCTTTTGCAGTTTTATTTTGCTGTTTTGAGTGGCGGTGAATCCGGATCGGTTACGCGTGACTAATCCGGTTCGCTTACGAGTTATGGAGAACGTGCAGGCGTCTTGATCACGCGTCCTGGTTTTCTATAAATACGGAGTCGCCGCCTCTATACAGCATATGCGAAAATCAATCTAGGGTTTTGCCTCCTCCATCCATTGTGCTGCGCCGTCCCACGTAGTCTACTCCGTCCCGTCCGCCGGCGTGCACTGCCGTTCGGGAGAGCAGGTATCTGGAACCGTCGCCTTCGAAGTCCTGCACCGGGAGAGGGCGAATAAGGTTTTTGGGAAGCGCTCTGCGCGACTGCTCGCTGTAGCTCTGGCTCGTCTTCCTCGTCATTCGGCTTCGGCGAATCGACATTGACTTCGTGTCATCCTCACCGTGCCTGCGGCGTCTACATCGGCAAACCGATCAGAACAGAACCATCGGTACGTAACAGTCATGTTCTCCGTATTAGATCTGTTCATGTACAGTTTCCTGGTTTACATGTCTAGATCTTTTATGCCTGTGATGGTTCTGTTATTTTGCGTGCATGATGTCATGATTTATTTATGGAATAAATTGAACCTACATGTGCTTATATTTTCAACATAAGCCTCCCTAATATATAGAGATAAAACTCTCATACTCCTATTCCGATTCGGACTTCAAGTTGGACTCAACTTCATCTTGAGTTACATACGGAGACGGACTCTATTACGTCTTGAACTCTAAGTCAAGATTATTTCTAACAAGTGGTATCAGAGCTCAGGCGCTTAACATCTCCCAGGAGTGCAGTGTGCACAATCCATGTGTGAAGGGGAGATTGTTAGGAATAGTCTTACATGGATTGTGAGAAAGGAGAAAGCACAACTTATAAGTGTGAGGGAGCCTCCATCCATTGGACTAGTCTTTTGGGGGGGGGGGGGGAGAATGCCTAATACCACTTATAAGTATGTTGCTCCGTGAGCTTAGTTGTGTTCAGCCTATTTAGACCTGTGACCCAGGAGGTAAACCCGGTTGGACCTAGGTATGCGGCCAGAGTCCAAAATCTAACAAGGTCTAATTCATTTGGGCTTAACTCATTGTGGACTAGGGGAGACTAGCAAGTCTCCAACACCACGGTAAAAGAAAACTGTGTTATTGTGGTTTGTTCCCCTTATGCTCAATTTGCAATCAAGCAAAGGATTGGAAACCCTTGATATAGATTTAGGTTGTTGGTGCACTCAGAGAGATTAGTTGATTTAGGACTTAATTGAGAAAAAACTATTTTGATTTACGCTTCCGCATATAAACCTCGATTTTGGCCAAAGAAAATTTAAAACCGCCTATTCACCCTCTCTAGTCAGCCTGCTCGATCGTACATTTAATCGTACTAAGCTTGTCAAGGTGAATATGGTTCAAACATAGCAAGTATGGAAACATTATCAAGCAGGCATTAGCTAATACTACGCCGTTCATATCAAAGATAGTTTCTACAACAAATATAGTTTCTACAACATAACTGTGTGTAAAGTATTTGTAGAAAAACAACATAGTGCACAATACCATATAGGATCAACATGTTCAAGGACATGACTCCTTCTCACTCAAAGTCATCGAACACTCCTCCAACTCTTTCAGCTCCTCCTGCCTCTTCTTTCACTCCAGCTAGTCCTACCTCGTAGCCTAACAATGCATCCGAATAATGCCAAATAAAAATCTGCATGATATGCTTTTGAATGTGAGTTGACAATAGTCTGAAATTTAACACAAAAACAGAATCACTGAAAGAACGAAATGGTGCCAGGGTGACATAATGTGTTGGGATAACATCAGTAGAACAAACAGAGGTGCAACAATACGAAACAAGGGCTGTACCATGCAGAACCGGTTGAGACTCGATAAAAAAGGTTAGGAAGGGATAGACTCAGATGGACTCAGCCTAACTCGGTCAAACTCAATCAAACTCGGTCTGGAGTAGGCAGAACGCAGTGACGATAGCGAATATAGTAGACATTGTCTTTGGGGAAACTGATGGTAATTCAGAGACTTTATGGAGGTGGAACACAACATGCATGTAACCTTGAAGATGGAGATCATTGGTGTGAATAGAGCCGAGGAAAAAGGCAAGGGACAACTTGGTCATCTTGCTAAGATAGCACGACCAAGGTGCATAACTTGGAGCAGGGAAGCTAGGAGAGGTGATGGTATGGACAGATAGGCTTGTAGATGGCCGAAACATGCGTGCGATGGCCATGACAGACATGGAAGAAGCGGAGGTTGGCGATGATGGTTCTGGTGGCAAATTCAGTAGGGCCATTAGTTGATGAGCATTTGGGAGTTGAGGCAGTTCTAATGACGCAGATGGTGAGGCGAGGGTGAGGCCAAGGTGGGCTAGTGTCAGTGGCAGTGCCATGGGAGCCTTTTCTCTGTCAAGGGTGACCTTCTAGTGATGGTGTGTGCGGATGGAGGCGAGCATGAGCACCAGTGGATCATGATGAAGCTCTGCATATGCTTGGTTTTTGTGGAGAAGCTCAACATTATGCTAGCACCGTGCTCATGGAGCTCGGGCTACGACGCTAATGGCAGCGGCAATTCGAGGGAAATTGGACAGAAGAAGGGGTGGAATGGAGTCGTAAATGCATGTAGATGGATGGATAAGGGTCGATTGTGGAAAAGCAGCGGCATGACCATGAATTTCTTGAAATGGCTATTTTGGGGGTGGAGTGGTGGCATGGCTTACCAGCGTTGGGGATGAGTAGGAGCAAGGTGAAGGTGTTGCTGGCTTCGAGGGGGTGATGGGGGTGTGGTAGAAGTGGAAAGGCAGAGGTAGAAGTGAAGGAATTTCACCACTTCCTCAGTTTTGATTGCTAGTGATGGAGCGCTTGACGAGGAAGATGTAGGGCAACGACGTTGGATGCGGGTAGCTGCGTGAATGACGGGGATGAAGCGACGGTGAGAGCCCACCTGTAGGTGGACGTTTCCACAATGACGACGATGCAAGCGAGTGAGGCGCGTGGTGAGGTGCGCTAGCAAGTGAGCTTAGAGAGGAGAAGGTGCCCGATCGAAATAGGAAAGCAGAAAATGGAGGTTGCTTTCAAAAAGGGAGGTTTTTAGGAAAATAGGAAAAAGATATTTTTAGTTCATCAAAAATTAATTTTAACCTCAAGAAAAACGTATGGAGCTCAAAAAATCTAGGGCCAATTTTGATAGATTCATAAAATTTTGGGGAGTATTTTGATGCTGAAAGCTTTTGAAATCTTGGAAAAATTTGTGCTAAAATTTTGGGATGTGACGCCAGTAGGTCGGCTGGGCCAGGGCAGGTGGTAGGGGTGAAAACGGATCGGATATTTCCCGACCGACCGACCGCCGAATCCGAGTCGGATCGAATTCGGATAGTCATATCGGATAATTATCGGATTCGGAGTCGGATTCGGATAGTTGTTTTCGGATACGGATTCGGATTCCGGAGCGGACTATCCGACGGATACGGATACTATCCGGATTTTTATCGGATAATACCCGGATATAGTTTTCGGATATCCGGCCCATCAGCCAAATCATCATTTTCAGCCCATCAGCCCATTAGCAAACCCAAATAAATTCCAACAAATCCAATAAATGCAAATAACACCAAAAAAATTCCAGAAAATGCACAAAAAATACTATAAATCTAGGAGAACTTTGGGAAATAACATAAACTATTTTTAGCTTTTAGAAAATAGTTAAAATAATTTTTTTTGCTCTTGGCTTAAAAATAAAATCTAAAAAATCCAAATAAATTTCAACAAATCCAATAAAATATGGGATATGATATGGAATGAGTAATATCCGACCGAATTCGATCCCTGTCACTCTGCTACCTGGATTATGTGCTAAAGCAGCTATTTCCATCAAGAAAAAAAGAAGATATGCTAAAAAAGGTTCAGCCATATGAATATATGATATATCTCTCTCGGATCCTCATGTTTCATTCACTGGGATCGTTGGTAAGAATCCACCTTTGATTTAGTATTGAGTGTTGACTGCAGCTTTTTACTAGTGAAACTGTACCTTTTGGAACTGTAATCATCTGTATTATCCGCCTATATTATCTGTTTCCGAGCCGAATTCGTTATATATCCGTCCTGACGGTACCGTATTCGAAACTCCGAATATTCCGAATTCGTATTCGTATCCGGTCTTACCGTATTCGACTCCTAATCCGAAAAAAATATAGATTAGGATACGGTTTAAGCAATATCCGACCGAATCCGATCCGTTTACACCCCTAGCAGGTGGGGTGCACGCGACTGGGCTAGGAGGTGATGGGCCAAGTGAGATGGCTGGTACAAAGTGGCAGTCGAAGTGAGAGGCGAGGTGGGCTGGTTATGCTAGCTAGTGGACTGGACCAAAGTGGCCCAAAGAAAGGAGGGGAGGGGTAGGTAGGCCGAAGGCAGGAACAGACTGGTTAGGCTGCACTCTACAAAGAAAATGAGGGAGGTGGAGGAGAATGGACATGGCTGAAGTGACGGAATGGGCTAGAATTGGTCCTAGAGAGATTTTGAGGATTTTTGTGTTATTTTTGGGAAAAGAGGGTATTTCTAGCACAAAGAAAACTCAAAGAAAATGGGACACGCAAGGAAATTAAAAAAATTAGGGCGAACAACTCGAAAGTGAGCTCAAAACATTACGCAAAAAAAAATTGTGCAACTTTAAAAATTTTGGGATGTCACAATTGGTGTATACCAAATAAAAAAAATTGATGGTGGGGCCTACATGTCAGCCTTACTCTTTTTGGGAAATAATCGCCTCTACTCAACCATCTCCGCCGCCTACGCACCTACTCTTGCATGCCTCCAAATAGGGCCAGTAGAAGCCTCTTGCCCTCCTCCCACGGCACCGTGCTCTCCTCCTTCGGTGTGGTCGCACAGCTTGGGGTAGCGAAGGCGAAATCAAAGGCTCACGACATTGAGATATTGTGGCTACGATGCGCTGGGAGCCTTGTCCATATGTCGGCTGAGGAGTAGGAGGATGGTGGTGTCCTTGTAGACACGCTGACATAGAGCATGAGCAGTAACAGTGCGAGTGTGTGGACATAGTTGTTAGCCTTGAGTGTGACGAGGACGGATGAGAAGGGAGATAGGGAGGGGGAATGGGCGGGGAGGGGGAAGGGTAGGGCATGTCGACATCAGCAATAGGTGAGGAGGATCAGTGGCTTGGAGAAGTGTTGTGGGCGGCATTAGAGGAGAAGAGAAAGGAAGATGGGGGAGAAAGAGAAGAAGATAGGGATAGGGTTGACATGTAAGCCCTTCTACCTTTTTTATTTGCTATTTTTGTTGGTTGATTTGGTAAACACGTGGCATCCACGTTAGTCAAAACCATTTTGAAATGGGTCAAGTGACCTGATTTTAATACTTCAAAGTTAGGTTTTAGAAGGTTTAGAGTTGAGGGTTAAAATTTGGACTTGTACGATAGTTCAAGATTGAACAATGGGCTTTTTCTGAGCAGAAATAAAAACTCAAAATTTTGGTGCATATTAACTCTTATCTTTTTTCCTTTTATTTTTGGGATTTCCTTTCGGTAGAATTTGTCTTTTCCTTTCCCCGGTACAATTTTTTTTCAGATTTTTTACCTCTCCAAAAGGATCACATTTTTAATAACCATTTGGATGTAATTTTAAGGTGGTATGTAACTATGGCTATATTCTTTTTGGCTTTTGGCTTCTTCAGAAGTCAAAAAGCCAAATGTTGAAATAGGACGTCTTCTTGAAGCGAATTCTCTAAACGGCTTTTCGAACCTAAAACCATGTACGCCATCCACGTTGGTATCTCTATCATCCGCTGCCATATTAAAAAGCGCAGTAAAAAATTATCAATCACAGTAAAAAATCATCAGCTATAGTAAAAAAATGATACATCGAAAATGGATAAACACTAGCATTTCCCGCTCTAGTATCTGTTAGCCACTTAGCCTATAGCTCGTGGCTTAGGTCCAGGGCCGGCCTTGGGCCTAGGCAGCAAGGACGACCGCCTAGGGCCCACAAAAACTTGGGGCCTAACCCATGTATGTTAGTATGTATTGAATATTGGATATAATTGATTAATGATTAGTTGTGCTAGCTGCCAAAGTCAAGTAATGGTCTATTTGGTGTATGTTGTGCATCTAGCATTGAGCGCTCTCTAATTATCCAAGCATGAATATTTATAGAGAGAACATATCAAGTAAGTCATCCACCAGATCCAATCCACCACACACCGCCTGCGCTCCTTGACTTCTCCACTCCTCTTTCGGTCTTCTCTTCCCCCAAAACAAGTGCCGCCGTTAATAGAGGAAAGCTCGATTTCATTGATTTTTCAACCAATTCGCCTTCGATTTTTTTCATTTTGTAATAGTTCTACTTGAAATCTCCTCATATAGCCATTGCATATATGGTATATTTTTATGAATTTTTGTTCTTTGATTATCTGTTAAATACTACTCTAAATCTCCAACGCAATATCTACACTATTTAGAACAAAAATCTTTGACTTTTTTGTAACATCAGTTTATTTTTTATATATAAAATGACGTTTATCGTGCCCTAAGGCCTCCAAAATGACAGGAACAGCCCTGCTTAGGTCGTTACTCGCCATTTCGTTATGGTTACCCGTTACATTATTTAGGTCGGTACTCGCCATTTCGTTATGGTTACCCGTTACATTATTTACGCAGACATTACACGTTGCAATCTGATTACGGTTACAGACGTAGCAGTCGGTGTTTCTCCGACGCCCAGTAGCTTCTATTCCAGCCACTAAACCACGCGTTTGCTTTCTAGCTGTCGAAATGATACGAGAAGATGCAATTCCTAGTCGCAAAGCAAAGCCAAATTAAAGAGGCATCACGACTGCCGTGTTGGTCGGTCAACTAAACAATTTCTGCTCCATAATTAACCTCTAATAACACACGCCTAAAACCAGGGAAAAGAAACGCAAAAACGAAACCCCCAAACCTGGGTTTACAACGGTTGGCATCCGGACAAAGATTAAAAACGATAAATTAACTGCAGAAGAAAAGTGGGGAGGGGGGGGGGGGGGGGGGGGAGAGAAGCATCAGATCAGCTGCCGGTTGGCGTTGGCCACGGCGCCGTCCTCGCGGCGGCCGAGGAGGAGGGCCGCGAAGCTGGCGGCGGCGCAGAGCGCAGCGACGGCGTTGCCCTCGCGCAGCAGCACGCGGAGCGCGAGCCGCGCGATGTCGGCCGTGGCGCGCCGCCCCTCTGCGACCAGCGACCTCCTCGGCTTCCCCGCGAACGCCAGCAGCACGAGCACGGTGATCCACGTCACCAGCATGGCCGGCGCCGCAACGGCGAGCGCGGCCCCCATCGACAGCAGCCCGAACACGGCGCCGCACATCACCGACGCGTACAGCGCCGCCGGCCACGCCACCGCCCCGCCAGCCACGGAGTAGTACCAAGCGCGCACGGACGCGAGCAGGCTCCACGACGACGAGAGCAGCGCGGCGTACACGGCGAGGAAGAGGGCCACCCAAGTCCGCCGCTTGCTCATGACCCGGAGCAGAAGGGAGGTCCAGGGGGGCCACGCCGACGGGGCCGGCTCGGCCGCCTCCTGATCCGCCATGGATGGACCACGGATTCTTGGTTGGTTGATTCCGCGGTGGTAATTTTGGCTGGGTTTGCTTGCCTGGGTGGTGAAGGGAGCGGAGCAACTGGGAAGGGAAGGCGAGGGATGCGAGTCGCTGATTGCTGCCTCTGCCAGTGATTATGTAGCCATCAGATCTGCTGTAAAGACCTGGCTGGGTTTCCTTTCGTTTTTTCCTCTCGCCTTTGCTGAATCGCAGGCGCCTGCTTTCCCTTGAAAACACAGCCGATTTTGTAGCGATCAGATCTGCTGTAAGATTCGTGCAGTATCAGAGGCGGATCTACAGTAGTTTATGGGTGTTCAGCTGAACACCTAAATTTTTTGACAAAAAACCTAGTATATATAAGGTATAATATATATACATATAGTTAATTGGGCCAAAATTACTATTTCTAGACTCAATCAGGCAATCAGCAGGCTGGCCCGAGCAGGAGCGGAAACGCAGCAGCGCTGCAGCGGCCAACGGTCCAAGGCCCAGCCCATTTTGCGTGTGCGCGAGGCCTGCCGAGTGCCGACCTGCTGATCCCCATGCTCCCCCGGTCCCCCCACTATCCCCATCTTGCCGACCTGCCCGAGCGGCCGAGCCCAACACGGCGACGACGCGACGCCCCGACTCTCCAATCCCTAACCCTAATCCGCGTTGACCGCGCCTCCGGCCCGCTGCCTGCGTTGATCTGGGCATCTGGCTCCGTGTCGGCACCGCCCGACTGCTAGACGACTCTCCGCTCCGGCCCTCCCTCCGCCAGGCACCGGCACCGTGAAGTTTGCGACACCGCCAGATCCCATATCTGGCCCTCTGCTCCGCCGGCACCGCGATAGGTGACCGCGCCTTTGACCTCCGGCCCTCCGCTCCGCCGGCACCGTGACCAGCGACCGCGCCTCCGCCCTCCGGCTAGATCTGGGCTCCGGGCCTTCGTTTAGCAGGCAGCAGTGGTGCTCCGCCGCTCCAGCTCCAGGCCTCTGCCGACCGGTGAGTACTTCGGCGTCGGTAGTTGAATTTGCACTTTCATGAGGCTCTGTTTAAGCTTTGAAGAGGAAGACACCTATTATGATGTTTAGTTGATGTATTTCATTCATGATGATTAGTAGGTTCACCCTCAAAAAGGCTTATGTTCTCTGAAAATGACATTGTCATAGAAGATGAGCACGACATCCATAGTTGTAAACATGTTGTGATAACTTTACTGACAGCAGTTGTTGTAGCATTCTTTTAAGAAAATTTCCTTAGTTTCCTCAACACCATATCACTCACCAACTGGTATAGAATATGCCTAAGTTTATCTCTCCCCCAAGATCTCCCTAATGTTCCAATCTGTTTTATAGAAAACAAAAACCAATTCAAAATGGCAGCTCCCAAAGAAGTTTTTTGCCTGCAATTTCCTTGAGTTTGGTTGCCTATGTTCCTCATCAGCTAGACACAGGAGGACGTGTGTTATATAGAGCTTAGCCTTGCAGGTTAATCACATTATGAGAACAAATCACTTGGGCGGTGTTGTCAAACAGAAGAGACAATCAACAAAAAAAAAAAAATACACAAATAGCTTCTACTCTATGGACTTGTCCAAAAAAAGGATTAAGTATTGTTTCAATTAGTATTATATGAAATATGATATATCAAGTTTCTGACATTATATCACGCTTTCAAGGCATGTAGCATCTCCGAGTTAATTTGTGAACTTTTGCAATTGTTTTGTAATTTCTTTATATTATTGAGATATTATCCCTAGTACGAACAATTGTATGTTAACTATTGTTATTGTAGATCTTTATGTTTTGTACTGAAAAATATTTTTACAATTTTGAACACTCATTCTAAAATTCCTGCGTCCGCCACTGTGCACTATACGTTCTCATTTCGGACTCATTTTTGCAAGTTTTTTGGCTGGAGCTTATGGCTTTTGGCTGTGGCTTGTGACTTTTGGGCTGTTTGTGAGAGAGATTACAGAGTAACAGAAACTCAAGTACGGTTTTTACCGATATAAATGAAGTCGGAATAGTATGTACTGTAATTAACAAGTAGACGCTAGCTTAAAAAGATACTTCGTTTAAAAGCTAGTTACATTAGAAAAGCCGAAAAACAGCTTTTAAAAACCTAAAAAAAACAGACCCTTTGTTCTTATGGGTTGCAGATTTCTGTTTTCAAACCTGATCTGCTAATTTTTCAACCCATTTGGACAGAGAAATTGTGCCTGTTTCAATTTTTATTTGTATCTCTTGTACTCGCGACCCTTTGTTTCCATTGTTTTGATAGGGAGAGAGAGAGAGAGGAGGAGGAGGAGAGGAGAATCCGAGGAGGGAAAATAGAGAAGCCAAGGAGAGAACTTGACAAGAGGCGATCGGCGAGCGGTGCGCCAGTGCGCATGCCGGGCTCGCACGTGAGCAACGCCCGATTGGCAGCGACCGATGAGCGGCCCGATAGTTACTGTTGTGTGCTACTGCATCTCCGGTATGTTTTTGGTGTGGTACTATTGTTTGAGAAGTATGGTCTATTTTTGCTCGGTGATATTACCTTCAAATACATGGGAACCCTTAGGGGTAGAGATGGGCCTCGGGCCGGTTGGGCAACGGCCCGAGGCCCAGAAAAAATAACAGGGTAAAATTTTTGATAGTATACCTAAAATAATACTGTATAGTAATTGGGCCCGAGGCTTTTCGGTCGGCCCGAGACTATTCCCAGCCGGCTCGCTACCAGTCGTCGTGAGCAGCCAGCCCAGCAGCGGATGAGCAGCCCATCGCGCATTCGCGCCCCAATCACTTCGGCCTACCCTAACCGCAAGCGCCCTCCCGTCTCCCCACTTTCGGCGTCGCGACCCCCCTCCAGCAGCCGCATCTCCTCCGCCTCGGTGCCTCCTCTCCACCGATCTCCGCCGAGGCACCGCCCCCCGGCCCCCCGCCTCAGCTTCTCCTCTCCGCCTCGGCCCGCGGCGGTGCGGTACAGCCTCCGCCTCGGCTCGCGGCAGTGCGGTACAGCCTCCGCCTCGGTGCCTCCTCTCCGCTGATCTCCGCCGAGGCACCGCCCCTCGGCCCCCCGCCTCAGCTTCTCCTCTCCGTCTCAGCCCGCGGCGGCGCGGCATGGCCTCCGCCTCGGTGCCTCCTCTCCGCCGATCTCCGCCGCGCCTCCTCTCCGCCAAGGCACCGCCCCCGGCCCCGCCGCCTCGGCTTCTCCTCTCCGCCTCGGCTCGCGGCGGCGCTGCACGGCCTCCGCCTCGGCGCCTCCTCTCCGCCGATCTCCGCTGAGGCACCGCCCCCCCGGCCCCCGCCTCCTCTCCGCCGAGCCTGCCTCCTCTCCGCCTCGGCCCGCGGCGGCGCGGCACCGCCCCTAGCCTGCCTCCTCTCCGCGACTCCGCCGGCGCCTCCTCTCTGCGGCTCCACCAGTCTGCTGCGATGCCGACCCCACTGCTCACCACCGTCCGCCAGTGCTGGCTCTCCCGGTGAGCTTCAGTGACTGAATTGTGATTGACTGATTGTTCATTGTAACATAGAGACCATTTGGATTGTCTGGCATTAGGTTGTAACATAGTAGCAACTTAGCACAACATTGGCGAAATGAGAAAATAGGATAGTGTGTGCTATCTTTTATCTTGGATTGAAGAAAGAAAGTGATAAATTGCCTTTCTATTTGGTTATGTAGAAATGTTCTCTGAATTTAGGTGTGTTTTGATGATGCTTGGTTCCAATCCTATTGATATGTAACTCTGAAAATAGCCATTTGAAGCAAGTATAGACTGCGAACCCTGATACTGATCTTTCACACAATCTTTCTACCTCGACTGTTATCAAATATCATATGAACTTTAGGTAGCCAGATTCAATCAAATGGTTATAGTAGATCTAGTTGAACGCTGTTAGTGCAGGCATGTAGTTACTGAGTTCTCATTATTCACCATGCTTCCTATGTGGAGCTTTTAGTTAATGAGTTGCTATGTTTTATCTATTTTGTCGTATCGTTCAACATGGAATTCAAATTTTATTTTCATTTTGTATTTGTATTGTACTTTTGTTATACCTCAGTACTGAAAGTATTTTATATTAGTTATAGACTTATGTCCTCCTTAGTTTTGGGCCCGAGGCTCCGATAAATCTTGGCTCCGCCACTGGGAACCCTTGATTGTTCGTGGATTTTTGCAAGCCCTTTCGTGATTTAGGTAATGTTGCCATCAAATTAGTTTTTATTTGGGATTCTAGGGTTTGTGAATCTGTCCCTATGCCTTGAGATCGAGGTGTTCTATAGTGAAAATACTGGTACTTAGAGTTGTTCAATTCATATGTAGTTGTTGAGATTTCATGTCAAGACTCGAATATACAAATATGGATTTCCTATGTATTCTGCACCAGTCCAAAAACACGCTAGTGCACATTGTGAACATATATGAAATACCGACCATAATCATGATTAACTATGAAAGGCGCAAATATTATTAACAATCAGAGTAGCGACCTTATAACCAAACTTACAGATAAATAACCTAAATATCCTAACAAAACTAACTAGCAATGAAAAACATAGAAATAAATGAGATGGCCATTTGAAATGCCCACAGGCAATCGACTAGGAAGCGAGGTTCTAATCCGAGAAGTTGTCGAAAAATCCTCCTTTAAGTACCTTTGGCTGATAAGATTCTTCTTCAGTAACTGAGCAACAATGAATATAACTGTGAATACATAGAGTATTCAACAAGTCGTTTGTAACAATATACATTTATAATTATGCAAGGCTTTCAAGTGATGGCTGAATGGTTACTTTGCAGAAAGCAACAATTTAGAGTAACATTCTACGGAGGCTAATTACTGATATTGATAGGATGCGGTCCCAAAACATTCTGATGTGCACTGGAGTTGGTGTCTTGAATCCTGACTATCGAGGCACACGGGCTGGCTGCTATGCACTGTAGCAGGTTCTTTGTGACTAGTGCAACTAAGCACCTTACTGCATCATCCTTCTCTTATGAGATTCTTCCAACTCACGACTAGACTCCCCAATAAGTATGGCCTTTTCCACCATGTTCTAGAAACTAGCATAATCATTGCAAATGACTTGAACTTTCAATTCAGGATTGAGTCCCTTCTTGAAGCACTTTTGACGTGCATCATCTGTGGCAATGTCCTTCAGAGCATAGCGGGCTAGCTAATTTATTGAGATATTTATTTCCTGACATGTTGTTCTGCTAAAGCTCACAAAACTCTTCCTTATTTATTTCAACCACCCCATCTATGATTGGGCATATGTAGGATCGGAAATGGAAACAGAGGGGTGAATGGTGCCTTCAAAAATCTCCCCAAGTATTCTTACAAATTTTCTTCTCCGATAGCTATAAAAGCTATGAAGCAAGAAAATAGATTTTGCCGATTGGTCGAAGAGCCTCACAGAAGAGACAAAACCAGACCAACATGAACTCCTGTGAAGAGTAACCTGAAAATGGATTTTATTGACAAAACAAAACAACAGGCTGAAATCTACAGGAGCTGCAGGCCAAAAACAGAAAACGGCTTGAAGCAATTTCACTGATCTGACCGAAAGACTTAGTAAACAAAAGGCTGTAGACTGAAACCGAAAACTAGAGAAAACTGAAACAACAGCAAGCCAAGAAACTCTGAAAACTGAAAAGGTAAATACTGTAGCAGAGAAGATTTAAACTGGAAAAAGAAAAAAACCTGAAAACAGCAGAGTCTGCAAAGGCTGAAAACCCCTAACAAAGGAAACATTTGCACAGTAATTACCACACTAGATTAAACAAATACTGAGCAGGAAACATGCAGCCAACCAAACTCAGAAATGGAGCATTAATGACTCAATCAGAATGCTGATAGCAAGCAGAGAGCAACACCTTTTTTCTGTTGACAAAGGATCACAAAAAACAGCAATTGAAGGACTAACTGAAATTTGCTGGCCGAGTGAAATTGCAAGCTGCAGGGAGCTCAGCCGAAAGCAGAAAAGAAACTCCAAAGCTGAAATAACAAACAAAGACAGAACAGAAAAGAAGTGAATACTATAGTCCAGAATGCAACAAGCAGTGGACAATACTGCTGTTGGCACATCACTGAACCGAACTGGACTGCATTGGTCGAAAAAAACAAAAAGAGGGGAACTGCCAACCGAAAACAGCAAAAATAGCATAGAAATTAAATCCCTCTGCTAGGAATTCTTTCCAGTGACCAAGCTCTTTAAAAGAGTGATCTGAATGAGACTAGGAATTTGATTCTTAACCTGAGAAGAAAAGAAATTCTTAGAGGTGAGCAAACTGCAAAGACTCTGCAAACAACCCAATAGTAACTACTCCTGTAAAACAGAAATTAGAGAAATGCATGAGTGTTTGCCTCTCTTCTCAAGTCAATGTTTTAGGGCTACAACCTAAACATGTCATTGACCTCAAGGAGAATAAAGTGCAGTCCAAGAACAAAAGAAAACAAGAAACTCTTGATTTTGCCAAGAGGAGGTGACAGAGAAGACAAAAACCAAATGACTTGAGATTTTCTTATCCATTTATCTGGAGGATTTGAATCTCAGCTGGAAACACTCTCACTATTGGAAATCATACACCTAGAACATCCCTTCCGACAAGACACAAAAGAAATAAACTTGCTCTGACATCAAACCCTAGAAAATGCAAAACAGGGGAAATGAGCGCAAGACTAAAGGAAGAGGAAAGAAACTTGATTCTGCCTTTTGCTCTAGAAAATGGATTGGTCAACTAGCCTTGGGGTATTCCCAGTTCAGAGCTATCCATTTTGCAGCTTCTTGAGCAAAGAATCAACACAAACACTTAGAGAACAACAGAGGGCTTCAAATGAGCAGAGCTAAAGAACAGGCACAAAAGAAATGACTCAGAACCATGAATGCTTCATAAAAAGAGGAATGATTACATTGGTTTGTGCCATTTCTCACTACAGACCCATACGCTATTGAAAATCAAGAAGTGTCTGCATGCTTCACACCAGGGAAGAACACACATGTAGAGCACACTACTTCACTGCTTCAGCTCTCTACTTGCACACTACACACTCACTTGAGCTCCCCTTTAACAACCAGGCTCACACTAAAGGAGAAAATCAGGAAATGGTAGCCATGGCTCACTACCAAACTCATACACACAAAAGAGGCAAAGACGACTTCAGCGAAGGCAAAATAGCCTAGTTCTGGCTCAAAAGTCTGGACAAGATGCAGCTAGGGGTGCAGGAAATGAGGGGTCGGGTGAGGCTTATAGTGTATAGAGAGGCGGCATCTGAGATGAGCATGTCGCACGAATCCGAGGTGGGCACAGCAAAGAGTTCAGACCAGAGACACAAGCAGCATCAAGACGAGCATGGAGAAGATGAGCAATCCCACACAGATAGGTGGGATCGAGCAACTAGAGACGGCGCGAGGGACGACATGCGGATGGGCGATGCGTGGCGAGCGGACGGCTGCGAGCAAAGTAGGCTGCATGGACAGGGTCAAACCGGGCTAGCGCATGGGAGAGGAAATGGCTGAGTGGAGTTGGGCCATGAGAAAAGGAAATGGGAATATAGGGTTTTGGCTCAAGATGGTTTTGGGGATTTATAAGGTTTTTTGATTTTCAGAAAAGGAAATAAATTCAATTGAGCTCAAACAAATAGCAAATAAACTCCAAAAAATCCAAGAAAATACAAAAAATTCCTTGTAAGATAAGGAACCAAAATAAAACAAATTTTAAATTAAGTGATGTTTATTTTACTCACATTAAATCTTTTTAACTTCTAAAATTTCAAATTAAGCTTTAATTAATTCAAGAAAAATCCAATTGATTATTTTTATTTTAAAAATTTTAAAAAAACATTGAAAACTAGGATGTTACATTTCATCTATATGGTTTCCCATTTGGTAGGATTGTGAAATTGCTCTGTTTGTGGTGAAACTGCTGTTTTGGTTACTCGCACCGATCAAATACTCATATATGCAGTAGGCTATATTTTTTTAATCTGAATGTTGCACTACTGCATCTGCATTATGATGGGAGATTAATTATACATGTTGTACAATCGATCAATGAAAACTACTTGGCTGTGAGAGTCCATGGTGAGTGAGGTTACCTTTCGTTCGTACCTTTTCTGTCTTGCTGTGTCAGTTCCGGGTTCAGTGGAATACGGAGACTTATGCTAGTTTGGCTTTCTCTCATAGCTATACACACACAGTTCAGAATGTTCTTCAGAAAATGAGAGAAAATGCTTCCATTTTTCAATAGATTAGCACTGGATTTCATGGAAATTGGAGTGGGGAGTACGGATCTAACTCGTAGATAGATTAGCCTATTTTTGGTTTTTATGCATTCCATGTTGCTGTGTGTTGCTGCTGGCTTGTTTTTGCTTGTTTGTTTGGTTTAATTTTGATGTTATTTTTTAGGTGGATTAGTACTCCCGTGCTAATTCTTTGCTATCGAGTTTTTACAGCAATGGCTCCCTCTAAATATGTTTTGTGGTTTATCATTTCTTTAGGCACGATTCAGGTGCCTTTGCTATGAAGTTTAGTGGGACCCACTAGTTGCCCTTCAAGACAATTTTTTCCAAAGTGACATTGCCAATATCCGTGTTTAGTATGTCAACGATATTCTTTTTAGTAGGTTCAATAATGCAAATGCTCAGAGACTTATTACGGAGTATGAGTACTAGGTCAGTACATGAATTTATGTTTCAAAAGTTGCCTTTTCCAGCTTTTGCCTTGGTCATTTATTTTGTTAGTCTGGTCTACATTTGTCTTTACTACATGTCAAGGTTCAGGAAATTGGGAAAGTTGAAGGAAGAAGGTGGCATCACACTGTGGCAGATCTTGAGGGCATATAAGCTCAAGTAAGGAATGTGCATATTATGTTTTGTATGGGAGTGAGTTCAAAATTGGGCCTGTTTTTTCTATTTCTTTTGCTGCCCTCTAGCATCGTAGATTTTTTCACCGAGATGCTCCAGTTCAGCATAGAAAGTTGGATATATTCTGACTGGCCTCTATGGTTCGATGGGAGAATAGGCTCGAGGTATTTATGCAATTTTTTGATAGTATCCCATGTTTCATAAATGATTTCAAAACTGAACAAAATTTATGTTGAAGAATCATGTGAGAAGGTCCATGGTTTTGTTGTGATGATCCATTATCATTTTGGTAGAGTGAAAAATTAGAATTTCCAAATTTGTAGATTTTTCTTGACAACTTACAGAATAGATGATTTTGAGAAATTTAAGTCATCGGATGATTTGGTGACCTAGGTTAGTGGTTATAGGTCACACGAGACATGTTATTGCTAATGTGTTTCAGGTTATGAGGAACTTGTGCTCGAAAATGATTTATTTATCTTTGGATGTGTAGCGTCGCTCAGAGTCAACCATGGTCAACAGCGAGGATTGGGGCTACGCTCATGGAGGAGTTGATGCCCAAAATGATCAAGAATACAGTGTGAGATGGCTAAGCTCAAGCATGGTATAAGAAAAATGGAAAATATTGAAGGGAAGCTCAAGCGACGAGTTGCACGATGTGGCTTGGTTGGTCCAAGTGAGACGTGGTTTGGTGGAATCGTAACGGAAGAAACTTGCCGATGTATAGCAATCCAGTGGTACACCTGAACATGATAAGCATGACAATTGCTTGCAATGAAAGGAGATGAGCGAGTCAAGAAAGGGTGTTTTGGTAATTTGACCAAAATACCGGAAATTACCATGGAACAAAAACCCCGGTGCTTGGAAGAGCGATTTAATTAGGTCAAGGAGAAACTGAGAAGATCAAGTTGGATCAAGGCTAAGGACATAACAGATTTGGGTTTATACACTTTTAAAAGTGTGCACAAGTATAATGTGTTAAAACTCATGTGTGGGGTTATCGGGTTTCCCCCATATATGCTGAGTGGATAATATCCACCAAGTGTTAGATGGGGCTAGCAAGTTCATCTATTTAACGGGTTGGGATGAAAACTTGTAGATATCCATCCAACTATCCTCTCTTGAGACCAAGGTGTTCATGAGTTCTAGAGTTAAGGTTTGAGAGTACTTGCGTACTGTGGTGTGCTCTCTTGTTCTCTAGGTAGAGTGACTGTAAAATATTCACCCTCAAGTGGCAATACATCAATCTTTGTTCATCTCCATAAATCTCTTTTGTGTTGATTGATTTACTCTTTGATTTGGTTGGGTTTTTCTTCTATCTCCCCTTCTTGATCTTGCTGTACCAAGAGTGTGTAAAAGCTAGAGATAACCTCTAGAAATCAATCTCCACCTATCTAGCCATTTGCATGGCAAGTTCATGAAGAAACTCGGTTTTTGCTCATTTTGGCCTCTCCGAGTGATTTCTTGATCCAACATTTCTACCTCAATTTCTTTACTATTCTAGTTTGTTGTAATATATGGGAATATATCTAATTCTATCTTAGCCATCATTCACACATGAGTAAGTCATATTTACTGGTTTTGGTTTTTGACCCGTTTTTTATGCAACCTTCAATGGGAATAGCGTCAAAACTTTCACAACGATTTTCTTGATCATTGATTAGAATAGGTTTTTCACATCCTAGAGAAGATGCATAAAAAATGCATGTGATTTGCAGATTTGGTTTGAGAGTTAATTCAATTTTTTGATTTTAGCCTAATTTTGGTAGCTTCATGAACCAGAAAATCTCAATTCTCTCAAGTTCTTTCAAGATTTTTTTATTAGAATACATTCTTACAGTCATGGTCTAGCCTTGGTTCAAGTTTCAAGTCTTTTGAATCGACGAATCAAAAGTTTCAAGGATTTTTGTTTTTTTGAAATAGTGCTGAATTTACTGTTAACGGGGATGAAATTACTGTAGCATCGAGTGCTTTCAAAATTTTGGGTTCTTGATCTTCATAGCTTCTCATAGCTATTGGAGTGAAGAATTAGTGAATACTTGGTGGGAAAATATGAAGGCACCATTCACCCCACTCTATTGCCGTTCCGGTCGTACATACGAGTTTATCCTGTTACCAACTAATGCATTTCTTTGCTTTGTGCTTAGTTAAAGGAATTGGAAGCTAATGTTGTTCATTTAAGCCTGCTTAGGAGGTAAAGTTATGTAAAGTTATACTTTCTTTTGTCTTTTGCTTGTGATTGTTTTACATGTTACTACTTGTAACCTAAAATGCCTATGAGTAACTTTTTTTATTATGATTGTTTCACTTGTTACTACTTGTAACCTAAAACGCCTGTGAGTAACTTTTTATTGTTTCATGTGCGAGTCACGGGGTCCTATCTACTACGAGCACTATATGGTGCAAATGTAAGTCTTTAGTCTTCATTCTTAATGTAAGGTCTTTCTTCTAGCTGTTGTGATAGGCTATATGTTTCTTTTTATTATTATCTTCATCTTTTGAGTGTATCAACCATCTAAGTTAGTTCACAATCTGGTCTTTAGTGCATCTTTTTAGTAATTATGTTAAGTTTTTCCATATGGAGCCTTCTTTTTTTTTTGTCATCACGAAGACTTCAGAGATACAAAAAGACAAGTTCTCACTACACCTCTTGAGCTCTTCCTCACCTCAACAACCATTTTTGGGGATATATATATATATATATATATATATATATATATATATATATATATATATATATATATATATATATATATATATATATATATATATAGGACGCTGAAATGGGACACCTAGGTGCCCAGACACCTAGGCTCCTTGCCGTTAGATTGCTTTTAGATACGTGCTAGAGCAATGGTATGTATGGTATGTAATATATTAGGCATGCTAAATCAATCATGGAAGGAAAGTCTTAATCATGGATGGAAAGTCTCAATCACACTAGCACGCATCTAAAAGCAATCCAAAGGTAGGGAGACTAGGTGTCCAGACACCTAGGTGCCCATGTTATTTATACTATATATATATATCGTCACCAGAAGAAAGCATCGATTTTGCCTTGTAGATTTGATCAGAGAGCTTGCTATGAAGTTTTGTTGCCTCTTCTGCTCTCTTTTCGTTACCTTCCTTCTCTCTCTGTAGTTTGCATGCACTGTGAGGTTTCATTCCCTTTCAATTAAAATTCCTTGTTTTGTATGAGCCAAAGCTGAAATTTGTCTTGTCCTAATTGTCTCAATTACAACTTCTTTTATTCTCTTTTGTAGTTTTCTTTTCTCTTCTCTCTCCAATCAGATGCTACTTCGAGACTTAGTTTATTTCTTGATGTGAGGATGGTGCTTTTTGCTCCTTCTTATTGCTAGTCCTTGATTTTTTTAATTTTCCTTCAGTATTTTCCACATATAAAAAGTTGCTTAGTTCTATAGTTGTAATTGCACTGCCATGGAATACATAATTCGCTTGTTATCCGCTTACCTCTTCTTTTTATTGTGGCTCTTTATAATTTTGAAAGCACTCATCAACCAAACATGATAGATATATAACTACAATTGCAAACCAATTTAATTAAAATTCTAGTGTTAGTTATGCAAATATAGTTTATTGGTTGTGTAAATCCCATTTGTTTCTACATTTAATTTATTTTATGACTAAAATACCTTATAGATATCAACTTGCAATCCATTTTTATTAAACTATCAATGTTGGTTGTTTTGCAAATTTAGTGCAATTGGTGTGCAGTTTTGCATTGGCATAATTAATCTAGTATTTTCTATCTATTTAAGGGGTTCCCGAAGTTTATGATTATGTATAGGATAGGTTAATATCTTATTTCATTGTTATTTGTTTAATGACTGGACATCTATTAGATCATGCAGTAATTTTCTAATAATAATGTGTTTTGTTAAATGGCCAAACATTTTACTATCAACTTGCATTCCATTTTCATTAAATTTTCAGTTATATGTATGCTGCAATTTTAGTGCAATTGGTTGTTTATCTTAGATATATTTTGCATTTAACTTGCACTCCTTTTTAATTAAATTTTTAGTGGTTTTTATTCTGCAATTTTAGTTCAATTGGTGTAAATCTTATATTATTTCTGCATTTAGTATGTTTAGAATGGAATCTTTCTATATGAAGTCCTAACACTTGTTCACTTGCATTCCATTTTAAATAAAATTTCACTATTATGAATTCTACAATTTTATTTCAATGGGTGTGCATTTTTTAGTTGTTCATACTTTTAACATATTTTGGACGAAATTTCTCTATGGAAAGTCCTATCAGATGTTTATTTGCATTCTATTTCTAATTGAAATTTCAATGTTAGGTATGGCACAATTTTTGAGCTCAATGGCATGTAACTTGTGTGTGTGTGTGTGTTCATTTAATATGCTTAGCTTAATTGGTTGTATGGTTTATGAAGTACTTAGCTTTATCTCTCCGAAATGTGAGCTTTCTGTCTGAATTGTTTGAGTAAAAGATTAAATAGCACTGGTTCATGTGAACCTATATTTTCCCAGTGGATACAATATGAAATGTGAGCTTTTTAGTCTCAAATGTGAACTTTATTATTCTGTTGGGGTTAACCAAGGTTACGATTATTTTATCTAGGTTAGAATTAATTTTATGTTTTTGTTTTTTTATAGGGGTTCATCAAGGTTGGGATAATTTGTCTAGTTTATAATTATTTTTATGTTTCTTTATTTTGTAGGGGTTCACCAAGGTTGAAATTATTTTTTGTAGGTTAGAATTATTTTTATGTTTCTGTATTGTATAGGAGTTCACCAATGTTGGGATAATTATGTCTATATTAGAAAACTTTGTTATATTTGTATTTTTTTGTGCTATGGAACGTGTACATTTAACCTGCATAATGTGACCTAAGCTCACGTGTTTGTACATGGCTCAAAATTCTTGTTGACGGGCTTGTATTTAGAGGAATTTGTTGCTGTTGACAGGTTGATAGTTCAATCAAAGTTAACGGTTCAGAAATTCAAAAAGGTGGGCCTGTTAGAAGCAACCGAGACAACACGGCTCAAAATTTAGGCAACGAGTGGATTCTTTCCGGCTATGGTTTTTGGCTGAAAGTTTTAATTTTTGGCTATTTGTGAGAGTATGAAGAGAGATACTCGTGTAATATTTTGGACGATATAGATGAAGTTGATACAGTGTCTAACTTATAGATTCTGTCTTAAAAGATACTTTATTTAAAATCTAGTTACTCTAGATAAACTAAAAGCCATAAGCCCAAAAAAGGCAGCAACATGGACCATATGTAAGAAGACTGTTAATGGGATAGGCCATCTGAAAACTGTGGGCCCGTTAAGGAGGTCAGCACAGTAAGACTCAGAACACAAACACAAATGTGTGTCTTTCTGACTCTATATTTTGTAAGGGTTCACCAAGATTACATATTTTGTCTAGCTTAGAGTCTGAATTTTATCTATTTTTTGTCTAGGTTCACCAAGTTTAAATAATTGTCTATATTAGAATTCTTTTTATTGTTTCTGCCTTTTTTTAATCTGTTAATTGCCCCCCCAACGTATGTCTATTGAAAAATCATTTTATAAAACTAAGTATGGACTGCAAATAACAATGTTGGAGCTACCAAGCATAGTGATGATCAAATACAATGTTGGAGCTAGCAAGCATAGCGATGATCAAATAGTCCTCCAATCCCTTGCTTGGGTGGCTAGTGTAGGTGATTGTATCTCAGCCTACCAGGGTTTAAACTCTAAATTTGGCCCTGCGTGACTCATTTATAAGGATTTTCTTTCAGTGGGAGGTAATGTGCCCGTCGTAAGCGAGGCGTCGGTAGTGACTTCATCATTTTTTTTGTCATGCTCCACTCTTCTAGTCTTCAGTAGACATCGTGTGTGTGAGTGCATACGTGTGGTGGTGTACGTGTGTGTGGGAGTCTATGAGTTATACTGGGTATTCCGCAAACAAAACAAATAGTCCTCCAATATGGGTGGGACACTGTTGTGGTTGCTCGTCGCATACCGGAGAATGACCTCATTTTCAGACACAAGGGGAACTCGTGCCTCGAAGTTCTCATCCTTGACCCAAGTGGTTTTCAGAAAACCTCTTCATGTTTTGCCATGGGAGATTTTTCCAATACCCAAGAAATGTGTGAAGATTCAATTGTTATTGCTGATCCACTCCCTGATGTAGTTTTGATGATGATCACATTGTGCGAGAAGACACTAGAAAATCAGGTAGGTGCCAGAAGAAGAGACAAGGCCATTGTGCAAAAACTCGAAAGATGGCTTCAACATCCTCACCTTATATCAAATCAGGTCATAGTATTGTAGTTACCTGCGCATTATCGTTATCACATTTTAAATTACATCTGGTCCATTAGGAAGCAAGCCCATAATAGCCCGGTGGTTGAAAATAACCGTACCCGTTAATCATCAGAAACAGCTTAGCAACTGAAAAACCAAACAACAATTGAATCAAATAATAGGAGCCATCAGATGCTCTGATCCAACAGAATGAAAAAGTTCAAGTGGTTAACCACTGTTCTTCCAATGACTAGTGTGCATTTCTTTGACGTGTTGAGGAAATTTTTTAAATAATCTATTTTTATTCAATATTACAGAAATATACCTACGCAAAAATTTTTACAAGAATGGGTTGGGTAACATAATTGCAGTCGCCGAACAGTAGGGCGACTGGATGCTGTCACCCAACTGTTGGGCGACTGCAGAGTCCAGTCGCCCAACTGTTCGGCCACTGGACGCGATATATATTCGACCGCTCGGTCGAGCCCCCAGCCGAGTGGCCGATCCAGTGTACACGCGCGTGAGGAGAGAAGAGAGGAAGAGGAGAGGTTCTGTTACTTCTGTGAGGTAAATATTTTTTATATTTTAGTCAATATATTTGTATAAAATAAATAGTTTGTTTAGTGTAAAATTACAATCCGTAGAAAATTACAGTTGTAGAACTTTGCTATGAAGTAAATAGTTGTAAAAAATTTAGTTGACATAGTGATGAAAAATTAGCATTCGTGAAAAATTATAGTTGTAGAAAATTTAGTAAATATTATAGTTGTTAAAATTTTAGTCAATATAGTTATTGAAACTTAGCATCCGTAGAAACTTATAGTTGTAGGATTTAGCATCTTTGAAAAATTAAAGATGCAAAAAAAAGTCAATATTGAATACAAAATTAGCATCCATAGAAAATTAGCATCCATACAAAATTGTATGTACACATTAAGAGGATCTCACTCTATGTTTTGTGGTTTAAGTAGTATTGATCCATGTTCCATTTCCACATATTAAGGATCTTTACTTTGAAACATATCCCTTGAGTATATATAGCTTGTGTAGTTCATATATACTCATAATCGGGTTGTCTTCTAGTTCCTCCATTATATGTTAATAGTTGGATGATTAATGACAACCGGATGAGTAAGTTTTGCTTTGAAATCGTATTCTAGAGTATACAATTATTATGTACATATTGTACACTCGCAATTCAATTTCTATCTCATTATTTGTTGAGATTGTCATGAATTATCAAAAAGGGAAGATTGTAGAATCTAATCCCTCTATTATGTGTTAATGGTGAAGTTTGGTAATTGATGACAATTATTTTGTGGACTAACATTTTCTATAAGTTAGATGAATTGGTTAGGTTTCACAAGTGAGGAAGACTTGGGATAACTTCATGTATCGAAGATCATCAAGTCAAGAAGAAGATGCATCATCAGTTGATGCATGTCCAAGAGGAGATGATTATGTATTAATCATCAAGTCAAGTGAAGACCCATCATATGTTGATGGAGGTCAAATGAAAGATATATCATGTGTTGATGCTTGTAAAGATGATGACCCTGACTTGAAGTGTAAATATATTAAGGGGATGCACAAGGCAAAGGTATAGCTAGTTAGGGCTAAGAATGTATTCCTAGTTTTTTTACCGGTCTTGGTGTTTGGTTGGAAGACCAAGTTGCTAGTATAGGTTACCGTACTATTAAGAGGGGTCATGTCTAATAGTTTTAGTCCCATCATATGTTGATAGCTCAACCTCGCTTACACTAGTTCTCCTTGTTATGAGGCTTGTATTTGTAAATAGTTAAAACTCATGTGTTGAATCCTTGTAACATGGAACTATATATTGCGAATGTGTTTTGATAGTGTTTGAAGTCTATGTTTTCATTCTTTGTAGTATGAGACTTATTTTACAAATGTGTTTTATAAATGGTTAAAACTCATATATATAATTATTGTGTCATGATTCTAAAAGTGTACAAATATGTTTTATAACTTGTTGGGAATCATAGATAATCCTTGTGTGCATGATACTGTAGTTTGCAAATGTGTTTTGCAAAATTTATTGAACTATATGCACTTCTAAGGGAAATCATAACTACCGCACTATATTCTGCGGTACTACCGCTAGTCGAAATTATCGGTGTTGTAATCATCGAATTACCGCATCTGTTGGTGGTCAGAAGACCTGTGTGGTTGAGAACCATTGTGGTCAAACCAATGTGGTTAAAGACTTGCATGGTCAAAGATCAATGTGGTCAGGAACCAGCATGGTCGAAGCCGACGTAGTCGAACGACGAGGTCGAAGATTGACGTGGTCAATGACCTGTGTGGTTGAAAATCGACTGGTCTAAGATAAAAGTGGTCGAAACCAATGTGGCCGGAACCGATATGGTCAAGATCTGTGTGATTAAAACTAGTGTGGTCGAAACCAACGTGGTCAAGATCTGTGTGATCGAAGACCAATATGGTCGAACCAAGACGGTCGGAACCAACGTGGTTGAAATCTATGTGAACGAAGACCAGCGTGGTCGAATAAACATGGTCAAGACCTATAAGATCATAATTGACATGGTCAAACTAGCGAGATTGATACAACGTGGTCAAAGATTGATGTGGTGGTCGGAGATCTGTGTGATCGAAGATTGACGTGGTCGAAAATCGACATGGTTGACATAGTCGAGACCTGAGTGGTCGAAAGCAATGTGGTCAGAGACCAGCGTAGTCAGAGACCTGTATGGTTAATCCAAACAACGTGGTCGAAGACTAGCGTGGTCAGAGATCAACGTAGTTGAAGACCTATGTGGTCGAATCGGACAACGTGGTCGGAGATCAACATGGTCAGAGACCTGAGTGATCGAACCATTTGACGTGGTCAGGGACCAGTGAAGTCGATGATTGATACTGTCAACCAGATTTGTGTGAGCGGTCCAATCGTCTCTGTGTGAGCAGTACTTCTGATTTACAGAATGTCCGACTTGTGTAGCATGACTTTTTTTCCCAAAGAGACACCTGTGTGGAGTATTCTCATCCCCAGGGAAATCAGTAGTTCCGCACGAGTGCTGTGGAACTTTCGATGATCGATAGTACCAGACTTTGCATGACAAAACTACTGGATTTTCCTACAAGAGCTAATTTTCTGACCGTTGCTAAGGGGAGCGGAAGTAACGGTTGTTTGCCTATGGTACTTTTGGAAATCATGAATTTCTATCCCAACAACTAGTTTCGAGGTGTGGGGTATATACCCCCTCGTGGCCAGTTAGAGGATAACTTTTGGCACTCCATTTCACTCCTTTAAGCTAGTGAAGAAGGCTCTAGATTGCATGTGTTGCATCTAGAGATGGATTGTGTATCCACTTGAGTTTGTGCATTCGTTGCACATGGTGAGAGTCAAGCGAGAAGCTTGACTTATTACTCTTCGAGTTTGCTGACTCCTAGATGGTGTTGGAGACATTGTGCATGGTGATCTTCTCAAAGAAAGTTGTGAGGAGATCCGAAAGAGTTGTGAAGGTTGGCGCTCACCTACCCGAAGTGAGAAAAAGCTACCACTAGTGGATTGAGGTGTTTCGGCTTAATTCATGGAGCTGGTCCAATTCGTTTGGGCTAACCTCAATGTGGACTAGGGAGACCGGCAAGTCTTCGAACACCACGGTAAAAAGCAACCATGTCAATTGTGGTTTATTTTTTTGTGCTCAATTTACATTCAAGCAATTTACATTCATAGAATTAAATTAATTCCTAGTTATCCTAGGATTACAAACCTTGATATAAGCTTATCTTGTTGGTGCACTTAGGTGAACTCGGTTATTTTAGGTATTATTTGTGCTAAACCTTTTTGTGTTAAGCTTCTGCATTATTTGCTTGGTTTAGCCAAATAGAAATTGATAATTAATTAGAGAAGAAATTTTTTAGATCGCCTATTCACCCCCTCTAGTCGATCTCCTCGATCTAACAGAAGGGCTTTGTGGAAGGTTGTCGGTGCTGTAGATACGAGTGCGTGATGCTTGTAAAACCATGCCCAATAGAAGCTATACAAGGCCTGCCAGCGGCTATCATGTGTGTGGTGCAAGCAGCTCGGGCGCCTAGCATGTTGGTGAATAGGAGGACCCGGAGGCCGGTGTCAGAGAGGTTGCGGAGGTAGTTACTCGTGACGAGGCTGATGTGATAGATGGAGGAGAGGAAGAAGGGTCACGGCGTGCTGAGCCTATAGGATAGGTTGATGAAGGGGAGCATATGTAGTACATAGTACATCAAATGGAGAGGGATGACCGGATGGTTTTGCTGTGTTGCAGAGGACCTTCTTAGCCTTCGGTGCATGCATCGAGGCATTCTTGCATATGCTGCCCATGATCTCAGTTGACGGGACCTTTTTGACCAGCAAATACAAGGGCCAGATCCTTACGGCCACCGACGTTGATGGCAACAATCAGATTTTGTGCTTGGCCATCACATTCGTGGAAAGTGGGAATTAGATAGCTAGTTATGGTTCCTTCGGTATGTGAGGGTAGTAGTTGTCGGAGCTTGTCCTGTTGTGTACGTAATCTATGATTGCCATGCTGGGATGGTGAAGGCTATAAGAAAACATCAGAAAGACCCCGAGGAGCCACACCCTTGGCTGGATATGAGAAATAGATGGTGCATTCACCACCATGGGGCTAACTTCTTCAAGTAGTTTCTGAAGCAACCGTTGATGAAGTTGTTTAAGAAGTTGGCTATGCAGAACCAAAAATGCAAATTTGATGCTTTATGGGTGCTATTGGATGAGCACAGTAGGAAGCATGTCGACGAGAGGAACAAGGGACCAGCCATGCCTGGGGCAGCACAACCCAAATGCCTCACAGCCATGGCTGAGCTAGACACAGCTGGTCTGAAGAGAAGGAGCTTACAGAATATCAAGTGCTTCTCGCAGTGAATCGAGGCTGAGCCATTGGAGAAGTGATCTCTATTGCACAACACAGACGACGCAAGGTATGGTATAATGACGACCAACCTAGCTGAGGTGTCAAACTAGGTTCTCCAGGGCTTTCACTCTTAGCCCCTCATCGGCATCATGGAAGGTGTTCTGCATAGCACAATCGGCTATTTTAGGGAGTGTCATTCAAATGCCGCACTTCATGCAGCCAACCCACAAACACCGTACTGCTCCTAGATTACGACATACATGGAGGTGAAGATAGAGAAAGGCCAGTTGCACACAATGCATGTGATGGGCAATAGGGAACATCATTTTAATGTGCTCCTCTAGGATAGAGTCGGATTTGGGACAGTTCATTCTTTATTCACCCACAAGGTATGCCTTAGAGATCATGTGAACGAACCTAGCTGCTCATGCAACAAGCCAAAGTTATCACACAAGCCATGCTCTCATGTCCTCACCACATGCAGGACTGTGGGCATGGATCATTCGAGCTTCATGTCCGAGTACTTCTTCAAGGAGAGGGTGATGCAGGCGTGGTGTGGCGAGTTTAGGGGGTTCAAGGTTGTGGGCAACTTTGCCACCTTGGACATTGTAGGGAGGAGTTGAATTCTAGATGTTGACATGCTGAAGGGTAGGAAGTGTTGTCGGTAGAGCTGTTGTATTACGTATGATTTGGACAAAGTGCAAGCCAAGGCGCTGGGTAGATGCTACGGGTGCTGCCATCAAGAGGGCCACACAGCCAGACATGCAAGGCACTTGCTGATGAGTAGGCACACCGGTATGTTTTCGGTACCGTTTGTTAGAGTGTGGAAAGTTGCTTGAACATTACAAATTATTGTATATTGTCATTTGTATTTTGTTAGTTATGGAATTTCATGTACGTAATGCCGTTGTAATTGCACCGTACGTTGCTAATTTTCTGTGTTTAGACAACTGTTGTGCTAATACCCCCTTTTAAGTACTGTTTGGTGAGACCGGGCTTTCTGGCTGACACAGAGAAAGCTTGTGTTCGACATCTTCGTGGAGGACCACGTAGTGCATCGTGTGATGTGGCAGTTTAGCCTAGGGCGGCCTGTGCCTGACAACATTCATGAGTGAGTTACCACTACGGATGTCTCTCCATTTACTGGCGTCTTGTTGCATGACTAGTAAACAACTGTTACCTCCCACAAGCACTCTAGGAAGGGAGTCAAGCGCGGCATGGACTAGACGGTGAAGATGGAGGCGTGGACAGGCCAGTGGGCGGGCGCACTATAGGACTATGCGCAGGAGGCCACCCCCTACGATCGCAGTGCATATAGTGATTACCCTTACTGGTATGCTCCTCGGATATGTACCTGGCTAGTACATACTGTTACCCGGCCCACACCACACATCCACAGTACCGATAGACACATATCCCGCGCACCACGCGTGGGACGCTCATACCATGGTACGTTACATCGTATATGTAAAAACTTCGCTTCTGTCAATCCCATATATAAGTCTGACCCTTTCGTATTTTCCTTGCAGGCGGATCTCAGTGTTGCAATTTGGAGGGACTCTCGCATTGTGGGGCAGAGGATCACCAGTGGTGCAAAGTACACACGCGAGGAGGTGGTCTAGGATTTCCATCGTGTGCAGGCCATGGGAGCACGTGTCGTTGCCCTTTTGTCATGCACAAGACTCCCAAAGGTTGACACCTGGTGCCTGGTGCACAATCCGTACATCCACCGACGCTGTCCTATCCTGCATCACACCGTGCGGAAGGGCCATCGTGGCCACATCTGCCACGCCCTGACGAGGTCGGGTGGGGCATGCATTTTATAGCCCATGAGGGGAGGCAACATGTTTATGACAAACCAGATCATGTGCTAGCTTTGTGCAGCTTTGCCCCAAAGAGAACTGGCAGCCCTACACCCTTAGCCTCTCACACCAAAAAGATAGACCTTTGAAAAGCAGGACATGATAAGACAAAAGGTGTGTAGCTTTGCACAGTGACAAGACCTGACATGCCAGCTTCGCAAAGTGACAACACCAGATGGGCCATCTTTGCATACTAGCAAGACCAGATGTGGTAGCTTTGTGCAGTGCCAAGACCAGGGGAGGTAGCTTTGCGCAGTGCTAAGACCAAATAGGGTTGCTTTGCACAGTGACAATATCAGACAGGGCAGCTTTACACAGTGACAAGACCAAAGGGTGTAGCTTTGTGCACTGACAAGACCAGATGGGGCAGCATTGCGCAGTTATAAGACCAAAGGGGCAGCTTTGTGTAGTGACAAGACCAAAGGGGGCAACTTTGTAGGGTGACAACACTCGGGCTTGCCAACTTTTCAGATCGACATGACAACACCACACCTCCTCAGCTTTTTAGACCAAATAGACAGGACTCTACAAAGTACGACGTGATAGCTCTCTACAATGTGCCAACCCTTTGGCTTATAAAATGAGGTGGAAGAGATCTAGGAGAAAACACTACACAAGCAAACCCAACACTACACCAGAGCTTAGTTCACCACATCGGGATGGACAAGAGACAGAAGAAGTAATGGAAAAAGATGGTGAAGCAATGGTAGGAAACTCGTAAACTAGCAAGGTCTGCTGTGGTCCGCAACGAACAAGCAAGGGCCCGGGTGGCCCGCAGTGAACAAGTGAAGCATGCCAGGAGGGCACCTCCCCGCAATGACGCCCCTCATAGCAGCAACCCCATCCTAAACATTCCATCCAAGAGTTCACTACAACAGCCGCCTGAGGGCGCCGCCCCTCCGTTGGTGTAGGGACCCATGCAAATTCTTTAAGTCCAAGCAATGGCTCAGTCTGGGCATGAGTTACTGGGGTTGTTGTTGGACCGGAATGGCGACAGAGGGGGGTGAATGTCGATCTCTAAAAACTGGCCCCCAAAAATATCCACTTACTATTTCTCTCCACCAATAGCTAGGGAACTATGATGAGAGAAACCTAAGCTCTCTGGAAAGCATTACTAGACAACTACAAGAGAGAAGGAGAAACAAATGAGGCACTGAAAAGCAACACATGAAAACACAGCACCTAAACAGGCAGGGGGCGGTCAGACCGCAATCACTGGGCCGGTCTGACCGCTCCTGTGTTGCCGGTCTGACCGCTCCTGTCCCACCAGTCTGATCGGTGTGGTCTGGCCGGTCTGACCGCCATGACAAGCCCGGTCAGACCGGTTCCTCTGTCAGCACAGCAGCGCAGACACTCTGAAAAATTAGATTTTTGCCGAGATCAAGTGAAAGAGAGAAATATTTCCAATCTCTTCAAGGCAAATCTTCAAGGGACTATTCTAAACACCTCTGAGGAACCAAACCACATGGGAATCCAACTGAAACCCTAGAATTTAGATTTATGCCCAAAATCTGAAAACTTACAGAGACTCCACCAAAAATCAAATTACTCCTCCATCGTTGATCCTTTGGTCATGAAATTTTGCAGATAGCTAATCAATAGCCTCTGGATTCTATATGCCAAACTTCAAGCCATCTCAAGAAGGGAATCCCAAATTGCACTAAAACCCTAGAAATACCAAAACCTGAACAACTACAGAGGCTTCACCAAAATCCAAGTTTCTCACAAATCCTTGATTCTTTGGCCATGAAACTTTGAGAATATATTGGCAATAACCTCAGAACTCAAAACCCCAAATATTAGCCTATCTCATTGTCGGGGCCCAATTATACAATCCGGCACCCTCTGTGATTCCACCGCACTATTCCCTGGATCAGTAGACAGTGCTCACAGTTACAGTAATGAATATCAAAAATACATATCATGCAGAAGCGTAAATATAATAGTAGACTTACTCATGGGCCGATTAGGCCGAAATCAATAAATTGCAGCAGCGGAAGAACGAGCACACAGGTGGGACCTTCAGAACATGCCCACAGGCAGCCAACTGGAGGATCGTGACCTAGCTCTTTACATCTCCATCTTCTCCGCCGGCTTGTCCAATCTTGTTGCTGAGGCGAGGTGATTTGATTCCTGATTCTGAATTTTGTCGCAAAAGCGAGTGTGAGCACTCCAACCCCGTGCTCCGCGAGCCAATACACAGAATGCAAATAAATAGTATGCATGGCTTATCAAAGGAGAGGCTCGGGTTATTTTATTTGCCAAAAATCGCTTTTAGTAGCATTATTGTTATCACATCATAGTGTTATTATTCCTACCTAAACTCCACACGGCGATTGCCATAATTGACTTAATCCACCAAAGACACACTTCCCTTACTGATTGCTGTCTAAGACTCCAAACAGCGAGTGTCATCATTTACTAATCCATCGACATGATTCCTTTTATATCGATTACTGTCTAATACTCTAAACTGAGAGCGACATCATTTAATTAATCCACCAATCATACACTCTCTATATGGTTTGCTGTCTACAACTCCAAACAGCGAATATCATCAATTGTTCAATCCACCAATCAAATGCTGCCTAATCCTCAAACAGCGAGTATCATAATCTATATAATCCACCGAGCAAGTACTGCCTAAAACTCCAAGCAGCTAGTGACATTATTTATCTAATATCACTTATATAATCCACCAATATCTTTTGTATTCTAATCCCTAACAGTCCAATCCTTTTTGTTACTGATCCACAACCATAATTTGCTCTTCCACTTATCACCTTATAATCCATCTCTAACTACTTCACTATTGTACCTCCACCAAGAATATCATTGATCAAGTCTACGAATCGCTAGTATACATCCACAAAAAATGTCATTGATTAGATCTAGAATTCTCTAATAAATATCCACCAAGAATATCCTTGATCAGGTCTATGATTCACTAATATATATCCACCAAGATTATCATTGATCAAGATTAATCCCCCATAGTTATTTTCATACCTCCAAATTCCCAAGGTTCAAATTATCCATCTAATATTTGATCAAATCATATTAATCCCATCATTGTCAACATCTTCCAAGAATTTATACTAAGTATTAGTGTTGTAATCCAACAATTACCTTTATACTCCCTAATTCTCCAAAGATCATTTAAATAATCTATCTAGCCTATATATTCATTTAGACTCCATCAATTTATTTTTCCCGGAATTCACACTATCATTATCCCTATTATGATCAACATAAATCCACCAACTTCTTTATGCAATTACCATAAACAGTCATCTTCTTTTCTTACGACTCTATTTATTCTTCCCATATTTTATTTTGTAAGAATAGAAATGCCACTATTTGAAATATAATATGAAATTTCCTGAAACCTAGCAGCTTTGGAACAAAACATAATGTTCAAGGAATATTAACATGATTTTCCATACATATGGCATCACACCATATGCCTAATATCACCATAATTTCTCCATACATACGGCATCACACCGTATAACATCTTTCAGCGTTATAGCCACTTAACTTACCACTGGGACGACACCCAGGACAACTCAAATCAGGGCTTTCCACTGCCCTCCACTTTTCCATTCCCATTTTCCAAACATTTTTAAATAGAACTATATCTAGTTAAGTTCCCATGTCCGCCCTTGACCGTGGGCACGGCTATTCGAATAGTTTTGACTCTGCAGAGTTTGCACACTTTACCCACAAGAGATAAATCCACTCGTTGCCCCACATGATTCCTTAGCCATGCGGTTGAGTAGACTATCACAGAACCTTTACAATGCATTTTTCCTAGCAGAGTTACGTCCGCTAAGGTTTCCACTTCCTTCGGGGTACGACCACCCTTCCAGAAGCCCCCTCTTGCGCCGTCACGTCGGAGGATGTGGCCATCCTCTACCCGCCCGTGGTCACACCGGCGCAACTCTTACTAAGTCGATGCAAATTAGTTAGCCCTGCCTACAATTTGCCAGCTTGTGGTTGTACTTGTTGTACAGTGGGAGGTCATGACAAGATTCAGTCCTTAGTGGTATCTGGGCGGCCTACCACAAACCACACTCTCGTGCACCCCTGCACCACACCCCCCGAACCATCCGCCCAGATATATAAGCAATTTGAGGTTTTTAGGAGTAAAAATAATCATATCCAACATATACCAGTCATTACCACCATGACTGCCCAACCAAAGTTTCTCATGATTAAAGTGATGATTGGACATTCTTACTCCCACAAGTATCTAAGCAACACTAAGCATGGCATATATTTATAGACTTATTTTCAAAAGGGTTACTATTATAATTTTGCTAGGGCGACAAGGTTCTCATGTTCAAACATTCCAAAGGAGGGGTAATAATAATCAAGTTAGAGAATAGGCATTTAACTAGAATTCTAAAGTAAACATGTATTTACATATAAAAAAGCAGCATGCAATTTGATAATTTCAACCAAAGTAATTTGCAGAAAATGTAGGTTCAACATGATCAAAGTATTGACTCGCCTGGCGCGGTTTACTGCGGACTTGAGCTCACTTAACGCTTTCCCATTCGAAGGCTCTGAGCCTCTGGTCTTTATCTTCACCTCGATCTTGGCCTCGCTTGATCCACTGATTCTTCAGGACTCCAATTTCTAATTATGCGCTAAGCAACCGAATCCAAGTAAATGAAATAACTCAAAGTCCAGAAAAATCCAAATAGACTCAATGTTTTGCTTTATTATAAGTTAACGGGTGATTTGGATGATTTGAGGCAAGGTCGGTGGGGTGCGGAGTGTTTACGGAGCATTTGACGGAGTCAAAGGGGTTGGAGCGAGGTGATAAATGGTAAAGGAAGATCCAAGGATGGCTTACAATGAGGGAAGATTTTGCTTAGGACTCGAGGATGGCTAAGCATAGCCGATTTTAGAATACCTTGGATCGACCCTCTTATTTAATGACTTCTTTTATTACTTTTACATCTATTTAGGAAGTTCCCTAAGGCAGGTGAGACCTACGAACAGACGTGTGTGTTTAGTTTATTGCATTAATCTTTAGAGTCTATATTCCTAGCAATTTAAGCGGCGGTATTTTAGGGGACTCTATTTACCATTTATTCAGATTATTCATCGAATGATTATTTCAATAATTCATGTAAGCATGGGGGTGTTTAATCATCTAATTGATGTTTTTTAATAGTACATTCTTAGTATATTCTTATTTACTACTCATTTGCGACTGTCAGTCGTAATATTACCTTATCCATCAAATTATTCGTTGGCGAGATTATTCCAATGTCGCATGTTCCAGAGCCATTATATTTTAATACTACCTAGTTATGATCTTTTAATTGAGAGTATTCTAGAAACCGACATTTATATTTTATTCATTTACTTAACTTCTATCATGTTTTAATCTTAATTAAATTTCATTCACATAGGGCCAAATTTACTATACAGGGTTACATGTCAATATTGCTATTCAATTAAATCTATTACTTGAGATTTGCTTGATGGCGTCATTTTAATATTACGCCATATATTTTATTTACAATCAAGGGTAATATTTAATTCAAAGCCTTACTTTTATAGATAAACATGGTATTCAATATCTTTATGAAATTTTGGATAATTTACCCAAAGTCATCTTTTATTAATACCTTTAATTTAAAACTTAGATTTTAGTTAAATGTTCCAAACTACATTAGTTACTTATATATATATAACATTTAATCTATTAAATATCAAATAATCTTATTTTATATCCTAATCAAATTTATTTCATTCCCTAATTTTTCTGGATTTAAAATGGGTTAAAGAGAGCAACATAAAAATATGCACAAAATGGTGTGGCCGACGGTACTCGAACTCAGGACATGAGGATTGTGAGTCTAACGCACGCTCAGCTAGCCAAACGGGCGAAGTGCCTGGGCTGATGAAGTGTACGCCGGATATAAGAAAAGGTGAGGGTGGCCAGGAACCAAAACAGGGGAGGCGGCCGGTGCTCGGTGCAGCGTACGCCGGCGGCAGGTGGTGCCCGAGGAGGGGGTGGTGACCCGTGAAATGGGTCGCGCAGGGAACGGGGAAGCTAGGGGTGGCGGCTAATTGGCTGGAGCAGCGGTGAGGCAGACGGGCTACGACACGGGGTGGCCGGTGGTGGAGGTGAAAGGGGTGCCGGCGCCCGGAGGAAAGAAGGAAGGAAACGAGGCGCGCAGAAGTTACACGGGGTCAAGGGGAGTCTCACCCTGCTATTTGCCGAGGCGGGCATCGCCCACAGCAGGCCGGCGACGTGCACGGCGGCGGCGCGGAGGAGGTCGCCGTGGAGGGGGTCGCTCGGGCGGCGGGAGGCCCGAGCGGCTGTTGTGTGAGCTTCAAGGGACTGAGGCGGTGCTCCCCTCGCGGCGAATCGGATCGGAGCGCTCTGAGGAGGCGTGGGCGACGGTAATGGCAGCGGCGGCCAATGTTGGGGAAAAATGGCCAATGCGGCGAGCGTCGGCGCACAAATATCAAATTGGTTCGGGGATAGGGTTGATGGGGAGTGGGGACGCGAGTTGGCGCGGCTAATTTGGTCGGAGCTCGCCGGAGCGGCGTGAGGCGCGGCGGCCGTGCTCTAGGCGGGCGCCTGAGCTTGGCTGAGCAGGGGAGGAAGGGGGAAAAGGCCAGGGGAATGCAAGGGGCGGTCGAGGCCTACTTGTAGCCACGGAGGGAGTGGAGACACAGCGACGTGGGCACGGTTGGTCTGGCGTGCGAGGCGCGAGGACCGGGTAGCGGGGCGGGAGAACCGAGCGGTGGAAATGGTCCGCCGGGTAAAGCCGGCGCGGGGCTCGGGGCGCGGCGCCGAGCAGGGCAGTGGCAGGCGGCAGTGCTGCGCGGAGGGGATGGGTCGAGTGGCGAAGGGACAAGTGCACTCGAGCGTGCTGCGGAGACAGAGAAGAGCAGAACACGGGGATGAAGAGGTGACACGGAGACGGCCTGGCCACACACAGGAGGAAGGAGGAGAGAAAAGAAAGAAGAAAGGAGGCAGGCGCGCTGCGCTAGGGAGGCCATCGGGCAGAGAGAGGAAGGAGGGAATAAGAAAAGGAGAGAGGAAAGGGTGCGGGACCCACGCGGAAGAGAGTGGGAGAGAGGAGTAAAAGTGAGAAAAGGAAGGAAGGGCTAGGCATATTTTATAATCTGGGTTTTTTTTAAATTTAAATTTTAATTTACAGTTTAATTTATACATTTAGGTTTATTGATTTTAATTTTTGAAGTGCATTTAAAAATTTGAATCTTAATCTGCGCTTCGATTATTATTATTATTTTGAGACTTAAAGTTGGGAATATTCTTTTTGACATTTTCCTTTTTTTTGTTACACCTTCATTGTTTATAAAATTTTGGGCATTATTTCTTAGTGTTTTATTTTACATGACAGGAAACTCAAGAAGTTTCAAATAAATGCTCAAAAAGAAATTTTTAACACCAGCAAAACGCAAGAAATATTTTAAAATTATATATATTTTTGGATATCCAAATTTTGGGATGTTACACTCATGAAAGGAATCAAGAAGTTCATCAAAACCCTAGAACAGGAGATATGAACAGAGGAGGCTGAAGGGGAAAATCTGAGATTAGAGTTGATTTGCTCTTGGGGGAACTTGACCAAATGGTCTAAAGATATCATCCCATCTCAGAGCAACCCATTTTGGCACTCCCCAGCAAGAACCGAGCAAAAACTAAAAAAACTCAAAAATCACAAATGGAGAGCATCCAAGGAAAAATCAACACAGAGACAGGAGCCTGATCAACCTCAAACCAAATCATCTCAGATTGATATTGAGGAAAGGAGATACATGATTACAATGGAGAATCAACTCACACCCTCTCTACTTCCCCACACATGCTTGGAAGATCAGGAACCCATCACCTATCCTTCTCCCTGGCTCTCACATACACAAGAACATCACACAGGAAGGAGACAACGAAGGAGACACAGCTATGCCCCTCTCACCAACTTCCAACAACTAAAGACTAAAGCCAAAGCAACTCTCTAAAGCCCATTTTGACTAAAGCAAACCCTAACAACCCCTCACAACACTTGGAATGCCTGCAGCCACAAGGAGGCACCTCCTCCTTATATAGCCTTCGGCTAACGGGTCTCCAACCCGTTACGCCCGCCAGACCCGAACGGAACTGCTCCCGCCTGTGCAGCTTTGCGTTTTTACCGAAACACCCCTCATGCACCTTCCGGGAAGCTTCCGCGTTCCTTGTTGTCCACGATTCGTAACCACATCGAATCTCCGCCGTCTTCGACACATCCGACCGTTTGGACCTCGACACCGCCCGTGTCTAGTCCGGTCACCTCGTGTGTCGCCACGACTCTGCCTCGACGTCCTGCAGCTAACACAGACAAGAAACACATCAAATAGCACCGCTCGATACATGTAAGCATAAATGCATTAATAAAATAGCCCAAACCTGACAAGTCGACATAATATGCAATCTAAACCCTTTGACCGGGTTTGACCAAGTCCGACCGAGTCCATTGCACCACGCAACGACATGGTCCGAACCAACCAAATCAAATTCGACTTCCCTAAACCGATGTCAATTACTCATCACACAAACGGGATGATCTCCTCATGGTCTCTCAATCTCTCCCTTGATGAGTATATTGACAAACCCCGGAAAAGCACAAAATTGAGTTTGAAATGCAAGAAAGAAGTCAAACATGGTCAAAGGAAGGAATAAGATGCTAATGACCATGTCGACAGAAAGAAACACTAGAGCAACAATTGAAAGAGCAAATTGTTCTCCAAAGCTCTAAAATGTTCCCGAATGGCTTTTTCTCCTCTATTCTCCCCCTTTTGGCAATAAACACATCAAGGATGCAAAGGAGAGAATATGACATAATGTTGGATGAAATGGCTGAAGTTTGATTATTCTAAGCATTTGGAGCCATGAGAATTATCCAAAAGGACCAACAAGTATTACATCAAGCCATAACTCAATAGAATGCTATCTAGATCATGACAAGATATATATAAGACAGCTAAACCAAATAGATGACAATCCGAAATTTAGTGCAATTTGTGAACATGTCAAGTCATCCATTAGCAAAGTCTAGCTAGAGGTATCCAAGAATGATGCAAACCATGTCAATAAGCTAAGCGAAACCAAGAAGCTAATATTGAGTCTAATTAGAGTGCTACAAGCTCAAGAGTAAAACATTGTTTAAATACTTGGTTCTTTTTGTAGATTAAGCAAATGCAGCACAAGTGACATATTTTCTTTTGAAATTCAAGGTCGTTGCCAACTAAATTTTTGTTTAGTCATGTGCTGGATCTCAAGCCTTATGCGATCATGCCAAGCAAGAAGCTTAAGACAATGATCTTGGTCATCCAAAACTCCCCCTAAGTTCATGCCAAGTGCAATGGCAAGCCGTCTCATGAGAAAGAATTGGTGAGATCAGTTTTTTCGTACAAAAGAGATCTTTTTTGCATTTTCATGAATGTAAGGCAAGTACTAACTCATGTGTCATCAAGAACCCAATATAGCTCAATCTAACGCTCAATAGAGATTCAACGCTCAACTCAGCCTATTTGACATGTCATGAATCATAAAAGGATAACTCAAGAAAGACTAGTCTCGAAAGCTAATATGACAAGTTTTAATTCAAGTTGAGCAATTTTAATGAACTTATCATGGCAAAAGCTAGTCTACACATATGAAGTCATGATCAATCTAGCAATGAAGCACAAATCATGGCAGGATGTAAAGCGATGTAAACATGTCATAAAAGGATAATAATCAAGGCTCAATGTAGGTATTTACAATGCAGAATGACATGCAAGAAATCCAGCTCCCCCTCAACATGTGATGCAACTTTTAGATCAAGTTGAGTTACGTCAAAATTAAGCTCTAGAAGCTCCCAAATGAATTCCCCCTGAACCAAACCAATAAAATCGAGAAGCTGGCAAGAAAAACCAAAAGGGCAGTCCTTAAAGCATAGATAAGATATAGAGGAAACTATGGCTCAGACTGACTCTCATCTACCCCATATGACTCTAGGACTATCAACTGGTCATCTAACTCACTAAAGAGCAAACACGTACCCTGTCTACCCGAGGGTGGCCCAACCCTCGCTAGAACCTATAAGCAGTGAGTGAGCTCAACCTAGTGAGAAGAGAAACAACTAATAAGCAGCATCCTAGAATCACAAGATAAGAGTAAAAAGTCTGAACAACTAGACGATAGAAGCACTCTAATCTATGCTAGAAGGACTAAACCCGATGCACCCGAATGCAATGCAGCAGAATGGAGTAAGAGCATAATCAATAAAATAAAGTAGTAAAGCACAAAGCTCCCCCTCACAACAGTCCATAAGGACAGACCACCCCAAGCTCTCCCCGCAGAGCTGAAAACCTAGAAGTATCCAAAGGCTTGGTAAAGATATCAGCCAACTGGTGGTCACTCTCCACAAACTGGAGCACGATGTCACCCTTCTCTACATGGTCTCTAAGGAAGTGATAGCGAATATCAATATGCTTGGTCCGAGAGTGCTGCACTGGGTTCTTAGCAATGTTAATCGCAGAAGTGTTATCACAAAAGAGTGGAACACAGTCGATAACTAACCCAAAGTCCCGCAGGGTCGAGACCATCCAGAGCATCTGGCTACAGCAACTGGCTGCAGCAACGTACTCGACCTCTGCGGTGGACTGTGCAACACCGGACTGCTTCCTCGAAGACCAGAAAACGAGAGAGGTGCCAATGAACTGGCAGGTGCCCGAAGTGCTCTTCCTATCTATCCTACAGCCGGTAAAGTCTGCATCCGAGTAGGCTCTAAGGGAAAGACAGGAAGAGGAAGAGTACCAGATACCATAGTCAATGGTAGCTCGAAGGTACCGAAGAATGCGCTTCACCGCCTGGCGGTGAGATACGCGAGGAGAAGCCTGAAACCGGGCATAAAGACACACAACGAAGTGTATGTCCGGTCTCGAGGCAGTGAGGTACAAGAGGGAGCCGATCATACTCCTATACTCCTTCTGATCAACTGGCTCGCCATCCTCATCTGGGTCGAGTGAGGCTGATGTAGCCATAGGAGTGGATACCGGCTTACCATCACTCATATCGAAGCGCTTCAGGAGGTCCCGAGTGTACTTGCCCTGGTGCAAAAAGGTACCCTCCCGAGTCTGCTTAATTTGGAAGCCAAGGAAGAAACTCAACTTGCCCATCATGCTCATTTCAAACTCTGAGCTCATGGCGTCGGAAAACTGGGAAACGAGAGCATGCGAGGAGCCGCCAAAGATGATGTCATCCACATAAATCTGGACGAGCAGAAGATCAGTGCCATGCCGGCGGATGAACAAAGTCTTATCTACTTTACCCATCTCAAACCCATGACTCAACAAGTAGGACTTAAGCCTCTCATACCAAGCTCTAGGGGCCTGCTTAAGTCCATACAATGCTTTGGAAAGCTTGAAGACATGGTGTGGGTATTTGGGGTTCTCGAAACCTGGAGGCTATCTGACATAGTCTTCTTCTTCAATGAAGCCATTAAGGAAGGCACTCTTGACATCCATCTGGTAAAGCTTGAAACCCTTAGAAGCTGCAAAGGCAAGCAGGATTCTAATGGCCTCAAGTCTAGCTACAGGGGCAAAGGTCTCCTCGAAGTCTAGACCCTCAACCTGAGAAAACCCCTGAGCCACCAGTCTAGCCTTGTTTCGAACAACTACCCCATCATCACTCTACTTGATCTTGAACACCCACTTGGTCCCAATGACATTGTGACCACGAGAGGGCTCAACAAGTGACCAGACCTTCTTCCTCTCGAAATTTTCTAGCTCCTCATGTATGGCATTGACCCAAGACTCATCAGAAAGTGCATGACACACATCCTTGGGCTCGAAGGAGGCAACAAAGGCAGAATGGAGAAAGAAAAGTGACGTGGCAGACTTTGAGCAAGTGACTCGCTCAAAGAGGTCTCCAATAATCTGCTCGGAAGGATGAGCTTTCTGGATATGTCGAGGAGGTCCAGAATGAGAAGAAGAAGTGGCCTCTACCTCGTGAGCTGACGAGGTAGGAACAGAGCCACTAGCTCCAGAAGAAGCAGAAGGCATGGGCTGATCGCCACGAGGTGCGGTGGAAGGAGGCACCTCAAGGGGTGGATGAGGGACTGGATCGAGTAGACAACCCTCATCTTCATCGTCCTCATCATCCACAAAGATGGGCTCGGACTGCTCTAAAGAACCTGAGATATCAGGCCTAGTCCCCGGACTGGCCTCATCGAAGGTCACCTCACAGGTGTCTACCATCTTACTCGACTCGTAGTTCCAAACCCGATAAGCCCGTGAAGAAGTCGAGTAACCTAGAAAGATCCCATCACAAGAACGTGACTCGAACTTGTCTAGGTTCCCGGACTTTAGAATAAAACACTTGCAACCAAACACACGAAAATGAGATACACTGGGCTTTCACCCATATCTCAACTCATAAGAAGTGCGGTGCAATTGTGCCCGAAGAAAAACTCGATTGGAAACATGGCACACGGTCGCTATGGCCTCAGCCCAAAACTTCCGTGGTGTAGAGTACTCATCAAGCATCGTCCTGGCCATCTCGACCAAGGTACGGTTCTTCCTCTCCACGACGCAATTCTGCTGTGGGACATGCGGAGAAGAGAACTAGTGCTCTACACCTGTCTCATCGCAGAACCTCTCAAAATAGGAATTCTTGAACTCCGTGCTATTGTCACTGCGGATCGCTCGTAAGGCACCCAAGAGCTCAACAGAAAGCCTACTGAAAAGACCTCAAAAATGTGTAAACATCTCATCCTTCGAGGCTAAGAAAAACACCCAAGAATACCTCTAGAAGTCATCGACCACGACAAGAACATACCACTTCCCTCCTGCTGACTACAGTCGAGCTGGTCCAACTGTATCCATATGGAGCAGCTGTCCTGGTGCATCGGTCATAGTAACTGTGCCCGGAGGGTGAGAAGCGGCAACCATCTTGTCGTGCCGGCAAGGAGCACAAACTAGATCTTTAACCATCTTGAGTTTTGGCAGACCACGAATAAAATCGTGGCCGCTAACTCGGGTCAAATGGTCAAATCCAATATGACCAAGTCTCCTATGCCAGAAAAAAAGGTCGCGGGACTCAGAAGCAACTAAACTCTTGAGAGGATCACCAGAAGACTCAGAAAAATCAGCACGAAAGATCCTCCCAAAACGAGAAATCCCGCAAACCAGACTACCCAAAGAATCAAGAATTTTGCAAGCGTTTTTCTTAAAGCTCACCTCGAAACCATCATCGGTAAGCTGAGAAACGGAAAGCAAATTATACTACAGCTTACTAACCAAAGCAACATCTTTCAAAATGAAAGAATCATTAACGCACACTGTACCTTTGGCGATGACGCACCCAGATGAAGCATCTCCGAAGGTGATCGTCTCATCACTTGGAGCATGGGCAAGGGAAGAAAACTAACGGGAGTCTCCTGTCATGTGTCGTGAACACCCGGAGTCTATAAGCCAAACCTTTCCTTTCCCTGCCCAGCGAACCTGAGTCAACAAGAGAGTAAAGTCTCAGTACTGGGGTAAATCAAGAGTGATTTTGGCACCCAATACTGAGTAACACGTCGAGCAGATGAAGTAGTCAAACACGACTGACCTCTATCTACCCTACGCTCTCTGTCACTCAAAGAAGCAGACGGTCTCTGTGTAGACCTGAAGCTGTTGCTGGGTCCGACTGCTACGGGCGAGCGAGTCGGTGCACTGGCAACACGCTGAACACGCCGCGGGTAGTCATCTCGATGGGAAAAACGAGATCTACCTTCAGAACGGCGGAAGTCACGACCAAAGGACGCATGAGGACGAAAACCAGAAAACTCGAAAAAACTAAGTCCTCGATGCTGCCCAAACCCATCAGCTGAAACAAACCTAGACCTCGTGTTGGTCTTAGATGCACTCAAGGTCTGGGGCTGACCCTGAATACGCCTAAGAGACTCAACACGGTCTCTACGCGTGATCTTGACGCGCCTGAAGCATCGATCGATCAGATGTCCATCCTTCTGACAGAAGGTGCAATGATACTTCACCTTCTGAGAGGTAGAAGTAGCATGATGAGGCTTCGCTTTCTGAGAGGCTGAAGCTGCAGGTGGAATCACCTTGCTATCAGAAATCCCTTGGACAAAGCCCGCAGACTTAAATTGGACTTTCTCGGTCCTGGGCTCAGTCTCGATCACACCTGGTACTATGGGTCTGAGCACGGCAGGTGGATGCTTCCTCATGTCCTCATAGAAATCATATCCTAGACCCTGGTTAAATCTGCAAATCTTGGATTGGTCTAGAATAAGATTAAGCCTCTTCTTGCCTCCTACAAATCTCTCGAGAGCGTTCATAAGATACTGACACTCCCGAAAGAGAGAGGTGCAAGAAGAGCAGGGGGAAGAAGAGACAGCAGAAGGTAAGGGAGCAGAAGAAGAACCAACAGTAGAGGAAAGAATGGCTTGTCCACGCACAGCCGACTTTGAGGGGACAGTCCTACTACTAGCCAGTTGGTTCACGTCGCTAAGCGTCTTCACCTTACCCTTGGGCTCCTTCCCCACCTCAGCAATCACATCACAATGAGTTGATGGCTTCTCTAGTAAATCCTTAGTTAGCTTCACACATTGTTCATTCAAAGCAACTAGTTCAAGTTTTAGTTTATCACAACTAATGCATGGTGAGAGCTAACAGGATCCTTAGTCGCAAACTGAGCCAATTTGTTGTTATGATCAACCATCTCTTGGAATTGCTTAGAAACAGACTCAAGCTCAAGTGTCAATTTTGGACAGTTGGTGCAAGAAACAAAGGCTCAAGTAAAGAAGCATGCAACTCAGCAATTTTATGATCTGCCCTTTTTAAACTCAATTTCAAATTATTGCAGTTTTCACAAGACTCGAGCAGATCCAGGAGCATGGTATAAAGACCTCTAAAAGCATTATCATTATCCTCACATGAGGTGCAAGCAATAGTCTCAACAGTAGTAGATGACGAAGGAGCTACCCTACTCATCTCAAGCTCAGCAAGAAGACTAATGATCTCCACCTTAACCATGTCAAGCTCGGAGGACAGACTATCATGCGAGGTCCTTAATTTCTCCATGTCACATAACAGAGCACAGCATGTATCACAATCATCACGGGAGGGAGCAGATGTAAGTGAAGTAAGCTCCCGTGATAATCTATCTACTTCCTTCTCCAACTCGCTAACCCTAGCTCTAGCTCTAGCATGAAATCCACCTAACTTAAGAAAAGCATGATTGAGCTGGCCGTAGGTGGGGGATACCTCGTCGGAGTCGGAGTGCAGCTCGCTTTCGCTCAGTTCGCCCTCAAGGGCCATGAAGCACATGCCGGAGAAGTCGTCGCCGCCCTTGGGTTCTTGCTCGTCTGTTCCATCGTCGTCGCTCCACCCCTCCACCTCACTGAGATCGAGGTCGTTGAAGGCGGTGAGGACGCGGTGGAAGAGCTTCTTGGCTTTGCCAAGGTCGCAGAACTTCTTCTTGCCTTGTGCAGGAGCTGAGGGCTTCTTGCTGCGGTTCTTGTCGATGTAGTCGTTCTTGCCTGAACCGCCGTAGTCACCTTTGCCCTTCCCCAGCTTGGGGCAGTTTGCCCGAATGTGGTTGGGGCCACCACACTCGAAGCAAATCACGGGTCCTCCTCTCTTTCCGTCCCTCCTCCTCTTGTAAGCATGGGAGAATCTCCGAGCTAGGAGGGCTAACTGCTCATCCGCAAGCTGCTCTAACTGATCATCAGTTATGTCACAGAGAGCAGCAAGGGAGAAACCACACAGCGAATCAAAAGAAGGACCAGAAGCCGAACTGTGATCGGTGACTAGAGCCATCGACTGTGACTTCGACTTGCGAGAGACAATGTCAATCTCGTGAGTCTTGAGGCGCGAGTATAGTGCATCAAGAGTCAAAGTCGAGAGGTCCGTGGTGTCCTTGATGGTAGTCACCTTCATCTCCCAAACCCGCAAGTCAAGTGCAGCGAGCATCTGTCGAGCGTTATCCGAGTCGGGGTATGTGAGACCGATCGCTCGGAGGTTGCTCAGAATCTTGTGAAAACGCGCAAAACACTCATCAAGGGACTCGCCAGCGAGCATTTCAAACTTGTTGTAATCTCGCTTGAATTAGTCCTGTCGCACCGTCTTTATTTGGGTGGTGCCCTCATGGTAAGCATCGAGGGTCTCCCAAATATCGAAGGCGGACGAAAGATGAGATATGCGGTCAAACTCGCTAGAACTCAAGCCCTGGATTATGATGTTCCTTGCCTTAGCGTTTGCCTCAACATCATGCATATTTCCAGCGTTGATGTTTTCATCGGCAGGAACAACAAATCGGACCTTGACCTTACGCCAGATGGCATACCCCTGAGCCTAGATGTATGTCTCCATTCGGCTCTTCCAGAAGGGGTAATCGATGCCATCAAAGACGGGAGGCTTGGTCGAGTACTTGTCCGTCGCCATGGCTCTAGAGACCGGTTAAGATCTATTGAGAAGAGCTAACCGGCTCTGATACCAATTGTTGGACCGGAATGGCGACAGAGGGGGGGGGGGTGAATGTCGATCTCTACAAACTTGCCCCCAAAAATATCCACTTACTATTTCTCTCCACCAATAGCTAGGGAACTATGATGAGAGAAACCTAAGCTCTCTGGAAAGCATTACTAGACAACTACAAGAGAGAAGGAGAAACAAATGAGGCACTGAAAAGCAACACATGAAAACACAGCACCTAAACAGGCAGGGGGCGGTCAGACCGGAATCACTGGGCCGGTCTGACCGCTCCTGTGTTGCCGGTCTGACCGCTCCTGTCCCACCAGTCTGACCGGTGTGGTCTGGCCGGTCTGACCGCCATGACAAGCCCGGTCAGACCGCCATGACAAGCTCGGTCAGACCAGTTCCTCTGTCTGCATAGCAGCGCAGACACTCTGAAAAATCAAATTACTCCTCCATCGTTGATCCTTTGGTCATGAAATTTTGCAGATAGCTAATCAATAGCCTCTGGATTCTATATGCCAAACTTCAAGCCATCTCAAGAAGGGAATCCCAAATTGCACTAAAACCCTTGAAATACCAAAACCTGAACAACTACAGAGGCTTCACCAAAATCCAAGTTTCTCACAAATCCTTGATTCTTTGGCCATGAAACTTTGAGAATATATTGGCAATAACCTCAGAACTCAAAACCCCAAATATTAGCCTATCTCATTAAAGGAATCAAGAAGTTCATCGAAACCCTAGAACAGGAGATATGAACAGAGGAGGCTGAAGGGGAAAATTTGAGATTAGAGTTGATTTGCTCTTGGGGGAACCTGACCAAATGGTCTAAAGATATCATCCCATCTCAGAGCAACCCATTTTGGCACTCCCCAGCAAGAACCGAGCAAAAACTAAAAAACTCAAAAATCACACATGGAGAGCATCGAAGGAAAAATTAACAAAGAGACAGGAGCCTGATCAACCTCAAACCAAATCATCTCAGATTGATATTGAGGAAAGGAGATACATGATTACAATGGAGAATCAACTCACACCCTCTCTACTTCCCCATACATGCTTGGAAGATCATGAACCCATCACCTATCCTTCTCCCTGGCTCTCACATACACAAGAACATCACACAGGAAGGAGACAACGAAGGAGACATAGCTCTGCCCCTCTCACCAACTTCCAACAACTAAAGACTAAAGCCAAATCAACTCTCTAAAGCCCATTTTGACTAAAACAAACCCTAACAACCCCTCACAACACTTGGAATGCCTGCAGCCACAAGGAGGTACCTCCTCCTTATATAGCCTTCAGCTAACGGGTCTCCAACCCGTTACGCCCGCCAGACCCGAACAGAACCGCTCCCGCCTGTGCAGCTTTGCGTTTTTACCGAAACGCCCCTCCTGCACCTTCCGGGAAGCTTCTGCGTTCCTTGTCGTCCACGACTCGCAACCACATCGAATCTCCGCCGTCTTCGACACATCCGAACGTTCTGACCTCGACACCGCCCGTGTCTAGTCCGGTCACCTCGTGTCTCGCCACGACTCCGCCTCGATGTCCTGCAGCCAACACAGACAAGAAACACATCAAATAGCTCCGCTCGATACATGTAAGCATAAATGCATTAATGAAATAGCCCAAACCTGACAAGTCGACATAATATGCAATCTAAACCCTTTGACTGGGTTTGACGAAGTCCGACTGAGTCCATTGCACCACGCAACGACATGGTCCGAACCAACCAAATCAAACTCGACTTCCCTAAACCGATGTCAATTACCCATCACACACACGAGATGACCTCCTCATGGTCTCTCAGTTGTGCAAACTACTCCTGTGACTATCCCGACCATCGTCGGGATACGAGCATCTATCGACAGCCGATAAGGACCGGATGTAGTGTGTTCCCCCTACTATTTCTCTTTCAAAGTATGCACTAACAACCTCACCCCGTCTACCCGCAGTCCCCAGAACCACTATATGGCTACAACAAGTGGATTGACCTAGAGATCCACCCACATGACTAGTGGACTCTCGACTTCGAGGAGTGGAATGTCAAAAGGGCCTGCGAGATCTGGGAGGAAGAGCGGCGCAACGACAAGTAAACTGAGTGTATACGTTCGGGAGATGAAAGCTGATCTCGATGCGTGCACGCACAGGGAGCATGAGGCTTGCGAGAGGGAGCACGAGAAAAGATGAAAATGGTGGCCAAGGCAAAAGAGGCAGCTGGGGAGTTCAACACCGAGCTTGCAAGGAAGGGAAAATGGCCCTAGTCAACGCAGTAGGTCGGGGAACAATTAAGCTAGTAGAGGTATACAGTGTATGCTCGATAGCTGAGACAAAGCTATATTTGGCACTATTTTATATCGTATTTACAAAACTAGCCGTATGTCAAACGTATTTGCAAAAATATCACTTCTGCCGCCTGACGAGCAGACGACAGTGCCCGCGAGACAAGTAGTGAGGCCACCGGCGGCAGGCGCCTACCACCCTGCCAGTAGACGGCAGACAGCCTGCTCCCCGGTGGGCGGATGGCAGGCAGGCCTACCGTCTAGTGAGGGGGCGGCACGTCATTAAGCCGGCTGGTTAGCCGGTTTAATTACCAGTCCAAATTTTTTTGTTTAGTTTTTGATTGAATTTTTAAATATCTCAATGAGCTCTAAAAATTACAAAAATTTACATACAACCTTCCAAAATAATGTGTTTTATAGTATAATTTTTGGGTAATTTTATCCATTGCGAATCTTGGTCAACATTTCATAAAATTTTGATATTTGTACGAGTTTTTCCATATATCAAATGACCTCCAAAAATTATGAACTTTTATGTGAAGCCTTCTGACATACTTATAGTTATTGTGAAATTTTTTGAGAATTTTATGTGCTCTAAATTTATCATGTTAATTCGTGATAATTTTAGTGTAATTAGCGATATGCGATGCTCAGGCATCGTTTGAAGTGCGTGACCTCTGTCCTTCGCACATATATTGTCTCGCTGCTGTTATCTTTTCTTTTCCATTGCATGCTTCACACAATTGTCACTTTGACTGTGTCTTCCCGCCTGACATGCTCTCTCGTCCACACCGATGTCGTTATGTCTACGCCGTCCACCCTTGCTTGCTCCCTCGTCTCCACATTTGTCAATGTTACCGTGCCATCCCCCTCGCCCAAAGTGTTGCGCATCGACAAGGAGTCCTTAATTTGTGGGGTGAGTGCACCGGGTTCCCTTTGTGCTCAGCCACAAATATGAACCTCTCATAGTTGGTCATCGGTCATCTCAGTCGTTCATCGCAGAAACTCATTCTCGCGGTAGTGGTGATTGCTTCTTCCGAAAGACAGATAATTATTTAGGATGGGTAATCAAATTGTCAATAAGTAATAAACTATTTGTATGTAGTTACATGCATGTAATCATTTTTGTTGTAAGGCTTACTCTAGATCTAGTTGTCTGGCTTCAGGTAGTCGTAGACATAAAACACTTGACAATGTTCTACGGCGATGGTCTTGTACGGGCTAGACCCGATGGGTTGGACCTATCAACATGCCAATACAAGGTGCTCCGGGCCAAGAGACTCGGCGTCATGAATATTCATGAGCTACGAACTTGCATTCGAAGGGAGTTCACCATGGAGACAATGGCGATGAAACTTGCCATGGAGGGGATCACCTGCACCAATGGCGTGTGGGAGCTCATGAAGGTGAATGGCACTACAACATGGAGGCAGTACATGCAAATTGCCTCCCAACCCAAGGCGGCCATTTATGGGAGGCCGATGGTGTACTTAAGTTTCGCTCACCTCGAGTCCAAAAACGTTGATGTTTCCAGCCCCTTTACACCCGGGGAACTACAAGCGGAGCTTCAAGATTATACCACTAAATGCGTTGCATCGGAAGGAAAAATCACCCCTGATTTTGTGCGGGATGAGGGGGCAGGCATGTGGTGGTTAGCTCGAATTAACTGCCACGAGTATCTACCGAACCAGCCGCCTGGGTTGGAGTCCGATGAGGACACTGACCCAGGCTCCGATGATAGCTTATCAATCTGGGGGAACTATGTCATCGAAGGTGCCCTATATGTCCTCTAGGCTCGATGATGCTGTGGTGTGTTCCCTTGTACTGCCGCAAGAAGAAAGGTCCTAGTGGGGGTTTCAAGTTGACACTCTCCTAGTTGGACAGCGCTTCCCTAGCAAGGTAGCTGTGCAACAAGCTATTGCAGATACGCCTTGTCTATCAACTGTGTGTACCGAGAGCACCGGTCCAACCCAGCCAATTGCGCTGTGAAGTGCATAGTGGAAGGCTGCTCCGCAAATGTCAGTGCTCAACGTGCCAAGATTTTTGGCTCGGCCTTCCCAATCATGACGATGATCGACCATATTTGTGTGCTCAGCGAGTCCCTAGCCATCATCGGAACGTGACTTCGGCATAAGTGGCAAGCATCATTAGCCACCTAGTTGCCACGGACGTTTCTGTCTCCCCAAAGATGCTCATCTCAAAAGTCGCCAATGTGGTTACCTATCCAGTCAGCTACAGTAAGGTCCGATGAGGCAAGCATAAGGTCATCGAGTCCATGTACGGGATGTATGAAGAGGCTGTAACATCCTGATTTTCAGAGCCTTTTTGAAGCTTTTAAAATAAAATTTACCATTTGTATTTTTCTGGAATTAATTAAAAGCTTAAATGAATTTTTATGAGTTAAAAGGATTTAATATGATTAATCTGAACATGAACATTTGCCAAAGTTATTTTATTTGAGTTCCTTGTGTCCCAAGGAATTTATTGGTATTTTTCTGGATTTTTCTGGATTTATTTGCTATTTTCTAGAGCTCAAAAGGATTTAAATGGATTTATGAAAAAGAAAAATACCAAAAATCCCCAAACCGGCCAGTGGGCCGAAATCCACCAGCCGGCCCAACCCACTCGGCCCAACCGCCTCCGCCGGCCTGCCCCGCCCCTCGCCGCGCGTCGCGCATCGGCGCCGCGCCCGCGCCCGCCTTCCTCCGCTCGATGCGCGCCACGCGTCGCCCATCCCCGCTGCCGCTTCGCCCGCGCGCCATCGCAGCCGCTCGCCCGCCCGTGCCACTGACAGGTGGGGCCCACCTGTCAGGGTCCTCGTCCCCGGCCGGGACTCCCGTCTCCGTGTCCGGCACGACTCCGCCGCCGCCGCACGTTTCTGCCCCGGACTCGAAGTCCGTGCTCGAGCGGGACTCCGTCTCCGCCTCCAAGACGGCCTCGGCGTCCGTGTATTTAAGGGGGCCGACCCCTCGGCTTCCGCATCCCGAGCCGCCGCCTCCGCCGCCGCTCTCGTCGTCTCTCTCCGCCGGAGCTCGCCGCTGCAGCCGTTCGCCGCCGTCTCTGCCGCCGCCGGTGAGCCGTCCCCACCGCCGAACCTCGCCGCCGGTAAACCCCGCCGCCGTTCCGGATCCCCGCCGGCCAGCCGCCGCCGCTACCCCGCCGTCGCCGCAGACCCGCCGCCCTGCGCCGCCGTGCCCACCCGGCCGCCTCGGCCGCTCCGTCCGCGCCGCCTCGGTCCCCGCGCCCGCCGCGTCAGCGCTGACGCCAGCAGCCGCGTCCCTTCGCCTTTCCGTGGACGCCGTCCACCGGGCACCCTGTCGCTGCCAAGTGGGCCCCGCATGTCAGCCGTATCCCCGTGGACCAAGCCGAGTCAACCTGCCCAGTCAGCATGCCACGTCAGCCAAAACCGCCCACGTGTCAGCCCCGTCAGCGCCACGTCAGCAACCGCCGCCCGCGTCAGCAGCCGACCGCCCCCGCACTGTTCCGTGAGCCGAGTCCACCGTAGACCCAGCTCCCCGTGCACCCGGTCCACAGCACAGTGCCCTTTTCCAATTTCCCCGAATTTCTGTAGATTTAATTTTCCAGAAGCCCGTTCTCCCTCATCCTAGCTCCGATTGACCCGATTCTTTTTCCTAAATTCATCTAAAATTGAGCTCTACCTTTTGGTTCAGGTTTGAGAATTATTGGAGTTCATTTGAATTTTATTTGAATTTATTTTGTCTCTTTGTGTCGTTTTCTCTCTCGTTAGATCACGCGTTCGAGGGAGCCGCCGTTGGATTTGAAGATCAAGAGTTGTCAACTGAGCAAGGCCAAGGCAAGTCGTGTCCTTTGATCATGTTGAACCCAGTTTGCAATCTATTATTTAATTATTTTGTTTTAAATTATCTTGCATTGCTATTTTTATCCAAACCCTTGTATTGGTAGTTATCGTCCCAATTGGTTATTTTCCCTCCTTGATATTTTGGAATACCTTGATGCCATTGTCACCTTAGGTTGGGAATTTAATTAGTGATGCTATGTTATTTGTCACATTGGGTTGGTACGATTAGAATGCTTAGCCTTGCTTATTTTGCGAAAGGTTTCATCATCACATGTGATTAATTAATTTGACTTAATGAGATATTGAATTGTGGTTGGTACCACTGTTATAAAATTTGTGCCGTGACGTTGGTGCGTCATTGGCGGTGGTTATACAAAATTGGTTTTCACTCAGGCGAATGATCGTGCAGTAAAGGGGGTGCAGGTTGCACATTGGGATGTGGATGTTTCGCCTGGGTAACATTTAAGGACTTAACCTGGTGCGCCATTGATCTGAGCTTTATCGTGCAAACCACATGTCTAGTATGGGATAGACCTGGCATAATAATTTATGAAGTCTCAACTTTGGTTTCACTACTGATGTTGTTGTGGCGCAAGAGGGGGCAATTACCAACTAGGGGGTTACCCTACTCGACGGCGAAACCTTAGCGAGTGGGATCGGGTTGAGATGGATCATTGTAAAAGCCTTGTTGTGATTATCTTTAACGTGAGGATTATCACATCGTGTGGGTACAGTTGTGCAATCTCTGCAGAGTGTAAAACTATTCGAATAGCCGCGTCCTCGGTCATGGACAATGCTCGGGGATTTCACACGGGGTATAGATACTCTTGGAAAAATTAGTATTTGGTCCGTGGATGGTTAATTTAGCTTGTGGATGGGAGGTCCATAAGTAGTTTACTTCAATTCCTTTGATTATTCATTATTGTATTATTTTACAATTCGCCTTCAATCTATTTATGGTAATTTCGAATGCTGTTTTATGCAAATTAACCCTTTCAGCTTCCCATTGTTAAGCCTTGCATATTATATTGCATCATTTGTTACAAACGGCTTGCTGATTACCAATGTACTCACGGCTTTATGCCTATGTTGCTCAGTTGAGGAAGAGGAGTACTACCAGCAGGAGGTTCCAGGAAGCGAGTACTTCGACGACTACGCGTTCTAGGCTTCGCTCCCCACTCGATTGCCCGTGGGCATGTCGATTGGCCACTACGTTTTACTTTGGATTTTCCGCTGCTAGCTTATTAGCCACTCAGGCTATTGAGATTGTAAGCTTGACCATAAGGTTGTACTCTGATATTTTATTTATATAGTTTGGATTTTCTTTAGAATATCGTGATGTGGATGATATTTGTCTTTGTTTATGCTGTGTGCACTAGCGTGATCCTGGACTAGTGCAGAATACACAGGAGAGTTCGGATTTGCATATTCGGGTCTCTACAGAGATGGTATCAGAGCTATATCGACTGTAGGACGAAGCCCTAGTTAGAATGGTCGAATTAGCAAAGTTTTCAAAATTTATTTTCTAAATCAAATCAACCAAATGATTGACTAGTAATTCTTGATTCTTACCTCATTCTTAGGATTCTTGCTCCTTGTCTCCTCTGAAATATTGTTTTCGAAACTAAATTTGACTTCTTACCCCCATAATGTCCATAGATGTCTCGAGTGTCCCAAGATAAAAAAAAGAGGTCGACCCAGAATTCTTCAAGCTGTGCTGTGAAGTTTGGATCAAGGAAGCACCCCAATGTTTCAAGACAAGATTGGAGATTTCCGTGAAGATTAGGGGCCATTAGATTTGAACCTTGTTATAGTGTTAGTATCGTATAGATCGTTTTTATTTGCCATTGGGTGTGATGTGAGCTGCAGTTTTGCTTCTGGCATTATGATGCAGTCATGTCAAAAATCTTTTTGTGGAGTTTATTGCTTCTTTTGTTAGCCTTTTCGGCTAAGTGTTTGTTTAGTTTAGGGTTGCCATTAGTTATTCCCCTTAGACGAGTTTACCTCTCCTCTATGCTTTTCCCACTTATCTTTAAAACCCGGTCAGAGTTTTGGAAGTGTCAGAGCAACAAACCCGGAATAAAGTTGTCCAAGTTCAACCTCAAGTCTTACCTATGCTTTTCCCCCTTACCTTTTCGCCTGGAGCAGTCAGTAGCGTTTCTCTTCAGAGCAGCAGCAAGATGGTTGGACCCAGGAACCCCGCAGAAGCATCAAGCAATCTCGCCAATTCCGTTCAACCTTGGAAGTACCCCTGCCAAAACTCCAGGAGCAAGCCGTGGAACGTCGTCGAGTCAAGGAAGCCAGATACCTCAAAGCGTTGCAAGGGGGAGCCTCAACAACGTCGTCTCCGAAGTCGCACCTGGTAACCTATTCTTTTAGTGAGCCTGAATCTCGGGGTCGAGATTCCGTTTAAGGGGGGAGGTTTGTAACATCCTGATTTTCAGAGCCTTTTTGAAGCTTTTAAAATAAAATTTACCATTTGTATTTTTCTGGAATTAATTAAAAGCTTAAATGAATTTTTATGAGTTAAAAGGATTTAATATGATTAATCTGAACATGAACATTTGCCAAAGTTATTTTATTTGAGTTCCTTGTGTCCCAAGGAATTTATTGGTATTTTTCTGGATTTTTCTGGATTTATTTGCTATTTTCTAGAGCTCAAAAGGATTTAAATGGATTTATGAAAAAGAAAAATACCAAAAATCCCCAAACCGGCCAGTGGGCCGAAATCCACCAGCCGGCCCAACCCACTCGGCCCAACCGCCTCCGCCGGCCTGCCCCGCCCCTCGCCGCGCGTCGCGCATCGGCGCCGCGCCCGCGCCCGCCTTCCTCCGCTCGATGCGCGCCACGCGTCGCCCATCCCCGCTGCCGCTTCGCCCGCGCGCCATCGCAGCCGCTCGCCCGCCCGTGCCACTGACAGGTGGGGCCCACCTGTCAGGGTCCTCGTCCCCGGCCGGGACTCCCGTCTCCGTGTCCGGCACGACTCCGCCGCCGCCGCACGTTTCCGCCCCGGACTCGAAGTCCGTGCTCGAGCGGGACTCCGTCTCCGCCTCCAAGACGGCCTCGGCGTCCGTGTATTTAAGGGGGCCGACCCCTCGGCTTCCGCATCCCGAGCCGCCGCCTCCGCCGCCGCTCTCGTCGTCTCTCTCCGCCGGAGCTCGCCGCTGCAGCCGTTCGCCGCCGTCTCTGCCGCCGCCGGTGAGCCGTCCCCACCGCCGAACCTCGCCGCCGGTAAACCCCGCCGCCGTTCCGGATCCCCGCCGGCCAGCCGCCGCCGCTACCCCGCCGTCGCCGCAGACCCGCCGCCCTGCGCCGCCGTGCCCACCCGGCCGCCTCGGCCGCTCCGTCCGCGCCGCCTCGGTCCCCGCGCCCGCCGCGTCAGCGCTGACGCCAGCAGCCGCGTCCCTTCGCCTTTCCGTGGACGCCGTCCACCGGGCACCCTGTCGCTGCCAAGTGGGCCCCGCATGTCAGCCGTATCCCCGTGGACCAAGCCGAGTCAACCTGCCCAGTCAGCATGCCACGTCAGCCAAAACCGCCCACGTGTCAGCCCCGTCAGCGCCACGTCAGCAACCGCCGCCCGCGTCAGCAGCCGACCGCCCCCGCACTGTTCCGTGAGCCGAGTCCACCGTAGACCCAGCTCCCCGTGCACCCGGTCCACAGCACAGTGCCCTTTTCCAATTTCCCCGAATTTCTGTAGATTTAATTTTCCAGAAGCCCGTTCTCCCTCATCCTAGCTCCGATTGACCCGATTCTTTTTCCTAAATTCATCTAAAATTGAGCTCTACCTTTTGGTTCAGGTTTGAGAATTATTGGAGTTCATTTGAATTTTATTTGAATTTATTTTGTCTCTTTGTGTCGTTTTCTCTCTCGTTAGATCACGCGTTCGAGGGAGCCGCCGTTGGATTTGAAGATCAAGAGTTGTCAACTGAGCAAGGCCAAGGCAAGTCGTGTCCTTTGATCATGTTGAACCCAGTTTGCAATCTATTATTTAATTATTTTGTTTTAAATTATCTTGCATTGCTATTTTTATCCAAACCCTTGTATTGGTAGTTATCGTCCCAATTGGTTATTTTCCCTCCTTGATATTTTGGAATACCTTGATGCCATTGTCACCTTAGGTTGGGAATTTAATTAGTGATGCTATGTTATTTGTCACATTGGGTTGGTACGATTAGAATGCTTAGCCTTGCTTATTTTGCGAAAGGTTTCATCATCACATGTGATTAATTAATTTGACTTAATGAGATATTGAATTGTGGTTGGTACCACTGTTATAAAATTTGTGCCGTGACGTTGGTGCGTCATTGGCGGTGGTTATACAAAATTGGTTTTCACTCAGGCGAATGATCGTGCAGTAAAGGGGGTGCAGGTTGCACATTGGGATGTGGATGTTTCGCCTGGGTAACATTTAAGGACTTAACCTGGTGCGCCATTGATCTGAGCTTTATCGTGCAAACCACATGTCTAGTATGGGATAGACCTGGCATAATAATTTGTGAAGTCTCAACTTTGGTTTCACTACTGATGTTGTTGTGGCGCAAGAGGGGGCAATTACCAACTAGGGGGTTACCCTACTCGACGGCGAAACCTTAGCGAGTGGGATCGGGTTGAGATGGATCATTGTAAAAGCCTTGTTGTGATTATCTTTAACGTGAGGATTATCACATCGTGTGGGTACAGTTGTGCAATCTCTGCAGAGTGTAAAACTATTCGAATAGCCGCGTCCTCGGTCATGGACAATGCTCGGGGATTTCACACGGGGTATAGATACTCTTGGAAAAATTAGTATTTGGTCCGTGGATGGTTAATTTAGCTTGTGGATGGGAGGTCCATAAGTAGTTTACTTCAATTCCTTTGATTATTCATTATTGTATTATTTTACAATTCGCCTTCAATCTATTTATGGTAATTTCGAATGCTGTTTTATGCAAATTAACCCTTTCAGCTTCCCATTGTTAAGCCTTGCATATTATATTGCATCATTTGTTACAAACGGCTTGCTGAGTACCAATGTACTCACGGCTTTATGCCTATGTTGCTCAGTTGAGGAAGAGGAGTACTACCAGCAGGAGGTTCCAGGAAGCGAGTACTTCGACGACTACGCGTTCTAGGCTTCGCTCCCCACTCGATTGCCCGTGGGCATGTCGATTGGCCACTACGTTTTACTTTGGATTTTCCGCTGCTAGCTTATTAGCCACTCAGGCTATTGAGATTGTAAGCTTGACCATAAGGTTGTACTCTGATATTTTATTTATATAGTTTGGATTTTCTTTAGAATATCGTGATGTGGATGATATTTATCTTTGTTTATGCTGTGTGCACTAGCGTGATCCTGGACTAGTGCAGAATACACAGGAGAGTTCGGATTTGCATATTCGGGTCTCTACAGAGGCGTACAACCTTGCGCTGAGATTGTTTCACCAGATAGCCGAATCAAACACTGGCACATATGTAAAGAAGCTTAAGTGTACAGATGCTGACGAAGGGCCCAACTGCTTCATACTGGACCGGCTATTCTCGGTTTTTGCCCAGGCCATTGAGGGCTTCAAGTTTGTCGTCCCGTGTTCATAATGGATGGCACTTTCCTCACAGGGAGTTACAAGGAAACCATTCTCACCACGGTGGTGGCCGACGCGAATGACTAGCTTCTCCCACTGGTATTTGCCATTGTGGAAAGAGAACACGTCCAGTTGGCTCTGGTTCCTAGTGAATGTGAAGCAAGCGGTGGTTGGTGACCGACCCAACGTTTGCGTCATCACGGATCGCAATGCTGGGTTGATGGCCGCACTGAACACCATGTAGCACAGGACTGAACCCCCTCACCAGTGGAACGATGTGTGAACCTGATGGTGCATAAAGCATCTTGCATCAAACTTGTTCGCACGGTTCCACAGCCAGGAGGTTGTGAAGATGTTCAAAGCAATGTGTCTGCAAAACCATAGGCGAAAGTTCGAATCCATCTGGACAGAGCTAGAAAGGCGAAGTACGGAGGGAGAGCAACCCCGCGACACCACAAGTTTCTTCGAGTGGATTCGTCGGCACGCTCTTGAATTACATAAATGGTCCCTTCTCTATGACATGGATGATGTGAGGTATGGGATTATGACGACCAACATGTTCGAGGTGTACAATAGCATCCTAAAAGGCGTGCAGTGCCTCCCTATCACTGTGATCGTGGAGGAGACATGGACTTGCACTGTCAGTTATTTCATCAATAGAGTCACCACAGCCAGGCGTCAAATAGACAAATGCAAGAAATGGTCCGAGAACATGCAGAGATATATGGAACTGAAGATGGAGAAAGCCTGAATGCATGACATCCAGGTAATCGATGGCCTCTAGAGGAAGTTTGAGATTAGGATTTGGCAAAAAATATGTGAACTGTCATGCTAGGGGGTGATATGAAACAGGCATGCATCCTGGGTGATGTGGCAACATGCACCTGCAACAAGCCGACGCTCCTGCACAAGCTATGCTCACATGTGTACAAGGCATGTGCGCAAATGAGGCAGATGTTCGAGGCGTATATCTCAGAGAACTATGACATGCAACACCTTTTCAGTATATGGAGTGCAAAGTTTCACTCCTACGGCTTGGACATGAACTACAGGGTTCTTTGGCCGGACATGCTGCAATGGGCCTCCAACAAGGAGTTGAAGATAACTACGAAGAGACTTTGGCAGGCATGGCGCTTATAGAACGACATGGATGTGAGCCAACGTACCAGCATAACCCGCACAGTGAAATGCAGAATATGTAAGACCTTCGAGTACTCATTGAAGGATTGCCCTAACAGACCGAGCTCGTCTGGTCGCCACTCAGTGTCATAATCTTATGTATCATTTGGTGTATCGCATTAATTCATATTTGTGCACATTTGAGATGTAATTGGCAATGTATGTTCAATACATATCGACCCCTCTAGCTTAATTTACACGGCACAGCATTTGAACAGTCCTCTCAAAAAAAACAGCAACCGTAATGACACGTACACCACTTAGTTACATGCTTTACGAGATTAAACATAACCACGAGCTACATGCTACAAGCTTCTCTGTGAGTGCCTACTGGTAGAAGGTGCCTCATGGAACCCACATGGAGTGTTGCAGTGGGGAGCACCTAGGACGTGCCTAGCCGTCGTTATAGTGGCACGCACATATGTAGCTAGGGTTCACACAATAGCATGTGAGATCATACAAAATTCCTATTTTGACGACCTCCTCGTTGCCCCTCTTGTGCTGCATCTGTTGCCGGAGGTCACCGTTCTCCTCATTGAGACTATCAATCCGCGCCTCCATCTCTAAGATTCGCTCTCATAGTGTATCTACGTATCTCGCAACATAGTGTTCATGGGGAGGATTGATCCAACGGATGAAGTCACATTTTGCCATCTGCTGCAAAGGAGGGTTAACACGAAAGCTCTTTTAGCAATAAGAGAAAATAAACTATTAGCTAATTATAACCCAGAGTGTGGGCATCGGAAGAAACGTCGCCCTCCATCAAAATGGCCTTCGACGACCTACACGACTGCATCCTCCCTATGTCTGCATTTTGGCCATATCGGTTGAGCCCTCCTGTTTGGTATCAAGCAGTAGTTATGGCCGAAGTCCTCCCTCCTTTCCAGGGGAAGGTCTTCCTTTGACGACCCCACTCCGACTGGCCCCTCAGTGTCTGTCATGCTATGTTACTGTATGACACAGAAGGTTCTTCTTCCTACAAGAAGCGAAACACAGTTTCGATGAGCAATGCACAATTGCGAGAACTCTGTATTTGAAGTGAGAGAAAAGAGAATCCGATGCGTTGCCACCAGAAATTACAGATGCGCTATCGACATGCACCACCACGGGCGACAAGAGATAGCATGGCAAATGTGACATATGTGCGCACAACAGAGTAGGCGAGGCGAGCTGATATGACCAAACTAACATTTGTACAGATGAGGGAGCAGGCAAGGAGGGCTAGTATGTCAAGCCAACACATGTCTGAAGCAGGGAGTGGGCAACGGTGCACAGTATGGACAAACTGGCAATTTAGAGAACATAAAATTTGTAAAAAATTACATAATAACTATGAGTATGTCGGAAGGCTTCACATAAAATTTTGTAATTTTTGGAGCTCGTTTGCTATACATAAAAACTCATAAAAATATCACAATTCTATGAATTTTTGACCAAGATTCACAATGGATAAAGTTACCAAAACATTACACTATAAAGTACGTTATATCAAAAGACTGTATGTAAATTTTCATAATTTTTGGAGCTCCTTTGATATATTTAGAAATTCAAACAAAAACTAAACAAAAAAATTAGGGCTAGTAATTAAGTCAGCTAATCAACCATCTGCTGGTAGGGCGGCAGGCGCCTGCCACCGGTGGCCTCGCCACCTGTCATCTCGCAGGTGCTGCTGCCTGGTCGCCAGATGGCAGAAGCGATATTTCTGCAAATACACTCGGCATACTGCTAGTTTTGTAAATACGGTGTGAAACATTGCCAAATATGGCTTTATCTCCTCGATAGCTTCGGGCGCGCACATGCTTAGTAGATACCACCTTTAGTTAGTGTCTTTGTGGCCACAGGACCCAGGAACATGCTGTTGGATTCGTTTGCCTGGTAGCACATGCTCCTATTTTTAATGTACCACTTAAACCAATAGAATATACCTTTTTGTTACTTTTAGCATACTTAAATACTAATTCTAAAATACTTTATTGCGACTTGGTTGTAAAATTTTCATCAAAGCCCTTTATTTTCACTATATACTCTTTTCTATATATAAAATTAGTAGATACACAAATTATGCTATAAAGAATTAATTTTGATGAAATTTTTATGGAACTCACTTTGGAGTATATTATAATCAATATTAGAGTATGTTTAAAAGAATAAAGAGGTATAACAGTATCATATATATATATATATATATATATATATATATATATATATATATATATATATATATATATATATATATATATATATATATATATATATATATATATATATATATAGGAAGACTTTCCCGTACTCTCGGAAGTATATACTCCCACTTTTGATATATGTAGGATCGGATATGGCAACAGAGGGGGGGTGAATGGTGCCTTTTTAAAAATCGCCCCTCTAAAGTATCCACATGAGACTCTTCTCACCAATAGCTATAAAAGCTATGATGAGAATAGCTCATACTCTCTGGAGAACCTCACTGGACAACTGCGAGAAAGAAACAACCATAGAAACGAGCTAAGACTGGCAGCAGGAAAAAAGTCACAAGAAAAACATAGAACAAAAGCTCACTGAAAATGCAAGCCGGTCTGACCGGTGGTAATGGGCCGGTTAGACCACCATTACACCGCCGGTTGGACCGCCTGATTCAAGCCGGTCAGACCGGTGACCACAGGCCGGTCAGACCGCCGGCAGAGAACCGGTCTGACCGGCCCCTCTGTCCAAACAACAGCACAGCCCGACAGGAATTCTGAACTTTCAGATTTTTGGCCGATTTCAAGAAAAATCGAGTAATGCTGCAGTTCCTTTTGGCAAAGAAGAGCAAAAGCTTGTTCTAAACATCAAGGAGACTCTAAGAGACAAGAATCCTCATCACAAGAGCAAGAACCATGGATTTGAGTAGAAATTTGACATTTTAACAGAAGTTCAGGCTGATTTTCGAATAACTTCTCAATCTCAAGACTTCTGCTCATAAGCTTGTGAAATTCAACTGGAGAGGTCTTCACAACAACAAGGCATGAATCTTCGGCCTTCTTTTGAAGAGAAAACACAAGAACTCAAATGCCCCTGCCATGAAACCCTAGAACAGTAAATAACAGAGGAAAAGAGCCGCCCAAGTGTAAAAATGAGGAGATTTTGATTCTAGCATTTGGCTCTTTGGGAATCAACTGACCAAATAGTCTTGAGACCAAATCCCATCACTGAGCCAAGAATCAAAACACATTCTCTCAAGGGATCTACTCAAATCACATAGAAACAGAGATGGAGCTCAAACTAAAAACCAACTGAAAATGACAGACAAGAGTGATAATCTTCAATGGATTCATTTCTAGTAAAGCAAAGATTACATAGGAGTCCCCATACGCGATTGATACAAAGGGATTACACTACATGCTTACACTCACTAAGCTCACTCAATACTCATGCAGGAGCTCACAGAGAACAACACACAGCACAAACCCTTGCTAACTCATTTACTGGATAGATACCCACTCCTTGCTCTCCATCCCCTTTTAACAACTAGCCCACACACTAGAAAGGAAATTCAAGAAGTGTCATACAACCCTCACTCAAATCTCACACACACAAATGAGGTAATGGTCAAACCAGATTTTGGAGGGAAATCACCTCCTCCACTCATTTGCTTGAGTCAATTTACCAAATTTCCCCTCAAGCGCCTTCCCGGAAGCTTCCATCTCCAGTACCTTGACCGTCTGGACCTCGACTCCTTCCTGAGTCTAGTCCGGTCCGCTCCACTACACACGACCGCACCTGGCATCCTGACTGTCTGGACCTAAACTCCTCCCTGAGTCTAGTCCCCATCCTCTCGCCGCTGCCCGTCGTGTCTACCCGACACCGACCGAGACCTCCGACTCCACCTGAGTCTAGTCTTGGTCTGCTTCGTTGCGCGTGACCGCAACCGACCTCCAAACCATCTGGACCTTCGACTTCTCCCTGAGCCTAGTCCTAGTTCGCTCGTCGTTGCTCGTCATGTCTGTCACCGGTAGCTCCAGCTCCGGTTCCTCGTCTCTCGACTCGCAACCACCTCACCAGCCTTGATCATCTTCGGCATCACCGACCGTCTGGACCTCAACACCTCCTGTGCCTAGTCCCGGTCCTCCTCGTCTCACCATGACTTAGCTCCGAAGTCCTGCAGTCACATAGACAAGCAAACCGTCATATAGCACCGCACGAAACAACATAATCAATATTAACACAAGTAAAGATACTCAACCCTAGAATACCCGAAACAAACTCAAACTCACTAAACCAACCGTCAATTACTCATCACCAACATGGGGATACCTCCACATGGTCTCTCAATCTCCCCCTTGGTGAGTATATTAACAAACACCGAAAAAGCATAGAATTGAGTTTGTTTGGAAGTCAAACATGGTCCAAAGGAAGATAAATTATAGAGATTAATGGCAGTTGCATAGCTTGCTGATCTTGCCCTTTTTTGCTCTTTTCCTGTCAGCAAGAACCCCCATCTAAAAGAAAGCTGCATGTTTGTTCCATAGAGCAAAAGATAGCAAAAAATAGCATGCAAACGTGTAACAAGGGTCGAACTAACTGCTCATTTTCTAAGGCAAAGATTGTATGTTTGTATAGCATCCATTAAAAAGAATGAAGAAAGCAGAGACTTAGACTCTATAAAGAACTGGAGCCGGAGCAGAGTAGAGCGGAGCACGAAGAAAAATAAGTGGAGTGCACCTAGATATAGAGCGAGGACTATGACAGTGAGTTGGAGGTGCTGCTCCCTTCCCGATGCCGCACTCCCTCTCGGGCACCGTGCTGCTCCTTTCCTGCCGCCCACTTACTACCTCCTGTTCGATATGCCGCTGCTTGCTTGCCCCTACCACCTCTTTTCTCGCTTGCGCTGCTTTATGCTCGCCTTACGCTCCACACCACCTGATGCATACTTGCTGTCGCATCATGGAGCTGTGCCCACTGGCTGTCGCTCGCCTCCATCGCCTGTGCCTCACCCGCTCACCACTCGAAGGCCAAAACCACCCCCCACACACACAGACAGCCACATGATGAGAGAGAGAGAGAGAACAAAGGTTAGGTTTGGTTTGTATCTTTGCCCCTTTGGATCTGCACGAGGAAGATTGAGGTGGAAAGGGAAATGGGTCTAATGTGTTACGTAGGCCACGAACCGAGATATGGGAGAGCGCGGGATAAATTCATTTAAGGGCACAGATATATAGTTTTGGCTAAACTAATAGTATATATATATCTAATATACCTATTATGTATCCGGTATTTTATAAAAGAAAAATTAAACGTTTAGCTAAACGACCATGACCTACCGTGGATCCACCACTGTTATTGATTGGCCCGAACTGAGCTCTCCACCTGTGCTGCACTAGTATCCCAAAAGCCTATTCCCCGCTCATTTCGGCTTGAACTTCTGACTTTTGGCTTATTTTTCACTATTTTTAAATTTCATTTTTTTCTGGCTTTTGGCTTTTTATGCTTTTTTTGCTGGTTTTTTTCCGTATTCATTTGTATTGTTCGTGATGGGCTAACATGTTTTTCCTATTTTTTTAATTTTTTAAAATTTAATTACGCCAAATAAGACACAATCAGCTACAATACAATTTCAGCAATTTACAGTGAAATTTCACCCATAAATCATTTTTTGCAGCCCAAATGAACGGCACGTAACGCAGCGAAGTTTCGGATGGCACAAATCTAGCTAGGGGCGTTCTGTCAATAATTGAAGATCCATGGAGAGAGCTGTCGGTATCAAACCACCAAAATAACCTGCAAACCATAGAGGAAAAAAAACGCATATCAGCGAAACAAAAGGCAAATGAAAGCATTCTAATGTACCCAAAAGGAAAACAAAAGAAAAGCATCTTATCACTTATGGAAAAGCGAAACGGAAAGAACAAAAAGATAGGAAAAAGGAAAAAAAAGGTATGGTTGAGCAGAACACGCCAAGCCGCGGATACAAACGGACGGGAGCGCATCGGCTCGCTAGTGGTCGGGCACGCGAAATGATGGAAATGGGAACCGTAGCAAACGAACACGGCAACCATAGGAGCACGGCTGCCATATTCTCGTGCCGCTAAGAGCACTCCTAATGCAGAAACTATGGATAGTTTCTATAGCATTAAATAAGGTGTCAGGTAAGTAAAATACTGATATGTCATTGGAGTTAAGGAGGAGAGATAAGAAAATGGTTTCTTATATAGAAACTATGTGTACACAAGAACCAAGATAGAAATAGCTGTGATAGGTAGATAATAGGAGAGAGAAGATAGATGATTGGATGAAAATTTTATTTGTAGAAACTATCCATTGAGAGTATAGTTTCCATAGGTAGTGTCTACATTAATTGATAAGTATAGAAACTACTTCATAGTTTCTGCATTAGGAGTGCCCTAAGGCACTTTCGCATTGAGCGTTGGACACGCTATAAGCCTGTAACATGTGCTTAGCCTGTAAGAATTACAAACGAACACATTACTTATGCACAAATATATTTATAGTCGTGCTCAACAGGCTAAGAATGATTATTGGCAGCGGTTGATATCTTTGTCCATATTTTTTAAGATGAAAGCAAATGTTCCGTTTAGACTTAGAAGCCGTTCCGTATCTTGGTTTCTATTTACTTCAGTTACTATATTATATTGCACTTAGAAAAGCGAGGGTACAAACAAGGCACAAACCGTGTACATACTAGCTAGTGGTTAATTACAGTTTACTGAACAGAACTCATGTTCCTCAACCCTTCGGCTCCGTTGATGTGCTGATGAGGTTATTGCCAGTGGCTGCCACTGTGGACGAGGCGCTGCTGCAGGCGATGGTGCGCGTGGCCGCGCGTGACGCTGGGGGGGCTGTCCGCCTGGCCAGCGAGCCGGGCCGGCGCGGCGACCTGGTGGACGCAGCGCATGGCTCGCGGCGGCACGGCGCGGGAGGCGTGGATAAGGTGGTGACCGGGGCGGTGATGGCTGGCGAGCGGCGGGGTGGACGGTGGGCTGGCCGACGCTGCACGCGGCGTCCTGGCCCCCGCCGGCGGGAGCAGGAATGCACGGATCTTGAGCTGCTGAGGCCGGTCCTGGCTCGCCGCCGCCGCGTCGTACTCCTCCAGTACGTTCGCGAGGTCGTCGTCGCTCTTCACGGAGACCAGCGCGTCCAGGTCCTCCGTCGGCAGCTGGCACCGTACGCTCACCGCGTCCCACCCGCACAATTCCCGTAGCTTCCGGTGCAACTCTGCACGTAGCAAACGTCATCAGTATAAAGCAGAGCAGACGCCGGAATTAAACAACGCATGCACGGGTGTTTGATGGATCTGTGATGTGTCTACATAGTACGTACCGGAGAAGCGGAGCGAGCGGTGGACGTTGAGGACGCGGGTGTCGCCGCCGACGTAGCGCAGCTGGCCGTCGTGGTGGCGCGGGAGGATCTTGCCGCCGTAGCTGCAAAGGAACTTGACGCCGTCGGTCGCTGCGGGGGCCGGCGGCTTCACGGCGCAGTTGTCGTCGAACGACACGCACGAGGAGGAGGAGGACGACGACGAGGTGCCCTCCATGCTCTGTGGAGAGGTTGAAGAGTTGTGGGCAGGGTTAGAGCAGCAGCTGCGGTGTTTTTGTTGGGTGCCCCGGAGCTGGCTCCAAGCTTCATACTGGCACCCTGTTCGGTTTATTTATATCTTGGGGAAGGAAGGGGGTTAATTGCTTAGACGCATCTTTCACTTCCGATAAATTAGGTTCTGAACTTCTGATATTTGTTTCTGATGGTAAACATGATACTTTCCACACGTGGAATCTTAATCTCCAGGATTATTTTGTATTAGATTGATAGACTAGCAAACTCGATTGAAGCTCCACGTAATTACAAGGTGTACTCACATAAACAAGTAGCACTTGAACTGAAAGAAGGAAAACTCAAGTAAATTAGTTTAGATATATACAAAGATCTACCAATATAGTCCACCGAGTTGTAGCCCACCTAGTGCAACACTCAGATGCCCAGCCATATGGCGCTCCTTCAGTTTTTTGTCCTTCAATTTTGAGTTCATGCCACATTTAATTATGATCCAAACTCTTTGACAAATTATTCCAATTCTACTCCCACAGCTTGGTCCTCTTATGCCAAAGGAAGCACCTTATGTCGCTGGTAAATGTGTTTTTGCCTCAATATCATCCATTTGAGGACTCAATGAATCTATAATTAGAAATCAAAGCATGTCTTAAAATACAAAGAAGGTCACTACATAGCTCATTTGAGAGTTTTCGTCCCTAACATTAAGGTAGTGCTTATTTGGCCTTTTAAGCTTGGATTTATGATTTATTTTGTATTATACCTGCTGTTATTTTTTTGTACAATTAAATTTAAAAAAATAAAAAAGTTATTTCATCATAGATAATAAAAAAATAAGAGGAAAACAAGCAAAAAAAACCCCAAAAAACTGAAAAAATAGAAAAGACGAAATTAAAAAGCTAGAGCCTATAGCTAAAATCTAAAGCGAGCGGTGTCTTATTGGCACGACAGTGCTTTCCCCATTTTTCTCATCGAAATTTCTCAAAAGTACAATAACCGCATCTCATCAGCAACCTGGTCCTCAATTTCCCATTCACTTCCGGTCTCCAGAGACTTTGCCAGGCCGAGGAGTTCTCGAGTCGTAGCGTCGCTTTCACCCTTGCACAGTATTCTCCGGCATGGAGTCAGGAAATAAAATATATTCTTCCCCGGCCATTTCCCCGCTTTTTTTTTTGGTCTCGGGAGATGCTCGCAGTCTGAATCCTCCGCTAAAAATCTGTTCGTTGTACCAGAATAATCCCAAGACCCAACAACACACCGGGCCACCGGCCATGCCACCGCCGGGCCCCACGCTACCCGCGCGGCCGCGTACGTGCGGGCTGGCTGGGGATGCACGCAGCGGCCGCCACGACGCACCACGAGTCGGCAGGGGGGTGATTCCGCCGGATAGCGACGCGGCGAGGCGGGTCCAGGCCGCCAGGCGTACGCGCGACGGAACTGACGGAAGGCTCTGCCCCGCGCGCGCGCGCACCGGCGGGGTGCCATCCGGCGGATCATTTTGGGCCAGCGGTGGGGCGAGGTGGAGCTCATCAGCGCAAAGCGGATAGGCTTCGCCCTGCCGTCCAGGCACATGCGTGGCCTATCGGTTCCCTTCTATCTTGTCCTCGTAATGACAAGTATCCATCGCGGACGCTACCTCCCACCATCTCTCCCCTTCTCCCCTGCGAGAAACGAAATTTGCTTACGCTAGTGTTTCCAAAGGTTAATTTAAAGACTGAATAGCAGTGGTAGATCCAAAATTTTTAGGATGGATGTTCGGATTTTAAATCTAAGCTGCTTGAATACGTCAATACCATAGCACACCGTTCCCCCAAAACACCGATATAATGATACATGTATGTAGATACAATAAAAAATACATAAATTACAGAAATTAATAATTCCTTATAAAGAAATGGGCAACATAAGGTGAGCATAATTATATGAATTAAACAATAAATTATAGAGATAAATGATAGTTGTATATCTTGTTGATCTTGTTTTTTTTTGTTATTTCTCTATCAGCAAGAACTATCCATCTAAGAAGAAATTGTATGTTCCTTCCATAGAGCAAAACAAAGCAAGAAAGAAAATAAGTGGAGTGGGGTGGAGCACACTTAGATCTGAAGAGAGAACGATGTCAATAAGTTGGATGTGCTACTTACTTCCCAATGTCACGCTCCCTCCCGGCTACCACGCTGCTCCCTTCCTGTCGCCCGCTCCCTACCTCCGTGTTCATTGTGCCATTGCCCGCTTGCCCGCGACACCTCTCTGCTCGCTCGCGTTGCCACGCGCTCACATTGCACCACGCGCCGCCTCATGAATGATTGTCGTCACATCATAGCATTACGTCCACGTCCGCCGGTCGTCACTCACCTCTAGCCTGCACCTCCGCTCGCTCGCCACTCGAAGGCCGAAGCCGCCTCCCAAACAGACAGCCACAAGATGAGAAATAGAACAAATATTAGGATTTTGTTTATATCTTTACCTCTTTGGGTGCGAGGAGGGCTGAGGTGGAAAGAAATATGGGTCTAATGTATTACATGTGCTGCGCGCGAGATACGGGGAGTGCAGGCTGAATTTATTTGCAGGCATAAAATATAATTTTAACATAACTAATAATATATATATATATATATCTAAAATACTTATTATATACCTGATATTTTATAAAAATTTTTGGGTGTTCAGCTAAACACCTTTGAACAATAGCAGATCTGCCCATGCTGAATAGTCTATTTCTTTTAAATAAAGCATCTGTTTCGTGGTCCATTTGAATAATTGTAGATCTTATAATGATATCTTCAAAACAAGACCTATTTAAATATATTTCAGCTTCATTGAGTAGCAGCTTATTTCGATCAGTGTACTAGATTTTTTTTTGCATGGTCACATTTTTGTTTTACTGGTGTCTTTGTATAATTGCACAGATACTAGTAAATTTTTTATTGTTTTCGTGGTATATTATGATTGGTACGGTATTATCTTTATCTTGTTTGGTGCAGGGATTACAATTTCACCCGAAATTTTGCAAAATTCACCGAAAATCGGTTTTCTTGGCCCATCACAAAAAAACTAACTCGGTCAAAAAATTTGGCCCTTTCCAAAAATTTTGGCCCAACCCACCAACTCCCCATTTCTCTATTCTCCAAGACCGACCAGCCAAGTCAATCCATCTGAGCCAACCAACCATGATGCGGACCAACTAAGGATTAGTTGATGCGTAGGGATGACTCGATCTTTCCCGATACGATCAGCGAGATTCCTTCTTCTTGGATATAGTCTTCTCCTTGTCTTGATGCAGCAAACAATATTGATAAGGGCAATTTGCACTAGTATGCAAGGCGCACACTAGAAGCAATCCGCCGAACTCCCTAAACCGTGAATTCAGCAAGAAGACACGAATTAGAAGAGATGAACCTTGTAGATTCAATGGACAATCTCAAAAATCTCCTATTCTTTCCTTGCACCAACTCAGCAAACTTCAACCGAGAAAACTTTGTGATCACGCAATCTGGCCGCCACCAACCATCATGGTGATTTTCGTCATTATTTTCTTCTTTATTGCCTAAGTTACAATGGGGTTAAGGCCCTAGCCTTATATTGGTGCACAATGCACGGCCTTGACTAAAACTCACGCACAACCTGGCCTAAGGCTGAAACAAACTCGAATACGAACTAAAAAGAAAATATCTAAACTACTACCACTGGATTCTCTCTCAATTTGCGACGTGATTATAAGGATTCCATGGCTGGCACCTTTTCCATTGTATGGGGTTTCGAAATAGCTTTCCAACGAGTCTAAGAACGCCCAAATCGGACTCCGTTTGTGAAAGTTATGGGCGTTTTAGTGTTGAACTTTCTGTCTGACCCGAACCGAATCCGAACTGAATTCAAATCTGTATATGCTTTCTTTTCTTGTTCAAGGGGCTTTCAAATCCGTTTGGAACCTGAAAAGGAATCCTTCTCAACCTTTGGAAACCATGGTGTGGTCGGATTTTACCCTTACATGCATTGCAATACTCGGACTATTTATGTTTGGCAGGTCTCGCGCGTCTCTCCAGACAGCTCGTGCAGCATCCAGTGAAGTTGCCATAACTTTGTGTAGAAAGCTCCAATCGATTCGTTGGAAAGTAGACTTCATTAGATTTTCAAATATGTGTTTTGTGTGCATTAGAACTTCATGAACATTGTGGACAGAACCGTAATCACGAGAACTTAATTGATCTTGTGTCTTCCTCCTTAGCCAAACTAACTTTCTTTTTCTCCATCCACTCCTCTAATTCCATGCATTGTTGTCTTATTTGCACTGCGTAAATGAGGAATCACATAAGCATCCGCACGAACTAGGATATTCTTCTCTCTCCCATAACCGATTGCTTCTTTCTCCTTGGGCAATTCAGCACTATTAAACCTTGTAACTTCAGATTGCATAGATGAAGCACAAATCAATATAGCATTCACGCTCTTAGCCACATCAAACCAACTCTCCATCCACTCAATCTGCATGCTGAGCCCGTGAGGGTGGCGCATGGATGGCAAAGGTAGTGGCCTTAGAGCTCCTGGCATTCAAGATGGCGATGACATAGGACCCATTGTCAGCGCTCTCGACACGGATGGAGTCTGACGCCGACCCATGCCGGTGGCCGGGCGTCACCTACACGAATGCTTCCTTGCCAGCCTCTCCCTTCTTTAATGCCGGTGCCGCCTCCCCTGCCCCTTCTTCCGTGGTGGCGATTGGGGAATCGGTGATAGGGAATCCATGCCAGTGCAATTGGGGAATCGGTAATAGGGAATCCATGATAGGGAATGCAGCGGTCGGTGGTGGAAGACGACATGGCTATTTGCGACGGATGCGGCGGGCACCATGATTTCACCAGATTTGGTAATTTTTTGAATTCAAATTGTATTTTTGATATTTTGACCGAATTTTCCCAAAAATCCAAAATTTTTGAACATCGGATTTCTCGGAGGGATCCAAATTTTTTTTAAACTGAAACAGTTTTCCCTGGTTTGGTGTTCCCAGAGTATATTTTGAATAGTTTCTGTAGTATTCTGATTGTGCATATAGTAAATTTTGAATTGTTCCCGTAGTATATCTTGATTGTTTCAATAGTATATTTGGTCGCTCCAGTAGTATCTTTACTATTACAAAAGTGTGAGTTGGAGGTTGGTCCATTCTCTCTTTTCTTTTCTCAGCCATCCAATTTGATCTGGACCATTTGTCTCTCTCCTCCTCTCTCTCAGGATACAACCGCCCACCCCCTCCACTTTCCCTATCTCCTTGCGCATTCTGGCCACCCTTCTATCTCTATCACTTGCTCTCCAATGTTTGATGTGTGAAGTTGGCCAGACAGTAAGTTTCGTCTCACCTTTTTTATGACTTTGCTGCAACATACGAGTCACTAACTAGTTTTGACTAACAAAACAGACTGAAATGATAGTGGTGGTACGTTCTCCCTTTTCGCCTCTCCTTCCACCACCACAAAATGCCGCTAGCAAAAGCAAAGACAGAAAAACCACTGCTCTAACATACAAATTAACTTATTTTGTTATCCCAACAACATCCTCGTCAATCTCGCAAATTCCTCCTCATCCTATTAGTTTTCCCAGTTGTTGAAAAGTCCCAAAATTTCAAACCCAAATTTTTTTGTGATTTTCCCTGAATTTTTGAGTGATTTTTGTCGACTTTCCCTTTTTGGAAAGTCTCCCCGGAAACTGCTTTCCCTTTCTGGTGTTTCTGCTTTCTTCTTTTCCTTGGCACCTTTTCCTTTCTCTGCCTTCCTCTCCCCGCTGGCGCCCCCTCCCACCCTGCTTTCTCCCTCGTGAGGGCGCTTGCGCTGCGCGCTGCGCCCGTGCCCGCGGTTTCCCCCGCCTGCGTCACCTCCTCGCCATCCTCTTTTCCCCGTTGCCTTTTAATGTCGACCGTTGGATGGCGCCACCTCCGCAGCCGTCCGATGCCACTAAAAGCCCCTCTCCACATCCACCCGATCCAGCCCTCTCCGCCGCCATCCGATCCTTTCCCTGTAGTCCATCCCACCCACCCACTTCTACGCATCTCCGCCATCCGCTCCAGCCGCGCGTCGGCCATCCAGGCCGCGTGAGCGCGCGCAAGCGTGGGCCGAGCCTCTCGGCCTGCTCCGCCGCACCGAGCACGCTGCGTGCGTGGGCCGTGCTGGCCATTCGGCCACACGGGCTGTTTCCCTCGCCCGGGCCGCGCTGTAGCTCTGGGCCGGCCTAGCACTGTGCAAAATCTTTTCCAGGCATTTATTAATTTCTAAAAGTCCAGAAAATCTAAATAAATCCTAGAAAATCACAAAAAATCCCAAAAATTCTCAAATTTCACCACTTTGCTCATTTTGATGCACTGAATCCATTTTTGACCTTCATTGTCCCAAATTCATCCCAGAAAAATTTGAAAAATTCCCCATTTGAATGTTTATGCATTTTACTCCTTTTTGATAGATTATTTTTCTCGCTTGATTAGGCTCAAGCCGGACTTATGTTATTTTTGTGTGTTTGCACTAGTTTCGGAGATTTCGGAAGCTTCGGTGCAGGGCCAGGATCAGGGAGTTTCTACGTTCAAGATCGCCGAGATCGTCCAGATTCACGGCAAGTCGCAAAACCTTTGATCATCTTGTATCCCATGTTGTTTAAATATGTTATTATGCTACTTGCATTATTGTTATCTGTGAAATGCTAGTTTGAGTAAAATAAAATGTTTAGAATGACATGCTAATGTAGATAAAACCCGCCACCGGTAAATGCCATGTTAAATTTGTAGCCCCACCCTTGTAACCCTAGAATTACCATAAGAATAATATAACTACCTATAGGTTATCTATAACTCATGAAAAATCTTTACACTAATAAGGTTGTGGCTGTAGGCCAGTAGAATTAGAAAACTCGGAGTTAGGGTAAGGTGGTATGGGACACCGTACCCTAGGGTGGTAATGCAAGCGTGCACAGTTCAGGATAAGAGTGTTGTGGGAAACCGCGAGATGGCCTTCGCCCACCGCTTTACCCTAGGGTGGAGGTTGCGAACCTCGTGAAAATATAAGGACTAGACCCTTACGCCGAGCAAATGACATAATCGGCCGCTCAACCACAGGTGTTGACTTGTTAACCTTGGTTTAGTACCTGCTCAACTTGAGTGAAGCCCTGCATTGGTAGTCGGTATGGATCGCGGATCCAGACTAAGACAACGATAGGTCCCCAGGACTCAGGCCCGGCGTTCCGTGGTGGCCAACGGATACTCGAGGGTGTGCGGATTCCGAACCTATCGGGTGGAGTGTATACCAAGAGTTGAGCAGCGAAAAGACCCGGTTTCTTAACTCAGTCATGAGGGTTAAGGTTGTGTGTGGGTAAAGTTGAGCAACTCTGCAAAGTCAATCAAATGGTATTCGAATACGCCGTGCTCCCGGTTAATAGAGCTGTGTCACTTGGGTGATTCCAGCTGCAAAGCCTAAGTAGTTTTTGCAAGCGTGTTAACTGGACTAGTTGGTTAATTATCTTTTTATGAAAACCCTCTTAATCTTAAGGAGTACTTGTCAACTTTTCAATTTCTAAAAATGTTTACAAATAAAATTGCATCCACTCAAAGTTAATAAACCAAGTATACTCCCTTCCTTGTTGATCTGTGCAAGTAGCTAAGTTAGGTCTTTCCATTGTGACTTGCTGAGCTGGTTAGCTCACGGCTTACTAAAACCCTTCATAGGATCAAGACGCTGGTGAATGTCTCCCCGTTGGGGAAGCCCCTGAGGAGCCTTTCTTCGACGAGGACCCTTGGTTCTGGGTCTCCGCCGCGCTCGAGCTTTCCTTGGAGTTTTTGTAATGTAATATACTTTGGGTTTGCACGCCCCGCTAAAGAAAAACTGGGTTGTTAAACCTTATATGATAAAATATGTGGATCTTTTGTTATAAGCATGTGATGGTACACTCTTACGCGACGTTGCATAACTGTTCATGCGTGAATAGTTACGGAATACCGTGTCCCAGGCGCCCCTGGAAATGGGGGCGTTACAGTTGTCATCATTCAATGAGGCTACGACGCACCCCATCGTCGTTAGATCCATCCTCTTGATTAGGGGTGGAAAACGGTAACGGATAATTCGTTTTATCCGATATTCGTATCCGAGAGAAATCCGAATATGGTAAGCAAAATCCGTATTCGAAAATATTCGTATTCGTATTCGAGAATATTCGTATCCGTATTTGAGAGTATTCGTATTCGCATTCGTATTCGAGAATATTCGTATCCGTATCCATATTCGAGACTATTCGATTCGTATTCGATCCGTTTCTAGAACCCATGAAAAATCCGTACAAATTTTGTGATTCAAAACTTGAATTTAGGCGGTTTAAAACTGGTAACCGGTCAAAAACCGATGAAAAATCGGCAAAACCGTTAGGAATCCGTTTTATCCGATATTCGTATCCGAGAAAATCCGTATTCGAAAATATCTGTATTCGTATTCGAGAATATTCGTATCCGTATTTGAAAATATTCGAATCCGTATTCGTATTCGTTTTAAAAATATGAATTCGTATTCGTATTTGAGACTATTCGACCGTATCCGATCCGTTTCCACCCCTACTCTTGATCGTTGACAAGCGAGGACCACTTCCAGTATTGGTAGCGGGCAATTTTGCCGCGAATGAAGTGATACGAGGATAGTGGTGTAGGCCAGGTATGGGCGTATGGCGATGTGGCTACTGGCTAAGGGTGATGTCTAGGATGAGCACGGCAGCCGAGGTGCGACGCTAGCCGAGGAAGGGCCACGGACATGGTGTGGCCCGAGACCACGATGGTAGCTGGACATGCTAATATCGCGCGAGCAATCAATTACTCATTGAGGTGTTTTCGTTGTAAATTTTGGACTGCTCCCATAGGCCCTGTTTGGATACGCTTATCTGAGAATCGATTTTAATTTGATCAAGATTTTCTGATAAGTCGCGATCTGAAGAATCTGAATAATCCTGATGGGGCTTGCGGTACAGGATTTTGGATTCTCAATGCAAATGCTGATTTTTCCCACCGCGGCGGTTGAAAGAATCGAAAAATAATCAAAGCGTTTGGGTGGGATTCTCGCTTAATTCTACCCAGAATCGGATTTTAAGCGTATCCAAACAGGGCCTAGTATATTTTGAATTATTCCCTTTGTATATTTGATTGCAGCGGTATTTATTGGCTGAGTTTTTTTTCGACTTTGAGTCGGTTTGTGCTTATACTATCTACAGTAATTAGCTTTTAAACAGTATATTTTTCAAATTAGGATCAATAGAAAGATTGTAGTAAAAAGTATACTGAGTTCAGCTGTATCGGCCAAAATCACATGTTACTATTTTTTATACGTACTATCTCTTACGAACAATCAAAATTTAAATATTTAAGTTATAATCTATAAGCTATCAGCCAAAAGAACCTATCTATTATCTTTGGGGTGTTCCGTGCGACATTCAGTTGGGATGGGTTTATGGCCCACTTTGACATGAACTGAGGTCAGCCACTGGGCGTGGCCTAGTAGTTCCACTTGTTTTAGCTTCGGTCCTGTGAATTGTTGTAGGGAGAGAATAATCCCCTTCTTATTCCCCGGGGGATTGCCGCGAGGGGAGGGCGGCCACGTCGCCCGCGTGCGCGCTGCGCCCGGCGCGTGGCCGCCAAAAAACGGTACGGTCAGAGGAGGCAGTTTCCTGTGTTTTCCAGAAATTACGTAAAGGTCCTTTTTCCTCGCGAAAAGGTCCCTGGTAGGTTTTTTAAAACGTTTTTTTACGAAAACACCCGTGTTTTCTAAATTACGTACAGGCCCTCATTTAGTTACGTACATGCCCTCGCTTTTTTACGAAAAAGACCTTTGACTTTTTCGAAAATACACATGTGCTCTCGGTTTTTTTAAAAAACTCCTCACGAATTCTCGCCTCTTTTACTTCGGTACATGGTGGCTGGCGCGGCGTGGCGCCGCGCCAATTTCTGCTAGTATCTAGTACAAGTCGCTAGTTTGATGAGATTTTAGGACTCGTTTGGCACGGCTCCACTTCACAAGTGGAGCTGTTTTTTTTGACTTCACAAGTGGAGCCGGGTGAAGCTACTTTTTTCAGCTCCTTGGGTGGAGCTACTTTTGTCTCAGCAGGTTTTAAGAAACTCCTTGGGTGGAGCTATTTTGTTTTACCCCGTTTGGCACAAAACAGCTCCAAACAGCTCCAAGGAGCTGGTGGTGGAGCTGTGCCAAACGGGGCCTTAGCAAATTTGGCATTGTTTACGATGGTATTTATAAAACTAACCATATATGAAACGTATTTACAGAAATAACGTTTTTACTATTCGGTAGACGGATGACAACGCGAGGAGATGACGCATGGCACTTGTCGTCCCGTGAGCAGACAGTAGGCGCCTGCCGCCCGCCCACCAGACGGTCGGCGCTTGCCGCCCATCCACGGGACGGTAGGTGAGCTAGCTTAATCATTGACTAAATTCATAATTTTATATTAAATTTATTCATATTTTCAAATATAGCAAATTAGGTAAAAAAATTACAAAATTTTATACATAGACTCCTGACATAACGTACTTCATTGTATAATTTTTTTATAATTTTATCCCCTCTGAATATTGCTCAAAAATTCATACGATTTTGATATTTGTAGGAATTGTTATATATAGCAAATGAGCTCCACAAATTATAAAATTTTATATGGAACCTTCCAACGCAGTCGACCTAATTGTGTTTTTTTTGGGATTTTTTGTGCTCCGAATTTGTCATGTTAATTCATGATAATTTAATCATAATTAGCGACATGCGATGCTCAGGCATGTTTTGAAGTGCGTGACCTGTGTCATTCGCACATATGTTGGCTTATTGTTGCTATCTTTTCTTTTGCATTGCGTTCTTCACACAATTGTCACTCTACCCATGTTGTCCCCCCTCGCGCGCTCCCTCGTCCCCATTGATGTGGTTTTGTCCGTGTCGTCCACCCTCGCCTGCTCCCTCGTCTCCACATTTGTCAGTGTCATCATGCCGTCCCCCTCACCCAAAGTGCTGCACATCGATAGGAGTCCTTAATTTGCGGGGTGAGTGCACCGGATTTCCTTTGCGCTCAGCCATAAATACGAACCTCTCGTAGTTGGTTATCGCTCATCTTAGTTGCTCATCGCAGAAGCTTATTCTCATAGTCGTCACTCAAAATTAAGAGTGCGTAGCTAATTATTTTGAGAAGCAAGTGCATAGCTCATTAATGATGCGGTAGTGCTGATTGCTTCTCCCGAAAGATAGATAATTTTTTCGGATGGGTAATCAAATTGTCTGTAATTAATGAACTATTCGTATGTAGTTACATGCATATAATCATTTTTGTTGTAACGCTTATTGCGGTCTGATTCTTGCGGCTTCAGGTAGTCGCAGACATGGAACAATTGACAATATTCTACGGCGATGGTCTTGTACGGGCTAGACCCAATGGGTTGGACCTATCAACATACCAATACAAGGTGCTCCGGGCCAAGAGACTCGGCGTCATGAATATTCATGAGCTACGAAGCTGCATTCGAAGGGAGTTCGCCATGGAGGCAATGGCGATGAAACTTGTCATCGAGGGGATCGCCTGCACCAATGGCGTGTGGGAGTTCGTGAAGGTGAATGGCACTACAGCATGGAGGCAATACATCCAAATTGCCTCCCAGCCTAAGGCGGCCATTTACGGGAGGCCGATGGTGTACCTAAGTTTTGCGCGTCGGGAGTCGGAAAACGTTGATGAGCCCGGCCCTTCGACGCCTGGGGAGCCACAAGCGGAGCTTCAAGATGATACCATTAAGTATGTTGTATCGGAGGAAAAACTAGCCCCTGATTTTGTACGAAATGACAGGGTAGGCATGTGGTGGTACTCTTGAATTGACTGCCACGAGTATCTACCGAACCAGCCGCTCGGGTTGGAGTCTGATGAGGACACTGACCTAGGCTCTGATGATACCGAGGACGACACACAGCAGACGGCTAGTCCACCCGGGGGAATTGTGTCATCGGAGGTGCCCTATGTGTCCTCTAGGCTCGATGATGTTGTGGTGCATTCCCTCGTACTTTCACAAGAAAAAGGGTCCTAGTGGGGTTTCAAGCTAACATCCTCCTAGTTGGGCAGCGCTTCCCTAGCAAGATAGCTGTGCAACAAGCTATTGCACGATACGCCTTATCTATCAATTGTGTGTACCGAGTGCACCAACCCAACCCAGCCAATTACGCTGTGAAGTGCATAGTAGAAGGTTGCTCTACAAAGATCAGCGCTCAATGAGCCATGATTTTTGGCTCGGCCTTCTCAATCAAAGTGATGATCGACCATACTTTGCGTGCTCAGCGAGTCCCTGCATCATCATCGGAACGTGACTTTGGCATATGTGGCAAGCATCATCAGCCGCCTAGTTGCGGCGAACGTTTCTGTCTCCCTGTAGATGCTCATGTCAGAAGTTGCCAATGTGGTTGGCTATCCAGTCAGCCACAGTAAGGTCCGACGAGGCAAGCCAAGGTCATCGAGCCCATGTACGGGATGTACAAAGAGGCGTACAACCTTGCACCGAGATTGCTTCACCTGATAACCAAATCAAACACTGGCACGTATGTAAATAAGCTTGAGGGTCCAGATGCTGACAGTGGGACCAACTACTTCATACTGGATCAGCTATTTTTGGCTTTCACCCAGGCCATTGAGGGCTTCAAGTTTTGTCGTCCTGTGCTCACGATGGATGACACTTTCCTCACAGGGAGTTACAAGGGAACCATTCTCACCATGGTGGTGACTGATGTGAATGACTAGCTTTTCCCAGTTGCATTTGCCATTGTGGAAAGTGAGAATACATCCAGTTGGCTCTGGTTCCTGGTGAACGTGAAGCAAGCGGTGGTTGGTGACCGACCCAACATTTGCATCATCTCGGATCGCAATGCTGGGTTGATGGCCGTGCTTAACACCATGCAGCATGGGACCAAACCCCCTCAATAGTGGAATAATGTGCGAACTCGGTTGTGCATAAGGCGTCTTGCATCTAACTTGTTCACATAGTTTCGTAGTTAAGAAGTTATGGAGATGTTCAAGGCATTATGTTTGCAAAACCAGAGGCGGAAGTTCGAATCCATCTGGACAGAGCTAGAAAGGTGAACTATAGAGGGAGAACAACCCCGCGGCGCCATAAGTTTCTCGGAGTGGATTCGTCGGCACGCTCCTGAATTAGAGAAATGGTCCCTTTTCTATGACACAGATGGTGTAAGGTATGGGATTATGATAACCAACATGTCCGAGGTATGCAACAGCGTCCTGAAAGGCGTGTGGTGCCTCCCTATCACAGCGATCGTGGAGGAGACATGGACTCGCACTGTCGGTTATTTCGTCAATAGAGCCACCACAACCACACGTCAAATAGACAAAGACAAGAAATAGTTTGAGAACATGCAAAGGCATATGGAATTGAAGATGGAGAAAGCCCAAATGCATGACATCCGGGTAATCGATGGCATCCGAAGGAAGTACGAGATCAGGCTGGGGCAAAAATATGTGAACAGTCATGCCAGGGGTGAAATGAAACATGTATGCATCTTGGGTGATGTGGAAACATGCACCTACAACAAGCTGAAACTCCTGCACAAGCCATGCTCGCATGTGTACAAGGCATGTGCACAAATGAAGCAGATGTCTAAGGCGTACATCTCAGAGTACTATGGCATGCAACATCTTTTCAGTATATAGAGTGCAGAGTTTCACTCGTACCGCTTGGACATGAACTACAGGGATCTTTGGCCAGACATGCTGCAATAGGCCCCCAACAAGGAGTTGAAGATAACTGCGAAGGGACGTCGACAGACACGGCACTTTCAGAACGACATAGATGTGAGCCAACGCACCAACATTACCCGCATAGTGAAATGCAGAATATGTAAGACCTTCGGGCACTCATTGAAGGATTGCCCTAATAGACCGAGCTCGTTTGGTCGCCACTCAGTGTCATAATCTCGTATATCTTTTAGTGTGTCACATTAATTCATATTTGTACCCATTTAAAATGTAATTGGCAATTAATCAATTGATTACCTGAATGATTTACTCCATAATCTTTTATCGCACGTGATGTCTGTAATACGCTGGACATACTACTACTTTTGTAAATACCGTACGTATCAGTGCTAAATCCGCTAAAAAAATCTTTTTTGATGTCTAGTAGTAAACTCCGTTGTCATGAGTACATGTCAAAGGGATATAGCTACTTCCTCCAGCAGAACAAAACTGTGGAGTCTAATGCATGGTTTCAAATATCTGTAGGATCTATTTATTGGAAAATAAAAGGACATTAAGAAATTTCCTACATATATGGGTTTTTTTGCCAAAAAAAACTATGTGGCTTCTAAATTATGTGCAGTTATAAACCGTTTTATTAGGTGGAAGGTCCACTATCGGTGGAAACAAATTTCTGAAAAAAACTGTAGATGTAGGCTGTTGTATCACCTTTGAAATTTCAACTTTAAACTCACCACACGTTAGAAAAATAATAAATTTTTTCTGTGCATACTCTTATTTTTAGTTTATCTCTTGTCCTTTGATTCATCGTACGTAAGAAATTTCTCATTTTTATTTCTCTTAACGTGGATTTAATTTGAACTTTACCTTGCACACACAATAAAGTAAATTGAGAAGTAAATATACAATTTCTTTTTGAAAATTTTCAGGTCTATTTGCTGCATAAAGAAAAATATTTTCCATGTTTCGACCTAACCGATCCATGACACCGTTATGATATCTAGATTTGTCATACGAAGATGATGAGTTACTTTAATTTGCGTCCTTATTCTTTTCTTTTAGATGTGTTTACAAACCTTGATAACTTTTACCAAAAGAACTGTTTCCTGTAAAATTCCTGCAAAATTCCTGTGAAATTCCTCTGTTCCAAACAGGCCCTTAGTCTTTTTTTTTTGACCCATGGTGTTTTCACATTTTGTAGATGGTAATCGAATGGCTTGTGCATCCTCACTCCACCACCTGGAGCTCGTCCAAGAACTTTCTTCTAGTGCCCTTAGGTTCTGCATAATAATCTAAAACGGAAGCAATTTTTTGAGGTAACGCTGAAAGATCTTTTGCCCTGCATCCTGGAGGACCACTCATGAACATGAGGAGAATTACAAGCTGGACAAACCGAAACAGCGAGAGCTGATGCACGCAGATACGAAGAGACATTTCCACAATTGACAAGGACCTTGAACGTCTTTTTCTTCTCGACGAAATCATCGTAGGAGAAAAAATTGGTTCCACGTTCCAACTGCCAACTAAACAAGATTTTGAGATATCCTACCATTTGAAGAAGATATTGCGAAAGGACGTGTTCAAACTAAAAAGGAAGATCGGAAAACAAAGGTGGGGCATGCACAATAATTAGGCTGTGCTCAATATGGTTTTTTTGAGTGGCTTATGGCTGAAAAGCACTGTAGCTGGCTAAAAAAATATTGTACCTGACAGAGACTTATTTAACATAATTAAATTTAAAAATAGAAAAAACATATTAGCCCATCACGTATAATGCAAACAAATATGGGAAAAAAGAACCAGCAAAAAAGCTCAAAAAAGTCAAAAGTTCAGAAAAAGACGAAATTTATGAATAGTGAAAAATAAGCTAGAAGCTGAAACCAAAACGAGCGGGGATATGGGTTATTGATGAGGTGACAACATACTATATTGTATCGTGTTCAGATGTATGGAAATTTCTCAAATACGACAGGTATTGTATATTGGTAGTCGAATTGCCAATGATCAAACATAAATATAAAAGCAACAAGAAGAACAATTCGCTTGTTTCGTCTTCAGCTTCTGGCTTTTAACTTATTTTTCACTATTCATAAATTTCATCTTTTTTTGAACTTTTGGCTTTTTTTTATCTTTTTTGCCGGTTCTTTTTTTCTCGTATTCGTTTGCATTGCTACAGTGTAATTTCAGTTATAAGCCACAGCTTTTCAGCCCAACCGAGCGGGGCCGCTTAGCATTATCTCAACTTTATGGGTTGGTGGCATGTGTGTACATAAGACAGCTCCCGGCTCCTCCTTATATAGGCCTGGCACGTGTGTACATAAGACAGCTCCCTGCTCCTTATATAGGCGAGGGAGGTATGAAATAACAATAGAAGAAGCAATATATGACTAAACTAATGTAACATGCACATGAGCCTTTGGGCCATATGGCCCTAGTTTAAGTCAAGTCTCAACACATATTAGGATAATATAACACTTTTCTTGGACACTTTGCCATGCATATGTTTCATTAAAAACACCTCTCCAAAACCTGTGGAAAAAAATCAGCAAGAAGAACAGAGTATATAGCTTAGGATTAAAACACTTCAACTGAGAAAACCTACTGTGACAAAAATCAATTGTACGAAAAAGAGTATAACATATTTCATCCCGATAATGAATGCTTAGGGAGATTATATGTCTCCACATGAGGAAGACAAGTCGCTCTGTCTTGTCATATCTATGCCATGAACATGCTTGTCAAAAGTTCAAGCTGGCAAGAAATAAATCGGCAAGATTATCATCCGTTTGGATTTTCTGTATTTCTATATTTTGATTATCCTACTGTTCATATTGGTAAAAACAATTCAGAAGTATATGGAGACAAGTCGCTCTGTCTTGTCATATCTATGCCATGAACATGCTTGTCAAAAGTACAAGCTGGCAAGAAATAAAACTGCAAGATTATCGTCCGTTTGGATTTTCTGTATTTCTATATTTGATTATCCTATTGTTCATATTGGTAAAAACAATTCAGAAGTATATGCTTTCTTATATGCATTTCAAAGTAGCTATTCTAACACTTTGGGAGTATATACTTTGTTATATGCATTTTAACATAGTTATTATTCGTCTATACAACACAAGCAATATTATCCTTACGGAGGCTACCGTATGTGGTGTATGGGTTGAAGCAGATATAGAAATTAAGTGATTATGGATGGTGTTAGAATTAGTAATCTTGTTTAGTCGTATTCGAGTCAGTTTGTCGTGGTCGTAGCTGTGTACGAGTTTGTTTCAGTGCACGAGTCAGTTTTTGAGTCCGTGTCGTAGTTGTCTCTGTATGGTAGTCATTGTGTTGGGTATAAAAGGCAGAGCCATGTAACAAGAGAAGGAAAGGAAGTGATCGGTGTGATCAAACGAGAGGATAGATAAATAAAGAAGAGAAGGAGCGGTTTTGGCTCCAAGAAAACTATCGAGTTCGACGTTGTTCGTAGACGTGGTCGTAAACTAGCTATGACCATGGCGATCGAGCGGAGCTATCTGCAGGAGTTGAAGATGTGGTCGTAAACGAGTCACGTCCATAGTCGTGGAGCAGAAGACATGGTCGTAAACATGTTACGACTATGGTGATCAGGTCTTCAATGTGGTCATAAATTTTACGATCATGGTGGTCGATAAAGTCACAGCGTGGTCGTAATCAAGTTACGATTACGGTGATCGAGCCTACTACATGGTTGAAGGAGCACAGCGTAGAGAGAACGTGGTCGTAACTTTTGTCAGCTGAAGTTACGAGTACGTGGTTGGAGCTAGAAGGCGTGGTCGGAGCAGCTACAACGTGGTCGTAGCCAAACTCAGAGTGGTCGTAATGACTACAATGTGGTCATAAACTACTACAATTGGTATCAGAGTCTATTGATTTCGATGATTTCTGAAGATCATGGGTGATAAGGTGAAAGCCCAGGGTAGGCTAATCTCCCTCTAGTACCCTCTCTTGACAACTGATAATTACTCAGTGTGGACAATGAAGATGAAGGCGAACATGCGCGCCTAGGGAGAATGGAGAGCAGTCGATCAGAAGGGGAAGGATAAGGAAGTGGACGACAAGATGGATCAAGCGGCTTTGGCCATCATCTACCAGGCGATGCCAGATGCGATGATGCATCAACTCATCGGTAAGGAGACAGCATGGGAGGCGTGGGAGACGCTGCAGACGATGAACAAGGGCGTTGATCGTGTGAAGGAGGTGCAGCTCCAATCGGTGGACGAGTTCGCTGGCAAGCTGACTTCATTGTACAATCAGATTAACTCTCTTGGTGACAAGATGGAGGAATCTATGGCGGTGAAGAAGTACCTGTGCTTGCTTCCAGAGAAGTACATACCTATTGTCACCACACTTATGTACTCCTCTGATCTGGACAAGAAGAAGATAGAGGATATCACCGGCTCCTTCAAGGCATATAAGGAGTTGCTAAAGGGGTTTCAGTCATGTAACGAGCAGGAATCTCAGACTCACAACGACCAGGCATTGCTAGTAAAGGGAGATCCGAGAGACGGTCATGGCTCATCAAATAACCGCGGGAGGTGGCGCGGTCGAGGCAGCCAGAGCAGCCGAGGCGGTAGAGGTGGCCGTGGAGACAAGGCTGGGCAAGGTGATGGTGACAGATCCTGTGATAAGTCACATGTCAAGTACTTTAAATGTGACGAATACAGGTACTACGCATCAGGATGCAGTAGCCATATAAAGTGTTTCAACTATAATGTAACATCCTAAATTTCGAGGATTAAAAAAATAGGGAGTTTTTAAAACTTTACTTGCATTTTGCTAGTGTTCAAAATTCCTTTTGAATATTTATTTGAAATTTCTAGAGTTTTGTGGCAGGCAAAGTAAAGTGTTGAGAAATAATACCCAAATTTTATAAACAATGAAGGTGTGACAAAAAAAGGAAATCTAAGCATCTGCACACAAATTAAAGTTAAGTATTAAATAATGAAAATAAGAATTTCAATTTCAATTTACCTAGGTAAAAGAAAAATGGCAAAAAGAATATTCCCAACTTAAAGTCTCAAAATAATAATAATAATCGAAGCACAGATTAAGATTCAAATTTTAATTGCACTTCAAAAATTAAAATCAACAAACCCTAATATATAAATTAAACTGTAAATTTAAATTTAAATTAAAAACCCAGATTATAAAATATGCCTAACCCTTCCTTCCTTTTCTCACTTTTTCTCCTCTCCCCACACTCTCTTCCGCGCGGGCCCCGCACCCTTCCCTCTGTCCCCCTTCTTTTCCTCTACGCGCAGGCCCCGGCTACTGCCCCCGCCTCCTCCCCTTCCTTTTCCCCGCGCCGCACGCCTGCTCCCTCTTCTTTTCTTTTCTCCTCCTCCCTCCCTTCTTCCATGGCCAAGCAACCTCCACATCGCCTCTCCCTTTGTCTCTGCTCAGCGCCGCCCCGCCATCATCACGCCGGATTCCCCGTGATCTCCCTGCCATGCACCGCTCGCTTGGTCACGTCGCCCCCGAGCCCCGCGCCGGATTTTGCCTCACGGTCAAACCCCGCCGCCTATCCCGCACCGTCCCTCCCCTGTTCCGGCTGCGGTCGGCTCCCTTGATTAGCTCGGTCCCTACCCAGCATAAGAAACAAATCGCACCCTTCTCGGTCAGCCTAGAGCTCCCTTCCCCCTGGCTAGCCGAGTGCAATCTCTCACCGTTTGCCTTCAAGTCCCGGGTTCGATCCCACAATACACCCACTTTTCTTCTTTTTATTTAGTTTATTTTGATTATTCTCAATCTATTTTATCTAAGAAAATTTAGGGGAAATTTGGAAATGATCTAGGAAGCCAATAAAGATTTAAATAAGGAATGAGAAAGCTTATGAAAAGGTAGATTCAATTAAAAGACAAAAACCGAGCAGCTTCATAAAACTAATGAAACAATGTGCCATAACCATATATATAGAATAATAATAATACATATTTGAGCTAGAAAGTCATGATTCATAATATGAACTCCATCCTTAGTACATCATCAAATAAACAAATCTCAACGCTAGAGTTAATTATTAATGGCAGTAAAATAAGAATCGATATTCGGATTGACAGTCCACATAAAATGACTATGGTTAGATACTCAAACTTAATAAAGATTACACTTAATTATAACATATGCTCTAGCATTCAACATACCGTCGTTAAGCAAATCCCCATGGTAGCTTTAATTAAGTAACCATACTAGTGTACGAACCCGTACGACAAGCCCTGATAAATTTGACTAAAAATAACGCTAAGCTTAATAGCGACAAAGGTGTCATTAACTAAAAATCTTAACATTAGGTTTAGTAAGTAATATGATAAACATAGCTGCATATAAGCAAGCTGGGACCCGTATAAATAGACCCTGAGTCAAGGTAAACTAAAATATCATACCACAAAATGCTATAAACATAGACCATAAGATTAACTCGGTAAGATAAAATTTGCAAACATTACTTATATATATACATATATCATATGCCCTGAACATTAGCACTCGACAAAATACACCAATTCATAGGTTTAACCTAACTCATGGAACTTCCTTGATAAATACCAAAATAATAAAAGAAATTGTTAATAAAAAGATCAAGTCATCGTATTCTACCACCAACCTCGCCTCAAATCACCTGAATCACCATTAACCTATAATAAATCTAATTTGAGTTTGTTCGGATTTATTTGGATCTTCTGAGTTACTTGCTTTTGTTTGGTTCCAGTCGTTTGTCGCGTAATTAGAAATTGGAAGACGTGAAGGTTCTATGGATCAAGTGAGACCGAGATCGATGAAGACCAGGAATTAAAGATCATCGCATGAGACAACTTTGTGTGAGCTCAAGACCGCGGTAAACCGCACCAGGCGAGTCAATACTTTGATCATGTTGAACCTACATTTTCTGCAAATTATTTTTGTTTAAATTATCAAATTGCATGCTGATATTTTATATGCAATTACATGAGTAATTCAAGATTCTAGTTATATATCCATTATTTATCTTGATTAACATTACATCTCCTTTGGAATATTTGAATGTGTGAACCTTGTAGCCCTAGCAAAATTATAATGGTAACTTTTCAAAAGTAAGTCCCTAATTATACGCCATGCTTAGTACTGCATAGATACTCGGGGCACTGAAATGTCCCATGCATCATCAACATTTTCAATCATGAGAAACTGGTTTGGGAAGTCATGGTGGTAATGACTGGTATATGTTGGTATGATTATTTTATGATCCCAAAGACCCCAACTTGCTTAAATATCTGGGCGGATGGTTCGAGGGTGTGTGTGTGGTGCAGTGGAGGCACACAGTGGGTTAGTAGTAGAACCGCCCAGATACCACTAAGAACTGAATCTTGTCATGACCTCCTATGTAAAACAGTACAACCACAAGTCTGTAAAGTACAACTTGGCTAAGTAAATTTATCGAAACCCCCGGACTCATCTCACGGTAGTGGATAGAAGTGGATACGCAAGGGCAAGGGAGGCCTTAAGTGACACCAGTGGAGGGTGAAGTTTCCCAGCTGTTCTAAGAGTTGCGGGAAGTTGAGAAGCCCGGCTGCGTTAGTAACTATGGGGAACATCCCGTGCATAGATGGGACCCACCGCAAGTGGGAGAAGCCCATAAAGTGAGATGACAAAAGGGACTAGATACTTTGAAAAGTCACTGTGATGGTCTGCTCAACCACATGACTAAGGAATCGTGTGGGGTAACGAGTTGATTGTCTCTTGTGGTGAAAGTGTACAAACTCTGCAGAGTCAAAACTATTCGAATAGCCATGCCCACGGTCAAGGGCGGAGATGGGAACTTAACCATATATAGTTCTATTTCAAAAACTTTGTGGGGGTGGAATTGGAAAAGTGAAGGGCAATGAAAAACCCTGGTTGAATTGTCCTGGGTGTCGTCCCAGTGGTAAGTTAAACGGCTATAACGCTGAAAGATGCTATATGGTGCAGATGCCATGTAACGGTGGATGGAATCTGGATCGCTATTATTATTGCATTCTCTCACATATTATGTTTTGGTTTAAAACTGCTAGGTCTCAGGAAATTTCTATGTATTATATTTCTTAAATAATGGTAATACTTCTCATAAAATAAAATATGGGAGAAGTAAACAGAGTCGTGAGTAAAGGAGATGGATGTTTGTAGTATACACAAAAAGGTATTGGAGGAATCATGTCGATCGTAAATAGGGAACAATAGTGTGAATTCTGGGAGAATTAAATTGGTGGAGCCTAAATGGAAATGTAGACTAGATAGATGATTTAAAAGATTTTTGGAGAATTAAGGAGTGCAAAGGTGTTTTGCTGGATTATGACACCGATAATTAATATAAATTCTTGGGAGATATTGGCGATAATGAATTAATAGGATTTGATCGATTACTAGATGGGTCAATTGAATTGTTTGGAATTTGGAGATATGATGATTGGAGTATAGATCTGATCAATCATATTCTTGGTGGATGTATACTAGCGAATCGTAAACCTGATCAGTGATATTCTTGGAGGAGGTATACTAGTGAAATAGTTAGAGATAGATAATTGAAAATAAGGTTGATTATTGGAAGAGCAAATTATAGTTCTGGATCAATAACAAAAGGATTGAATTATTAGAAAGTCCTGATATAAGTGATATTGGTGGATTCAAAAATAATTATAATGGATAATCATTAGAGTTCAGAAGTGGAGAGCTGATGAATAGAAATTATAAGATTGGATTATTAGGAATTCTAAATACAAAGATATCGATGGATTCAAAATGAATAATGACACTAGCTGCTTGGAGTTTTAGGCAGCAATTGATCGGTGGATTATATAGATTATGATACTCACTGTTTGGGGATTAGGCAGCAATTGGTTGGTGGATTGTATAATTGATGATATTTGCTGTTTGGAGTTTTAGACAGCACTGAATATAGAAAGTGTGTGTTCGATGGATTAATTAAATGATGCTACTCGCTGTTTAGAGTTTGAGACAGCAATCAATGAAGAAAGTGTATTTTGGTGGTTAAAGTCAATTATAGCAATCGCTAGGTGAAGTTAGGTAGCAACAATAATACTATGGTTAAATAATAATAATGCTACTAAAAGCGATTTTTGGCAAATAAAATAACCCGAGTCTCTCCTTTGATAAGCCATGCATACTATTTATTTGCATCCTGTGTATTGGCTCGCGGAGCACGGTGGTTTGTGCTCACACTCGCTTTCACAACAAATCCAGAATTAGGAATCAGATCACTACGCCTCTGCAACATGATTGGACATGATGGCAGAGAAGATGAAGACGTCAAGGGCTAGGTTGCGAACCTCCAGTTGGCTGCCTGTGGGCATGTCCTGAAGGTCCCACCTGAGTGCTTCGTTCTTCCGTTGCTGCAATTCAATGATTTCGGCCTAATTGGCCCATGAGTAAGTCTACTATTATATTTACGCTTCCGCATGATATGTACTTTGATATTCAGAACTGTAATCTGTGAGCACTATCTACTGATCCAGGGAATAGTGCGGTGGAATCACAGAGGAATCCGGATTGTAAAATCTGGGCTCCTGACATATAACGAGTACGGGCACTATGCTTTGGATTGTCGAAGCAAGAAGAAGGGCGGGGAGGTGAACCTCGCCCAAGACAAAAAGGAAGTTGAAGAACCGGGACTACTTCTCTCCTTATATGTTGAAAAGGCGCCAGTCATGGTGATACTGAATAAGGAGAACGTAGTTCCAAAACTATGCATAAAGGAAAGTAGCCATGATCACACGGATCAGTGGTACATGGACAATGGAGTAAGCAACCACATGACAGGAGATCATTCCATGTTTCATGAGCTCAATAAGAAGGTTTGGGGCAAGGTCATGTCTGGCGACAGCTCCGCAGAGGAGATAAGAGGCAAAGGGACGATGATGTTGCAATGCAAGAACGGAGATAAGAAGTTGTTGACAGGGATTTACTTTATACCAAGTCTGTGCAACAATATACTTAGTCTCGGACAGATGAGAGAAAGTGGATGCAAGGTGGTACTATAGGATGAGTTCTTGCATGTGTATGACAAGAACAAAGATCTGTTGATGAAAGTGAAGAGATCCAAATTGGTTGTACAAGATTTCTTTGAAAACTTGTAAACAGGTTTGTGTGAAGAGAGGCATGGATGGACGAGGTGCGAAGGCAGCAGAAGGCAAGCATGGCGCGCATGAAGGCACGACACCCCATTCTTATGCAAATGATGCTGAAGGAGATGGCTCGGGCAGGAGACCACAGGCAGATGAGGCGTCCCATGTGCACGGCTCGCATGAAGTAGACGCTGCAGGCGGTAGCTCAAGTGACCACGCACATGCAGTCATGCATGAAGGGAGCAGCGGCTCTAGAGTGCATGCAGTTGGCAGAGGCGATGCGAGTGTCACTCCAACGAAATCATGCATGCGGGAGGCATGTGAAAAAGGTGCACAAGGTCCAAGAGGAAGACTTGGAGTACAGGTTAGGTCAGTCTTTTGTGATTTTATAGAGGGAATGCAGGAAGCATTGGAGACAGAAGTTAGGGGCGGTGTAGTCTCAGCTGAGACGTATTCTGGCAAGTGGACAAACTTGGTCCAAGAGAGAAGAGTGGGAGGCTCAGGTAACGGCGAAGCCAAGGTGGCTGTGGGAGCAGGTGCTCCAGCCTAGGCAGGCATACAAGGAATGACGGGATCAATCTAGGTGTGAGACGCGGCAAGCATTGGATTGTGCAAGGTTCAGGAAGGTACGGCACACGAGAGTGCAGGTTGAAGGAAGAAGCAGAAGCAAGAGAGAAGATCGGTGTGATCAAAATAGAGAAACAAGATTAAGTAGGTGATTGTTAGAGTTAGTAATCTTATTTAGTCGTATTAAAGTCGGTTTGTCGTGGTTGTAGCCGTGTATGAGTTTGTTTTAGCATATGAGTCAGTTTTCGAGTCCGTGGTGTAGTTGTTTCCGTGTGGTAGTCATTGTGTTGGGTATAAAAGGAAAAGCCATGTAACGAGAGAAGGAAAGGAAGCGATCGGTGTGATTGAAGCGATCGGTGTGATCGAACGAGAGGAGAGAGAAATAAAGAAGAGAAGAAGGAGCGATTTTGGCTCTAGAAAAATTATCTAGTATCGAGTTCGATGTGGTTCGCAGACGTGGTCATAAACGAGTTACGACCACGGCAATCGAGCGGAGGTGTCCGCAGAGTTGAAGATATGGTCGTAAACGAGTTACGACCATGGTCATGGAGCAGAAGACGTGGTCGTAAATGGGTTACGACCACGGCGATCAGGTCTTCAATATGATCAGCTTACGATCACGGTGGTCAATAAAGTTACAGCATAGTCATAATCGAGTTACGACTGTGATGATCAAGTCTACTACGTGATCGAAGGAGCGCAGCGCAGAGAGAACGTGGTCGTAACATTTATCAGCTGAAGTTACGAGTACGTGGTCGGAGCTAGAAGGTGGTGGTCGGAGCAACTACAATGTGGTCGTAGCCAAACTCAGAGAGATCGTAACAACTACAACATGGTCGTAAACTGCAACAGATGGAAAATTAGATCTTATACGATATTACGGTGGAAAAGACCTACATGAAGACAACAAAATGTACAACTATATAAACCGAAGCCAGGGCATCGGGTTGGGACGGACAAGCTAATCTATATCTACTATGTCCACTTTTTGTCGCATTTTTTTCCTTGTATCAAGATTATCCTCTAGTTTGTAGATCCAATCCATTGACCTTTGTAATTTTTTATTAATTAATATTACTTCATCTCGACATATTTATCAACTTTGAATTACACTTTTTCAGACCATTATTGATTTGCTTTAAAATAGTCTATAACGCTTTCATACATCGTCAAGGTGCACCCTCCATATAGGCGCACCGTTATCTGTCAGGAAATTTCCTGGCCACGGCAAATATGAAAAAAAAACTAGAATGGGTCGTAGGCCTAAATAGTTGAATGAGCAGAGCTGAGCACAGTCAAACTTGCTCCAACTCGACACGATTGCGTTGATTCTTAAAAATTTTACGTGTTTTTTAATCATCTATTTTGCACATACTTTTTTTTTCTATTCCAGTGTTTTTCCCATTCTACTATTTTGCATTCTTGCGTTCTAAACAGGCTCTGACCTATGTCATACTTTACTCTTAAAAAATAGTGCAAATGAAATACCATTTATTGTTTAAATTAATAATAACAAATATGATTGGATAAATGGTGAATCTTTACAGTGTAAATGACATGTGCTAAATGATTTTATAATTAGTTACTATAGTAGGTAGAGGCAAGGCTTGCTTCTGTTGCACCCTTGTTGGACAGGTTTGGTTGTTGGCAAATTTGCAAAAATCCACCTAGAAGAACGCCGGAGTTTGATTCCCTATTTTTGTCACTTTCCTGCCACTAGTAATTTGTCGTTTGAAAAATCCCCTACCCCGTTCTCATGTGATTTCTATGATGTGGTGAGGTAGACTTCCAGCTTCGCATGGCAAGGTGGTCTTCCAGTGTACCAGGAGGGGCTTTATGTTAGACACAATTTAGGGAAAGGCAAATCGTTTTCGTTCTCTATATACTGTGATGAACTCGAAGTGACACACAATGGAAGAAGATTCTCTATATACTGTGATGAACTCGAAGTGACACACAATGGAAGAAGACGGCTAATGCAATCGGGGATGATCTACTAGGAGTTGCTCCTCCTTAGGTCACCTCACGGTCGCTTCCTTGCTTCTCGTATCGAACCAGTCGGGCAAGAGAAGAAGACCAAACTGATTCGATCAGGTCGAACCAATCCGCTGCATTAAAGGGTCAAGTTCCAACCACTTCGCCACGCTAGAAAATCACCTTGCCACATCATAGTTCTAGGTGGGTTTTTGCAATTTTGCCTTAATTATTAAAAGTTGTAGATGAGACTGATAATATCACTCTTGTTAAATAGAATTTGTCCTTTCAAGTTATCAAACGGGGGAGTCTAATTAGTAGACCGCCGTGGCGATGCACACTCCCTTCTTTGGAGAATAGGGGGCTGTTTTGTTCATATGACCCATACAAACCCTACTAATGTGTTACACTACCAAAATTTTGTCATAAATTTTGTGGCTAAACGGGGGAGACTAATTAGTATACCGCCGCGCCAATGCGCACACTCCCTTATTTGCAGAGTAGGGGGCTGTTTTGTTCATGGCCCATACAAACCCTACCAATGTGTGACACTACCAAAAATTGGTCATGAAATTTTTGGCCCAAGTCTTAGCCAAACATTCATAACAAAATGAAGGCTCAAGTTGGCTTCGGCTTTTTTTTTTTTACTTTAAGCTAAAAACCACTTGAAACATATCAACTTTTAATTTTGATTTTTTTTTGTTTTTCGACTTTTTTATCTTTTCTTTTTTGTTTATTCCTTTACATTATCTACGACAATATAATGTGTTTTATTTTTTTAATTGAATAACTTAAAAATAGCTAATAGCCATTACATCACAATTTTAGCCAAAGATCAACAAAGCCAAAAGCTTAACATCTTTAGAGCACAGATTGGCACAGGAGAGCCCCGTGATGTCATAGTACCTAATCTCCCAAAAGGGAGGAAGCGATAAAATTAGCAGGACCTTTTCCAAAATAAAAAAAAGGTAGAACACGCAGCCACTTCACGTGTAAAGAGAGCCGAACACGCACATAAAATAAAAAAAAACTTGCATTACCTTCTCGGCTCAGCGTCGCCATTTAGCATGTTCAAAAGCTACAAAATTTTAATGAACACCAAAATTTTAATGAATACCATCGTCATGAACATTTCAATGAGGAAAACGTAAAAGCGCATTCTCACTCTGATCTCTTCAACTTTCTCTTTTGTGATAACTTTTTTGTATTTTCCTTACCGCCCACACTGTCCCCAGTCACCTTGTGCTTCCGCTTGTTCAACATTGGCTTCTCGGCATCCCCATCCATGAGATGTTCATAATCTTCTAGTCTTGCAAATGGAGATGTACCACTCTTTGCACCATGTTTCCGCTTTTGCCCACGGGCTGCCGCCTCTTCATCGCTAACGTTATCTGAATCGTCAGCATTCTCAAGGGCTTCAGTATCCATATAGGAAATTAAGACCGACTTCGTCATCATCATTTTCCATTCCTCCATCCCTTGAAGCGCTATCATCTGAAATGTCATCCAGCTCAACATCACTGACATCTCTAAGCAAATCCCCTTCCTCCTCAAATGCTTTTGCGTCCAGATTGTCATAGTCATATTCTCCATATTCCGTTAACCCATCTCCCAGCTGTTCCATCTCATCATCACTAGCATCATCAACATCATCAGCTAAGAGCTCTCCAGTATCATCATCAAGAACTGAAGCTCTCTTCTTTGCCTTATGTTTAATAGGGCCACTCTTGTTCATGTAGAAACGATGGAAAACAACATCTTCAGGAGGCACTTCATTTTCTGCCAGTTCTAGTAGTTCTTCTCCAATGAGATGATTATTCAGGTCAATCTGCGCACACACAAAGATCAGCCAAATAAATTGAGGCCCTTGAGAGTGCTAACAAATCCAGACTACTACACCAGTTAAGATTCTGACGATCAGGCAAAATATAGGAAGGAAAAGTCAACAAATTCAGAGACAATTTTAAAAGTGAAGAAATAGCACAACATGAACAGTTCAAAGTCAACAAAAGAAAAGGATAACATATCACCAAGGGATACCTTTTTAGCTGGTGCAATTTGTGATCCACCATGCCATTTTCCTTCAGCAATGCAGTTTCCTTTCGGTTTCTTCTCCATGAATTTGTTGAGGAAGGCAATAAGTGATAGGTCTGTTAATGGATGATGGATCACCACTATATACAATATTGTTGCCAGATAGCAACGTCCTGGCCATAGTAGATACTGACGGGTGCACATGTGAGGCCAATAACGTTAGCTGCCACCAACTGACACGGTCTGCATTGCTGAGAACACAGCAGAAGGCACAGCAGATCAACACACTTCCCATTTTGTAACAAGAGTGAAAAAAGAGAATATTAAAAAAGGAAAGAGAATTTCCATATTACAAATTATCAGGGATTTGGTCAGAGTTAGGTCAAATACAACAACAAAGCCTTTTATCCCAAACAAGTTAGGGTAGACTAGGAAAAAAACTCCTCAAAGTCAAAAAACAAAAACCTTATAATAAAACCAACAAGGCTAAAACCCTAAACCATACGTCTTGCCATCCGAACTGAGCCTAAAACACCGGCCCTAAACCTTCTTTTTATGTCATGGACTCATGGTTCCGATACGTGGATCGCTAACTTTCATACGCTGCTATTCAAAGCTAACTCTTTGGATACATTCCAATCCTTAAGGTTCTTTTAACTGTTTTTTCCTACATCAGTCTTAGTCAACCTGACTCTTCTTATATTTTCGGAACGTCTTAAAATTTCACTACGCATCAGTGCCTCAGAAGGGCTGTTGAAAATATCCAAACCATCTCATACGATGTTGGACAAACTTCTCTTTAATTGGTGCTACCACCACGTTATCATATATATCATTGCGGATTCGATCCCGCCTTATGTGACCATAGATCTACCCTAACATTCTCATCTCCGCTACACTCATCTTCTATGTTATAAATATTATGCATCTATTCATGAGGCCCAAATGGCAATGTATAAAGTACAAGGGGGATATACAAGAGGCATATAAGGAAACAAATAACAATCATATTCTATCTCATATTCTATCCTTAACACCCCCTTCAAGCTCATGGTGGATCACACACACTGAGTTTGGAGAGAAGATACAAATGTGTACCCTAGTCTGTGGCTTCATGAAGAAGTCAGCAATTTGTAACTCTGAGGACAAACTGAAGAGCAAGTACACCCTCCTGCACCTAGGAGCGAGTGTATGAAGCATCCACACCAATATGCTTGGTGAACTCATGCTTCACTGGATCACGAGCAATACTGATAGCTCCTATACTGTCAGTCATAAGAGTTGTAGGTCCCTTCACAGGTACACCAAAATCTGCAAGTAGCCATCTTAACCAAGTAATCTCTGTTGTCACAGCTGCCGTAGCTCTCAACTTAGCCTCTGCACTCGAACGGGAAACAGCAGTCTGCTTCGTCTTCCAGGCAATCAGGGAGAAGCCAAGAAAAACACAATAAGCAGAAAGAGAACGACGATCAGAAAGATCGCTAGCTCAGGTCGCATCAGAGTACACCTTAAGCTGGAGTGAGATAAAACTAGGAAAAAACAAGCGACGAGAGATGGTGCCACGTAAGTAGCGAAGAACACGAAGAAGATGACTGTAGTGAATATGAGTAGGACAAGCCATGAACTGACTCAAGATATGGACAGCATGAGCAATATCAGGACGAGTGCTCACAAGATATACCAAACTCCCAACAAGATGGCGATACCGAGTAGGATCCTCAAGAAGATCACCATCAGTAGCACGAAGCTGAAGAGAGAGCTTCATAGGAGTCTCAGTAGTGCGAGTATCAGTCAAACCAGACCGATCAAAAAGATCCTGGACATACTTCTACTGGGAGAGGTAGTAACCCTCAGGCGTGACAGAAACCTCAATCCCAAGGAAGTATGTAAGCAAACCAAGATCAGTCATCAGAAACTGCTCACTGAGATGCTTCACATATGCGACAAATGAGGGATCGTCACCAGTAATGAGCATATCATCCATATATAGAAGAAGCAGCGTCCTACCTCGAGGTGAGACATGGATAAATAGAGCAGAATCATGGGCACTGACAGTGAAACCGACAGCGGTGATCACTGAAGTAAAACGCGCAAACCAGACACGAGGGGTCTGTTTTAGACCATAAAGAGCACGACGAAGACGACAGACATGACCATCTGGAACAGAATACCCAGGTGGTGGCTGCATTTAAACCTCCTCATGCAAGACGCTATTAAGAAAGGCATTCTTAACATCCAGCTGAGAGAGACCACCGGCGAACAGAACCAACCGCAATAAGAGTGCGAACAATGGTCATATGAGCAACAGAAGCAAACGTCTTATTGTAATCACGACCATACTCCTGCTGAAAGCCACGAGCCACAAGACGAGCATTGTAGCGCTCAATAGTACCGTCAGACGTGGTCTTAATCTTGTATACCCACTTGCATGTGATAGGACGAGCGTGCACAGGTGTCGATACAATATCCCAAGTCTCCGTACGACGAAGCGCATCAAGCTCCTCTGCCATAGCAAGCTGCCACTCAGAATAAGAAACAGCCTCACAATAAAAACTAGGCTCAGTGACAGAGAGAGCATGAGCTGACGAAGTAAAGCCAAGATGATCAAGAGGCCGAATGGTTGCCCGGTCATGAAGGGCGTAACGAGGAGCATCATTAGATGAATCAAACGTCGGTGTCAGCAAGAGACCAGGAGAGGGATCTAGTGAAGGACGAGGACGTCTGGAGTAGTGCACCCCAGAGAAACGAGACGGTGGTGTCATAGGAGCAAGAGGCGGTGCTGCAGGAGGCAACACAGGAGGTGAAGGTCCCGAAGACGGGGAAAGGGGGGAAATGGGTGAGGAGTCAGGGAGAGACAACCAGGAGATCGTCTCGATGGTGGAAGCAGTATGAGGAGCCGAATCTCGATAGAAGAAAGGTTGAGATTCGTCAAAGACAATATCTCGTGAGATTCTAATCCGTTGAGTAAAAGGATCATAGCAGCAATATCCCTTATGCTCAGAACTGTACCCAAGAAACACACACTCGACTGACTGGGCTGTCAGTTTAGTGTGCCCACGAGGCGGCAGCAGGACAAAACAGGTGCAGCCAAAAGCACGAAGATGACTGTACTAGGGGGCTCTAGAGTAGAGACGCTCTATAGGACTGACATCCTTAAGAGCAGTGGAAGGCTGCATATTAATGAGATATGCAACCGTAGAAACAGCCTCAGCCCAGAACTGTGGGGGAACGTGAGAAGCAAGAAGGGTGCGAGCAGTCTCAATCAGATGACGAAGCTTGCGTTCAGCAACCCCATTCTGAGCATGGGCACCAGGACAAGAAGACTGATAAAGAGTGCCCTGCTCAGAAAGAAATTGTCTGAACGCACTAGAACAATACTCGCCAGCAGAATCAAAGCGAAAGGTGCGAATAGAGGACTCAAATTGAGTACGAACCATCATGGCAAAGCTACGATAGATCGCAAAAACCTGACCACGATTAGACATAGGGAAAAACCAAGTAAAACGGGAATAGTCATCAATGAAAATAACATAGAATTTATGCCCGCCTTTGGAGATAATAGGCACAGGTCCCCATACATCTGAATGAACTAAATCAAAAGGACGAGAAGACAAGGACTCACTAGAATGATAAGAAAGTTGTAGCTGCTTGCCCAGCTTACAACCTCGACAAAACATGGACGTGTCAACAGTAACACGTCCAAGCACACCCTGGCAAACTAATGACGAAAGACGGGACCCACACAGGTGACCTAAACGGTGATGCCACTGCGCAAAAACTCCAGGAGCGGTGGCAGCAATGGCAGTGGAGGTAGACGTGGCAGGAGTGGTAGAAGCAACTGACGACGTGGTAGGAGCAACTGAAATGGACGAAAGATGAAGACGGTCGAGAATGTAGAGACCCTGACAATCCCTATGGCGCCGGCCAGTCCCAAGTATCGTCCCTGTCCGTCGATCCTAAACGAAACAGGTGTGAGTCAAAACCAACCCTACAACCAAGATCAGTGAGCTGTCCCACTAAAAGAAGCTGCATGGTTAATTGGGAAACATGGGAAACAGCTGGAACATAAAAATCAGTGGACAAAAGAGTGCCCTGACAGCTAACAGATAAGGAAGTACCATCAGCAGTCTGTACAGAGATAGGGAGGGCAGGAGGTCCTACTGAAGTGAGAGATGTGAAATCTGGTGTCATGTGGAAAGAGGCACCAGAATCTAGAACCCAAGAAGTACCTGGGGGAGACGTCTGAGCTAGACTGGTAGAACCCGCTGAGCTGTGAGAGCTGCTGAAGTAGAGCCTGGTAGAGCTGCTGAACAGAGTCACCTCGCTGAGATCCTGACAAGCTGGTCTGCCCTCCTGTGAAGGAAGGGCCTCCCTGCCCCACCTTGGATCGTCCAACCCCACGCGCCTTATTCCGCTTTTTCCGTACCGCACAACTCTGGTAGTCATACCCGAAGTTCTTACAGTAGTTGCATTGAACTCTAGTTGATGCAAAGGCAGGAGTGGAAACAAGCACCTAGGAAGGAGCCGTAGTCGTAGCAGGAACCGTCGGTGTAGTCGAAGGAGCAGCAAGCACAGTCGAAACGGACTGTGCTGCTAACCCGAGACGAAGCTCCTCAGCCCGAAGTGTCAAAAGAGCATCGGTGACAGTCAGTCGTGTCGAGCGGCTCAGCAATTGAGCTCTGACAGGCTCAAACTCTAGGCGAAGACGACTGACAAAATCATAAAGACGAAGGCGATCATGATCCGCCTTCTGAACTTTGTGGCACTCCTGGCACAGTGGTGAAGCCAGGTCATCTAGCTGTCGCCAGAGACTAGCCAGAGCTCGGAAGAAGTCGTCGACGGAAGAATCTCCTTGGCGAAGCATCTCCAACTCACGCTGAAGCGAAAAGAACTGAGCATCACTCCTCTGCTGGTATCGCCCATGCAAGTACTCCCAGATCTGTCGAGTAGACCGCAGACCAACATTCTCTGGCTGAATGGAGTCGTCGACGCTGACCACAAGGATGGCACGAACACGGGCCTCATCAGCACACCAGCGCTCGAAAGCAACAATGGCATACTGAAAAGCCTCATCAGCAGCAGAAGCAGCATCAGCCTCTACCTTCTTAGTAGCCTCATCTGCTCCAGAAGGTGCAGAAGTAGACTGCCTAGGAGGCTGAACCGGCAGTGGCGGAAAAGGACAAGCACCGGTAACATGTCCCCCAAAGCCGGAGATCATCAAGCGTGATCTCCATGAGGGAAGACCATAACATTAGTTCGTTCCATGGAGTTTTGTTCCCAAGAATGGGATCGCAGCAGATGGAACGGAAGCCATCGGTAGGCGGCGCTGGACGGCGTAGCGACCAAGGAAACGAAGTCTAACAGGCGGCGCTGGACGACGCAGCGGTTAGATCAACGTTTTTTTTTTTGCTTTTTTCTCTTTTTTTACAAAACTATAAAAGAAAACACTCACTCACTGGCTCATTCGCAGAAGCAGAACCAGTGAGAGCCCAGCAAAGAGTGGCGGCCGGTGACGACAGGTGAGGCGCAGCGGCGGCAAGATTGGCAGCCAGATCTGGCGGAGACGTCCCAGGCAGCGCGGCGGCTCGGGCGTCGACCCGATCTGGGCCGACCGGCGGTGCGGTGACCGGCGGGGCAACAGAGCGTCGCCGAGGGCGGAGTGGCCGGCCGTCGAATCTGGCGGCGGCTCAGCGACCACGGCCCGGCGAGTCGACTATGGCGGCGACTCGGCGATCACGGCCCGACGACGACCACTAGAAGTGGCGGCCGACGGCAGCAGCGGATCTGGCGAGGTAGCTCGAGTGTCACCGGCAGAGCAGTGGAACGACGGCAGACGACGGCGGCGGATCTGATGATGATTCGGATCGGGCGACGGCGACTCGTGCGGCGGCGGCTCGGGTGATGGTGGCCTGGTCAGCGGCGGCTCGAGGAGCAGAGGTGACCCGGGCGTCAGCGGCGGCTGCACGGACAGAGGTGGCCCGAGCGGCGGCGGCTAGGGCGGAAGTAGATCGAGGTTAGGGTTCAATCTAAGATCTGATACCATGCTATGAATATTGTGCATCTATTCATGAGGCCCAAAGGGCAATATATATAGAGAGTACAAGGGGGATATACAAGGGGCATATAAGGAAACAAATAACAATCCTATTCTATCCTTAACATTCTATACATAGTCTTTTAAGATCCGTTCATATAGACTTTTGGTTTATTAATATTAATAACTTGTAGAGAAAATTGTTGAGAGAGACTCGCGTGCAATTTTGGCCGATATAAATGAATTCGCTGCAGTGTGTACTATAATTGACCAGTAGACCCCGCCTTGAAAAGACACTCTATTTGAATGCTAGGTATTGTAGAAAAACTATTTACTGTAGAAAAACAGCTTTTAAAAACCAATATGAACAGATTGCCTAGCATTCCACTCTATATAGCATCGCAGGTCGATAACTGCCCTATAAGCTTACCCTTTAACTTTTAAGGAACTTTTTTATCACACAAGGTACCCGATACAGAGTCGGGTCAAATGTTGACTAAAAATACCAAGCTATCTATTCTTTTTGAGATTTTGTTTGAAATTGGATTGCAGTAGCCAGTAGGATTTTAAGATGAATTCCATAAGAGCAATTTTCAGAAAACCCCAGGTATTGGAGCACAGGCAAAACAAAACCACAGGTCCTTAGGAATTATATACCAGTCTAAAAGAATTGCATAGGTTAAGCAGTGTTTGCTTAGTTGGTTCCTTAGGAATTATATATCAGTCTAAAACAGTGCATCTAGCTGTATGGCACTAGACCCAACACTCCCTGGCCTTGCTAGGCTAGGTTCGTATGTTACATTTATTAAACAGTAGATACAAGTAATGTAATAAACTTTTTCATAACTAAATGGAATAACATATCAAAATTAGAGCTTAGTGGATAACATGAATGTTGAAGCCGAACGCTTATAATTCACTTCCTTACACTGTACATTTCACAGGTAAAGCAAAAAACTTCAGTTTGTGTACCGCATTGTGTACGGCCCTTCACACGTTGCTTGGCCAGACTAAACTCCAACTACGTAATGTCAATTATGTTAATGGTACTAAATTAATAACATACTAATGACTGATATAATCTAAAGAATAGAACAGGAAGGGCCAATTCTACTACGTCCAATAGAAGCATGTGGTAAAACCCAAGGTAAACCAGGGTGTTTTGCATGCTGGTAGAACTAAGCTTCTGGCATGTTGGTAGAAAAATATTTCTAGCATGGCACTGTGGTTTGCACTAGACTACATTTAATGAGGTGCCACAGGCCCAGATGTAACAATATCAGAGACGATTACGGAATATTCCAGAGCAGCACAGCAGATGTATAAAGAGAGAACTATCTAAAAAACGGACAAGTTGAACTTGCAATCTGGGAGGATTCTCATGTGATACACACTAACATATCCATATTTCATGCCTTGCATTTAAACAAAGTAATCTGAAAGATCCATGCAAAAAATGAGATTCAATAGACAATACCAGTAAGAAGGTTCCCTGTGTCGTGGATTGTATAATGCATGTAGTGTCCACCCCTTAGTTGATGCATTTGTTTCATCCTTCTCATCACCAGCGACCAGTTTTACTTGTTGTATATTATCAGAACTACCCTCAGTATCAGAATTGTATTTCTCAAGGGTAGCTAATATGTCATTGTGTTTATCTGGAATTGTTGAAGCAATAGCAGGGTTCTCAGTGCTCTCTACAATGTCTTCAAAGTGCTCAATACCATCATCAACAGATTCATTCTGGAGCACAATCGACCTGATGATTTAGATGTAAATTATATCTTCAATAAAAATCTGATGACATGTTTCGATTATGAAAACTAATCACATACCATGATGGTCGCTTTGCTTTGAGGACCTCTGACAGTATGAAAAGGCATGCACAAGCATATTGAGGAGGCCGTTGAAGAGCCACCTGTTCAGAGAGATTATAATTTAATTATAGAACTTCAATAGTTTCATTCAATTCTGTAATCATAAACAATACTGGTAAAACTAAATTATTCAATATTTCAAATTTGTTATTATTGTTCTGTTCCAGATACATAAAAAAAAGTCTTCATTTATTGGGGAAGAATCAATGAAAAAAGATTAGAAATCGCAATGCTACCATACACATCCAGAGGAGTATTTGGAATAAAATTCTTATATAATCCATTCTTGCACGGGTTCTTGCAAACAGGACTTAGGTGCACAGGACAGGTCTTCGTCGAAACTCGAAAACCTAACTCCACTGGGCATTTTCATACCCTTTGGGTGGTATAACGCCTTAAAAAGTCTAAGGGGGTAGTATGAGATCTGTACTAGGTAAGAGAATTTGCCCTTTGATTTTGATTTAGTATGCCATTTTTCCGCCTTTACCTGCATTGCTGTACGAGCTTCTAGAGCACGTATGCAGGACAGAAATTACAGATTAATAAAAAAAAAGTCTAAAAAAGCTTCAACTTTACGACACTATCGATCAACTAAAAAGCCCTATGTATGAATCCTTACAACCGATGGGATAGGATGATAATTGTTGGGGATAGCTATTGTATAAACAACTTTTAGCCACAGAATGTCTGAACCTTTTTCTTCTCCCAGATTTTTTTCTCTTTTCCCCACTTCCCGCTTGTAGCATGAGTACTGGATGCGGGAAAAGAGTGTATATAAATTGCATAAAATACAAACACATGTACCATTTTCACTCCTATGTTTTATTTCAAAATATCAATTGTAGCATTTTCTTCCATGTCTAAAATTATCATAAACCATGAAGCAACTGAAGCACAAATAGAGTTCTGGCGGGAGTTTGGACTTTACAACCCTATTGCCACATTTACACTGTAAAAATATGAATGGCATATAATGTGCATTGCACATACTAGGAGTACCATATAATTAATATTGTTTTCTGAACAAATGTGATCTGAAGCAAGCTTCAATAAAAGATAATTGTAGTATTTCACCGGTTTGTGCTCAGATACGGACTATCATCCTGTACTCATATCTATAATACTATAACACCTATGTTGGGTCCATCCAGTCTAGGACAAGAGGCATAGCATAGCAGCCACTATATGCGCTACAGCTATGGCGGTCATAGCTGCCACGGCACAAATTTTAGTCGCAGAACTTCAAGGGTATGGCAGAGCCCGCAATTTAAACAGTAAACAATGAAACTAGGATAAGTAAGAACAAAGGAATGCTAAGTGAAAATTAAATAAAAAGTTAATGTGTTAGGAATAAATGATTATGCCACCGCGAGACTATTGTGAACGGTAATTCACAATGGGGTAAACATCTGTCGGAGAGAGGCTGGATGGCGGACAGCGACGACTTAAAGTAGAACAGTGCCAGGTGAAGAGGGACACCAATTGGGAGAGGAGGGGATCTAGAATAGCCAGTCAATAAAAGACCACGGTAGGACTTTGGAGACTAGGGACTTTGTTTATTCATCACTTGATTCAACCGAAGTACAATGCTATCCTTTTGTAAGGATTATTCGATCTCTTAAGCAAGGTTATCACGGCGATAAGGCGAGGCGAGGCGCCAGACTACCTTCACACCTTTTAGGCGAGTATGGCGTGCGGCGAGGCGACGCCATACTCACATCCTAACCTTTTATAGCAGCAAATTTGTTGAACATACAGTGTGACTATTTTAACTATGTAACAAAGCATATAAACATGAATAATGGTGCAGCTAGAAAACATGAATGTTGAATGGCATACCTTGACGACATTGTCCATTGTTTGTTGACTTTGCTCTTCTCCCAAGTAGCATGATGCAGCTCCCATGAGTCCCTTCTAATAGCATTGCTGCCATAGAGCAACTTAGTACGTTAGCAAACATTCACAGCACACAGTAGTAAACAATCACAGCACACAGCAGCAAACAGCAGTACGCCAATACAACACACTACACTACTACAACACAATGCCACAATCCGTCGCCGCTCGCTCAAACGCACACAACCATGAGCACTCTGTGTCTCGCTCTCTCTCGCACTCAGCCGCCTCGGCGCCTCCGCCGCTCCGCTCGCTCTCATCTCTCTCGCTCGGCGCTCGCTCGCTCCTCTCCTCGGCGAATCCGCCTCCCTCGGTCCCTCCCTTCTCCCCGCGCGCCTCCGCCTCCGCGCCTCGCCCCCCTCCCTCTCATCCTCCCCCTCTCTGGAGGATGAGAGGGGGGAGGGAGGGGGGCGAGGCGGAGGCGCTCGGGGAGAAGGGAGGGACCGAGGGAGGCGAAGGTCGGCAGGGAGGGGGAGCCGGGGAGGAGGGGGGAGGATGAGGAGGCCGGGGAGATAGGGGAGGAGGAGGCAGGGGAGCTAGGGTGTACCTGGAGATGGAGGCCGCAGCAGACGGAGCGGCGGCGTGGAGGCCCGGAGGGTGGCGGCGGCGTGGAGGCCTGGAGATCGTCCGTCGCCCGAGGTCGCCGCCGCGCCGACCTCCCTTCGGTTGGCTTCGCCGAATGCTTCGCCCGTATGCGTATCCGGGTATCCCGTTATGCGCCCCCCCCCCACTTTTTCTCCCGCGCTCGCTCCCTCCCTCCCTCCATTTTCCCGCCTGGCACATGGGTATGGTGCCCGCCTTGCTCTTGCGACGCGGCCATGGCGACGACTAGGCGACGCCATCCCTTCCGAGGCGGACGCCATACGCAGCCGTGGCGACGGCTGTGGTGGCAGCTCCTGACCGCTCCGACGCCAAAGCGACGATTAGGCGACGCCTTAACAACATTGCTCTTAAGACTCATATCCTAACTAAATCAAGCTGAACTAAGGAACCAACTAAACTAACAATACTAATCCACCACGAACTCATCTTCCTAGTCTTCTTGCTAGACACTATTGATGCTTATCTATCCTTAGCCCATACGGCCGGCATGCCAATGCAAAACTTGGAAGACGATTTTTATGCCATTCATTACAGATTCGCCATAGCAAAACAGATAACTTTGGAGGCATAAACGAAAGCAGTCCATGTTTTATAGTGGTACACACATAATCCATGTTTGCAATGGCATATGCTAGTTTGTAGTAGCATAAATAATATTTCATGTTTGCATAGCATACTAGCAACTAGCTGTTTTCAGTTGTATATCTGTAATTACAAACTTAAATAGCATATTTATGTAACATAACATCATTATAATCAGCTATCATGTTAAATAAAGAGCCATGATCAAACAACAAACCTGCAGCAGCCGCTTCGAAAATGCAGCTACCCTCTTCAACATTAAGTCATTCTTCATTGCTCTCACCAACAGCCCTAGAAATAATTCTGGCTGAAATATGTAAGTAACCAGTCAAGTGTAACACCCCAACCAGCCAGTGGCCTGGAATGCTACCAAACTAAGTAATGTAGCAAAGATAATCTAAATACACCTCACAAAATTTTAGCAGAACCTCCTTTGCGTGGTTAACATTATCAGAGATTTCAACAATAGTTATAATTAATAAAGATAAGACAACTTGTAAAATGGTAGCAACTAAACATCTAAGTTATAAATCATGAGCATCTTAAATCTTATATTCATTTATTACAGTTTACTCCAGGAAGCAATAAACAAATAAAGTACTTAAAGATAATCATTCATCAACTGTTTAGTTTATTCTTTCTTTCCATTGTGGGTACATCGTGCAAAAGTGCAAAGTCTAATCCTTCCTTTCCCCCATGCATGCCGATTTCATAAAGGTACCTAAAACACAGCAACAAGAGTGAGTCCAAAGACCCAGCAAATATAACAAAGAATAACCATCGCATGCATTAACACAACACCATAAGAAACACCCAACAGATACTTTACAATGTATGCTATACAATATGCTCAACAAGTGCTTTATCTTCTCTTTCTTTTGCATTTTACCCGTAATGCAAACTGTGCATCCGTCGATGCACACTAGGGGTGCAAACGGGTCGGATTCGGACGGATATTGTTGTTACCATATCCTAACCCATATTTTTTCTCCGGATTCGGTACCAATCGGATTCGGTGCCGGATCGGTCGGGATTAACCCGAGCCGTTTTCACCCCTACTTGTTTGTAAGGAATGCATGCAGTACAGCAAATGGAGTAGGACATACTGTCAAGAACTTGATGTTAGTACTTAATAGCTGATGTGAAAGATTTTATTTTACTATTGCAAAAGAAAATGAAACGTCAAATAGTAGCACTAACCTGAAATCAAACTTGAAGACTTATTGGATTCGGACGGATATTGTTGTTACCATATCCTAACCCATATTTTTTCTCCGGATTCGGTACCGGATCGGTCGGGATTAACCCGACCCGTTTGCACCCCTAATGCACACCCATACCTGTACCATCTAGTATAGGGACCAATTGGCCATACTCCGCAAGTATGGGGATCTAAGCTCATGCTCTTCAAGCATGGGGACCTTTAACCCGTCATCAACATGACGGGGAGCTAAGCAACTGCTCGGTCATCACATGACCAAGACTTCAATAAACCAACATGATGCATATGTAAGAAGCCTCAGTTTAATAAAAACGTGCATCCACAACAACTTTGCACAAGACCTAATCATACTACAATGTTTACACTCATGAACTTCATAACTTTCAAACAACCATGGATATTACCAAATACGCCTTCATCACAATCATGAACACAATTGCTCATAATGTAAATTAAACATTGACTTTCTATAACAACTATTGCATCCATCATTATACTTGCCTTAACCGCGAGAGGACGAGGGACGTGCAGAAGGTGCTGCCCCCGGGATCAGTCCACCACCTGAATTCAGGGAGGTTCACCAACAAGGTTTAGTTGAAGAATTTAATTATCTTTCCAGAAAGTCTAAGAACATCTTATTTGGACTCCTGTACCATTAGATATAGATTTTTAAAATTGACTGTCCATAGAGGGTACAGATCGACCCTTAGGATTTGGGGTTGAAGTCGAGTTAAACGTTTTTGCGAGTTCGTGATTGTTTTTATATAGTTTTTGGTCCACTACTGTAATCTTAGCATGCGTTATAACAGATGGTGGACTGATCCCGGGGGCAGCACCTTCTGCACGTCCCTCGTCCTCTCGCGGTTAAGGCAAGTATAATGATAGATGCCATAGTTGTTATAGAAAATCAATGTTTAATTTACATTATGAGCAATTGTGTTCATGATTGTGATGAAGGCGTATTTGGTAATGTTCATGGTTGTTTGAAAGTTATGAAGTTCATGAGTGTGAACATTGTAGTATGATTAGGTCTTCCTTGTGCAAAGTTGTTGTGGATGCACGTTTTTATTTAACTGAGACTTCATACATATGCATCATGTTGGTTTATTGAAGTATTGGTCATGTGATGACCAAGCAGTTGCTGAGGTCCCCATCATGTTGATGACGGTCTAAAGGTCCCCATGCTTGATGCTTAGGTCACCATGCTTGCGGAGTATGGGCAATTGGTCCATGTACCAGATGGTACAGCCATAGGCGTGCATCAACGGATGTACACTTTGCATTACCGGTAAAATTCAAAAGAGAAAGAGAAGATAAAGCACTTGTTGAGCAAATTGCATAGCATACATTATAAAGCATCTGTTGGGTGTTTCTTATAGTGTTATGTTCATGCATGTGATGGTTACCCTTTGTTATATTTGCTGGGTCTTTAGACTCACTCTTGTTGTTGCTGTGTTGTAGGTACCCTTATGAAATCGGCATACATGGGGGAAAGGAAGGACTAAACTTGTTGCACTTTTACACGATGTACCTACAATGGAAAGAAAGCATAAACTAAACAGTTGATGAATGATTATATTTAAATACTTTATTTGTTTATTGTTTTCTGGAAGTAAACTGTAATAAATGAATAGAAGATTTAAGGTGCTCATGATTTATAACTTAGATGTTTAGTTGCTACCATTTTACAAGTTGTCTTATCTTTATTAATTATAACTGTTGTTGAAACCTCTAACAATGTTAACCACACAAAGAAGGTTCTGCTGAAATTTTGTGAGGTGTATTTAGATTATCTTTGCTATATTACTTAGTTTGGTAGCATTCCAAGCCATTGGCTGGTTCGGGTGTTACATCAGGTAAGCTATAATGTAAAGGCATCTTACAATGTATAAGTGTGCAAAGTTCAAAGCTACTTTCTCCAAGGTTACCTCTCAGGCTAACCAAACCATGTTATTACTTAAAGTTCAAAGTAGGGCAAAATCAAGAACAACACATAACGCATAGAAGTAAAGCAAGGCAAAAAAGGACCAGGAGCTAAAACCTTTGAAGAACTAACAGCTGCAGGACTCAAAAGTTTTGCATACAATGCACGGTAAAAACGGTCGCTTGCTATCTGATTTTTGGTAGAGATTTGGTACAGAAGCATTAATGCCTGAACACCGATATTGAAATTCTCAGGGTGCACCTAAATGAAACAAAAACAAGTAGTTAGGGAAATCTTTATGTCTTTCAAACAACAACTTAGCAAGGTACTTTTTATCATTAGCTAATAAGCTCACCAATCTAAATAGAATTGGTGTCTGAACTTCCACAATATCATCAACTTCTGAGCTTGCAAAATATGGTAATGCTCTGTTTACACCCTGCATCAGATGATAAGATTAATACAGAACTAGAGACACAAGTCAAGCACCAGTTTGAGCACAAGAAAGGAAAGACATGCATATGACCATAGTGTCAGCACATAACACAAAGCAAAGGCGGTATTCTGCAGAGTGTTAGACATACAGTTAAAAGTGCAGAGAGAATCCGGGAGTCCATCTCTATATCTGATCTTGCTGATGGATCCACTTCATGGTTTTCATGAGAAAAAGTGTCATTAACCATGTTCTTTCTCCCCTTTGTTTTTCCATTTTCAACAGTTTTCTTGCCATGTTTACTGTGTTTATCCCCTTTAGTATCACGAGAGCAAGACATGAGTACCTGACATAACAGTGGCATAGAAAAACAAAAATCATAGTTCAAAACTTTAAGGTCAAACGGTTAACACTATACAAATGAGAAAATTATGAAAATGAACCAAACAACAAATGAAAAAAATTGAAATATAATGTGAATTGCAGAAAATTAAATCCTAAAAAAAGTAAATGTTGCTGTATACTTCAGCACAATACTGGTTGGCAACTTGGTATGACACAGTTGAATTAGTAAGGGCATGTACAATTATATAGACACCCCCTCCATGTCATCTGTAGATACGTAGACAGCACTAAAGATAGATCCTACAATGTGCTATCTCTTAAGCTGTCTCTATAGGACCCCACGATCTTTTAATTCTTGAATGAAAAAAATGTTTGTTATAGACAACAACTCATACAATGGTGTTTTTTGAAATCTATATCTCCTTATTTCATGAGCTTGGATCATCTATTCACTAAGATACAACGACTCTCTCTCCTTGTTACTTTTCTTCCATGTCAACAAAAATCCTATATGGTATGACAGAGCCAGATGACATCACGCTATTGTACATGCCCTAAGAAGACATGGAGCCAATAAGATAGGCAGTTGATGATTGTACCACCGGAGGGGGACACTATTGAAAAAATCCAAACCTTGAAAAGTGCAATGTAAACATCAACCAACCGCTTTGCGATTTTAGGTCCATCTCCCTTATTGGTAAGAAACATATGGCTCAAAAAGTTGACCTGTACAATAGTAAATGAAGCTAATTAAAAGGCTATCACCATGACAACCATATTTCAAATACTATACAGCAGTTTGGCTTGATAACTCAGCATATTCCAATATTCAGAATATACTACAACTGTAGACCAAATATTAACTACAAGAGAACCAATCGCTTTGCTTATTATGTTATGAAACAATGTTTTACCCTAAAAAAGTAAGATAAACAATAACATACAGCTTGGTATTTGGCGGTAAGCCCAACATGTGGTCTGAAGAGAAATGAGTCCACCTCATCTATCACAACCATCTGCAAATTTTAGAAGTTCAATGAGACGAAAAATAATTGAATTTTGTGAAGTGCTTTGTAAGCAATTATTCATAATTAACTATCTTGATCAATATAGACACTTCATGGCAATCACAGAAGTCTCACATATTAGTTTCGAACAAATGCATATAACTTCATATTTGGATGAACAGACAGGAGACATGTTAACAGATATGCAGCACTTGATGCTGCCCTCCTTTCAGGATCTCCAAGCTGCAGTAGATAAAGTTGCATCAGGATTAGTAAGAATATGTTTGCTTCTCATAAGAATCTGAAGCCTTGCTGCTCATACGTAATCTGAAGTAGCCCCGCTCGTTTCGGCTTGGGCTTCTTGCTTTTGGCTTATTTTTCACTATTCAACAATTTCGTCCTTTTCTGATTTTTTGGCTTTTTTTAGCTTTTTTTGACGGTCTATTTTTCCCGTATTCGTTTGTACTGTCCATGACGGGCTGACCTATTTTTTGTATTTTTAAAATTTTTTAAATTTAATTACGCCAAATAAGCCACCATCAGGTATAGTGTTTTTTCAGCCAGCTACAGTGATTTTCAACTAAAAGCCACTCAAAATATATCTTCAATCAAAATCATATCGGCTTTGCACATATTAAAACAAGTGAAAATGGAAAAATATGAACAGTTACATTACTTGCATGGTGTAGAAAAGGACAACTCACTTTGTTAACAAGAGCTGTAAGTAACTGTCGTTCCTGTTCTGATTTACTCTTCAAAAGGATGAAAACCATCTGCAAAGAAAGACCATATAGACACCTAACAACATTCAATATTACATGAACCATGAAGGAAAAAATAACAAAACAAGAAAAAATAGAAGAATATTTTGGTGGTGCTAGTAGTAGCACAAATCAGCATGTGAAAGTCTATTTTATGAAGCTTGACTAAGTAAATCCTGAAAAATTAAATGGCTTGCCACTTGCCAGATTCTCAAATGACACAACTGATCAGAGTTCAAGTTTCCAGATTTGATGAAAAGCCTCACACCTTCACCGGAAGAGGAAACTGAGCAGTTCCAGGTAAGATTTGAACCTCCTGGTTTTCTCTCATAAGTCAAGTAGGTATTTTTGTGTTCAAACCCAGTTCCCAGGAACTCCGGCTGGTTCCCACAAAAGCAGCCAGAAATTTCAATTCAAAGTTCATATATTAATTAAAAACACCCATCTGGTAGGCCAGTTCGCACTGGGAATATTAAAACATCCTACATATTTGATGGGAGAACTGCTATGGTCTAGGGTTTATTTGCGCACACAGTAAGAATGGGAACTAGGAGGGCGAACGGCAAGCGGCCGCAAGCGACGCTACACCATCGTTCGTTCGTAGCTGCGGCCATGGCGCGAGAGAGAAGAGAGGGAGAAGGACTTCTGTTTATTGCTTGCCAATCCTCCTTAAGTAGGATGGCTTGCCAAACAAACTGAATCTAAAGATGATTATCTTCCTAATAAACCATGACTAGATAAGGTAGCAATGATATTGACTAACTAAGATAACAAAAGGGAAACTAATCAGAAGTCCTGGCGCCAATCCACACAAGCTGCGCCAAGTGCACCAGAGTCACATGCTGCCGCATCCTCTGTGGACCAGGGATGGTTCCTCCAATAGTACTGTAGCCCAACCATAAAAAAACTGAGTTGGAACTTGGAACTGTTAAGGAGATAGAGTTGTATTAGGATATAGAGTTTGTATTCTATTCCATATATGCCTTATCTCTATGTGGCATATCCTCTTGTACTCTCCTATATATATGGCCATTTGGGTCTCATATAAATACACACAATATTCATAACATGGTATCAGAGCTTAGATTAAAACCCTAACCGATCTACTTCCGTTGTTGCAGCTGCCCCCGGGAGGATCGATCTCCTCTCCCAGGGGCAGCCATCTTGATGGGCTGCTCGACGACGACATCTCCGGCCATCTTCGGCTCGTCTTCGTGCCATCTTCTAGTTCCGCTGTTGCTGCTGCCCCCGGGATGTCGATCTCCTCTCCCAGGGGCGGTCTTCTCCTCGACGCCATCGCTGGCGCTTCTCACGGCCCCGCTCGTCTCCAGATCGCTGTGCCGCACCCGTGGCCGCCGCCGCTGCACCGGCTCGCCGCCGTGGTTGCTGTCTCCCGCCGGATCCGTCCGCCGCTGCGCCGCTCGGCCCCGATCTGGTCGCCTCTGGCTGGAACCCAACCGCTGCGCCTCTTCGGGCGGTCGCCGGTGGCTCCTCGCTCCAGATCCGGCTTGTCTTCACTGCCGACAAGCCTGGATCCGGCCTCTCCGCCGCCGTATCTGGCTACCCACAGCTGGCTCTTCCCCGCGGCGCTCGAGGAGGCGATGGGCGGCGAGGTGATCACGGCCGCCACCCAGGTGCTGGATCACCACCGTCGCCCGTCTCCGTCGCCTGGCAGTTGCCCATATACGCCGCCATCGTCGCCGTCCTTCGGCGCCACGGCTCGACCAACCTACCCCCGCTCCTCTGCCTCCGCATCAGCTGCCGTTTTCGCCGCCGACCTGGACGAGCTGCTCCTCACGGCCCCGCCGTCGCCTCTCCTCCATCGCTTCTAGCAGCTGACCTCCGGAGCCGGCCGCCCCAAGCCTCCGCGCCCGCGGCGCCGCATTTTGGCTGCCGCCTCCGCGCCCGTGAGAGAGGGAGGAGAGTGAGGGGAGAAGGGGCGCACGCGATGGATCGGAGTCTTCGGGGTTTTCTTTTTGATCTGGACGTGATGGATCGGAGTCTTCGGGTTTTCTTTTTGATCTGCGGGTGAAGTTTCGTTTAGTTTACTTCTGTCGTCATTGAGTCTTCGAGTTATTATTTCGTGAATCTTTCGTTGTGTCCATCCAAATTCGTAGTCTCTAATTTTTAGTTCATCTAAACCGTGGGAGTCCACAAATTTATTATCAATCATAGAAGTGTAGACATTTTCTTTTGCATGGCAGTAGCCGCCGCTCTATTCTCTGAGCCGCGTGCAGATCGTAAAAGTCTTTATGATGCCGCCGCTTCTCTTTAAGCCGCCGCCCCGAGTTTCTAAAGCCGCCACGCTTCTTTTGCACTGCGCCTCCGTTGCGCTTCTTGTGCACTGCGCCGCCACCATCTCGGGCTTCGATCTGCGCCGTCATGTTTCTATCTATTCCTCTTCGGCTTGATTTGACAGTTTATTCAAAGGCTGCACGCAACGACGACATCATCAAGACTCGGATTTCGGATTTTTCTTGTTTTAGTGTTAACTCCTTTTTCAAATACAACGCTATTGCATACGCCTTGCATTTGAGGGGGGTGTTAAGGAGATAGAGTTGTATTAGGATATAGAGTTTGTATTCTATTCAATATATGCCTTATCTCTATGTGGCATATCCTCTTGTACTCTCCTATATATATGGCCCTTTGGGTCTCATATCAATACACACAATATTCATAACAGGAACAATTCTTTTGGGGCCCAACAATCCCATGTATAATCAGTTTCAAAGATGATGTTTCAATAGCTATGTCAATTCAACAGCCATATCTCAGGAACATTAAACTCATGTCTGACTACAAAGGATAATTCATGACTATATTACATGATATGCAAGTTTGTCATTGCAAGTGCAAACCATGCTTAGCTGCCTTAAAATTTATACTGTTGTGAAGGCAAAGCAATTTCTATTGCAGCTCCAACATATCTTATCGAATATTTGCTATTTATATTTCTGTTTTTCACAACGACTATCTTTTATTCAATATTAACCCGATGTACAGAAAATAGTAGGACATGTACAACCACAAATTTCCCAAACGATTTATTTTAGAGTAAATTGCAGCTTGGACTAGATAAAGTGTATCATATTTCACTTTTCACTTTGCATCAGGTTTAGACAATGATACGGGGTCGCCCGATCTTCTCGACGTAGGATCTGGATACCACATGGAATTGATGAATCGTAGTGATCCCCCGTTGCCAATGCAAGAGTTAGCACTCTATAATTCGCCCAATCACACGTGTTGAACTTCACGACCACCAAATGAAGTTCTATCGCGCTCTCAATTCCCAGCGGAAAGGTTGAACGATCTTGATTTCAATGAACTCCCAATTCCCTCATGTTGGTTCAGCCAACAGAAAGAACAAGAGTAATTTTTATCAAAAGTGGTTCCCTTTACAATGGGGGTCTACCCCTCAATATATAGTCTCAGCCCAAGGCTATTCAACACTAAACATCCCATGTGGTACTATTCACGCGCACTGTAGCACGGTTACTGTTCATGGGACGTACAGTTACTGTTCATGGGCCTTGTACTGTTCACGGTACTGTTCACGGCCTGTTCACGGTACTATTCATGGCCTGTTCATGGGCTGAATTCTGTAGCTCATATCCTTGATCTCCATCCATCGCTGACTCTTCAAACCTGAGCACAAATAAAACATTGTTTTTAGGTAGTATAAAATTCTCATTTAAATTAATGACATATTCATTAAGGAGCAGGTTCACCTGAGATTGTAGTTTCTTGGCTCGTGCTCTTGTTATTGGTCCTGTTATTGATGTCTCATTACTAGCGATGTCCTCATCATACTCTTCTTCAAAAAAAGCCGTCCTTGGCTTTTGATAGCCTGAAATTGTACTAAACAAAAAAAAATACAATGTGTATGCATGGTATATGTATTGGTCAGTTACACCCCTTCCGTCTTTCACATTATTATTACTTGGAGGTGTAGTAAACACAAAGAACAACACATATGCGTAGTATATGTATGAATCAATTATTGTGTCATTCTCATTCTCTTTGTTTTGCACAAACCAATTGATTCTACAACAGCTATCAAATGCATACATTGCAATGTTTTCATTCACACCATTCTCCCTCCCATAAGAAAAAGTCGTCCTCGACTTTGCGAAGTACGTGGACAAGTCATTAATGGGCAAAACTAGATCAAACGGTTCAAATATGGTGGAGAAAAGTTTTAGTGCCTTCCATGATTCAACTGCGCTACCCTGATTATTTGTACATGATTGTACATTAAAGAATGAACAAGTAGGCTTAAGAAATCTTTTCAAACATGAAGCACTATTGTTGAAACTCATCTCATTGTGATCATGACGTGGTATAAAAGATTGTTTGTCCAAAATATGCAATTTCAACTCAGCAATCTTATCACATGTAATGCATATTCGATAAACATAAAAGTTGTCATCTACACCATAATCTCCAATCAAATTGAACTTGAAATTGTAGGCGTAATTACTAACTAGTGATTTTAAACATGAAATTTCAGCAACATCCTCAATCACACTAGATAACTCTTTAGGATCATCGAACATGATATAATATAAAGAATCATCTAGAGATATTCTATCAAGATCTTCCTTATGAGTAATTAATTCCACATTATGTAAATTGACCCAAGAAATTTCAGAACATGGAATTTTCGATTGAACACATGAGTTCTCACAATTACTCACCTTTTCACAAATAAATTCAGCACCAATATGATTACCTTTATCATTCTCTTCAGTTGATGCAGGTGCTGTAGGTATCAAATCGTCATGATGTAACAACGGGGCAGCAAGTACTTCATCTTCAACTGTGGTTATCTTCTCATTTTTTGACTTCCAATGGTACCGGTTGTGGAACAATCGACTCCTCATCTTTAATATCAACCTGCACAATATGAGAAGCAACACTAGAAGTAGAGAGTAAGTCATTAGTATAAAAAGTAATCTCACTTTTCCTATCATCTCTTTCTCTCTTTTCTTTTTGTGTATTCCTCTCACTCTCCATTTGGATGCTCTCAACCTCACGTTTGATGGAATCACACAACTCATTGTTTTTATCACTCTCACTCAATTTGGCTATGTGGCACTCATCCTTACATGGGTTTTGATACATCTCAAGTGTTGTTTGTAGCAATGGGACAGCACTACATGTCTTCTTGACCAAAGGGAAAGTCTCATGCTCGGTCATCTTCCCATGTGCCACACTTGTTGAGGCATAAGAATTGAAATATGGACTTCGATGAAACTGTGGTGTACGCATATCCATAAGTCTCTTCTCCTCCTCAATACCACAATTCACAAGATCATGCACGCTACTAAAATATTTATATTGAAGTGCAGCAGCAATCTTATAATTCAAGCCTCCTTTGAAGTATATCTGTTCTTTTATTGCACTAGTGACACCGGCACGTCGCAATGCATGCTTTAGCTCATAATAGTAATCTTGAACAGTGTTACTTTCTTGTGTGATGCTCTCCACGTGGTGAAGCAATTCCCGCTCATAATAGGTTGGCACAAATTCATTTCTCATGATCACCTTCAAATTTGACCAAGATCTAATGAATAGTTTTCCAGATAAGTGTTGCCACCAACTATAAGTATAGTGTTTAAACTGCATAGTAGCTCGTATCACTTCTTGGTCTTTGGGAAGCTTCTGAAATCTAAACTCTTTCTCCAATCGCCATTCCCACTCAATATACTCCTCTGGATCTTCACTTCCATAGAACGGAAGAGACAAATTGTTGGGTTTGGAATCACACCATGAGGAACGAAATACTGAAGATTCATTCCTATTTTGTTCACACCAAGAGGATCGAATTGTTGAATATCCTGTCATGGTTATGCAACATATATATATGTGGAAATCACTCAATCTCACTATTTTCTTTCCCAAGTAAAGTTCTTACCCTTCCGAAGTGAAATAAGGCCAATAAAAATTTACACCGGGTAGAAATGACAACAGCACAGTGATGATCAAGCGAATTTAAGAGTGTTCACTACTTGCACAACAACGGTTATATGGTGGAGCTTGGTATGAAAGTGTTTATCCTACACAATCTGAATTTTACGATATTGTAAGATCAAGTAATAATCCAAGCTAGAAATTTTGCCCAAGTGCTGATCCAAAAGATTTAAGTGAAGTATATGAACGCACACGCAAAGATCAATGTGACTTAATGCAAACAAAGGAGTGAGCTAAATAAAGGCGATTCAAAATTAATGATTAATTAGCTCGCTTTGCATCAAGTACTAGGAGAGACGCTAGCCAATTGCAATGATATGAATGTAAGGGCACAAGATTGCTCAAGAAATTAAATTACACAATCTAAATTTATGGACTAAGAGTTTTCCAAAATTCGGCCAATGTTTTTTTTCCCTTTTTTTTAAGCCAGGGCTTCTTTTTTTTTAACTGTCTCTTTTTTTTATAATGGCCGAACCCTTTTTTTTACGCAAGTCCAAAAATGATTCAGCAATGTGTAAAATAATTCTAGAACAGCCTTAAATGCAATATTCAACAGCTAGTCTCATTTGATGAATAAAAGTATGAATGAGGCTCACAGACTGCTGTTCAGAGATATAACCAAGCGAATCAACTAGATAAAACAACTAGTAATCGCAGCACAAGCGAGCAACTTAATCTGAACAGCAAGGTAGTATAGCGGCACACGTAATATTTTGTTTCTCGGTACTGTAGCACAACAGTAGTAGATCGGTATATTTTTTTTGTGGACAAAAAGAATAAGCAACGCAAAGGGACACAACGATCAGCACCTAAACAAAAATTCTAATGGACTAAAACCTAATTAAACTCACGCAAAATAACAGATTAATCTAAAGGTTTGGATTTTTTTTTGTGGCAAATTTCGGTTTTAATGGACTATAGGAATAGAAGTAAAACAAACTAAGAATAAGGGTAAATAATCCTACCGAGTAAACCGCGCTCTGATACCAAGATGATACGGGGTCGCCTGATCTTCTCGACGTAGGATCTGGATACTCACGAGGATTCGACGAATCGTAGTGATCTCCCGTTGCCAATGCAAGAGTTAGCACTCTATAATTCGCCCAACCACACGTGTTGAACTTCACGACCACCAGATGAAGTTCTATCGCGCTCCCAATTCCCAGCGGAAAGGTTGAACGATCTTGATTTCAATGAACTCCCAATTCCCTCATGTTGGTTCAGCCAACAGAAAGAACAAGAGTAATTTTTATCAAAAGTGGTTCCCTTTACAATGGGGGTCTACCCCTCAATATATAGTCTCAGCCCAAGGCTATTCAACACTAAACATCCCATGTGGTACTATTCACGCGCACTGTAGCACGGTTACTGTTCATGGGACGTACAGTTACTGTTCATGGGCCTTGTACTGTTCACGGTACTGTTCACGGCCTGTTCACGGTACTGTTCATGGCCTGTTCATGGGCTGAATTCTGTAGCTCATATCCTTGATCTCCATCCATCGCTGACTATTCAAACCTGAGCACAAATAAAACATTGTTTTTAGGTAGTATAAAATTCTCATTTAAATTAATGACATATTCATTAAGGAGCAGGTTCACCTGAGATTGTAGTTTCTTGGCTCGTGCTCTTGTTATTGGTCCTGTTATTGATGTCTCATTACTAGCGATGTCCTCATCAGACAATAGTTTTACTTTGCATATGGGTGGACAAAATAAAATTGCACGTTGCACTAGCCTAAACACCTTAGGTCTAACCGGTTGCATCTACTGACAAGTAGTGCTCCTTCATGAGACTGATGAGGATGCCTAACCGGTTAGACTCAAGGTGTTTAGGCTAGTGTAAAGTGCAACTTTGTTTTGTCCACCCTTGTGCAAAGTGAAACTATTGCCTAACCCTGATGCAAAATGAAATATGATACATTTTACCTGGTGCAAACTGCAATTTACTCTTTATTTTATTCAGTGAGTCTATATATCTTTACCCTAAACCAGAACAATGATAAAGCTAGTTTTCCAAATGAATACATAATTTGTGCTAACCTTCATTGATTTGTCCTTAAGACTTGGAAGCATATCTTTTAATGCATCCTCCAGTGCAATAACAAACTTCTCATACCTGTAATAGTATTAATCAGAACATTAAAGTTGAAACGTACCATGATCATGCATGAACAAACAACATATAAAAAGGTTTGTGTTGATTCATTTCTAATTGTCTATCCTACATTTTCCATAGGTCTCAGCATCTGATAACAATCAATTCAGTTGGATAATTTTTGTAAGAATCATCAATGAATAGCATGACATTTAAGGCCCCGTTTGGCACAGCTCTAGCTCCGAGATCTATGCTGGATCTATAGTTTGTTAACTAAATTAAAGTGATTTAAATATTTTTATTTAATATATAATATAAATGAAGTGAGTCATGTAAATGCACTTAACATGCCTGCAACTCTAGATCCAGGATTTCCTAGAGCTACAGATAACCAGCTCTAGGAAATCTACAGATTTCCTAGAGCTAGAGCTCTGCCAAACGGGGCATAAAACGCTGACCAAGAACAACAATAAAGAAGCCATATATAACACTGGCAAGGAAACTAAGATCTAGACAAGGACAGAAGGTCCAGCATCTTCATTTCATGATAGTGTCATACTAAACCATTTTTTTGCTACTCTTGCTTTTAAAGCCAGTGAGGGTTAGGATTGTTTATCCCACAGTTCAGACCTACATAGCATTTACCCGAATTCCTGGATCTCAATGGTAAGTAGGCAAATAGTTAGTTTAGTTAGAAATACCTCTGTTTCAAGCAGTCCTCCCAATGCCAGAAGAGTAGAAGTGAGTTGCCATCTTTTGTTTCAGGTAAAATGTCTAATGGGCGCTGAATAAGACTTTTCAACTTACGACCAGGCAATAACCTACCAAGAAAATAAAACCAATAACCAAGATGACAAGATAAAAATAAAAACAAAAATCAACAACTTATGTGGTAAGAATATAAAAAAATGATGGTCTTAAATAAATAGCCCGGTTAATGATGTCACGCCTGGATCTCAAGTTGTATGGATGCGACACAGGTGGCCGAGAGCTGGAGGTCGTTGGAGGAGCCGTGCTGGGTGCGGTAGCCGGACCAGGGGTCCAGGGAAGATCAGATCCAGCCAGGCCGGGAAGAATCTAGGGTTTGGGAAGAAAGGAAGTAGAGATTGGGGTAATATTCTTCTTGATCTTTATTGCTTATGATCTCTCCTCTTTATATATAGAGGGAATCCCCAACTGAGTCGGCTAAGCCTGGACTCACAGACCCTTAACCGATTCTAACTCATATTACGTAACTGACTAGGAAACTAATAGCATATTGGACTCTGATTACAATGGACTTCTGATTACAATACCGAATTACCTGGAGAACCTGCTGCTGCACCTCCTGGAGGCGGTTGCGCTGCAAGGTGTCTCCGCGCATAGACCTTCCCAAATCTCTTGGACCTGACATTTCTCCCCTCCTCGGAAAAAAGCTCGTCCTCGAGCTGAAAAAGAGGAAATTGGCGACGGAATTCCCCCAAGGACTCCCAAGTAGCATCTGAAGCCGGCAAGCCGTCCCAATGGACGAGGACTTCTCTCACCCCATTGCTGAGTCTGGTACGGATGACATGATGTGGTGTGGGTGTCGCTTGCTCTGGACCATCGTACATGTGTCGTGAACTAATTAGTTTGGCCATATCACACTCATTTGCTCATATGCGACCTAATTTTTGCAAATTACATTTCCCGCATTACTGCATGAAAACACTAGAGAAAAGAGGAGGAACCAACTAGTAATCCACAACTTGTTTCCTAATTACCTATAGCTCCTCCTTATAAACGACCTGCACATTCTTCCCTCACTTCCCTTATCTATAAGTAAATTCAGTGAAATTAAGTAAAACAAAATATTTAGTTAAAATTGATAGATAAGTCTTTGTGTTGTCTGCACATGGTGTACATGGTGCTTTTGTTTTTTTTTTTTTTTTGCTTTAGCATCTAGGACTTGCTTTTGCTTTAGCATCTAGGACTTGCTTTTGCTTTAGCATCTAGGACTTGCCTTTTGCTTTAGCAGCTTTTTGCTTTAGCATCTTAGACTAGCTTTAGGACAGCATCTTGGACTAGTCTAGGATAGCATCTTGGCATATGCTTGGCTGACTAGCAGCCTATAAATATGTATCTCCAACCCCTCAGATTGGTATGGCATTGTGTGAGAAATAAACAAGAGAAAATTGCCCCATCCCCAAGTGTCATCCTCTCGATGAGAGTAAGGATCTTGCTATCACCAACAGCAAGACTCCAGCGAGTAACAAGTGGTATCAGAGCCATACTATCCTGTAGCCTGAGCATCTCCTGCTCATCTCCTTCTCCGGCCTCGCAGCAGCCCCAGCCGGTAGCAGCAGCAGCTCCGGCTGTCCCCGCTCACTCCTCTCCGGAGACGGGCAGCAGCTCGTCAGAAGCAGCCCTCTCTCCACGCAACAGCCCCCCAGTAGCACGCCATGTCCGCAGGGCAGTCTCAGCGCTCGGTCGCCTCGAGCACGCGGCGTCAGCAGACGGCCGAGCTCGCCGCGGCAGAGCAGCACGAGCGAGCGACGGCGGAGACCGCTGCGGCGGCGGAAAGGGCGTCAAGGCTGGCAGCGGCGGAGCTGGCAGCAGCCAGAGCGGAGGTGGAAGCGGCGGCGGCGGCAGATGCAGCGCGTGCGGCAGCAGCGGAGGTCAAGGTTCTGCGCGGTAGCAACAGCAGCTCCATCTCTGCTGATGACAGCGCCGACGCGGATCTTGAGCCGCTGGAGAGGGAAGCAGCGCGAGGGCGAGTGGCGCAGTGGGCAGCCGCGCACGCCCACGAGCGCGGCAGCAGCCCAGACAGGCGCGGACGCGCCGGTGACGCTCCTGGAGGAGGCGCGCACGGCGGCGGCGTACGGGTCGACGGAGAGCGCGGCTTTCATAGGCGACGCGGCTCTCTCTCCCCGGTTCGGTACCATGGTCACCACGAGTACCCGGCTGTCGTCAGGGACGTCGGCCCCGGCGGCGGGTGGCCTACCCTCACCAAGACCAACTACGTCGAGTGGGCTGCGGTGATGAGGGTAAAGCTCCAGGTGCGGCATATGTGGGATGCAGTCCGGTACGGCGACGTCGACTACGACCAGGATCGACGGGCGCTGGATGCTCTCATCGCTGCAGTCCCGCCCGAGATGCAGTTCTCGCTTACCAACAAGCGGACTGCCAAAGAGGCTTGGGACGCCATCGCTGCAGCACGCAACGGCAGCGACCGCGCCGGCAAGTCTACACTGCAGGCACTACGCACGGAGTGGGAGAACCTGGCCTTCAAGCCAGGTGAGGACGTTGATGACTTTGCTCTCCGTCTCAACACTCTGTTGCAGAAGTTGGTGCAGTTCGGTGACGACACCTACGGCGAAGAGAGAGCTGTGGAGAAGCTCTTCCGCTGCGTCCCCGAGAAGTACAAGCAGATGGCTCGCTCGATCGAGTCTCTGCTGGACCTCTCCACGATGACGATCGAGGAGGCGTTGGGTCGCCTCAAGGTCGTTGACAGCGATGAGCCACAGCGCCTCTCGGGACCCGTCACCATTGGCGGGAAGCTCCTCACTCGGGAGCAGTGGGCTGCCGGCCAAGGTGACAGGAAGAAGGGGGAGCCTTCTTCCACGACAGGCGGCCACAAGCGTGGCAAGCGCGGCAAGCCGCGCAAAGACGCCCAGGCAGGGGCGCGAGGACGTGCCGAGGGTGATGACCGTGGAGGCGCCCAGGTCGGCGCTGCTGGCAAGCAAAAGCCGGCACGAGACGACTCTTGCCACAACTGCGGCAAGCTTGGTCATTGGGCCAGGGATTGTCGACAGCCACGACGCGGCCAGGCCCACGTCGCGCAGGCAGGGGAGGAGGAGGAGCCGGCTCTGTTCATTGCTCATGCGAGCATCGAACTACCTCCAGCGGCACCGGCCGCAGTGGCTCTCCTCCACCTTGACGAGCCAAAAGCACACGCCCTCCTCGGCTACGGCTCCGGCAACGACAAGACTGACAGGTGGTGCCTCGACACCGGCGCCACCCATCACATGACCGGTCGACGGGAGTTCTTCGCCGAGTTTGACTCTAGCGTCCGAGGCTCCGTCAAGTTTGGGGACGCCTCCGGCGTGGAAATCAAGGGCGTCGGCTCCGTCATCTTCACCACCGTGTCTGGTGAGCACAGGCTGCTCACCGACGTCTACTACATCCCCGATCTGCGGAACTCCATCATCAGCTTGGGACAGCTGGATGAGAACGGCTCGCGTGTCGAGATCGAGCACGGGGTGCTGCGGATTTGGGATCTTCGCCGTCGCCTTCTTGCCAAGGTAACCAGAGGCGCAAATCGACTCTACATTCTTCACATGCAGGTGGCACAACCCCTCTGTCTCGCTGCTCGTCGGGACGACGAGGCGTGGCAGTGGCACGAGCGCTTTGGGCACCTTCACTTCGAGGCCCTGAAGCGGCTCAGTGCCACGAAAATGGTGCGAGGCCTGCCGTGCCTTGACCATGTGGAGCAGTTCTGCGACGTCTGCGTGATGACGAAGCAGAGGCGACTCCCCTTCCCCAGCAGGCGAGTTTCCGAGCCAAGGAGAGGCTCGAGCTCGTGCACGGGGACTTGTGTGGCCCGGTGACACCGGCCACACCGGGAGGACGACGCTACTTCCTGCTGCTCGTCGACGACCTCTCCCGCTACATGTGGGTCATGGTCCTCGGCAGCAAGGGAGAGGCTGCGGACGCCATCAGGCGCACGCAGGCTGCTGCGGAGGCGGAGTGCGGCCGCAAGCTGCGCGTGCTGCGCACAGACAACGGCGGCGAATTCACGGCGGCTGAATTCGCGTCGTACTGCGCTGATGAGGGCATTCAGCGCCACTACTCCGCGCCGTACAGCCCGCAGCAGAACGGCGTCGTCGAGCGGCGCAATCAGACGGTTGTGGGGATGGCTCGGGCCCTCCTCAAGCAGAGGGGGATGCCGGCTGTCTTCTGGGGAGAGGCGGTGGTGACGGTCGTCTACATCCTCAACCGCTCGCCTACCAAGGCGCTCGACGGCAGGACACCGTACGAGGCTTGGCATGGGCGCAAGCCGGCGGTCTCCCACTTGCGGGTCTTTGGCTCCCTCGCGTTCGCCAAGGAGCTTGGCCACATCGGCAAGCTCGACGACAAGAGCACTCCGGGAGTGTTCATCGGCTACGCGGAGGGCTCGAAGGCCTGCCACATCCTCGACCCTGTCACACAGCGCGTCCGCATCTCGCGTGACGCTGTGTTCGACGAAGGGCGAGGCTGGACGTGGGACAAGGCGGTGGACGACGGTTCGACTTCGACTCTCAGGGACTTTGTTGTCGACTACGTCCACTTCGAGAGAGCCGGGGGAGCTAGCAGCTCGTCTTCACCGAGCTCGTCCACCTCGACACCTTGCTCGCCACCAGCTCCGGCGAGTGCTCCACCACCTTCGGCACCGGCTACGCCCCACTCTTCACCACCGGCTCACCACTCTCCTGCACCGGCGGCCACACCACCGGGATCGGCCCCAACAATTTCGGTCCACGACGAGCAGCGCATGGTGGAGTTCGCTACTCCGCTGTCCCACGACGAGGACCGCGTCGACGCCTACCACGACGACGAGCCTCTGCGCTATCGTACCATGGACAACATCCTCGGCGAGCTGCCCGTCCCTGGACTGGCGCAGCGCGACTGCGAGGCGGAGCTGCACTTGGCATGCGACGACGGCGAGCCCCGCTCCTTCGCTGAGGCGGAGGGAGACGCGGCGTGGCGTGTCGCGATGAAGCAGGAGATGGACGCCGTCGAGCGGAACCGGACGTGGGAGCTGGCGGATCTTCCTGCCGGTCACCGCGCGATCACCCTTAAGTGGGTGTTCAAGCTGAAGCGGGATGAAGCCGGTGCCATCGTCAAGCACAAGGCTCGCTTGGTGGTACGAGGCTTCGTGCAGCAGGAGGGGGTCGACTTCGATGACGCCTTCGCACCCGTCGCACGGATTGAGTCCGTGCGACTCCTCCTTGCGCTAGCTGCCCAGGAAGGCTGGCGTGTTCATCACATGGATGTCAAGTCGGCATTTCTTAACGGCGACTTGAAGGAGGAGGTCTACGTGTATTAGCCGCCGGGATTTGCGATCCCCGGCAAGGAGGGCAAGGTGCTCCGCCTGCGCAAGGCCCTCTATGGCTTGCGACAGGCACCGAGGGCGTGGAACGCCAAGTTGGACTCCACGCTGAAAGGATGGGCTTCGAGCAAAGTCCGCACGAGGCGGCCATCTACCGGCGGGGCAGTGGAGAAAATGCCCTGCTGGTGGGTGTCTACGTCGACGACTTGGTGATCACCGGCACCAAGGATGCGGAGGTGGCGGCATTCAAGGAAGAGATGAAGGCCACCTTCCAGATGAGTGACCTGGGGCCCCTCTCCTTCTACTTAGGGATCGAGGTGCACCAGGATGATTCCGGGATCACGCTTCGACAGACCGCCTACGCCAAGCGCGTCGTTGAGCTAGCTGGGCTCACCGACTGCAACCCAGCTCTCACTCCGATGGAGGAGAGGCTGAAGCTGAGCCGCGACAGCACGACGGAGGAGGTGGACGCTACGCAGTACCGGCGTCTTGTGGGGAGCCTTCGCTACCTCGCCCACACACGACCGGACTTGGCATTCTCCGTCGGCTACGTTAGTCGGTTCATGCAACGACCGACGATGGAGCATCAGCAGGCTGTGAAGAGGATCATCCGCTACGTTGCGGGGACCCTTGACCACGGCCTCCATTACCCAAGGTGTCCTGGCGCGGCACACTTCGTCGGGTACAGCGACAGTGACCACGCGGGCGACATCGACACCAGCAAGAGCACAAGCGGGATTCTCTTCTTCCTCGGCAAGTGCCTCGTTCACTGGCAGTCAGTCAAGCAGCAGGTGGTGGCCCTGTCCAGCTGTGAGGCCGAGTACATAGCGGCTTCCACCGCTTCGACTCAGGCACTCTGGCTCGCTCGACTGCTTGGTGATTTCCTCGGCAGGGACACTGAAGCAGTGGAGCTCAGGGTGGACAGCAAGTCCGCTCTAGCCCTGGCAAAGAACCCCGTTTTCCATGAACGGAGCAAGCACATCCGGGTGAAGTACCATTTCATCCGAGGCTGCTTGGATGAAGGAAGCATCAAGGCAAGCTACATCAACACCACGGATCAGTTTGCGGATCTGCTCACCAAGCCTCTTGGAAGGATCAAGTTCCTTGAGCTCTGCTCCAAGATCAGGATGGTTCAACTCTCCCACAAGACGACGCACAAGACTTAGGGGGAGAATGATAGATAAGTCTTTGTGTTGTCTTTGTGTTGTCTGCACATGGTGTACATGGTGCTTTTGTTTTTTTTGCTTTAGCATCTAGGACTTGTTTTTGCTTTAGCATCTAAGACTTGCTTTTTGCTTTAGCAGCTTTTTGCTTTAGCAGCTTAGACTAGCTTTAGGACAGCATCTTGGACTAGTCTAGGATAGCATCTTGGCATATGCTTGGCTGACTAGCAGCCTATAAATATGTATCTCCAACCCCTCAGGTTGGTATGGCATTGTGTGAGAAATAAACAAGAGAAAATTGCCCCATCCCCAAGTGTCATCCTCTCGATGAGAGTAAGGATCTTGCTATCACCAACAGCAAGACTCCAGCGAGTAACAAAAATCAGGTACCATAATTTTGTGGCAATTCCTAAAGAATATACTAACAAAACTTGGAAGTATAATGTTCAGTCTATGGGTTGCAGGTTTGTACCTTTGTTTAAATTCACTATACTAACAACACTACTAGTGTTACTGATACATCTACCAATTAAACGAGAAAATGAAACCTGTAAAGGCACAAGGTAAACAAGAGTCCAGTTTTCAGCCTTTACTTTCAAATTATTTTTTTGTTGCTAAACAGGTATTGTCACAACAGGTTATTATTGACAGTTTGACACAACTTGTGACATTTTCAAATGTGCTGTGCTGACAAAATTTCCCGCATCACTCATAGATTGGTACATGAACCAAAATCAAAAGCATCATGAATGGGATCAAACATATAAAATAAGTGGACCATTAATAACTACTGCCATATCGAAATAACTACTTCGGCATCAGATTGCTGTTGATGGTGCTGTTTTAATATTGTTATTTTGCTACTATACAAACACTGAACACAATATAATTGTAGTAACACAGTAGCACAGAATCAGAAGAATAAAAACTCCAAGCAAAAGAGGGAAAGAAAAGCCAATAATGGAAGACAGTCTAGTCTAACTCAGATGTCAAGGACAAGAAATTACTATGCTGGAAAGTCAATAGATATGCAAGATTCTAGCTCTCTATTCACAACCAAGATATGGAATAAGATATTGTAGAACTTTACATGGCACGGCAAGCAATAAACAAACCCCACAAATAAGAACAGTAATTAATTGTAATACATATTTTGCACCAGTAAAATAGAGAGCCTTTAACACTAACAAAGACCAACTGTGCATCTCAATAAGATGGCTCCCACAAGGCTGAATCCAATTCAATGACAATATCCATGAAACGACAACAAGGAAAAGAAGGTACAAAATAGTACCAATAAACACAACCAGAATTGCTTTAGCATGCCACAAGGGAAATAAAAAAAAAGGTTGTTTCACAAATCACAACTTAAGTGGAAGAAGCTATAAGGAAACAAACATATTTACAAGATTACAGAAGCTCCTAACCTCCTGAGGAACAACTCCTTCAATGCATCAAAGCCTGTGAATGCATACCTTTTGCCAACCTTTGATGTAACCATACCTGTTGTGATTTTTTTTCCAGACGAGAAAGAGCATCTTAAGAGTATCTATGAAACAAGAATAAACAAACAAGAAGATCTGCAAAACGATGATGACATGAAAAGCCTAGATACACAGAAGATTGCAAGTAATATGATTGCAAATGAGGCAAAACATAATTAACAAATTTACAACAACTGCAGCAAAATAAATTTCCCGTATGCACAGATAAATGGACTTCCAAGCACTATCTATCTTACATGATGTCTAATTGCATTGCCTGTATATAGTATCAACTGCCAGTTAATAAAACATCAAAACCTATTATTTGAGTTGATATTGATTTGCCATTCATGGTACATTTTCAAGTTTCTGATTGATGATGTTTATTGGAAAATGTGCTATTTCATCAAAAATTATTTGATAGATAGTATCAACGGCCCAGTGAGGTTCTCCTTCCAAGAGGATTGGTTACATTATAAGGGACTAGAAAAAATTTATGACCTTCATTTTAAGAAGGAACTCTACAAGAGGAGACTATGTGTACAAGAGGAGACTATGTGTACAAGGTGACCTCAACTCCTCAAGGTGAGTAATCTCGTATGGTGCGATTTGACTCTAGTAATCCTTCTCCATTGCCAAGGAACTCATTCACTGCCAAAGGCCACGCTGGTGTTTACACCTGGCCAGTCGCAGTGACTCCATTGAGTTGATCACCATACACTACCCAATGACAGCAATATTAATAGTACCAAGGGTCCAAGGCCATGGAGAGTGTCAGCTGCTCAAAGCAAGCCTATTGAACAGCTTTGTCTATGTACACATAAGGAACTAATGATCAACTTCCCTTATTTCAGGGGTTCCTTGGTTTCTGGAGTACCATGATATGGGTTATATCGAACTTCTTGTGGTAAAGGTGTGAAACATGTTCACTCATCTAGGATTTTCTAGTGACTTCAAGTCGATTTGAGTTCTTTAAGGTCTAACATTTGTGCAGTTTCCAGCTAACTTTTATGGTTAATTTTCTGATTTGACCCATTGAATCTTTGGTTAGCTTTCATACAGTTTTTTGATGTAATTCAACCAGATTATTTTCAAATAAAACTTCAATTCAAAGGGTTCATGTGATAAAAATTGCCTCTATCTTCATATTAGTTGCTAAGTTGTCCGGAAGTCACTTCACTTCTCACATTAATTCCTAGCTTTGTTCCAAAGTACAGGAGGCATCTCGAAATGTTTCGGTTGCAGCTGCCATAACTTTTAGTAAATCTAGCTCCATGTTTCCCTGATCTGCGAGGCCTTATTACCCACAATTTGTTCAATATGCAATGAAGATGGATCATTCACAATTACCGTAACTATCATCAATAGTATATTCACTTGTATATTTTGTTATTGCCTGATCACTTTAAACCGATAGCATTTCAATAGTGTAACTCACCAAGGAGACAGTCGAGCGCCCTCATGTTCGCTATTGGATTATCCTCGATGAGGCATGTGAATGCTGAGACCTTATCGGCTGATGTGCCAGACTTTGCCGATATCTCCAGGACCTTCAGGTCACCACTCCGCCTCACCATGTCATACTCCATCGTGTACTGCACCATGAGCCTCTCCACTAGCTCCCGTTTCTGCTCCACTATCCGCTGCATTTCCTGAAGCCCCACGGCTGGTGGGACATGCTTACGGCCACCTAGGACCCTCAACTCCAGCTCATCAGCGTCCGTGTACCACTGCCCCGAGAGAACCACCGCTTTTATCAGTGGGTAATTGGTGGCGGCACCAGCATTGGTACCGGTATGGAGATAATGGAGCTCGAGAGGATGTGGCTTCTTGGTAGATTTAGGGTTTGGTGGATTTTCCGTGTTTTCGACGGCTTCGGGGGGTTCGGGTAGGCTTTGACGGTTTAGGGGGTTTTATGGGGCCGGACTTGCGGAAGTCGGAATCGTCGAAGCCAGAGGAGTTGCCGGCGCAGGGGAGGAAGCCGAGGGAGGAGGCGAACGAGGCGACGTCGGACTTCAGCGCGTCCATGTCCTCCTCCTCCCCGCCGGCGGCGGGCTTCTTTGCTTTCCTTGTGGACTTTGCTCTGGGGTTTGGCTCCACCATGGATGGATGCGGCCGCGATGGGATGTGCAGGCAGAGGCGACGTGGAGGCCGGTGGGATGAGAAGTGGGGGGGGGGGGGGGGGGGGGAGGTGGGCAATGACAGGCCGGAGAGGCGGCGGCAGCAGCGAGCTGGAGAGGTGGAGTCGCCTCCGGGAGTTGGCTGGCGGCGGCGAGCTTTCGGCCGGCCGGTGACAACGTTGAGCAGGTGGCGGTGACTGGAAGGAGAGGATGAGGCCGACGGCGAGGGTGACGCCCACAGCGACGGAACGGAGAGTAGGCGGCGGAGACAGCGGGCTGGAGGGGCGGAGTCGCCTCCGAGAATTGGAGGGCGGCAACGTGGCTTTGGGAAGAGGCGGCGCGAGGAGCTGGTGGTCGAGGGCCTGGGCGGTGGGGGAGGGGATTTGGGCGGTGGGGGAGGAGAGGGAGGGGCCCGGCCCATTCTCCGTGGGAAACGTGGCCCGTGGTGGGTTTCCCGGGCCAACCAGCAGCACGTTTTCACAACAGTAGGCAACATATCCGGCGCACTGGAGGTAATCGGTGAACACACGCACAAATAGGGGTGGAAAACGATAACGGATAATTTGTTTTATCCGATATTTGTATTCGAGAAAACGTGAATGTGGTAAGTAAAAATCCGTATTCGAAAATGTTCGTATTCGTATTCGACAATATTCGTATCCGTATTTGAAAATATTTGTATTCGCATTCGCATTCGTATTCGTATTCGTATTCGAGAACATTCGTATTCGTATTCGAGAACATTCGTATTTGTATTCGTATTCGAGAACATTCGTATTCGTATTACCGGGCGTCCAGGCCCATGGCGCAATGGCACAGGCCGACTTGCGTCAGGCGCGCCACGCACAGATTCTGATTTGGCAGGCACTAAAGGCGCCAAGGCGCGTGCCAAGGCGGGAGTGCGGGACGGCGGGAGTCACGCGCGTGGGAGTGGGACGGCGGGAGTCACGCGCAGCGCAGGACGGCGGGAGTCGCGCGGCTCGGTCGGACACGGGACACTCGATCTCGCCTCTCGGAGTCACTGGCTCACTGCAACTGCAAGACTCACATAGACATAGTCACATTCGGTCAACCGACTGGCATCCGCAGCAAGCACCACCGCGTCCACCCTCGCGCGGTCGCGCCCCCTCTCCGCTCGCCCTTCTCCTCGCCCCGCGCCCCCCGCCTCCCCAGTCCCCACCACGCTCCGCATCCCGCCCCCTCGCCCTGCGTCAGCCCGCTAGCACGTGGCGCCCGCGCCGGGCCGGCTCACGCGCACGTTCGGTGCGGTGCGGCGGTGAAGTTCATCGGGCAGAGCGAGTTCGAGGCGGAGGTGTTGCAGTCGAAGCTGCCCGTGCTTGTCGACTTCGTCGCCGACTAGTGCAGGCCGTGCCACCACATCACGCCCGTCGTCGATTGGGCCTCCGAGGTCTGCTGCTTCTTGATAGAAATGTCCATATGTTTTTTTCTTTCGGCCTAGGGTGTTATGCCATGTTCGAATAGTTGAGAATTGCAAAAAATACTTAACCACGAAAGCTCAAAAGACTATGCCTATAGTGCCTAGTGTAAGAGATAGCAAGTTACCAACTGTCATGGAATTAGGCAACAGGGACAATGCCAATGATAACCGTAAGTCCTTGGCAAGATCTAGGAACAGCGAATACATGGGTTCCCTATTAGAAATTTTTTTGCAAATACAACAGTTATCAGCAAGTGCGGTGTTTGTGCTTTGAGTTGTACATCTTAGAATATTCTCATCATGCTTTGCCAGTCTGCCAGAATTAGAACAAAATAAATCTAAATAATTGTCATTGTTCTTTCCCCAGAAGTACATGCTTCACTCCAATGAGTCTGATTCTCTTCAATGTTGGGAATGGTCAAGTAGTTTAGTCTCACTGATTTAGTACTTCCTAGTTTGATTCTCTTCAACATGGACATGATTAGCTCATAAATGACTGCTCAGTTCTGCAATGGTTTCTAAATCATCAAGCAAAGCCATGGAAAAACAGGTAAGAAAAACAGTTCAGGATTCATGAATCACCAAATTAGGATGAGCACATATGAGCAAACATACAACTTGAATTTGTTTTTCTTGTAGGTTACAATGGCATCTGCAACTAGAAGCAACAACAATGTGAATGCTAGTTCTAGTGGCGGCGCTTCCATGCATGGGAAGGTTCAAAGTATTGTTAGTGAGAATTTTGCAGCAGAGACAGAGGGTGGTTCTGGTTCCGGTAGTGGTAGAACAGTACAAGGTGTGGCCAAGAAAATCCAGGAATGAAAGGAAAAGAGGTTAACATCAAAAATTTGGAATCACTTCACACGGAGTTTTGTTGATGTGAGGGAGGGTGACAAGGTTGTCAAGAAAAAGATGGCAGAATGCCACTACTGCAAGATTGTTCTTTCTGCTGACAGTAGCAGAGGTACGACACGTCGATGGAATCATTACAATGCAAAACATAATGAGCAATCACAACTTAATGTGACAAAATTAGGAGAGGGGATGTCAATTTAGATGCTTGGAAGTATGATGAGGAACTTAGTGTACATAAATATCATCTTGCTATTGTCATGCATGAATATCCATTCAACCTCTCTAAGCATGAATACACAAATAACTTCATTAAAGTATTGTGCCCTACATTTCCTATAAAATGTCGCAAGACTACTAAGACAAGGATAATGGATATTTTTGTGAAAGAGAAGCAAAAACTTTTTCAGCAATTTTCCTCTCTTACCTGCCAATTTAGCTGCACAATGGATATGTGGACTTCAAATCAAACCAAGGGGTACCTATGTGTTACTTGTCATTGGATTGATGATGATTGGAAAATTCAGAAATGAATTATAAACTTCATGCATCTTGAGGGAAAACATTCAGGGGTAAATTTGAGCACTACATTTATGGCAAAAATGGCAGGATGGAACATTGAGCATAAGTTATTTGCTTTGACCTTGGATAATGCGTCTTCAAATGATGTTTGTGTGAAGACTGTCATTTCTACCCTTGAAAATCATGATTCTCTACTTTGCCATGGCAAGTTCTTTCATGTGCGTTGTGTTGCTCATATTATTAATCATGTTGCGAGGGATGGTGTGAACACAATTTCAAATGTTATAAATAACATTCGCTCAACAGTTCTAGTTGCCAAGAGCTCTACTATGCAATGGGAGATATTTCTAAAGCAAGTAGAAGATATGGGATTATATACAAAAAAAGGTTCTTGCTCTTGATGTGTCTACTAGGTGGAATTCAACTTATTTAATGTTAGCAGATGCCCTTCACTATAAAAAAAGTTTTTCAAAGGCTTGTATTGTTGTATCCAGAGAAGTATAGTCGTCATGCTCCTTCTAGAGAAGTTGGGAAAAAGCGAGTGTGTTATGCATGTGCTTGAAGATCTTTCTTAATGTTACTAAGCTTCTCTCAGGCTCTTACTATCCAACTGCAAACTTGTTCTTTGTTGAATTTAGTGAAATTAACATCCAACTTATTGAGTGGACTAAAGGCAGTGATGGATTTATTGTTGCCATGGCAAAATCTATGCAGGATAAATTTAATAAGTACTGGGAAATGAGCAATATTGCTCTAGCAGTTGCATGCTTTTTAGATCCTCGCTACAAGATGAAGGTGGTTGAATTTTACTATGAATTGATGTGTGACAACTCTGGAATTAAGGAGATAGATGAATTTAGGAAGGTTGTTAAGGAACTATTTGATTCTTATGCATCCCTTTACACTAATCCTGCAATGAGCATTATGCATCCTCCTGGCAGAGCTCACCACTATGTGGATCCTGATGATGAACCAAAAAAAGAGAAAATTGGATGCTTTTCTAAATGATATTTGTGAAGTACACCAAGAGCAATCTGAAATGGATAAATATTGCAGCGAGCCATTGTTGAGATGGCCTAAAGATGAACACTTTGACATTTTGTCGTGGTGGAAGATATTTCAGAAATAAATGTCAAAGTCGAACAAGATGAAGGTATATATGAATATATCATATATAGAATTACAGATAGAATCATAAAAGTTTATTATGTTGCATGCTCAATTATTGGTTATTAATTTATTATGTTGCAGGTGGCTATAGCAGCGCTATAGGGGATGACAATGACATGGATGTGGAAGAAAATTAGAGCTCATTCTGATTGTCATGATGCTTTGAAATGTGTTTGATTTTGTGAGCTTTGAAATTAGAGCTCTTTTTCACTTGTTTGCTTTTTACCTACTGCCCTGCTTCTTTTGGTGTCATGAGCAATTGATCTATGTGACTATGTGATATTTGGTGTCATGAGCAATTGATCTATGTGATATTGTTGCTCCTAGTTCTGCAATTACTTTTGTCTTTTGAATGCTTATGTCAAATAAAGATCAGTGTGATATGATAACTAGAAGTGGCGGCTCTATGCTCTCAAGCGATGAACTTGCAGTGGCTTTGTGCAGAGTGCTCCTGTCAAATAAAGCAGGCGATGAGGTTTGCAACGTTCTGCTGTAAACTGTTTATAGTTTTCTATTTGTTACTGTAATCATCATCTAATATTCCCACTTTACAGATAGCAGGTGAACTGTTGGACCTGGTTGGCGATGCTGCCTTTGAAATAGTCCAAGATCTTCTTTTGGTAAGAGAGATAGATCTTGTTATTTTCTATGTACAGTGTAGTTTGCATATCGTTATTCTTACATAAAACAGTGATCAGATATCTAAAAGAAAGAATATGGGGGTAACCTATAATTGTTATAACTTTTATTGATGTTCAACTGGATGTTACACCTCTTAGTCCTTCATCCTTGCAACTTATTTATGGCATATAAACATGACATACTCCAGGACTCAATTACCAGTACAAATCACACGATAATATTATAAAAACCTACTAATTGAATGCATGCCCAAAGGCTTCAATCTGGCCAAAATTCAGGTATCAAACTGTCCAGGGGAGAAAACCAGAACATTCGTGGAGAACACTAAAGTTAGTAAAACTGTAGAGGACTATCCCCCCCCCCCCCCCCCCCCCCAATAGAAAAAAGAATTACTAGTGGACTGCGCTATTTTATGACTCAATGTTGTAAATGGCCTTGCGCTGTTTCTTTTGACAATTCTCATATAAAAGAGAAAGACTTCAGACTTCCGCACTGATCCTTTCTTGGTCTCTTCATCAATTTGGAGTATAGCTTGTGCTTTCACTAGGAGATGGATTCAAGCAACTACACTACTACAGTTAACCCAGAGGAACTCTAAAATTTGAGGGTTTAACTGTGAGCTGACTATGAGATAGGTCAATCGTGGCATCCTATTTCCAGAAAAGTTCAAGGACATGTCCATTTAATAGAACTGTGTTATTAGTTTTAATCCACCTTGCATTAACTTTCTGATATCTGAACCTTAAACAAATCTTTTGCTAGATGCCTAGATCAGAAGGATCCTAATTATCTTTCTGCTACTGCACACATATTTCCTAGCACTGCATGGATTGACTTCGTTCTCTGCTTTGCAAGCTTTATTTATTCTGTTTCTTGTAATGATACCATAAAAGGCACCCTATATAAAATGCACACAGTTCGCAAGAATGTGGATGTCGACAGAGGAGAAAGTTGGAAATGAAAGGGGCCTCATTGCTATGTTCTTTAAGCATTTTATTTTCTTTCTTGATTCCTTGTTATATCTACAGTTGTATATAATGAGTTGGAATTGTTGTTTTACTTTGGCTAATTATTGTCATGTTCTTTCCCTCTCATAAACGATGTTCTATTTAGTTGAAAATACATTCTTTCATGGTTCTTACTGGTACAGCAAGAGGTATGGTAGAGCAACAACAATTGGTTTTGTAACATTCGGCCCAACAATTGGTTTTGTAACTTCTCTTCCTCAAGGAACCATAAGGAAACATATGAAGCGGTATGAAGAAGTGAAAATTCCACCAACTCCAACGGCACCCTTGAAACCCAATGAGAAGCTGGTATGCCTATGGTTGTATCCTTTATTTACTTTTGTAATTGTCTGATTTCATAGTTGATCTTTTTTCTACTTTGAGAACTCTTTAGTTAACTATGTGACCTAGACTGAATGCTGAGAATATGGAGTGATGAATACCTAGTACCAACAAGGCAACAATGAAGGAACCAATTTTCTTCACGTTTTTCGGTTTTTGTTTACTGCTTTTCTGTGGATAAAAAAACTCACTTTGCATGCATAAAATATTACAGTAGTCCTCTTTCTGATCTTAATTTGCTTGGCAAAATGACTTCACCTGCACTGATCTAATTAACTTTGAGCACTAGCAGGTTTGAACAGCTAACTGGCTGCACATCATTAATGGGAGCTTTCTGTTGATAAATATAGAATTCTCTCTGTCTTTTCCAGATTGAAATAAGAGAATTGGATGAGCTTGCCCAAGCTGCTTTCCAGGGATACAAGTCACTCAACCGTGTTCAGAGCCGTATTTTTCAAGCCACATACTACACCAATGAGAATATTCTAGTGCGTAACTAAGTCCACTATCTGTGCAGTTATTTTTTTAACAAGTGCCTTTGTGCCATTATGTGTATTTCTGTTACCATGGCTAACCTGCATAAATTTTCAGGTTGTGCTCCAACAGGTGCTGGCAAAACAAATATTGCAATGATTGCAGTTCTTCATGAGGTATACCTTGGCAGAACCTGGAAAGTTTGTGCCAAAGTCTACAAGTTGCTGAATTTTACTAGTTTAATTTCTTTTTCCTAAACTTCCTGCTTATTACTAATCGGAAAAACTGCTAAATTCAAATTTTGACATTTGATGAAATTTGAAATTTGAAAATTTGAATTTAAAACCGCTAATCGGAAAAACCGCTAAATTCAAAATTTGACATTTGATGAAATTTCAAATGTCAAATTTTGAATTTAAAACCACTAATTGGAAAAACCGGTCGATTATGACATTCGTAGGAGCATATTCGTATTCGACCGAATTAAGCATATATCCGATTCGAATTCGTATTCGTTCCGTCATTCGATTCGTATTCGTATTCGTATTCGAGAATGTTCGAATTCGTATCCGTATCCATTTTAAAAACATGAATTCGTATATGATATGGCAAAATAAAAAACATGAAATGCTAAATTAGAGTCCATCATGACGACGGGCTCATCGAGATAAACGAAATGCATATATGATATGCCCAATTTAGAGGTTAAATGCAAAAAAAATACATATTAGCTGGTTGCTGCTATTATATCTGCCGAATCCGGATTTTATTCGAATATTTGGATCTGAATCTGCACCAACCCATACCAGATTCACATTCGCATCCGGGTTTTTTTGCCACTTCAACATCCGCATTCAGATTCATTTGTATTCAGATTTGGATATTTGGTATCCAGATCCAACATATCCGTATTCGGTAGCCAGATATCTTAGCAACATCCAAATTCATTTTGACCCTAGTCGTAGGTCCCAACTAGCCACTCTACCCCAAATCCCAATGGATCTCTCCTCCTCCATCTTGTTTCAAAGTATTATAGCTTTTGGTTTTTTTTTTTTAACTAAAATGATATGGTAGTGTTTGTTAGATTTTTCTGAGATATTCAGTTAAAAATAAAGAAAAATTAAAAATAAAACATAGTTATATTTCTACAGATAATATAAAAAGAAAAGTCACATTAAGAAACCAACACGTTTAAAATGGTTTTTGACTTCTGAACACCAGAAACCATAGTTGTTTGGAATGGGAATCCAATCGTAGCGTTGCTAGACACGAATGCTACCATAGGCACGAATCATGCTGTCACTGCCATAATTCACTGGCAAATCAATCTAGGGTTTGAGGTGGCGGCACCCATCAATAGGATTTGTGGCCTCCTCAATTGGCGACCTCCATGCTGTCTCCCCGCCGGATTGGCAACCTCCTCGGCTTAGCAAAGGTACTTCATGGCAACCACCACTGCCATCTTCACTCTCACATGACCAGTAGTGTAGCTAATCTATTTCTATGGGGTCAACTGACCCCATAGGTTTTTGGAAAAAAATGCTTAATTAGTACTAATATTACGTATAAATTCGTAAAACTCTCAAGATTTTATAATAGTTGACCCCACAGGTTTCAAGACCTGGCTACGCCACTGCCCATGACCCACAGGGTTCCAGCGATGAGGTGTTGTGCAGCGCCATTCTTGTTTGCGGCGGAGTGGTCGACTGGTGCGACCTGGCGGCCATTGCACACAGCTAACAACTTCGCCTGGCGGCATCCCGCTAATGAAGTGGCAATGCTTGAAGAAGAAGATGATGTTCACATGATCACTTTGTTTCCACACTTTTTTTTTGGTATCAGATGCAAATTATTAATGAAGTGTGAATGCTTGAAGAAGAAGTATGAATGTTTGAAGGAGTAAACTGTATCAAGTAGAAATTTTATGTGTTTGTATCAAAAATTTCCTTGTGTATTTTATAGTATCAAGCAGAATTGTTGTGTATTTGTGTTGATGTGCCCAGGAGTTCATATCCTACTTTCTGTTGTCGCTGCTACATGAAGGCTGCTGCTGTTTGAATAGCATATTGCAGGCATTTGAGTGGCATGCTTGAATGTATCTGAACCTAATACTGTTCACAAAGGTATGCTTTAGACAGAATGTTGCTAACATGGACCTGGAGCTAAAGAAAATTATTGGGCAATGGCAAATAAAATTTTCCATTAGCTTCAATTTTACATATTGACTTTCCATTGTCGATGAGAAAATTTCTCCTTCCCATGATCTGCAAATGCAACATCCAAAATTATGGGTTTGCAGCAAAACCAGGAGCTATATGCTTTCTTGCAAATTGACATTTCACACATGTTACTATTAGGGGAGGATCACCGCGCCACCTTGGCCCATGACCATCTCGAAGCAATGGCACTCGTTGGAAGGTCTAACCTATGCCAAATCCACGAGCCAACCTCGGCAAGGGCTCGAGGCCAACCCTATGTGAGGTCCGAAGCCAACCTCGGAGGTGGTCTGGAGTCAGTCACAAACTGACCCTAGAGTCCCATGGGGTGGGACCCATGTGGGGCAAAGGACATAGATACCCCTAAGAGTGCGCTAGGTCCCAAAGGTAAACTTGTAACTTCACTTGCCTCCCTCCCCCTGTACAAATAGAACCCCTTGTAATAGAAGAGAAGGAGGCTATTTGGTAACCCTAGACACTCATATTGAATACACTTGGTCATTTGGGTGCTTCTCCTTGAGTCCCTCCACATCCTCAATGGTCTTCGCATCCGACCGAGGAGTACTTCTAAGTTTACTGTCCGGTTTCATATCGACAACAGTTACATTCACTTATTATAGTATTTTGTATGATACTATCCACAAATCCAATGCTTCCATTCACTCGCAACTTCAGAAAAGATGCTTATGCCAACAAGAAACTACTGGTTGCTGCTGCATTCAGAATTTCATCCATTCAGAGTTCATGTTATAAAAGAAAATTTTCAAAGTAAGAACCATGTATTCAATCATGCTGATATTACTTGGTTCAGTTCTTTGCTGATACCTTATACAAGTAGTAGCTAGTAGCTGCGTATTGCACGCATTTGAGTGCCATGCTCATAATCTCGATTCACAATATCAATTTCAATCATACACTCATTGACAACTGAAGTTTTGAATGAAATTTGACAATTCCAATTTGCCAAACTGACACAATTTGATAAAACATTAGTTCCACAAATACAGATGCAATCCTCACAAAAGCAATTCAAGAAAAAAAGACCAAAAAACGGTGAGCAAGATAGATATTTCCAACACAGACAATTGAATTTTTACATCTACACCACACTACAGCTTGAATCTGTGGCGATGGATGGAGGCGCTGTCAGGACCTGAGGAACATGACTCAAGTGCATTAGAGATTTTGTGGCAGCAACGGTTCGAGACTTTCTAAAGAAATCAGCAACCTCATTATGATGATATGACGACCATGAAAAGCTACATTTTGGACGATCGTAGGGCCAAGATTCATCTTTGTTTTACTGTTACCGTTTCCCTTCTTTGCCATGTATGTTGTTTTGTGACTGCTATGTGTTACAGTAGTTATCGTGAGGTAAGCTATGAAGTATATAAGTATCTGAACAACTAGAAAATGAAGAAGGAATGAAGAAAGCTATTTCCTAGTGTTTCTTAGTTAGAGTAAAATAGCCTAAAAACTTTAGTTTTAGTCAGATTCCTCTCAATTTTGATTGAGTCCTGATAAAGGTATCAGAGCATCCATTTGATCATTGAAGGCAAGATGACTCTTCCTGAATCATGACGATTGGTGACTAGTTCACTTGTAAATTTCCCAAATTGATTTAGCTTGAAGTTGGTGGTGGAGTCTAAGGACCAAAGCAACCAATGTATTCCTATGTGGCATTCTTAGTAGCACGCTACAATTGAGTTGGGCACATGGGAGTGCAGTATTCATCACCTAGGTATGTCACACCCCCTGTTGTCCATGGAAGAAGGCAGAGAAGGAGAGCTTGAGAGGGTGACAAGCGGGCCATCTGATGGGGTGAAGGATCGGTTACGGCAAATAGAGTAGGGTGAATATGTGCAAATTAAATCTCCCCTACTTAAATATTTCTTCTGTTGAACTCTAGTGCTACTAGAAAGACACTAGATTCAAGAACACGAGTACAATAAGAACATAATGAGTTGAATAAAAATTTCAACAACTTAACCGATAAGAAATCTCAAGAACTCAAAATAAACTTAACCAAATTTAATGAAAATTGAACCATAATAAGATGAGATCCTCAGGGTCATGATTTCAAAAAGGAATTGTAAAATAAATCCCAAGAAATCTCAGCAACTTGGCTGTCAAGAAATCTTAAGAACTCAAAACTATTTAACCAAAATTGATGAAACTTTAATCATAGTAAGATGAAGTCCTCAAGGTCATGATTATAAAAGAAACTACAAAATAAAGCCCAAGAGAGAGGCTTATCTTCCTCAATATTCACGTTGCATCAAAATAGGAATTTCAGCAACACAGCAATTAAGAAACCTCAAGAACTCAAAATCTACTCAACCAAAATTGATGAAACTTGAACCACAGTAAGATGAGATTCTCAAGGTCATGATTCCAAAAAGAATTGAAAATTAAAGCCCAAGAGAGAGACCTATCTTGCTCAAGATTCATGCTACATTAAAACAGAAATGTCAGCAACTTGTTGGTCAAGAAATTCAAGAACTCAAGATCTACTCATCCAAAGTTGATGAAACTTGAACCATTGTTAGAAAATAATCTTAGGCTATGATTCCAGAAGAAATTGCAAAGATATACCCAAAATCTTAACCTATCAAGCAAATGGTTCAAGCTGAACCAAAAATAGCAATTTTAGCTCACGAACTCGGTTAATGCAAATATAACTTGAGCAAGAATGAGTTCTAATGGATCTTGTTGGGTTGAGACATATTTTTTATGAACTCCTCAATCTATTACATGCCCTAGATCCAATAGAACTACAACAAGTAGAAGGAGGGGAAGAGAAACTCAAGTTGCAACAAAGGAAAACTAGAAATTACAAGAAATAAAATAAATTTCAGAACATGTATGAATTTAGATCTTTTATTGCTTTTAGAGGAAAGGTTTCAAAGCCACACTTTGTGGTGGGCAAAGCTCAAAGGAGCATAAGAAAAACCTAAATCCTTCTCAATACTTGATGGTGGAGGTAAGCCCCCACCCCTTTATTTATAACCCTTTGGGAACAAGCTCAACCCTTGGATCACTTCAAGGGCTAAAATTAACTCACTCCACTCACTCATATCTATTTAGAATTCAGCCAACTCTTTTTCTTACCTAGAATACCCCTCTAGGCTAGCTATAATTACGACTCATCACTTAGCACGCATCATAAAGCAGCTATTATAAGATCTGAGCCCTTGGCTCTACATAACTTAATACACATGATTTATCTAGCCCTAAATTATCTCCAAGTGTGCGCTGCGGTATTCTCTATCTCAATGATTCCCGATGATATGCCAATTACATCAATACCCTCATGTGGTCAACATAAGCCACCTGGAGCTACCACGCTGTTCCACCTTGATGGTTTTCACTCCGTGTTGACTTGACACGTCCACACCTTATGTCTTGAGCTTCGAACACACTCGGAATGCCTCGCCAACACTTGGACACTGCCAAGTCATCCTAAGTCGCCGCACGGACCCGTCTTGCACCATCTTCATGAAGACTCCATGTTCATGACCAGACTTAATCCCCGATGATGTCCTCGATCTCCATGATCATTCTGGATGCTAAGCTCTCCAAGCTTGCTCCTGATCTTGCATCGATGATCATCCAAGCCATCAAGTTAATGTGCAGTCAACAAAGATAAAGAAATCATTTCCTTGGCACAAGTGCCACACACTTGACCGCCATTAGTGAAACATGCATCATAACATTCCATGCAGCCCTCGTAGGGATGGCCCCCACCTAAGCCAGCAGGCCTGGTAGGAGATTATAAGGCCCGGAATAGGCCATGTGTAATGACATAACTGCCCCTAGAGGGGATAACCAGATGTAAGGGTATAGCTGTAAAAGCACTCCCCAATGTGTAGGTATATATACGAGTAAGCCATGGGAAGAACCCAGGCCATCACATTTATCTTCATCACTCTCCACTACCATCTCTCTCTCTGTTTGGTCTGTAGCCACAACAGTTGGCGCCGTCCGTGGGGACGACGAAGACAAGCCTGAAGACCGAAGAAGAAGGATGGCACCGAAAAAAGCTTCTTCAGCGGCGGCGAAGGGAAAGAAGGCGGCCGGGCCGGAGCGTCGTATGAGTACCAGGGCTTCGGCATCGGCAGCGGCAGACGCGGGCGCCGACGCAGGCGCGGTAGCCGGAGACGTCGACGTTCGCGCCGCGACGACCCACCCCGCCACCGGCGTTGCGGGGACGGGCCCCGCGGTCGAAGACGTCGGCACGGGTGCGGCGACAACCGACCCCGCCGACGCAACGACAGCCGACCTTGCCGCCCCCACCGCAACCCTCGCCGGCGGCGCGGACCAGGCGGTTCGGGGTAGCCACGACGGAGCGACCGGTAGGTCGGGACCTCGCGACGCGGTCGTCCCCGCGCCGACCCGCCCGTCGGGGGTACCGACGACCCCGCCTGCACCGGCGACGGAAAGTGCCCTGCTGGCGGCTCTCAATGCCTTCCAGCGGGAGCTAGGGGACCTTCGCGGAGCCGTCAGAGATATGCAAGAGGCTCGGAGTCAGCAGCCGCGCCAGTGGTCGCGTCCGAGCCCACGCCGGAAAGGGCGGATAGTCGCGAAGCCCCCACATCCAGCCGCGTGCCGCTGCGGCGCGTGGATCCGGAGTCCCCGCTTTCGGCGGGGCTGCAGCAGGCGGCATGGCCCGAAGACTTCAAGTTTCCGAGCGCCATCGACTCGTACAAAGGCGACACGGACCCCCGTGAGTTCGTGCGCGTGTACGAAACCGCGATCGAAGCCGCGGGCGGCGACGACACCACGAAGGCGAAGGGACTCCCCCTCGCGCTACAAGGAGTGGCGCTCTCTTGGTTCTTTACCATAGAGCCGGGCTCCATCTATGCGTGGGAACAGCTTCGTGTCCGCCTTCACAACAACTTCCAAGGAAACTATGTTGACTGAGTCGACGCGGACCAGCTCTTCGCCGTGAAGCAAAAACCTTCGGAGAAGCTCCGGGACTACTTCAAACGCTTCGCCAAAATTCGATGTCAAGTGAAAGACGTCAACGAGACCACCATCGTCAATGCAGCCATACAGGGCCTTCGTCCGGGCCCGATGGCCGAGTACAACGCGCGAAAGCCAATCAAGACGGTGGCAAAGCTCTTCGACAAGATGGAAGAATATGCCAGGGTAGAGGAAGACGCGCGGCGCAGGCAAGGTGACGACTCCGACACCAACCAGGCCGAAGCCTCGGCAAAAGCCGAAGATCCGCCGAAGGGCGGTTCTTCGAAGGGAAAACGTAAGCAGGAGTCGTCCCGAAACGCGCCCGATCGTAGGGACAACCCGCATAAGGAGTCGTCCGATCAACCCAAGCGCGGCCAGCAGAGGTCGAGGCAAAGCCGGTACGTCCTCGACATCGAAGGCGGGTCCGACGAGGGTGCTCCAGCAGGCCGAGGCGGTCGGGGGCGCCGTGGCCGGGGGCGCGGCCGTGGCAGGGGCTGCGACGATAGGGGTCGTGGGGATTACGACGACCAGCATCAGGGGCTGTGTTGCATAATCCACGGCCGCGGCAACCATGATACCCGCGCCTGCACCTCCATCGCAGCGCTCCGCGACAGCGTCGCTAGGGACAGGAACCCGGAGGCGCGCCCGCCTACGGTGGCCCACGTCCAATTCCCATACGAGGCCCCCATGCAGATACAGGCGCAAGGGATGCAGGTATAGGCGCAAGGGACGCAACCCCAGGAAGGCGCCTTACGGATCCAAGCTCACGTACAGCAGCCTCGGGAGGGCCTCCTGTCGTTGCAGGCCCCGGACGCAACCTACCGCAGGGTCATTAACGTCATATCCGGAGGCTCTGCACTGGAATTCGCCTCGGCACGGCAACAGAAGGCCTACGCACGAAGACTACATCACGTGGCGGCATACCCAGCGCAAGCACCGCCGGAGTGGGTGCAACACGAAGTTACATTCACACCCGATGATGCCCAAGGTGTGGACTTCCCTCATCAGGACCCCCTCGTCATCCGGGTCACCATCGCGGGATGCGACGTGGGGCGCGCCTTGGTGGACGGTGGTAGCTCCGCGAACGTATTGTTTGCGGCGGCCTTCGACCAGATGGGGATCCCTCGAAGCCGCCTGGGGCCCTCGGGAATCCCACTACAGGGCTTCGGGGGACAGCCCCTGCGGGCGCTGGGCCAAATCGGCCTTCAAGTCTCCTTCGGCCGAGATGACAATGTGCGGACCGAAGATGCCACCTTCGACGTGGTCGACCTTCCGTACCCCTACAATGCCATTCTAGGGCGCCCAATCCTCAACTCCTTCGGCGCGGTACCACATCACGGCTATCTGTGCATGAAGATCCCGGGTCCCCAGACCATCATCACCATCCGAGGTGACCAGGATATGGCCCGGCGCATCGAGCCGGGCACCAGGTGCTCGCGTCGCAAAGCCCAACGACGCTCTTAGAGCCGGCGTCACAGTGCGGAGGTCCGCGGGGTCACCCATAGGCGCCTACGCGGGCCCTGCAGATGTCTAGCGACCAGAGGCTGCGGCTGCGCCAAGGGCAAACGGTCAGTATATCCACACTTTGTAGTTGCCCACCCGCGCAAACGGGGATGTAATGAAGATCGCCGTTTGCCGCTAATCTTTCTTCGTCGCACGCAAGCACGCGGTGAGGGCGCGCGCAGGCTTGGCCAACGCGCCCGTCCCCGCAGTATAAACCAAAGACGCACGTTCGCGTGTGCACTCGCCGTCGCCAGGGAGGGCGGGACTGAGTATAAACCAAAGACGCACGTTCGTGTGTGCACTCGCCGTCGCCAGGGAGGGCGGGACTGAGTATAAACCAAAGACGCACGTTCGCGTGTGCACTCGCCGTCGCCAGTGGGGCGGGACTGAGTATAAACCAAAGACGCATGTTCGCGTGTGCACTCGCCGTCGCCAGGGCGAGCGGGACTGAGTATAAACCAAAGACGCACGTTCGCGTGTGCACTCGCCGTCACCAGGGAGGGCGGGACTGAGTATAAACCAAAGACGCACGTTCGCGTGTGCACTCGCCGTCGCCAGGGGGGCGGGACTGAGTATAAACCAAAGACGCACGTTCGCGTGTGCACTCGCCGTCGCCAGGGAGGGCGGGACTGAGTATAAACCAAAGACGCACGTTCGCGTGTGCACTCGCCGTCGCCAGGGGGGCGGGACTGAGTATAAACCAAAGACGCACGTTCGCGTGTGCACTCGCCGTCGCCAGGGCGGGCGGGACTGAGTATAAACCAAAGATGCACGTTCGCGTGTGCACTCGCCGTCGCCAGGGGGGCGGGACTGAGTATAAACCAAAGACGCACGTTCGCGTGTGCACTCGTCGTCGCCAGGGAGGGCGGGACTGAGTATAAACCAAAGACGCACGTTCGCGTGTGCACTTGCCATCGCCAGGGAGGGCGGGACTGAGTATAAACCAAAGACGCACCGGGGGGACGCCCTCGCGTGCACAAGTCTCCGGACTATAAAGAAGACGTAGCGTCGAGCCTAGCTCCGCAAGCACTAGTCCACGGACTTTAAATAAGACGTAGCGTCGAGCCTAGCTCCGCACGCACCAGTCCACGGATTTTAAATAAGACGTAGCGTCGAGCCTAGCTCCACACGCGAGAGTCTGCGAACTATAAATAAGACGTAGCGTCGAGCCTAGCTCCGCACGCACCAGTCCACGGACTTTAAATAAGACGTAGCGTCGAGCCTAGCTCCGCACGCACCAGTCCACGGACTTTAAATAAGACGTAGCGTCGAGCCTAGCTCCGCACGCGAGAGTCTGCGGACTATAAATAAGACGTAGTGTCGAGCCTAGCTCCGCACGCACCAGTCCACGGACTTTAAATAAGACGTAGCGTTGAGCCTAGCTCCGCACGCGAGAGTCTGTGGACTATAAATAAGACGTAGCGTCGAGCCTAGCTCCGCACGCGAGAATCTGCGGACTATAAATAAGACGTAGCGTCGAGCCTAGCTCTGCACGCACCAGTCCACGGACTTTAAATAAGACGTAGCGTCGAGCCTAGCTCCGCACGCGAGAGTCCACGGACTTTAAATAAGACGTAGCGTCGAGCCTAGCTCCGCACGCGCGAGTCTCCGGACTATAAATAAGACGTAGCGTCGAGCCTAGCTCCGCACGCTCTAGTCCACGGACTTTAAATAAGACGTAGCATCGAGGTCCGCCTCCGCACGCACTCTACGGAGTACAAATAAGACGCAGCGGGGGGACGCCTCCGCGCGCACTCTAAGGAGTATAAAGAAGACATAGCGTTGAGCCTAGCTCCGCACGCACTAATCTACGGACTCTAAATAAGACGTAGCATCGAGGTTCGCCTCCGCACGCGCGAGTCTCTGGACTATAAAGAAGACGTAGCGTCGAGCCTAGCTCCGCACGCACTAGTCTACGGACTCTAAATAAGACGTAGCGTCGAGGCCTGCCTCCGCACGCGCAAGTCTCCGGACTATAAAGCAAGGCAAACCGCGGCGGCATCAACACACAGCGCATATCTTACAATGCCAGGACGTCTGCATACCGGAAGAATCATATGTACAAAGGTCTGGCAACATCCCGGCCGCTCTAAGCCGCTACCCCGCGGGTTCGTCCTTAACACGCGCCAAAGTGGGGGCCCCGCTCGAAGAAGGCCGGCTCGCCCAAAAGTCCAGCGACTCTTCGGCCCTTCGCCAGCGTCGTAGGCGTCGCCGGGTTGAAAGGTCGGCCGCGTGAAGCCGGTCCCAGCAAGGAAGCTGCCCGGGAGGTAGGTGAAGGTCAGAATACAAGTAGCAAGTGTGTACTTTATTCGCAAAGACAAGGAACAGTACAATGCACGCCTACACCTAAGCACCACGGCGTCAGACCTGCGGGTTCCCGGCGCCTTCGGAGGGCCCAGCGCCACCATCGTCGCGTCGCGGGACCCCGTCTAGAAATTGGCCGAGGCTCCCCGTCCCGTAGAGCGACTTCCGCAGCTCGATCCGCGCAGCATCCGCCCCGACGTGGCTCCAGATCCGGTCGAAGAAGGGCCCGAGGGCGAGGCGAGCGGAGCGGACGGCACCAGACATCACTCCGGGCCCGCCAGGCATCTCCAGCTGGGGATCATCCAGCGCGGCGACGTGCGTACAACCGCGGTGCTGCAGGAGCGCGTATACCAAGCATGCCGACGTATACGCGCAGTGGGTGCCGAAGGACGTCGCCGCGTCGCGTGCGACATTGGCGGCATCCCCGACCCAGCGGAGCGTCCGAGACAGCTCCTCCGGGCCGAAGGCGCGTCCCGGCACCTCCGCTACCAGCCCTTGAAGATGGCTCTCCAGCGCTTGCATGGCGTCCCAGGCAACCATCGAGGCGTCGCCCAGCGTCCGGTTGCGCTCCGCTAGAGTCAAGGCGAGCTCGCCTTTTTCCTTCTCTAGCGCGGCGACCTGCTCCAGGAACCCGTCCCGCTCCGCCGCGAACTCTTGTTCGGCAGCTGCCGCGGCTGACTCCTGCGCCGACGCAACTAGCCCCTCGGCATGCGCCCTCGCGTCGGCGCATTCCGCTTCCAGCTGGCGGATGCGGGCGTCTTGGGCAGAGCGGGCGCCAGAGGCTTCGCGCAGCTCCTCCTCGGCGGCCCGCAGCCTATCCTCGAGCGCTTTTTGGCTACGAGCATAGGCCGTTTGCAGGGCCTGCCCCAGCACAAGTGTCTGTAGAAGGGAGAAGACTTAGCAAACCCAGCTAAACTCAGGCGCAGTCGCAGGAGCACTTACCCTCACCCCAGACACCTCGAAAGCGTCCTCGAGGCACCCCACGCCGTAGGCCTGCAGCACTTGCGGGTCGACGCTCGTGGCCGCGTCATTCACAATCCCGCGCCACGCCCTCAGCGTCTCCGGAGGCGGCGCGAAGTCCGCAGGGCTCACGTGCTCGGAGTCCCCGTGTTCCGTAGGATGCTCCCCCTCCGGAATGAGCAACGCTGTAAATAAGGATACAGGTGACCACCCCAAGGCATAAAAGCATACACCAGAGTAAGCTAAGTCACCATACCTTCGGTAGCAGAAGGAATGGTCTCGCCGCGAGCGGAGGTCCCGCGGCGAGCGGAGGCCTCCGCGTTCGGGGAGGACGACGACTGTCCCTGCGCGGCGGGCGGTGTGGCCAGAGGGGCCGAAGCCGCATAGGCCACGGGGCCCCCGGTGCTTGCGCTGGAGTCCCACAAGCTTCTGATGCCCGTGGCCACGACGAACCCCCGCGGTGTCCGGTGGAGCTCCGGCCGCACACATGGCCGTTTGGCCGGGGCAGCCAGCAGCGCCACCGCCCTCGCAGCTGTGGTTGGGGAGGACCCCGCGGCTGCTGCGCCCGGGGGCGAAGGTTCCACGGTGGCAGTCGTCGAAGGGGGCACCTCGGTCCCCGCAGCTGTTGGTAAAGACAGCACGGCTACGTGCGCCCCCGCAGGGGGCACCTCCGGCACCACAGCGGCCGTGGTCGAGGGCTGCACCTCGGCATCGCCGGTCCGCACGGGGTCCGCCTCGACGACTTCGGCAGGCGGTGAGGCTTCCCCCCTCCGGCCGCCCGCGGCAAACCCGCCGTCCGGGACGCTTGCCGAAGACACCTCGCCTTCGGCGCCCGCGCCACCCAAGCTCGAATCGGCATACCTCGCCGAGTCTGTCTCCGCGTCCGCCGCGCCCTCGGAAACACTAGCAGCAGGCGCGGCAGGCGCCCCGCTGCGGCCCCTCTTCCGAGATGAGGTCTTCTTCTTCTTCGCTCCACTATCGTCTGGAGCGACACGGTCCGGCACGGCAAGGCCCAGGACCTCGCACACGCGGTTTATTCGCCCCAGCCCCGCCTTAGCGATAGCAGACGCGCGCTGCTCGTGCTCCCTGGCGGTGTATGGCCCCAAGAATACGCGCGCGGCTTGCTCCGCCTCCTCCAAGGAAATCCCTGAAGCAAAGAAGGGTAGCATCAGCATACAACGCATTTCGCGTCAGCAAAGGAGGGACGCAATCGAGGCTTACGGGGGCCAGGCGGCGCCGGTAGCGAGCAGACCCACGGCGAAACATTGTCGTCTCAATGCCTCTCGACGGCAAGACGCCAGTCACGGGCAAGCGGTGCCACGCCGTACATCACGTACTCTTCGGCAAGGTCGCGCATGTTGAGGCGGGCGGCCACGCCCACGAGCCGCTTGACCCTCCGCTTGTCCTCATCATCGAGCGTTCGGCCGGGCGAGGGCTTGAACGCGATTGGTCGGCCTGTGCACTCAAGGCCGCTCCCGCTCTCCACACGGTGGTAGAACCATCGCTTCATCCAGTAAGACTCCCACTTCCCGCGAGTTGAGTTCGCAGGGAAGAGCTTCTTGCACGACGAGCGAAGAATAAAAGAGACGCTACCGAAGCTCGACAGCGTCCCGTCCTTCCGGCCCTTCGGCTGGCACCGCGCCTCGTGGAGATAGGCGAACAGCGACGCGCTGGGCCAGCACGCCCCCGAGCGCAAGGCCCAGCTGTACACCGCGAGCCGGGCCACGGCGTTTGGAGTCAGTTGCGCCAGCTCCAGCCCGAAGGTCCGCAGCACGTCGCCCACCACGGTCGCCGCGGGGATCCGGAGCCCCACGTCGAAAAAGGCAACGAATACGACCGCCTCCGACCTCTCGGGATGCGGTTCCGTCTCGTCGCCGGCGGGCAATCGTACGTCCTGCCGCCCGGACAACTTCCCCGCGCGCAAGAGCCCTTGGATCGTCTTCTCGGTCACGAGCGAGGGGCCTAGATCGCCGGAGAACGTGCCTCCCTCCTCCGCCACCCGCCGCTCCTGGTCGGCTGCTGACGGGTCGCGCTCTTGGAGCGCGTATTTCACCTCCAACGGCGAGGATCGCCGGCGAATGACAGGGTCACCGACCGACTGGCCGCGCTCGCTACTGGAGGCCATCACCTCCCACGACGAGACTGGAGTGGCGAAGATAGCGCGAAGAGGTGGAAGGAGGAGCAGACAGGAAAGAGGGCGTAAAGGTGCGAGGACGCTGTTATGGGGGGCTATTTCAAGCCACCTCACACGTACCGCCGCTACCAAAGCGTCGCAACGATACGCGTGCCGGATGCAACCGCAGCGATGTAAAGGCCCGCCCCACACGATTCCCCATAATTGAAAGCGAAGGGTCGCGGCGGTCCGGGCACGAGGCGCGACCACAGTCGTACAAGCGCCCCCCCAGCGCTGGAAGGTCACGAACACAGGCGCCATTTACTGCCTGCCCCGTGTCCCCCCTCCCTAGGGAAGAGGCGAGCGGCTGCGAACACGCAACCGTCCACATCCCGCCGCCCACCGGTCATAGGCCGTCGCGTGCCCCGACCGCGTTGGGTCGCACGGTACGGGAACCTAACCCTGACAGACCAGGGGCCGGCGTGATTCCAGGAACCCGTACAGTGCAAGGCCACACAAAAGACCCCAAGTCACCGCCCACGCGGCGGTGTTTGCAGCGCAAAGGCGCCAGCTTCGCCGCCACCCGCTCGAAGGGTAGGGGACGGAGCACGCGCGCCTACTTCGAATTGGGCGCCGGCTTCGCCGCCACCCGTTCGAAGGGTAGGGGACGGAGCGCGCGCGCCTACTTCGACTAGGCGCCAGCTTCGCCGCCACCCGTTCGAAGGGTAGGGGACGGAGCGCGCGCGCCTACTTCGACTTGGGCGCCGGCTTCGCCGCCACCCGTTCGAAGGGTAGGGGACGGAGCGCGCGCGCCTACTTCGACTAGGCGCCAGCTTCGCCGCCACCCGTTCGAAGGGTAGGGGACGGAGCGCGCGCGCCTACTTCGACTAGGCGCCAGCTTCGCCGCCACCCGTTCGAAGGGTAGGGGACGGAGCGCGCGCGCCTACTTCGACTTGGGCGCCGGCTTCGCCGCCACCCGTTCGAAGGGTAGGGGACGGAGCGCGCGCGCCTACTTCGACTAGGCGCCAGCTTCGCCGCCACCCGTTCGAAGGGTAGGGGACGGAGCACGCGCGTCTACTTCGACTTGGGCGCCCGCTTCGCCGCCACCCGTTCGAAGGGTAGGGGACGGAGCGCACGCGTCTACTTCGACTAGACGCCAGCTTCGCCGCCACCCGTTCGAAGGGTAGAGGACGGAGCGCGCGCGTCTACTTCGACTAGGCGCCAGCTTCGCCGCCACCCGTTCGAAGGGTAGGGGACGGAGCGCGCGCGTCTACTTCGACTAGGCGCCAGCTTCGCCGCCACCCGATCGAAGGGTAGGGGACGGAGCGCGCGCGTCTACTTCGACTAGGCGCCAGCTTCGCCGCCACCCGTTCGAAGGGTAGGGGACGGAGCCCGCGCGCCTACTTCGACTAGGCGCCAGCTTCGCCGCCACCCGCTCGAAGGGTAGGGGACGGAGCGCGCGCGTCTACTTCGACTTGGGCGCCGGCTTCGCCGCCACCCGTTCGAAGGGTAGGGGACGGAGCGCGCGCGCCTACTTCGACTAGGCGCCAGCTTCGCTGCCACCCGTTCGAAGGGTAGGGGACGGAGCGCGCGCGTCTACTTCGACTAGGCGCCAGCTTCGCCGCCACCCGTTCGAAGGGTAGGGGACGGAGTGCGCGCGCCTACTTCGACTAGGCGCCAGCTTCGCCGCCACCCGTTCGAAGGGTAGGGGACGGAGCGCGCGCGTCTACTTCGACTTGGGCGCCAGCTTCGCTGCCACCCGTTCGAAGGGTAGGGGACGGAGCTCGCGCGCCTACTTCGACTAGGCGCCAGCTTCGCCGCCACCCGCTCGAAGTCGTAGGGGACGGAGCGCGCGCCTCTACTTCGACTTGGGCGCCAGCTTCGCTTCCACCCGTTCGAAGGGTAGGGGACGGAGCGCGCGCGCCTACTTCGACTAGGCGCCAGCTTCGCCGCCACCTGCTCGAAGGGTAGGGGACGGAGCGCGTGCGCCTACTTCGACTGGGCGCCAGCTTCGCTGCCACCCGTTCGAAGGGTAGGGGACGGAGCGCGCGCGCCTACTTCGACAAGTTGCCAGCTTCGCCGCCACCCGTCCGAACGGTAGGGGACGGAGCGCGCGAGTCTACTTCGCCGGGGCGCAGCAAAGACGGGAGTCTTGTCCTACGAAATCTACCTCGTTTTCCTTAACAGACCACCTACAGTGCATCAACATATAAGGTGATGCCGGCGGGCTCCCTCAGGAACACCGACTGTAGGTAGGCCTGTTAAGAAAAACAGGGCAGACCTCGCTGTCGCCCACGAAAGCGCGGTGCGGGGTCAGGAAGCGTGGCCGGCTATCGATAGCCGGCGCTGGTCAAGCTCCCAGGAAAAATAGACCTCCTTCTGTGCATCAACATTCCCCAAGCCGCTCAGCGTCACCTAGGAATGTTGATGCACGGCAAGGGCCCATTTTAGGGGAACAGCTTCTATCACAATATACGCAGGAGCAACGCCCCACCAGCGCCATATATATACCCCCATCAGCAGGGGAACCAACCGGCGGAAGTCCAACCGCCGGAAGTCCGCCGCCATATTAATGGTCACGATGCCTCAACGCCCGCACCACGCCAAGCACGCTGCACCACGTGGACGCCCGGAAGTCCGAGCGTCGCAGCAGCGCGCACGTCTGCTTCAGCTACAGCGCAGCTCCGGAAGCTTGGAAACGTTCACAGGCCGTAGGGATGGAGGGGGCCAAAAGACTCGGCAACATGGCTTCGGCCTTGTGAAGCCCTTTACCATGAGAGGCTCCTGTCGTAGGGATGGCCCCCACCTAAGCCAGCAGGCCTGGTAGGAGATTATAAGGCCCGGAATAGGCCATGTGTAATGACATAACTGCCCCTAGAGGGGATAACCAGATGTAAGGGTATAGCTGTAAAAGCACTCCCCAATGTGTAGGTATATATACGAGTAAGCCATGGGAAGAACCCAGGCCATCACATTTATCTTCATCACTCTCCACTACCATCTCTCTCTCTGTTTGGTCTGTAGCCACAACACTAGGTGAAACTCAAAACTCGACTTCGTGAACTTCAACTCCCAAACCTTTACCATTCAGTCCACCTTGATGAATATATTGACAACCCGTGTCAAAAATGCAAATTGAAGGTTTTTAAAAGAAAAGAAGTTTGCGAAGAGACAAACTTGGTTCAGAAATGAAGCAAGAAGATCATGACCAAGTTGCCAAAATAGAAAGGAACTCAACATAAAAAAATTACTCAAAAGCTCCAAAGACCAACGAATCCACAAAAGAGCTCAAAAATGAACAAATGAAGAAGATGATATGCAAAGTAACCTACACTTCATTTGAAAAACATAGGAAACAAATGAACAAATGAAGAAGATGATATGCAAAGCTACCTTTATGACCACCTAGTCACGAAGTAGTGTTTGGTAACCTTTAAGTAAACTATTACAAATATAGGAAATAATGACGATCTCAAGTCTAAGGATCCTACATATACTATGTATAAGACCAACTGATGACACTTAAAAATATAACAATTCCCACAGTGTCTCATGCTGGGTCAATCCAACATCATGTTCTCTAATATGTATCCATATTATTGATTTGATATCCCATGTCCATAATCTGTAAAACATGATCATCAATCAATATATGTGCTGATCTGTAAATCATAATTATCCCACATAATGATATAAGATTAGAGATACTTTAGAATAACATCAAAACATGAATAAAGAGTTCCACAAATTAGTCATATACTTGTTGATCAATACGAAAGATATTTATTCAAGAGACAAAATAACATATTATTCAAAAGATCATAAACACAAAAGTGATACAATCATCTCCATAATTGTCTCTAGGGTATATCACTAACAACTTCTCACTTCTCCCAATGATGGAAGGTCTCTTTAATATTTGGTGCCGAGACGGGTTTCCACCGAAGAGAAGACTCGAGCAGTCCTTTCTCTCCACACTGACCTTGCATGTGATCAACATGAAGATAACATCCATTTTCTTGGCTATTGTCGTTATAACTAGCTTGGGTTTTAGATTTCTAGTTCAGAAGTTTTAAACTAAAATAAACATGTCGGTTTCTTAATTTTAGCTTTTTTTAGTTTTTAGTTTTGTTTTTCCCTTTGCATTGTTTGTAAAGATATAATAATGTTTTTTTCTTATTTTCCTTTAATCAAATAATTTTAAAAAAAATCTAACAGCTACTACAATTTAATTACAGCCAAAAGATAACACTTGGAAGCCGCAGCCAGTTGGAATGGGTTAGCCCCACGCACTCACTATAGAGTGAGCGAACAAGGTTCTCTTCATTTGCAGCGTTGATTACGTCATACGGGACACAACTGTGGAAGCACGGGCCGGGACCTGAGATCCGGTTGGCAAGAAGAATGAGGGAGGAGATAACATTCGACAGGAGAGAGCTTGATCCCAATTAATATGTCCATCTGTCCATTTTTTGGACGGTTTAGGTTTTGTATGCATATACTTATACCTAAAGTGCCCTTTATACTAGATACTAACCCTTAACATTATCCAGAACTCGTAAAATAACATCACAATGTACCATGGCTCCTCTGCCCAACTGATAAAACCGGAGATTATGTTCGTCGCAAATAAAACCCCGGAGATTATGGCTGGCCGGCCGGAATTGTGAAGCCTGCTGCAAATCAACATCATTTCATTTATAGGACCTCTACGAGTACCGAGAGCTCTGACACTCGAGTGGAGAGCTCAAAGAATTGTGTTGTGACATCCTTGTAGAGTCAAGCACGTCACTAAACATTCAAGTGTGGCAGAAAGACCCGTTTGATAACGACATGCACGAAACACGGACGGCTACCTTCCCAAGAAACGAAGCATTTTTCCCCCTGAGCAACAAATTGATCATGAACTGGTCATATATATATAGGCATATGGCAGCACCAAACTAATAAACGGTTAACTAGGAATTAATCAGTCTAAACATTAGGGTGAATGAATACACGAAGGTTCTTCGTAGATGCAAGACAATCGACACCGACACTTTGGCAAATTACAGTGGATTACTAGCTACATTGTGAAAACTAGAAGGCAAAAACCCATAGCATCGCAGAGACAAAACTAAAAAAACCTAGGTAGAGATATAGAGAGTGACAACAGGAAAGGAAAAATACAAATATAAGCTTGGTTTATTCAGGCGACGAAGTTGAGGCCCAGGCAACCCATCCACAAGTTCCTCACCGTCTTCTTCTGCATGCAAACAACACAAACATATGATGAAACCAAGCATGTGGTAGTAACATAAAAACGTCTTAACCAAAGTGCATTAACGACAACCAAAAACAGAGGCATGTGCTTTAACATTCGCGCACGTCCGTACGTACCCTTCGTCTTGGCTCGTCGCGGACGAAGTCCGGCGGGGGCACCTGGTACAGGTCGGCATCGACGGGCCGCACCACCCTGGTGGTGGCGACCTTCGTCGGCGTGTGCGCCGCTGTAGCCGCCCCACCGTCGGACGCCCTCGCCGGCGTCCGCGTCGCCTGCAGCCTCCGCTTGCCGCCGCCGCTCGGCTTCTCAGACCTCCTCACCTTCTTAGGCTCCGGCTTGCGCTGCGGCGGCGAGTACCTGAACCAGACGTCGCTGCAGGCCTCCGGGTCCGGCGCGTAGCACACTGCGGCCACCGCAGGCGTCGACAGCTCGTCGCTGTAGTAGTAGTAGTAGTTCCACTCCCCGAACGCCGGCACGCGCCGCCGCCTCGCCTTCTGCATACGTTCATAGCAAATTAACCATTGCACGGTAAGCTAGCTTAGCTAACTAACTCGAGTACTTTTTTCACTTACCTCCATTGTTTGGTTTATGCAGGGCAGGCAGAATGAGGGAAGAAGAGATCAAGCTAGCGATCGAGGCGTGGTCAGTGAGAGTAGTGTGTAGCCTAGACTAGCTAGTGCTGTGGTGGTACGAGATGGGCATTGGCCGGATGGATGTGCATGTATTTATAGCTGGAAAGGTGAGTGCGGTACAGGAGCAAGAGAGCGAGAGAATGACATGTGTGAGGCTGGACCTGATGTTAGATGCAGAGAATGAGAAGTGTGTGAGGTTGGACTCTAGAGACGGAGAGATCCATCGAGTGGAAATGTAGGCTGTGTTTGGTTGAGTTGTGGCTTCTGAAAAAGCTGCTGTGAGTTGTGGGCTGTAGAAAAGTTGCTGTAGGTTGTGGGGTGTGGAAAAGCTGTAAGCTTTTGGTTCAAACAAGTATAAAACTTACCTCCTATCTCTATTTTCCTTGAAACAACTGTGAAACAGCTCTCTATTTTCACCATTTCAAAAAGCAGAAAGCCAAAAGCCAAAAGCAAGGTCCAAGGTGCTTTCAAAACTGTACTACCCAAAAGTAGCTGCTTCTGAAAAAGCAGCTTCTGGTTTCCACCCCTTTGGTTGGCTTTTGGCTTTTTGGAAGCAAAAGTAGCTCCCAAAAGCTCAACCAAAGGCACCCGTAGAATCGGAGGGAAGTGGAAAAAGGAATGGAGCTGTTCATAAATGGTATCATGGCTATTTTTTTAAAAAATTTGACATTTAGACGGCAGTGTTTGCAAATCTAGTCTTCTCCTTTTGTTTGTTATGTATCTATTAAGCTAACGGAGCTTGACAGCTACCTAAAAAGCTCCCCTAGCGTAACATGATACCAGTCGGCAACGCAGTAAGTAATTAAATAGTATTAATCATACTTAATTATTGCTATCATGTAATATAATGATTATTAGTGTTAATCATGTCCCTGCGGCTACGTGATTAATTGGTAAAAGACACGTGTCATCTATTACAATTATCGAGCTTGGAAAACACGTTAGATTTGTAAAAACGAGACACTAAAATCATATTTAAATGTAAACAGCTCAAAACGAACTGTAGAGGCACGAGGGGAGGGGAGCGGGTCCTTTTCAGAGCTACTCAGGAGTGCAGCAGTAGCTACTGTGGCCTGCAGCTACAGTTAGGCAGGTGGGAGGTAGGGGGGTTCGCCTCGAGCTTGACGTGCTTGTGTTACTATGTAGACTAGATGTCTAGATGGGCTTCATTTCCTACTGTGTGGCACTTCATGGCCGGCCTGCGCATGCCTGTACTGCGTCCGCAGACTGCTTGCAGCGTGGGTGTACGCCTGGTCCCGGCTGTCGTCGTGGGGAGCATGCGCATGCGGTGTTCTGAATTTCTGATTTGTGCATGATTAGAGAATGACGCACCAGTTATTAGTTGATCAAATGTTACGCCCGTAGATTAACTAATTATGACGTTTTTTAATTACTTTTGTCTAGCACCCAAACTACCCGTGGCGCTGGCTAGAGTATAGAAATTAAACCACGTGTACTCCGTCGTGCCCGGCAGCGGCTTCCACCACTTTCCCAACCAAACACACACTGCCAGCTACATTTGAGGGGATTCAAAGAAAAGCTAAAGGTGAGATTGACTTCTCTTCGCCAGGATAGACTTTGGAAGGCGACTATAGGCGCCTGCGTAGCACCACAGGCCATGTGAAGATAACCAGGCCCCAACATTCGCATGTCTGAACCATACACATATAGGGCAAATTGATGTCCAAAGTCCACCGAGTGTGTCAGGAGCGCCACACTTGGAAGGGAAATCCAATATTGTTAATCATCAATTACTTTCCTAGTTTTGGTTGGATGTTTTTTCGATTACCACAAAAACGCACACACATACACACCACACCACACACATACACCATAAGCACACACGTAAAGATCCACACACACGTACACATACCACACGCACATCACACACACGCGAATGCGCCCCTTACACATGCCTAAACATATGGAGGCCGGAGATAGATTCGCAACCTAACAATTCCTGCTGACATGTACTTGTGTGTGTTAATAGGTGGGTACTAGGATTTAAACCTTGGTGGGTGGAGTCGTACACCCATACCGTGACCACCCCACCAAGAGGCAGTTTCCAGTTGGATGCATTTTTCACAAAGAGAAAAATTGGATTGGTATTTCAGTATTTATAGACAGTTCAAAATTGTGCAAAAATGGCTTAATTTAAGAAACAGAGAGAGAACTATACTAGTGTTAAAGATTGTATATGCCTCAGGTCGTAGCTCAGTCAAAATTTATGGATCGGAATAGGACAATCAAGGAAAAGAAATGAGAAAAAAGAACTGCTAATAATTGCAATTAACAAAAAGCAATAGTTTTTTTGTGAGGAACAAATTAAAAGCAATAGTTTGATCGGATTTTATTTCAGTTGGTCTTTGCTAGATTGGTTCAGAGCAAGAATTCGAACTCATCCGTGGGCATATCACCAGAACCTAATGACCCGCGGAATGCCTGGCCGGAGGCTCGCCCACGTCAGCTCCCTGCGCTCGGCCGGCCGGCGCGTGGTGCAGGAATTTGCGTACGGCCGGCCGAGGCACTTTCCTCCAGTTTTCTGGAAATCACGTATAGGTCCTTTTTTCTCGCGAATAGGTCCCTGCAAGTTTTTTCATACAATAAAATTTTTTGGATGGCGCCCCGCGGGTTTCCGAAATTACGTATAGGTCCTTATTTACTTACTTACGTACAAGTCCTTACAAGTCCTCGATTTTTTCCAAATAAACCCTTTGATTTTCCCGGAATTACGCATTTGTCATTGGTTTTTTTTACGGAAACCCCCCTGCGAATTATCGTCTCTTTCACTTTGGTCCGCACGGTAGCTGGCGCGGCGTGCGCCGCGCATATATGCAGCTAGTAAAACATAGAACTGATGACCTACAATTTGTATAAAAACGAAGATATAAACTAATTTACCAAAAAAAATAAAAAGTGAATATTTTGGTTCAAACTCCGATCCGTTGAATGATTGTTGCACCGGTTCATGCAGAATGTTGTCCACGTAGATCGGTTATATGCAAAATTTGCAATGCAATATATGCTTGTGTTACATTTTTTTTGTTGACATGTATATATCTTTTTTTTTGCAGGAATTTGACATGCATATATCAAATAACTACAATAGCATTCTTCAATTCAACAGTTGCATGAAACAAACGTCCAACGAATGTTTGATTTTTTTTTGTGCATTTCCAAAATGGAAGGGCCTAGCTTGAGGAAAAACCCCCAGGGGGAACTCAAATCATATGTAGGACACCACATCCAATACCTAATACGTCCTCAAACACTCGTGTATATGATGTACAATTTCGACAAACCGGCCTAGACCGTAGTACGTGGTCCGGCAGTGTACCAGTAACAGGTTCTTCGATATGACAGACAGCGCATGCGCGGCGTACGTTATTAGGATGGCGCGTCTTATATATACCACCATACTGCCATGGGAGTGTACCATACTGCGCGTCAAAGCATGCAGCTCTCGATCAAAATTTATGGCGAGCTGCCATGCAGACAGTTCCAAGCAGGCGCCGATCAGTGGCAAGCAGCTGCATGCAAAGCTTTTGTTCGCCCATTTACTCGTCTATGCAGCGACGCTGCACTGTGCATGCATAAGGCCTTGGGCTTCGAGTTGCTAAGCATGGATGAGTATGTATCTCCCAGTTCTAGAACTGGATTGCAGTCTGTCTTGTACGCCAACAAGCTGAGATGGGCTCGTAATGGCTTCATTGCTAGTTTGCCCTCTTTCTCCGAGCTACGAGCAAAAAGAAGACGCAGGGAAAGTGACCCATAAAGTAGGAACACGTCTAGCTACACTGTGCTGGCAATAGATGCAGGGGTGAAGCCAAGGGGGAGGCTTAGTGAGGCTCAAGCCTCACCAGTGGCGGACCCAGGATCAAAATTTAGGGGAGGCTGACCTCTGGTGAATCTGTGTAACTAGTGTGTTAAGCGTGCAACGATTCTCTATACATTCAATAAATTCTGTTACAACGCACGAGTACGTAACTAGTGTGTGTATATATATCTTGGCATATGAATCTGTCATCTCGTGTCTGGGATACATATACAGCATTGATCTGCCACACTAATCGATTACTCTAATATTCAAAAACTCTAAATCCAATCAAGTAGTACTAAGTATCATAATCGTGTGCACGTGAATAGCATTGATCAAAGTGATCGCCGGGTTCCAGCGCCCCTCCGTATCGTGCTGGCGCCGTGCGGCATGGTTGCCTCAACGTATAGATATATGCACGCCAATATATGCCAGCATGCAATATTGCACCATATGCATGCATGCATAGAATTTTTCTTCAATTCACAGGACAGTTAGTACTGCCAACCAGCCCACGTGTGGTTCTGGAGGAGTGATGTTGGGCGTGCATCGATTGGTCTATGACATTGTACCCAAACCATTTCCTTACTGCGCAGTATTGTGCGCAAGTTCTGCACATGCATGCACACTAGTTCCGAGCGACTAGGGCGGCCGGCCGGCCGTAGGGGGGGCGCCAGCCCCGGCTGACCCCCCGGTGGGTCCGCCACTGAGCCTCACCTCCCCCGGCGGCAGGAACCCCCACCCCCTGCCCCCTGCGCCGGCGAGCGCCCCCCACCACCGGCGAGCGCCCGAGCCGGCAGACGGCGACAATCACAGATGCTTTAAGCCCAACAAGCAACAAACAACAAAAATGTTTAAATTTCAAGTGGCAGCCCATTTTGGCCCAACAAATTATCTTCTTGGCCCACCAAAATATCCATGAAAGCACATTCACCAGGCGGTGGCAGAAAAGACATTCACAAAGCACAATACTACAGTAGCACACCCAAATCCCAGGCCAAATCTGGCGACGCCGCGGCGACCCGGCGGGAGGAGTCGGAGCGGGGCGACGAGGGGCCGAGCCGGGGCAGGGGGAGCCGGACCGGGGCGGCAAGGGTCGAGGCGCCGCCGGCGAGTCTGGGACGGCGAACTCCGAGTGAGGCGAGGAGCGGAGCTGCGGCCTGCGGAAGAGCCGAGGAGAGACCGAGCGAGGCGAGGTGACGACTCCGAGCGAGGAGCGGAGGAGCCGAGCTGCCGAGGAGAGGAGCGAGGCGAGGAGTGGAGCTGCGGAGGAGTCGAGGAGCGAGCAGTTGCGAGTTTGCGGCAAGCGAGATCGAGAAAGTGAGGAGCCGAGCTGCGGGGTGCGGCCGTGCGGGCGAATAAAAAAATCTGCGGGAGTACGGCCGTGCGGGCGAATCGAAGCTAAAAAGGACGGAGCTGCGTGCCTGCTGCCTGCGCGAGTGCGGGTGCGGCCGGTCGGGCCGACGAGGTGACGACTGACGAGTGTCCATACTCCACAGTGAACAGCAGTGGCCGATAGAATTGAGGAGGACAGCTGGACAGTGAAAGGAATTAGGGGCGGCCGGCTTCACGGCTCTAGGGTAATTCATATGAACTAATTTTCCATTATTATTCACAATTTTCTATTATATAATTAATTTTCATATGTTTTATACAGAGGTGATTTATTTCTACTCCGTACTCATAGCAGAATAATTATATATTATTGGGTATGCGCTTTCTATTGTCGAGGTACATACTTTGTATTTCTCTGTTTTTCGTTGTTTGTCTCCAAAACTCCAACTGTATAATTTCTGTATGAATTTGAAATTCTATAAGAGTATAAGACTATATTTGTGTCAACTTAGTTTAATCTAACAAACACTTCAGCCCCCCTCAATTTTAATCCTGGCTTCGCCACTGAATAGATGCATCTCATGTTCCAAATAGTAGGGGCATGCAAAAAAGACTCATCCTACAAAAAAAAATTAATATACGTCAGTTTTGTTTTGTGAACGTATTTGTTTTGTGAATGTAATATATCTGGTTCTCAACCTCTATATATAAACACACTTATTCTGCGCCTGAATAAGCTCCACCACCTTCGGTAGATTAAAACCCACATCCCATTACTGTGGTTAAAGACTGGTCAAAGAAAACCCACCACCTCCCATCTCCGTTAACCTCTATGTCGCTCTCCACCACCACTACAAAAAGGCTATACTGGACGTCTCATCACAAACGGTTTCGAGCAACTATCAATATTATAATTATCATAGACGGTTTTATAATTATCTAATGGCCAAGTTTACAATTAATAGCCTGAAAGGCTTAAAGAAACTAACAGCAGAAAACAAAAATAAGCGCGATAGCCATTATACATGCCTACAGGCAATCGACTGGGAAGCGAAGTCCTAATCCGCGAAGTCGTCGAAGTATCCTCCCTCTAACAGCTCCTGCTGATCTGGCCTTCTTCCTCAATTGAGCAAGTATGGATGAAGTCTGAGTACATAGAGTACTCAGCAAGTCGTTTGTAACAAAAATGCAATATAGTACGCAAGGCTTACCAATGGATGGCTGAAAGGTTAATTTTTTTGCAGAAAGCAACAATTTAAAGTAAATACAATGAATATATTGAAAAGCAAGTTTTAGAAATGATAACCATTAAGTAACCAAAGGAATTGCAACCAACCACGAGTGAACTGACCATCCACCCCAATGAATCACCCATGAACCAAGATTCATGTAATGAACCATCAGTGAACTAACCATTCACTCCCCAACTTAACCCAACCAGATTTTTTATGAAAACTCTACCCCTCGTGTGAAATCATCGAGCATTGTCCATGACTGAGGATACGGCTATTCGAATAGTTTTACACTCTGCAGAGGTTGCACAATTGTACTCACACGATGTGATAATCTTCACATTAAAGAAAATCACGACAAGACTTTTATAATGATCCATCCCAACCTGATCCGACTCGCTAAGGTTTTGCTGTCGAGTAGGCTGACCACCTAGTCGATAATTGCCCCCCTTGCGCCACAACAACATCAGTAGTAAAACCAAAGTTGAGACTTCACAAATTATTATGCCAAGTATATCCCATACTAGATATGTGGTTTGCGCGGTAAAGCTCAGATCAATGGCGCACAAAGTTATATCCTTAAGTATTACCTAGGCGAAACAACCACATCCCAATGTGCCAACAACACCCTCTTTACTGCGCACGATCATTCGCCCAGGTGAAAAACCAATTTTGTATAACCAACACCAATGACACTACCCATGTTATGGCACACAAATTTTATCACTGTGGTTACCACCATGTTCCAATATATCATTAAGTCAAATTAATTAACTGATCACATGTGATGATAACCCAATGTACTAGCAAGAAGCATGGTTAAGCAATTTAGACGTCAACCCATGTGACAACTAATATTGCATCACTAAATAATTACCCATCCTATGGTGACAATAGAATCATGGCATTCAAATTATCAAGGAGGAAGTAATCAATTAGGTCATTAACAACCAATACAAAGGTTTATAATAAAATAGCGATGCATGGTACTTTAAAACAAAATAATAAATAATAGATTTGAAAACTAGGTTCAACATGATCAAAGAACATGACTTGCCTTGGCCTTGCTCAGTTGACGGCTCTTGATCCTCGAATCTGGCTTCAGCTCCTTCGAAAGTGTGACCTAATGAGAGGGAAAGTGAAACGAAACACAAAAATAAATTCAAATAAACTCCAAAAACTTCAAAACTAGAGACAAAATATAGAGCTCAATTTTAGATGAATTTAGGAGAAATAATCGGGTCAATCGGAGTTCGGACGAGGGAGAACGGGCTCTCGAAAAATCTAATCTGGAGAAAAAGGTTAAAAATTGGAAAAGTACTGTGATGTGGACTCGGTGAACAGGATGGCTAGTCTACAGTAGACTCGGCTCATGGAACAGTGCGTGGCCGACTAGGCTTGATGACATGGCTGCTGACTGGGCTCTAAGGCTGACTTGGCATCCACGTGTCTACGGCACAGGGTATCTGACCGTGGGGACCCACACAGCAGCGGCACGGCGCACGGTGGACCAGGTGCATGGGAAGGCAAACAATCACGAGTGTGGGTGTGGGGTGCGGCTAGTGGCGCACGGTGCGAGGCACGACTACGTGGACCGAAGCGACAGGCGCACGAACCGAGGCGAGCGAATGGGGTTTAGAGCGGCGGTGACCGAGACGGCGATGGGTAGACTGGCGGCTAGCCGAGAGGCAAGGTCGGACGGTGAGAATAGGCAATGGTTGAACAGCGGCGACTGACCGGGGAAACTCACCGGCGAAGAACGACGGCGAAGTAGACCGGCGGAGCGAGGCAAGGTCAGCGGCGAAGACCGAGGATGAAAACTGTCGGAACCCGGAGCAACAACTCCTGGATCCTCTGTGTAAATCGTACTAGTCCAGGATCAGCTAGTGCACACAGTGAACAAAGATACATATCAAGAACAAATGACTAACCATATATTAAAGATAAAGGGTACGGCCTTATGGCCAAGTCTTACATCAACGCCCATTGGCAACAATAAATAAAGCAAATAACTGCAAACTGATAAGAAGTGAAGCCCAAGCCTGCCCACAGGCAAACGACTGTAAGACGCGGCCTACTCATCCAGGTCAGCACCGTAGTCAAAGGCATCTTCCTCTGTATGGAGATTGCAAGGTGAGTACAAACTTGTACTCCGGAAATCACACGGAGAAATGCATCATAATGATAAAGGCATCAATGGAAGGCTTATAGGGTTAGTTTGCATAAAATAACATTTAAAGAAATACAGTAAATAGATTGAATTTGCTAAACTTAATTTAGTAAGGAAAAATAGTACTTGTATCTGAAAATATTACCATCAGTGTAGGCTCCGACCAAACAACAACTTATCCACGGGCATCCCACCCGGATTATCTTTTTCAAAAGAACTCGTATGGATTCCATCCATCCACACGCTTTTAATCATTCATGGATTCCATCCATCCACACGTTTTCATTCTCTCATGGATTCCATCCATCCACAAGGTTTTCATATCCACACGCCACAAATCCATGAAAACCTTGTGGGTGGATGGAATCCATGAGAGAATATTGGAACATGGTGGTAACCACAGTGATAAAATTTGTGTGACATGACATGGGTAGTGTCATTGGTGTTGGTTATACAAATTGGTTTTTCACCTGTGCGAATGATCGTGCAGTAAAGGGGGTGCTGTTGGCACATTGAGATGTGGTTGTTTCGCCTAGGTAATACTTAAGGACATAACTTTGTATGCCATTGATCTGAGCTTTACCACGCAAACCACATATCTAGTATGGGATAGACTTGGCATAATAATTTGTGAAGTCTCAACTTTGGTTTTACTACTGATGTTGTTGTGGAGCAAGGGAGGCAATTATCGACTAGGTGGTCAGCCTACTCGACAGCGAAACCTTAGCGAGTGGGATCAGGTTGAAATGGATCATTATAAAAGTCTTGTCGTGATTTTCTTTAATGTGAAGATTATCACATCGTGTGAGTACAGTTGTGCAACCTCTGCAGAGTGTAAAACTATTCGAATAGCCGTATCCTCAGTCATGGACAATGCTCGATGATTTCACACGAGGGGTAGAGTTTTCATAAAAATCTGGTTGGGTTAAGTTGGGGAGTGAATGGTTAGTTCACTGATGGTTCATTACATGAATCTTGGTTCATGGGTGATTCATTGGGGTGGATGGTCAGTTCACTCGTGGTTGGTTGCAAATCCTTTGGTTACTTAATGGTTATCATTTCTAAAACTTGCTTTTCAATCTATTTATTGTATTTACTTTGAATTGTTGCTTTCTGCAAAAATTACCCTTTCAGCCATCCATTGGTAAGCCTTGCATACTATATTGCATTTTTGTTATAAACGACTTGCTGAGTACTCTATGTACTCAGACTTCATCCATACTTGCTCAATTGAGGAAGAAGGCCAGATCAGCAGGAGCTGTTAGAGGGAGGATACTTCGACGACTTCGCGAATTAGGACTTCGCTTCCCAGTCGATTGCCTATGGGCATGTCTAATGGCTATTGCGCTTATTTTTGTTTTCCGCTGTTAGTTTCTTTAAGCCTTTCAGGCTATTAATTGTAAACTTGACCACAGTGATCGTACACAAACAGTTCAAAAATCGTCTCTGATGACCTCATATCATTACTGACCCACAACTCAGACGACTTATGAAACTGTCTGTAATGAGCTTTTTTGTAGTAGTGCATCCACCTTTTTCTTTCTTAGAAGATGTAGTAATTGACTGACTTAGATATAGTAAATCCAAACTGTTGTAGGGGTGGCTCCCACCTAAACCCAGCAGGCCTGGTAGAAGGTTATGCCCAGAATAGGCCATGTGTAATGATATAAGTGCCCCTGAAGGGGGTAATCAGATGTAAGGGTATAATTGTAAAAGCACTCCCCATGTGTATATATATATGGAATACAGGCTATGGGGAGGACCCAAGCCATTACTCACTCACTCTCTCCCAACTCTCCACTACCATCTCTCTCTCTGTTTGGTCTGTAGCCACAACAGTTGGCGTCGTCCGTGGGGAGGACAGGAGCAAGCCTGAAATCTGAAGAAGAATGGCATCGAAAAAAGCTTCGTCAACGGCGGCGAAGGGAAAGAAGGCGGCCGGGTCGGAGCGTCGCATGGGTACTAGGGCTTCGGCATCGGCTGTTGCGGACGCGGGTGACGACGCGGGCGCGGTGGTCGAGGACGTCGACGCTCGCGCTGCGACGACCAACCCCGTCACCGGCACTGCGACGACCGACCCCGTCACCGGCGCTGCGACGACCAACCCCGTGCTGGCGCTGCGACGACCGACCCCGCCGACGCGACAGCAACCAACCTCGCCGCCCTCGCCGCAACGCTCGCCGGTAGCGCGGACCGGGCAGTTGGAGGCGGTCACAACGGAGCGACCGGCAGCTCGGGAGCTCGCGAGGCGGTCGTACCCGTGCTGACCCGTCCGCTGGGCGTACCGGCGGCCCCGCCCGCACAGGCAGTGGAAAGCGCCCTGCTGGCGGCCCTCAAAGCGTTCCAGCAGGAGCTAGGGGATCTTCACGGGGCTCTCCGAGACATACAAGAGGCTCGGAGCCAGCCGGCCGCGCCGGTGGTCGCGCCAGAGCCCACGCTGGAATGGGCGGACAGCCGCGACGCCCCCACATCCAGCCGCGTCCCGCTGCGACGCGTCGACCCAGAGTCCCCGCTTTCGGCAGGACTACAGCAGGCGGCGTGGCCCGAAGACTTCAAATTCCCCAGTGTCATCGAGCCCTACAAAGGCGACACGGACCCTCGCGAGTTTGTGCGCGTGTACGAAACCGCAATTGAGGCCGCGGGCGGAGATGACACCACAAAGGCGAAGGGACTGCCCCTCGCGTTGCAAGGAGTCGCGCTCTCCTGGTTTTTTACCATAGAGCCGAACTCCATCTACGCGTGGGAGCAGATCCGCAACCGCCTTCACAACAACTTTCAAGGAAATTATGTCGAGCGGGTCGACGCGGACCAACTCTTCGCCGTGAAGCAGAAACCTTCGGAAAAGCTCCGGGACTACTTTAAACGCTTCGCCAAGATACGCTGTCAAGTCAAAGACGTTAATGAAACCACCGTTGTCAATGCAGCCATACAGGGCCTTCGTCCGGGCCCGATGGCCGAGTACAACGCACGGAAGCCAATCAAGTCAGTGACGAAGCTCTTTGACAAAATGGAGGAATACGCCAGGGTCGAAGAGGACGCACGGCGAAGGCAAGGCGACGACTCCGACACCAACCAGGCCGGTGCCTCGGCAAAAGCCGAAGAGCTGCCGAAGGACGGTTCTTCGAAGGGAAAATGTAAGCAGGAGTCGTCCAAGGACACGCCCGAGCGCAAGGACGCTCCGCACAAGGAGCCGTCCGATGGACCCAAACGTGGCCAGCAGAAGTCGCGGCGAGGCCGGTACGTCCTCGACATCGAAGGCGGTTCCGACGAAAGCGCTCCCGTGGGTCGCGGCGGTCGGGGGCGCCGGGGTCGGGGACGCGGCCGTGGCCGGGGCCGCGACGATAGATGCCGTGGAGATTACGACGACCAGCACCATGGGCTGTGGTGCGAAGTCCACGGTCGCGGCACCCACGACACTCACACGTGCACCTCCATCGCGGCGCTCCGCCAGAGCGTCACCAGGGACAGGAACCCGGAAGCACACCCGCCCGTGGTGGCCCACGTACAGCACCCGTACGAAGCCCCCATGCACATCCAAGCACAAGGGATGCAGCTTCACGAGGGCGCTCTGCGGATTCAGGCCCACGTGCAGCAGCCTCAGGGGGGCCTCCTGCAGCTACAGGCCCCGGAGGCCGCCCACCGCAGGGTTATCAATGTCATCTTCGGAGGCTCCTCGCTGGAGTTCGCCTCGGCACGGCAGCGGAAGGCCTACGTACGGAGGCTACACCACGTGGCGGCATACCCAGCGCAGACGCCGCCAGACTGGGCACAGCACGAAGTCACGTTCACACCCACCGATGCCCAAGGCGTGGAGCTTCCTCACCACGACCCCCTGGTCGTCCGAGTCGTTATAGCGGGATGCGACGTGGGACGTGCCCTAGTTGATGGCGGCAGCTCCGCGAACGTTCTGTTCGCAGCAGCCTTCAACCAGATGGGGATCCCCCGAAGCCGCCTCGGCCCATCGGGAGTCCCGTTGCAAGGCTTCGGAGGACAGCCTCTACGGGCGCTCGGCCAAATATGCCTGCAGGTCTCCTTCGGCCAGGGCGACAATGAAAGGGTCGAAGACGCTACATTCGACGTCGTTGATCTCCCATACCCCTACAACGCCATATTGGGGCGTCCAATCCTTAACTCCTTCGGGGCGGTACCGCATCACGGCTATTTATGCATGAAGCTCCCGGGGCCGCGAGCCATCATCACCGTTCGTGGCGACCAGGACATGGCCCGGCGCATCGAGCACGACACCAGATATCCTCGTCGCGGCGATCAACGGCACACTTAGAATCGGCACCGCGGCGCGGGGACCCACGGCATCATCCGGGGACGGCTCGGCAAGCCCTACAGATGGTGCAGTTACTAGAGGCTCCGGCCGTGCCGAAGACAAGTGGTTAGTGCCTCTGCCATATGTATTCGCTCACCCACGCAAACGGGAATGTAATAAAGTTCCGTTTGTCGCCAACCTACTATTATTGTGCAAAAGTACGCGGCGAGAGCGCGCGGAGGTTTTGCCTACGCGCGTGCTCCCGGAGTATAAACCAAAGACGCACGTTCGCGTGTGCACTCTCCGCAGCCAGGGGTGCGGGTATGAGTATAAACCAAAGACGCACGTTCGTGTGTGCACTCTCCGCAGCCAGGGGTGCGGGTATGAGTATAAACCAAAGACGCACGTTCGCGTGTGCACTCTCCGCAGCCAGGGGTGCGGGTATGAGTATAAACCAAAGACGCACGTTCGCGTGTGCACTCTCCGCAGCCAGGGGTGCGGGTATGAGTATAAACCAAAGACGCACGTTCGCGTGTGCACTCTCCGTAGCCAGGGGTACGGGTATGAGTATAAACCAAAGACGCACGTTCGCGTGTGCACTCTCCGTAGCCAGGGGTACAGGTATGAGTATAAACCAAAGACGCACGTTCGCGTGTGCACTCTCCGCCAAAGACGCGGGTACGAGTATAAACCAAAGACGCACGTTCGCGTGTGCACTCTCCGTCAAAGACACGGGTATGAGTATAAACCGAAGATGCACGTTCGCGTGTGCACTCCCCGCCAAAGACGCGGGTATGGGTATAAACAAAGACGTGTGGAGGGACGCCTCCGCACGCACTCTACGGAGTATAAATAAGGCGCGGATGTTCTCCCTACGCACTCTACGGAGTATAAACAAGACGCGAATCCCGCGCATGCCACGGACGTCGTCTGTACGCAAACTCCCCGGAGTATAAATAAGACGTGGACGCCGATCCCACACACCCTACGGAGTATAAACAAGACGCGAATCCCGCGCATGCCACAGACGTCGTCTGTGCGCATACTCCCCGAAGTATAAATAAGACGTGGACGCCGATCCCACGCGCTCTACGGAGTATAAACAAGACGCGAATCCCGCGCATGCCACAGACATCGTCTGTGCGCATACTCCCCGGAGTATAAATAAGACGTGGACGCCGATCCCACGCGCTCTACGGAGTATAAGCAAGACGCGAATCCCGCGCATGCCACGAACGTCGTCCGTGCGCAAACGCGGCGTAAATCTTGCGTGACTGTCAATCGCGCACCCCCTCGGCGCGTCGAGGCCCGCCTTCGCACACCACGGGAGGTGTACGCAAGGCGTACTATGGAAATCAACTTCGAGAGCCTCAGGAAATACCGGCGTAGCACGCCGGAGGCTGGCCCCAGCGACGGCGCGCATGCGGAGTACGTGGTACACCAGAGGCTACCCCCACCTTGGGGCAGGGGGACGGAGCGTGCTTTCGCACTCGCCAGTCTACGGACTTCAAACGGGTCGTAGTGCGGAGGTCCGCCTCCGCACGCGGCAGTCTACGGACTTTAAACGGGTCGTAGTGCGGAGGTCCGCCTCCGCACGCGCCAGTCTACGGACTTTAAACGGGTCGTAGTGCGGAGGTCCGCCTCCGCACGCGCCAGTCTACGGACTTTAAACGGGTCGTAGTGCGGAGGTCCGCCTTTGCACGCGCCAGTCTACGGACTTTAAACAACCACAGCATACAGCGCATACCCTAGTTACCAAGAGGTCTATATATTGGAAATATCTCAAGTACAGAGGCAGTCAAATCTCTTCCGCTCTAAGTAGCTACTCGACAGGCTCGTCCTTAGCACGCACTAAGGCCGAGGTTCCGCCGGAAGAAGATCAGCCCGCCCAAAAGTTCAGCGACTCTTCGGCCCTTTGCCAGCGTCGAAGGTGCCGCTGGGTCGCAAGGTCGGACGCAAGTAGTCGGCCCCAGCAAGGAAGCTGCCCGGGACAGGTGAAAGTCAGAATCGGTAAAGCAAGTGCATGCTTTATTCACAAAAAGGAGGGAGCATTACAACGCACGCATACACCTAGCCACCTTGGCGTCACACCTGCGGGTTCCCAGCGTTTTCGGAGGCCTCAACGCCACCCACGTCGCACCGTGGGGCCTCGTCCAGAAATCAGCCGAGGCTCCCCTCCCCGTGAAGTGACTTCCGGAGCTCGACCCGCGCGGTAGCTTCCCCGACGTAATCCCAGATCCGCTCGTGGAAGTACTTCATGGTGCGGCGAACGGAGCGGACGGCGCCGGACATTACTCCGGCCCCGCTGGGCATCTCCAGCTAGGGGTCCTCTAGCCCGGCGACGTGCGTGCAACCGCGGTGCCGTAGGAGCGCGCACACCAGGCACGCCGATACGTACGCGCAGTGGTTGCCGAAGGACGTCGCGGCGCCGCGTGCGATGTTAGCGGCATCTCCGATCCAGCGGAGGGTCCGAGACAGCTCCTCCGGGCCAAAGGTGCGGTCCGGCACCTTAGCCACAAGCCCTTGGAGATGGCTTTCCAGCGCTTGCATGGCATCCCACGCAATCACCGAGGCTTCCCCAAGCGTCTGGTTGCGCTCCGCTAGAGTCAAGGCGAGCTCGCCCTTTTCCTTCTCTAGCAAGGCGACCTGCTGCAGGAGCCCGTCCCGCTCCGCCGCAAACTCCCGCTGCGTCGCCTCCACGGCCGATTCCAGAGCCGACGCGGCAAGTCCCTCGGCGTGCGCCTTCGCATCAGCGCACTCCGCTTCCAGCTGGCGGACGCGGGCATCCTGGGCAGAGCGGGCTCCCACGGCTTCGCGTAGCACCTCCTCGGCGACCCGCAGCCTATCCTCAAGCGCATTTTGATCGCGAATATAGGCCGCTTGCAAGGCCTGCCCCAGCACAAGCGTCTGCACAATACGAAGGTTTAGCAAGTTCAGCATAGCCAGGCATTGTCATACAAGCAAATGCTTACCATCACTCCCGACACCTCTAAGGCGTCCCCAAGACGCCCCGCCTCGAAGGCCTGCAGTGCTTGCTGACCGACACTGGCAGCCGCGTCTTCCACAATCCCGCGCCACGCCCTCAGCGTCTCCGGCGAGGCACGAAGTCCGCTGGGCTCGGGCGCGCGGTGGTCACCCCGCCAGCAAAAGGGCCCCCATGTTCCGCCAAACGCTCCTCCTCCGGAATGAGCGACGCTGCAACCGGGGACGTGGGTGAGCACTGCAAGGCGCAGCGAAGACACCAGGGTAAGCTAAGCCACACTACCTTCGGTAGCAGAAGGAGGGCTTTGGGGATCCGCCCCTACTCCCAGGCGGGGTCGCGGTGGCGCAAGTCCCCGCGGAAAGCGTGGTCCCGCAACGGACAGAAGCCTCCGCGTTTGGGTCCGGCGCCGACCGTTTCTACACGGCGGGTGGCGTGGCCTGGGGAGCAGAGGGGGCTCGCGCCTCAGGGACTTCGGTATATACATCGGAGTCCCACAAGCTCCCGATGCCCGTCACCACGACGAATCCCCTCGATGTCCGGTGGAGCTCCGGCCGTAGACACGGCCGCTTAGCCGGAGCATGTGGCGACGACAACGCCCCAGCAGCCGCTGCCGAAGACGCCCCCGCGGCCGCGGCACCCGGGGGCGAAGACCCCGCAATGGCAACCTCTGCGGGGGGCACCTCAGTTTCGGCTGCTGCTGTCGATGAAGGATCAGCTCCGTGCACCCCTGCGGAGGGCGTCTCCGGCACCATAGCGGCCACGGCCGGAGTCTCCACCTCAGCACCGCCGGTCCGCACGGATCCTGTCTCGATGACAGCCGCGGGTGACGAGACTTCCCCTCTCCGGCTGCTCGTGGTGAGTCCGCCGTCCAGGGCACCCGCCGAAGATCCTTCGCCCCCGGCGTCCGCGCCATCCAAGCCCGAGTCGACGTACCTCGCCGAATCCGACTCCACGTCTGCCGCGCCCTCGGGAGCGCTAGCAGCAGCAGTGGCAGCTGCCGCACCAAGCACGGCGGGCGCTCCACCTCGGCCCCTCTTGCGGGACGGCGCCTTCCTCCTCGTTGCGCCGTCGTCCGGATCAGCACGGTCCGACACGGCAAGGCCCAGGGCCTCGCACACACGGTTTATCCGCCCCAGCCCCGCCTCGGTGGTAGCGGACGCACGCTGCTCGTGCTCCCTGCCGGTATACGACCCCAGGAATACGCACGCGGCCTGCTCCGCATCCTCCAAGCGAATCCCTAAAGCAAAGAAGGAGAAAAGATTAACATGTAACGCATTTCGCGTGAGCAAAGGGGAGATATGGTCGAGGCTTACGAAGACCGGAGGGTGCCGACAGCGAGCAGACCCACGGCAAAACGTTGTCATCTCGACGCTTCTCGGTGGCAAGGCGCCAGTCACGGGCGAGCGGCGCCACGCCGTACATCACGTGCTCTTCGGCGAGGTCGCGCATGTTAAAGCGGGCGGCCACGCCTACGAGCCGCCGGGCCCTCCGCCTGTCCTCGTCGTCGAGCGTCCGGCCGGGCGAGGTCTTGAACGCGATTGGCCGGCCCGTGCACTCAAGGCCGCTCCCGCTCTCCACACGGTGGTAGAGCCACCACTTCATCCAGTTAGACTCCCACTTCCCGCGAGTGGAGTTCGCAGGGAAGAGCTTGCTGCAGGTCGACCGAAGAATAAAGGTGACGCTGCCAAAGCTCGACAGCATCCGGTCCTTCCGCTCCTTGGGCTGGCACCGTGCCTCGTGCAGGTAAGCGAACAACGAAGCACTGGACCAGCACGCTCCCGAGCGCAAAACCCAGCTGTACGCCGCGAACCGGGCCACGACATTCGGAGTCAGTTGCGCCAGCTCCAGCCCGAAGGTCCACAGCACGTCGCCCACGATCGCCACCGCAGGGATGCGAAGCCCCGCGTAAAAAAAGGTGACGAATACGAGCGCCTCCGACCCCTCGGGGCGCTGTTCCGTTTCATCGGCGGCGGGCAATCGTACCGCCTGGCGCTCGGACAACTTCCCCGCGCGCAGCAGCGCTTGGATTGTCTTCTCGGTCACGAGCGAGGGGCCCAACTCGCCAGAGAACGCGCCTTCCTTTTCCGCCGCCAGCCACCACTTGTCCGCCGCCGCCGGGTCGCGTTCGGTGAGTGAGAACTTCACCTCTAGCGGTGAGGATCACCGGCGTATGCCGCAGGCACTAGCCGCCTGGCCACGCTTGCCTCCAGATGCCATCTCTTCTCATGAAAGGAGTATAGCGGCGAGAATACTACGGGAGTATGGAAGGCGATGCAAGCAAGAAGGGGGCGTAGAACTGCGGGGGCGTGGTTATGAGGGCTATTTCAAGCCACCTCGCCCCGATGCCGAAGCGTCGCGACGGTCCGCGTACCGGACGCGACCGCAGTTGTACAAAGGCCTGTCCCGCACAACCCCCCATAACTGCAGGCGAAGGGGCGCGACCACAGTGCTCCGGAGCACACGAGGCCAGGCGTCGACACGACTCCAACCGCCATTAAATGCGCACTAATGGACCATGGGGTCACAACAGCATCGAAGCCGCGCCATTCCTCGCCCGCCCCGTGTCCCCCTTCCCTGGGAAAGAGGCGAACCGCTGCGATCACGCAACCGCTCACATCCCGTCGCGCACCAGTTACAAGCCGTCGTGTGCCCTACGCGCGCCGAGGCGAGTCGCAGGGTTTGACAACCTAGCTCTGGCAAACCGGGGGCCGGCGCGATTTCAGGAACCTTTACAGCGCATTACCGCATCATGAGATCGCAGTCACCGCAGGCATGGCAGTATTCGCGGTGCGCAGTTTCCACTAGGCGCCAGCTCCGCTGCCACCCGTTCGAAGGGACGGAGCGCGCGCGTCTACTTCGACTCGGTGCCAGCCCGGCCGCGTCGGCTTCGGCAGCTTAAGACGGGCAGGTCTCCGCCTTACCGGAGAAAACTCTGCCACCCGCCTCAGCCCTGTGCCGAGGTATAACACCAAGCCGCCACGAGCCAAGCAACCCCGGCGACAGCTTCGACGGGAGCCCTGCCTCCGGGGGGCAGCGCAGGCCCCCACTTCGGCATCAGAGCCTACGCGACAGCTTCATGGCCTAAACCAGCGGGGATCCAGGCATTTGGCTTTTCTGTATTTTGGAAGCGCAGGGACCGATATGCGGCAGGTTTTGATAGGTTCTCATAGACAGATAAGCTTCAGTACATCAACATCCCCCGATGATAGCGCCAGTTGGCACAATCAGCGGACACAGATGAACTCAAGCATATCTGTCTACGAGAACACGTCAAACCTTGCCATCCTCATACAGGAGCGCGACGCGCGTGCAGGGGGCCGTCTTTACGATCGCCACTCCAGCCCCGCTGCAGCCGTAACTTCAGCCTGGACCTTGACTTCGGGGAGCAGACCCACCCGCGCGAAGTTGCCCGCTGGCACCTCCCACACATGGCAAAAGCGAAGGTCATGTCGCGCAAAGTTTGGCTTGTTCTCCTTAACAGGGCACCTTCAGTGCATCAACATTTTTTCAAACTAATGCGGACGGGCTCCATTAGGAGCCCCGACTGAAGGTAGGTCTGTTTAGGAGAACAGGGCAAACCTCGCCGTCGTATGCAGAAACGCAGCGCGAGGGCAGGACGCGCGACTGGCTACCGATAACAGACGCTAACCAAGCTCCCAAGAAAAATGGACCTCCATCTGTACATCAACATCCCTCAAGCCGCTCAGCGTCGCTAGGGAATGTCGATGCACGGAAGGGGCCCATTTTAGGGGAGCAGCTTCTATCCAAGGACACGATGCAGGAACAACGTCCCACTAGCGCCGTATATATATACCCCATCAGCGGGGGAGCCAACCGGCGGAAGTCCAATCGACAGGAGTCCAACCGGGACTTCGCCGGAAGTTCGTCGCCACATTAAATGGCCACGACGCCTCAAGGCCCGCACCGCGCCAAGCACACTTCGCCACGTGGACAGCTAGAAGAAGGAGCGTCGCAGCGCGTCCGCTAACACTTGACGCATGTGCGACGACTCGGGCCCGCTACGACTACCTGTGCCGGCGCAACACCTTCGACTCGGCCTGGGCAACCCCGATCCCACCGCAGCAGGGGGACGGAGCACGCGCGCGCGTGCCTACTTCAATCAGGCGCCAGCTCGGGACGAAGTGCTCGTGTGTCTACCCCAACCACCAATCCAGGCGTCGGGTTCGACTACGGCCTCAGCCCCTGGTCAAGTTCGGAAAAGTTCACAGGCCGCAGGGATGGAGGGGGCCAAAGGACTCGGCAACATGGCTTCAGCCCTGTGAAGCCCTTCTCCATGAGAGGCTCTAGGGGACGGAGGGGGCCAAAGGACTCGGCAACATGGCTTCGGCCCTGTGAAGCCCTTCTCCATGAGAGGCTCCAGGGGACGGAGGGGGCCAAAGGACTCGGCAACATGGCTTCGACCCTGTGAAGCCCTTCTCCATGAGAGGCTCCTGTTGTAGGGATGGCCCCCACCTAAACCCAGCAGGCCTGGTAGAAGGTTAGGCCCAGAATAGGCCATGTGTAATGACATAAGTGCCCCTGAAGGGGGTAATCAGATGTAAGGGTATAATTGTAAAAACACTCCCCATGTGTGTGTGTATATATATATATATATATATATATATATATATATATATATATGGAATACAGGCCATGGGGAGGACCCAATCCATTACTCACTCACTCTCTCCCAACTCTCCACTACCATCTTTCTCTCTGTTTGGTCTGTAGCCACAACACAAACTTTTAGTGCAGCAATTGTTTTTTATAGAATTAAAACATATTCATCATGGATCTCATTTTGTTAAGCACTTTTTCCCCAGCAAAACGCTTCAAATAGATTGTAAATAGGATAAATGGTTTAGGAGACATTGTCGTTCAAAGTTTGCAATCAACCCACATTTCTCTCCACACCCGCCCCTCTACGCTTAGCGTGGCAGTAAATCTGTTGGATAGGTTTGGTAAACGCACAATGAGATCGGTAAAAACTTTTGTAATAGTGCAGCAAACGCATATGGAGGTTGTAGTAAATTTCTTTTAGTGATATAATAAATATTAAAAGGTTGTAGTAAATATGTGATAGAGGTGCAATAAGCACACAAAGAGGTCGTGGTAATTTCATTGCAATGGCACAGTAAATGCATAGATAGGTTTTACTATGTTTGGGATATGCCCAGTGTTTGTCTTGTAAAATTGCATTAAACGAACAAGAAGATCATATTATTTTCCTCAAAAGGCACAATGAAGGTCGCAGTAAATATTTTGTAATGGTGCTGTAAACGCAGAAGGAGATTGCAGTAAATTTGTTGTACAGATCCAGTAAACACACAAATAAGGCCATCAAAATCTTTTGTAACAGTGTAGTAAAAGCATATAGAGGTCATAGTTGATCTCTTTTAGTGATGCAATAAACATTAGGAGGTTGTATTAAATGTGCGATAAAGGTGCAATAAGCACAAAAAAAGGTCGCAGTAATTCTACTGCAATGACACAGTAAACGCACAGAGTGATTTTACTACGTTTAGGATATGCTTAGCGCTTTTTATTGCATGCTTTTGACATGTTATTGCATTCTCCTTCAGTTTTTATTACAGCGCAGATGTATTTATTGTTTATTAACAAGACTTATATCATTATATTTCTCCCGTAATATGTAACCTACTAGTGACAACCGTTCATGAATCGGAACTACCAGTCAAAAGTTATGACTAAAACCAAAAAAATATTCTAGTACTAATAAGAAATCTATATTTGTTGGTTGGCTGGCTATGTATTAGTAGTTGGCTTGGTTCTTATACGAAGTGGGTGCATGAGGGTGGCTAGGACGCGTTCGTCTAGGCGGCGCGTAGAATAAGCCATTCTATGCTCTGGAGTAACGAGAGTAACGCTACTGTGTGTGTGTGTATAATGCCTTTTCCGTACTTCTGAGAGTACATACTCCATTTTTCAATATAGCACTTAAATGAACGCGTTATACTTACTTATCGCTTTCAGTATAGTTACATACCAATTATAAGATACTCCAATACGATTTGATTGAAATTTTTTTATTGGAATCCTTTATTTTTGCTATATAGTCTTTTCCATATATAAATAGAATATATACACAAATTATGCTATAAAAAGGGAAATTTGATGATATTTATTTCGTGGAACTTACTTTAGAGTATCTTATAATCATTATTAGATTATACTCAAAAGTATTAAGAGGTATAATAACATTATTTAAGTGGTATATGAGAAGTGTGAATATATATTTCTAGAGCATGAAATCATTTTCATATATTATATATCCAAAAGACGAGGATGATAAGATAAAAACGCTAAGGGAGGTGTAAGCGCTAATGGGTAGAAGTGGAAAAAATGTTAAATTGTTTTGGAGCTCCTAAGTGGGCCAAGCACCATGATTTGTTTTTAGGGCTATATGTTTGGCACGGCTGCGGCTTATGGTTTTTGGCTGAAATTTTTGAATTTTAGCTGTTTACGACAGAGATTACGGAGAGAGATACTCGTTTGCGATTTTGGTTAATACAGATGTTAGTCTTTTAACGTGTACTACAATTAACTTGTAGACCTTGTCTTGAGAAAAATACCCCGTTTGAAAGTTAGGTATTATAGTAAAAACCAAAAGCCGTTAGTTTTAGTCGAAAAGAATTAACCCTATAGCTTCTCATAGAATCGGTTTCTATTCAACCTAGCATTTATAGCCCAATAGCTGAAGCCGAAGCTTGCACTACCATATTCCGAACATTTCCTCATAGTTATTAGTATATTGTCGGCAGTGAGATCTCTTTGTAATATTTTTTTGATTTATCATCATCTTGTCGGCTATCACTTGATCGAGAAAAATTTGGATACACTGGAAACACTGCATACTATGTGAGAAAAAAAATACTAAAGTACAATAACCCTCCCCTAGTCACAAATATTGGAAAATTTTGTACCTCTTGTCGGCTCAACGGGGTGTTAAGCTTCTTACAGCTATTTAGTGGTGTTCAGTTTAGCAAATGACTTTTGACTCTTTTTTACTGTAGCTAGTTTATTTTTCACTGTAACTACTAGTGGCTTATTTGACGTAATGAATTTAAAATTTTAAAAATAAAAAAATAGATTAGTCCATCATAGACAATACGAAAGAATACGCGAAAAAGTAAAAACAAAAAACCCAAAAATAACTAAAAAGTTAAAAAATATAAAATTAAAAATAATAATAAATTAAAGGTTAGAAGCGAAGCCTAGAACGGGAGACTTTTGACAATTTCTATGGCAACTAACGTTGGGTGGATGTCCCATGGTTCATGGTGCTTTTTTAGTGAAATTCTAACTATAGATTCTAGTACCGTAGGTAGGTTTGGTACATCGTGATGGGGGGGGGGGGGGGGAGTTGGGGCCAAGCTAGAGGACAAAAAAAAAGCCATCATTCAGATTTATTTGGCGATGAACACGCGGTGAAATACAAAAACTAACACATAAAAGAATTGTAAAGCTCTTCAAAGGGCCGTCTTTTTTGGATTTATAGTCTATACTATACTAATTAGTTTTTAAATAAAATATTTTATGAAAATAGAATATATACGTTAATTATAGTAGATAATATACTAAATTTAACTATATCAGTTAAAATTATATACGAGTAACTTTCACATACTCTTTCATAATCAGTGTGAATTCAAAATTTACGACCGACCATGTGTCTTATGTGCCACGCCCAAACAGAAAAACTCAAGAAATGTGCAATAGTCATTCAAAAGAGTAGGCACGTCACATAGCTGTAGCTTTCAAGTGTACTAGAAGAACTGTTTGATAACGACAATGCATCACGTACGTACGGACATTGACATTCCCACGTATGCATAGACATGTTTTTGAGAAACACCGTAATTTCACCAATTTCTTTAACAATAAATGAAGAAGTTACTAACTAATTATTCAATCTAAAAAGGTTAATTAGTACATAAAGGCTCCCTGCATCATTACTATAGAAAAGATTATACTAAACATCTCATCACAAATAGTTCCTTGAAATCCGTCAATATTGTAATTATCACTAATGGTTTTACAAGTGTGACCATCTTGTTACTATCGATTAGAATCGTCTGTGATACATAATTATCATAGACGGTTCTAGTTAAGAATCATCTATGATGTATCACAGACGATTTATTTTAAAAACTATCTATGATGTCTGCAATAATCACAACGATGCCTAAAATACATAACAGACGGTTCGTAATAAAAAACAGTCAGTGATATTCTACATATCATTGCAGGGGCAAAAACCTAACTCACTGTACTCTTGCACACATTTAGGTTTTCCAACAACCCGCGCGCCTTCTCATCTCCCCCCTTCTCTACCTCCTGCGCCGCAGCCTCCTCAGCTCCCTGTAGCATGGCTCCTCCTCTTGGCACCCCGACGCCGCCGTCTTCTCCTCGGCTCCCCATTGCCGCCTCCTCCTCCTCGGCTCCCCATCGCGTGGCTCCTCCTCTCGACTCCCCCGTCACCTACATGTCCTGCTTGGCTCCTCGTCACCATCGCCTCCTCCTCGGCTCCTTATTGCGCGGCCCCTCCTCTCAGCTCTCCGTCGTCGTCGCGTCCTCCTCAGCTCCTCCTACCGACTCCCCGTCGCTGTCGCTCAAGGTGTACATTTTCATACTTATGTGAGTGCCATGATATGTATGAATAGTTAATATGTGCATGAGTGTGATGCTGCATTTTCATATGTGATCTAATTTAATAAACTTCCATATGGTATTTCATTTGGGATTATTTTGCTAATAAAAGGCAAGTAAAAATAGAATATTTGATATGCATAGAGAATATAACTTGAAAAATAAAAATTCTACATGAATGTTACTACTGTTCCTAAACTGGAATAATAAGATTGGCCCAAACATTAGTATGAATAGGGTTTTTTTATGTCAAGCATATCCTTTAAGTTATAAAATTCTTCCAGAAGCATACTACTGTGATTCAATTTGCTATGCTCAGATTGTAGTATCAGTATCGTGTTTCAGTTAATGCAAATGTATGTGCATATATGCATGTATGCGTTATAGTTTCTAAGGAAAATGATGTTTGTTGAAAATAGATTGCAACCGACACTAGAGATGACATTCACATAGTCTTCGCCGAATGCGTCTAGTGACCAACATGGAGGTCCTTCGAGATCGAAGAATGGCTTCTATTATGACACTGAGGTAGTAAACTATACAACATAAAGTCACAACTCACAACTTATTTGTTCTTGATTTACATGGATGATGCCCACATATTTTATTGTAATACTAACATAGTCTTACACACCTCACAATTTGAATGAGCTAGAGACAAAGTTATATCCCATATCACACTTGATAGTTAAAACTCTGTCAGTCCGAGTAGCAGTTGTTTCAAAAATACCCTTCCAATGAGATCTTGTAGCAATAATATATGCCAATACAAAAAAAGAGAACCAATTGTCCATAAATTCTTCTGAAAAGTAGTCAGACTGCTAATGTTGGTATTTCTCAACAACTACAAGAGGAATATTAAAGCACTATACACTTAGACTTCAAAGGGTATGAAGCAAATCACACACTCAGCATACTCGTCGCCTTCTTCGCGACTAGCCCTAAGAAGTAAAGAAGGTGGAGAGTACGCCTAAGACAGCAACCAAGCCCAACACGCAGCATGATGAGGTGAAAGAGACAACAGTCATGACCTACTTCATAGAACCTGACACATTAGAGCGTGTGATTTGCTTCATGCCTTTTGAAGCCCAAGTATATAGTGTTTTAATGTTCCTCTTGTAGTTGCTCATGTTGCTATTTCTCAGCAACTACAAGAGGAACATTAAAACACTATATACTTGGGCTTCAAAAGGCATGAAGCAAATCACACACTCTAATGTGTCAGGTTCTATGAAGTAGGTCATGACTGTTGTCTCTTTCAGAAGAATTTGTAGAAAATTAGTTCTTGGTATATATTATTGCTATAAGATCTCATTGGAAGAGTGTTTAAAACAACTACTACTCCGACTGACATAGTTTTAGCTGTCAAGTGTGATATGGGATCTGATTTTGTCTCTAGCTTATTTAAATTATGGGGTATGCAAGACTATATTAGTGTTACTATAAATATAAGGGCATCATCTATCTAACTTAAGAACAAGTTGCGAGTTATGACTTTATATTGTCTAGTTTATGACTTTACTCCTCCTAATAACCAGACATGATAATCAAATTAAGTACATTTGATTTCACCTAATTTTTTAACGTTTGAGAACGACTCTCCACCTTCTTGATGGCAGAGGTCATTGACCCAAAGGGAGAGTTCAACTATGGCGACAACAATTAATAAATGTTGAAATATTTGATTCAATTGTAATTCATTCAATTGTAGCTCATTCAGTTGTAATTCATTTGTGAGATCTGTGTAATGATTGTTGTGTGCTATAAGACCTACAATTATATGTGATCTGCTTGCTTGTTTTCAGAGGACATGGCTAGTATTTCCTTAGGCTAGCTGAAAACAGAATTTTTTTTGCCATGCAAAGAACCATCACAGATGGTTTTTTGTATTAGCTGTCTGTGATAAATACAGACGGTTGTTTGCTAAAACCGTTTGTGATATCTGACATATTATAGACAAATTGTAATAAAAACTGTCTGTATTGTTAATTATCACACAAGGTTTGGAAGCCGTCAGTGATAATCATATATTATCATAGACACAATAAATTAGACATGTCAGAACCGCCTCTGATAAGGATTACGAACCGTCTGTGATGACCCCATGTGCGATACTGCATATTTTGGTAGTAATTTGTAGTGCTACCAAATATGTGGTGGATCCAAATTACGCACTCACTCAAGAGACAAAAAGAAAATAAGAGAAAAATCAGAGATAATGTAAGCTTCATTTTGTTCAACCGATGCAGTTGAGGCCCAAGCATCCCATCAACAGTCTCCTCACCACCTTCTTCTGCATAAAACACGAGAAACTAGTCAAGTTCATCCATAAGCATGTGTTGAAAACACATCTAGATCATAGCACTCCATGCCAAGTTGATAACCAGGAACAAAGACAAGTGCTTTTAATTTATTTTCGCCCGTCTATCTATACGCACCCTTGGTCTTGGTCGGTGGTAGACGAAGTCCGGCGGGGGCACTTGGTATAGGTCTGCGTCGACGGGGCGCCGCACCATCCTCACGGCCTTCGCCGGGGTGATCGACCCCGCTGGCGGCGGACGCCCTCGAGTGTCTCACCGCCTGAAGCCTCATCTTACCGCCGCTGTGCGGACTCTCTCGTGTTATGCCACCGCTCCTCGGCCTCCTCACCTTCTTGGGTGCTCACTTGCGCAGCGGTGGGGAGTAGCTGAACCACACCTCGCTGTAGGCCTCTTGCTCCGTGACGTGGGCGCTGTAGCACCTGGTCGCCATGATGGGGCGGGTCGCCACTTCGTCAGCCATGGCTCGTCGCTGTAGTTGTAGTTCCACTCGTTGAACGCTGGCACGTGCCACCTCCTCGCCTTCTGCACGTGCGTGCAGAGCTAAATCAACCAAGGCGCGTTACATCTGTAAGATGATGCAGCATTTGGAGCTGCATAAACTAGCACACTACTAACTTCCATGGTTAATTCACCTGCCTCCATTTGGCCTGTACAGGGTCAGAATATATGAGAGAAAGAGAGAAACAAGTTGGTCACTCCTGAAACAAACCAAAATTTTACAAGTTTTTGATTTTTTTTCTTGAATCTTGGCTGAATTTCAATTCCTTGCCCAATTCGGAACTCTCCCAACCAAATGTGCTTTTCCCTTTTGATTTCCGTCTCCTTTGGCCATCGACGCCATTCCCATTGCCGCCTCCACCCCTGTTCCCTATCTCCACTGGGCTTCATCTCGTTCGCCTCCACCATGACTCCAATCGTCGCTGCTACCTTGCTAGGGTCGTATCTCCGCTCACCATGCTCTGACACGCCCATTCAATGGACCCTGACTATGTGCCGGACCAGTCAAGATGAAACTCGTCGCCGACGCTCCACCCTCTCTCCCAGCCAACGGGTTGAAAACTAGATATGATATGATATTTGGCAAATTAGCTTTACACTAAAGAAACATAATGTCAACCTTTAGTTAAGCCTTGTATATATATAATAGCCCTATAAATGCATTCTACTATAGGGACATGCATACTGAGTATCTAGTGTACTCAATGTTGCTTATTTTTATCAGAACAAATATCAAAAGAAAAAAGAATGCTATAAGCTCTCGTGTTAGGGTTATGACTACATTCAATGTTCCCGTGGGAATTTCTTCGGTTCTTTTGAATGTAAGTTAATTTTTGGTCTTGAACACCCTTATAGTTTACAAAGTTGAGCGCTAGCTTATATTTTATTCAAATTAACCATTTCTAAATGATTGTGAGCAGGCATGATACTCTTTCTATTCGTAACTGAAGTCCTGGTCTGTTGTAGAAAGTACGATGCCTCTATTACTAAAAATTACTAAAAATGGGCTGTTACGGCTACTCACTACCCAGTATTGTAGAAAAGGTCATCAGAGACGGTTTCATAAGCCGTCTGAGTTTATGAGTTAGTAATGGTATAAGGTTATCACCGACAGTTTTCGAACCATCTGTGATATATTCTATCAAGATGATTATTAACTCATAATCATCTATGATAGTTGACTATCATAGACGGTTTGTAGTAGAAACCGCCTGTGATATGTGATGAATCACTGATGGTTTCAACTGCAAACCATCTGTGATAGTTTAATATCATAGATGGTTTGCAGTTGAAACCGTTTGTGATTCATCATATATCACAGACGATTTTTACTACAGATAGTCTGTGATAGTCATCTATCATAGACATTTATAAGTTAATAACCATCTTTGATATTCTTTCGTATTCCTAATTCTATTTCTATTTGTTGGCTAGCATCAGGAAATGCTAGCCATACCCTCTGAAACAAGTAGAAATACAAGTATATGTATTTCTAATTCACATTTATTTTAGAAACAAAACGTCCATTTCACAAATCAATTAACCAAAATGAAATAAATTAACCATGCATTAATAAATACATATGTACCATTAAGTTTAATTTCCTTCCAAACAAGTTCATCTTACATTGTGGAACTCCCTATCTTCTCTTATGACGTGAGACATCAAGAAGTACGCACACTGCCTTTGAATTTTTTGTAGCTTGGTCTGTTCCAACACAGTTGTAGCGATAGTCATAACCTATTGGTACGAAAATCAATATCGTGCATACATATAAATTGATAAATATGAAATAATTATTCCAAGACTGATAAGCCTCAGGATCATTGGTCTTCGTGGAACTGAGGAGTAGTTCCATGTTGTGGCAAACATACAATCCATAGGTGTTGCCTGGTGGTTGCTGGTGGTACTGCAAAAATTGAATTTGTTAGTTCAAGAGGCATTACAATGAAGCGTTATATAATAGAATTTGTTAGTTCAAGAGGCATTACAATGAAGCGTTATATAGGATTAATGTGTACTAGCGAATACCAGGAAGTCTAGATCATGTTGCAGGGTGTTTATCCCTCCCTTTGATTTCCATACAGTAGCAACATATGAGGCAAACAACCTATATGATTCGTAAAAGTTAGTCTTACTCATTGCGAATGAAGGAAAGACTACAATAGAGTTATCTATAAAGAAAATATGTTTACCTGTTGATTAATTGTTGGACAACTATGATATTGGTTTTGGACTTCTTTAGGGAATCAAGGTATATTACCTTGTTCCATTTTAGTATAATTTATTACTGCAGAAAAGGTCATCACAGACGGTTCAAATATGTCATCACAGACGGTTTTGTGAGTCGTTTGAGTTTATGGGTCAGTAATAACATGAGCTCATCAGAGATGGCTTTCGAACCGTCTGTGACACAGACTATCACAGACGGTTTCTACTAAAAACCGTCTGTGATAGTTGACAATCACAAATGGTTTTCAATACAAATTGTCTGTGATATATAATATATCATAGATGGTTTCAACTATAAAATGTCTATGATATTAAACTATCACAAACAATTTGTAGTTGAAATCGTCTGTGATATATCACCTATCACAGACAGTTTCTACTACAAACCATCTATGATAGTTAACTATCATAGATGGCTATGAGTTACTAACCATCTGTGATATTCTTTTATGTTCCTAACTATATTTCTGTTTGCTAGCTAACATCAGGAAGTGCTAGCCATACCCTCTAAAACAGGCAGATCAACACAGTATATATACATCTAACTTACATTCATTCATTTAAGAAACAAAAACATCCATTTCATAAATCAATTAACTGAAATAAAATACAAATACATTGTGAAACTTCCCTTTTTCTTTTATGATTTTAGACATCAAGAAATACGCACATTGTCCTCGAATATGTTTGAGGTCGGCCGGTTCCAACGGAGTTGTAGTGATAAACAAAACCTGTCGGTATGAAGATAAATGTCATGCATACATATGTAAATTGATAAGTATGAAATAATTATCATAAGATTGACAAACCTCCCAATGGCTGCAAGTGGCACCGCAAAAATAGAATTTTTTAGTTTAAGAGGTATTACTACAAAGTGTTGTATAGGATTAATGTGTACCAGCGAATACCGAAAAATCTGGACATGTTGCACGGCGTTGATCCCTCCCTTGGATTTCTGTACCTTTGCAACGTACGTGGCGAATAACTTATGTGATTCCAAAAAGTTAGGCTTAGTCATTGCGAAGGAAGGAAAAACTATAGTAGAGTTGTCTATGGAGGAAATGTGTTTACCTGTCGATTATATGTTGGACAACTGTGTAGTCAGTTTTGTTCTTTAGGGAATTAAGGTATATTGCCCTGTTCCATTTTTGTATAATTACAATTAAAATCTAGTGGAACCTACATAGTATGTCATGGTCATTAAATCTAAGTTCGTGTTACTTATAAAGTATAAATCAACAAGTATGAATTCCTTGTCAGGGTGACCCTCCAATGCCTTTGTAATGTAATTCTCGATGAAGGATGCATCCTCCTTGATGATATCCATGGTAACAAAGCGTGGGTCGAGAAAACCAACCGGTGATTTCATTAATCTGGCTTCACTCACCATGTATCTATATATAGATAGGCACACAAAAGCAATGAGTTATATATGATATTTATCAGCATTACATAAATGTAGACTATGATTGTACACACTTACAGTGTCCAGCATCGAATGAGTGAGGCATTGAGGGCATCGATTGTGAAGAGAAAGAATATGTCCTCGATGGTCATCATGAAGGTACAGTCATGAATATTGTGCTGCAGCTTGTTGGTCTGTTTTATATAATACATATGCAATCTCTCGCAAGATAGTTCTAGAGTTAGGAGGCACTCTTTTAGGACGACAAACGACTCACCAAGCACGAATTTTCAGGCCAACGGTAAGTAAGGGATCTCATCATCTATCTTATTTGGTTTGCTCTTGCCGCCTCGACTGTAGGTCAACTTCACGGTAGTGACCAAGCACGAGATGTAGTTGCACCTCGCCCTTGCTGCATCTATGCAGATAGTGTTGGTGTAGATCATGCTTGTGGAATTGGCACCGGTGCAGATAGCTCCTATGGACTTGGCATCGGTGCAGGTAGCTCGAGTGGACTTGGCACCAGTGCAATAGCTCGAGTGAACTTCGCACCAATGCAAATGGCTCTCATGGACTTGGCACAGGTGCGATAGCCTCCAGGCAGATGTTCCTCTTGGGCCACTAGATGAATGTCCCAATGGCTTGCCTTAGAGTTATGACCTCATCGTTGGAGGGGCATCTGTAGTGGGACAACCTCAAAATTTATATGAACACTGTCCACATTCACTTTTGCAAAAACTAGCTCTAGAGATACACACCGTGCACCAAGGCCCGTGGCCCCGATAGATACACCTGGCTCCAAGCAGCACACAGGGCAACAGGGGCATATCTCACTTGGAGCTTGCACTTCATAGCCAGCTACATAACGATACAAAATTAGCTACTCCAATAGGCCTATCAATGGATCAAGTATTCTGAAGATAATAATTATTATCAGGATGTCATCGACAGGAAATCAGTGATTGATTTCCGAGGTAGGGTTGGACACACAGCTACTCGAACGATTGGGGGGCTGCCTAGCACAGGTGCGGTGGGGAATTCCTACCGATTTTTTCTATACCTTTGCATCTTATCTCTGAGCAACCATTGCATCTCATCTCTGATTTGCGCTATAATGTCCTCTCATAACTATGCCTCGCACTCAGCTTTTGCTCTCTTCCTACTCTGATACGCCTTAGAATCCTTTAGGAAGCCATATTTCCAAGGAACATAAAGACCAATGCCTCTCACGTGACCCGGGGCTCTTTGTTTCCCAGTGTTGTGGAGAGTAAATCTCTCTCCCTAACTGCCTCGAATGAGCCTTGAAAATATTCTACACTCAATGCTTTTAGGCAGTGGGACACTTTCTCGTTTGCGGGGTTTCGAAAGGAGATGCCCCCGATGGCACGGTAGATGATCTCGCTCTTATCCAGTTTCGGGCGTGCTCATCAGGGATCCCGACAAATGGCAAGGAGGTCTACCTCAGGATTGCCTGTTCATCCTGCTTCCTCCATTGCGGGATTTTACCCGCATACCCAGCGGTGCCGAGTCTATGAAGGTGCATGTTTTTTTGCCTGGAGGGCCCTGTGTGCTACACTTTCACTCCTAAAGTTATTTGTCGTCTTAATCGCTACAAACTCTTACCATTGTAGTTTTAGCAATGGATACTTGTGCAAAGACATCAGATCCTTTTCAACGTATTGCTTGACGAGCCGGCTCTTAAAGTTCTTCCACACTTTGCACACCACTAGCAACACATATCATGTCATGGAGGCCTTGTGTTCTTCTGAGATCTCAAACGAATGAAAAACTTCCATCACTAGCTCATTTTCTAATCTTCGATCACGGTCTTCCACAAATCGAATGTGATCTCAATCCGTTCTTGTGCAACTATTCCAACTATTCTCCAGAATGCGGACACTGCTTTGTGAGGATTGGGAGGGGTCCCAGACGCATCGACATCCGTGATGGTATATTGGCCCTTAGGCCTTTTCAAACGATCTCTTTTTTAGGATTTTACAGAGGATGGTGCATCATATGCATCCGGCAACGATGTTGAAGAATGAGCAGACGACATCTTTAAAAGATAATAGAAGTGAACAATTCTTGAGCCAATTCTTGGTAAATTTAGAATATGATCACTTATTTATGTGAAAATTCCTCTACAGCCAAGCTTTGAACTGTAGACTACCTTATTGAATATCTGAAGACAAGCAATAGTAAACCTGATAATGAACTAGAGACAGATATCAAAACTATTTACTTCAAGTTAATCGCATTCGTATCACATTATTTTATTTCAGCTTTATCTTTGCATATATGTTCTGCTAGCTGAAATTTTAATTAATCTGCGTAGTTCTAGCACTAGAAGATATTGCAAAGAGATTTTGTCGATTTGGTTTGATATCCTATATGTTCTATGTTCTAAGCATAATATACTGTTTAAATGATTTGGGAGGATTTACATATCTATATATTGATTTTGTCATTTCAATGCTGGTGGAATTATGCTTTAAAATTATTATATTTTACTAGAATGAAATCTAAATTCATACTAAAACCGCATTAATTAGGACAATCTAGAAAACCAAGCGCATGTATAGCAAAGTATATATCCAAAGACATGATAATAACATAGAGATCAAACTATTATCTCTCAACATAAACAATGTAATCAAGCCAATGGACAATATGCTAAACTGAGCACAAGCATGAGCATTTATAATTAACATAATGCATAGATTAAGAAGTGAGTTTTGCTCTCAGTTTGAGGAGTTGCTCAAGTAAAACCTGCCCTTCTCACCTTTGTCAACAGATCATATATCAAAGGGACTAACTCCTCAGTATTCTACTAGTTTGATACTCTAAAATTACCTCAGTAAAGTAATAGAATCAACTGTCAAATTTTAAGCACACGACATAATGAAGAACAACTATTGCAATATCAACAATAGTTCTACGGTAACAACAGAAACAAACACCAGAGATGTGTTACGACAATAATAACAGTAAAAATTGAATCTAGCAATATTCAGTCCAAAATTGTAGTGATTTATACTTAACCGAGGTAAGAAACAAGTAATGATAAATCAATACTACCAGAATATTCTCTCATTAGTCACAATGATCTCAATCTAACAAGTTATCCTCATCGAGCTTTTACAAAGCTCACATTCTATTATGGAAAGTGCCCCCAGTGCTAGCACATACGAGGAGGACCGCCGAAGTCAGGAAAGGTAGTGATGGGCTTGGGGGAGGAGGCTACAGTGTCAGGGGAGGTGGTGACGGGCTCGGGAGAGGAGGCAACAGTATCAAGGGAGGCGGCGACGGGCTTGGGTGGAGGAGGAGGGCGACTAGTTCAGGGCAGGAAGGCTGCCAGAGTCGGGGGAGGAGGAGGATGGCGACGGCCTCGGGTGAGGAGTGCCACCGGAGTCAGTGGAGGAGGAGGATGGCGACAGGCTATGGAGGAGGAGGGCGACGGGCTCAGGGCGAGGCGAGGACGTTACTGGGCAGTACAGTGGGGACAATCCCTAGTGCGTAATATATATAAGGAAATAATAATAGATGGTTTTATTTAAGAATTTAAGAACCGTCTGTGATATTTATCATCACAGACGGTTCTTATTTACAACCATCTGTAATAACAAAATATCACAAATTGTTTTAATGTATAACTGTCTGTGAATATATATATATATATATATATATATATATATATATATATATATATATATATATATATATATATATATATATATATATATATATATATATATATATATATATATATCACAGATGGTTCTACTTTAAAACCGTCTGTGATGTTCCCTACTCATATACATAAATATAAATTTACATATATATATATATATGACTCATTCTCATATACCTAATGCAAATTCACACACACACACACACACACACACACACACACACACACACACACACACACACATATATATATATCACATTCTCATATACGTATATAAATGCAAATACGGAACATATGCCACATAAACATTTCATTCATCATTCTACTTGCTTATTTCCTTTAAAAATTAGCCCTTTATGATGATCGATACGTATGTGTTAATGAAATAACATAACCTCATGATTGTCTCTCTAACCTTGATTGGCAAAACACTTCTAATTGCAATAGGGAGCATCTGTGTCATCAGCACATGACAATCATGAAATTTCATGCCAATTAACTTTAAATCTTCCATCGAAACAAGTTTCTTCATGTTGACGGAGTAACTAGATGAAACTTTCACACCATGCAAGCACTAGAATGGTTTAGTTCTCTCAGCCTTGGACAGAGTGTAATAAGCAGGGGGAAGGTAAGTTTGTCTTTTATCGGTCTTTATCGGTGCTAACTCAGGCCCGATGTTCATATCGACCAAGTTAAGTCGTGCGTTGACTCCATCATTTGTTTTGTCACGAATGTTCAGTAAGAGACCAATCAAGCTGTCACATACATTATTTTCTACGTGCGTGATGCTGATGCAGTGGCAAACCATATGATAGATCTCTTTTCTGCTTAAATGCCTTGGAGCTGAACTATCCTCGTTCTCTTCGTCGAATTGTTTCTTTATCCTGCAGTATAGGTGAGCCCTCCAAAGGAATCTACGATGACGCATGTACACGGTTTTGTGCGAGTGCACACCGGACATACCCGCATGTTTGCATACTCTTTATGGTAGAGGATATAGTCGTTCGGACATACAAATATTCTTTATACTTCATTCCCAATGGACAAAGAACATTTTGGCTTTGTAGGTGGTTTTGGGCAACTTGTTTCCCTCTGGAAGCATATCTGCTTCTAAAAGTCCTAATAGTGCCGTGAAGCGCTTGTCAGACCAACCGTTGCTTGCATTCAATTTCAGCAGTTCAAGTGTGGCTGACGACCTTGTGTACTTTGACTTGCAGCACGTGAACAAAAGTTTCTCCGAGTCCTCCATCAAGCCTCAGAATTTAATATACTCTCTCTCATCACAGTTCCCTTCTACATCGTGAAGCATCTGATGTAGATTGTCATCATTCAGCCTATTCGAATTAGAACCACAATCGACATGATCATAAGGCAGCATATCATTGATTTCATTAGTGATGTCATTATTACTACCTTTCCTGTGTAATGTACTCTTCACTATGATTGGTCCAACGTGCATACCCCTTTTTGAAACCCATTCAAATCAAGTGCGCTTCAATCTACGCTCGGTTCTTAAACATATTTAGATTCTCATAGTCAATGCATGGACAATACATATATTCCACTCACTTATTCAACATATCCTCCTTAGCAGCTCTTATAAAAGTAGAAACACCATTAATGTACTCTTGACTCAAATGGTTCCTAGCGTACATCCAGCTTCGGACCTACGTTACGCGTATAACAATTTAGTATAGCATATTCAGTTAATTAATTACTATACTATATATGTACGATCTAAATTAAGTAGTTATATGTAGCAATAATAATTAATTGAATTGAATTATATACAAATAGACTATGAATTGACTAAACCCTAAACCCTAAATCATGCTAGATGTAAAATAATCTTCTCCCTACATCAAACTAGCTAGATTATCTATCTTCAATTTACCTTTCACCAAAGGTTATAAATCTAAATTATGAAGCAATTAGGAACAAACTACTAACCATAGGTAGTTAAAAACTTAGTGGATCTAGAATTACTCTGGCCAAATAGTCTCCTCTGACCAAATAGCCTCAAAGCCCTGCCTCCAGCTCAAAGCAGCATCGTAGATCTGTAATTTGAGATAGAGGGTCGATGGGTCTGCGTGCAATTAATTTAGTGGAATTATCATAAACAATTTTTTTATACAAACCGTCTATGATGACTTAATTATCACAGACGGTTTTTAATACAAATCGTTTGTGAAGTATCACAGACGGTTAAGATAAAAAATCGTCTATGGTATTTGGTAATATCACAGACAATTCTTGTTAAGAACCATTTGTGATACTTCATAGATGGTTTTCACCATGAACCATTTGTGATATTTTCTCTTCACAGATGTTTTTAGGGTTGGCAGTTACACAGACAATCTCTATACTAAAACCGTCTGTGATTGTATTTAATACAGATCGTTTTGGGGAACTGTTTGTGATGTGGCATCTAATATTAGGCTTTTTGTAGTACTGTATATAGAGAAGAGCAATGAGTTATATATGATATTTATCGGTATTACATGAACGTAGATCGTGATTGTACACACTTACAATGTCCAACATCGAATGAAGGAGGCATCGAGTTTGAAGAGAAAGAACAATCATAGAAGGTCACCATGAAGACAGTCATGAATATCGTGCTGAAGATGATACGGCCTAAACTTGACGTTGACACCTGAGTGCCGTTGTCCCTCTGGCTTAATACATTGTCACCAACGAGTCACCTAGCATGAATTTTCGGGCCAACAACAAGTAGGGACATCATCGGTCTTTTTCAGTTTGCCCTTGCCACCTCGGTTATTAGAGGTCAACTTCACAGTAGTCGACCAGGCATGAGATGTAGATGCACCACGTCCTTTCCGCATCAGTGCAGGTAGCTCCGGTGCAGAGATCTCCCGTGGACTTAGCACCGGTACAGATAGCTCCTCTGAACTTGGCACCAGTGCAAGAGCCTCCAAGTAGATGTCCCTCTTGGGCCACTAGATGAATGTTCTAATGGCTTGTCCTTGAGTCACGATCTGGTCGTTTGGGGGCATCTGCAGCAGGACAACCTCAAAATTGGTATGAACACTGTCCACATTCACTTTTGCGAAACCTAGAGCTAGAGTTACACCATGCACCAAGGTCCTGACACCGGATGGATATACCTGGCCCCAAGCAATGCACAGGCAACAGAGGCATATCTCATTTAGAGCTTGCACTTCATAGCCACCTATAAAATAATACAAAATTAGCTACTCCAATAGGTCTATTAATGGCTCAAGCATTCAGAGATAATAATTATTACTAGGATGTCATCGATAAGAAATCTGTGGTTGCTTTCTAAGGTAGGGTTGGACGCGCAGCTACTCCAATGGTTGGGTGCCGGCTAACAGCGGCGGAGGCTTCCATCTGATTTTTCCTAAACCATTCCTGGCTGCTCTCCATCTGCCGTTGCATCTCACCTTTGATGGAATCAGTGATCTCTTCTCTAAGGGATGCCTTAGACTCCTCTCGTAGACATGCCTCATGCTCAGCTTTGGCCCTCTTCCTACTTTGGTACGCTACGGAGTCCTCTGAGAAATCATGTTTCCATGGAACATAAAGACCAAGGCCTCTCATGCGACCAGGGTGCTCCTTGTTTTCTAGAGCCGTGAAAAGTATATCTCTCTCCCTGACTGCCTGGAATGAGTCTTGGGAAGATTCTATGCCCAGTGCTTCCTATAAGTGCCTGATATGTCATTTCACTTCCTATGAAGTTGTGGAGTAATTACAAACTAGTTAGTTCTATATCTTATTAGACAGTAGGACACTGCCTCATTTGCGGGGTTCAAAAGGAAATGGACCCCGATGACACGGTAGATGACCTCGCTGTTATCCAGTTTCAGACGTGCTCATCAGAGATCCTGGCAAATGGCAGGGAGACCTCATGCAGGATTGTCTGCTCGTCCTCCTTCCTCCTTTGCGGGATTTTACCTGCATACCCAACGGTGTCGAGTCTGTGGGGGTATGCATCTATTGCCTGGAGGGCCATGTGCACTGCACTTTCACTCCTAAAATTATCTGTCATATTCTTCGCCATGAACACTTACCATTGCGGTTCTAGGATGGATCCTTCTCCACATATTGCTTGATAACCATGCTCTTATAGTTCTTCCACGCTTTGCACGCTACTAGCAACGCATGTCATCGCACAGAGACCTTGTGTTCTTCCGAGATCTCGAACGATTGAAAAATTTTCGTCACCAGCACATTTTTCTGATCGTCACTCAAGTTTTTCCACGAATCATACGTGATCTCAGTCCATTCCCATGCAACTATTTTGACCATTCTCCGGAATGCGGACACTACCTGGTGAGGATTGAGAGGGGTCCCAGACGCATCAACATCTATGATAGTAAATTGGTCCTCAGACCTTTTTGATAGTGTTCTTCCATGGCGCTTGGAATTTCCAGAAGACGGTGCATCACACGCATTCGGCGACGATGGCGAAGATTGAGCAGACAACATCTTCAAAAGATAATAGAAGTGATGAAGAAACAAAGAGTACTAGTGAATTGGCTGCCGGTAACAAATGACAATAAGAATCAATTTGAGCCTTGCCCCTACTGCCTTCTCGGTGGCTTGGATTGTGGGGGTAAATTCAACTTAAAAGTGCTCTTTGTAAAAAATGTAGTAAAAGTGTTCAGCTAGCTTGATTTTACACCAATTGATTAAAAAGTCTAATTTAATGTTAAATCAAGACTATATAGGGCCAATTCTTGAGCATTTTGAAACAATAATTAATTAATATGTAAGCAGAACCTAAATTTAATTGGCAATTGAGCTGACTATATCGTTTGGTGAATTTGGAATATGTTCCAAAAATCAATGTGTCAACTAAACCAGAATTGTTAGGAAAATAGTCCATCCATGTGGCATAACAAGTTCTAAATTGAAGCCCAAATGCAGATGATGAACCAAACCCTGGTGGCATCCATGTCATTCTCCCAACACTAATGTATGATTTGTGAAACGGTAGCATACACTTCCTTAGTTCATCAATAATTTTTGGTAGGATAGAGAGATGTTTGCTCAATGTACGCCAACAGTACGCTACATTTACAGATGAATATATAGAACATCCATATGCCAGACCATGCCCTTGAAACATGAATTGAATAGATAAAGAAAGATACCATGCGCAAATGTGAGGAGGTGGTGTGCTCGGGCCTAAGGAGGAGGGGTAGCGACCTCGGGGAGGAGGGGCGACGACGGGCTTGGGGGAGAAGGCGGCATGCTCGGGGGAGTTGGCGGTGATAGGCTTGGGGAGGAAGTAGCATCAGGCTCGGGGGGAGGCGGCGTGCTTGGGGGAGGAGGAGGGCGTCGGGTGCGGGGGAGGCAGCAACAGGCTCGAGGGAGGTGGCAGTGTTAGAGTGGGGGCTGGGGGAGTAGCGTTAGTATAGTGCGGGCAAAGCCTAGAGCACAATATATATAGGGAAATAATCACAAACAATTCTTAATTAGAACCATCTGTGATGTTTAATATCATAGGCGATTTTAATTAATAAGAATCTGTGATAAGCTAACATCATAGACATTTCTTAATTACAACCATCTGTAATAAACAAACATTATAAACAATTGTACTTTAGAACCGTTTGTGAAAATTAAACATCACAGACGGTTTTAATTTAGAACTATTTGTGAAAATTAAACATCACAGACGGTTTTAAAGTGTAACCGTCTTTGAATTAACTAGAAATATAATAGACTATGAACTTGCTAAACTTTAACTCTAAACCATACTAGATATAAATAATCTTCTCTTTACATTAAGCTAGATCTAAACCATCTTCAGTTCTTTTTTCACTAAAAGCTATATCTAAAATATAATGCAATTAGGAATAAATTACTAACCACAGATAATCAAGAACTTAATGGATCTATAATCACTCTTGCCAAATCCGTGGTTTGATTTCACCAAATGGCCTCAAAGCCCCACCTCCTCAAAGCAAGAGCTTGTGAGAAAACAGATCTAAAATTTAAGACAGATCTGTGAGGGTCGACGGGTCTGCAATTAATAAGTGAAATTATCACAGACGATTTTTAATACAAAATTTTATAGACGGTGTTTACCATGAATCATCTGTGATATTTCCTCTTTACAGACGGTTTTTACTGTTGGTAGCAAGACAGATGATCTCTAAATCAAAATTATCTGTAATTATACTTAATATTAACAGTTTTAGTTAATTGTTTATGATAAAACATCTGATATTAGTTTTTCTTATAGCAGTGACCGGCGGTGTAGGAGAAGGCTGGCTGGATGCATGTGCTCGTATTTGGAGGGGGCATTGAAGGCGAGATTGACCAATCTGGGTGAACTGGCGGTCTATCGAGGAACGAGGGGAGGCAGCAGGGAAAGGCTCGTCTGTAGTCTGTAGTGTGGTAGCGGCTAGCCGGCTAGATAGCTAGCTAGCTGGGGAGCAGACAGTGTGGGGTGCAGGGGTAAGTTTTGACATGAAAAGCTTATATTGCGCTACGTATGGGCTTGTTGGTTTCCTACCGTGGGCACTTCATGGCCGGCCTGCGCCTGTCTGCATGTACTGCGTTTGCAGGCCTGCGGCGTGGGTGGGGCCCCTGCTGTTGAGGAAGGTCTCGAGGCATTTATGTCTCAACGGATTGATCATTCCTTAGTACAGCGACAAAACGGAATTTTGGATACATCTGACCCTGTAGACGTCCGAAATTCCACATTTAGTCTCCATTGTAAAAATTTTTTTCAAATTTGGCCCCGTCCGAGCGCGCGACTCCGCAGCGGCGACACCTGTCCCGGTCGTGCGGTGTGGTACCGCACGACCGCACTGTAGCAGGGTCGTACGGTACCACACCGCACGACTGCCCTGCCCTCCGCGCCGGCCGCACAACCGACCCTCCCGACCGCACGTCTGCTCTGCCGACCACGCGACTCCATCCCGACCGCGCAACTGCAAGCCCGACCGCGCGTTCACACTGTAGATTGTTCAGCGCAGTGAATTTTAGGGTTTGGTTTGTTGTTAGGGTTTGCAATCTCCGTGATTGTTTTAAGTTTTGGTAATTTTGTAGTTGTAAACTGGGAAAAAAAATCAGATAAAGTTGTAATAAAACGTTATGTTCATTGTAAGTTGTAGATGCATAAAAAATTTTGGTAAATTTTTTTAGAAACGATTGACCGTAGAACGGTCGATACATAAAGTGGTAAGTGACTTTTAGGGTTTGGTCTGTTTTTAGGGTTTGCAATCGCCGTGATTTTTGTAAGTTTTGTTATTTTTGTAGTTGTGAAATGGTAAAAAAAATCTGATGAAGTTGTAATGATAGTTTATGTTCATTGTAAGTTATAGATGCAAAAAAAATTTGGGTAATTTTTTAGGAACGATTGACCGTAGAACGCTTGATACATAAAGTGGTAAGTGACTTTTAGGGTTTGGTCTGTTTTTAGGGTTTGCAATCCCCGTGATTTTGTAAGTTTTATTGTTTTTGTAGTTGTGAAATGGTAAAAAATCTGATGAAGTTGTAATGATAGTTTATGTTCATTGTAAGTTGTAGATGCATAAAAAAATTTAGTAAAATTTTTTTAGAAACGATTTACCGTAGAACGGTCGATACATAAAGTGGTAAGTGATATTTTGATGTTACTGAGAATTCATGTAGGGTGAGAACCGGTATGTTAATATTGTTAAATGAGTTGCTATGTGAATCGTTGAATACGAAAAGACGAGATAATAAACTTATGTCAATAGAAATACACTTCATAAAATAGTTAGGAGTAACATGCCGCGTACATTTTTATTACATGCATAACATATAGCATGATATGCGACTAACACACCCAACTGCTTGTACCACCTACTGTGTGGACCGGGGCCACTTTCCCTTCCTTGCACGCTCGGCGTTGAACTCCTCCGCGGCCTCTTTTGCCTTAGCCGCCATTTTCCTCCTTCTCTCGCGCTCCCTCTCGCGAGCCTTCCGCTCCCTACGCGTGCACGCTTCGAGATAAGCTTGCGTCTCGCGTTGTATACGCATGGTGTGCTCGTTCTTGCGGCGCTCCTCCTCCAGCAACTCCTTCTCGCGTGTGACATTCCACTCCTCGAAGTTGAGGGTCCATTGGTCTGCACGGTGGATCTCAAGATCGATCTATTTGCGGAAGCTACATAGGGGCTCCGGAGACTGTAAATACAGGGGAGAGATTGTTAGTGCGTGCTGTGAAGGAGAAAAGGTAGGGGAAAATTGGTGCATGTGGTCGTTACCGTTGCCGATAGGTTGCGGTGTCAAAACGGTGGTCGGGGTAGTCACTGGAGTAGTTTGCGCAACCCCAGTAACGCATACCTAGGCTGATGCGGTGCTTAGACTTGAAAAACTTGCACATGTCCCCGCACCAACAAAGGGGGGGTGTCTCCACCTCAGGTGGGAGTTGCGGCGAACGCTCGGTGGGGACGTTCGGGTTGGGGTTAGTGCAACACGGCGGCTCATTGCGGGGAGCTGACTTTGTAGCCGTAGCAACCCTTGCTTGTTCCTCGCGAGCCGCCGCAGCCCTTGCTATCTTGCGGGTCTCCTCGCATTGTGCCTTCTTGTGGGCCTCCTCTCTATTCTTCCTAATTTTTTCATTTATGTTGTCCGCGAATTTCTGCCATTCCTTTAGATGCTTGTTGTTCATCTCGACGTGGAGAAGGAAGGTATGATGTAGTATTAGATTGTGTAGTGTTCTCTTGTAGATGCATTGCAGCTCATTTTATGAGCCAAAGGGTAGGCATGTGATTTATTTCTGGTCGCTGCGCAAACCTACCCTCTTTTGTCATGTCACCTAGCAAAGGTCCTCTCTTTTGTCATGTCTCTGCACAAAGCTGCCCTATTTTATCATCTCACTGAGCAAAGCTGCCCTATTTTGTCATCTCACTAAGCAAAGCTGCCCAATTTTGTCATCCCACTGCGTAAAGCTGCCCTCTTTTGCCATCTCACTGAGCAAAGCTGCCCTATTTTGTCATGTCACTGAGCAAAACTTGCCTCTTTTATCATGTCACTGAGCAAAGCTGCCCTCTTTTGTCATCTCACTGAGTAAAGCTGGCCTCTTTTGTCATGTCACTGCGCAAAGCTGCTGTCTTTTGTCATCTCACTGAGCAAAGCTGCCCCGTTATGTCAGGTCACTGCGCAAAGCTGTAGTCTTTTGTCATCTAACTGAGCAAAGCTGCCCCGTTTTGTCATTTCACTGGGCAAACCTGGCCTGTTTTGTCAAGTCCCTGCGCAAAGCTGCACTCTTTTGTCATATCACTGGGCAAAGCTGGCCTGTTTTGTCAAGTCCCTGCACAAAGCTGCACTCTTTTGTCATGTCACTGGGCAAAGCTGGCCTCTTTTGTCATGTCGCTGAGCAAAGCTGCCCCGTTTTGTCATTTCACTACACAAAGCTGGCATATTTTGTCACGTCTCTGCGCAAAGCTGCTCCGTTTTGTCGCGTCTCTACGCAGAACTGTCCTATTTTTTTTGTTTTTGGTCACTGCAGTAAGCTGCCTCGTTTTGGTATAAATAGCACGGTTAGGGTCCCATGACATTGTACGCAGAGAACCCTGTAAATCGAACAAAGAAGTACCTTCTCTTTCGTGGTGAAACATACCATGTCGAAAGCCGAGGGGCCAGTCGGATTTGGGTCACCGAAGGAAGACCTTCCCTTCGAAAGGAGGGGGATGTTCGGTCCACAGTACCGATTGATACCAAGCCGGCGTGCTCAACTAGCGTGGCCGAAATGCAGACACAATGAGTACGCGGTCGTCCAGATCGTGGATGCCCCGTTCGATGGCGGGCGACGTTTCTTCCGATGCCCATGCTCTGGGGTACAAATTACTAATAGTACCTTTTTTGTTATTGCTTATGGACCCTCCATGTTTACCGTCCTTTCTCGCAGATGGCAAAATGCGACTTCTCCCGCTGGATCGACCCTCCTCATAAACGGTATATTGACCGTTATGTGGATACATTATGGGATCAAATATTGGAGTTGGAGGACCGAATTGAGACTCTCAATGAGGAGAACAACGACCTCCGCCAACAGATGCAACGTGAGAGGGGCAACGAGAAGGTTGTGAACATAGGAAGCTCTTATGATCCCACATGTTGTTGCGCGAACCCGAGTTGCATATGTGCGTGCCACTACCACGACGGCCAGCCACGTCCGAGGCGGCCCCTTCAGCAATACTCCATGTGGGTGCCACGAGGCTCTTTTGGCATATAGGCAACGAGGGTTATGGTTGTGTCGTATTTTAGTTCTTGTATTTGTTGTTGTGTTGATGCTGTGGCGCTAGGAATGTTGTTTTGATTTAAATTCTTGGTTGTAGTACTTTTCATATATTCTGTATGTGCAATGTATGTGTTGTTTCGTGTTGTCAGTGCGTGACGCCTTCATATTATGTGGCCTCTTTCCATATCGAAATAATGTGCAATGTTGTTAAGCATGTCATGGATTGGTTGTTATCTTCGTGCAGTTGTTATCACGAGGCACAAAAAAAATCGCAATACTAAGCAAATACAAGTAGTAAGTTGTCATCTCACTGAGCAAAACTGCCCCATTTTGTCATGTCACTGGGCAAAGCTGCCCCGTTTTGTCATGTCACTGGGCAAAGCTCCCCACAGCCTATAAAAGGGAGCCATTCCTCACCTAGTCCCTTGCATTGTTATCACTCACCTCATGAATTAGTTGTTCCCAATCTGTGTAGTTTTCTGTCGTGCTAACTCCCCTCGACTAGGCAATGAGTCAGCTCAGCACCTCTTCACATACACCCACGGTGATTTGCCCGAAATGCAACATGGTTGTTAGACGTAAGACCACACAGACGGCCGTGAATCCTGTGCGGCACTACTACAAGTGCCCCCATCACTCGGTGAGTAAGATTGTTTTGGGTTCATTCAAATCGTGGTGGTATGTTTAAAAATCTTCTTCTCATGGAATCGCAGGAAGCCCCCGGTGGTTGCCGATTCTGGGTGTGGGAGGATGAAATGGGCACTAGGACACCATGAGAGAGTTGTTGTGGGGGGTTGCGACCCCGTCGGGATGCGGCATCGAATCGATAGACTGGAGTGGATGATAAATTTAGTGTTGTGTGCTATTTTCTTTCTTGTGTTTATTGTTATCTCATGTTGTAGTGGTGGAGGTTATTCTCGTCTATGTTGGTAATGTTTCATGCTCTGCTCTATGTTGTGTTTATTGTTATCGTCTGTTGTAGTGCCAGAGGGTTGATGTATGTATGTACGAAGCAAGTTGTAAATAAATAATTTGCACAACATTGCATAAATAATTGCAGGAAACCATGCGACGTTATGCAATCTAAATTACAAAAAACTCATTGTGAACCCTCTCGTCGTCGTCTCCTCGGACGGCGTATGTGATCCTCCGAGAAGGTGAACCGGGTAGGCGAGTGCAGTGCATCTTGAAGGTCATACTGCGATGCCTGCGTCCGAGGTGGTCCTGCGTACGGCTGCGTGGGGACTTGCGTTGGTGGCCCGAAAATAGAGCTCAACCATTCGGTCGACGAGGGGTCTATGGGCTGCTGAGATGGTACATGTGAATTAGGACATGGGCAGCGATGTTTGTAATGAATCTTAATATCACAAGGCATTTACCTGGGTACTCTCAAAAGCGGATGACCCACCGTGAACGTCATGGCCCTGTTGCTCCGAGTAAACCTGCATTTTTTTGCCACTGCGATTAGATGGCTTTGAAATAGACATGTTTAGCTTAGTACGTTAGTGCATACCGGGGTATGTGGCTGTCCAAATGACGATGTTGACGGGTAGTCGCGCATGTAGTCCTGCGATGTGTATCCTTGATAGGTCTGCCCAAACCACCGGTCCCGGTCTTGTATGTTGGACTGCACGCTAGGGGTGAACGAGGGCATCGCCCCCTCTGGTTGCTGCGCCGAGTCAGGGTCGCTCTCTGGAGTGGGCCCCCGTTGGCCTGGAGAGCGCGCTTGCTCCTCCGTCGCCCTCCGTGATGACGATGGCTGTAGCAACGAGCTATCCTGTCGCAATTGCTGCAAGAAGAACATGTGGTTAGACATAAATTGCAATTGAGTGGATGAACAAATAGTTCGCAATTGTCCAACCGCCGGTCCGAAGCGCGTGGAGGCCGAGCAAGCGTAGCTGAACCGACTCCCGGACTGCGATGGACGCGACGACGATGGCCGTGCTGATGGTGGTGCTGACGACGGCGTGGAGGGTGGTGGTGGTCCCTGGCCACGTCTGCCACCGCGGCGAGCAACAACGTCATCTCGGTGGCGACCACAACTCATGGTCCGTATCGCCGCCTTGGCGTCATCGTAGATGCTGCGCATCGAAGTGAACATTCGATCAACCGTATTTGACCTCCCACGGTGTATAGCCTGCGCAGCCTCGTCCTGGATACGATGCAGCCGGTCCAACTGCAGTGAAACAAACAGTGAGTTAAAACGTAATCCTGCACTGGTTAATGACATACTAATATCATACCGTCTGGTCGTGCCGTGCCGCTCGATGACGGTCTGGACCTGCCTGTATAGCGGCCTCGTGAACGACCTCAAGTGGACGATGTGGCGGCTCCCCAGTAAGCCTAATGCGGGTGCGTGGAGCGTACCACTCAAGGTATGTCCTATACGTCGCGAGGTCGTCCGGCCGTGTCTCGTCCACAACCATCGTATCCGCCTGGTCACGCCACATGTCTGTCCACGGCCGCTGTGTGGCTCTCCAGTCTTCTGTCGTTCGCCCTCTCCTCGATTGCCTGCAAGTCCATTGAGACATTACACAATTAGTAGGGGCACAGACTAATGCATTAATTAAATTTATGGTGTAATGACATACCGGTGGGTGCTGTCTGCAAGAGTGCGTCCTCCCAGGGGGGACATGCTGGTACAGTCCGAACTGCCTCATGACTCGTTGTGGGTTGTATGGCTCGACGCAGTGCGAGAACACCAAGTGGCAGGTCATCAACTAGTACCTGTGATCCTGCCCGCACTGAGATGACAACGCGTGGGAGGCCGTGTCCATAATGAACCGTGGAGTCTATGGCCACCAGACTATGTCGGCCTCGTGCAGAATCTCGAACCTGTTGTGGAAATCCGTGTACGCACGTCTCGGTCTGTCCCTGGCCCACCGCAACTGACCATGTGTCCAATGTGTACCCATTGTGGGCCTATCAACTGGGTCGTCGCCACCACCGAGGCCGTAGAACTACGGGCTGAGATCATAAGGGTGCACAACACTACAAAGTAAGGCCTGCCAACGGGAAAGTGTTCCCACGACCACAACTGAAGGAGAAGGTAGCAGACGGCTAGGACCGGCTTGCTGGCCGCGCTACGCTGCGAGGCATCACACAAGCCTCGGTATGTGGCGCTAAGAACTGCTGATCCCCAGCTATACTGTGGCACCTGACCAGGCCAGCCATCCGCCAAGGACTCCGCTGGGTGTATGTAACTAGGCTGCACGGAGTCTCCAGTGGTGCTAGGGAACAAGACCCACCCGAACAGATATAGCAGGTACGCAACGAAGCGTATTCGCACATCCTCCTCATGTGCGTGTCCAGGACAGGTCATGTACCGACGAAGCCATCCATGTGGCACACCAGCTGCGTTGTCTGGGATCGGATGATCGAACCGGTGACCCAGACGGACCTTCCAATCTGCTGCCTTTGAGGGTGGCACTACAGCAGACCACGGACGGGTAGACCTGTAAGCATCGTCACGTCCTGTAGAGTAACCGTCATCTCCCCCCACCGGAAGTGGAAGGTGTGAGCCTCCGGCCTCCATCGATCAACGAGAGCGGACAGCAGCGGCGCATCAAACTGGAACGCATGCGGTAGATCCAACATGCGGGCAATGGGCAGCAGCCCGGTGTCCCGCGGTAGTGGGATGTACCGCTGGTCGAGACGCCAGTTCTCTCGGGGGCCCCTAAGGACGAAGCAAGGAGGCCCTTCTGCGTCTCCCGACGACCACGCATGGCATCGGTGGTGCTCATCCTAACGGGGGTCTAGCAACTCGAACGCCATGTCCTGCCAAAGAAGGATAACAAGTGAGTCTAAATTTATAACAAAATGTGCAACAATTGGCAACATAATTAACAACAAATGTAACAACAGGGAAATGTACGGAATGTACCAAAACATACATAAAATGTGCACACGAATATGACCCACATGACAAGGAAACATATGGAATGTACGCAAACATACATAACATGGTAATGTGCACGACATAGATACATGGAACCAATAATGCAGCGTACACCTCCTGAATAATGCAGGGTACATCGCAACGCACAGAACACATGGAAGCAACAATGGGTACAAGAAAACATTGTGGTTCGTACTACGGAGCGTTGCTTGATGTCGGCTTGTTTGGGCACTGGCTGAGGGAGTGGCTAATCGTCTTGCATAGCCTACACTTCGGGCGCCGAACACGATCTCCTCGCTGGCTGTCATCCATGTCATTGCAGATGCGACGGCTTTGTCGTCTTCCACGACCGACATGCTTCAGTGCATCGTTGGGCACCCACTTTATCTCCCCTGGCCATAATTCCCTGTAGTGCATGTTTACCCCGTAGGAATGGAACTCTGCACTCCAGATTGCATACAAGTGCTGCATGTCGTAGTACTTGGAGATGTACTATGTCGATGCCTGGTGCCATACAGCGCAGGCCGCGTACACATGGGAGCATGGCTTGTGCAGAAGCTGGGGCTTGTTGCAGGTGCAAGATGCTTTATCATCAATCGTGCATACCTGCTTGCGCTCCCCTCTAATGTGACCCATGACATACTTCTGCCTGAGGCGGACCTCAAACTTCCTCCTTAAGCCATCAATGGGCTGAGCAATGTGGGATCGTCCCTTCTCCATCTTCCTGTCCATGAAGGCCTGCATGACCTCAGAGTATTGCTTGTTTTCGTCCAGGTGCTTCTTCGCCATCATGCTCTATTCACAAAGTACCCGACGGTACGGTTCTAAGTCTCGCCCACGATTGCCGTGATCGGCAGGGATCTGATGCCCTTCAAGACACCATTGTAAACCTCGGATATGTTGGTTGTCATGATCCCATACCTTGCCCCACCGGTGTCGTGCAACAAAGACCATATTTCTAAGTCAGGTGCATTGGACTGAACCCATTGTGTGAATACCCCGACTCTTGTGGAGCCCCCCTCCACGTCCCCTGCTTCTATATGCACATGCTTGGTAGCCTCCTGATCGAGCTGCCTCCACAAGGTGTTGAACTTCCGCTTCTGGTTCTGCATGTATAGCTTCTTGAACGTCTTCATTAGGTCCTTACTACGAAACTTTCTGTGGAAGTTCGCTGCAAGATGCCTCATGCACCAACGGTTCTTCACATCACTCCACTAGAAGGGGGGCTGCGTTCCATTCTGCAACGTTCGCAACGCAGACAGCAAGCCTGCATTGCGGTCGGAGATGACACACACTTCAGGGCGATCTTGCACTATGGCATGCTTCACATTGGCAAGGAACCAAAGCCAGCTATCCGTATTCTCATTCTCCACAATTGCAAATGCCACTGGGAGTAACTGGTTATTTGCATCAGCTGCAACTGCTGTAAGGACAGTACCCTAGTACTTGCCGGATAGGAACGTCCCATCTATGGTTAGCACTGGACGGCACCACCTGAAACCTTGTATCGCCTGATGGAAGGCCCAGAACACTCTGTCAAGAATGAAATAATTCCGTCCCTCCGTAGGATGAACCCTCTCCTGCTTGTTTATGTACGTGCCTGGGTTTGATTGTGCAATTTGCTGCAATATTCTTGGGACCAGGTCGTACGCCTCCTCGTACGTCCCACACATATGGTGCAGCACCTTTCGCTTCGCCCGTCATACCTTCTTGTAGCTCACTTCAAAGCCCACCATGTTTGCTACTCCTGCCATTAGAACCTTCGGGGAAATGGACACATCCGCCTGGATGAGGTGGCTGACCAGCTCCGCAACATACAATGATGTCATGTTACGGTGCCTATGTACTGGCCCCGCAAGCTCGCAACTGTGATCTTGCAGCACCGTTATCCGGAACTCCGTGCCAACCCCCTTGTACCGCTGTGCACAAACTTTGTCAGGACAGGACCCGTCGACACACTTCACAATGTACGTGTCTGGGTTTGACCTGTGCACCCGATACGTCCGGCTTATGTTGACGGCATGTCTAGCAATAGCCTGCTGGACAGCACTCTTATTACGGAAGCACAGCCCCAAAATGAGTGCGGCCTCGTTGAACCCCCATTCTCCCTCCTCCGCCTGTGGCAGAACTAGGGCTGCCGCTACATTGTCGTCCAATCTGGATGACACGTACGCACCGTCCGTGGTCACAACACGACCTACCACCCCTCCAGTTGCAGCTTCGCCATCCTCGTCCTCTCCAGAATTGCCTGTTTCCACCTCCTCGTCCTCCTCGCTGCCCGCTTCTTCCACCTGGTCCCCAAGGTACTCATGACAGTCAATACGGGCGGCCCACCACCTCTCGTCCACACCTTCGTTGGCCTGGAAATTCTCCGCACACCTCCTGAGGTCTTCATCACCCAATTCCTTGCCCACATGTTCTCCTGCAGGAGCGTCTTCATGACCACCGGAGATGAACCCAGGCACTACATCTCCACCAGCGGCATCACAACCAACCATGGCGGATGATTCTGCCCTCTCCACGAACTCGACATACACCATTGGCCTGGCATATATCGCAGCATCAGGGTTGCACACGACCTCCATTTAGTTCGCCCATGAGGCGTCATTAGTCACCTTCAGAAGTTGCCATATGCTCTCCCTTCCATCACCCACCATTGAGGCATAGACTGCCTCGATCCGTAACTTCTTCCTTACGGTGTGTCGATCGAACGCTGAACAGACACACCTCCATAGCTCATACAAGCTCATGACGTTCAGACCGGGTGCCCGGATCACGGTCTGGTCGCAATTTGACAGGTCCGCCCCATAAGGCCCATCGTGTATGAGACCACTCCCATAAAACACGAACAAGTCTTGAATGTCAGCCATTGCGTACCTAACGTAAGTGCATAATCAACCATTTTAGTACACAACATGTAACAATCATACCATCAAACACCCACTACCCCATTGAAACATTAACAGTTTCGATTAGTATTTGTTTTGTATTTCTAAATCTACAATTTATTTCTAACTATTTTACTTTCAAATTGTAACATACATCAAATTACATATTCATTTCATTTTTATTTCCATCAAATGACCTTCATACTACGGTCATTCACTAAGCCTACTAATTATACAAATTGTCTCTAATCTAACTACTGTTGTTAGCACCTACAAATGCTCCAACATAAATATTTACTTTTTCAACACCTACACATGTAAGCACATATGTTCACCAATAACTAACTACATTACAATACGTAACTTCAACATAAAAGTAGAACATTATTTACACTACAATCTTTTCTAAGTTTTACTTAATATAGTCTTTATGTAATTGTACTATAACTTTGTATTTCTCTTATTATATTTTTATTCTAATCTACCAAATTTATTTCTAATTTATTTTTACCACCTACCGCACTGTATGTAGTTCTTCCCTAAGCGTACTAATCATATATTTCTAATCCTCCTACTATTGTTATCACTGAGAGACCATGTGGAGGTCATCCCTTGTGTGTGATGAGTAATTGACATCGGTTTAGGAAAGTCGAGTTTGATTTGGTTGGTTCGGACCATGTCGTTGCGTGGTGCAATGGACTCGGTTGGACTTGGTCAAACTTGGTCAAAGGGTTTATGTTGCATATTATGTCGACTTGTCAGGTTGGGCTATTTCATTAATGCATTTATACTTTCATGTATCGAGCGGTGCTATTTGATGTGTTTCTTGTCTGTGTTGGCTGCAGGACGTCGAGGCGGAGTCGGGGCGAGATACGAGGTGACCGGACTAGACACGGGCGGTGTCGAGGTCAGAACGGTCGGATGTGTCGAAGATGGCTGAGATTCGATGTGGTTGTGAGTCGTGGACGACAAGGAGCGCGGAAGCTTCCCGGAAGGTGCAGGAGGGGCGAAATGGTCATTTCGCGAGGCTGCACAAGCGGGAGCGGGTTCCGTTGGATTTAGCAGGCGTAACGGGGTGGAGACCCGTTAGCCAAGGGCTATAAATAGATGTTGGTGGCTGCATGCCCACTCATGGCTTTGGGAGAGAGTTAGGGTTTGCTAGAGTCAAAAGAGGCTTGAGCGTTTGTTTTGGCTTTAGGCTTTAGTGGTTGGAGAGTTGGTGTAGGCAGCAGGTTGTGTCCCCTTCGTAGCTCCCTTCTCCCTGTGTCTGTTCTTGTGTTCTTGAGCTTGTGTTCTTGAGATGGAGAGGGAGAGGTAGAGTTGATCATTCATGTAATCATTTCTCTGAATGTACATGCGTATGGGGACTCCTCTGTGATCCTCTTATGATTTGCAATGAAATTTCTGAAGATTTTCTCCCGTGCTCCTGTGTTCTTCGATGTCCTCTGTGCTTGATTTCTTGACTTTTGAGTTTCTTGTTGTTTCTTGTTGAGAAGGCTCAAAATGGGTTGCTCTTTGTTGGGATGATGCCTCAAGATTATTTGATCGATTTTCCCAAGAGCAAATCGCATTTAATCTCAGATTTAGGTTTTTGGGCTTCCCTGTTCTTCGTTTTATTTTCTAGGGTTTTGATGTGTTTCGTGATTCCCTTCATGAGATGGCACGAAACTTGGTACGTTGAGTCTCAAGGCTATTAATAGCTATCCTCAAAGTTTCGTGGCCAAAGGATCAATGGTTAGATGATAATTTGAGTTTTTGTGTAGCACTCTGTACTTTTTTAGTTCTTGACCTAAATATGAATTTCTTGGGCTTTAGCTGATTTCTCTTGTTGTTTATGGTCTCAGTGCTATTTAGAATACCTTTGTGACCTTTTAGCTTAGTTAGAAAAGGAGAAAATCTCATGCTTTAAGTTTGTGTGCATTTTTCTGAAGTTTGCTGAAATTTTCAGACTGCTGTGCCCGAGGACCGGTCTGACCGGAGTTACAAGGGCGGTCTGACCGGAGTTATAAGGGTGGTCTGACCGGACTTATAAGGGCGGTCTGATCGGAGTTATAAGGGCGGTCTGACCGGTGTTATAAGAGAGCTCTGACCTCCCTTTGAACTATGGTCAGACTGGCCCCTCTGAAAAATGTTGTTTGAGCTATTTTTCTTCATTGCTTCTTTCTTGTGTGTGTTTAGGAGTTCCAAAAGACATGATTATTCCTCTTCATAGTTATTCATAGCTATTGGAAAGGAGACTTATTCGTGAAAACTTTTGAGGGGTCGTTTTTAAAAGAGGCACCATTCACCCCCCTCTGTTGCCATATCTGATCCTACAATCACCTACAAATGCTCTAACATAAATATGTATTTTCTCAACGTCTACACACTACAAGTTCATATTTTCCACCTAAACGAAACTACATTACAGTACGTATGTTCAAAAAAAAGAAAAACACTACATACACTACAATACATCATGCCTAACATATGGAAGATTTGCTATACATACATAGCGTATCAAAGATTGACATAAAATAACAGTAACACAAGATGGTTTGCTTAATTATAGCCTAATGACATACATAAAATTATAGTTGCACGGGCACAAAATTTACCTCTTCTTGAAGCTCACGAGACGATCTACAACTTTTGTACTTGCCAAATCCGCTGATTCCAAACGAAAACAACTCAAACCTTTGTGTTTTCACTCCTCACTTTCCTTCACTGCCTTCCTCGCTCTCGCTCGGCCTTCACTCCAAATGCAAATGAGCGAGTGCTTCCTGTATCGTATGCATCTGTTGTTCGAGGCATTTAAACATGCATTCATCAGTCATGCAGAGGGGCCATGCAACCGGGCTGCAGACGCGTGTGCCAGCGGCCTAAAAAAAGCCAGCGTGCGATGCTTTCGGCGGACGAATGAGACATCAAAGGGACGTGCGGTCGGAGGGGGAGGTCACGCGGTCGGCAGAGATTCTCGCGGTCGGGACGCTGGGTCGTGCGGTTGCCAGAGAGAATCACGCGCTGGGGTCGGTGCACAGGGCGGTCGTGCGGTGTGGTACCGCACGACCCTGCTACAATGCGGTCGTGCGGTACCACACCGCACGACCGGGACAGGTGTCGCCGCTGCGGGGTCGCGCGCTCGGGCGGGGCCCAAATTTGAAATTTTTTTGCAATGGGGGCCAAATGTGGAATTTCGGGCGTCTACAGGGCCAGATGTGTCCAAAATTCACAAAACGGCCCTGGGAGTAAAATTATATATCATATCAATATTTCTATTGTTTATTATTGTCTTAAAAATACATTTAAAAACTATTGGTTGCAGTGTAAAAGAATAGGACATTTTATATTAGCACAATTGATTCATAGAATTTGTTCCCTACCGATTTTACATGGACGGCAGATACAGCACTCGTGATAAAAAAGGGCACTATGCTGAGCATGTAGATGTTTCTCACATTTCGGCTTATTTAAGTTAGAATTCACTTGGAACATATTTGCTTTTAATTTTGGCTTTTTGACTTTTTTTGGCTTTTCTTTTTTCTTTATTTATTTGCATTGTCCGCGAGGATATCGGTGTTTTTCAATTTTTTCTTATTTTTTTTATCAAAAACTAACAACCGTAACAGTGCATTTCAGCGGAAAACCACAGCCGGAATAGCCAAAAGCAGAAAAGCTAGTTGGAGCACCACCTAAATATAGCAGCGATAGTCAAAATTAGGGCAGATCACAAATTGGGGGCAATAGTTACGGGCTTAGGCCAATTAACAGTGGTCGTTTTGTTATCTAATTAACCACGTATAAAATATCATATACCTAAGTTACCATTTTGTTAATCAAAGGTTGATAATTTAGAGTGAAAATTGAAAGGTTATGTGAAAAGATTTAGATCAGTTTGTGATAAACAATTAGCATTTGGCATTTACATTCAGGTTTGCAATGTGAGTGCAAGTTCTGAAATTTCATAGCTCTATCAGGGTTTAGGTGGCTTGAGCGGCATGTGCATGGTGGTCTGACCAGCTTAAGTGCTGGCAGTCTAACTGGCCATGGTGATTGCGATTAGATCGGCCTTATGGTGGTGGTGGTCAAACCAATGGTGCTTGATGATGATGAATGTGCACCAAACTAATGTGTAGGAGTGTTTGGGGGATGGGTGTACACCAAGTCTCGTGGAAAATAGGCACTTAAGGTGAAACTAGGTAGAGTTTGATTGAAATTTCGAGAGAACGGGTTTTCTAGAGGAGTTAAGCAGTCATACCGGTCTCACCATGGAGGTCAAACTGGCATGTTGGTGGTGGTTTGACTAGCCAGTGTGTGGCAGTCAGAACGGCTATTAGAGAGAATTAGGACATTTAATCATGGGATGATCTTAGAACTACGGTCATGGTTATATTGTGTAGCATGTTGTATGTTTATGCTTACGTGGGTCAAGTTGTGAAAAACTTATGCCCAAAAATAATTTCTTAATATTTAGATGTGAAAGGAAGCTTGGAGACAACTATGGCCAACGACGGTCGACTGGGACTAGGTCAAGGTAGATCGAGGTCCAAAGCGATTAAGGAGATCGTGTGGGATAGTTGGGTTCAAACATGGCACATGGTAAAGTCAGGGAATACGGTTGAAGGAAGGTTCGAGCAATGGCTTGGATCAAGTGGCTTCATTGGTTTAAGTGAGGCATAGTCCAGTGGAAGCTGAAAACAGTAGAAACTTGCCAATGAGAGGGAAGCCATTGATCAACCTATACGAGGCATGCATGGTGGCTTGCATGACAAGAAAAAGACAGAATCAAGGGAAGGTACCTGGAAGCTTCATCAAGGGCATTTCAGGAAAATATATAAATCGGAGTTAAGGCCTACACCAAAACCATGGTGCGGAGAGTTGCAAGGGAGGTAGTTTAGGGTTAGGCTAGTGTCGTATGTATTAGTGAAAAACTTGGTATTGTGGGGTTGACGGGTTTAGTCCCACTAAGGGTGCTAGTTTGGCTATATGATGAAGGAGGAGAGCTAGAGTTTTCTAGAAAATAGGAAGATTTTTTAGGCTTAGGCTAGTTCTTAGGCTTGTTCCACCTCTCATTCATGGTGTGAATAAGAGTGAAGCTTATGGAGTGCCCTTGTAACTATCAAGTTGTATTGAATCATTCCTCTTTATACAATAGGTCAAGTTCTTGTAATCTTGTACTCTTGTCTCTATTTTGTTTGTGTTGATTTGGTTCTTTTGATACTCCTTTTTATCTTGTTATGATCCATGATGTGTAAGAGGCGTTAGTAGATCCTTATGATCAGTCTTTGATCATCTAGATCACTCATGTAGTAAGAATCAAGATCTTGCTCGATTCTTGTCTTTCTTGACCAAAGTTATGATTATATGATTGTGGTCTTTCTAGCTTAAATCTATGCTTGGATTACCTTGCTAGCACTTGTGAAAAATGGCCTGGGAGTTTTCATGGCTTAGATTCTTACGAGTAAGGAGTAATTTAAATTTTAGGATTTGGTGTATTCTTATGATCTAGATTTAAGTTTCTTCAATTGAAGTCCAAGAACATTACATTTCTTGATTTGATTTGGTTCTTGATATCTTTATAAATGCCCATACTAATTTTGGTAGCATTTGAACAAGATTTTATGAAAATCCATCAATTTGGGTTTTTGTCCAAAGAAGTTTGTGTCTGAAAACAGGAGCGGTCTGATTGGCCTCCTCTTGACGTTCAGACCAGCCCCATGATGGTGGTTTAACCGGTTTGGTTGCCAAAGGCCAAGTTGTTACATCTTTTGGTCCCAGTTCTCTATAGTTTTTGTGTAGAAGGTGTATTATGAATTTAATGGCTCTTATAGTCGTTGAAGCGAAGGTTTTGAATGTTTAGAGAAAAAACTTTTGTAATTATTTACTCCCTCAAAGGCAGTCCAACAAAAACTCCGCGGGTACCTTCCAAACAGCATAATGTCTCAAACTTCGGACAGCAACTCTTGGAATCATAAAGCTTGAATTGCATGTGCCACTTGCCGCTCAGCTCTGCACTGCATGGAACCTGCACGCATAAGTCCAATACGTAAATTCTGGTTTTGATCTGCTTTGACGCGCACAATCTTTGGCCGTCTCGGTGAACGTTGGTGTCACGTGAGTCGTGACACCAGTGAAGACACGTGTATCGGCCCATTTGTACGTATGTGATCTGCAGTTTGTACTTGGTGCACACATAACACACCAGGCCGTGCAGTTGTGCTCGTCCGAGCCTCGGAGCTGTGGACTTGGAACATGAATGAGTGGTTCAGTTTTGCGCCCTCTTCTATGAGCTTTTATCTGCACTTTTCAAACAAAAGTTGAGAGACCAGGTGGTCGTGACTCCATGTGAATGATGAGTAATTGACAAAGGTTTAGGATAGTCGAGTTTGGTTTGAGTGGTTCGGAGTCGAGCCGTTGCGTGGTGCAATCGGGCTCGGTCGGACTTTGGTCAAACTTGGTCATTTGGGCTTAGGATGTATATTCTAATGTTTCGACAGGTTTGGACTTCGTCTGTGGTAAGTGTGATGGTATTTACGCCTTCATGTGTCGAGCGGTGCTATTTGACGTGTTTTCTTGTCTGTGTGACTGCAGGACATCGGGTGGAGTCGTGGCGAGACACGTGGACCGGACTAGGCGCAGGTGGCGCTGAGGTCAGAACGGTCGGGATGTGTCGAAGACGACGTAGACTCGAGGTGGTTGCGAGGCGTGCGAGGCAAGGAGCGCGGAAGCTTCCCGGAAGGTGCAGGAGGGGCGAATCGGGAAATTCGCGAGGCTGCACAAGCGGGAGCGGGCGCCGTTGGATTTAGCAGGCGTAACGGGGCGGAGACCCGTTAGCCAAGGCTATAAATAGGATTGAGGGGCTGCATGCCCACTTGAGCACCCCAAGGGTTTGATTGAGTCTAAAGAGTCTTTAGAGGGTTGTTTGGCTTTGGCTCTTTAGTTGTTGGGAGAGACAGAGTTTGTTAGCGTGCTCCCTCTGTCCTCTACGATGTCTTCTAGGTGGTAGAACAGAGAGTTGATCCCTCCTCCAAGCATTCATGGTTGAGGATTGAGAGGATGGAGAGGGTTTGAGGGTCATGTAATCCTTCATCTTGTTCTAATGTACATGCGTATCGTGACTCCTTGTAATCCTTTTGTGATGGAATGAAAATCTGAAGTTCTTCTTTCATTCTTGCTCTCTGTTCTTCGTAACTCCTTTTGGTTGATTTCTGAAGTTTTTGATTCTTGAGTTCTTGATTGCTGGGAAGTGCCAAAATGAGTTGTTCTATGATGGGTGAGTGCTTCAAGATCCTTTGATCGAGATTCCCTAGAGCAAAACCTAAGTTTAATCTCAGATTTCAATTTTGGCCTTCTCTGTTCAGTTCCTGGAAGCTCTGGGGTTTTAGGTTTTTCCTGATTCCCTTTGAGATTTGGCTTGATTTTTGGGCTGAGTAATCCTCTTGCTATTGCTATCGTATCTGCAAAAATTCATAAGCTAAGGACTTGAGACCTATGAGAAATTGGTTTTTTTAGATGCTTCTGTTCAAGTTCTCAGTTTTTAGGGTTTGAGTGCATATCAAGTTTCCCTTCAAGAAGGTGGCCTGAGACTTGAGCTACAGGCTCCTAGAGCTATTGCTAATATTCCCCCAAGGTCTCATGGGCAGAGGTTCTGAGTTTGGCAAGGATTTTGGGTTTGAGTGAAGGTCTCTGTTCACTTTCATTTTCTTGTGCAAATCTGAAATTTCTTTCTTTGAGTTGGATTTTTGTGGTTTCCTTGGTTCCTTGGGCTATTATAATCAATTCCTTGCTATACTGGACCAAGAGAACAAATGGATATCTTGATTCTTTCGGTTTTGTGAAGTCTCAAGTTGCATTGTCTGAAATTTCAGATTGTCAGCAAACTGAACCTGAAGGCTTGTGAGGGGTCCCTGTTGAGTGCTTTCTTTTGATTCTTCTTGGGTTCCAGAGAGTGTGAGATCTCTTGTTCCATCTTTCCATAGCTATTAAAGGAGTTCTTTCTCTAGTTGGTTTTGGAGATTTTTTTTGAATTGACTGACATTCACCCCCCCTCTGTCGCCATTTCGGTCCTACAATTGGTATCAGAGCCGGTTAGCTCTAATCAATAGATCTTAACCGGTCTCAAGAGCCATGGCGACGGACAAGTACTCGACCAAGCCGCCCGTTTTCGATGGCATCGATTACCCCTTCTGGAAGAGCCGAATGGAAACATACATCCAGGCTCAGGGGTATGCCATCTGGCGCAAGGTCAAGGTCCAGTTTGTTGTTCCTGCCGATGAGAACATGAATGTCGGGAACATGGCTGATGTTGAGGCAAATGCAAAGGCAAGGAACATCATCATCCAGGGTTTGAGTCGTAGCGAGTTTGACCGCATATCTCACCTGTCGTCCGCCTACGACATCTGGGTGACCCTCGACGCATACCATGAGGGCACCACCCAGATCAAGACGGTTCGACAGGACTAGTTCAAGCGCGAATACAACAAATTCGAGATGCTTGCTGGTGAGTCCCTGGACGAGTGCTTTTCGCGATTTCACAAAATCTTGAGCAACCTGCGAGCGGTCGGTCTCACATACCCCGACTCGGACAACGCTCGTCAGATGCTCGCGGCACTCGATCTGCGTGTTTGGGAGATGAAAGTGACCACCATCAAAGACACGACAGACCTCTCGACCCTGACTCTTGACGCGCTGTACTCGCGCCTCAAGACTCACGAGATTGACGTTGTCTCTCGTCGGTCGAAGTCACAGTCGATGGCCTTGGTCACCGATCCCGTTTCGTCTTCTGGTCCTTCTTCTGATTCGCTTTGCGGTTTCTCCCTAGCTGCTCTCTGTGATGTAACTGATGATCAGTTAGAGCAGCTAGAGGATGAACAGCTGGCCCTCCTAGCTCGGAAGTTCTCCCATGCTTACAAGAGGAGGAGGGACAGAAAGAGAGGCGGACCAGTCATTTGCTTCGAGTGTGGTGGCCCCAACCACATTCGGGCAAACTGCCCCAAGCTGGAGAAGAGCAAGAACGACTACGGCGGTTTGGGCAAGAACGACTACACCGACAAGAACCGCAACAAGAAGACTCCAGCTCAGACGCCGGGCAAGAAGAAGTTCCGCGACTTCGGGAAGGCCAAGAAGCTGTTTCACCGCGTCCTCACCGCCTTCGACGACCTCGACCTCAGCGAGGTGGAGGGATGGAGCGATGACGACGGGACGGGTGACCAAGATCCCAAGAGCGGCGACGACTTCTCCGGCATGTGCTTCATGGCCCTCGAGGGCGAACTCAGCGACAGCGAGCTGTACTCCGACTCGGACGAGGTATGTCCCACCTACGACCAGCTCAATCATGCTTTTCTTAAGCTAGGTGGTTTCCATGCTAGAGCTAGGACTAGGTGTACTGAGTTAGAGAAGGAAGTAGACAGGTTGTCACTAAAGATTATTGCTCTTACATCTGGTCCCTCTAGTGACGACTGTGATACATGCTCTGCCTTGTTGGGTGACATGGAGAAACTAAGGACCTCGCATGATAGTTTGTCCTCCGAGCTTGATACTGTTAAGGTGGAGAACATTAGTCTGTTGGCTGAACTAGAGATGAGTAGGATTGCTTCTGTTTCATCTGCTCCTGTTGAGACTAGTGCTTGCACCTCATGTGAGGATAAGGACAATGCTTTTAGAGGCCTTTATACTATGCTGCTTGATCTGCCCGAGTCATGTGAAAATTGCAATAAGCTGAAGTCGAACCTAAAACGGGCAGATCACAAGATTGCTGAGTTGCATGCTTCTTTACTTGAGCCTGTTGTTTCTTGCACCAATTGTCCAAAATTAACTCTTGAACTTGAATCTGTTTCTAAGCAATTCCAAGAGATGATTGATCAAAACAACAAATTGGCTCAGTTTGCGACTAAGGAACCTGTTAGCTCACCATGCATTAGTTGTGACAAACTAAAACTTGAACTCGTTGCTTTGAATGATAAATGTGTGAAGCTAACTAAGGACTTATTAGAGAAGTAATCAACTCCTTGTGATGTGATTGCTGAGGAGGGGGAGAAGCCCCAGGGTAAGGTAGAGACGCTTAGCGACGAGAACCAACTTGCTAGCAGTAGGACTGTCCATTCCGAGTCGGCTGTGCGTGCACAAGCCATTCTTACCTCTGCTGTTGGTTCTTCATCTGCTCCCTTACCTGCTGCTGTTCCCTCTTCCCCCTGCTCTTCTTGCACCTCTCTCTTTCGGGAGTGTCAGTACCTTATGAACACTCTCGAGAGATTTGTAGGCGGTAAGAAGAAGCTTAATCTTATTCTAGACCAATCCAAGATTTGCAAATTCAATCAAGGTCTAGGATATGATTTTTATGAGGATATGAGGAAGCATCCACCTGCTATTCTCCGACCCATCGTAGGAGGTTGATCGAGGTTGAGCCCAGATCTGATGAGGTTAAATTCAAATCAGCGGGTTTTGTCCAAGGGATCTCTGACAGCAAGGTGATTCCACCTGTTGCTTTGGCCTCTCAGAAGGCGAAGCCTCTTCGTGCTACTTCCACCTCTCAGAAGGTGAAGTACCACTGCACCTTTTGTCAGAAGGATGGGCACTCGATCGAGGATGCTTCAGGCGCGCCAGGATTGCGCGAAGAGACCGTGCATAGGCACTTAGGCGTATTCAGGGTCAGCCCCAGATCCTGAGAGCACCTAAGACTAGCACGAGGTCCAGGTTTGCTTCTGACGGGTTTGGGCAGCATCGAGGACTTGGTTTTTCTGAGTCTTCTGGTTTTCGTCCTCATGCTGCTCTGGGTCATGACTTCCGCCGTCCTGAGGGTACATCTCGTTTCCCCCGTCGAGACAGTTACCCACGGCGTGATCAACGTGTTGCCGGTGTTCCGACTCGCTCTCCCGTAGCAGTCGGACCCCACAACAGCTTCAGGTCTGCTCATAGACCTTCTGCTTCTTTGAGTCACGGAGAGCGCAGGGTAGATAGAGGTCAGTCGTGTTTGACTACTTCATCTGCTCCACGTGTTACTCAGTATTGGGTACCAAAATCACTCTTGATTTACCCCAGTACTGAGACTTTACTCTCTGTTTGACTCAGGTTCGCCGGGCAGGGAAGGGAAAGGTTTGGCTCGTAGACTCCGGGTGTTCACGACACATGACCGGAGATTCTCGTTGGTTTTCTTCCCTTGCCCGTGCTCTAGGTGATGAGACGATCACCTTCGGAGATGCTTCATCTGGGCGCGTCATCGCCAAAGGTACAGTGCGGATTAATGATTCTTTCATTTTGAAAGATGTTGCCTTGGTTAGTAAGCTGCAGTATAACTTGCTTTCAGTCTCTCAGCTTACCGATGACGACTTTGAGGTGAGCTTTAAGAAAAACAATTGCAAAATTCTTGATTCTTCGGGTAGTCTGGTTTGCGGGATTTCTCGTTTTGGGAGGATCTTTCGTGCTAATTTTTCTGAGTCTTCTGGTGATCCTCTCAGGTGTTTAGTTGCTTCTGAGTCCCGCGACCTCTCTTTCTGGCATAGGAGACTTGGTCATATCGGATTTGACCATTTGACCCGAGTTAGCGGCCATGATCTCATTCGTGGTTTGCCGAAACTCAAAATGGTCAAAGATCTAGTTTGCGCTCCATGCCGGCACGGCAAAATGGTTGCCGCTTCTCACCCTCCGGTCACAGTTACTATGACCGATGCACCAGGACAGCTACTCCATATGGACACTGTTGGACCAGCTCGAGTGCAGTCAGCAGGAGGGAAGTGGTATGTCCTTGTTGTGGTCGACGACTATTCGAGGTTTTCTTGGGTGTTTTTCTTAGCCTCGAAGGATGAGAAGTTTTCACATTTTCGAGGTCTTTTTAGTAGGCTTTCTGTTGAGCTTCCGGGTGCCTTACGAGCGATCCGCAGTGACAATGGCACGGAGTTCAAGAATTCCTACTTTGAGCAGTTTTGTGATGAGTCAGGTGTAGAGCACCAGTTCTCTTCTCCGCACATCCCACAGCAGAATGGCGTCGTGGAGAGGAAGAACCGTACCTTGGTCGAGATGGCCAGGACGATGCTTGATGAGTACTCTACACCGCGGAAGTTTTGGGCTGAGGCTATAGCCACCGCTTGCCATGTTTCAAATCGAGTTTTTTCTGAGGGCACACTTGCACCACACTTCTTATGAGTTGAGATACGGGCGAAAGCCCATCGTCTCCCACTTTCGTGTTTTTGGTTGCAAGTGCTTTATTCTGAAGTCCGGGAACCTAGACAAGTTCGAGTCTCGTTCTTGTGATGGTATCTTTCTAGGTTACTCGCCTTCTTCTCGGGCTTATAGGGTCTGGAACTGTGAGTCTAGTAAATTGGTAGAGACCTGTGAGGTAACCTTCGACGAGGCCAGTCCGGGGACTAGGCCCGATATCTCAGGTTCTTTAGAGCAGTCCGAGCCTATCTTTGTGGATGATGAGGACGATGGAGATGAGGGTTGTCTACCCGATCCAGTCCCTCATCCACCTCTTGAGGTGCCATCTTCCACCGCACTTCCAGGTGATCAGCCTATGCCTTTTGCTTCCTCTGGAACTAGTGGCTCTGTTCCTACCTCGTCAGCTCACGAGGTAGAGGCCACTTCTTCATCTCATCCTAGACCTCCCCGACATATCCAGAAAAGGCATCCTTCTGAGCAGATGATTGGAGACCTGTTCGAGCGTGTTACCCGCTCAAAATCTGGCTTATCTCAATTCTGTCTCCATTCTGCTTTCATTGCCTCCTTTGAGCCCAAGGATGTTTCTCATGCTCTTTCCGATGAGTCTTGGGTAAATGCCATGCATGAGGAGCTAGAAAACTTCGAGAGAAACAAGGTCTGGTCGCTTGTCGAGCCCCCGCGAGGTCACAATGTCATTGGGACTAAGTGGGTGTTCAAAAACAAGCAGAGCGAGGATGGAGTGGTTATTCGAAACAAGGCTAGACTGGTAGCTCAGGGGTTCTCCCAGGTTGAGGGTCTGGATTTCGAGGAGACCTTTGCCCCTGGAGCTCGACTTGAGGCCATTAGAATTCTGCTTGCCTTTGCAGCTTCTAAGGGTTTCAAGCTGTACCAGATGGACGTCAAGAGTGCCTTCCTTAATGGGTTCATTGAGGAAGAAGTCTATGTCAGTCAGCCTCCTGGTTTCGAAAACCCCAAATACCCTAACCATGTCTTCAAGCTTTCCAAAGCGTTGTATGGACTTAAGCAGGCCCCGAGAGCTTGGTATGAGAGGCTTAAGTCCTACTTGTTGAGTCATGGTTTCGAGATGGGTAGAGTAGACAAGACCTTGTTCATTCGCCGACATGGCAATGACCTTTTGCTCGTCCAGATCTATGTCGATGACATCATCTTTGGCGGCTCTTCCCATACTCTTGTTTCACAGTTCTCGGATGTCATGAGCACCGAGTTTGAGATGAGTATGATGGGCGAGTTGACCTTCTTCCTTGGCTTCCAAATCAAGCAGACTCGGGAGGGTACATTTCTTTATCAGGGAAAGTACACTCGTGACCTCCTGAGATGCTTCGACATGAGTGATGGTAAGCCTGTGTCGACTCCCATGGCTTCTACAGCCTATCTTGACCCAGATGAGGATGGCGAGCTAGTTGATCAGAAAGAGTTCAGAAGTATGATCGGCTCCCTTCTTTACCTCACTGCCTCGAGACCAAACATACACTTCTCCGTGTGTCTGTGTGCTCGTTTTCAGGCTTCTCCTCGCGTATCTCACCGCTAGGCGGTGAAGCGCATCTTTCGGTACCTTCGAGCTACCATTGACTATGGTATCTGGTACTCTTCCTCATCCTGTCTTTCCTTGAGAGCCTTTTCGGATGCAGACTTTGCTGGCTGTAGGATAGATAGGAAGAGCACTTCCGGCACCTGCCAGTTCATTGGCACTTCTCTCGTTTCCTGGTCTTCGAGGAAGCAGTCCGGTGTTGCACAGTCCACTGTAGAGGCCGAGTACGTTGCTGCTGCCAGTTGCTGCAGCCAGGTACTTTGGATGGTTTCGACCCTGCGGGACTTTGGGTTAGCCTTAGACAGTGTTCCACTCTTTTGTGATAACACGTCTGCTATCAACATTGCTAAGAACCCAGTGCAGCACTCTCGGACTAAGCATATTGATATTCGCTTCCACTTCCTTAGAGACCATGTAGAGAAAGGTGACATAGTGCTCCAGTTTGTGGAGAGTGACCACCAGTTGGCTGATATCTTCACCAAGCCTTTGGACAGTTCGAGGTTTTCAGCTCTGCGGGGAGAACTTGGGGTGGTTTGTCCTTACGGACTGTAGTGAGGGGGAGCTTGGGCTTTACTGCTTTATTATATTAATTATGCTTCTGTCTCATTTCTGTTGCATTACATTTGCGGGTGCATTGGGTTAAGTCCTTCTAGCATAGGTTAGAGTGTTTCTTGTGTTGAGTTGCTTAGACTTCTTACTCTTATCTTGTGCTTTCAGAAGTAGCTATTTCTTATCTCACTAGGTTGAGCACACTCACTTCTTGTAGGTTCTAGCGAGGGCTGGGCCACCCTCGGGTAGACAGGGTACGTGTTTGCTCTCTAGTGTGTGTTAGACGATCAGCTGTTAGTCCTGGAGTCATTTGGGGTAGATGAGAGTCAGTTTAAGCCATAGTTGCTTCTATATCTTTTCTATGCTTTAAGGACTGCCTGTTTGGTTTTCTTTGCCAGCTTCTCGATTTTATTGCTTTGGTTCAAGGGGAGTTCATTTGGGAGCTTCTGAAGCTTAATTTTGACATAACTCAACTTGAACTAAAAGTTGCATCTAATGTTGAGGGGAGCTGGACTTTCTTGCATTTTCAGCTTTCTAGCATTATAATCAATCTGCATTGAGCCTTGATTATTATCCTGTTATGACATGCTTCAATACTTTACACCTTGCCATGACTTGTGCTTAGCTTGCTAGATTTATCATGACTTCATATGTGTAGACTAGCTTTCTGCCATGATAAGTTAATTAAAATTGCTCAATTTAAATTAAAACTTGTCATGTTAGCACTCGAGATTAGTCTTGCTTGAGCTATCCCTTTATGATTCATGCCATGTCAAATAGGCTGAGTTGAGTCTTGAATCTAGGTTGAATCTTAGATTGAGCTATTTTAGCATCTTGATACATCATGAGTTAGCACAATCTGTTAAAAAGCAAAAGGATCTCTTTTTATGTGCGAAAAAACTGATTTCACCAATTTTTTCTCATGAGACGGCTTGCCATTGCACTCGGCATGAACTCGGGGGGAGTTTTGGATGACCTGGACTATCTTCTTAAGCTTCTCGCTTGGAGTAGTCGCATAAGGCTTGAGATCTAGCACATGATAAAATTTTTGGTTGGAAACAGCTATAAGCTTTAAAAGAAAATATGTCAAATGTGCAAGATTTGCTTAATCACCTAAAGATGAAAAGTGCTTAACCAAATGATAAACTCTTGAGCTTGTAGCACTCTAATTGACTCAACACTAGCTTCTTGTTTCCGCTTAGCTTATTGACATGGCCTGAGTCATCCTTAGATATCTCTAGTTAGACTTTGATCATTGATGACTTGACTTGCTCACTAAATGCATTCCATTTCAGATTGTCATCTTTGTGCTCTAGCTGGTTTATATATATGTTGTCATGATCTAGATAGCGTTTTTTTAGTTATGGCTTGGTGTATTACATTATGGTCAATATGGATAATTCTCATGGCTCTAAATGCTTAAATAAACAAACTTCAGCCATATTCATCTATTGACATGTCATATTCTCTCTATTGCATCTTGATGTGTTTATTGCCAAAAGGGGGAGAATAGAGAAGAAAAAGTCTGTTGGGAACAGTTTAGAGCTTTGGAGATCAATTTGCCCTTTCAGTTGTTGCTCTAGTGTTCCTTCTGTCGACATGGTCATTAACTTCATTCTCTTCTTTGGACCATGTTGGATTCTTCAAAATCAAACTCAACTTCATGCTTTTTCCTGCGTTTGTCAATATACTCATCAAGGGGGAGATTGAGAGACCAGGTGGTCGTGACTCCATGTGAATGATGAGTAATTGACAAAGGTTTAGGATAGTCGAGTTTGGTTTGAGTGGTTCGGAGTCGAGCCGTTGCGTGGCGCAATCGGGCTCGGTCGGACTTTGGTCAAACTTGGTCATTTGGGCTTAGGATGTATATTCTAATGTTTCGACAGGTTTGGACTTCGTCTGTGGTAAGTGTGATGGTATTTACGCCTTCATGTGTCGAGCGGTGCTATTTGACGTGTTTTCTTGTCTGTGTGACTGCAGGACATCGGGTGGAGTCGTGGCGAGACACGTGGACCGGACTAGGCGCAGGTGGCGCTGAGGTCAGAACGGTCGGGATGTGTCGAAGACGACGTAGACTCGAGGTGGTTGCGAGGCGTGCGAGGCAAGGAGCGCGGAAGCTTCCCGGAAGGTGCAGGAGGGGCGAATCGGGAAATTCGCGAGGCTGCACAAGCGGGAGCGGGCGCCGTTGGATTTAGCAGGCGTAACGGGGCGGAGACCCGTTAGCCAAGGCTATAAATAGGATTGAGGGGCTACATGACCACTTGAGCACCCCAAGGGTTTGATTGAGTCTAAAGAGTCTTTAGAGGGTTGTTTGGCTTTGGCTCTTTAGTTGTTGGGAGAGACAGAGTTTGTTAGCGTGCTCCCTCTGTCCTCTACGATGTCTTCTAGGTGGTAGAACAGAGAGTTGATCCCTCCTCCAAGCATTCATGGTTGAGGATTGAGAGGTTGGAGAGGGTTTGAGGGTCATGTAATCCTTCATCTTGTTCTAATGTACATGCGTGTCGTGACTCCTTGAAATCCTTTTGTGATGGAATGAAAATCTGAAGTTCTTCTTTCATTCTTGCTCTCTGTTCTTCGTAACTCCTTTTGGTTGATTTCTGAAGTTTTTGATTCTTGAGTTCTTGATTGCTGGGAAGTGCCAAAATGGGTTGTTCTATGATGGGTGAGTGCTTAAAGATCCTTTGATCGAGATTCCCTAGAGCAAAACCTAAGTTTAATCTCAGATTTCAATTTTGGCCTTCTCTGTTCAGTTCCTGGAAGCTCTAGGGTTTTAGGTTTTTCCTGATTCCCTTTGATATTTGGCTTGATTTTTGGGCTGAGTAATCCTCTTGCTATTGCTATCGTATCTGCAAAAATTCATAAGCTAAGGACTTGAGACCTATGAGAAATTGGTTTTTTTAGATGCTTCTGTTCAAGTTCTCAGTTTTTAGGGTTTGAGTGCATATCAAGTTTCCCTTCAAGAAGGTGGCCTGAGACTTGAGCTACAGGCTCCTAGAGCTATTGCTAATATTCCCCCAAGGTCTCATGGGCAGAGGTTCTGAGTTTGGCAAGGATTTTGGGTTTGAGTGAAGGTCTCTGTTCACTTTCATTTTCTTGTGCAAATCTGAAATTTCTTTCTTTGAGTTGGATTTTTGTGGTTTCCTTGGTTCCTTGGGCTATTATAATCAATTCCTTGCTATACTGGACCAAGAGAACAAATGGATATCTTGATTCTTTCGGTTTTGTGAAGTCTCAAGTTGCATTGTCTGAAATTTCAGATTGTCAGCAAACTGAACCTGAAGGCTTGTGAGGGGTCCCTGTTGAGTGCTTTCTTTTGATTCTTCTTGGGTTCCAGAGAGTGTGAGATCTCTTGTTCCATCTTTCCATAGCTATTAAAGGAGTTCTTTCTCTAGTTGGTTTTGGAGATTTTTTTTTTGAATTGACCGACATTCACCCCCCTCTGTTGCCATTTCGGTCCTACAAAAGTTGTAACTATGTACGAGTTACGTTTTTTTAATATGTGCTACAAAATGAGACAAAATTCACACTATCAGGTTTCAAGTGATATAGGAAACAGGGAGGGCGAAGGGGTCTGATCAACTTATTCGAACTTGGGCTCTCAATGGGTCGCAGTCGGACCAGTTTCATGTCATGCCATGTCCAAGAATCAAAACGGGTACCCCAAATCTGATTCATTTATTAATCGTGCTACATATAGTGTCCACGCACTTATGGGCTAAAGTTAATTGTTTGAAAACTATTTCACATGTTAATCGTGTTATGTAATTGCAGTATATGAAGCTTTTCAAGTTTAGTAATTTTAAAAGGACATAAATTAATTGCTTGATTCAACACTAATGAAATCGTACTGGTTAAATTTCACTACAATTATTTGTTTTAATTTAAAGCTATTTCTTATTCATATTAATATAATATAATACAAAAACGTTTCTAACGGGCATGGTATAAGCCCGTTTTGTAACAACCCTGAACGTTCATAAATTGTGTTTTATAATATTAGCAGCTTTGTTTAGAACATTTTGCCTTGGCTTAATATATAGAACAAATTTTGTCAGTCCCATTACAATTGCTCGCGACTTGCAAAATATCATCACGAACGTCACGCAAGGCCAAATGCCATCGCAAACGCCACAAAATCTGAAAAATACCATCACTGCCACATTTCCCATCCCAAGGCAGCAAAAGGACCATTTTGCCCCTATTCTTTCTTCCTCTTGTCTTTCTATTTCTATTTTATTAGGGCAGTCCCACGTGTCACTTTAATCCCTTTTTTATCTCTTTCTTTCTCCTGCGCTCCCCTTCCTTCTCTACAGAACCGCCTCTTCCTCGACGCCGACAGCGCTGAGTCTGACGCCACTACCACTTGCCTTCTGCTCCGGCCTCCTCCCTACGAACAGTGGCAGAGCTTGGCCTTAGGCCACCGGGCAATGGCTTGAGGCCCAGCTCAAAATTAACCATTTAAAATATTGTAGCTAAATTGAAGAACATGTGCAAATATGCTCATCCCAATGAACTAGGCCCGAGGCCCAGCCGCTGGCTGGCTACACCCCTGCCTGTGAAGATCCGATGCCCCTCCCATCCGATTGCCTCCCTCCAGAGATCTGCCACGAGCCTGTACTTGGTGCCACCCCGTGGGTAGTGACTCTCCACCACTGAGTCCCACCGCCACTGCCACTGTGTAGCCCTTCTCCCTGGATCTCGGTTGCGTCAAGTCCAGTGGTGAAGCTAGGCCTTTGGCTATCGGAGCAATGGCCCGAGGCCCATATCAAAATCACCCACTTAAAATACTATAGCTAGATAGAAGAACATGTGCAAATAGGCTCAGCCCAGTGGACTGAGTCCGAGGCCCAGCCGCTGGCTAGCTACGCCCCTGGTCAAGTCCCCTTCCTACCCCACATCTCGGCTACCATTGAGGCCCTCTCCATCTCACTGCCATTGCAGCATAAATTGGGTAATTAATGATGTTTTTTCCTTAGTGAAATTTTAACTGCTACTTCTTCTACTCTGATCTGTTTGATCTGTGCAGTTAGTGTTAAATATGAATGATACTTGTGGTTTGAGTTTGAGATGGTCAGGACTTGAAATGGCTAATCAAAATTTAGTACAGTGTAGGTAAGGTGAAATTTCAGTAGTGTAGGCTATGAATAAATAATTACACTTTCTATAATTACAGAAGGCTAACCCACGGAACATATAAACACTGACGTAAAATACTATCCTGTTTTGCAATGTTGGCTAATATTAGGCATGTCTTGTTTCCTTAGGATTATTCAGTGTGCGTCTCGTTGCCTATGCCAACAGGGGCGGATCTACAGTGGTTCATGGGTGTTCAGCTGAACACCCAAATATTTTGATAAAAAACCTAGTATATATGAGGTATAATACATATACATATATATAAAAGGTTCAAAAATATAGATATCAGCCTCCTTCGGCCGGCCCGACGTCCGCGGTTCGCCTGGGCCTCAACTCGCGCCTCACGGCCTCGCTCGGTCCAACACTCCCGCCTGGTTGTGGCCCATTCGGATGCCAGCCCATTTACGGCGCGGCCGCATAGAAACCTGCTGCTGGCGGCTGCTGCCCGAGCGCGCGACCGAGACCCGACTCACCCGAGCGTAACCCTAACCCTACTGGCGAGCTGCGAGCGGGCGCACCGCCGAGTGCCCGAGCAGGCGAGCTGCCGGCTGCGAGCAGTGCCTCCGCGCCGCGCCGGGCGCCGGCTTTCCGCTCTGCCTCCGCGCCGCCCGCGCCGGCCCTTCGCTCCGCTCCGGCCCTCCGCCGCCCGCCGGCACCGCGCGCGACCGCCAGGCGCCAGATCTGGGCTCTCTGGCGGTCCGGCCTCAACTCCGCCGCTCCGGCGCTCTGCCCTCCGCTGCTCCGCTATCCGCTCCGACCCTCCCCTCCGCTCCGCTCCGGCCCTCCGCTCTGGCGTCAGCTCCGGCGACTGTGGTGAGTAGTGGGACTGGGCAGTCCGGGCGTCCGGCAGTGACTATTCTTTGTCTGTGCCGTGAGTGAGTAGATCCGCCCCTGCTGGCAGTGGCCAGTGTGCAAAACTGCAAATGTGCAATGTGCAAATTGTCCGTGCCTGTGGCGTGTGCTGTGCATTTGTGCAATACTGCAGTCTGCAATGTGCGTGCTTCATGCTTGTTAAGTTGTTAGTTGTAATTTGTTAACTAATTAAGTAATTAACTTGTAATGTCTGACTGACTGACTGTCTGTGGTTCTGTGCAATACTGCAATGTGCATGCTGCCATGCTTGTTAGTTGTTAACTTGTAAAGTTGCAATACAGCAGACTGGTTAGTGGTTATGACTGAGAATTGGAACTAGTTGGCTAAACCGCTAAATGGCTATATAACTTGTAATTTACAAATTACAATGGATGATTGGATGTGGTGTTGGTGCTGTATCATGTATGTCAGTAATGGATTACAATGAGCAATGCTTGTATTTTATGGTTTTGTAGATCACACATTGTCCGACGTCCAACTGATAATTTTAATGAATCTTGTAACACTCGTATTGTATGGTTTTGTAGATCTTTGAGCTATAAAAAATGAAGAAGTCCACAAATCTGAAACCTATGTGGGAGAGAGCTTTATGTTTTGTATTGAAATTTTTTTTACAACTTTGAACACCCATTCCAAAATTCCTGCGTTCGCCACTGTATGTCAACACTATAATTCTATCTGATATTCACCACTAAGGGGGTGTTTGGGACTGCTCTACTCCACGTTTTTCAGCTCCGCTCCACATTTTTTAGCCAAACAGGTTCAGCTCCACGCACTCTGTTCGAGGAAAAAAAGGTGGAGTTGTGAGAGCACCTAAAGGGGTGCTCCACAAACTCTAGGTTTTTTGTGGAGCTGCTCCACGGTAGAGTTTATGGAGCAGAGTTTGTGGAGCAGTCCCAAACACCCCCTAAATATATGATTCTTCTCTCCCCTGTTTACCACGTGGCATGCTATTCATTTATATCTATTAAGGATTGTGGAACGTCCATGATGGTTAGGCAATGGATATCTTTTAACAGACCTTAACAACTTTGGGACAATGGATATGTATTGCTGCCTTCTCCCCACCAAAGGTATGGACTGTACGATCATGTTAACTGCTATTGTTGTTTTGTTTCGAGTGGCACTCCAAATGTGAAAGAAAAGGAACACTAAGATGTAGTACTAAGATCAGTTTAATACTTTCCTAAAGAGCAAAAACTGATTGTAACTTCCTCTATTAGTTCAGTAGTTTTGTTCTAGATTCAGGCCTCCAGTTGAAAGGTTTTTTAAGTTCAGAACAAGGCATAGTTGGTGATGCAAATTTGGTACTTCTCTCGTTACGAACATGGCTGTCGTTTGTTGCAGTTAACTTCAAAATAGAACTGAAATTTGTTCTTTTTCTTTTGGGAAACATAGCTCCCCTGCAGTTCAAGTCCCTAAGGCAACGATGAAACAAAGCACGAGAGTGTTGACTTAGGTAAGCACATGCCTGTTCTCATATGCCCATTCTTTCTCTAGTGATTTAGAGTGATAATCAGGAATCAAGAAAGATGCTCTTTTTGCAATCATCTGAACAAAAACTACTTGCATCAGTCCATTGCTATGTGCTCTTTTGTGTTAAGCTAGTTTCTTCTAGTTTGTAAAAATTGCCTTTTGTGACATGTTACAGTCTTACAGATTCATAGGAGACGTACTGGTGCCTTCTACAGTCGTTGTGTATGTGGACCTTGCATTCTTCAATGACTTAGCATTTATCTCAGATCATATGAAATTTTGCTCATACAGTTTTGTACACAAAAATTAGCTACAAAAGATGCAGACTCAATTAAATTGTATGTAATGTGAGATGCATAGAAGCAGCTGGTCTGAAGAATTTATTATATCCCATGTTTGTATGGACAACTATTATTGTATTTAGTTTTTTTAAAGATACAATTCCTGACGGGACAATTCCTGATTGGTTAGTCCCGTCTGGAATTGTATCCATGATGGGTTTGCTGACGGCTACCAGACAGGGATTAGGTTCTCCAAAACCTGACGTGGGAGACATTTTTCTATCGGTGGCCGTTAGGAACAGCCGTCGGGATTTATTTTTCTGTCGGTTACCGTTAGCAAAATGAAATTTTCGCATCGTCGATATCCCCACGGGCATTTCCTGATGGTTCACCAACAGGAAAATAGTTCTTGACGGTAAATCGTTTTTTCCTGATGGTTTTGAACCCTCAAGAAAAATGAGTGATTTCTTTCTGATTCAATCACCACACCAAAACATTTATGAAATGAACGGACGTTGTATAGGCAAGTCATATCAGAGGATATGCGTCCGAAATGAACACATCCCTTCAATTGAAAAGATGTTCATCTTTCATTTGGCAAAGTCTTTAATTTACAACTTTAACCAGTAATTAGCAAAAAAAATACATAATTACTTATACTAAATGTATTTTTCATGATAAATATTCCAACAAATATGTACTAAAGATTTAAGACTAAATTTGTATAGTACCATCGCAATCGTTCGCTAGCTGTAAAATACCATGGCGAAGAGACCGAGTTTACAAATGCTATCGTAAACACAGAAAACTCTGTGTAATGCCGTAGCCATCCTATTTTCCATCTCAAGGCTGTGAAATGACTGTTGTTTCCTCACTCTTCTTTTCTTCCTCTTTTATTGTGTCCTAGGGCTAGTCACACTTGATCCTTCTCGGGACCTACTCGTCAGGTCTTTCTTCCACCTCTTGCCCAAGCCCAAGCCATCGACACTGCAACGAGCTCGATTCCCTACAAGAAGCCATGGATTTTCCTGCCCCCCAAAATTGCAACCTTGTCCTCAGTGCATTCACTGAGATTGTGATGGAACTAGAGCGGTGATGTCTTCTTCCTTTGGTTTGGAACTAGAGGTATTACAGGAGGCGTGGGTGGGGCATAGGCTGGTGGTGTTGGAGTGGAGGTGAGGCTCAAAGGAGGACCAAAATGGAGTGAGGTAGACAAGGCGAATCCATTGATGGTGGTGGTCCACGGAGAGATATACTGGAGATGTGCATGTGGCGACGGTCGACAGCGTGGACGTCGAGGGCTCGTGGCAGCAGCAACTCAGAGGTTGGGAGGGAAAAGTGAGCGTGCCAAAATGACGGAGACAATGGGGGGTGCTCCTGCACGAAGCGATTGGACTAATGTTGACCTACAACATTGAACAGAGGCAGACAACAAAAATGGCCAATTTGTCGCACAACGTGAACGAAAACCAAATTAATTTGGGATATAAGTCCATAAAGAGCTAGAACACGATATGATATGAACAAACTGTTACAAATGTTGGCAATATTTTAATCTCAAATTTTATGAGGAGACAATACAATAAACTAGTGATGCAAAATTTACTACTAACAGCAGGCTACTCATCATACTTCAGAATATACTCAAGAAAAATATAGTAACAAAGTCGTACGTGCGCGCGAACGACGTACTTGTTAGCCTGATGAAGAACAGGAAGCCGCGCAGACTTGACGCAATGCAGATCGTAGATGTCGCAGTGCAGTGAGCGGTACTCTCTGCGGCAACGGTCCAGAGATAGCCGCTCTCCCTCCTTCTAGGTGCATGCTGGGAAGAAAGGTCGATGAGGTTCGGACAGTACAGTACTCGAGCACAAAATCACAGAGTAGATGAAAATGGAGGCAGTGAGATTCTCTCTTTTTTACACTCTGGACGTCTCCAGGCATATATAGACAGACTGATAATTGACATGATTAAAACAACCATTTAGCCACTGGTAACTGACACATTCAACCAGCCATTTATCTACTAGTAACTGTCTATCATCAAAACCCCAGTAAAGCCTCAAATTCAAACATTTGAATCTCATTCAAACAGAGAGAATGAGGTGCATGGTTCAGCAAAATAAAGATGGACTTGGTCTGCCAAGTGGCGCGCCACGTCATGGCACGGTCGCGCGTCGCAAGTCGCAAGTAACCCTCCTCACCATCTCTATCCATATTCAAGGAGTGGTGAGGGCTCCACCTTATAAATCGGTCTTCCTCACCTTTCCTTAGCAATATGGTACTAAACCATGCATGCTTTGGAATTAAGGAAATGAGCCATAAAAAATGGGCCAATTTCTAACAACCCCCACCAATTCTAAAGCAAGAAGTAAACAGATGACAAAGATATTGTGCTGAAGTACTATTAATATCCCAGTCTTTTAGTGTAAGTCCCGTACGGGTTGAACTTGCACCTATAATGACAAGATTCATCTTCTCACAGCTGATGAATGAACTATGCCTTGAATTCACAGTTTTTCGTGATCAGATTTCACTTGAAATCTCAACTGGTACTAGGCTGCCAATGAACCACGCCTAAACGAAGCGTTATATGGTCATGCTCCCTTATCTGCTAATGAGCATTCTAGAGAATGCCTGTTCTCGTGAACTGCAACCACATAGTTAAGCTCAAGTAGGTGTATTCTTTCTAGGTATCCTGCAGGCTAATACATTTTCCTCATTTGGACAACAGAATACATTAAGGCTTTATGCCAACCTTCCATACAGTCGAAAGTACATTGTTGATTAGGACATGGGTACAATAAATATGTACTCTCTTGTTACAACATCAATTTGTTTTTCCCATACCCTAAGCCACGGGATCTCCGATTAAGAAGGTATGGGTTACCATTGTGATGTAACTTAAATATGCCTTATTCCTATGTCCATAGACGCAACAGAAATCACTTTCCATGCTAACTCCTTTGTAAAAGGGTCTGCTAGATTTTTCTCAGTGTTAATATAGTTCACATCAATCACTCCGGAGTTTCTCAGTTTTCTGATAGATTTATGCCTACGCTTCACATGTCTAGAGGACTTCATATTATCCTTTGTACTTGAGACTTTGGCCAACACTGTTTGATTATCACATTACATCAGGATTGCAGGTATTGGTTTCTCAACCAATGACAAGTCCAATAGAAGCTCTCTCAGCCATTCAGCCTCAACAGTGGCTGTGTCAAGTGCTACAAGTTCTGCTTCCATGGTTGACCTCGTCAATATGGTCTGTTTACAAGACCTCCATGAAACTGCAGCACCAGCTAAAATGAATATATAACCACTTGTAGCTTTGATCTCATCCGCATCAGAGATCCAATTAGAGTCACTATATCCTTCTAATACAGAAGGGTGTCCAGTATAATGTATTCCAAAAGATGTTGTGCCTCTTAAGTAGCGCAATACTCTTTCAAGTGCCTCCTAGTGATCATCTCCTGGGTTAGAAGTAAACCGACTTAATTTGCTCACAACAAATGAAATGTCAGGTCTTGTGGCACTAGCTAAATACATAAGTGACCCAATAATTTGTAAATATCTTAATTGATCTTTTCCTAACCCCTGGTTCTTTTGAAGCTTAATTCTCGCATCATAGGGTGTTGGTGAAACTTTACAGTTTTCAAAACCAAACCGGCTTAATATTTTCTCAGCATAATGGGATTGATTCAAAGTAATCCCATTATTGTTTTTGATCAATTTAATATTAAGAATGACATCTACCTCTCCCAAGTCTTTCATATCAAAACACCGAGATAAGAAAGATTTGACCTCGTCAATTACGGCAGTGTTTATTCCAAATATAAGTATGTCATCTACATACAGACATAAGATCACTCCTTGACCTCCACCATAACAATAGTACACACATTTATCAGCTTCATTCACAACAAAGCCAGTAGATGTTAACGTTTTATCAAACTTCTCGTATCATTGTTTAGGTGCTTATTTTAGGCCATACAAAGATTTCAATAATCTGCATACTTTATATTATCCTTTGTACTTGTGACTTTGGCCAACACTGTTTGATTATCACGGTATATTAGGATTGCAGGTATTGGTTTCTCAACCAATGGCAAGTCCAATAGAAGCTCTCTCAGCTATTCAGCCTCAACAGTGGCTGTGTCAAGTGCTACAAGGTTACAAGTTCAACCAACCATTTATCTACTAGTAACTGTCTATCATCAAAACCCCAGTAAAGCCTCAAATTCAAACGTTTGAATCTCGTTCAAACAGAGAGAGTGAGGTGCAGGGTTCAGCAAAATAAAGATGGACTTGGTCTGCCAAGTGGTGCGCCACGTCACGGCACGGTCGCGCGTCACAAGTCAAGCGATTTTCACACGAAAATACGCTAATACGCGCGCGCTTGTGTGCGCGTGTGTGACTAGACAGAACCCTCCTCATACCATCTCTGTCCATATTCAAGGAGTGGTGAGGACTCCACCTTATAAATCGGTCTTCCTCACCTTTCCTTTGCAATATGGTACTAAACCATACATGCTTTGGAATTAAGGAAATGAGCCATAAAAAATGGGCCAATTTCTAACACAAACATCGATATCGCTCACTAGATTGGAGGATCACTTGGCAGTGTCGCGGTTTGTCTTTCGGATTAGGGGAAGGTGACGATGTTATGACTTCTACGTTGGATCTCGGGAGGAGTAGCATGAGGCAAGGGAAGAGGAGTGGCTTGCGCACGAAATAGAGGAGCTTTGGCTCGCCAAGCACGATGCTCACCTATGTGATGCGAGCAGGTGAGCAGAGGAGCGTCTGCTCCGTCTCCTTGCAGCCGACGCCTGATGGGTCTGGCCTGCGGCCTACCTCCTAAGAGGAGAAGAGACAAAGAACATAGGGGGTAGAATTGGCAATTCTGAAATTCTCTCCCTAAAAATGATTAGTTTTGGACGAAAAACGTGATAGCAATAGCATTTTCAGGATTTTTTTTGTCTTTACAATAGTATTTTGCAGTGCTTGTTGTTCACGATGGTATTTTGTAACTCGCGAACGATTGTGATGGCCGTAAATAAATTTACTCAAAGATGAAAATTCAAGAGTTTTATCAACAGACACAAAAATTATATTAAAAAAATATGTTTTAGATAGAAGGAAGTTACTCTTATTACTTCCACGGACAAACATGTGTGGTATACTTCTATCTCATATTTTACAGCTGGTTTCTATGAAGTTTACACTTAATTTAGGTTTCACCTTATCTTTGCCTTGATTGATATTGAAAGCAATCAACGATTAACAAAACTAATTAAAGATCTTTGTTTCTGACCGAAGCACATGGGCGTAGTATTGGATTTCCTACATAGCGTGTCATTTCTGACACATGGTAGGTACGTGTGGACTTTAAGCAACAATACCGTGTGTAATCGTTCACGCATCCGAATGTGGTTGCATCTCTTTGACATGTCTTAGATAAGCAGAGCATGCTCTGCCATTGGGACCACTTTATTGTTGACCTTTTGCCCTCGTTTCAAATGGTTTTATGTCTTAGTTTGTTAAGCCAAAATCCATTTAGAATATGTCAACTTTTAATTTCAATTTATTTTAGTTTTTTTGAATTTTTTAGCTTTTCCCCTTATTCTTTTGTATTATCCGTGACGATATAATGGGTTTTTTATTTTTCTATTTTTCATTTTTCTCAGAAAAAGCTAATAGCCGCTATAGCGCAATTTTAGCCATAAATCAAAAGCCACAGCCAAAAGTTTAAGCCATAACCTAGTTGGAGCGGGGAGTTAAAGATATCACAATCTGAGACATGCTATATCAAAATGACAAAATAGAGCCTACAAGCTAGATAAAGCATGGAAAGTGATGAAACCTCTAAAATAAATTAATTTAAGCTCAAGATATATTTGAACATTGCATTTGACAAAGAATGATTCATGATCTATCTTAGAATAGCAAGACCTAGATTAGAAACCATCTACAACTACCCTCTAAGCATCAGTGAGACCGGTACTATTACTTGCCTTGATCCTGAAAGCATACCCCTAGGGTTACCAAAATTGGTGGGGACCTAAGCAAGAATGTCATGAATCAAGTCAAATCAACAAATATGAGGTTCTTGTACATGGATCCTTTCAAATTGGAAGAATTGCTTTCTACTTCACAAGAACACATTAAGCCCTGAAAATCAAATTATTTCTTACTCGTGAGGATCTATATCATTAGACTTGCATATCATCTCTCACATGTCCCAGTAATATAATCTAGTCATAAGTTTGGGCGATAAAGGATACGATCATAAAAATCACAAATCTTGGTCAAGACAAGGCTAAAATTGGGTAAGATCTTGATTCGTGCTATGGAGTGATCTAGCTAGGTAACAATTGATCTCAAAGACCTACTAATGTCACTTATGCATCATGGATCATAACAAGAATACGAGGAGTATGAAAATAGCTAAATCAACACAAGCTAAGGTGAGAACTCATGCAAAGAGACGTAAGAATATAAGGATTGCAATAACTTGATCTATTGCATGAAGAGAAATGATTCTTATAGCTTGCTGGTTACAAAGGGTACTCTACAAGTCTCACTCTTAATAACACCATGAAGGAGAAGAAGCACTAGTCTAAGCCTAGAACTCAAGCCTAATTCCTAGGTTGCCCTTGCTAGACTTCTCCTCTAAATAGCTAAACTAGCCCCCTTAGTGGGTCTAAACCTACTAAGGATTGGGGAAAACCATCATCGCCACTATATCGGGTTTTACACTCATGCACGTCAAGTACTTACAAGGATCAATCCATTAACATGCTAGGGTTGATCTACACCACACACACAAAACTAATCTAACCCTAAACCACTTTTGTTGCATCTCTTAGTGCCGTGTTTTTGGAGTAGGCCTCAAGTTCGGTATTTGGCATTTTCCTACAATGCCCTGGATGAAGCTTCCCGGAGCCTTCCCTTGACTTCGTATTTTTCTTGTTGTGCAAGCCATCATGCACACCACGTGTAGGCCCATCAACGGCTTCCCTCTCACCGTAATTCTCTCCCATTTCTGGCTCTCATCGGACCACGCCTGACTTGAACCGACGAGGCCAACTTGATCCAACTCATTGCTCGAACTTCCCTTCAATCACATCCCTTGGCTTTGCCATACGCCATACTTGAGCCCAACTATACCACATGACCTCCTTGACTATTTTGGACCTCGATCCATCCTGACCTAATCCTGGTCGTCCGTCATTGACGATAGTTGCCTGCAAGTTTCCCTGCACATCCAAGACCAAGAAATTATTTTCAGGCTGACGTTATAATAAACTTGACTCATGTTAGCATAATCATGCATCATGAAACACAATGCACGCAAGATAGGAGTTCTGAGATCACCCCATGTCAAATCTTCCACAATTCCTAATTTTCAGAACCTAACTACCACAGCCGGTATGACCGCACAATCCATGCCAGTCAAACCGCTCTTGTATTACTACCAACCACTAGTTGCTACTACCAGGCCTTACTCATTTTTCAGTAACAGGGGAGCAGTATGACCGCTTGCCATAGCTGGTACTACCGCCCCGATAACCAAGCTCCGATCATACCAATCTCTGGTAGTACCGCAATGTAACACTGGTACTATTGGACCCCAAAATTACCCTATCTGGAAATAGCTATTACTATCTAACTCCCGATCGAATTGCATTTGTGGTAGTACCGTGGTCACCATGTCGGTACTATTACCCCAGTAGTACCATCGACATATGATCAGTACTACCGCTCTAGACCTGGCAACCACCTAATTTTTAGGAAATTGTAACCCTTTGCAAAATCTTAGATTCAACTCAACCCAGCTACTAATTGTTCACCACAAATTGATCTAGACCTACATATGCTTCATCTCACTGACGAGCTAGTAGATCAACATCCTCATCTTCTTCATTGCACCTCTCAAGAAAGATCCTCTCCGAATCTCCTTGACCCTGTATACCTGCAATGTCTAGTCTAGTCCCTGGACTAGCTTCATCAAAAATAGCCTTGCAGGTCTATAGAATTTTATTAGTCTTAAGAATAAGCACACGATAGCCTCAAGAACTGATGCTCTAGACCATGCTCAATGCAAAAGGAAGAGAAGAATGGGTTAAATTCAATCCCATTGTCACTCCTAAGGACCCTAAGGACTCCCAAAAGACCAACTGATAATCTAAGGGCTAACTTTCTAAAATAACCAAATGCCTTATTCTTAGATGCTAGGAAGAAAACCAAGAGTATCTGGAGTAATCATCAATAATACCTAGTACATACCACTTAACTCCTGCTGATTGAACTCTAGGAGGACCTATACTATCCATGTGCAAGAATTGTCCTGGGCCATCTGTCATGACCATGGTAAGAGGTGGATGTAAATCAGCAACCATCTTACCATGACCGTAGGAAGAGCAAACTAAATCCTCCTCACCCTTAAGATTAGGTAATCCCCTGATCAGATCCATGTTATTGACCTGTGCCAAGTGATCAAAACCAATATGTCCAAGCCTATAGTGCCAAACACCAAACCCTAGAAGAGGAAGACTCAGCAAAATCAGCACTAAAAACTCTCCCAAGATGAGAAATCCCAAAGACTAGAATAAGGAGGTTCGTACCTTTGCTATTTGTCTCCATATCCAAAATACCACTTGTAGGACCGATGTTGGTAATTAGAGGAGTAAATGATTGTTCAAAATTTTTCTCCAATGGTATTAAAAATCTTCACTCAAGTGACTATGAGAGTCACTAAGCTCAGATTACACCAACTATGCTTTACAAGACAAGGTTAGAGACCTAAGCCATCAAATCAACACCCTTCCGCCCAACGCTTATCAGACTACCATGAATGGGCCAGCCTGACTACCATGATCAGTCTGACTATAGGTTTAGGGCTGGTTTAACCGATCCCCTGTTCCTAGACCTGAAAGGCTCCTGGGACAAAACTCAAACCTCAAGGACTTGTTCAAATGTCATCCAAACACTTCTAAATTTTGTATGAGACTTGTTCGAGGCATTAAAAACCTAAACCAATCAAGAATTATAAGGTTCCTAGGCTCGAGTTCAATAAATTGAAGATAATCAAATCTAGGTTACAAGAACATTAAAACTCTAAAACTAAAATTATTTCTTGCTCATGAGAATCTAAGGCATGAGATCTTCAGATCTATTATCATATGTCATAGCAAGATAATTTAAGCAAGAGATTGGGCTAGAACTCCTATAAACTTGAAATCACAAATCTAGCTCAAGACCAAGAAAAACAGCTGGACTGATGTTGGCAATCAGAGGGGGTGAATGATTGCGGAAGCATTTTCTTTTCCTCAAGTATTCAAAATTTTCACTCAAATGACTATAAAAGTCATCATGTTCAAATTACACCTCCTACACAAAACTTACAAAGATCTGGGACCAAAAGATGCAACAACCTGGTTTGAGCTGTCAGACTGGTACTACCGCTAAAGGGAGGCTTGTATGACCACTCCTATGGTACTATCGTCAAACTGAAGCCAGCATGACCTCTCCTACGGTACTACCACCAAAAGGAGGCCGGTATGACTGCTATCCTGGTTCAAGGCACAAGCCACTCGGGACAAAACCTAAATTAGTGGATCTTGACCAAACCTTGTCCAAATGCTACCAAAATTGTTATGGTCCTTTGTAAGGATGTCAAGAACCAAGTCAAATCAAGAAACACAAGGTTCTTGGACTTGATTTTATCCAATTGAAGAAATCTTGGTCTAGGTCACAAGAACACACCAAACACCAAAACTCAGATTACTTCTTGCTCATGGGGATCTAAGTCATCAAACTTCTAGATTATCTCTCACATGTCCTAGCAAGGTAATCTAAGCGCAGGTTTGAGCTAGAAAAGTCACAATCATAGAATCACAAATCTTGGTCAAGAAAGGCAACAAATATATTGATTCTTGCTATAATAGTGGTCTAGATGGGCAAAGATTGATCCTAAGAATCTACTAGTGCCTCTTACACATCATGGATCATAGCAAGATTAAGAGGAGCATGAAATGAACCAAATCACCACAAGCAATTTCAAGAACACAAGCAAATAGAGGTAAGAGTACAAAAATTGCAAAAACACTATCTATTGCATTAAGAGGAAGGATTCAATTCAACTTGCTGGTTACAAAGGGCACTCCACAAGCCCCACTCTTACTCAAATCATGATGGAGAGAAGGAACTAGCCTAAGTCTAGAAAATCATCCTATTTCCTTGCTAACCCTAACTCTCCTCTCCTTCTTCATATGGCTCAACCAACCCTCTTAGTGGGTCTATTCCTGCTAAGGATTTCAGAAAACCTATCAACCCACAATACCGAGTTTGTCACTCACATGCACACTTTTTAAAGCACTTACAAGGATCAACCCACTCATATTCAAGTGTTTGATCCACTCCACACACACGACCCTAGCGTAACCCTAAATCACTTCTCTTGCGTCGCCCCGCACTGCAGTTTCGGTGTTGGCCTCAAGTCCGATTTTGGCCATTTTCCAAAAATGCCCTCGACGAAGCTTCCAAGCACCTTTGCTTGACTCTAACTTCTTGTCATGCAAGCCACCATGCATGCCACGTGCAGTTTGACCAATGGCTTCCCTTCCATTGAAAGTCTCCCATTTCGGCTCCTACCACACCATGCCTCACTTGAACTAATAAAAGCTCAACTATCCCACATGATATGTTTCATCGCTCTGAACCTCGATCCACCCTGATATAGTCCCTACCAACCGTTGTTGACCATAGTTGCCTCCAAGCTTCTCTGCACATCCAAAGACCAAGAAATCATTTCAAGACACAAGTTCTTCACAAATTGACCCACATTAGCATAAACATGCAATATGCAACATAATGCAACCACTACCGGAGTTCCAAGATCATCCCATGATCAAATCTTCTGCAATTTTCAATTTTTAGAACCAAATCGCCTCAACCGGTATGACCATATCTGTAATGGAGGTCATATCACACTAGTTGTATTGTCAACCACTGACCTATCTGACCGGCCCTAAACTGGCTTAACCCTTTTGCGGTAATAGGGGAGCAATATGACCGCTTGCTCAAGGTAGGTACTTCCGCCCTGGTAGTACCACCGCACAAAGATAGTCATATCGTTCTCCTCTAGTACCATGGTTTTGCACCAGTAGTATCAGAACTGGCCACAGCCCAAAACTGACCCTCTTTGAAAAATAGCTACTGCAATCTAAAGAGGGGTGGTATCGCACCTTCGATAGTATCGATGCGCACACTCGGTATACCGCTATCATTAGGTTGGTACTACCACCGTTCCAAGGCCGGTACTACTGCATAAATCCTGACAGCAACTTGAATTTTTAGGGAATTGCAAACCATTTGCAAAACCTTAGACTCAACTCAAGCCAAATGCCAATTGTTCATCACAAATTGACTTAGACCTTCCCATATAGTCTCTCAAAAACCAAGCAAGAACGCAAAACAAAAACATAATTAAGACAAAACTTTTATCTATTTTAGTGGAGGATGAGGTTTACATACTTATATATGATTACAAAGTGCAACCAAAGCACCACTCTTTCCTCTAAATTTCTCTCTCTCATAATCATAAAAGAAGATAATGTAGTAGAACAAAAAAAACAAAAACCTAAAATCCTTATCCTCTACCACCCCCTCTCTTCCCCTTTAATAACTAGCAACAACAATAATGGGTCCAATCCATTAAGCCTACTGGGGAAACCTATCAACCCCACTAACATGAGTTTTACATACTCACACACATTTCTCAAAGTATGTACAAACTCAACCCACTAACTTTTTAGTGATTGATCTTCTTGTCAATTCTTGCTATCCTTAGCCTAAACCACTTCTTTGCACCTCCCTACGCCACGGTTTTGGTCAAGTCTCCAACCCGGTATTTGGCCAACTACCAAAATATCACCGATGAAGCTTCTGAGAACCTTCCCTTGACACTGTCTTCACCTTGATCTCTCTCCACATGCTTTGACACATAGCCCATAGTATCCAATAACTAGCCATCACATCTTCACACATTTGGTTCCCCCAACCTTCTCTATGTACATCAGCCTCGTCACTTGGCACAATATATGCACCAACTTGTCTCTTCATGATCCTTGTCCATTCTAGGCTTCCTGCTTTAGCCACGTAGCCTCACCTGGACTTACACATCCACTTGGACCTTAGCTCCCCCACCTAGTCTTGATCCATTGTCATCGACAGCTAACGTTCTCCAAGCCACCTGCACATCCAAAGATCAAGCAACCATCTCAAACACAAATTCCATGCACTTGACTCACGTTGATCAAAATCATGTATCATGCAACACCACACACCCAACCAACGACTATGTCGTGCACATACTCATCCAACTCAAATAACCTTTTTTGCTGTTCACTGGCCACGCCCACCGATCTGACCACACTTCCCATGCCGGTCAGACCACCATAGTCAGACTGCTAGAAACTGGCCAGTCTGACTGCTAACAACATTAGAAAACATGCTCTCTAGAATTTTGGATAACTTTTTTTAGTTTCAAGACCAGTTTCCAATTCTAGTGGCACAAAGTGTAAACTCATCCCTAAGCAAGCCTGTACAAGTGTTTGGTATTCAATTTCTCAAAAGACCATGGCCAGCCTGACCACTTGCCAAATGGCGGTCAGATTATTGACCATCTACTGGTCAGACCGCCAACACTATGGCGGTCAGACCAATTGAACCTTGATAGCACAAATTGAAAATTGAATTTTTGAAACTTTTGCAAATTTCTATTTCACCTCAACCAACGTGCCAATTGTTCATCACAAACATATACTAGACCTTCTACATGATCTCTCAACCTATATAATCCTTCACCCTCCTTTTAAGTTAATACCTCACCCACAATTTCAGTACCTTTGAATAGATATTTTTAAATATGGATTATCATATTGTAGCAAATGAATGCTGTCTCCTCCAAGGACAAGAGAAAGTCACATTAGTTTATGTTGGGGTTCAGAATGGGGGGTGGCTACTTTTAGAAAGTTTTAGAGAGGATCAGCAGCAATTTGTAAGGTTGTACAAACCATCTAGTACAAGAAGCCTTTTCAATAAAGTAGGTGTAGGACCGGTATGGCAACAAAGGGGGATGAATGGTGCCCTCAAATTTTTCTAAAGTGTTCACCAATTCTTCACTCCAATGGGCCTGCTCTTTTTGGCTGCGGCTTGTGGCTTTGGGCTGTTCGTGTGAGAGATTATAGAGTAACTGAAACTCACATGTAGTTTTTGCCAATATAAATGAAGTCGGTACAGTATGTACTACAATTAACTAGTAGAAAAGACAGTCCGTTTAAAGAACTAGTTATCGTAGCAAAGCCAAAAGCTGAAAAAGAATAGGCCCAATAGCTATAAGGAACTATGAAGATCAAGAACCTAAAATTCTAAAAAACGACGTGCAACAGTAATTTTAGCCCCATGAATAGTAAATTCAGCACTATTTCAAAAAAAATACATGAAACTTTTGATCCGTAGATCGAAAAGACTTGAAACATGAACCAAGGCTAGACTATGACCTTTGAAACCTATTCCAACTAAAAGAACAATGGTTCATCACAACAAAACCATGAACCTTCTCACATGGACGTTCAATCTCCCTCTTGATGAACCTATTGGCATTTTCTAGAAAATACAAATGAGAGATGGTTTTGGAATTTATAGAGGAAATTTTACAAATAAAGCTTAAAATGGTCATAAGAGGAATGCAAAGATTAAAAAGACTATATGAGGCAAAAATAGATTGAAGCTACTGAAAATGGCAAGTTTTCTACAAAAACCTTCAAATCCACCAAATAAATTGGTTCATCTCACTCTAGGTCTATGTGAAAGAACAATTATTCTATTTGACCTTGGTTATGGTGAGAAGAGATCAAAAAATCAAGAGAATCATAACAAAGACATTAAAGCTCTAATTTAGTGAGATTTTCCACAAAAACTCTAAATCATGCTCTAGGTATGCATTTTTACCAATCTTTCTCCCCTTTGATAATAGAGTCATCAAGTTGCACAGAAAAAGATAGAGCATGAATGAAATAAAGTAGTTGCAATTTATAAGTACTATACCAAGCCTTATCATGTGAAAGAGATTTCTAGATCATAGCAAACTATATATAGCAAAGCTAAAGCCGAATAAACAATAATATGAATTTAATAGATATTTGCATGTCAAGTTGCTCAAGATTATAGTTTAACCAAAGATATCTAAAAATGAGCTAAGCCATATAAATAATCTAAATGGAACCAAGAAACTACAATTGAGTCAATTTAGAGTGCTACAAGTTCAATATTGAATCATTTTATTCAAACACTTGAAATTAGCTTAATTATCGTATGTAGCACTTACTTAAATTTATTTATGATTTTATCTTAGCAATGCAAGTCCTGGACTAGAAGCTATTCACAACTACCTCTTAAGGTTCAACCATTTTTTATATTTTTTGGATTTCTTAGGCATGTGCTAGATCTCAAGCCATGCTACAACTATCTCAAACAAGAAGCTTAAAAGAGTGGTTTAGGTCATACAAAATTCCTTTGAGTTCATGTCTCGTGCAATGGCAAGCTGTCTCATAAGAAAGAATTAGTGAGATCAGTTTTTTTCGCACAAAAGAGATTATTTTGCATTTTATTGACTTAGTTCAAGAACAAAGAGCTAACACTAACTCATGCTTCAATAAAAAACTAGCATAGCTCAATCTAAAGCTCAATGTAGGTTCAATGCTCAACTTTGCCTATTTGAAATGGCATGAATCATGAAAAAATCAATAGAGCAAAACTAGTTGCAAAATCTAACAAGACATGATTTAGTTCAAGTTTTTCACATTTAATAGAGCTAGCATGACAAAAAAACTGAGCTACACATAAAAGGATATGATAAATCTAGTAAACTAGCACAAGACATGGCAAGATGTGAAGCAAGATATCATATCATATAAGGATAATAGTTAAAGCTTCATGTATTTATATTACAATGTAAGTTGCTAAAATTAAATATGCAATATGGTACAGTGGATGCAAAAGAGTCAAGCTCCCCCTCAAGACAAGCTAAAAGGATTAATAACCCTAACTCTCCACACAAAGAAGCAAAATGAGAAGAATCAAAAACCTTAGTGAAAATATCCGCAACTTGCTATATAGAGTCTACAAAGTGAATCACAACATCACCCTTTTCTATATGGTCTCTAAGGAAATGATATTTAATATCCATATGTTAGTGCTAGAGTGTTGCACTGGGTTTTTGGCAATGTTTATGGCACTAGTGTTGTCATAGAAAAGATGAACACTAGCTAAGCCCAACTCACCGTCTTGCAAAGTAGACAAGATCCAGAGAACCTAAGAGCAACTACTAGCTGTAGCTACATACTCTACCTCAACAATGGACTATGCAACAGAGTATTGCTTCCTAGATGACCAAGAGATAAGAGATGTGTCTAAGAAACGATAAGTGCCATCTTATCCTTAGCCCAACCAACCTTCCAACTACAAAACCCCAAATGATATGCAAAGCATGAATCAAGAGCAAAGATAAAGTACAGGAACAAAACATGTATCACACCACTTGGCAGTGAGATGTAGTTGAAGGGGAAGAAACTGATCAAGCTTGCACCCCAAGATTTATATCCATCACCAGATGCTAGAATGAGGAAGAAAATGACCCAAAAACTCCAGAACCAAGGGGTCTAACCGCTCCCCTGGTACCTAGCTATAATATTACAAATTTGGTTTCTCATCTCTCATTTAAGACCTATATCACTAGAAAAAAGTCATTTGTGCTTTGGCACTTGGCTTAGTGAAGATTGATATACAAATCCACTTTCAAGACATGTGACAAACAAGAATGCCATAGTCCAGGTAAGAGATAGGCAATGAAAATTCAATACTCATATAAGCATAAGCAATCAATTTTAAGCATGAACATAAATGTACAAAGCATGGCAATGAGTAAAACAGGAACACTACATGCTAGAGAGATAAATCAAGCTCTCTCTCTCTATATTCATGGTAAGTAATGAAGCACATGAGCAATAAGACACATAGCATGGCGAGCACACAATCAATAACAAAACATGCATGAAATACTATAGCAAAGCTCATCCATCCATAATTACCAATACCACTTGTATTATCAACACCATGTAAGAATAAAACATGTTAACAAATAAAACATACCTAAAGTATGATAACAAGGATCACGAGAATGATATGCTAATATAAATATCTAATAGATATATAAATACCTAGAGCAAGATATCACAAAAGTATGTAAGTGAATATATCAAGATGACACATGCTCACAATGACAAAGTCAAGCTCACGCATACATGATAATCATAATCAAAATGCTGGTCTATGCACATATAAACAAGCAAAAAGCATGACAAATGATGAAACTAGAATAGCACATGCTAATGGCAATGTGAAAAATCTCATGTATACATAATTGATATATCATAATACTAGGTATATAGAAAACATGATATGGAATAAATCATACAAATACATGATACAATGATATCAAACACGCACATGAATATATGAAACACAAGCAAGAGTATGGTATAGAATATTGCAAGAATAATGCATGCTCATGAGAAAAAAAACTCATATATCCACAAAACATGAACAATGAGCTAACTTATGGATATACAAGTAAAATACATGTAGAGACATGATAAGAATGTGGCATGAGTAATACATGCTAATATGGTATAAGTGAGCACATGAATAAGCACAACCTGTCAATTATTATCAAACATGAATATAAGGGCATGATGGTATCGGATAGCTCACAATGTAGGTGAAAACACTAAACGTGAAAGTACGTGGCTCTTAGAAGACATCAAAAGGAGTGGAGAACCATCAAGTGTTCCAATCACACAATGAAGTAAACGATTATAATCCAATCAAATTCATGTTCTCCATCACGCATCCTGGTATCTACACATGAGAAGAACAAGGTGCTGAGTCTTGAATTCTGAAGGGTTAATAAGCAAGTACATAGAAATCCAGTACTAAGGCACATAATGTCTTGATAGGGATGGAAATGGATCGAATATGAATTGAATAGTGTCAAATACGAATATGGATCCATATTTTTAAAACAAATACAAATTATTTTTAAAACGAATATGAATTCAAACATTCTCAAATATGAATATGAATCGAAAGTCGTAACAAATACGAATTCGAATCGAATATGTACTTAATTCGATCGAATGCGAATATCCTAAAACATTTGTAACAAATCTTAGTATAACAAATTTATGTAACATGACTACATGTCTATACAAGCTAGCAGTGCATATAGAGTTGGAAATTATGCAAAGTAATTTCACTTCTTGCTTGTGAACCTTGGATTATCAAACAATTACTTCGTACGATCATCCTAGGGAGGTCGCTAGGGATGGAAACGGATTGAATACGAATCGAATAGTCTCAAATATGAATGCGAACATTTTTGAATACAAATATGAACATTCTCAAATACATATACGAACATTCTCGAATACAAATATGAATATTCTCAAATATGGATTTTGCTTACCATATTAATGTTTTCTCGGATACAAATATCGGATAAAATGGATTATCCATTACCATTTCCCATCCCTATGTCTAGGAATAATAGAAGAAGCCTAAATAAAATAGTTAGCAAGATAATCATGAGAATGCACACGATAACTACCTAGACCTCTTCGAATCAGCCTACAAAAAGGTCGGTACTCTCTCTGTCTAGATGCTACCTATGATCTACCCTTAAGATATCCTAGCCTAAAGTACTGCCGAGCACCACCAAAGATAGGATGCCTGGCTCTAGAGACACTCATAGGTGAAGGACCTCAAAGCGCACACTCTCGCTTTCCTCTCAACCTTGGCTCTACGGAAAAAGAACTCGACTATGTGGTCATCCTTCTTACGGAAGATGCATTGCTACCTGACCTTTTGAGTGGTTTGACATACTGAAGTAGAAGCACTTGTCTTGCTAGAAGGGGTTTAGGCAAAACCTATAGACCTAAAGACTGTCTTAAATGGCACAAGGGCTTTTACCTTAAGCTTGCCACTCTTAACAGCTCTCACAACCTTAGCTAGGTGGTTCTTAGAATGGTCACTTCTTCACACTTACCTTAGATTGGTCAAGAATCATGTTGAGAATCTTCTCCCACTAGAAAATCTCTCAAGAGCTATTTTGAGGTGGTCATTTTCTTGGGCTACGTCCTCATATGTGGCATACTCATTTACCTTGGTTGCCCTAGCATATCTATCTTTATGGACAGCTACCTCAAAGTTAAAGCCTCACAAGACATACAAAGGGAATCTCTAACCTTAGCCAACTACTCCTTATACTAGACCCTAAAAGCCTCATGCATCTCATCTAAATCAGTCCCAATTTTAGTACAAAATGCATAAGAAATATAATTAATATTTTCTCAGATGCATTCATAGGCATAAAATTTTCAATTTTAGTTTTTTCCTCTAGTGTCTTCTTAAGAGCATCATTCTCAATTGTGAGTTTAGAGCAGTTTTCACAAGAAGCAGTCCTAGAATGGAGAACAATTTCAATCATTTTCTTCAATTTAAATTTACTATCCTTATAATGATATCAAACATGATTAGGATTAAATTTATGCAATTCCTTAGTAGTACTATACAATTTTAACTCAAGCAAGGCACAATTTCAGAAGGATGAAGGGACTGCATCAACAGGAATCTCATCTAAATCAATAGCATCCAAGCAAATATCATCATGACTAGATTTAAGATATTCTAATTTGTCTAGATCATTCTTGAGTTAATCAACAATAGAGGAATAAGCAGATTTCATATTTGACAATTCATCATGCAAGCACAAGCAAGATTCATAATTATCATCAAGATTAATTGATTTGAGCCTAACAACTTCTAGGTTTAAGTTATCAATTATAATGTCCTGATTCCTAATCATTTTTACTTACCTTTTTAGTTTTTGTTTGATGACAACAAGAGTATTTTTTTATTGCTTTGGAGAAGAGGCATACCTCATAGGGATCACTGTAGGGCTCGTCGTTGCAGGAGAAGTCGACATTAGTGCTGCCCTTGACCATAAAGCACATACCGATAAAGCCCTGGGCCTTCTTCTTGCTGTGGGATTCATTCTTGTTATCCTCTGTCCCCGAGTCCACATCACTCATGTTAACATTTTCAAGAGTGGCAAGGACCCGGTTGACAACTTTCGATAGTTGGGCTTCTTGGCCTTCGCGTCTCGAGCTTGATGGCTCCTCCAAAAATTCTTCTCCTGCTTGCCATTCAGCTTGGGACACATAGTTCGAATGTGGTTTGGCTCACCACACTCAAACCAAGTGACAGGGCCTCCTCTCCTCTTGTTCCATAATTTGTTGTAGGCTCTCATGAATTTTGTGGACAAGAGGGTTAAGTTATACTCAGATAGTTTCTCTAGCTGCTCATTGCTCAAGGCGAGCAAAATGGATAAAGAAAATCCAGATGAACCAAAATCCAATGAATCAAAAGTGCTACTCTAAGAAGGGCCAACAACTAGTCCCATCGACTTTGTCTTGGGAATACATGAGATGAAGTCAATCTCATGTGTCATCAACCTCGAGTAGAGCTTATCTATGGAAAACTCACTTATGGCAGTGTTGTCATTAATGGAAGTGATCTTCATCCTCCAAACTCTTACATTAAGTACACCCAAGAGTTGGCATGCATTCTCAGACATAGAAAATGCAAGACCAACAGCTCACAGATCATGGATGATTTTGTAAAACCTTCCCCACAACTCATTCAAAGATTCGTTGGGCCTTTGCTCAATCTTTGAGTACTCTTTCTTTAGTTGGTTCTGTCTTACTTCCTTGAATGTGGTAGAGCACTCATGGTAGTCATCGATGGTCTTCCAGATCTCATTGGCAGACCTCAAGTGAGCGACATGCTCAAACTCATATCAACTAAGCCCTTAAATCAAGATATTATGAGCTTCGTTATTTGCCTCCACATCGGGTGTGATCACATCATCATTGGCTGGCACGGCATAAGGATTCTTGACCTTAAGCTAAATTGAGTGCCTTTGAGCCTCAATGTAGATATGCATGCAAGTCTTCCAACAAGAGAAATTAACTCTATCAAAAATGAGTGGCTTGGTAGAATACTTATTTGATATCATGGATCCAAAGACCAGTTAAGATCTATAAAAAGAGCTAACCAGGCTCTAATACCACTTGTAGGACCGCTATGGCAACAGAGGGGGTGAATGGTACCTTCAAAATTTTCTTTAAGTATTCACCATTTCTTTATTCTAATAGCTATGAGAAGCTACGAAGATCATGAACCTAAAATTCTGAAAAATGTTGTGTCACAGTAATTTTAGCCCTGTGAATAGTAAATTCTGTACTATAGCCCCCTTCTTTTCATATTCTTCTTTTGGCTTTTCTACAATAATTAGCTTGCAAATAGAGTATTTTTCCAAGGTGGAGTCTACAAATTGATTGTAGTACACTATAGCAACTTCATCTATATCGATCAAAATTGCACATGAGTTTCTCTCTATACTCTCTCGCACAGCTTCTTTACCATCCGTAGCCAAAAGCCATCATATGAAGCAAGAAAGAACATGCTCTATTTCAAAAACAAAAATCCATGAAACTTTTGATTTGTTGATCCAAAAGGCTTGAAATATAAATCAAGGGTACATCATGACATTAGGAACCTATTTCAACTAAAAATCTTCAAACAACTTGAGAGAATTGAGATATTTTTGTTCATGAAGCTCTGTTGCACCAAAACCGCGCCAAAACCTAAAATTGATTTAACTCTCAAACCAAAACTCCAAATCACTTAAAATTTGCTATACACCTTCTCTAGAATGTCAGGAACCTATTCCAATCAATGATCAAGAAAATCGTTACAAAAGTTCTGACCTTTGTTCGTTTGAAAGAAGGTTGCACCAAAACTGAGTTGAAAACCAAAAACGGTAAATATGACTTGCTCGTGGGTGAATCATGGTCAAGATGGTTTTAGATGTATTCCCACACATCATAACAAGCTGGATAAAGAAATCATTTAGAGAAACCAAAAAGGGCAAAAATCGGGTTTCCTCATGAACTTGCCAATCAAGTGCCTAGATGGGTGAAGATTGATTTCCAAATATTATCTCCATCTCTTACACGTCCTTGGCATAGCAATATCAAGAAGGGGAGAGAGAGGAGATAAACCAACCAAATCCAGAGCAAATCAATCAACACAAGAGAGATTCATGGAGATGAACAAAGATTAATGTATTACTTCTTGAGGATAAAATTTTACACCTGGATGACAAGAGAGCACACCGTAGTACTCAACTTCTCTCAAACCCTAACCCTAGAACTCATGAACACTTGATCTCAAGAGATGATGGTTGGATGGTTAACTACAATCTCCATCCCAAACCGTTAAATAGATGGGCTAACTAGCTCCATCTAACCTTTAGCAGATGCTATCCACTTGGCACATATGAGGGAACCCGATAATCCCTACACATGGATTTTATCTCACACACTATACTTATGCACGCTTTTCAAAGCACACAAGTCTTGATCCAACTTGATCTTCTTAGCTTCTCCATGACTTAAACCGTTCTCCCAAGTGCTTGGGTTTTGCTCTGAAATAGTTTTTAGTATTTTGGTCAAACTACCAAAATACCCTTTCTTGACCTGGTCATCTCCTTCCATTGCAAGCAATTGTCATGCTTGCTAGGTGCAGGTGCACCACTGACTTGCCATGCGTTGGTAAGTCTTTCCTGTTACAGTTTTACCAGACTACACCTTAGTTACACTGACCAAACCACATGGTGTAGCCCGTCGCTCAAACTTGCCTTCAATATTTTATACTTTTCTTGTCCCATGCTTGAGCTCATACATCTAAGCCGGCCTCCTTGATTGTTCTAGACCTTGGCTTCTCTATAAGTGTAGCCCTAATTATTGCGTTGACCATAGTTGACTCCAAGCGACCCTATACATCTAAAGACAAAGAAATCTTTTCCGGACACAAGTTCTTCACAACTTGACCCACATTAGCAATACCATATCTCATGCAACCTATAACCACTGACCTAGGTCACTAAATCATCCATGACTCAAATTTCTCAAAATCATCTATTTCTGTAAGCTGCACAGAAAAATCTGCAAATTTACAAGTTCTAAATTTTCACTCTTCTAAAATAACAATGGTTCATCACAAAAAAAATCATGGTTCTTCTCATATGGTCCTTCAGGGGTGAGTAGTCAGATTGAAATTGATCTGAGCTGTTCCAAGGAACCATTGCAAGATAGATGAGTAGCTGATAAGCAGGCATCAATTTCGTCATACCAAGTGTCAGAGGCTTCATTGATCATGAAATTCATTACAGCTAACTAGCTAAGCAGTAGATGCTCCATCAAGGCTAAATTGGCCACCATTGCCAATGTTTGAGCACATGCATTAAAATTTTGAAGCATGTTTGGTTTGTGCCTAAATCAAGCACACGAAATCCAATCCAAACGTCCGCATTACCAAAATCTGGGTAGACAAATTGGCTGCTCGTGTTTTAGCCAATGCTGGCTCCAAAAATGAACAAGAGAGACAAAGCAAACGGAGCCTTACTAAAAATTCTGGTAAATCAAATAGTGGCCAAATCTAATCAAAGTTGCCCAAGTTTGGTAAGACAAATTTTGGTTGTGGTCATAAAACCAAACAACCAAAGCGTACCTAACTGGCATCATGTCCTAGATTAGCAAGGAAATCATTGAGCTACCACTACTACAGAAAGCCTCATAGTAGACGCCTCATCACAGACGGTTTTGTGAAACCGTCTCTGATGAACACTATTACAGACGGTTGTAATTAGGAGGCCGTCTGTGGTATTTGTGGCAGGAAAATGGATTATCACAGGCGGTTATTACCGAAGTATCACAGACGGTCTGTATTAAAAACCGTCTGTGATAATCCCAGATTATCACAGACGGTTTTTAATAAAAAACCGTCTGTGATAAGCTAGTTATCACAGACAGTTTTTAATCAAAAACCGTCTATGATAATTCACAGACGGTATTTAGTTAAAAACCGTCTGTGATAATGGCTAAGGAATTTATTGCGCTGCTCAGACCGCATCTGTCTTCATTTCGATCCAGATCTAGCCACTGCTGCGCACTTTTTCACTCGGGAGGAAGCTAGGCGATTTCAAGCCAGTTAATTTGGTGGGAAGAGGCAGAGATTGAGCTTTGAATATTCAGTCTTTCCTGGTTGCTCTAGATATTGTTAGTAATGTAATTTATTTTTTCTTTAATTGCATTACAATTTAGGTCTAAGTAATCCATTAGTGGTTATTGAAGATGGTTAATTTGCAAAATTGTTGGTTATATAATAGCTGTTGTGTTTGTAATATGAATTGAGCTAGCAAATTAAGTACTCAATATAATAAATGTGGCCCGTATATATGTAGTTATAATTAGTTAATCTAGATTTTAATACTAAGTTGTTATATATGTACGTAACGTAGGACCGAAGCTGGATGTATGCCGCGAGCCGTGTGAGTGAAGAGTACATTAATGGCGTTTCTGCTTTTATAAGAGCCGCCGAGGAGGATATGTTGAATAAGGGGGTGGAATATATGTGCTGTCCATGCACTGACTGCGAGAATTTGAAGATGTTTAAGAACCGAGGGAAAATTGTAGCGCACTTGATTCGGAGGGGTTTCAAAAAGGATTATACGTGTTGGACCAGTCATGGCGAAGTGAATGATCATATGCCGCCGGATGACATCGTCGGTGAAGTGAATGATATGCCCCCGGATGACATCGCCGGCGAAGTGAATGATATGCCCCCGGATGACATCGCCGGTGAAGTGAATGACATGCCGCCGGTTGATGTCGATTGTGGCTCGGATTCGGATAGGTTGCACGATGATAATCTGGATCAGATGCTTCGCGATGTAGAAGAGAACTATGATGAGAGAGAGTATGTTAAATTCCGTGGCTTGATGGAGGACTCAGAGAAACCTTTGTACACGAGCTGCAAGTACACGAGGTTGTCGGCCGTGCTTGAACTGTTGAAATTGAAGGCAAGCAACGGTTGGTCCGACAAGAGTTTCACGGCGCTGCTAGGTCTTTTAGCGGACATGCTTCCGGAGGGAAATGAGTTGCCTAAAACCACGTATAAAGCCAAGAAGGTTCTTTGTCCGTTGGGAATGGAAGTAGAAAGAATACATGCATGTCCGAACGACTGTATCCTGTACCGTAAAGAGTATGCAAACATGCATGTATGCCGGTGTGCAACGCATCCCGATACAAACGTAACAATCAATCAGATGATGGCGAGGGAACAGAAGCGAAGAAAGGACCTCCTGCTAAGGTGGCATGGTATTTTCCTATAATTCCCCGTTTGAAAAGGTTTTTTGCAAATCCAAAGGAGGCAAAACTGCTGCGTTGGCACTCGGAGGAGCGCAAGAAGGATGGAATGATAAGACACCTTTGCTGATTCCGCGCAGTGGAGAAACATCGATAGGAGTTTTGCAGAGTTCGGTGCAGAACCAAGGAATATAAGGTTTGGACTGAGTACAGATGGAATGAATCCTTTCAGTAGCATGAGCAGCCGACACAGCACATGGCCCATGACTCTCTGCATCTATAACTTTCCTCCTTGGTTGTGTATGAAGCGAAAGTACATTTTGCTATCGATACTTATCCAAGGGCCAAAACAACTTGGGAATGATATCGATGTGTTCCTAACACCGTTGGTGGAAGATCTAAAAGTACTGTGGAACGAAGGGGTACAGGTATGGGATGCATACAAACGAGAGAACTTCACTCTGCACTCCTTATTGTTCTGCACCATAAATGATTATCCTGCCCTTGGTAACCTATCAGGCCATAGTACAAAAGGTGCCAAAGCTTGTACTCACTGTTTAGATGGTACCGAGAGTGTGTGGCTGAGACACTCACGCAAAACCGTCTACATGCGTCACCGCCGGTTCCGTCGGAGGGCTCACCCATACCGCAAGATGAAGCAACAATTTGACAGAGAGAAGGAAGACGATTCAGCTCCAAGGCATTTAAGGGGACACGAGGTTTATGATATGGTTAAGGATTTAGATGTTGTCCTCGGAAAGGGACGTAAATTGAGGGCTCATGAGAAGAACACCTGGAAGAAGAGATCAATATTTTGGGACTTACCTTATTGGGAGTACCTAGATGTTCGGCACTGCATCGACGTCATGCACGTAGAAAAGAATATGTGCAACAGCTTGATTGGTCTCTTACTGAACATCCGTGATAAAACAAAGGACGGCATCAACGCACGGCTTGACTTGGCTGACATGGACATCAGGCCTGAGTTAGCACCGACATGCACTGATAATCGACGAACGTACCTTCCCCTGCGTGTTACAATCTGTCCAAGGCTGAGAAAACAGAACTGTGCCAGTGCTTGCATGGTGTCAAAGTTCCGTCTGGTTACTCCGGCAACGTGAAGAATCTTGTTTCGATGCAAGATTTGAAGTTAAATGGCATGAAGTCTCATGATTGTCATGTGCTGATGACACAGATGCTCCCTATTGCAATTAGAAATATTTTGCCGATCAAAATTCGAGAGACAATCATGAGGCTATGTTATTTCTTTAACACAATTGCTCAGAAGGTCATCGATCCCGAAGGACTAGATGCTCTGCAGGACGAGGTGGTGATGACTCTATGTCACCTTGAAATGTATTTCCCTCCTTCGTTTTTCGATATCATGGTCCATCTCATTGTTCACGTTGTGTGGGAGATAAAAATGTGCGGGCCCGTATTCCTACGTAGCATGTACCCATTTGAGAGGTTCATGGGAATTCTCAAGTCCTACGTACGGAATCATTCTCGGCCGGAGGGCAGCATCGTCGAAGGTTATGCAAGCGAAGAGGTCATTGAGTTTTGTGTCGATTATATGGCTCAGATTCAACCGATAGGTGTCCCTCAATCTCGTCATGAGGGGAGGCTGAAGGGTCTCGGAACTATCGGAAGGAAAGCAATCACTCCAGATATGGACACGTATACTCAAGCCCATTTCACGGTGTTGCAACACATGACTGAAGTGGTGCCTTATGTGGAGCAGCACAAGGATGTGCTTCGGCAACAGAATCCAGAGCGGCCGGATGTTTGGATCATGAGGCAACACAACCGTTGGTTCAACCAATGGTTGAAGGAGCAAATCGCTAGGAGCTTGCCGAGTGAGACGCTGACATGGTAGTGGACGAGGAGGAATAAAATCAATTTGACGAGTTACCTCCTTTTGGAAATGGCATAAGGGTCGACGATGAACAACATGACGAAACTAGTTACGTACGCATTGATCATGATGAAGGGCTAATTTTTAAAGGAAATAAGCAAGTACAATAAGAATGTATATGTGAAAATGTGTGATGCAGTCAATTTTGAGATGTATATGTGAAAATGTGTGATGTAGTCAATTTTGAGATGTATATGTGAAAATGTGTGATGTAGTCAATTTTGAGATGTATATGTGAAAATGTGTGATGTAGTCAATTTTCAGATGTGTATGTGTGACAAAAATGAATGCAGATTGAGAAAATGTGTAAATGAATGCAGCTGGTAGGTAGTTGATCATGAATGCAGATGGTTGGCTGTTGATCATGAATGACTACAGTCGGGCATAGGCTTATCACAGACGGTTTTAAACTTAGAACCGTCTGTGATATGAATATCACAGACGGTTCTAAGTTTAGAACCGTCTGTGATAAGCCTACTATCTCAGACTGTTCTAAACGTAGAACCGTCTGAGATAGTATGCTTATTACAGACGGTTCTAAACTTAGAACCGTCTGTGATATTCATATCACAGACGGTTTTAAGTTTAGAACCGTCTGTAATAATCCGCTATATATACCCGTGTCTAGGGTTTTCCGTGTATTATGCAGTTATTCTAATATCTAAATCCCGATCTGCCTCCCCGAGCCCTCGCCGCCGCCTCCCTCGAGCCCTCCCCGGCCGCCTCACTCGAGCCCGTCGTCGCCGCCGCCTCACTCGAGCCCGTCGTCGCCGCCGCCTCCCCGAGCCCGTCGTCGCCTCCTCCTCCTCCTCCGTTGTCGTCGCCTCCTCCTCCTCCTCCGTCGTCGCCGGCCGCCTCCCCGAGCCCGTCGTCGCCGCCGCCTCCCCGAGCCCGGGGCCTCCTCCTCCTACGTCGCCGCCGCCTCCTCCTCCTCCGTCGTCGCCGCCTCCTCCTCCGTCACCAAAACCCTAAGGTCATCAAATCCCTCCCCAAGCTTCATGCTTACTGTTAGGGTTTAGGGTTGATGCTTCATACTGAGTGTTAGGGTTTAGGGCTTACTGTTATATGCTTACTGTTATGTATATGGTTAGTTGCTTACTGTTATATGCTTACTGTTATGGTATATGCTTACTGTATATTCAAGTTTGTTATGCTTACTGTTATGGTTAGTTGCTTAGTTGCATTCATGTATATTCAAGTTTGTTAATCTTCCATATACTGAGATTGCCTGTGGGATTTACAGTTGCTCGATGATGATAAATTCATATATTGAGACTGGTTCATTCGGTCTTTGAGCTCTAATAGCTGTTATATACAATCTTCCATATACTGAGATTGCCTGTGGGATTTACAGTTATGGCATGTTATTAAATTGATCTGTTAGGATTTCATCTTGACAAGTTAAAAGTTAACTGCTGTCTGAATATATGCATGCTAAATATATCTTGATCTTGAGATTGTAGAGTTTGTATCTAGAGCTCAAAAGACTGAATTCATTATTTGGCATAACCAATCAAGGAAGAGTATATGATTTAGTAGCGGGACGGCCAAGATTAATCTTGTGCAACCCTACAATTTGAGAGCACATATTCATGTTGAGACTGTTATTGATTCTATTATTTGGTTTATAGTATTAGCAACTAAAGTAGGTGCTAAGATAGGCACATCACCCCCTCTCTATGTCCATATCACCCCCTCCCTTCTCCCTCCCTTCTCCCCCTCCCCTCTACTCCTCTCTTCCAATTCAATATGATTACATTCTCATCTTATCTTAATAGACCCACAAAATGAGCAACATGTCACACGCGCATTCTTCAGCATCATCACCGGAGGCGTCCGCTCCAACATCAAGACGCCAAGGAAGAGGGCTATCAAAGAAGCCTCAGAGCCGACAGACCATCATAGCGGTAAACGCAGCTGGGGTTCCTATCCTTCCTAAGCAAGCGGTAAACGCATTCCGAACCATGGTCGGAATAGTTGCACGAGAACGAATTGAGATCACATACAATTCGTGGAAGAACGTGCCTAACACTCGGAAACGTGAGCTGTGGACCGAAATTTTGGCATCGTTCGAGTTCCCAGAAGAACACTTACACACTGTGGAACGACAAACCTACCAAGCGGAGTGCAAAGCATGGAAGAACTTCAAGAGCACGCTTGTCAGGAAATACGTGGAGACGGACGAAACGCCTTTGACTAAATACCCATTCCTGGAACCACAATGGGAAGAGTTCAAGGCGATGAAAACGACCGAAGATTTCAAAAGTACAAGTGTGGCGCACAAGGCCCTCCAGGCAAAAAACACGCACCCCCACAGACTTGGCACAGCTGGGTATGCGGGTAAAATCCCACAATGGAGGTTGGAGGATGAGCTGGCAGCTGCAGAGGACATCGCCCCGCCGTTTTCCAATATCCCGGATGACCGCACTCGAAATTGGCTTAGAGCAAGGTCATCTACAATGACATCGGGGGACGTCTCCTTTCGAAACCCTGCAGACCAGCAAGTGTCCCAGCGCCTGGTAAGATATCGATCGAACTACGTAGCTTGTAATTACTCCACAACTTCGTACGAATTGAAATGACATGTCGTGCTCTTGCAGGAAGAGCTGAGTTTTCAATCTACCGAGGGATCATTCCAGGGAACAAGGGAGAATGATATGCACTCCGTGGCCCTGGGAAACAAGGAGCACCCGGGCCGTACGAGAGGCCTTGGGCTTTACATTCCATGGAAACATGGTTTCCAAGATGACTCTGACATGTATCGGCGCAGGAACAGAAACAAAGGCGAGCGTGACGCACAGCTACGAGAAGAGATCAAGGCATCTCTTAAAGAGGAGCTACTGGGTTCGATGGCTGTTATAATCAGAGATGAGGTGCGGAAACAGACAGAAAGTCAGCAGGCCGCCACCGCCGCTGCTGCGCTAGCTAGCCCGCACAACCGTCCGAGTAGCTGCGCGTCCAATCCGACGCAAATCCAGTCCAAATTTCCTGTGGACGACATCCAGGTAATAATTATTACCTCCCGAATGCTTGCTCCATTGGTAGGCCTATTCAACTAGCTAATTTTGTATCGTTATGTAGGGGCCTACGAATTGCAAGCTCCAAGTGAGATATGGCTCTGTTCCCTTGTACGCTGCTTGGGGCCAGGCATATTCGTCTGGTATCGGGGCCATGGTGCACGGTCAAGCTTTAGCGCCAGGCTTCGCAAAAGCTAATGTGGATGGTGTGCATGTCAATTTTGAGGTGGTCCCGCTACCGAAGCCCCCCAACGACGAGATCATGACTCTAGGACAGGCCATCGGAACATTCATCCAGTGGCCCAAAAGCGACATCTCCCTGGAGTCTTCTTCACCGGTGGCAGGACCAGAGCAACATGCACTGGTTCCATCTCCATTACAACACCAGTCGGTTCCACCACCGGATACTGCACCGGTGCTATCTCCACTGGTCATACTCTCGCCAGAGCAACTTGCACTGGTGCTATCTCCATTACAAGACCAGTCGGTTCCACCACCGGATACTGCACCGGTGCTATCTCCACGGGTCCTATTCTCACCAGAGCAATTTGCACCGCTGCTGCCGACTGCCGTTAAGTCGGCCTATAGCCGAAGCAGCAAGGCCAGCAAGGGCAAAGCAAAGAAGACCAATGATGATATTCCGTACCTACCTTTGGCCCGCAAATTCGTGCTTGGTCAGCCGTTGCTCGAGGAAAAATACCTCCAAAAGCTACCATATAGTTGCACGCAATTGCACATGTGGTATATGCAGCAGTCCAATAAGCTAGAGGCAGAATGGACTTCAAGTATCATTGTCAAATTCACCGAAGAAGATTTACACCACAATTTTCAAGAGTGTATGTTCGTGATCGCCTTTGAGGATTTATTCGATCTGTTCACGTTCAACGCTCTTGACGTCTCAATCATTCGATGCTGGATGCTGTAAGTGTGTACAATCACAGTCTCCATTAATGTCATACTGATAAATGCCATATCTAATTTTTTGCTTTCGTGTGTATATATATAGACACATGCTGATTAAAGCTAGATCATCCAACTTATCAGTTGGTTTCTTGGACCCACAATTAGTCGCCAAGGAAACCATCGACCAGGATACACCCCTCGTCGAGAGGTACATTGCAGCAGGACTGCTGGGTAGCGTCAAGAAGGATTATGTACTTATGCCCTTCCTTCAAAACTTTCATTGGATTTTAGTAGTAATTGTACCAAAATGGAACAAGGTATATTACCTTGATTCCCTAAGTAAGAATAAAATGGACTTCACAGTTCTCAGCCAAGTAATCGATAGGTAAGCACATATTCCCCATACATATCTACATTGTACTTTCTTTCCTTCCGAATGATTAAGGTTAACTTTTTCGAATTACGTAGGGCGTTTGCCACCTACATTGAAAAGGGAGGTGACTCGAAGCGCGGGGCCAAAGGCCTGCTGACACATGTTCGAGATTTTAAGGTATTCGCTATTTCACATTAATTAATCCTATGCAACAGTTGGTACTAATGCCTCTTGAACTAACACATTCCATTTTTTGCAGTGTCACCAGCAGGAGCCGGGCAACACATGTGGATACTACGTTTGCCAACATATGGAACTACTCCTCGATTCCTCGAAGCTCACCAATCGCAAGGTTTGTCACTCTTCCCATAATTACTTCATACTTAACACGTTACATATATACGCACATTGATATTCCTATCGACAGGCTGCATCCATCCCGTCAACTGCATTGAAACAGCCTGTTCTTGGAGGGATTCGAGGAGAGTTGGCGTACTTTTTGCTGACTCAAGTCATAACGCCAGGAGGACGGTTCCACTGCGCACCATGATTTCTTATTGATCTTATCACTAAGTGCAAATGCAGTGCACATCTTTTGTAAATGAGATGTGTTAATGGATATTTCATTTCAATTCAATTAATCGATTTGCGAAATGGATGCATGCTTTATGTTTGTGAAATGAAGTGCGATGTCAATGGGATGTTTTATGTCTGTGAAATGTATCTGAAAGGAAATGAGATGTGTGAATTGTATGTTTTTTGTCTGTGATTATCTGCTTGTTTCAGAGGGCATGGCTAGCATTTCCTGAGGCTAGCTATAAACAGAAATAGATTCTGTTGGGGGAGGAGTATCACAGACGGTTTTTCATTAAAAACCGTCTGTGATTATGCGATATCACAGACGGTTTTTTATTAAAAACCGTCTGTGATTATCCGATATCACAGACGGTTTTTACGGTTTTTAATTAAAAACCGTCTGTGATTATGCGATATCACAGACGGTTTTTTATTAAAAACCGTCTGTGATTATCCGATATCACAGACGGTTTTTTCAAAAACCGTCTGTGATATCAGATAATCACAGACGGTTTTTAATAAAAAACCGTCTGTGATATCGCATTATCACAGACGGTTCGAAAACCGTCTGTGATAACTTGGATTATCACTGACCCATAATTTCAGACGGTTCAGAAAACCGTCTGTGATGACGTTTCTGAACCGTCTGTAATGTGGATTTCTGTAGTAGTGTACCCATTGAATGGACAAGGGTTACCACAGCTCGATCGATGATTTTGCTGAATGATAGACAGGATACATGGCAATCCTAAAAATGCCACAAAGTGCAGCATCTTCCATTGTAATACTGGTAGAGTCATGATGCTCCTCCAGCTTACTAATCGGACCTTCTACACTACTTACAGTGTACCTAAGTTATCTTCTCTTTAAAAAAGATCAATAGTTGATTTGCATATGGGTAACTTAGCAAGATAAAATATTGTAGACATGGATAATTTAGTAATTATTCTTTAACTTAACCCCGTGTGTGTTTGCTCTACGCTCTTTTCCTGCTAACCCGTGGTAGTGTTGATCTGCTGTTGTGGCTCTCTCCACTTCCATACTGCTCCCCTTTGCTTCCACCCTCCTTTTGACTCATTTAGAGTTGGATCCAAGATAAGAGTATATTGGACCTTGTATACAAGGGTAGAGAACAACCCGAATTTTTTCTATTTAAGCCTTTTTTTTAAAAAAAAAATATTCACATTTAGACCCCTGGTGGTTTTAATTCCGTTTTTGGACCCAGGGGGTCGGAGCCGTGACCCACGGCGCCGAGGTAACACGTCTCGGCGCCGTGGTCCATGGCTCCGAGGTCGCAGGCCCACTCCAGCCTGGTGGCCTGCGTGGCGCTGACGTGGCAGCACCTCGGCGCCGTAGATCGTGGCTCCGAGCTCGGAGCCGTGGGTGGTGGCGCCGACCTCGGAGCCGTGAGTCGTGGCGCCGAACTCGGAGCTGTGGGTCGTGGCGCCGAGCTCCCTGCCACGTCTGGAGACACTCGGCGTCTAGGGTTTGCACCGATCAGGCTTTACGTTGTCGCAAAAAGAATTACTAGTTGTATTTTTTATTTTGATTATTTAATTATAGTAATATTATGTAATATATTTATTTAATTTTAGTAATATTATGTAATATATTTATTTATTTATAGAGAAAAAAATACGACATATGTTTTGAAAATTCGTTATGTTGCAGATGATACATGTAGGAAATTTGTTGTAGATTTTTTTAAAATATTATGGTACGTTGGTAATGGTTTTTGAAACATAAAATTTTGATGTGGAGTACAATTTAATGAAAATTTTTTGAGCACAAATGTGATATGAACAATTAGACGAAATGAACGAAAGTGATATTGAACACGTGGGAATGAGTGCAAGAACTGTAATGATTATAAGTTTTGTTAATTTTGTAGTTGTGAATTACAAAACAATCTGATAAAATTGTAAAACAAGTTTATGTTGATTGGCTCGTTGTAGATGCATAAAAAATATGGTAATTTTTTTAGGAACGATTGTGCGTAGAACGGTCGATATATAAAATGGTAAGTGACTTTTAAGGTTTGGTATGTTTTAAGGGTTTGCAATTCCCGTGGTTTTTGCAAGGTTTGCTAATTTTGTAGTTGTAATATGGGAACGAATCTGATGAAGTCGTAATAAAAGTTTATGTTCATTGCAAGTTGGACATGCAAACCAAATTATGCTAAATTTTTTTGCCGAAGAATTGAGCGTAGAAATATCAATGCATATAGTGGTAAGTGATATTTCGAAGGTTAGTGATATTTTGACATGGCAGGCATGTGGCATGTGGCATGTGTGCAACTCTGTACTTCTAATATTCAGAATTCCACCACTAGTCCTAACATGCATGCCTTAGGGAAAATAACTTGCTGGGTCTATTACATTTTGTCTACTGGGTGTAGCGTGGTTGTTTCCCCTTTTTGTCACGCCCTGAAGATGGCTCCGCTGCATCCTTCTTCCTGTCACTCTTGGTCTTGAGAGCTGCCTCCCGAGCTTGAAGCTCCTCCTCCTGACGCTTGATGGCAGCTTCACGCAGACTTAACTGCTCCCGCCTCCTTTGCAGCTCATCCTCCTTGCCCTTCAGACGGATTTGGTCCACCCTCACGCGGCGCTCTTGCTCAAGCCGCATCTGTCGTTCCACCTCGCGAGCCTGAGTCATCTTGACAAAGTATTGTGCTTTGTTTTCCACCTCCACTGCCCGGTTATCTGGCCATGCCGGCGACACCCGATCCACCCATTCGATGAACCTGCAAGCCTATGTGTGGCGTGGTAGATGTCATCGATCAAGTTGAAAAAAGATAACGAGAAACAAATGATTTAGTTGTGGTCGTTACCACGAAGTCATCATCCAGGTCAGGACATTTGAAGAACCTACGGCCGTATTTGGCTCGTTGTACTCGATCAGTCCAGACTCCTAACATCGTCCTAAAGCCGCAATGGCACTTCAGGCGCTCATGCCACTCCGGCACTCCAAATGGGTCGGACCTCCAGGAAGACATTGTTGTGTAGTAGTATTGTGATGCCTTGAGGAGGAGATGTGGTATGGAAGACATAGGAGGGAGGCCTTTATGTAGGCAGGTTATCTGGTGCAGTGGACATAGTCCATGGAGAGGATCTTTTTGCTTTTCCTGGATTCCAGTGTAGCAATAAATGGCCCTATGTAGGCTTTTCAGAGACTATAGTCTCGTAATAAATTCATAGTTTGTAGCCTTTTCAGAGATTGGACCATTCAAAGCCTAGAAGGCTAAAGACCTACGCCCCTATATGTGTACAGGCCTACAGGCCTACTCCTGTAAAGGCTAAAGACCTACGCCCTATATGTGTACAGGCTAAAGGTCTACTCCGTCACTGCGCAAAGCTGGCATATGCTGCCCCGTTTTCTCATGTCACTGAGCAAAGCTGCCCTCTTTTGTCATCTCACTGAGCAAAAGCTGACCTCTTGTGTCATGTCCCTGAGCAAAGCTGGGGCGTGTTGTCATGTCCCTGAGCAAAAGCCTCTTTTTTTGGTGGTCACTACATTAAGCTGCCCCGTTTTGCTATAAGTAGCAGGGTTGGGGTCCCATGACATTGTGAATCGAACAAAGTAGTACCCTCTCTTTCGTGGTGAAACATACCATGTCTGAAGTCGAGGGGCCAGTGGGATTTGGGTCACCGAAGGACGACATATTGGGTCCATTCGTTTGGTTTCGGGACGTACTCATAATGCATGCCTGGATTAACCGCTTTGATTGCATTGAAGAGTGCTGGCAACTGCAAGTACACATCTTCCCAGTCCCCATATATCATCTTCCAGATGCGTTGCTTTGCCCTCCATGCTTTTCCATACCTTATCTCGTATCCAAATTTCTCCTTAACAATCCCAGCAAGTGTCTTCACCTTCATATTGGGTTCTCCCTTTACTATGTGACACAGTGACTTGGCAATAATGGTAGAGGTCAACTGCCGATGCTTCTGTTTGAGCTCTGCTTCGGCACAAGTGTGTGGGCCAACGATTCTTGTGATCTTGAACTTTCCCGTGTCCTTCTGTTTCCTAGCACAAACCCTCCATTCACATGTTTCCTTCTCGCACACAACTGTGTACCTCCGCTCCACATAAGAATGCCTCACCTTGAATGGCCTTTTACGAATCACGGAATACTCCTGCAGCCACCTTCTCAATGCAGACAAGTCCTCAAACATCATGCCCTTCTCAATTGTCATGCTTGAACCGGCCTCAGGAGCATCTAGCAGCTCGTCATCCCTTCCTTCTGCATAAGCCCCATGAGAATGCCTAAGATCGTTGAATTCATGAACTGATGGATCCCAGCCAGGGCAATAACGCCTGATCAGCTCAATATCACTTTCGGTCAGCTCTCCAAAAGGGCGATCATCGTCAGAATCAACGGCCCTTGCGATCTCGTAAGGCTGCAGATCATCCACAATTTGAACATCCACACTGTTGGAGTCCCTGCAGACTTCTTCAACGTTGCCAGATGGAGCAACGGGAGGAACACCAACATTATCAGAAATGTCTCCTGCATCATAAGCACGAAAACGATGGGATTGAGACAAAAAAACAGCAATGACGGGAAAAGGCTAAAGTGTGGCTCGACACTTACTTGGATGATCCTGAGGGGCCGCCACAACATCATCAGTCCGACATTCAACTCGAACTGGTTGAGAAATCTGAACCTCGTTCGGGGCAGATAGAGCATCGGGCACCTCAGGCTCTTCTTCCACATCCACCGCAAGATCCGGTAACGGAGGGTCAAAGGGTGTCTGATCACCTAGTTCTGGTGAATAACCGTGAGGGGTGGGATCAATGGACACCTTCCGCACAACAAGGTCCAAACATTTTAACTCATTCCGCATAACCAATTTGACATATTTGTCCCACTCATCCTCACAACCAATTAAGATCAACCGCCTGAGAATTATGTCTTTCGAACCGAAGTGAAGTAACCCCTCAACTGTGATGCTCTCCTCGTTTCCATGACAATGTAGCTCCTCCCGAGCCCTAGCAACCAACTCACTAAACGACGGCCGATCACTGAATATCAGAGGCACCCTTTGCATTTCAACAAATCGAACATTTCCATAATCATCACTTGTCACACTGCCTCCATGATATATGGTGACTAGGTTGTCCATCTAGTTCATACAGAGAACATGTTAAGCATCTTTTGACAACGAGGGAAGCATGGTAAAGGAATAACAAGGGGCAGTACATCTTAAATAACATTAGCTACATGTTTAACATAAACTAACTAATGATACTATCATGCACGATGCATGCTCCCGAACTACCATGATCAGCAAGTCCAATTCTTACAAAGCTAATGAAGGAAAAAAGATTGGTAGGAGCAATCCAATTCAGAGGCAGAATTTTGCTACTCTGATCTGATCTAGATAACTCATTTAATGCTTCCAAGAACAACCAGACAATGGTTGTTAAAGACATGTAGCAACTCTAAATTATACACCGGCGCCATATTTGGTTCATTCAACAATTGTTGTGTTCAATCTTATTTCCCAAAATAAATGAGCTCAAGTTGAACATGGGATCAGCATACAAGACACTATTTGGCAACAGTTATGTGACGTCTGCTCCCACTAATAATTCCCAAAACCTAAAAATAGCAGTCACCCATGCCGAAGAATTCAACCTAGCTCCTAAGATACCAATATCTGACCTCGCAGCACCATTAGCAACAAACCTAAGATACCAACTCTCTCTGGAAATAAATTGTAATATGGACTCGAAAGCTAGATGAGAGGTCTTGCAGTCAGTCTCAGCAGCCTCAATCAATGGTAAAAAAAATGTCATCTCACATATCACTTCAGTTCATTCAACCTACAGTGCTATCTAACAAATAAGCAAGCACTCTAGTGAATATTCCTCACAAGAGTAGTACTTCTGTTCTACTACTCCCAGCAGAAGCAAAAGCACGATACTACTGGGATCTGACCTCGCAGCACAATTAGCAACAAAAACGAAGGTGCGGCAAGCAGTTCGTCCAAATCACGGATGGATCTCGGTGTTGGGAGCTCACCGGGCTTGAAGAAGATGGAGAGGCCGAAGTCGATGGCCTTGAGCGGGGAGTTCTCCTTCTTGTTGGCGAAGAGGAAGTTCTCGGGCTTGAGGTCGCGGTCGAGGCGGGGAGGCGGCCGGGCGGAGACGCGGGGAGGCGGGAGGCCGGGCGGCACCAGGGGGCGGCGGCCGGAGACGCGGGGAGGCGGCCGGAGGCCGGGCGGCACCCGGGGGCGGCGGCCGGGCGCAGACGCGGGGAGGCGGGAGGCCGGGCGCAGACGCGGGCGGGCGGAGACACGGGGAGGCGGGAGGCCGGGCGCCACCACGGGGCGGCGGCGGGGAGGCGGTCGACGAGGGGAGGCCGGCGGCCGCGGCGGGGAGGACGCGAGTGCGGGGAGGGGACGGGAGGCGGCGGCGGCGGGGACAGAGGGAGGAGGAGTTGCGAATGAACGAAGCCCACGTGCTCGGTGCCGTTTCAGAAGCCGCATGCTCGGCGCCAAGATCCACGGCGCCGAGCTCGGCGCCACGTCAGCGCCACGCAGGCCACCAGGCTGGAGTGGGCCTGCGACCTCGGAGCCATGGACCACGGCGCCGAGACGTGTTACCTCGGCGCCATGGGTCACGGCTCCGACCCCCTGGGTCCAAAAACGGAATTAAAACCACCAGGGGTCTAAATGTGAATATTTTTCAAAAAAAAAGGGCTTAAATAGAAAAAATTCGGAGAGAACAACCGTGTCAATTTCTATCTACCTCCTTAGTAATCAGTAAGTCATGGAAAAGTATGTAATCTATATTAAGTTACTTATTCTAGTATTCAATTACTCACTCCTATGTCAATTCCCATCCATAATCCGGGGAAATTATGCAATCTATGTTGAGTTAATTTAATATTCAGTTACTCACTCCCATGGAAATTATGCCCCATGCACGTGCATGCTTCTCCCTTTCCCAGTCCAGCCGCCACCCATACAAAAAGAGGTTTCAAATTGCAAATGATAATCACTAGGGTTTACAGGATTAGAGGGATATGTGCTTTACCAGCTTACCGTTATCCTTATGATTTGATGAGACAATAAATTACTTGCTTAACATTTCACCTAATCTTTAAATTCATACTTGGTCCAAAGTTTAAGTACCTTTGCACAGGTACCTTTTAACTATGGGTCATCGGATTGCAACTAATAAACTACTCATGAATATCCTTTCAAGCACCGTAAAAAGTCTAGTAATTTTGATAATATTCTTTATATCTGTTCGCATTACCCCTAAAACTCTTGTTCAATAATAGCAGGGAATATACCAAAAGTAGCAATTGCCTGATAAATGTAGCTAACAAACAAGCAATCGAGTGAATTAATGTATACTAGTTCAGTAGCACCAGCCAACAAATGCTACTGAAGTCGCAATTTCATTTCATAGATTCTTAAATGGTCTATATAAAGTTGAATTAAAATTTAAAATTGAGATTTACAGTCTCACAAATTAATTTTGAATTTTTCAAGCATCTTACCCACCTTAGTAATATCAAGTTTTCAACTCAAGCCATTTGGTTCAACCAAGCATACGACATCAAGTTTTGGACACTGACATTTTGATCTGCCAGCCATGCCAAGCAGCTAGCCTACAAATGCTGTTAAACTGGTAGAGCAGAATGGAGAAATCAATCCAAGAGAGAAATTACTCCCTCCATGTCATTGTTATGAACATGTGTGAGAGAGAGTTGGCAGGACAGCACCACCTCGACTGTAGAAGCTGCCATAAATGACAAGAATGTTTCTTTGCTTTGGCTTATGAATTATGACTGTGACTTATGACTTTTGACTATTCATGAGTGCAAGGTACAGACTAAGAAAAACTCGCATGCGGTTTTTGGCCGATATAAATACTTGTAGACCTGCCTTTAAATGGCACTTCATTTGAAAGCTAATTACTGCAGAAAAGCCGAAAAGCAGAACTCATAAGCCATAACCAAAACCCATAAGCCGAAGCCTAATAAGTCGATCCGGTGTCACAGGACATCAAGTCCAAAAAATTTTTAGCTGGAATTAGAACCTTTAACCTATGTGTGAACCCCCTAGCCTAAACTCAGTACACCCGGATATTTCCTTGAAGCCCAATGAAGAGAGCATTAGCAGCCCAAATTCTCAATAGCTAGTAGTAGTTTATGAGGAGTCTCCACTTCCCTCAACTCATGAGGCAACTATAGTAGGCCAAGCCAACCCTTGAGCCAACCCAAGAGGGAGAACCGCAACAGGCCATAGTGCCCATTTGATCTATCCCGAAGTGTGTCACCTTACAGCAGCCCTCGATTCCTGTTCATCTCGCATGGTCAGTCAGGAGATGTGCACCATGCTGGGCACAGCCGCACTTAGCTAGGCAACAACCGGTCGCTAGAGAACGGGAGAAATCGATGCCACCGGTCGCCCTCGTCTTCCATCTCGTCATGGCGCCACTAGTTCCCGTTGTCTCACGCCCCCACCGGTCGAAGAAAGTTTAGGTCCACCCAATCAGTATGTACTTTACTCTAAATTTCTCTCAATTCTTCCAATTTGTTTCAAGAACAGAGTCTAAATTTGTGAGTTAAGGTTTCGATGTGATGATTATTGATTGATTTTTGTAAAATCTTAGGGTTAAGACTTAAGATTTTAATTTTAATTTTTGGAATATAGGCCTAGCTGGTTGTAAATCGGAGGCACAATTGTAGTATTTAATCACAATGTCAAGTAATTAAGTCATTGACGTATTTTTCTATTATATTGTTCTTAAATTATTGAACATACAAATATCTAATTGATGTTTTCAATCAATTGATGATGATTTCATGAATGGTATACTTATTTGCTATGTGGAGAAACAAGAATGAGTGAAAATGACTAATGATGTTATGGTTCATCGTTTTATGAACTCGAAAGAATGCAAATACTAAAAGGTAATGCATTAACATATATTTGATCATTCTAAAGTTTTTTACTTGAAAACTTTAAGTAATTTTATTCTCTTTTAACACATCATTGAGGTTGGATGATGTATTTTACCAATATTGATCAACTTTTGTTTGTGATTTCGCCCTTAGTTTTTTCAGTTTGCTACAACTAACAGATATTATTATCCGGCTTCTTTATTTTGGTAAGCATTTCGGTCACTACTTCTTTATCATCATGCACTGCCATTGATTATGTTGAAGTATTGATACTAAAAATTGCTGGAGACATTACTATTTAGCACAATATTGCTTAAAAATTATAAATGTTGTTATATGTATGGTGAAGTGTGAACCCCGATCATTTTCATTCTAGCTCTGCCCCTGATCATAGGGATAAGGTATAGGACAAAAGAGTGCCAAAAAGATCTTTCATGTATACTCCGGCGTAGTGTCGAATGTTAGCAGTTCTTGTACATAGACCAAACAATGCAATTCAAGAAAAATTCAAAGATCACCATGAAATTGATAATAGATCAATGTAGATGTGAAAAACTCTAATTCATGTAAGGGCAAGCCAACAAATTTTAAAATTTGGCATGACACAATGACATGGTGTACAACATGAACACAAGGTATATATATTAGGGCCATACAACAGGGCCTTTGTTATGAATTATAATTTGAGTGTAAAAGCAGGTTATATGAACAAGAAGAAACTCACATGCCAATGATGATAAGAAGAGGAAAAATGCAGAAATGGAATATCACATTCACTATTTCACTGGCCCTAAAAGGCAACATGGATATATCAGTGTCATACTATCAAAATTTCGATGTAATACCACTTGACAAAATACATTTTGATCAAGTTCATAGCATAACTAATATGTAATTGCATTTTTTCGAGGGACCTTTTAAATGTTGGGACCTATGTACTCTAAATATCATTTAGTATAGGAAAAAAGTGTTTATTAGTACGAACTGTTATGATAAGGGGATTGCTCAGACATGTACGTCTGATGGTGGCAAGTAAAATCAGATACCTAACTCACATGTCATAAACCACTACCACACAAAGCTCTTTTCATACCATACCCTTAATTCTAATCCTCTCCATGTCTCCCACCTCATTCTCATCACTCTTCAGGTCTCAAATCTGAACACGCTACTACTTCCTATTCTCCTCCTCACTGGACTCAAGGAGCTCTCACTTGGACTCTCCTACCTCTCTCCACTCCCCTCCCCCCTCCACACACATGTCAACCAAGGGCTACTGCTCCTACTCATGCAAAATAGTCGTTGTGCTTGCAAGGTCCACCATGGCCACACGAGCTATGTCAAGGCCCTAGGCCTACCTTTGCCACCCTCCTTGGCCAGATCCATGTATGCCTATGGATATTCTCTGATGTTGGCCTCCTCTGTAGGCATTTGCTGGATTTGTTGTGGGCATTTACTTAATTTGTTGGACGAGTTTAACCAAAATGTTTCAACCTCATAGCTTATATGTTTGATTTTTGTTTGCAATGTTAGTGCATAGCTTCGTCGCTAGTAGCAACCTCCATAAGTGCTCATGAATCTGTTGACAAGCCACCACTGCCGCAAGTGCCACCTCCCTCAACTCTAGCAGCGTGGTGGCGAAGCTTGACTTGCTCACATCCGAAGTGTTAGCACAAGCATATTTCATTATTTTATTGTAGGTATTCTCTTAATTTGTTGCAATAGGTGATTTGAGATGTTACAACTATTTTTTTGATTATTGCAGCATCAATTAATTGCTAAAATGTTTATTTTGGTTGTCGAGATGTTGCAACTTCTCATAAAATGTTGCCCCTCACCTTGAAGTATCAAGTTTAGAAGTTCATTTGAATTATGTTGCAATTGTTGTTCTCAATTGTTGTATACACATGTCCAAATTGTTGTGATGGTTATGAGACCAAAGATTTGTTTTATTTTTAGAATTTTGTGTAGTTTTTCAAGAGCACCTTCACATAAGACCAAGATCTATAGTTTTCTAGTAGCTTTTGTTGAGAGAATGTTTTTTAGATCAGATTCTTTTTGTTACACAAGTTCAATAAATATGTTGGTTGTGCTATTTGGAATTGTTGCACCAGACCGTCTGATAGGAATGTTCCCATCGGATGATGGGTGCTAGTACTTCCCTTATGATATTCTAGGTCCAGCTTTGAACTACCAAATAGTCTAGTGTGCACCTCCAACCGTCAAAGCTGATGTACTTTTATGACATAAGTTAGACAACCATCAGGATAGTTTAGAGGATTAATATACCGAAAAATATCGGATAGAAACCATCCTTCCATGTAAACTCGTGGAAACCATGTGTCCAAGTTTTCAACAATTCAGGCAAATACACTATACCATGAATACACATATATGCATTGCTAAATGTCAAAATAAGTATTGCTACGATCTACACCAACACATTTCGTATGCGTTGCCATAGCCGCGAGCGTCTATACCAATGCATATACAGTGTTGGTAACTAGTAGAAAAAGCATTGCAAGGTAGCAACAGATATAGTTTGGATATAGCAATGGTATTATGTGTTGGAATTTGCAGCCAAGAAATCACTTTCACAATTCATTTTATAGGGCTTATAACCGTTTCTCAATTATTCAAATAGACAAAGATAGAACAATGACACTGTAAAAAAAATAGATTTCAATCCATCGTATGAAGAACACAACTTCCAATATATTTTAAATCATTCATGATTACAAAATATGTTATGTACTGTAGTCACACAAAGAATGCACACATGTAGCCTCAAAATTTAAAATTCTAGCTACTTCTGTCAATCTATGAAGTTGTAAAATTGTAGTTACTACCACCCATCTATAAATAATATAATGCTTCATCTTCCCTTAGGTGAATATCCGAATATAAGAAATCTTCAGCTGATCCTTTTTACCTGCAAGGATAGCATTTACTTGTAAATATCAAATTATATAATAAAGAAAATTGACAATATTGAGAAAGCAATTTTGTTGGGGTTGCTCAATAATAATGTGATAAATGCATATTCTAAAGGAAAAACTACACCAAACTCTTTGAGCTTCTCAGGGTGGAGAACGGGAGATTCCATACAACCAATATTGTCAAAATTTTGGGATTCCCAATGATAAGTGGTGGTCCTTAGGTGGCAACTTTATCAAAAAAATCTAGCACATCAACCCATGTATGTTTGCCTATTGTCATGAACTAGTCATATGATAGCCATGATAGCAGTACAGTGTCACCTTCAAAGAGTAGCTACTTGGAGTTCCATGAATAAGGAAATCATTTGGTTATTATAAGATTTTCTCTTGATCAATGTTCAGTACGTGTCTATTGGGATGATTATCGCTATTAAAAGAATTCTAGAATCCTTGTAACATTAACATATAATAGAACAAAGTATTTAACCTTTTGTTGAAAAAATATAGAAGATTTCAAGTTATATAGTGTTCAAGATAGACTTTTTTCCATCCCCAGTTCTATGATAACATGTCAGATAATGTTACCTATATTGCGGTACAATAACATGGAGATAAATGAAACATTGCATCCACTCAAAACTAGATTAAATCAGATAAAAGTCTATAAGTATTTCATTCTAAGGTCTAATTAAAGAATGGCAAACTGCAGTAGTCCAAAGCATAGGTATCCCCACCTTTGTATTACTTTATCCACTCTTCTTCTGCAACCTTGTAGCTTTACATTCCTCCTACTTACAAACCATAGGTTCAGAAGACCTGCCCTCGTTTGCACAAGTTAAAAAAGCTGCATAAGCACACACATATTGTGACTCTGTGTTAACAAAAATTTTAGAATCTGTGAATCTAGGAGAAATTAGGGACTATGGAATCAAGACAAACATTATGGAATCAAGAGAAATTAGGGATTTGAAAATCTTACTTGCCATCAGGACCAAGGGAGGTTGTGTCAAAGAATGGCAAAGAGCCCTTGCCTAGTACCCATGTTTCTCTGCCGCTGCCACCAGCCAGCTACGACTTTGATCAGCTCAGATGCCATGCTAACACAGCCACTACATCTCCTCTGCCAGGCTGCCATGACCACCAGGCCTCCACTCTCCACTTTGGTGACAAATTAGATAGAAGCCCTAAGGCAAAAATCAACAAAATTAAGAGAAATTAGGACCGGGGAATCAAAAAGAAATTAGTGATTAGGGAGTAACCTTGATTGTTGGTTCGTTGAAGGAATGTGTGGCTAGAATAAGATCAAATCGGTAGTGCCATTGAGAAGGGCAGGCCAACGAGATTGTTCTAATAGAGGAGGAAACAGGAGGTGCTTGCTGCAGGATATGGATGGGAGGAGAAGGGTTGGGGTGGTATGGCAATATATGAGGAACCATGTTGACCATAACTTAGGCATGGGAAGGTGGGGAAATAGGAGTTATAGATCCTATCTCTCTTTTAGGGCATGTACAATAAGGTGACTTAAGCTATCTATAAGAGGTGTCACATAGAAATTTTACTGAAGTTGATGAAAGAGAAAGAGGAGAGAGGAGGAGGTTGACTGTAATTCTATAGACAGTCGAAACGCAAGAAAATAACCTGCTATATATGACTTTCGTGCCATTGTATCAATATTGTCTATATTTTACAGACTACACATTATAGACAACTTACAACCCATTATAGAAAGTGTCTTTAGTGTCATCTACAGATAACATATAATGATACTATAGACAGCAATTGTTTGTACTACTGTACATGCCTTTAGGCGTGAGAAGGTGGGGAAATTGAATACCAACAACGCATCTAATTACCGTTGAAGACATGTTGCGGGAGGGGTGTTCTTCTTGTAGTGATATCAGGAGGAAATCACAATTCCTATAAACTCCGTGAAAACTATTTGTACATATTTTTCATAAATTATAAAAGAGGTCCCGCTCGTTTCGTCTTGAGCTTTTGGCTTCTGGCTTGTTTTGCACTATTCATAAATTTCGTCTTTTTCTATACTTTTGGCTTTTTTGATCTTTTTTTCCGGTTCTTTTTTCTTGTATTTGTTTGCATTATACGTAATGGGCTAACATGTTTTTTCTATTTTTATTTTTTTAAAATTTTATTATGTTAAATAAACCTCCGTCAATTACAGTGTTTTTTCATCCAGCTACAGTGCTTTTCAGCCATAAGCCACTTAAAAAAACTATTTTGAGCAGGGCAAATCAAATCACTTTTGAAAGATATGAAAAAGACAAACGCAGCATGAATTGTGATTTTTACTGTTCATCATTATTCATTTCACTGCATATCAATTTCGTATCTTTTAAATGTGATTGAGTTTGATTTTTAAAATTTACATGGTAACAGAATATCAAGTCCCCTACATATGGAAATCTTTTTAAAAAATTGAAAACTTTTACACATGGTTTCCATTCCTGATATTTACCTTTAATATACACCTTTTCTTTTAATATGATGGTCCCTTTTGGGGGCACGCTGTCATTCAAAAACAACCAAGCGTGTAACAAGTTTCTTTCACTCAAACAGATATGAATTCGGCCATTCATTCTTTTTAGTAGCGTTTCGCATTTATTAAGTGTACATTCGACAAGTCAAACAGCAAGGCCTGCCATGCTCTCCTAGATAAAGGAGCCGGCCTGTTTGACAGAGGAAAGCAGCTTCGGGGCCATGTGTTACCATGTCAGAAGCATTTGCATTCTGCACAGAATGGAAGCATTTCTTCTGTGCATTTTACACAGAATGGAATCGGTTTTCTTTTTCTTTCGTTGTCCTTTGGGAACTCGCTGTTCGTCTTAAGATTTCCTTTTTCCCACACAATTTTTTTTTGCAGGGACTAATATTTTTGTTTTTGACGTTCTATTCCAGCACGCAAAATATTAAAAATCTGCGATGACAATATGGACAAGGTTCTTTTGAAGAAAAACTAAGTCAAGAGCTATGTCGATTAATTCATTGATATAAATGAGAGGAGCAAAATACAGGTTGGGCTGCCAAGCAAGACAGAAGATTTTTTTTAAGTATCTAATCTACTCAACGAGACATAGGATCTGTTCTTTTTGACTGAATCTTATGTTTTTTGGCTGCGGTTTGTGGCTTTTGGGCTGTTTGTGTGAGAAATTACAGAGTAACAGAAATTCACATGTGATTTTTGCTGATATAAATAAAGTCGGTACAGTATATACAACCATTAGCAATATCTATCTTAAAAAAATACTCTATTTAAAAGCTAGTTACTGAAAAAGCCAAAAAATAGTTTTTAGAAGAAAAAAATAGATCCATGCATTGACAGAAGTGTTTACAAATAAAAGCGCGCGCGCACACACGAACAGCTTGACGATCTGCTGAGGCATGCGGTGTCGCCGTTGGACCCACTGCCGGCATTGCTACGAATACCAGAACAGCAAATCGATGCCATTTCATCTGAATAATACCAAGAGCAGTAAAAGAGACGGAAACAAAGGAAACTAAAACACATGTTGACACAACTGCAAAGTTACAGGCCATTCAGGACAGGTCATGTCATGAGCGGTAAACATCGTTCAAAAGAGTAATTTAAAGCATGTCACATAGCCTTCAAGTGTGGCCAGTACTCGGAAGAGTTGTTTGATAACGACATGCGCGAAACACGGGGGCAACATTCCCCATAGAACGAAGCATCTTGCAGCAAACAAATTTCACCAAGAACTCGTACGCCATTCAAAATTGATCAGACGGGTAAGATGGGATCTCGGACTCACTAAACCACAGTACTAATGTAAATACCACTAGCTGTTGCATTCCATCTCTTACAATACAAAAAAGCGTAGAAATGTTAGTACTGATTCCTAACTAGCTGCACGAACAAGCGAAGATAGCATCGCAGAGAGCCAGTGGCCAGACAGAACTTACCTAGTGAGGGAGGGAGAGAGAGAGAGAGAGAGAAACACAAATACTACAGAAGCTAGCTTGGTTCGGTTTCAGGCGACGCAGTTGAGCCCCAAGCATCCCATCCACAGGCTCCTCACCGTCCTCTTCTGCATAAAAACATCATAACAAGAAAACTCACAGTTCATTAATATGTAATAAATCCTAATATACAGGGCCACACTGTATGATTATGACTAAAGTTTCGCGCCATTCTGTACGTACCCGTCTTGGCCGGTGGGAGACGAAGTCCGGCGGGGGCACTTGGTACAAGTCTTCGTCGACCGACCGCACCACCCGGCCGGCGCCCTTCGCCGGCGTGCGCAACACCCCGCCGGCGTCGGACGCCCTCGCACGCGCCGCATGCAGCCTTCCCTTGCCGCCGTCGTACAGCGCCTTCTCCGGAGCTATCCCGCACTCCGGCCTCCTCACCTTCTTGGGAGTCGGCCTGCGCGGGGGCGGCGAGTACTTGAACCAGACGTCGCTGCAGGCTTCCGGCTCCGCGGCGTACCACTCGGCTGCCCCGCCGGCAGGCGGCAGGTTCGGCTCGTCGTAGTGGTAGTAGTAGTTCCACTCCCCGAACGCCGGCACGTGCCGCCTCCTCGCCTTCTTCAGAAAAACCAAACCATGGTACGTTAGCTAGGTAAACTAATCTCCATTAGCAGTAGTAACTTGTATGGCCACTTCATCACTCAACTTACCTCCATTTTCGTTTACAGGGGCAGACAGAATGAGAGAAGAAGAGAAGCAAGCTGGTCAGTGGGGATGAGTAGCTAGTAGCTAAACAGTGTGGTAGGAGAAATCCCAAATGCTGGATGCTTGTATTTATAGTGAGAATCAGAGGAGCAAGAGAACTCTACACTAATGAGAACGGTGAAGCGCTGAAGCTGACCTCTTGTGTAGAGTTGGGGCGATGGAGAGGCAGCATGGAAGGGTCCTTTTCAGAGGCGCTCCACAGGAGCGCAGTAGCTTACTGTGGCCTGAGGGGACAGGGCTGCAGAGAGCGGTGTGGTCCGAGTTTGACGAGCAAGCCTTTTACACGGGCTTCGTTTCCTACTGCGGGCAGGGCGCTTTATGGCCTAGCATTGGGATGCTGTTATTTCGGCATGATTACAGTACAGATTGATTAGGGATTAAAAAAATTCGGTCGCCTGCAATAGCAAAAACGATTAAAATGCGCACTGTCCAATGCTCTATTATACGAAACACTTTCGATTTCCATTTCGTACTAGCTTTGGGATGGGTTTGGAATGCCTCTGGTGAAACTCTGCATATATAGGCCTTGTGCTTCTAGCTGGACGTAGTTAGAAGTTGCTAGTACTGTGTTAAACATTTATTTGACTTGCTGTTCCCACGACACTGGGATCACTGCATGGCGTTGATATTTCAATTTAGTCTCGGAAATACGTTTATATTTCTGAAGATGTAATTAACTTTTGGGTAAACTACACAGGTGCTGGGGTGGGACTTGATTCTGCTTACTCCTATCACTACTACAAAAGAGGCTATACTAAACAGCTACATCACAGACGGTTCTATCACAGGCGATTTATACTAATAACTGTCTATGATATTTTCATAGACTGTTATTTATACGAACTGCCTGTGATAAAGTAAGACATCATAGACGGTTCATATTAATAACCGTATGTGAAAGTATCACAGACTGTTGTTGGTATAAACCGTCTATGATAATGCAAGACATCACAGACAGTTCGTATTAATAATCGTCCGTGATAATTCACAGACATTTATTTATAAAAACCGTCTATGATAATACGTGACATCACAGATAGCTTTTAGTTTGTATAACAAACCATCTCTGATATGTGCATTATCATAGACCGTCTGTATAGCAAACCGTCTCTAATAATGCTAGGACACTGATCCGTGGTATCTCTCCTAGGATTTTAATCTCACCCATTCATTCTCTTCACACCAAACGGCAGGCACCGGTTCCTCCCACCTCTCGCCCGTTATTAATTATTCCCCCTCTCCCTTTCACTCCAAGATGTGTGAATTCTATCGGCTGCTCCAAGATGCGTCAATTCTACCGGCTGCTCCTAGCTTGTTCCTCGACAACACCGACTACCGTCGTGAGCTAGCACCTCCGTTGTGACACCACGGTCCACTACACAAGGCACTTTTGTCGTAAGTGTCGTAAGAATGTCTTGTGCAGTGTCACCGTCGTAACACAGAGGTGATGCTACTGTCACCTATCCTTCATTGCAAGGCACCGCGGAAGCAGGTAGCTACCAAGATGGTGCTCAAGTCGGCATCAAGGACATCTAGCTCGCGCGTTGCTAAAATCTCTCCTTCTTCTATGTTTTTGCCATGGGTTCGTAGAATTAGGAGATGTATTTTTGCCATATTTAAAAGTTGGTTTCAAAGAATTAGGAGATATGTTCTTACCATGTTCTTACTGTGTTAAATAGGTAACCTACTCATTATCTTGTGATGCTGTAATGGTGGATTCTAATGGAATGTGCTATTGTGTTTGCTGATGTGTTTGCTTATTTTCAAAAGGCATAGCTAATATTTCTTGAGGCTAGCCATAAAAACAGAAAAAAAATTTAGGTATAGTATGAACTGTCACAGACGGTTTTGTGGTATAAACTGTCTATGACGGGCTATCACAAACAGTTCTATATTACAACCGTTTGTGATATTCACCCATCACAGACGGTTGGTAGTTAGAACCATCTGTGATGTTAGAGTATCACAAATAGTTTTTACTTCGAGCCGTATATGATGTTAGAGTATTACAAACGGTTATAGTTACAAACCGTTTGTATTGTATTTATCACAGACGGCTCACAAACCGTCTATGATAACATCCGATTATCACTGATTCATAAATTCAGACGGTTCAAAAAACTATCTGTGATGACATTTTAAATCGTCTGTGATGATTCTTTTTATAGTAGTGCATGAAAACATCATGACTTCTTGTCCTGCAGAACTTTTCAGGCACATTACAAACGTGACGCTGGTTTTTGTAGAACGAGGAGGCGACTAAAAGAAGAGAATTGATGCGGCTCAATAAACCCTAACTCATGCCGTGTCTGGGGAGATGACTAGCTGCATAAAGGAGACAGCAAGCATGGATGCTGGATCTGTGCAAGAGGAGCATGCGTCCGAGTCAAGCGACTTGTGAGCAGCCGTACGTGCGCGTGCATGCAATCTGTGCGTGATTTGTTCACGTGTGGAAAGTCTTGGACGGGCGATACCGTTGGTGCGCAAGGATCGGAACATGTACATGTACGCGGGGTGCGCTCAGGCGTGCCGGCTCCGGCGATGCATGGAGAAATGCGTGTGTTGCAACAGTGCATGGAGATGAGTCTGTGTGCGTGTGCTGACGTTTCATCCAGGAGGCTTGCATGCATGCATTCCACGGCAAGCGGCGCATGTGTTGAAACTCTGTCGAGAAGAGCAAGTCCAAGCTGTGCATCCGAACCAAAAGAGGAACCTGGTTGTTTTGGAACAGAAGATAAGAAAAGGAAGTGTGAATCATTTCATGGGCACGTTTCCTTTCTTTACATGCATGGTTTCTAAGAGAGAAGCTAGAAGATAAGAGAAGGCAAACTCGGTAGGTTAAATTGCAGCAAATCAGGAGACAGATCGCTTGGAGTTTTTGTCGTGTGATTTTTGTTAGGTTCAGCATGCCTCTCTACGATCTCTTCTTTCGCTGCGCGCTATGGGATGGGGGTCACCTGTCAATCCAAGTTAACTAAACAAGATGGCGTTCAAGATAATTATATATTTTTGTTGGTCGTGTATTTAGAGGAGCCCCGACAAGTAAGGCCTTATTTATTTCCACTTAAGATTATTATAATCTAGCTTATAAGTGGGGATTATATAAGCTAGCTTATAATAAGCTGGTGGGAAATAAGCTGTCAGGTGTTTGGCAGTCTGGATTATCGGAGTTATGGATTGTTGTATTCGAATGTTTAAAGACTACAATGCCCTGGGAGAGAGAGGCACGGGAGTTGGGGGTTGGATGAATGGCAAAGGTGGGTAATATTCCTAAACTTTTATGGTCATTAAGATAAAAGGTGGATCTATAAGCTGAAATAAGCTCCTTTTTTGAGCTTATTAGATTACAATAATCTGGGCTATTAGATTATAATAAGTTACCTTATAATCTGGGCTGTTTATTTCTACTTATGATTTATAAGCTAGATTATAATAATCTTAAGTGGAAACAACAGGGCCTAAAAGGACATATTTGTTTTAGCCAAGTCCTAGCGCCTGCGTGTGCTATGTTAGTTTTGTGTTCCAAGTCGGGTTTAGGTGGTAGTGCTAATTGTGTTTGTGCGCGCCAATACATAAGGCCAGGGTGTGCGCGCGGCAGAGTTTAGAATTATGAATGGAGAGTTTGGCCGAGATGGTTTTAGAGGGTAATCCATTTATCGTTCTCTTGTGTTTGTGAATACCAATCAGGATTCCATTTTAACGTGAGGGTTTCTACTGTGGTATAGGTATTTACTTGTTGGATCATTGATTCCCTTGTCCTAGGTCATGCGTTGTGGTGCACGCAGTTGACAGCATTATCTATCCTTGTGTGAATTATATCTTGTAATTCGTGCTCCACTTGTATCTAGCTAATCTACTAACATGAAAGATCAGGCAACCCGGTAGGGTCGATCTCACGTAGAGGTTCAATCCGCATCAAGGGGGATTGAATAGGCACCACACAAATACCAGATTCTTTTAAATCTTTTGCCTTAAGAAGTTCATGTTTATTTTACTCCGATAGCTATCTGAAGTTATGAAGATCAGAGCCTAAACCCTTACAATGAAATCTCCATGAAAAACCAAGCAAAACAAGCTTTCACACACCTGGACGGTCTGATCTCCAACTAATTAGTGATATGACCTTTACGTAGTTATGTGAATTACATTCTACAATTCATACTCCACTTGTATCTAGCTAATCTACCACCATTAAGATTGGGCAACCCGATAGGACCGATCTCGCCTATAGGTTCGATCCACATCAAGGGGGTTGAATAGGCGCCACACAAATTCTGGATTCTTTTAAATATTTTGCCTTAAGAAGTTCGTGGTTCTTTCACTCCAATAGGTATGTGGAGCTATGAAAATCAGAGCATAAACCCTTATAGTGAAATATCCATGAAAAACTGAGCAAAACAAGCCTTCACACACCTGAGCTGTCTGACCTCCAACTAATTAGTGGCCTAACCAGTCAGGGGCAGTTTGACCTCTACGTAGTTGGGGGATAGACCACTCCTCAAGGCAAAGCTAAAAATTAGAACAATTTTAAATCCCAGAATCAACGTAACTTTCAATCCACAACTCCAGATTAATTGAAACTTTGTATACACCTTGCCTAGGATATTGTAAACCTAATTCATAAAGAGATCGAAGCAAATCTTTCCAAAGCTTTGACCATTTTCGATCTAAAGGCAAGTTGCACCAAAATCGCCTAAATACAAAAGCAATGATTGAGAGGAGCTCGTGGGAGGAATCAAACCAAGATGGCTAAGGATGGTTTTCCACATATCCTACAATCCTCAATCACAACAAAAATCAAGCCAAAAGCTATCAAGAGCAAAAACACCCCTAAAATCACACTTTCTTACACTAAAACCAAGCAAAGTCAAAAATTTGCAAAGAACAACTACCTAGATGGATGGGATCTGGCCTTCAAGAGATATCACCATCACTTACACATCATTGGCACATAGCAACATCAAGAGGGAAGAAAAGAAACACCAAAAACTAAGCTAAATCAAGAAATCAACACTTGAGCACATGAGAGAAAGACTTGGACGAATTTGGAGTTTTGATTTCTACTTGGAGATGAATATTTATAGCCACTCCCTTAGGAGGATAAAGCCGCTAGGGCAACACACACAAGTGCTCTCATCTTTCTCAATATATTTCACTCAAGCCCTCTCTCTCTCTCTCTTCTCTCCTATCCCTCCATCCATCAATCTCTCAAACCCTAACTCTTATGTAGTGGAGGCTCCCATGAAACCCAAGAACCAGCGCCTTAAAGGATACTATCTACTATGCCATTAGAAAAAGCCACCAACCCAACAACATAATGGGTTTTTCAACTCAATATACTCACACACATATTTCAAAGTGTCGCTTTCATCTTTAGCTCCATTAACCCTAATCCATCATGCCTAGCCCTCCATGAAGTATCCTTGACCAAATCCACTTAGGCCATTCCTGCGGTTTGACGCACCGCCACTTTTTGTATTGAACAATTTATCAAAATGCCCCCTACTGACCTTTAATAATTCCTTCAACTTGAAGCACCGCCCATGCTTCATCATCTTGTTGCCCCAATGACTTGCTACCAAATGGGTCCCACCAAATCGTCCTAGCTTGCAAATGGACCAAGTTACTTGGTGCACCACATGCCTCACTATCCACCAAGATCGTACCCGATTTCTTTAATCGTTATGGACCTCAGCTCCCCTTGAGTTTAAACTTGAATTTTCAAATTTTATTTCATAATTTGAATTTGAATTGTAGTCTTGCGTTTGGCTCAAGATAAATTGTGATTGTTTTGCAATTAATTGTTTGGATTTTGTACCAAATTCTTAATTCCAAATTTCAATTTGTTGGACTAAAGCTTGATTTGAATTCTTCCTTTATCCTTTTTGGAATTTTTTCTATTTATAGGTCACAAATTTTGAAGTAAAGCTTTTAACCCATCTATTAGTTCAATGTTTCTCTTTTTATTTTTTTGTTTTGATTCTTATTTTTGGGCTTTATTAAGTTACACTTTTGAATAAACTCTGTAAATTCTCCCTGGCTACTTTCTAGATCATTATTTCATATTTGGATTTATTAGACCATGTGGTGGTCGTACATTTAGTGATGATAAATAATTGACATTTGGTTGCATTGAAATTTGCATTTGTGAAAGTTCTAGTTGATGCGCTGTTGCTATTGGAATTTTAGTGATGGAAAAATGACCACGGCAGACGAGCAAGGTCGAACAACCACAGCAGACGAGCAAGGTCAAACAACCACGGCAATCGATCACGGCAATCGACCACAGCAAGTCAACCACAGAGATTGACCATGACAGATTGACCACCATAGGTTTGAGCACTATTGAACAACCATAGGTGAATGACCATGTTGAAATGACCTCGCTCTAGAGTTTTTAGAGGAGTCTGAGAGCAGTCAAAGAGGTCGAAGACCCCGAGCCAGAGACTCCGGAGAAATCGGTCATAGCTACAGTAAATAGGTCATACTCAACAGCAAATTGGTTGCAAGGTATGATGGACTACAGTCGGTTATCAGTAGGCTTTGACTAGGATGATTGGGGTCGTGAGCTTCAGTGGACCGGTCAGAAGTGCCTAGTCGGTGATGGGTAGTTGTAGGCTTTGTGATCGATTGTTTTATACTTAGCGATTTGTTGTCTTAGACATTGCAAATGGTAGTCGGTACTCTATGGTGCAGTGAATGGTTGATGATCAGTAGTCGTAGACTGGGAGTGCTATGATGCTTATGATTTCTGAGTGTTTTGAGTGGAGTGATAGTAGTTCCTGAGTACTTGTGTTTTCTGGTACTCAATGAGCTAGCGTCGGCCTGTGCGTGGCGGTCATAGTGGTCATATTTAGTGGTCGAAAGTTGATTTTCTAGAGAGCGAGGAAATTGTGGTCGTGGATGACCAAGTTGGTGTTGATGGTTGGATAAAGGTGTGTTATGAGTGTGTGTGTGTGTACTAATGTCGATCGAGTTAGGAAGAATTTATGCCGGGGAATATATTTCTTTGGTCTTTGCATGTGCAGGTAGGCATGGAGACGATCATGGTCAGCGACAAGGAGAACTGGGACTACGAGGGGGAAATCTGAGGTCCAGGTGGTCGAGGATGCCACGAGGTGGCCGGGCTTACGCTGGAGCACGTGGAGATCAAAGGTGGTGATGCGTGGAGAAGCTACGGGAGGTGCTGTCATGGAGGCTTCGATACGTAAGGTGATGATGCATGACGAAGATATAGGAGGTGCGGTACTGGAGGCTTCATCACATGGTGAAGTAGGAGTTGTGGGTGGATTCCATAACTAGGAAGGCTTAGAGATTGTGTAAAACCCGTGTTAGGAAGAGTTTCAGATCACTTGATTTTCGGAAGAGATAGAATTTGGTGTTCATGTTTGAGTTGGACACAGTTTGTTGTGTTAGCCTATAAAAACAGGGAGAGACTAAGGACTAACGTGTGGAGTTGAGGATTCGAGAAGGGCTTTAGAAAGTTTTTGCTAGAGAGATTGAAGAGGCTTTAGTTTCTGGCTAGGGCTTTTAGGGGTACTCATGAGGGCACTTTATAAATCCACAAAAACCAGTAATAAAGATCATCTTGAATCAATTTGGTTCATGATTTGTTTAAAAAGCGCTGGTAATTGCTGGCAGATTGAAGTTTACGACATGTGCAAACTGGTTGAAGTGGTCGAGCAATCAAACTTTGAGCAGTCAAAACCATCTCAAAGTATACATTGACCAAGCAATTGAGTATTAAGCAGTTGAAAGCTTCATCGATCACCAGGAGATTTCAAGAAGCGGTGACAATCATTCACCCTCCCCCCTCTAATTGCAGTACTCGATCCTATAGGATTTTTAATTCAAATTTATTTTATAAATTGCATATTCTTCTTTAGTACTGACGAGGATATAATAATTCTCAAATTATTACATCATTATATTATTTGAGTATACCCTTTATCGGTAAGAGAGAGGTTTCATAGGGTAATCATAAGATCTTCCACAACTACTCCTTAGTTGTAAGTTTTTCTATGACCACATAGTCATAAGTCATTGTACGACCACATAGTCGTAAGTCCTTCTACGACCACAGAGTCATAAGATTTTCTACGACCACATGGTTGTAAGTCTTTCTATGACCACATAGTCGTAAGTCCTTCTATGACTACATAGTCGTAAGCTTTTCAATAACCATATAGTCATAAGTCCTTATACGACCACATAATCATAAATCCTTCTGCGACCATATAGTCGTAAGTTGTCCTGCGATCACCTCGTGGTTGTGGATCTTTCTGCAACTAGTCTATCTCTGGCTGGCCTGTCTACGATGACCTACTAAATTGTTGGTCCGTCTGGCAAGGTGGTTAGGATGTGCATTTATTCTTAATAACCGCGCATGATCTCTCTTTGATAATAACTGTCATACAACGAACAGGCCATCACGTCTCTCTAACAGTAACTCTCGTTGGACGATTATCACCTCAAGTGTTAAGGCATCTTTCGGTGTGGGACAATGGCCGCTGCTTCACCAACTATATAAAGGTTGATGTCGGAGAGAAGAGGGATCGCATTAGATTGGATCAGATCCAGTCCAAGCTAGACATAGTGTAAGGCATTTCACATTTCTCTCTCATTTGTAATCAATTCTCTTAGCAATAGCCACACAAGAAGTAGGGTTATTATTCTCCCAAGAGAAGGCCTGAACCTCTATAAAAATTCCCGTATCTCTCCTCTGTGTGATCATAGTCCAGGTCTTCAAGAGTTTCACCAAATCTAAGAAATCATACGTAAGATCAGTATTAAAACACTGATGGTTGGCACCGTCCGTGGGGAGAATTCTTCCAAGACTCTAGTAATTTCCTTGTCGACTAGTTCTCTTCCTTCTGATATCCTCATGGCAGGAGAGTGGAATGAGGAGAATTGGTTCGACCTAGTCGACTATGCAGATCTCAACATGAATACCTTCTACAACTACAAGCAGACAATCCTTGCTTCTAATGGTGAGGTTGTCTCTGGTGATCCATCCTGAGATCTCAGAGACCACATGCCTAATCGAGGAACCAATTTTTTCAAATGGCAAGGGCCAATCCGATCATGAACAGGACTCGCAACACGACAATAGGCCTGCCCCCAAGTGTTCGAGCCCTCCAGTGACCGCTTGATCAGGCCTGTGGATGCCCCCTACCGATCACACACTGCCACCCCTCGTGAGGATGGTGAGGAGAACTCTAGTGATGAACTAGGTCAGTTCTCTGATGGTCGTGGGAGAAATCCTAGAAATAAGTGCTCTCCTTTAAGGCAGCCTCAGACATTGAGGATCTCGAGACCATTCGAAGGAGCCGATGGGCTGCTCAGATGTCTTTGCTTGGGCATGCCCAATACCAGTCCAAAGAGGCTCAAGAACTTCAACGCATCAACAACTTGCTCGAGAACCCGACTCAAGTGCTTATTTGAGCACCAGGCTATGACCACTCCACCGAATGGATCACGCGAAGACTCCGCAACATGATAGCCAAACTCAAGCAGCCTCACCGACATAACACCAGGAGTCGGACAAGTATGACCACGCCTAGTCATTCACATAGCTCACCTCTTGGGGTTTGACATGATGATAGGTCACGTTGGTGAAAGAATGCGCGTAGGCTACGATAGCAGAAAACAAAACTTTTCTACCGCGCACACCAGGACATCATGCTAAGGAGGGATCATGGATCGTTACCACTAGACGCGCAGCGCAGCGGAAGAAGAGTTGGAGAAGCCGATCCAACCCCGCGCGTCGAGGTAGTAGTGGAAGTAGCCGATCGTCCCGAACAGATCATCTCCTCCACGCGATCAACCACACCACGAGCAGATCCAATCTGTAGGTTGTTGATGCCGATCAACGCCGCAACGAGCAGCGCCTCCACCGGTATCCACACGTCCGGGGCTGGAACGCCGATCGCGAGTGTACCAGCACTCGCGAGCGGCTAGCGTTTGGCTTGGGAGGTGGCGGCTAGGGTTTGGCTCGGGATTAACAGAAGCATGCACCCCTCAGCCCCTCGCCTCCATATATATAGACCTCCTCACTTGGGCCTCGTGGACCGAGGCCCAATAGAAGTCTATCCAGATCTCTATCCGAATTGAGCCCACATCCGAATCACATTCGAATTAGTGTTCCAACCCGTTAAGTGTGCGACCCTGTAGGTTCACGTATACTTGGTCGTGACCCAGAAACGTCTTTCCGGTCACCCTGTTAATAGCGGCATCTAGTAAGACATATTAACCCCAAAGTATACGTAAAGATCATATCGGCTGAACCTGTAATGTTCTCATGTACGAATCCCTTTGCCTCACGATATAGATTGAGCTCAAGGCGAGACCTGTGTCATCCTCTTAATAGCTCAATCACTCTCTCGATTCCGTGATGGATTATAAACTCGTGATTGACTCCTCAATCACCTTGGCATGGCCATGCACTTTCATAATCCATTACATCGAGGGGCCCAGAGATATCTCTCTTATAAGGAGGGGCAAATTCTATCTTGATCATTCACATCCCACTACATGTTTCATAGCAAACCCGAAGACTACTTTTATGACTACCCAGTTACGGAGTAGTGGTTAGTAGTCCCAAAATAGGCTACTACGCATGTTGGGAACCATGATGATCTCAAGTCTAAGGATTCTACATAAACACTACTTGAGACCAACTGATGACACATGGAATCTCTGCAGTGTCTCATGGCAGGTCTATCCAACATATGTTCACTAACACATGTCCATATTATTGATTTGGTATCTCCATACCATGATCCATGAGACATGATCATCAATCAATACATATGCTGACCTTTGAATCATATTTGTTCCTCATATGATATATAATCAGGGATCATTTAGAAATAGCAACATTTTGGCATTAAGAGTCTCATGAATAAGTCACATACTCATTGATCAATAATGATAATGTCTATTTCAAGGAACAAAGAAATGTATCATAAACATAGTATGTGATATATTCAACATCTCCATGTTGCCTCTAGGGCATATCACCAACAGTTGGTCCCCTAACCGCAACTCTAGCCGAAGGAGAGTTCCTCAAATGACTCTGAATCGACGAGTTTGCTGAGGAGGTGATTGATCACCACTTCAAGCAAGGAATATACAGTAGTAGATGGAGTACGAGGAATACTACCCTCATATGGATGAGGTCTACAACAATTTGGGTCCATCAACTGCCGGGCATCATCGAGCATGATTGCCTAGTGATGCCAATCACCCTTTCTCGCAAACAAGGTGTCATGAACTCGTTACCGGATGTCAAGTGTTCATACCTAAACTATGAGCAATGTGCTAACCACCACGGTTTCGGCCAGTAAACATGGAGAAATGTGATGGGTCCTAAAATCCCATCGAGTTCCTCCAGATTTACACGATTGTGGTTTGAGCAGTAGGAGGAGGCGAGCACGTCATGGCAAATTCTCTTCTGACTTTACTTGAGGGATCTGGTCAGTCATGGTTGCTCAATCAACCATTCGAGTCGATCCACTCGTGGCAACACCTTTGTGATCTTCTGTTGGCCAACTTCTAGGGCACACACAACCATCCTGGGAAAGAGGACGACCTGCACTGAATGCGGCGAAACAACAATGAGACCCTACGGCATTTCATTAGATGCTTTAGTCAGGTTCGTAATTCAATTTTGGAGGTCTCTGATGCTTCTGTCATTAGGGCATTCAAGCAGGGGGTCCGCAATAAGAGCTTCACAGAGGATATCGTCTTGAATCCTCTGACCACCGTCGCCAAGCTCTTTGAGATGGCTAACCGTTACGCGACTACTGCTATAGCGGTCGAATGGACTAAAACCACTGATTAGGTCAATCGAAGTTTCAAAGAGAAGGCAAAAAATATAAGATCAAGGACAAAGGTCAGAAGCCTCACGCCGAAAGTTTGAAGGAAGTCTTGGCTGTAGGCGATAAAGAGCCATGGAACCCAAGCAATGCTTAGATCAGGGCAAAGGCAAAACACCCACGTGCAAAGACAACAAACCGAGGTGGTGCCCTCTCCACAAGAAGGAGGGGCATCACCTTCACAACTGCCAAGTTTTCCAACGGAAACGTAAGGATTACTACTCCGGCAAGTGACCACTCTCTACAATCCAAGAACTAGGACAAACGAGTGGTTGGAATAATTAGAAGATGATGAGGAGATGTCATTCTAGGATCTGAAGCACACCATCGAGCACATCTACGGAGCGAGTCAAAATGACAGTTCAAAGCTGTTGAGAAAGAGGCAAACATTGACCCTTCTCTTGTCAATAATCTTCCTAAGTGGTCGAAAGTCACCATCTCTTTTGAAAAGAGTGACTGTTCGATCCCTTCCACTCGACTAGGTCAGTTTTTTATCGTGGTCAAACCCACCATCAACAACTGTCACGTGAATTGCTTGTTGATTGATGGTGACAGTTCTTTAAATATTTTATTTATAAGTGCTCTAGACAAGATGCAAGTTTCTTGTATCAGAATAAAGCCTGTACGATATTCATTTCATGGGATCGTACCAGGATCTTTGGCCAGGCTCATTGGCCAAGTTTCTCTTCCTGTTACGTTTGGGTCTTCGAGCAACTTAAGGACAAAGAAAGTCTCTTTGACGTGATCAACTTCGACATGGCGTATAACGCCATACTCGAACGACCAACTCTAGCACATTTTCTGATTATCGCTCACTATGTGCATCAATATCTTAAGATGCTAGGTCCCAAGGGAGTGATCATAGTTCGTTGTGGTAAGAATATAACGCTAACATATGACCGCAAATACCCCGAGATGGTCGGCTAGTTATCGACTCAAGAAGCTACCAAGGCACAGCCTTCAACTATGCACTCAAAGCATAAAGCTACACCAAAGCCGAACAAGGAAGTCAAGGAGGTTTCTCTGGACCCAGCAGAGCCTTCGAAGACCGTTTGCATCGGGGTTACTTCTAACCTCGCATAGAAAGACACCCTCGTCACCTTCCTCCGGGTAAACGCCATCTAACATGCCTGGGGTCCACAAGGAGGTGATCAAGCACATACTAGCTCTATGGCCCGATAAGAAGCACGTAAAACAAAAAATAACAAAGATTTGCACCACACCGACGAGACGCTATCAGATCAAAATTGGACAAGTTACTAAAAGCTGACTTTATAAGAGAAGTCGATCACTTAGAATGGTTGGCTAACCCTGTAATGGTTAAGAAGTCTAATGGTAAGTGGCGTATGTGTATAAACTAAACCCATTTTAATTAATCCTGTCCAAAAGATGATTTCCCGCTTTCTCGTATTGATCAATTGTTTGACTCTATTGCTAGTTATGAAATGTTAAGTTTTCTAAATGCATACTTTAGTTATTACCATATTAGTATGTCTTTAGAAGATGAAGAAAACCGCATTTATTACACCATTTGGAGTATTTTACTTTGTCAGAATACCATTTGGCTTGAAAAATATTGGTCCGACTTTTCAGCGTTTGATGCAATTGACTTTTATATATTAAATGGACCAAAACTTGGAAGCCTATGTTGATGATCTACTCATAAAAAGTACCAAATGACTTAATCACATTTCAGACCTACGGGAGACATTCGACAACCTCAAAAAACACCGCTTGAAACTCAATCCTGAGAAGTGTGTGTTCGGAGTTTCTTCAGAAAAGTTGCTCGGGTTCCTTGTTTTGGCAAGAGATATCAAGCAAAACACTGAAAGGACCAAGGCCATTGAGCAGACTGGGAGAGAAATGACTTCCTTTATTCAAACTTCTAAGGAAACACGAGGATTTTGAGCGGTCGAAAGAGGCTAAAGATGCCTTCGAGGATGTCAAGAGATATATTACGAGTGCTCCTATTCCGGTTTCTTTGAAACTAGGTGAGACACTCTTAGTATATCTATCTGCCACACCACAGGCAGTAATTGCAGTACTAGTCACAGAACACGAAGGTGTCCAACGACTGGTCTACTATATAAGTGAAGTCTTACATGGGCCTAAGGAGTGCTACCTTCATGTCCAAAAACTCTCATATGCCCTCCATATGTCTTTGAGGAAGCTGAGGTATTATTTTCAAGCGCACAAAATTAGTGTGCCGTCTGAGTTTCCCTTAGAAGAGATCCTCCAGAATAGGGAAACAGCGGGATGCATGGCAAAATGGTCGATAGAACTTGGAGAGTTCGACCTTCATTTCGTGTCCTGAATGGCTATTAAATTCAAGATTTTGGTAGACTTTGTGGCCAAATAAACAAATCCTGAACCCATTTAGGATCCCTAGTACTTTGATGGGTTGCTTACACTAAGTGGCTCAGGGGCTGGGGTGGCCCTAGAATCTCCCGTGGGAGAGATCTTAAAGTATGTCATGTAACTACATTTTTTAGCCACTAATAATATAGTCAAATACGAAGATTTGTTGGTTGGCATATGAGCCATGAAAGTGCTCAGGATTCATCAACTACTCGTGAGAGGAGTCTCTCAACTAGTCGTGCATCAGGTCGAAAAGGAGTATCAATGCTCTAATTCGACCATATCTCAGTACTTATCAGAAGTCAGAAAGCTGGAGAGGCACTTTTTCAGTTTCGAGTTACAATATGTCCCTCAGAAGGATAACTTTCTCGTCAACCAGTTGGCTCGAATAATTTCTTCCCAATCACAAGTACCACTAGGAGTCTTCTTGGAGCAATTCCAAAAGCCATCTCTGGTTGAAGTACTGAAGACAACTCCCAATGAGGTAGTGTCTCTAGAGTACGAGGATACCTGGATGGATCCCATCTATGAGTATCTTCAGAAGGGTTCAATACTCAACAATGATCTCGAAGCAGATCGTCTATCCCGTAAGGCCAAAATGTATACTTTGGTAGATGGGTTACTTTATAAATGGAGTACTCAAAGGGTTCTCATGCGATGCATATCGCTGAAAGAAGGATTACAACTCCTTAACGACATACATGGGGGCATCTGTGGAGCACATGCCTCTTATAGAATGCTAGTTGAAAAACCTTTTAACAAGATTTTTACTGGCCAATAGCCCTTAATGATGGCAAAGAGCTAGTTAAGAAGTGTGTACAATACCAGTTTCATAGCAAGCAAATACACCAACCGGTTTAGGCTCTTCAAACGATTCCTCTATCTTGCCCTTTCATGACCTAGGGTCTAGATATCCTAGGACCATTGCCAAGAGCACCACGAGGTTTTGAGTTTCTTTTTGTGGCTGTTGACATGTTCATAAAATGGATTGAGGTCGAACATATGACTGAGATAACAATGGAAAACACAAAAAGGTTCATTCTTAATGGCGCATGATCTCTCTTTGACAACAACCGCCGCATGACAAATGGACCATCACGTCTCTCTGACAAGAACTCCCATTGGACGGTTATCACCTGAGACGTTAAGGCGTCTTTCGGTGTAGGATAACGGCCTTCGCTTCACTAACTATATAAAGGTTGACATCAGAGAGAAGAGGGATCACATCAGATCGGATCCAATCCAAGTTAGACATAGTGCACTCTCTTAATTGTAATCAATTCTCTATGCAATAGCCACATAGGAAGTAGGGTTGTTATTCTCCTAGGAGAAGGTTCGAACTTGTATAAAAATTCTTGTGTCTCTCCTCTACGTGATCATAGTCCAGGTCTTCAAGAGTTTACCTTGAATCTAAGAAATCATATGTAAGATTGGTATTAAAACACCGACAAATATATTTTTATATCTCAATTTTCCAGAAAAAACTTCAAACAAAAATTCAAGAAGGATCCAGATGTCAACAAGATGCAAACAAACATTTTAATTTTTACATATTTTCGAACATCCAGATTTTTGGGATGTTACACTCGCCCCGGTTTCTAAGGACCGAACTTTAGTGCCATTGATCTAAGCATTATTGCACTACCAAAAGTCCAGTATGAGATGGACTTGACCAGCTAATTTGCATTGTTTCAACTTTGGTTTCACCATCTGGTTCAATGTGGGTGTCGATGAGATAGTTTTATTCCCACATGGTAGAAGAGGGGGGCTTCCAACTGTGTGGTTAGCCCTTCAACGGTAAAATCTTAGCAGGCGAATCAGGCTGGGATGGTGCATTGTAAAAGCCTTGTAATGAACATTTAGTTGTACGCCTAAGGAAGTATGTGTTGGGTGATATTATAAGTTAATTATCTCTTATGGTTAAAGTTGTACAGCTTTTACAGAGTGTATATCTATTTGAATAGCCATGTCTCTGATCATAGACATCTCTTGGTAATTCCACACTTAGTTAAATTTCTTAGTTTAAAATGGTTTTGGGTAAAGTATGAATGGATAGTCCATGCTGATTAATTTTTGGTAAAGGTTTGCCATGAGTTTAAATGTTGTGGCGGTACTAAGCCACTAGAATAAATTGTACTTATGATAATACCTACTGAATTCTACATGTTGCTCTTTTCAAAGCACTATGACTAATGCAAATTGAATTCACTTTATGCAAACTAAAGTGGTTAGGACAATCATCCTTTGTCTCCGCTTGCATATACTATAAATGTTACTTTAAAGTCTCATAATTTGTATTCATAATTGTTTGTTGAACAAAAACAACAGCAGTAGGATGATAGTCCCACGGTTGGCTACTTTTACGCTGTGAGATTTGGTGATGACGATACCAAGTACTAAAGCACTAACCTAATCAGTTTCCCATAGGTCATAGCATACCACAAGGGCCCTTTATTACATTTACCATTTATTTCCGCAGCAAGTACTTTCTTATGTGAACTATTTGGTCGGTCGGACCATTTATCTAAAACTTAGTCTTATAGACCTATGTATGATTGCTTGATATATGTGCTACTCTATTTTATTTATCTGTATATGGATATAATATAATGATGTAATATATATATATATATATATATATATATATATATATATATATATATATATATATATATATATATATATATATATATATATATATATATATATATATATATATAGACACACACACATACTGATCATGAAACTATCCCAGTAAGCATATATGGATGAAATTAATTTTTCCGATCGGGCAGAAGCTCTAAAAATATAACAGTCAAAGCCACGTATTGAAGATAGTGAAAAAAGACAAAGTGGTTATTTGATTTGACCTTTGTAGGATTTATTTCTGCTAGATCTTTTCGCATCAGGAACTTTTACTCATTTGTAACACACGTAAGTACGTGATTAATTAGCTACAATTCCCCTTTGAAGCCCGGGTAAAACTTTACCAAAATTAAAAGGTGGACTCCCTATTAGAGGTGCAATCAGAGCTGATACGGATGGATAACGCTTATTCTATATCGTATTCTGTATTTTTTTCAAAGTCGGAGTTGGACACAGATAATATTGGATACCCATTTCTTTATTCCGTATTCATTCCATAAGTTTTCGGACGGTTGGACAAAAATTATTCACTTATTTTGCACCCCACACATGATATTGGATAGTAAGATGCAATCAGAGTGAATACAGAGAGACTAATCATCGAGATATCAAAGGAAAAACACTCAGTATTCTCCACCTATTTAGATGTGCAATCCGTATATATATTATCTTGTTCCTATATGAAGTCACAACAGACTTTCTCACATCACTTGACACTCATCCCGTATCCTATTCTATATTTTCTTCTTCGGAGTCAGAGTCGGACACGAATAGTACTGGATACCCATTTATCCCTTTTATATTCGCTCCATGAGCCTTCGATCGGTAAGTCGGATGGAAATTATCCGCTCTGTTTGCATCTCGACACTGGTTCCAATAAGGGTTATCATTTGTGGTTGAGAAAATTTTTTGAAGGGTAGCAAAATGGACCTAACTTCGTTCAAATGAACTTAAAATTTGAATTTGAATTTTGTTGAATGTTTAGAATTTTGAGAAAAGGTTATAAAAAATGGTAGAGATGAACTAAATATTGAATAGAGATAAAAAAAATATAGATGAAACTAGCATTAAAATTTGAACTTGATCTCAAGATTTAAATCTAAACTCAAATTTCGGCCTAATAAAAAACCGAGGGGTAACGAAATGTCCGAAATTACCGATTTAATTGTTAACCCTGGTTCCAGTTGAACTACAATATAGTACGTTTTTTTCCGTTTAAACTGTTGCAACAATTGTCCTTTATAGCAGTTTATGTTGAGGTATATGTGAGTTATTCATCTTTTTCCATGAGCTTAAGCTCTTGAGTGAACTGACTAGTGTATACAATTTAATATAGTATCAGAGCCAAGAGAATTGAGTTCAAGACCCGGCTGACGCAATTAAAAAAATAATTACAGTCTATTTTTATTCCATATCTTAGATATGTGAAATACTACACATGAGAAGAAAATTAGGATATAAGTGAATTATCTATTTTTACTTGTACTGACTGTTGTAGGCAACTCAGGGCCTGTTTGGATCCACCCAGATTTTAAGAATCTGGTTTTTGGAAACTGGGTGGGATCCAAACAGACCAGTTTTTGGGGCAGTTTTTAAAATCTACCTACCCAGATTCTTAAAAACTAAGAAGCTGTTGATACCCAGCTTTTGCCAGTTTTTTTTGCACAAATACCCATTTACCCTCATTAAAGACCACGCGCAGACGCTTCCAATCATAAATGTAAGGGTATAATAGTCTATTAGCACCAATCATAAATGAAACCAGCTTTTAAAAACTAGGGGATCCAAACACCCCATCAATTTTTGCTTAGAAACTAGCTTTTAAAAACTAGAAGTAATAACTGGTTTTTAAGAATCTAAAACTGATGCAAACAGGACCTCAATATTTCAAGCGTTAACGGGACAACGTAGATGCGCCTTTTGGAAGTGAAGGAGAGAGCTCGCCTCGCAGGCCAATCCAGTGCAACACTTGAATGCCCTTGCTCATTTATTGTCCTACAGTCCCGACGAACCAAAACTAGCTAGTGGACCGGCCGGCAGTGTTCACAAGGCATGCAGGAGACCAGGTCTCGGTTTCGCCATGATGCGGTGCAGTGCTTGCGTGCGTACGTATGGCGCCTCACACGGTCACACCGCACCGGTCATGGACGACCAAGGATGGCGCGTATTTCGATCGAGATTTATGGCCTGCCTGCCGTTCTGCCTCGCATGCAGTTCCATGCATGCAGCGCACGATGCGAAGCTTGATCTACTTACAACATTTACTGCTCTGCAGCAGCGTTGTGCTGTGCATGAGGGGAGGATTTGGGCGTGGTCCGTGGAGTGGCTAAGCAGTAGATCTCCCAGTCCTAGAAGCCGTAGAATTCAGTCTCGTCAGTACTGGTCCTCCGATAACAAAAGTAAGTCTTGCTTGAATACGTGTGGTAAAATCATATCGATTTTGATGAAAGATATTATCTAAAATATATAGTTTAGATATACAAAAATAGTATGAATAAATTAGCCATGAACTAAATATTTTCATGACATTACACTTTTATATCTTTTTTTTTGAAAATATGATGATATAATTTAGTGGTTAAAGTAACCTACCGTTGGTTTTAAAAAGTGAAAAACGACTTTCTTTCAAAGTTGAAAACGGCTTCTTTTGTGATCCATCGCAGTAGAATTTTTTTTCAATGGAGTTGCTGCATTGAATTTGTTTGTACGCGCGCCAATCCGATCGAGATGGGCATCATGGGCTCGTAATGGTGCCTGCAGGAGCCTCGGCGTGCGAGTCCTTGGTCTGACGAGCAAAAGGATGATGCAGCGTCTCTGATCAATACGGCCAGAGTCGGTGGAAGGATATACTTTTGGCTTTAACTCATGAATAATAATAGTTTATAGAGAAATTTATAGAGATAGAGACACTTGTATATAATTTTGATTGATATAAATAAAGTTGTTGTAGTGTGTACTATAATCAACTAGTAGACTCCATTTTAAATAGACACTCCGTTTTAAAATTAGATATTATAGAAAAACTATTTACTGTAGAAAAGCAACATTTAGTTAAATTAGTGACAGGTGCATGCGTACAATGGAACAGTTAATGTAGCTCGGTCTTGTTTTATGGACCACAGAGTTGTGTTCATGTAGTGCAACACATGTAAGAGAATGTATCCCGTGCACTCAACCATCCCGGTGAACTCATGCACTCAGCTAATGTTAGCCGTCTGATCTCCATCCGGTGTCCCATATCAACGTGCGTCACTTTTAGCAAAATCCCACCCGCCACTCGCGTTGGATTTGCAAATCGCGCTATGAGCCATCACCTTCGCCCCTCCACTCTCCAGACCCACCACCCCTCGTCACGGCCTGCCTCTATGCCCCTCCTCTCCCCCGAGCTGCCGCCCGCCAACACCCCAGCCGCCCCTGAGGCGCCCCTCCTCTCCTCCACCACGACCACGACTGCCACGATCACAGTTACCTTGACCACGGCCGCCTTCGACCACTATCACAGCAAGGAGGGGAGCGGTGAGGAAGGGATTGCAAGGAGGGGAGACAGTAGAGGGAGCGCTGAGGAGGGGCAGCTGGAGGAGAGGGGGGGCAGCGCCTCGGGGGTGACTTAGGGCGGAGGTGGACGGTGGCTCGGGGGAGAGGAGGGGTGGCGACGGGCGGTGGCTCAGGGCAGAGGTGGGCGGCGATGAGGGGCGGCGGGTCTGGAGAGAGGAGGGACGAAGGGAATGGCTCGGGGGGTCGATTTACAAATCCAACGCGAGTGGCGGGCGGGTTTTTGCGAAAAGTTGCGCAAGTTGATATGGAACGTTAGATGGAGATCGAACAGCTGATATGAGCTAAGTGTATGAATGCACCGAGATAACTGTAACACCCCAGGACCCACATTACCCTGGGATGCTACTAAAACTGCTCTACAACGAGCCAATTTACAAGATAAAATAAACTGGCAACAATTACTAAACAAGATAGTATAAGCGGAAGCATAAACAACTAAGGAATAACAGGATAGTGATAGCAATTCACTATTTAAAACATCCTCCAACATTTTAATCTAAAACATAGTTCACAAATTTAACATTATTAAGATAATGTAAACAAAGCTATGCAAGGTCTAGAATCCTTTCAACTTTATTACAGCATAAAAATATGATTCACGTGCATCAGTGTGGTGCCGTTCTACCCTTCCAATGCATGCTCAAAGTCCACCTGTAGGGAGGGGGAAACAAGGGTGAGATAAAAAATCTCAGCAAGCAAACTGTTTAACAGGCTATTCAAACTACAAACAATTATACATCATCATTTATAATTCCATACAACTACAACCATAATTCATGTCCACAATTATTAAACCACCACAAATTTTCATGAATCATACCTCTTCAATTTTAGATTTAATTGGCATATGAATGCAGTCATTTTATCCACAATTAAATGCAAATGAAACATTTAATCTTCCACAAACCACAATAGGTTAATCATCAACATTCTTCCACAATTAAATGCAAATGAAACATTTAATCTTCCACAAACCACAATAGGTTAATCATCAACATTCTTCCACAATTACAATGTTATTATCCTCAACCTCAAATCACCATCAATGACGTTAAAGCATTAACAAATAAATCTTGTTTGACTACTTTAAATTCTCAACCACTACCACTAGCAAAAGCAATAAAACATATGTATGTTTTATTCAACACTTTATTATTTCTCACATCCACAATTGTTATCAACAATTAATACAAGAGAAAAGAATCTCATGCCACAATCACAACCCTTACCGTACACAAGGGATGAACCCCATTCCACGTCCACAACCATAATCCTCATACCACAAATAGCTCACATGAGCCAATTCCACATTACAACTATGAAGTTGTATAATCCACATTACAACTATGAGTTGAATATTCCACAAAATAACTTCACCACAACATATTGCATATGTATGCAAATGAATCTTTCCACAATGCAATGCATATGAATGCTATGCTCCACATCACTCTTTCCAGGGCAGGATTTGAGGTGCATCGTATTACGACAATATACGATGCTTCCCGCGGGATAAGAGGTGCTTCGTATTACGGCAATATACGATGCTGTACCGGTACGGTCGCGGCTAAGTGCGACGACATCCACATATGCATATGACATGATATGACATGATAATCACAAATCACATTAATCCATCCTCAAAGGAGCATCAACATACTCACGACATATCCACATCCACCACATGTTATTTTCATGTTCCACATTATAACATTAAGCAAGATTTCCACATGGCTACTAGCAGATTATCAACATATCAATGGATAAGTACTTGCTACCATCTCCACAATTAAATTATCATGCAATCATGGAATAATGTATCAAATTACGATAATAATGTAAACTGCAAGTGGAAGGAATAGCAAGTTAAACGGTAGCAACCACCGCTACGTTTACTTGCCTCAAACCGACGAAGCGAAGTAAAATCAAGAGCGCTCAGGGACAAGACCACCTGTCCAAAAGGCAACTCTCAGCACACAGCTACAGCATACAAACATGACATTAATAATTAAAAACGTCGCTAGAACCCCGAACCCGCACAAACTCCTCTCCGCTCAACAATTCAGCAAATTACCCTCTGCAGCAGCGCTGCTTAACATTTTCGTAACTTTAAAAATATTGATCCATTTACAGCAAACGATATCTCTATGGATTCATCACTTAAAAACCTACATTTTTCATGTAGAACACCTATTTTTATTTTGATCACAGCTAGGTGTAATTTAATGCCAAAACAGAGGAAGAACTCTGTTGTGGCAGATTGGACAGCAATAAACAAATGCGTCCCAACATCAGTAAAAGGGTCTAAAAATTCTGAATTTTATACAGAAGCTAGATCTCTAAATTATCTACAACTTTCTCAATTACGGACATGGTCATAAAAATCATTTACGACCTCTAATTCCCAGATTACCGTCGGTCTGTACCAATCTGCTCACCTGACGAACAGAAGTATTCCCGACCCTGTAACTCCCAGATAACACGGCATAAAATTCCGAAACAAATACAGGAGATGCGTTTGGAAGTCCTCTACAACTTTCCTTTTGGGAAGGTCCGCAGGAAAATTCGTTTACTAGGTCAAAACCTCGCGAACAGACACGCTGCGCGAATCAATCTACAGGCAGACATCAGCTAATATCTAATCGGGCAATTAATCTATTAACTACCTTCAAAATCCGTGCCAAGAACTCTAATTATTCCATAGAACAGAGGGTTTGGGATGAGGAAAAATTACCTAGATGATGGATCACCCCTTTTTTCCTCCTCCTCTTCTTCTTCTTCCTTCTCCTTCCTTCTTCTCCTTCTCCTTCCTCTCCTTGGCTCCAATGGCAGCAGCACGGATGGAGGGGGAAGAGGGCTGCGCCCAGGGGGTGGAGGAAGGGGGGTGGCGGCTGCAAAGGGATGGGAGAGGGGGGAGAAAAAGGGCTAGGGTTTTTGGGGAGGGGGAGGGGAGGTGCGGCCACCCCTTGGGCCTCCGGCCCAAGGCGGTCGGCCCACTCCCCAGGCAGCCCACTCAGAGATTTTAATTTAATTTTTAATTTATTTTATTCATTTTACACTGTTCTACAATTTTTATTTTTTTCTTCCCACGATTTACCGAAAAAACCGGCGACTCCGCGATTATTTTAAAAAACTTACGCCGTAAAGACGTTCAGGATATTACAATAACTAAGTGTACTGGATACGTTGCCTACATGCAGGGGCGTAGCCACCGGAGGAGCTTAGTGAGGCTTAAGCCTCACCTCCCCCGGTGGCAATTTTATACATAGTAAAAATAGAGAAAGAGGGAGAGAGATTAACAAACCGAAAGAGAATCTAGCTCTCCTTGATGGGAAGGTTAACAACAAGCATGAAATTAAAAAAGACGAGGAGGAGGAGGAGAAGTGAAAATCATAAAATTAAAGAAGAGCTAATCAATCAAAGAAAGAAAGAAAGTAAAATAATATATGTAAATCATAAAATTAAAGCAGAAGTAGAAGAGGAGGAGGAGTTGTGAAAATCATAAAAATTAAAGAAGAGATAATCAATCAAAGAAAAAAAGAAGAAAGAAAGTGAAATATATATGAACCTTCTTGAGTCCAGGGATGACGATGGAGAGTTTGATGAACCTCTGGTTGATCTTCTCCCTTTACCGCCGCTCCGCATGGTGTGGTCTTGCACGTGCCCCGAAGGCACCTCCGCCGCCGAGCCCCCCGCCATGAAAATGATAAGAACATTGGATAGAGTATGAAAAAAGATGTCGACTTTTGTTTCTATTGTCTCGTGATTCAAATTACCTTAATTCTGGTATATTTCATATGATCTAAATTTTCATTGTCATTCATAATTTTCTATTATATCACTAATTTTAATATATTTTATATATAGGTGACTTATCGCTAACCTGCACTTATGGCGCTTTCTATTATCGAGCTACCTACTTTCTATTTCTCCATTTTTCATTATTTGTCTCCATCCAATTTATAATTTCTATATGAATTTGAAATTTTATAAGAATAAAAGATTAATTTTATGTCAACTTAGTTTAGACCTATAAATAGTTCAGCCCACCCTTAATTTCATTTCTGGCTTCGCCACTGCATACATGTAATGACCCTTCCGTGGAAAACCACTCAACCGGACACAACCCGGCTCAGTTATATGGTAGCACTCCATTTCGAAGTACGTGGCCTTGCAAGTTTCTCCTTGTCCGACCTAGTTAGCTCGGACCGGTCGATCCGATGGTCAATGTTAAGCTAACTAGAATGTCAGTTAAATCCATTTGTATTTTTACAAAGCACTTTAAGGGGAACCACTGCTAGTGTAACCACCCTGAATTGTGGCAGTAACTTAGCCACAGTAATGTAGATAGATTTAACTGATTTTTCCTCGCCATTTAGTATTATTTGGCAACCTATTACTGTCTGCTCCGTATCCTGTTGTTCCATGATACGATTGTTTGTTGGTCCGGTAAGGAGGCAATTAGGAAGTGGTGTGTGCACACATTCTATTATCTTCAGGTGTGTTATTACTTTGTTCCTCTATGCATGGTGTTCGGACCAATACAATTAACGCAGATTACGAGTGTAGATCATGTGATTGGCCCCCTTTTTTTTTCTAACCCGTAGGAAATTATATGTACCCACCAGGCAAACCACAAGGAGGGTGTCCACGAGTGGCCAAATGATGTAGCCCTGTAGTTTCCGTTTGGGGTTCTGAATGAGCACTTATGATTTACTACTTTGGTTCTTGAACCCAATTCCACCCTTGCCGATAACAAGATGTACGCTTACAGTCATCAATTGTACGTTTTATTTTGATACGGAAGTGTCGATCCTTTTAGTACACTATAGTAATCGTACAGTGTCAAGATTAATCAGGACAGTGTGTTTGCCTAGTGTGCGATGTAGCAAATCACGATAACGATTCTGGTATTAAAACTGTAAATTCCTCCTTTGTGTTTTTGATCGAATGATAAAATAAAAAAAAACAATGGCATAGTTCCCTTTTGTCAGATAAAAGGAGAGATTTATTTATCAGTTTGGATTGGTAGTCATTTTCAATTACAGAACTGATGCCCCCATGACATATGCCATATTTAGGGTGGTTTTTTTAGGCTATGACTTTTGATTTAAAATTTTAAATTCTGATTGTTCGTAAGAGAGAGTACGAAGAGATACCTACGTGTAATTTTGATCGATATAGATGAAATCGGGACAATATCTACTATAATTGACTTACTAACTTCATTTTAAAAGATATTTTATTTAAAAACTAGTTAATATAAAAAACCATAATCACAATGTTATAGCAGGGTTAGGCTTCATCGGGACACGCACCCCTTTTCCCCTTAATTTTCGGCATCCCATCTACACGTACATTGAAACGTAACGTAGGCTTACCCCAATCTGACTCGCCCTTTCTGCCATCAGCGGTGGTAGGCCTACTTGGAAGGATCCGAGTCTTTTTTTCTCCACCGTCCGTCCGTCCTTATCTTTTTGCAAGCCAGAACGGCGAGATCACCACTGGTTGGCGTACAATCCAGCAGCTCCTGCTCTACTGTACAATTAATGAAGACTAAAGTTTCTATGACTGGGAGATCTACTGCTTAGCCTCACGTATCCCAAGGCCGCAAGGCCCACACCACTTCAGTACAGTGCTCCCAGACCCAGCCTCCCTCTAGCCTTGTCCACCATTTAAGGCTGACAAAAAAGCTCAGGCTCGTGAGCCAGCTCGGGCTCGGCTCGGGCTCGTAAAAGCTTGGCTCGGCTCGTGGATAAAACGAGCCGAGCCGAGTCAGCAAAAAAGCTCGAGGTTTAAACGAGCCGAGCCTGAGCCAGCTCGCGAGCGGCTCGATTGGCTCGGCCCAATAGGCCCAACTCCCCCGTTCCTCCCCGGCCCGTATTCTTCTCTTTTCTTTTTCTCGCCGCACGCCGCCCCTTCCCTTTCTTGTTTCTTCCGCCACCTCCCCCTTCCTTTCTTCTTCCACCGACGCCTCAGCTCCTCCTCCCCGTTTCCCCCTCTCTTCTCTCGGCTCCCTCTTTCTCTGCGCTCCCTTGCGCCGCCTCTCCGGGGTTCGACTCCCCGGCCCCGACTTCCCACGCCGTGCCGCCGCTTCGCCCGAATGTGGCTCTCCCGCACCTGCCTTCCCGTCGCTCGACCGATCCCAGCGGCGACTTGCCGCTGCGCCGGCCGCTACCTCCGCGCCGCTCGGTTCCACCTCCCCTCACGCCATCTACCCCGTCGGCATCGCACCGCCCAACCCGTTGGTGCCGCGCCGCCACGCCTCCCGATTCGGCTTCCCTCCCCCGGATTCCTCTCTTCTACGCCTCCTATCCTCGCCATCCACCGCCGCAGGGTAAGCTGCGGCCAGATCCGGCCGATCTGGTGTCTTTTCTCCACGTCTCGGTAAGCCTCTCCTCTCCTCATCTACCTCCGGTGGTATACTTTTGGGTTGGTCTGGTCCATTGTGCTCTACTGAGGATTCATTGCTGATTGCGAGAAGGGGTTAGGGGCAAGAGCCGCAGGAGAAGCAGGCTCTGATGGTGGCGTTCGCGGTGGCACTGCTGATGGGCACCGTCGTCTACTTCCGCATCTGGGCGCGCCAGTCCAACGACCCCTCCTTCACCGCCGACGACCGCGAGGAGCTCCGGTTCGCCCGTCCTTCCCCTCAATCTCTCTCCCTTCCTTTCTTTCCTTCTTTCGCTGACAAATTGTAAGGACTTCTCGGTAGACTCTGGCTGTTCTGTTTGATGAATGGATGGCTCATGACTACGACGAAATTCAGGGCACGTTGCTTTTGTACAATGAATCCCTAGGAGCAAATTGGTGGCCCTTCTCGTGTTAGCCAAGTGCTACGATATTCATTTGTGCGTAAAAATCCATGGATCCAGACGTACATGGCATTTCTGTGAAGTGTGCATCCTCGTTCTTCGCAACTGGGATGAGATCAACTCTAAAAATGACCGAACCCTTCTCCCACATACACAAAAGGAGGTTCTAGAATTGTTGGCTCGCGAGCCCTCGCGAGATGGCTCGAACCGCACCACGAGCCGAACCGAGCCCACAAAAAAGCTTGATATCCTAACCAAGCCGAGCCGAACCAAGCCTCCATTCCATCAAGCTTTCACGAGCCGAGCCGTTGGCTCGGCTCGTTGCCACCCCTACCACCATTGCATACTTCAGACCCACTCTAAACATTCTGGTTTTCAATTTTTTTTAAGTCAGAAATTATTTAAAAGATATGGATTTTTAATTTTAATTTCTTAATTTTTGACCTTTGCTTTTTTCTATTTTTTATTTTCTGTGAAGATATAACGGTATTATCATTTCTTTCTTATTTTTTATTTTGCTTTAATCGAATGACTAAAAAACTAACAGTTGTTACAGTATAATTTTAACTTTAAGATAGAAACCTTAGTCGGAAGCTACAGCTAACAACCGATTAGGGTGACACCTTAATTTTGCAGCTTGAAACAAGAAAGTTGCACTGCATGCATGTTGTGGCCAGTTGGCCACTGAGCAAGGGGCTGCATGCCATAAATTTTGATCTTCAACTCCATGCGCTGTGCTTTGGCGCGCACGGCCTTTGGTAACTATTTACCACCCTTAAGAATGCCACCTATTCAAATGTCATCTTCTTCGTTGCAATTAACATTTTGCCACTCTTAAGATGTGGTTGACTAATTAATCGCCACTTTCGAGCCCACGAGGCGCCGAATCATGCCATGTCACTGCCATGTCAACGGAGGCGCAGGCGCGGCGGGGAGGCGCGGGCGTGTGCAGGCGCGGGTGCAGGCGGGGAGGCGCGGGCGCAGGCGGCGGCGCGGGCGTGTGCACGCGGGGAGGCGCGGGCGTGGGCGGTGCGTGTGCAGCACGGGGACGCCGGTGCGAGGGGCGGCGGGGCGGGCCAAGGCACCGGCGGCGCGGCCAGGTCGAGCGGGGAGGCGTGGCCTCGCACCGGCGTCCCCGTGCTGCGCACGCGCCGCCGCCTGCGCCCGCGCCTGCACACGCTTGCGCCTCCCCGCCGCGCCTGCGCCTCCGTTGACATGGCAGTGACATGGCATGATTCGGCGCCTCGTGGGCTCGAAAGTGGCGATTAATTAGTCAACCACATCTTAAGAGTGGCAAAATGTTAATTGCAACGAAGAAGATGACATTTGAATAGGTGGCATTCTTAAGGGTGGTAAATAGTTAAATTTCCCCTTGTCCGTGACCGGGCGGCATGCAGCCATGCACTGTGCTTTGATCCCGAAGCAGGCCTGTTGCTGGTACGTGCTGCGCACACCGGTCGGACCACATGTGCTCGTCACAGTCGGAACATAGATGGATCACGACATGTTGGCATTGCAGTCATTGACGTTGTCTATATTTCATTTTTCTTTCGTAAACTTACTTCGCACATGACACATCCGAATGTGGTGTGTCTATGAAGTAGCATACTGCAAAATGCAAATCGTTCTCTATTGTGGAGAGGGTGGGGGGAAGTCAAAACTGCCTTCTGCTTTTATTTGACTTCTCTGACGTGCAGTACGAAGCGACACCACGTGCCGCAGTGTAACGGAGAAAAGAAGCGCAGGGGTAAAAAACATTTTTAAAAAGGGCGTTACAACTTACAAGCGATCATAGGATTCTCATCGGATATTCCGATGCAATATTTTTGATAATACATATAAAAATTTTAATCATCATATACAACAAAAAAATTTAATAAAAATCTTAGTATTACACACATAAAATCAAAATTACACATATAAAATTAAAATGTTGCACATATAAAATAAAAAATATTGAACACATAAAATCAAAATATTGCAATAAAATAAGCAACTATCTTCCATGGCAAATAGCGTGCGAGACCGGCTGGGATCGTTTTGACTTCAGCTTTTAGCTTCTGGCTTATTTTTCACTATTTATAAATTTCGTCTTTTTCTGAACTTTCGGCTTTTTATTGAGCTTTTTTGCCGGTTCTTTTTTTCCCGTATTTGTTTGTATTATACGTAATGGGCTAACATATTTTTTAATTTTTTTAAATTTAATTATGCTAAATAAGCCTCTGTCAGCTACAGTGTTTTTTCAGCCAGCTACAGTATTTTTCAGCTATAAGCCACAAAAAGAACCTAAATGATCGTCACCTAGGTACGGTGGAAAGGTGAGGTGCGCGGCGTAGATCCGATGCCGGGAGAAGCCACCCCGCGTCCTCAAGTCAGGCGCGGCCGCACCCACCGCTCACGGACGCCACAGTGACTACGGTGGCGGAGCTTGCGCCGTTCGAGATGCTACGGGCGCTCGACGAAGCCATTGGCAGAGCTTGCGCTGGCCAAGCCTGCCTCAGCGGTAGCCTCCTGACGGATCCACGGGCGTGAATCTCGCCTTGGACTGTGGCACAAAGAAAATTTGCGTCTGGGACGACGCGTCGTGAGAATAAAAGGTGGATGGGAAGCATTGTGACCGGTTAGAGATTAGTATCGGACGGTGGATGGACGGTGGATACGCCGTCTGAGCTGAAAACGTCCTATCAGACGTAAGGTCCAGAGCAACACCGTTTTTAAAAAAGGCAACATAAGTACCTAATCTCATCAACGATGAACATGCGCACGCTCGTCGTGCGTTCTCCACCGTCACACTTCTACTTCTGAGTTCTTGATGATCGGACATCCCATATTCCCAGCCACACGCGTACACTAATGAGCAAGTGCAAAGGTATTAATTAAGGACACATTGCTATTCTCTCCGTACCACAATATAAATACTCATTCTTTAAAGGATCGTCAAACAATATAAACCTATTATAAAGACCAAATATGTAGTTATTATGCCATGCTCATTTGGCTTATCCATTGGTTTTTGGCTTCTAATTTTTAGTTTCTTAATTTCATCTATTTTTGGCTTTTAGCTTTTTTTTTGCGATTTTTTGTCTTTTTTTTGTATTCCTCTGTATTGTCGGTGATGAACTAACTTGCTTTTTTCATTTTTATTTTTTAAATTTACTTATGCTAAAAAGCTACCACTAGTTACAGTGCAAAATAAACCAACTACAATACAAAATAAGCCATAAGCTATAAAAAAGCTCAAATGAGCAGCCCTAGTTATCTCATTTAATAGAGGTATACATAGTCCAATTGTATTAACTTATTTTTAAATTTAATATCTTATTAGTCTGTACGTATAGTGAGTTTTGGATTTATATTGTGAGACGGAGGGAATAGACACTGTGTGAAATAAATTCGAACTCTTAGGTGAACGCTAACTTAGCTTTATTCTTTCTATCTTTCTCTCTCTTTTTGTGATTTCGACGGTTCTGCCACTAGCTTCATGTATAATGCTGCTTAGGTATTTCGGTTTCAATGCATGGCGGCATGGGAGAAGAGACCACAACGAGGAGAAATTTTACCGTATCACCGTTACACAGATCTATGTATGTAACAAACCAATGAGGTAGCTACACGTGTAAAGTAAAAAAGGTGTAAAGTAAAAAGGAGGCCAGCATGCTGTAGGAAGCTTACCACCACTGCTGCTCTTTACTTTTTGCCTCTCCTCATCCCAGCAGGAGACCTTCCCGCCACTGCTGCTCTTACAGTTCCCTCTTCTCATCCCGCCATCCAGCAGCATCCCTTACCAGCTCCTCTTCATCCTTGCCGAGAAGGCTGCTCCAGTTCCTCTTCTCATCAACAGGTGCTCATCCCAGGTGCAGGCCAAAACATTGCAATAATTATACTCTTCATTTACTCAATTAGCATTCCAGGTTCTTTTAAACAAACATTATAAACTACAAATCCCAGGTTCCTTTTTGTCTCACTTCTACATATTCCACTTCTTTCCTTGCTCAATCCAATCTTAAATACCAGCATGATTGGTAAGAACCCTCACCACCAACGGTATCAAATAATAAGTGCTTTCAGTTTCGTGAAAATCGCCAACAAGAAATCCATTAATCAGGATAACAAGATAATTCAACACGTAAATTCAACCATTTTCCTTTTGGGTGGCTGGCTGTTGCGAAAATTGCCAAAAACCCTCTGATTGAATCTATAGGTCAATGAGATTGCAAAACTTTGACTGCAATCTGACTTGGTGCCCATGCTGTGAAAACGCCAGATATTTTTCTCTGGATGAAACTATTGGAAACCAAAAATCGGTTCCTCCTCTCCCCTTTTGTGAAAACGCCAGATCCTCATGCCTTTCGTGTCCTGCACATATAGAACAACACATGGTGCCAGTTTGCATGTTTCTCAATAAATCATATATAGTACTTGCAGCTGTTGAATTCAAATCTTAAATTTGTTTTGTCATACTGGTCGTCATCTTTGCTCCTCTTGCAACATATAATAGTTACCATTTGTATGCTACTCAGGCCATTCTCTTTTGTGGGGGAGAAAACATGGATGAAATGCGAGATAAGTCAGGAGATAGAGCATGGAGCACAGAGGGGATCAAAAACACTGGATTCAAGTAAAAGTCATCTCTTTCTTTCTTGTTCTTACATTCTTTGCAAGAATTTTTGAAAGCATTTTGTCCAGAAAGAAAGAAATTCTTGCTATTTTCGTGAATGAACAAAACATGCTAATGTAATCTATCAATTTAGGCCTACGGAACCATTCGAATTGCATCAATCAGATGATCATCATGAAAGCGAGGGATCATTTCCATCTATTTTGGACTTGGAACTTAAGATTGGAACAAAAGTAGCATCAGAAGAAGAGGCCTATGAGCTATACAACTGATATGCTATTAATATGGGTTTCAGTATTAGAAAAGGGAATAAACACTATGAAGAGAAAGCTAAAGACATGCGCCAAGCAGAGCAAGACGATGATTTTCTTTGCAAAAATGGTAGCCTTGCAGATTTTGTGGCCAAGGGAGGAATTTTGGGGCATGCTGCTAATGTATACACGGTAAAATTATTTATGATGTTTAAGGATGAGTTATTTGAGAGTTTGGGTCTGAATTGTCTGGAAACTGATCAGAATGATGGCCAAGTTGTGACATACACGCTAAATAAAGATGGAAAGAGGTACTTCTCAGTTAAACTTGACCGCCTTGATCTCAAAATATGCTGCAACTGCAAGCTATTTGAAATTTTGGGTTTATTGTGTTACCATTGTTTGAGGGTACTTCTCATGAACAATATACATAGCATACCAGATTTGTATATATTGCCGAGATGGACTAAATGTGCTAAAGAAAGAGCTATTTTTTCCTCTCTCGAACCATCAAATGACCAAACTTCTACTCGCGCATTGCGTGCAAGTGAGCTAAATCACATAGGACATATTATTTTCAACAAGGCTTCATTAACACCCAGAGGGACTCAGATTTTGAAAGATAAATTAAAGGAGGCACTAATCTTGGTGGAGAATGAACTAGAGTGCAATCTTGGTGGCAGCACAACTAACTAAAATGAAGGGGTTGAGGTGTATGATCCACCACATATCAGGTTGAAAGGGTTAACTAATGCTAGAATCAGGTGTCAGTTTGAAAAAAAGAAGAAAAGAAAAAATGCTTCACAAGCCACACATGTTTCAACAATGAAAGAAAATATGCAGCCTATCACTTCTCAAATTGGTGTTAAAAAGAAGCAAAACGTTGCTGCTAGAGGTAAAAAAACAAAGATCTAATGAAGCTACACAACCATCCCAAAACAGTAAGTGGAATTTTTGGTTGTTCTTCCATGTTCTAGACTGCATTACCTTTATTCCCATTGTGATGCCTTATTGCTTCATTTTGCAGGTATTGCTAGTTGAATAGAAAGAGAGATACTTTCTTTTGGCTTCACGAATCAAGATAGCGTGTCAAGGACAACACTTTTGTTGGTTGGAGGATAAGATATGTCAAGTTCTTTTGTGGTTTCAGGACAATACTCATATGAATGAAGCTACTGTCTTTCGGTTGCAAATCAATTTAGCAATATCAATCTAAGCTACTGTCTTTCGGTTGGAAACCAATTTACCAATATCAATCTAAGCTACTGTGTTTCGGTTGCAAATCAATTTAGCAATATCATCTAAGCTTAGGACCATTGGTGGAGTAATTTCCCCGGCGGCGGTCAGATCAATCTAGGCGTTGACGTCGACGAGGAACTTCCACGCAGAAATGGCGAGCATTATGTACTAAACATACAACGCAACCACTCTAATAATTGTATACCTCGCCGGTGGGGTCGATGGCGCCGAGGTAGCGGAGGACGGCGGAGTGCTTCTCGAAGGCGTTGGCGACGGTGGCTGCGTTGCACCTCCCCGCCACGAAGTTCTTGAACGTCCCCACCTTCCTTGTCATCTCCATCGTACGCACGAACTCTGCAATTAAACCCAAAATCCCGAATCAGACACCACCACCCTACCAAGAAAGGAACAAGACTGCTGGGACACCTTGGGGACTTACGGAGGAGGGTGAAGGAGCAGGAGGCGGGAGAGGACGGCTCGTCGGGCTTCTTACCGGTGAAGGTGCTCTTGATCTTACCCTAGGGAGGCGAGATGCAGGGTCGAGGAGATGCTGTGGGAAGCCGTGAGAAGGTGGAGCGCTCGGCGGGACGCCATGGATGGCAAGGACCTACCATCTCTAGCGAGCTACCGACGGCACAGGCGGGGCGGAGCAGATCGGGGCGGGGCGGAAGAGCTCGGAGCGGGGCGGGGCGGAGCAGATCGGGGCGGGGCGGGGTGGAGCAGATCAGGGCGGGGCAGGAAGAGATCGGAGCGGGGTGGGCGGAGCAGATCGGGGCGGGGCGGAGCGAATCGGGGCGAGGCGGAGCGGCGAGGTGTAACGGAGCAGAGGAAGAGATCGGAGCGGGGCGGAGCAGATCGAGGCTGGGCGGAGCGGCGGAAGAGCTCGGAGCGGGGCGGGGCGGAGCGGCGGAAGAGATCGGGGCAGAGGCAAGGCGGAGATCGAGAGGATGAATCTGGCCACGCGGGCGGAAGGGTCCGGATGCCTCGAGGCTGCCTCCCTCACTTTACACATGTAGCTACCTCATTGGTTTGTTACATAAATGGATCTGTGTAACGGTGATACGATAAAATTTCTCCACAACGAGGCACGTGATTGTGCTAGCCCAGCGAGAGGAGAGGGTATGACAACCTAGGACACGGAGAAACAGAAACCAACGAGAAATGATCAGACAAGGCAAGTACCGTTCGGTCTAGAAACAATGGTATCATACCACTGCGTATGCTAATACTGCTCCGTAAGAAAGTTGAAATTTTACTGAAGTTACCCTCCATGTACACATAAGCCTCTAGCAAATAGTCAGTGAGTACGTAGTCCCTGGGAAGCACCGATACGGCTCCCAGCTGTTGTATACGTGTCCGATACATATTTGATATGGCGATACGTATCGATATACGACGATACAGTATCGACGAATTTTAGCCAAAAAGAAAATAAAAAACTATGATACGTCTGTGATACGCTGCAATGCGCCTTCGGTACATCTGCCTATCCGGCCCGGCCCACACCATCACTACTTCTCCCCTAGCATCGTCTTCCCCTGCATTGACCCCCCCACTCGCCGCATCGCCTCCCTTGCTTGCCACTATCCTCCCCGCATCGCCCCCTCGCCACCGCCCTTCCCCTGCATCGCCTCCGGTGTCACCTGGAGGTCAAATTCGCTGCCCAGATCCGCCACCCCTGGCGGCCTTCCTCGTCGCTAGTGGTCTCTGATTCCCCTCGGCTCCCTCTACCTACTACTGACCTCGACTAACCTCTTCGCCGCCTACCACCTCAAGCCAAACCCTAAGGTGCCTCGCCGCTAAATCTACCGGTTTCAGTTGTCTTCTCTGACACCTGTGACTTCACCGACCTCCTCCCGTCTTCCTCTACCTTTCCCTACCGAAGGCCTATGCTGGCTCCTCTTCTAACTCCAGTGCTATGGAACTCCAACTAGCGGGTTCGTCTTCCTCTTCTCCGGTGGCTTTGCCACCGACCCCGACGATGATGACCGGCTCTGCTCTACACCGGCTCCATCGCGGCTTTCGTGGCCGGGCCCGATGATGATGACCGGTGCCGCTCTACATCGGCTCCTTCGCCACTTGTAGAGTAATCCAGTATCTTAAATGTCTTGGTATGACTGGATGGCACAACTTTTATCCAACACTTGTTTACCACTTAGAATCATATCTATGTGTACTCTTGACGTGATTGATACTCAATATTCTACTGTAAGAACGAATTTGCTATGACCATAACCATGGCATTATGCTTCATTGACCTATGGGCTATAGTTATCATATTAAGATGGCTTGGGATGCTAGGAGCTATTGTACAATATCAATTGTGACTGTAAGATTTACTATTAGATTTTCCTTAAACTAAAGCCTTGCACTGAATGTACTACTACAATTATTTTCTATTCTGATTAGACATTATTGCGGCTGCTGTTCTTTCTTGTAGATTAAATAATGTCACACGCATTAAACTATGATGAGAAAGAGCTGATCTTATTTCACACAACCCATGGATGCTTATGATTATAATGTTCTGTTTAGATTGACATTAATTTTGTGGAAGAGCCGATCAGAACTGGAAAGGGAAATAGACTAACTGAAAAATGCTATCTTGTCCGATTGATTAATAGAATATATAGTATTTAATTTATCAAGGTAATTTTAGTTTCTTTCTTTCTCATAGCCTGTTTATATATATACTTATCATATTAATATATTCTTATTTTTTGAAAATATGGTATCGTGGTTCCTGTCGCGTGTCGGGCATCCTTGCTTCATGTTTGCTGAAAGAGCATTAGATATGCATACAGTATTATAAAGGACAAGCCGTATGTTTAGAAGGACGACAGAGTACTTTCTGCTATTTAGATCAGTCAACGTTACGATCAGTAAACACGTCTTCATTCCTTGAGTAATAAAACCAGCGTCGCATTCGCAATAGTGTGGCATGTTCTCTGTGTCAGCAACGGTTGCAGTATCAATTACTTTTTTTTTATGAGAATATGTTTTGTGTTAGTACTGAGAAGGGGCGTAATTATTGTATATTGATTCTGTAACAATGGTAGCAAGGGTTTGAATTCTATTAACTTAGCGTCAGGTGGATTTTGTACTATTAGAGTTAGAGGTGTGTGGAACAAAGGATTTTTAGAGAAATTTTGTAGGAATTGGAATCCTATGGTAAGTTTTACTCTAAAACCGTTTACTTGTCACTCCCAACTTCTCAAAATCAGTAAACACCTCATGGCCAGAAACCAAGAAACCACCATACACTACTACAGAAAGCCTAATACTAAACGATCAATCACAGACGGTTTTAATTTGGACACCGTCTGTGTTAGTGGTCGAGTATCACAGACGGTCCTTACCGATGAACCATCTGTGATACTTTAGTATCACAGACAGTTTTTTATTAAAAACCGTCTGTGATAAGATTTATCACAAACGGTTTTTAAACTTAGAACCGTCTGTGATATTGATATCACAGACGGTTCTACGTCTAGAACCGTCTGTAATAAGCCTCCCTATAAATACCCTCTGGCTAGGGTTTTCCCCGTATGCTGCAGTTATATTCTACATCTAAATCCCGATCTGTCTCATCGTCGCTGCCTCCCCGAGCCCTCGCCGGCCGCCTCCCCGAGCCGTCCGCATTCGAAGACCGACGCTCGGCTCGCCTCCACGCCCGGCGCCTCCGCTCCCCGTCGCCTGCGGTCGCCTCCCCGAGCCCTCGCCGGCCGCCTCCCTGAGCCCTCGCTGGCCGCCTCCCCGAGCCGTCCGCATTCGAAGACCGACGCTCGGCTCGCCTCCACGCCCGGCGCCTCCGCTCGCCCGTCGCCTGCGGTCGCCTCCCCGAGCCCTCGCCGGCCGCCTCCCCGACCCCTCGTCTGGCCTTTTTGTGATGCTATGATTTGCTTTCAAAAAAAACGATAGTAATTGAGTATAAATATGTTATCACCTCCTCATGGTGTTGCATGGTGTGGAGCAATAATAATATATGCCACATAGACCTTCAAGGGGCATGAAGCAAGTGACACACTCTAGTGTATCCTGTTCAATGAACCTGATACACTAGTTTGTGTCATTTGCTTCATAGAACTTTATTTAGAGATCTTGTAGTAATAATATATGCCACATAGACCTTCAAGGGGCATGAAGCAAGTGACACACTCTAGTGTATCCTGTTCAATGAACCTGATACACTAGTTTGTGTCATTTGCTTCATAGAATTTTGTTTAGAGACCTTGTAGTAATAATATATGCCACATAGACCTTCAAGGGGCATGAAGCAAGTGACACATCTAGTGTATCCTGTTCAATAAACCTGATACACTAGTTTATGTCATTTGCTTCATAGAACTTTGTTTAGAGACCTTGTAGTAATCATATATGCCACATAGACCTTCAAGGGGCATGAAGCAAGTAACACATTCTATTTTTTGCAGTGCCACCACCAGCAGCCGAGCAACACGTGTGGATACTACGTGTGCCACCATATGAGACTACTCCTCGATTCCACCAAGATCACCAATTCTAAGGTTTGTCAATCTTCCCATATTTATTTCATGCATGTCAGGTTTTATATGTACGCGCATTGATATTCGTATCGACAGGCTGCGCCCATCTCTACGTCTGCATTGAAACAGCCGGACTTTGCAAAAATTCGAGGAGAGTTCGTTTGGTTTTTGTGGACTAAAGTCATAAGATCAGATGGAGAGTTCCACTGCGCAGAATGATTTTTAATTGCTCTTATCACTCTGTAATTATGAATTTGTTAATGGATATTTTATTTCATTTCAAATAATTCATTTGCGAAATGGATGCCTTATGTCTGTGAATGAAATGTGATTTGAATTGGATGTTTTATGTTTGTCAAATGAATTGAGATGTGAATTGTATGTATACATATACTTGTTTATCTGCTTGTTTCAGAGGGCATGGCTAGCATTTCCTGAGGCTAGCCATAAACAGAAATAGATTTAGAGGTAGAAAAGAACATCACAGACGGTTTTTAGTTACAAGCCGTCTGTGATAGGTGACATATCACAGACGGTTTGTAAATAAAAACCGTCTGTGATATATCAATATCACAGACGGTTTTAGTTAAAAACCGTCTGTGATAATCAGATATCACAAACGGTTTTCAGTTAAAAACCGTCTGTGATATTGATATATCACAGACGGTTGTCGAACCATCTGTGATAACCTTCGATTATCACTGACCCATAAATTCAGACGGTTCAGAAAACCGTCTGTGATGACGTTTTTGAACCGTTTGTGATGTCCTTTTGTAGTAGTAGTGATAGCTTTTAGCTAATGTGGCATCCAACGTGGGAAAAATTGCTGACATAGCAGGTGATGAGTCAATAAACAAAGTGATTTTTAATTTGTTTCCCTACACCTTGCCAAATCATCACTTCCTTCTCTCCTCTCTCTCTCTAACCCTACATCTCTTCCTCACCATGACCATGAGCGTCTCACTGCCATAGATGCTAACCTGGAGCTTGGGGCTGGCAGCCAGCACTGCGAGGATGCACGCACTGGAGCATAGCCAAATGGTGATATCTGGTGGCGACGACAAGCACGGGTATGAGCAGATTCGGAGGCGGAGGCTTGGGGTTAGCAAGATCAGGGGAAGAGCGTTGGAGGGGCTATGAGCGATGGGAGCCGGCGAGGATGGTGGCCTAGTGGGTGAAGGAGGCGTCCAATGCATCCATCCACCGATGACCTCATCCTCTCCATTGACGATCTCAATCTCTCCATCGGCAATCTCGTCTTCATCTCGAGTGATGGGATTCGAACGATATCGTCATTGTGAACTGCAACTCGCCTCTCGCCATGGACCACACCTCAAGCTCACCAGCCATGGGTCTATCCCCTCTCTCCCTCCCTCTTGGTTTCCATGTTAGTAGCAGATAAATTTAGGCAGTTTCAATTTGATTTGATCTTGTAATCAAGTTGGAGTCTTAGCTATTTAATGTGAAGAGAAAACCCCATAAAAGGGTGCTGGCAGTTTTTGCAACGCAAATTCTAATCTCCTCCCTGCTGGTTGTATCTTTCTACACATGTTTTGCTCTGTTCTTTTGGCTTGTCTGCATATGTCCAGCGAGATACTATAGTGCATCTGACAAGGTGCTGTTTTGGCTAAGCGGCTGCTAGTCTACCGTGGCAGTGCTCGGTAGAAGTTTTCTCTACCGTGGTAGAGCTCGATGGAGTTTTCTCTACCATGGTGGTGAGGGATAGCAATCTGGTCCTGGTGCTTTTACAATAGTTGGTATCAGAGCCATGGGAGAATCATCGAATGCCAAGGAGAGCTCCATGTTGCTGCAATACCTTCTTCTCACTCTGGACAATTATCCGGTTTGGGGCATGAAGTTGAAAGCCAATACGCGTGCTCAGGGGGTCTGGAGCATAATCAATCCGAAAGTGGTCGACTCAAAGGGGAAAGGCATGGAGATTGATGATCATCTGGACCAGAAGGTGTTGGCTACAATTTATCAAGCGGTTCTTAATTCCATGATGCACCAATTGATCAGCAAAGAGATGGCACACGAAGCTTGGATGGCGTTCTAGATAATACATGAGGGTGTTGATCGTGTAAAGGAGGTTTGGCTCTAGGCATTACGGAGCGAATTTGAAGCAATGCAAATGGGATAAAACCAATTGATGAAGGAGTGTGACAGGAAATTCAATGCAGTTGTCAATGAGATTGTCGGACCCCAGAGTAACAACTCCTGGATCCTCTGTGTAAATCGCACTAGTCCAGGATTAGCTAGTGCACACAGTGAACAACAAAGATAAATATCAACCATAATGATATTTATTAACAAAATATGGGCATGATTGCGAAAGTTTACATCCACGGCACATAAGCCAAATTTAAACATAAACAGCGGAAGAAAAACACCGAAGTGGAGAAGCCCAACAAGCCGTCCATAGGCAAACGACAATAAGACGTGGCTTACTCATCCAAATCTTCACCGTAGTCGAAGTCGTCTTCATCTGTGTGGAGATAGCAATGTGAGTATAAACTTGTACTCCGCAAGTCGCACAGAGAACTGCAACATAATGATAAAGACAACAAAGGAAGGCGTATAGGGTTATTTGTACGTAAAACAGTATTTAAAGAAATACAGTAAATAGATTAAAAATGCTGAATTCAATACAATAAGTAAAAATAGTGATTGTAAATGAAATTAATATCGTTAATGCAGGCTCCGACCAAACACTAACCTAACCACGGGCATCCCGCCCGGTCCATCTTTTCCAAAAGATCTCATATGGATTCCATCCATCCACATGCTTCCAATCACTCATGGATTATATCCATCCACAAGCTTTCAATCTCTCATGGATTCCATCCATCCATAAGGTTTTCATATGCCATTTACATTCTCAATTGTACCTTCATTAGGGCCCTTCATGGAGTCACACAATATGAGGTTTGGACGGCAAAGAAACCGAACATCAATAACCTAAAGGTGTTTGACTGTCTGGCCTATGTGAAAGTAAGCACATACTTGGAAAAACTACACGATTGGAGCTGGAAGATGATTTATCTTGGGTCGGAACCTAGAAGTAAAGCACATAGGCTGTATGATCTGAAGTGTCATAGCCAAGATTTTTATTTCAAAAATAATAGTAAAAAACATAAAGTTTAATTCAATTTAAAAATAAAAATAAATGTTATTCTGGCTTTCCTGTGTTGCAAATTTATTCACCCTAATTTACTACTTTTCAAAAGGCTTTTTCTTAAAAGTAATTTAAGTAAAAAAATAAGAATATTATTAAATAAAGGGTATTATGAATTTCTATAAAAATCCTATTCAAAATTAATTATTTTAAAGCATTTGGATTTACTAGATTTTCTATGTTTTTCTGGAATATAAAAATCAATTTCAAAGCTAAAAGGTATGTTTGTAAATATTTAAAGACTAATTTTAAGTTCAAAATATTTTTCCTAAGTCTAAAATACCTCTAGGAATTTTTGTGAATTGTTCTGGAATTTTAGACTTTATTTGATATTTTCTAAGCCTTTTTAGAGTTTCCTGGTTTTTCTGAAAATCAAAACAAAAAATTAAAAACCCAATTCTCTTCCCGAGCCAACATTGGATGGTCCAGATCACCCCTCGCGCCAATGCTCTCCTCTCTCTCCTCTCTTCTCTCACCTCCAGCCAATCCCCGCCTATCAGGCTCCCCTTCTTCCTCCTTTTCTTCTTCCTTTAGTTACCGCCATGACTGCGCGGCCATGTTCTTCAATGCATCATCTTTTCGATTGTTCTTCTCGTGTTAATGTGCATTGAAACCATTTCATTCTCGCATTCACCCCCATCCATTTCCATCTCTTTAAACCCCATTTCCGCCACTCTAATCCCCAACCCCATTAACTTCAGCGATCCGTTCCTCGCCGTGCTCCTCCCGCAAACTTATATAAGAGCCCTCATCACCCCCGAGTCTCACACCATCCCCTCCTCACCTCCTCTCCCTCTCACGAGTGCTCTAGCCACCCCGTGCCATGCTCCCTTCTTTTCAAGCACCAGCACACTTCTAGCAAGAAATCATCGCTGCTCTAAGTCGCCCAAGGTTCACTGACGCCCCGAGGACCTTCACCACACCTCTACGATCACCATCCACCCCTCCACTGAGTGAAGCCATCATCGGAGCCGAGCCACCTCCATTATCCATCTTCGCCGCCGGCTGCCGTCGATCACTGCCAAGCACTACCGAATGTAGAATTGGACTCCCTGTGTTCTTCTCCCTCTTTTGCACCCCTCACTGGCTGCTATTGTCTACCAGTCACCACTGTAACATCTTAGTTGTTTATTTAAAATTATTAGGGAAAATTAAATTAAATTAATTTAAAGTAAAAACAATTAATTTGGTTGCTTGATTTTTTAAAATTTGTTCTACTCTGATTTTTTGCTCTTAAAAAGGCCTTTATTTTGAAAAGTAATTTAAGTAAAAACATAAAAATAGTAAATAAATGATGTTTTGAATTTTTTTTGTAAAAATCTGAATTCATATTAATTATTTAGACTCATTGGCTCTTATTTGGATTTTCTAGAGCTTAAAATATAATTTTTAAAATTAAAATATATTTTAGTGTAAAAATTAAAGTTGAAATTAAGTTGCAAATAATTTCCCTAAGTCTGGAATATCTGTAAGAACTTTATTTGGTATTTCAAAAATTATTTGAATCTTCTGCCTTTTATTTGGAAAGGAAATCAATTTAAATCCCTCCCTTTTTCTCTGTCCGCCACGTGGCTGGCCCCTATCCCGTTCCCTTTGCCATGTGCCATAAATCCCACACGCCAGTGCCTCCCCTCTCACCTCTTCTGTCTCTGTCTCCCTTCTCCAAGATGACCCGTGTCGTCTTCCCCCTTCTCCACGTTGACCTCCATTCCGCGCCAAATCCCGCGCCGCTTCCTCCATTCCCGCTGCAATCGCCAGTGACTCCCGTGTTTGGTGAGCAATTACCACCGGCTCCACCCCTCCCCACCTCCTATAAGTACCCCCGGGCACCGCACTACCCCACCGCACCCTCCATTGCCTCCTCTTCCTCTCCCGCTAGCCGTAGATCCCCCTCACAATGCCTCTTCTCTCTCCGAGCTTCGGTCGCCCTCCAAGGAGCAATCACCATTGCCTTGAGCATCCTCACACCTTGCCTTCATCATACTTGGGGTCACCGTGTCACCCCCAACCCCGTCCACCCCTTTTCTGTCAATGAAGACCGCTGGAGTTGCCACTTCGCCGCAGCCAGTGCCACCATCGACACCTACTTGCCGTCGACCACCTACAGGCTTCTCTGAGTTCCACGCCAGGTAGCAACAAATCCCTTGTAGCCTCCTCTCCCTTCTCCGCTCCTCGCCAAGCCCCATCATGGACCACGCCACCGGCGACCATAGGTACTAGTGCACCACCCCTCGTCGGTGAGGCCACATCAGTTGTGTAGTCTACGTGGCATGCCACATGGCGCTAAGTGGCATACCACCTCAGCACGTTCAACAGCCACGTCAAAACTCCGAGCTGAGTTAGCATTGCAGTCTACGTGGCAGCCACGTGTCCGCCACCTCAGCACACCCGACCACGTTGATGCCATGTTAGTGCCACGTGGATTGCCATGTCAGTAAACAACTGTCCCAATGCTATGTCGCCGACACGTTTCAGCCACTGGCGGCCACGTCATCATAATAAGCTGAGTCATCTTCCACATATATAGGTGCCACGCCACCCTCCCCTGCCATCTCACCAAACCCTCGGTCTATGGACTCAGTCTACGATAGATCGGGCCTGGCATCATGCCCGAAAGTCAAACCTAGGGTTGATGTCAGCATGACATCATAAATCTATTTTTCCCATATAAAAATAATTCAGCCAAAAATGAAAAATCCCCTGTTGACATCATAATTCCCTTTTCTTTAGAAAAATATTTTTGAAAATTCCTTTTATCCATTTTCTTTAAAATTCAAACATCCAAAATCCCGTTCTCATTTATCCTAACTCTGATTGACTCTATTCAAATTTCTAAATTCATCTAAAATCAAGATCTATCCATTTATACCATGTTTTAAAACTTTTGAAGTTTATTTGAATTTATTTGGATTTTAATTTGAGTTTGGTGGTTATTTTTATGTGTAGACTACGACGATTCGGAAGAGTTCTACTTCGATGATTTGCATCAATCCGTGGGGCAAGGCAAGACATACAACTTGATCATATTGATCCTAGTTAATAAACAAAATTATGTTATTTTAAATTATTCTGTATGCATATTTTTATTCAACGTATTTCAATTCAGTTTTAAACTTAGTTATTACCTACTTGTTAATTCCTCCATTGATATTGATTCCCGTATACCTTGTCATACTAGAATAAAACTTTGGTTAGTGCACTAGTGTGGACTAGAGAATTTTGTATCAAATACCTAGACCTTGTTAAACATATTTTTTTGGTTTGGCATAACTTTTTCGCATAAAATAATAAGCTTTCCAAATGTACTCTTGACTTCAGTGAGTCAAAAAAGACTATGAATTATTTTAAAACAAAATATAAAATCTGGTTTAGATTTTGGCAAATGGTTTGGTAGTGGGTGCTTGCTGGCACGTGTTGTTGTTCTGTGACACCATGTCAACGCCAGGCACAAGGGGTATGTGGGTAGTGCCTAAGTCAAATTAAAGACCAATATGTGAGCTACTACAATAAAGCCCTATCGTACTACTACAAGGCAGGTATGAAACAGTCCTGGCTGACTAATTTGTAGGTCCCACCCTGAGTCACGCTGTAGGTTGCAAGTGAGCATGGAGTAGGCCATGTGAAGTCTCACTCGGCTCAAGAGGGGGTCCTAGTCTGGTTGATTCCTTACTGGGGTGAACTTTAGTGTTGGTTTAGCCAGGTTGAATGTAACATCCTAAATTTTGGATGTTCAAAAATATGAAATTCTTAGAACCTTTTCTTGCATTTTGCTGGCATTCAAATTTTTTTCTAAATATTTATTTGAAATCTTTTGAGTTTTGAGACATGCAAATTAATATATTAAGAAATAATATCCAAGTAAAAAATAATGGTGTTAATAAAAGAAATGGAAAATTTGAGGATCTACACACAAATTAAAATTCAAGTATTAGATAATGGAAACAAAAATTTGAACTTCAATTTAACTAGGTAAACAAAAGCAATGGCTAAAGAAATATTTAAAACTCGCATCTAAATAACTAAACTGAGAATTCAGAATTTTGAATATCATGCAAAACTCAAAATCAGTAAATCCAAAATTAAAATTTAAATAAAAAAAATCCAAATTTCAAAATTTCCTATTTTTCCTCTCCTCTCACTCACTATCTCTCTTTTTCTCTCTCCTTCCTCCTCCCTCCCATTTCATTCTCTACAACCGGGCCCCCTTTTCTTTCTTCTTCTCCCTTCTCCCGTTATTTCTTCTTCCTCCGTCTTCTTCTCTGCTCTTCGACCGGTCGGCCCTGCGTCTCCCTTTGCGCGTGTCACCCCGGCCCCGCTCCCACTGTGCGCACGTCACCATCACTTCGCCCGTCACCTCCGTCGCGCCTTCGCCTGGCCACGGGCGTCTCAGCGCTTGCGCCCTTGCCACTGCCCATACCAACCGTGCACCTTCACCATGCCCTAAGCGCACGTCACCCTGCGGCAACCGTCCCCTCGCCATCACTTCCCCTTGCGCCTGCATAGTCGCCGCTCCCACGCCAGACCATCCGTCTCCTCCACTTTTCTTTCCCTTGCTCGCCGTCGCCTCGCCCACACGCATGTCGCGTCGTGCATTGCTCGGCCATGCCCTGCCACCCAGTGCACTGCTACTTGGTCAACTGCACAGTGCGCCTTAGCAGTTCCCCTCCACGCTATAAGTCACCCCTGGTCTCCCTTTGCACCTACACTCCTTCCCCTATTTCCTTCTTCCACTTTCGGCCGTGTGCTAGTCGCCGCGAGCTACCGACGTCCCAGCCCTCCAGCAATTGTTGTCCAAGTGTGAGCACGTCAAAATGTGTCCCCAGGAGAGCTTCGTCTCCCCTCCTAGTTAATTGCATTTCCATCACCACCACACATTGGAACACTCTCCTCCTTGTCTCCGGCTGAAATAGCACCGCCACCGCTGCTCCTCCCTCTCCGGCAGCTCTCCTCTGGATTCCACACTCTAGGAGCATCTCCTCGGTGCCCTAAATCTTCTTCAACCGCCGGCTGAGCTACTCATCACTTGAGCTCCTCCCTCCACGGTGGCCTCCCCGCGCCACCCCTGGTCTCCGTCGCCAGCACACCTCAGCATCCCTCCGGCTGTGCCAACTGCTTGAGTAAGTTCCATAGGTCTCCCTCATGCTCATGCTATCCCCACCTTTTCCCCCTCATCTCCGACCACTGCCGCCTTGTTTTTGCCTTGCCATCGGCTGCTCCAGGCTGCCACCTGCCCACCTCGCCGCTGCCCCTGACCAATGTGCCACCTCTCGGAGCTCCCTCACCTTCCCCACAACCCATTTTGGTGGTTGCCACTCCCTCCCCGGCCACCGCCTGCCACCGACGAGCCCAGCACCGAGCGCCTCCGAACTCCTCTATTTTGGCCCTGGTCACCTCTCGGCTCTTGTGTATTAAGCCCCCTTCCATTCACAAATGGCTAGTTCCCAGCTGGTTAGACTGGGCATGCTTCATGCACGTGACACTGGTTCGAGTCCCCTTCGGCCATTTTTTGTTTTTATTTTCTTTTAGCCATTTCAATTATAAAATAATTAGGAAATAAATCAAGGAAGCTAAGATAATTGATACAGGTTCAAATAAAATTTATGTATACATCAAAAATATATAATTATATGCGTATGAACAATTAAGTGATTAAGGGAAATAAGAATTTGTATTTTGATTAACCTTCCACATAAAATGATTGAGGATAAATTCGAATATGCCTACAGAATATATTGTAAAACTATTTACATAACAAAAGAGTTATATAATTAAGTAATACAAAATTTAACCAACTAAAATATGGCTATCATTCCTATATCTTGAAATGGGTGATAAAAATACTTTTTCGAACAACCATTAAATAAATTGAGGTATTAAGCCATTAATATTTAACTATAATTACATGACTTAAATGAAATATTTCCTTGCATATAATTAATTGTCTCAAAAGCCACAGGGATCCCTCTTGAAATGGTACTTGAACAATTTAGAGAATTAAATTGAATGTTGAGTTACTAATGTTAATTTCGAATGAAAAAACTAAGTTAAACATTACACTGAATAGAGTTAGTTAAGTCTCCGCAGTAAGTGACATCTAAATTAAAGCACCCGTTCCCGTAGGCCTATTTTCTTGGAATATAGTTGACGCCATCAATAATTGATTAGAACTATTACGACAAATAAAAGATCTTAATAAATGTAACTATCGGGAAAACAATGTTGAAAATTGTTAACATATCGACTAACCCTTAGCTCAGAATGCAAGTTAGATTAAAAAATGATGTATGAACCCCTATGTTAGGGTTAATGCTCTTGCAATGTACAAATTAGTGCCATTCAGGAAATAACAAGCTAAGATCATATATCGGTGCATAGGGCTAACTTGACTCATGAAACTACCTTAATAAATATAAAATTGATAAAAGAAGATATTAAATAAAATGGGTTACGCCATGCTATTCAATAGCCGGCTAAACCTAGCCATCCTCAAATCTGAAGCAGAATATTCCCATGAATATTCCTTCATTATAAACTTTCCTTGGCACCCATCTCCATGGATTTCCCTTAGCCATTTATCACTTTGCTCCAACCCCTTTGAGTCTGTCAAAACTCTGCACCCAATCAACCATGCCTCAAAACACCCATTAACTCATAATAAAGCTAAATTGAGTCTATTTGGATTTATTTGGACCTTTTGAGTTATTTGCATTTATTTGGATTCGGTTGTTTATCGCATAATCAGAAATTGGAGTCCTGAAGATTCTATGGATCAAGCAAGACCAAGATCGAGGTGAAGATAAAGACCAGAAACTCAAGACCATCGAATGAGAAAGCTTTGAGTGAGCTCAAGATAGCGGTAAACCGCGCCAGGTGAGTCAATACTTTGATCATGTTGAACCTACATTTTCTGCAAATTACTTTTGTTTAAATTATCAAATTATATGTTGTTATTTTATATGCAAATATATGTTTGTTTTAAAATTCTAGTTATATGCCCATCACTTGACTTGTTAGTATTACACCTCCTTTGAAACATTTGAACATTTGAGCCTTGTCACCCTAGCAAAATTATAATGGTAACCTTTCAAAAATAAGTCCACAATTATATGCTAACTTAGTACTGTTTAGATACTCGGGGGCACCAAAATGCCCCAGGCATCACTTTCAATAATGAGAAACTGATTTGGGAAGTCATGGGTGGAAATGACTGGTATGTTTTGATATGATTATTTTACGCTCCCAAAAGCCCCAACTTGCTTAAATATCTGGGCAGATGGTACGGGGGCTGATGTGTGGTGCAGTGGAAGCATGGTATGTGGATTGTGGTAGAACCACCCAGATAACTCTAAGGACTGAATCTTGTTATGACCTCCTATGTAAAATAGTACAACTATAAGTCTGCAAATTGCAACTTGGCTAAGTAAAACTATTGAACCACCAGACTCATTTCACCGGTAGTGAAAAGGAGTGGAATATTGCAAGGGCAAGGGGAGACCTAAAGGGACACCAAGAGGAGGGTGAAGTTTTTCAGTCGTACTAGCGTTGTGGAGAGTGGAGTCTGAATGTGCTAGTATCCGTGGTTAACATCCCGTGCAATGTATGAGACTCACCGTAAGTGGAAGCAGCCCATAGGATGAGATGACAAAATGGGCCAGATATTTTGAAAAGTTACTGTGATGGTCTACTCAACTACACGACTATGGAATCGTGTGGTGCAACGAGTGGATTGTCTCTTGTGGGTAAAGTGTACAAACTTTGCAGAGTGAAAACTATTCGAATAGCCGTACCTATGGTCAAGGGCGGACATGGGAACATAACCAGATATAGTTCTATTTCAAAAACTTTGTGGGTGGAATTGGAAAAGTGGAGAGCAGTGAAAAGACCTGATTTGTGTTGCCTTGAGTGTCACCCCAGTGATAAGGTAAGCGATTATAATGCTGAAAGGTTAGCATAAGGTGCAGAAACCATGTAACGGTGGATGGAATTTGGATCGCTATTATTATTGCATTCTTTCATATATTAATAAAATCTATTTTAGTTAAAACTGCTAGGTCTCAGGAAATTTGTATGTATCATATTTTAAAAGTAATTTATGGCAAATAAAATAACCCGAGCCTTCCCTTGATAAGCCATGCATATTATCTATTTGCATCCTATGTATTGGCTCAAAAAGCACGGTGGTTTGTGCTCACCCTCGCTCACTTAATTAATCCAGAATCAGGAGTCAGATCGCTATGCTTCAACAATACACATGGCCATGATGGTGACGAAGATGAAGAAGTCAAGAAATAGGTCGCGAACCCCAGTTGGCTGCCTGTGAGCACGTCCTGAGGGTCCCACCTGTGTGCTTCGTTTATGCTGTTTCATTTTATTAATTTCAGCCTGATTGGCCCATGAGTAATTCTACTATTATTTTTACGCTTCCGCATGATATGTATTTTCATGTTCAGTACTGTATATGTGAGCACTATCTACTGATCCGGGGAATAGTTCGGTGAAATCACAGAGGATTCCGGATTGTAAAATCTGGGTCCGACATTGAAGGCTTTGCATTATAAAGCCCTTGTTATGACTTTCTCAATCTCATGCCTACGAAAGCATGTAACAACCGATATTATGAGATAATCATATCTTGTGGGTAAAATTGTATAACCTCTACAGAGTGCATAAACTATCCTCGATAGCCGTGTCCATGGTCATGGGCAAGCTGAGTAAAGTTTTTCATAAATTAGACTTTGTTTTTAAAATAGTTTATAAAATGCTTATGAATGGATGGAATCCATATGAGATCTTTTTGGAGAAAGATGGTCCGGGTGGGATGCTCGTGGATGGTTAGTGTGGGGGATGGACTTGCACTAACGGTATCTATTTTGATTACAATGATGTTTTTATTTATTGTATTAAATTCAGTAATTTCCCATCTATTTACTGTATTTCTTTAAATTCTATTTTATGTGCAAGTAAACTTATATGCCTTTACTTGTCAACCTTGCATTATTGTTGCATTTCCCATATTACTTGCAAAGTACGTTTTATGTGCTCACCTTGCTTAAATTTTGTTGCCAGAGGACGACTTCAACTTCGATGAGGATCAGGACATATGGGCCACGTCTTACTGTTGTTTGCCTGTTAGCAAGCTTGTTGGGCTTTTCCCATTTTGGTTTTATCTTTCACTACTTATATTCAATTGTCTATGGGCTGTGGATGAAAAGTTTGGTCGTCAAACCCATATTCAGTTAAATGAAGTTTGTTATTGGAATTGATATGTATCCTTGTTACTACTATCTGCACTAGGTGATCTGGACTAGTGTGGTTTACACAGAAGATATTGGAGTTGTTGCTCTGGATCCGACATAGATGGTATTACTCTAGGACATGGCCGTATATAGAAAAGAAAGGTTGAACCCTAGGGACATATTTTAAATAACTAGTAATTTCAAAAAAAAATTGCTTACCCTTATCTCTTAATATTTTTCATCTTTATGTCATTTTTGAAAAACATATTTTTGTCTCTTCTATTGTTCAAAATAACCATAGATGGACAATAGCTGGGATTCATCAATTCTGCCACTACTTTAAAGGATCAAGCTTTGTACCTCGAGAGCTATGAAGGATCACACCAAGACAACCCTTACCTCTTTAGGTTAAGATGTTAAGTTAGCTAGTAGATGAGTTGCGAGCGGTTAGTTTTTCTCTTTTGTCCGCAACCGCAATAACAATTATTGGTTATTTGCTTGGTTTTGTTAAGCTGGTGTTTTCTGTTGGATTGTGCAAAACAACCACGATTCCCCTTTGTTTTAAGTCACTTTCCCTAACCCTTGCAAGCGTCAAACAGATGGTGAACACTCCAAAGATAAAGCCATTTAGGACTCTTCAGCTCCAGGAAGACTTACAACCACTACTATAGAAAACGTCATCGCAGACGGTTCAAAAAAGTCATTATTGACAGTTTCATGTGCCGTCTGAGTTTATGGGTCAGTAATGACACGAGGTTATCATCGACGGTTTTCGAACCATCTGTGACTCTGTTGGATCTCGGAGCAACAACTTCGAAACTTTCTGGGTCAATCGCACTAGTCCAAGATCAGCTAGTGCACACAGTCATAACAGGGATACATGTCAAGCACAATGACAAACTTTATTTAACAAAATATGGGCCTGATGGCCAAAGTTTACATCAATGGCATATAAGCCAAAATTAAATATAAGCAGGGGAAGGAAAAACTGAAGCGAAAGAAGTCCACTAAGCCTGCTCATAGGCAAATGACAGTAAGACGCAGCCTATACGTTCTTATCCTCACCGAAGTCGAAGCTGTTCTCTGAAAAATGATGAATTAAGCAACATGAGCACATAAAATACTCCACATGTTACACTAGGGGGTTTAAAAGAGTTAATGCATGCATAAGGATTGACAAAAGAAGGCATAATAAGGTTAATTGAGCGAAAAATAGAATTGAAGTAAATACTGTAAGTAGATTCAAAAGTTGAACTTGATACAATAGACAGAAGCAAGATTTTAACAAAATAATATCGTTAGTGCAGGCTCCGACCAAACACCAACCTATCCACGGACATCCCACATAGACCATCTTTTCCAAAAAGATCTCATATGGATTCCATCCATCCATCCATATGCTTTGTAATTTCTCATGGATTCCATCCATCTATAAGATTTTCATAAAACATTTCAAAAAATAAAGTCTATTATATGAAAAACCTTACTCAGCTTGCCCATGATCGTGGGCATGGTTATCCAAGATAGATTATACACTCTGCAGAGGTTATACAGCTTTACCCACAAGACATGATCATCCCATTTTGCCACCGGATAAACACACTTTCTTTGGTGTGCGGTAAGGAGATCATGACAAAGGCCTTTACAATGCAAAGCCTTCAACCTGGCCAAGCCAACACTGAGGTTTCACCACAACTTGAATCCACAAGTTGGAGCCCCCTCTTGAGTAGTCGAGCGTGACTTCTCATGGCTTACGCCACGCTCACTTTCAACCTACAGCAAGACTTAGGTTGGGACCCGTAAATTAATCAATTAGGATTGTCCCATACTAGCCTTGTGGCAGTACGATAGGGTTTTGTAACAGTAGCTTACAAATCAACCCTTAATTTGGCTAGCACCAACCACATACCCTTTGTGCCTGGTAATCAACATTGTGTCACCAAACAACAATGTATGCTAGCAAGCACCCACTACCTAACCATTTGCCTAAGTCTAAATCAAGTTTTTATATTTTGTTTTAAAATAACTGATAGTCTTTCTTGACTCATCGAAGTCAAAAATACATTTGAAAACTTTATCATTTTATGTGAAACAAATCTTCCCACCCAAATTATTCTAAGCATGGCTAAGCAATTCTATAAAATTCTCAGTTAATACTAATGTATTAACTAGGTTTTTATCTAGGGTAACAAGGAATAGGAAGTTCAATGTCAAATTTGGCCATAAACAAAGGAATTGGGTATAACTAGAATTTTAAATCAAATTTAAACTAGGTTTCAATAAAGTACGCATACATAATAATTTTAAAAACAACATAAGTAATTTGAATTACTGGGAGCAACATGATCAAAGGTGTAACTTGCCTTGCTCAAAGTCTTGGTGCTGCAAATCGTCGAAATCGTACTCTCTAGAATAGTCGTAATCTACACGCGAAGAACCAAAGAAAATAAATTCAAATAAAATTCACAAATTCAAAAAGATTCCAGAAATAGATAGTTTAGGATTTTAGAAGAATTTAGAAATTTCATCAGGTCAAATCAAATGCAGAAATACGGGCTCTCGGAAGTTTGAAAAGAAAGAAAAAGAATAAATCAGATTTTTTGGAATTATTTTTGTACTGAAAAATTGGATTATGATGCCAGCATTGATTTTTGGATTTCGGCTGAGTTATTTTTCTATAGGAAAATGGTTTTATGACGTCAGCCCAAAGATCATTGAGACTGATTGGTGGGTCCGATCTACCGTGGACCAGGTCCATGGACTGAGGGCTTGCTGAGGTGGCAGGGAGGACGGTGTGGCACTTGCGTGGCTCACGGCAGCTGAGGTGACGCACTCGCAGTTGCTAACTAGCTGCCACATCACCTGTCGTGCTAACGTGGCACGGCCGGTGCGCCGGCGCTCTAAGCCTAAGGGCACGCCAGCGAATGGTGGCGTGGCAAGGCTCGGCGAGACATGGGAGGGGAGGAGGAGATAGCGGGGAGTTCGCCTCACCTGGCGATGGGCTCCGGTAGGGTACTTAGGGGGCCGGCGACGAGCAATAGCCGATAGCGGCGAGCGTGCTCGGTGGACAAGGGCCTCCGGTGCCGATCTCGATCGGTGGAGGTACAGAGAGGGTGCGTATGGGGCTGTCAAAATCGAAGATGGTGGCGGTGAGGCTCGATGCGACTCTAAGCAGCAGTAATTTCTCGCCGAAGTCCGACTCAAGCTGAAATGGTGAGCTTCACGGTGCGGTAGCGCTCGGTTGCTTCAAAGAATGATAGAGGGTTGGAGAAGTGTGCAGTGAGGAGTACTAATGCCGAGGGACGCCTTTTATAGGCTTGGGGAAGGAGGTACGTTGAGGAATTCCTCGTCGGAGTTTAATGCGGCCGGAAGAATGAATTAGCAATATGACGGGATTAAGGAGGGGGAAAAACTGGCAGTGTGAATGTGGGATGGCCGGGGAAGTGATTGTGCATTTTCTCACGAAGTAATGAGGTGGAAACCGAAGCTTTTAAAGCTTCGGCCAAGGCATTAATGGAGGCCGACGGTGGTGGAGGGGAGGTGAGGAAGAAGATGGCCATGGGCCCCACTAGCCGGTAAGAGAAGAGAGGAGGAGGGCGAGCGGCGGTCGGATGCTTGACACATGGCGCAAGGAGAAATCAGGGTCGTCGGATGGAAATGAGGAGTTATAGGACAGCCAAGATTAGATCGAGCGGCCAAGGATTAAATCCAGGCCGTTGGCTAAAGAATGAAGGGGTAAGTCAGAGTGTGCAGCTTACATTAAATCAGGTGTGGAAGATCGGATCAGGACGTGACACATGTCAGCCTGAGGAGAGCTTGGGTTTAAAATTCGTTTTTAGTTTTTCAAAAATATTAGGAAGGTTTAATAATACTTAAAAAATAGCAAATACAGTTTAAAAATTCCAGAAAAATTCAAAGAAATTCATAGAGATGCTTTAGACTTAGGAAAAATATTTTCAACCTAAATTTGGACTTTTAATTTTTACAAAAATACTTTTTAGGTTTGAAATTGATTTTTAAAAATGTAGAAAAGCACAAAAAATCGAAATAAAAGCTGAATACTTATAAAATAATTAATATTAAATAGGATTTTTATAGAAATCCAAAATATCTTTTACTTCATAATATTTTTAAGTTTTTAGTTTACTTTACTTTTAAGAAAAGCTTTTAAAAAAACTGAAAATAGGCAAATAAAATCTCCAAAATTCAGGTAACCAAAGAACACTTGATTTTCTTTTAAATTAAATTAATTTTTAATTTTTTTTGCTGAAATTTTTTGAAATAAACAGCTGGGCTGTCACAGATACGTACTATCACAGACGGTTATTAACTCATAATGAGGAATCACAAACGGTTTCGACTACAAACCATCTATAATAGTGTTGGACCGAAATGGTGACAGAGGGGGGGTGAATGTCGACTCTTTAAAAAATCGTCCCCCAACACAAGTATCCACTCAAACACGTTCTTCTCCGATAGCAATGAGTGCTATGAAGGAAAAAGAGTTGAACTCTCTGGAAAAACACAAAGGACAGACAAAAGAACAGATCTTAAGCAAGAGAGACAACGGAGAGAACAAAAGTCAGCAAAACCTACTGGAGGCCGGTCAGACCGGTGCTAGTCGGCCGGTCAGACCACCACTAGCAGGCCGGTCAGACCGCCTTGTCCCCTTCGGTCAGACCGGTTGCTTTGTCCAGACAGCTGCGCAGGTTTTCTGAAATTTCAGATTCTTGCTGAAATCAATGAAATGAGAGAATAGCTTCCATTCTTTTCAACCCAAAACACCAAGGAGCTATTCTAAACATTATAGAGGCCTTAAAAAACAGAGGAAACAAACAAAAACTCAAGATTTTCAGATTTGAGCCAAAATCTGAAAAACTACAGAGGCAGCTCCAAAATCCAAGTTCCTCTTCAATCTTTAATCCTTTGGCCACGAAACTTTGAGGATAGCTATTTAATAGTTTCAGGTCTCACCATGCCAAGTTTCGTGCCATCTCATGAAGGGAATCACGAATCACACCAAACCCTAGAAATGAAAATAAGAACAGAGGAGAGCCAAGATGCAAAAACTGAAATTAAACTTGGTTTGCTCTTAGGATTGTCTAGCCAAATGGATTTTGAGCATATCCTAGATCACAACAACCCATTTTGGGCATTCTCCACAAGAATCAACTCAAAAACACAGAAGCTCAGAAATCAACCAAAGGGAGCATCGAAGGGAAAAACAACCAGAGAAGCAAGAACTCAAAAGATTTCTTGAAAACAATCATTCCCATAGCAACAGGGATCACAAAGGAGTCCCCATACATGATTGAATATAGAGGAATGATTACATGGTGGCTCAACTCATCTCCAACCTCTCCCTCTCTCAAGAACCAAGAACCCAACTCTGGAACACACAGGGAGAAGACTACGATGGAGACATACTCTGCCCTTCTCACCCACTCTCACCAACTAAAGCCTAAAGCCAAAACCACCTCTCAAAGGCTCTTTTGACTAAAGCAAACCCAAACTCTCTCCCAAAACCATGGGAATACATGCAGCCACTCACTCCTATTTATAGCCCTTGGCTAACGGGTCTCCAACCCGTTACGCCCGCCAAATCCAACGGAACCCGCTCCCGCTTGTGCAGCCTCGCGAAATTACCAATTCGCCCCTCCTGCACCTTCCGGGAAGCTTCCGCGTCTCTTGTCGTCCAAGCGTCGCAACCACCTCGAGTCTCTGCCGTCTTCGACACCTCCGACCGTTCTGACCTCGACACCGCCTGTGTCTAGTCCGGTCACCTCGTGTCTCGCCACGACTCCGCCTCGACGTTCTGCAGCCATCACAAACAAGAAACACATCAAATAGCACCGCTCGACACATATAAGCATAAATGCATTAATGAAACCACATTAAGCATGAGATAGCCCAAACCTGACAAGTCAACATAATATGCATCCTAACCACTTTCACCAGGTTTGACCAAGTCCGACCGAGCCCGATTGCACCACGCATCGTCAAGGTTCGAACCATCCAAATCAAACTCGACTTTCCTAAACCGATGTCAATTACTCATCACACACATGGGATGACCTCCACATGGTCTCTCAATCTCTCCCTTGATGAGTATATTGACAAACCCAGAAAAAGCGCAAAGTTGAGTTTGAAATGCAAGAAAGAAGTCAAACATGGTCCAAAGGAAAAAGCAAATGAGCCTCATGACCATGTCAACAAAGGAACACTAGAGCTACAAACGAAAGAGCAGATTATTCTCCAAAGCTCTAGAAAACTCCCAAATGGCTTTTTCTCGCACTATTCTCCCCCTTTTGGCAATAAACACATCAAGGATGCAAAAGAAAGAATAAAGGTCACAAGAATGGATGAAATGGCTGAAGTTGGTTTATTCTAAGCATGTAGAGCCATGAGAATTATCCAAAATGACCATATGAGAATTACATCAAGCCATAACACATAAACATGCTATCTAGATCATGACAAGATAGATATAAGCCAGCTAAACCAATGAAGTCACAATCTGAAATTTTAGTGCAAATTCTTAGCATGTCAAGTCATTCATGATCATAGTCTAGCTAGAGGTATCCAAGGATGATGCAGGCCATGTCAATAAGCTAAGAGAAACCAACAAGCTAGAATTGAATCAACTTAGAGTGCTACAAGTTCTAGAATGAGACATTTGTTCACGTACTTGTAAATTTTAGCAAATTGAGCACAAGTGACATAATTTTACTTAAGAAAACACATGATCGTTTCCAATCAGATTGTTGTGTAGTCATGTGCTAGATCTCAAGCCTTATACGACCACTCCAAGCAAGAAGCTTAAGAAGAAGGTCTAGGTCATCCAAAACTCCTCCTGAGTTCATGCCTTGTGCAATGGCAAGCCGTCTCATGAGAAAGAATTGGTGAAATCAGTTTTTTCGCACAAAAGAGATCTTTTTGCATTCTCATGAACATAAGACTTGTATTAACTCATGTGTCATAAAGAAACTAGAATAGCGTAATCTAAAGCTCAACAAAGATTCAAGACTCAACTCAGCCTATTTGACATGGCATGAATCATAAGTGGATAACTAAAGGCAGACTAGTCTCAAAAATTTAACATGACATGAATTAATTCAAGTTGTGCATTTTAATCAACATATCATGGCAAAGACTTGACTACACATATAAAGTCATGATCAATCTAGCAAATAAGCACAAGTTATGGTAAGGTGTAATGCATTGTAATCATGTCATGAAAGGATAATAATCAACGCTCCATGTAGTTATATTACAATGCAGAATAAAATGCAAGAAAATCCAGCTCCCCCTCAACATGTGATGCAACTTTTAGTTCAAGTTGAGTTATGGTAATATTAAGATCTAGAAGCTCCCAAATGAACTCCCCCTGAAACAAAGCAATAAAATCGAGAAGCTGGAAAAGAAATCAGAAAAGGCAGTCCTTAAAGCATAGACATGATATAGAGGATACTAAGGCTCAGCCTGACTCTCATCTACCCCATATGACTCTAGGACTATCAGCTGATCATCTAACAGACTAAGGAGCAAACACGTACCTTGTCTACCCGAGGGTGCCCCAACCCTCGCTAGAACCTATAAGAAGTGAGTGAGCTCAACCTAGTGAGAAGAGAACAGCTAATAAGCAGCATCCTAGAATCACAAGATAAGAGTAAGAAGTCTAAACAACCAGACAAGAGAAGCACTCTAATCTATGCTAGGAGGACTATCCCAATGCACCTATATGCAGTGCAGCAGAAAGGAGTAAGAGCATAATCAATATAATAAAGTAGTAAAGCACAAAGCTCCCCATCACAATAGTCCATAAGGACAAACCACCCCAAGCTCTCCCCGCAGAGCTGAAAACCTAGAGCTATCCAAAGGCTTGGTAAAGATATCAGCCAACTGGTGGTCACTCTCCATAAACTGGAGCACTATGTCACCCTTCTCTACATGGTCTCGAAGGAAGTGATATCGGATATCAATGTGCTTGGTCCGAGAATGCTGCACTGGGTTCTTAGCAATGTTAATCGCAGAAGTGTTATCACAAAAGAGTGGAACACTGTCGATAACTAACCCAAAGTCCCGCAAGGTCGAGACTATCCAAAGTACTTGGCTGCAACAACTGGCGGCAGCAACGTACTCGGCCTCTGCGGTGGACTGTGCAACACCGGACTGCTTCCTAGAAGACCACGAAACAAGAGAAGTGCCAATGAATTGACAGGTGCCAGAAGTGCTCTTCCTATCTATCCTACAGCCAGCAAAGTCTGCATCCGAGTAGGCTCTAAGGGAAAGACTGGAGGAGGAAGAGTACCAGATACCATAGTCAATGGTAGCTCGAAGGTACCGAAGGATGCGTTTCACCGTCTGGCGGTGAGACACGCGAGGGGAAGCCTGAAACCGAGCACATAGACACACAACAAAGTGTATATCCGGTCTCGAGGCAGTGAGGTACAAGAGGGAGCCAATCATGTTCCGATACTCCTTCTGATCAACTGGCTCGCCGTCTTCATCTGGGTCAAGAGAAGCTGTGGACGCCATGGGAGTTGACACGGGCTTGCCATCACTCATGTCGAAGCGTCTCAGGAGGTCACGAGTGTACTTGCCCTGCTGCAAGAAAGTACCTTCCCGAGTCTGCTTGATCTGGAAGCCAAGGAAAAAGGTCAACTCACCCATCATGCTCATCTCAAACTCGGTGCTCATGACATCCGAGAACTGTGAAACAAGAGCATGAGAAGAGCCACCAAAGATAATGTCATCCACATAAATCTGGATGAGCAGAAGGTCTGTGCCATGCCTACGAATGAACAAGGTCTTATCCACCTTACCCATCTCAAAACCATGACTCAACAAATAGGATTTAAGCCTCTCATACCAAGCTCTAGGGGCCTGCTTAAGTCCATACAACGCTTTGGAAAGCTTGAAGACATGGTTTGGGTATTTGGGATTCTCGAAACCTGGAGGCTGTCTCACATAGACCTCTTCCTCAATAAAGCCATTGAGGAAGGCACTCTTGACATCCATCTGGTAAAGCTTGAAACCCTTAGAAGCTGCGAAGGCAAGCAGGATTCTAATGGCTTCAAGTCTTGCTAAAGGGGCAAAGGTCTCCTCGAAATCTAGACCCTCAACCTAAGAGAATCCCTGAGCTACCAGTCTAGCCTTGTTTCGAATGACTACCCCATCCTCACTCTGCTTGTTCTTGAACACCCACTTAGTCCCAATGATATTGTGACCTCGAGGGGGTTCAACAAGCGACCAGACCTTGTTCCTTTCGAAATTCTCTAACTCCTCATGCATGGCATTGACTCAAGACTCATCAGAGAGAGCATGACTAACATCCTTGGGCTCAAAGGTGGCAACAACGTCCTGCAGCTATCACAAACAAGAAACTTATCAAATAGCACCGCTCAACACATATAAGCATGAATGCATTAATGAAACCACATTAAGCATGAGATAGCCCAAACCTGACAAGTCAACATAATATGCATCCTAACCACTTTGACCTGGTTTGACCAAGTCCGACCGAGCCCGATTGCACCACGCATCGTCAAGGTCCGAACCAACCAAATCAAACTCGACTTTCCTAAACTGATGTCAATTACTCATCACACACATGGGATGACCTCCACATGGTCTCTCAAATAGTTTAATATCACATATGGCTTGTAGTAGAAATAGTCTATGATTTATGAGATATCACAGATGATTTCTACTACAAATCGTCTGTGATAGTTTGACTATCACAGATGGTTATGAGCTAATAATCATCTATGATATTATTTTGTATTCCAAAATCTATTTCAATTTGTTGGTTAGCCTCAAGAAATGCTCGCATGCCCTGTAAAACAAGAAGAAACACAACAAGTATATATATATATATATATATATATATATATATATATATATATATATATATATATATATATATATATATATATATATATATATATATGATTCACATCCATTTCACAAATCAATTAACTAAAATGAAATGAATTAACCATCCATAAACAAATACACATATGTATAGTTACGCTCAATCTTATCCCAATAAAATTCATTTTACATTGTGGAACTCCCCATCTTTGTTTATGACCCCAGGCATCAGGAAGTATGCACACTATCCTCATATTTGTTGGAGGTCGGCATGTTCCAACGCAGTTGTAGTGATGGATGCAACATGTCGGTAGGAAGATCAATGTCGTGCATACATATAAATTGATGATAAGTATGAAATAATTATTACAAGATTGACAAACCTGAGGAGCGTTGGTCTTCGCAGAACTGAGGAGTAGTTCCATGTTGTGGCAAACATAGAATCCATAGGTGTTACATGGTGGCTGCTGGTGATACTACAAAAATAGAATTTGTTAGTTCGAGAGTCATTACTATGAAGTGTTATATAGGATTAATGTGTACTAGCGAATACCAAGAAATCAAGATTGTGTCGCAGGGCGTTGACACCTTCCTTGGATTTCCATATAGAAGCAACGTAATTAGTGAACGACCTACGTGATTCCATAAAGTTAGCCTTTGTCATTGAGAAGGAATTAAGAAAAGACTACAATAGTTATCCATGGAGAAAATGTGTTTACCTATCGATTAATTGTTGGATAACTACTAAGTTGATTTTGGTCCTCTTTAGGGAATCAAGGTATATTACCCTGTTCCATTTTGGTATAATTGCAATTAGCATCCTGTGGAACATACATAGGTATATCATCGTGGTCATTAAATTTAAGATCGTGTTGCTTATAAAGTACGATATAAGTATGAATTTATTAAGCCACCAATGCTGTCATCATGTAACGCTCGATGAAGGATGCATCCTCCTTGATGATATGCATGGGACTGAGTTTGGGTCGAGGAAACCAACCGGTGACTTCGTTAATTTGGTTTAGTCACCATGTATCTATATATATATACATATATATATATACACATATATATACATATATATATACACATATATATATACATATATATACATACACACAAAAGTAATGAGTTATATATATATGACATTTCGGTATTGCATGAATGTAGATTGTGATTGTACACACTTACAGTGTCCAACATCGAATGAGTGAGGTGTCGAAGGCGTCGAGATTGAAGAGGAAGAACAACTCTACGAAGGTCACCGTAAAGACACAGTCATGAATATCGTGCTGAAGATGATGTGGCCTGAACTTGACGATAACACCCGAGAACCGTTGTTCCTTTGGCTTGTTAGCCTATTCCATGTACCATAAATGCAATCTCTGGTAAGCCAGTTTGATGGTTTGAAGGCACTCTATTGGGACAACCAACGGCTCATCTAGCTTGAATTTCTAAGTCAACGGCAAGTACTGTTGTTCCTTTGGCTTGTTAGCCTATTCCATGTACCATAAATGCAATCTCTGGTAAGCCAGTTTGATGGTTTGAAGGCACTCTATTGGGACGACCAACGGCTCAACTAGCTTGAATTTCTAAGTCAACGGCAAGTACCGTTGTTCCTTTGGCTTGTTAGCCTATTCCATGTACCATAAATGCAATCTCTGGTAAGCCAGTTTGATGGTTTGAAGGCACTCTATTGGGACGACCAACGGCTCACCTAGCTTGAATTTCTAAGTCAACTGCAAGTAGGGATATCATCATTGGTCTTGTTTAGTTTGCCCTTGCTGCCTCATTTGTTAGAGGTCAACTTCATAGTAGTCGACGGGACACGAGATGTAGATGCATGTGATCCACCACGCCCTTGCCGCATCGGTGTACGTAGCTGCGGTGGACCTGGCACCGGTGCAGGTAGCTCCGATGGACTTGGCACCAGTGTAGATAGTTCCTGTGGATTTGGCACTAGTGCAGGAGCCTCCAGGTAGATGTCGCTCTTGGGCCACTAGATGAATGTTACATGGCTTGCCCTAGATTCATGACCTTCTCATTTAGGGGCATCTGCAGCGGGATGACATCGAAATTGGTATAAATACTGTCCACATTCACTTTTGCTCAACTTGGCGCTAGAGTTACATAGTGCACCAAGGTCTTGTCACCGAATAGAAATGCCTGGCCCCAAGCAGCGTACAGGGCAACAGAGGCATATCTCACTCGAAGGTTGCACTTCGTAGCAACCTACATAACGATACAAACTTAGCTGCTCCAATAGGCCTATCAATGGATCGATCATTCCAAAGATAATACTTATTAACAGGATGTCATTGATAAGAAATATGTGGTTGCTTTCCACGTTAGGGTTGGATGCGCAGCTACTCTGATGGATGGGGGCTAGCTAGCACAGGAGTAGCGGTAGCTTCCGACTGATTTTTCGTGTAGTTTTGCATCTCATCTCTAACGGCATCAGCGAACTCCTCTCTAAGGGATGCCCTAATCTTCTCTCGTAGTCGTGCCTCGCGTTCGGCTTTGGCTCTTTTCCTACTCCGGTACACTTCGGAGTCCTCTAAGAAACCATGTTTTTAAGAAACATAAAGACTAAGACCTCTCATGCAACCCAGGTGCTCCTTGTTTCCCAGGGCTGCGGAGAGTATATCTCTCTCCTTGATTGCCTGGAATGAGCTTGAAGAATATTCTGCACTTAGTGCTTTCTACACTGAGTGGATGACATCTTCAAAAGATAATAGCGGTGAGCAATTCTTGTGCCAATTCTTGACATATACATGTAGACATTTTTCACATATATAATTAATGTGCCAACTAAACCAGAATTGTTAATTATTGTTTAAATAGGATAATATACTTGAAACATAGAGCATGAAAACAATTAAAACCAGCAAGAAGCTCATGGTTTAATGTGATTATTGCTCTCAGTTGTAGAGTTGCTCAAGATTCACTCTTGGCCTTCTCAATACTATGTCTATACTCTTCACAAATTGGAAATGATCACCATAGTTTAGATTCTGACCTCTAAAAAGTTTTCAGCTGAACAATTCAAAGAAAAGGACCTAACTCACAAAGGGAGTACTTACTGCCAGTATAGACAAAGCATGATTACTGAATTTCAAAAACAGCAAGGATTCCTCTAATACTGAAAACAAGTTACTGAGTATAGTGATTACTAGAGAGCACAGAACCAAGTTGAACCAGCACAACCTGACAGTACGTAACAAAGATGCTAGGGACCAAAAGGACAGTAGGATACAATACAATTAGAGGCGAAAATTAAACTAATTAATTAATTCAATTTCAGTATTAGACAATTTCTTCATTGAGCATTTGGCCCACTACACAAGCATCACTTTGCAACTTCTTCCAACCAGAGATAGACAGTGATAAATCATAGAATAGCTATCTGAAATAGATCAAGCAAAGTGTAAAGGATGAAATGCCAGAATACTCAAAACACCGATGGTAATTGAAACCACCGAGAAGAAGTAGGGCAAGGCACACACTCAGCGTTGTCCTGGAAAACCAAGTGCCTCGCTGTGTTGGGCTCGGGGAGGCGATGTGCTTGGGGGAGGAGGATGGCTTGAGGGAGGCGTCGGGCTCGGGGGAGTAGGAGGGCATCGGGCGCAGGGGAGAAGGGCCACCAGAGTCGGGGAGGCAATGATAGGCTCGGGGAGGTGGCATCGGGCTCGGGGAAGTAGGAGGGCGCTGGGTGCACGGGAGGAGGGGAGGTAGAGACTGTCTTAGGGGAGGCAACGATGCTAGAGTGGGGGCTAGGGAGTAGCGTTAGCAAAATGGGCAAACCCTACAACACACTATATATAAGGGAATAATCACATACGATTCTTAACTAGAACCATCTATGATATTTAACATCATAGACAGTTCTTAGTTGCAATCGTCTGTAATAAGCAAACATCACAATCATTTTTTTCTTTAGACTTGTTTGTGAAAATTACACATCATAGATGATTTTACTTTAAAACCATCTATGATGTTCCGCTCACACATAAATGACACAGTCTCATATACATATATAAAAGCAAAATAACATATATGACACATTCTCATATACATAAATGCAAATTTACATATATATATATATATATATATATATATATATATATATATATATATATATATATATATATATATATATATATATATGACTTATTCTCATATACATAAATGCAAATTCACATATACATTTTATTCATCATTCCACTATCTTATTTCCATTAAAAATTAGCCCTTCATGATGATCAACGCATATGTAGCTAGTTTCATCACGTTATTCTTCCTTGACCCTTATGCCATTTTTCAAAGGAGGCAACTCGTCAAATTGATTGTATTTTTCCTCGTCCACTACATTTTCAACTCTGACAATGCTCTTTTTTCCATGAAGAACTATGTTGCACTTCTTATTTGACTGATCGGTTACCTAGAAAACTTGAACAATCTGGTTAGCGAGTACAAATGGTTCGTCTTTATATCCGACATGTTTGAGGTCCACGGTAGTGACACCGTACTTGTCGAACTTCACCTGTGGGAGATGGACCCAACGGCACCAAAATAAGGGATCCTTAAAATCATGTAATCGAGATCCCAAATCTCCTCTATGAACCCATAGTAGGAGTTCATCAACCCATCAATACTGAATGCATCTATGCAGACTCCGCTGTTCTGGTTAGTGCTCTTTACATCCTAAGCCTGCGTATAGAATGTGTACCTATTTATATCATATCCTTGCCATGTAACAATTGTAAATGTTGGCTCATTTGCCAACCATGTCAGCATATCACTTGATGAGCTCCTAGCGAGTCACTCTTTAAATCATTGGTTGAACCGACTGTTGTGTTGTCTCGTGATCCAAACATCGAGCTGCACCGGATTCAATTGTCAAAGCACGTCATTGTGCTGGTCGATATACAGAAACACTTCAGTCATGTGTTGCAAGACCGTGAAATAGGCTTGAGCATACGTATCCATATCTGGAGTGATTGCTTTCCTTCCGATGGTCCCAATAACCTTGAGCCTCCCCTCATAGCGAGATCGAGGCACAAATATCGGTTCGACCTGAGCTATGTAATCGACACAAAACTCAATGACCACTTCAGTTATATAACCTTCAACGATGCTGACCTCCGACCGACATCAACTCTGTACATAGGACTTGAAAATTCCCATGAACCTCTTGAATGTGTACACGGAATCAAAAAGAAAGTAATAAAGAAAGACCAGGAGTTCTGTCTACCTCTTTGTGTTTCAATCTACTATTCTCTGTCTTCTGTGATTGATCTTGTTTTGCATAAGCAGAGGAATCGATCGAACTGGTCGCCAGCGATGGTTACTCAACACGTTATCAACACGAATCGCTCCGGTAAATCGAAGGTAATAATCGACGCACTAGTAGATTGAATTGTCTATATCTAGATCGCTCTAAATTTGTAGATTTCTCTTTCTAGATTATTTTCTATGGTGCAAATCTGCTCTAATCTACCGCGAGCAGACTTGAAGTCGCCGGCACAATGTCGATCGGTATATTACATCACAGAGTAGATGTTGATTACACTGTAGATTGAAAAAAAAGGAAGAAAAAATCTCTACGCATGGTTGGCCGCTCGGCTTTTCCTCGGCCGCCAGCCTGCCACAGGTGCCTCCCCGCACGCGCTCCGCCCGAAGCGCTACCAGGCCCCTCGCACGCCACCTGCAGCCCGAGCCTCGCCCATCGCACGAAGCGCTAGCCGCCAGCTCGTCACCCGAAGAAATGGATGAACCAAATAGCCAATAGTGCTCCCTATTTATAGTCTAATTGTGATGTGCCCGTTATGGGCCAAGGCTTCAAGCCCAGGCCTAGGTTTCCTAACATAAATTACTCTTTTGAATGTGCATGACATGGCTTTTCGAACCCTGTAATTTTGCAGAGCGCCCCTCCCCCCAGCGGGTATTTTGGTCTCCTTTTTCTGACCTCCTTGGTTTTCACGAAGGCTCGATAGATGAAATGTAGGGTACGATGATAATTGGTACTTCAGTTAATTTAAACTTTACATAGCTTTAGAAAATTTAGATTTGTTATCAGTGTTTTCGGTTAGACTGTTTGGAGATAGTGGTCAAACCAGTCTGTGAATAGCGGTATGACCGGGGTTCGGTGTGACTAGATTTTGGAAGCAGTCAAATCCGAAAGCGGTATAATAGATTTCTACTTGGCAACTACTTTTTTCAGAGAGTATATTTTGGTATTGGTCTCGTGCGGTCAGATCAGCCATGGTTGGCGGTCGGATCACATTGAAAGTACAGTTGTCAGTGTTTTAATACTGATCTTACGTATGATTTGTTCGGATTCGGAGGAAACTCTTATCACTAAGATCTGGGAATGCGGATGGAAAAAACGAAAACTTTTGTACAAAATCGGGCCTTCACCTGGGAGAATAATAACCATATGTCCTGTGTTGATATTGCATAGAGAGGAAAATTACAAAGTGTGTAATGAGAAATGCCTTGCACTATCTCTTGCTTGGATCCGCCCCCTCCTTACCTCTCCTCAACATCAACCTTTATATAGTCGATGAAGCAATGGACGTCGTCTTGTGCCAAAAGATGTCCCAATGGTTCAGATGTAACAATCGATTGGAAGTTATTATCAAAGAGATATGAGGGCGATTCGCCATACAACGTGTTAGAAAGAGATCGTGCACGGTTATTAAAGATAAGCGCATGTTCCAACCATCTTGTCAGGCGACTCTACGAGGTACTAAATAGGCTATTCGTGGGAAAGTCTACGACCAGGTCGTAGGACATCTTACGAGTACATGGTCATAGAAAGACTTACGACCAAGGAGTAGTCGTAGTACGACTTACAAATATGTGGTCGTACAATGACTTACGACCAAGCAGAAGTGGCAGTAAGACTTACAACTATGTCATCATAGAGGGACTTACGATCAATGAGTAATCACAGTAAGACATATGACTATGAGGTCATAGAGACACATACGACCAACACTACTACAGAAAGCCTAATACTAGACGGCCAATCACATATGGTTTGACAAAACCGTCTGTGATTGACACTAACACAGACGGTTTTAATTTGGACACCGTCTGTGTTAGTGGTCGAGTATCATAGACGGTCCTTTCCGATGAACCATCTGTGATACTTTAGTATCACAGACGGTTTTTTATTAAAAACCATCTGTGATAATCTGGAACTATCACAGACGGGTTTTAATAAAAAATCGTCTGTGTTGTATAAATGTTCACAGACGGTTTTTGACAAGAATCGTCTGTGATGTCCCTTTGTCTGTCATATTCTGTTCATGATCAGAGGTTAATATATAAGTACACATTGCTTCTAATAACTTAACTTCAGAACTACTGAGACAAGAGATCACAAATTAAAGGCAAATTTATTACAAAAGTCGCACAGGTAAAGAGTTTCCCAGATTGTAATCTTTTGGGCTTCGTACGCTTCTTCTTCGATTTTGGGACTTGGAGGATCAGCCGCTGACTTCTCGAACGCCGTTAAGATTGTCCTTGTCCTCAGCACTTCCTCCTCCAGCCTAGGCAAAGAATCAGTAGCATAGCCCATAATGTCATAGAGGATAGCATGAAAAGATTCCTCAGAATCTGCCGTTTCTGCTTGATTGGCAAGGCTATCCATCAGTCTCTCCAATGCGTGTAGAGCTTCTTCCGCTTTGCGCACATTGTGGAGAAGAACCAGGGTAAGGGCTGTTTCCCTTTCTTGAGCGGCAGCGAGACGCCTCCGTCGACGGCGGATGATCAGGTCGAGCTGACGGATGCAAGAAAGTCGGGGAAGGAGAGCATGGCGTGTGCGGAGAAGCTGCTCCAGATGCAAATTGCTGGCCGCCTGTGTAAGGTTCCGGCCGAACAATTCTTGATGAACAGATGAGAGGAAGGAGATGATCACAAGAATAGTAGAAGCCATATTGTACGTACGTAGAAAAGACTTGGATTAGGCGCGCATATTTAACCTTTACCACAGACGGTTCGTATACTCAAACATTAATGATATAGACGCTTCGTATGACGATCGAGAGACGTTAATTAGACGATCGAAACACGAAACGTTCTGACATAAAGCTTATGACAGAAGATTTATCATTGACGGTTTTTAAACTTAGAACCGTCTATGATATTAATATCACAGACGGTTCTACGTCTAGAACCGTCTGTAATAAGCCTCCCTATAAATACCCTCTGGCTAGGGTTTTCCCTGTATGCTGCAGTTATATTCTACATCTAAATCCCGATCTGTCTCGTCGCTACTGCCTCCCCGAGCCCTCGCCGCCCGCCTCCCCGAGCCCTCGCCGGCCGCCTCCCCGACGCATAAGCACTAAGGTACCCTTGTCTGGCCTTTATGTATTACTACTGTTTGCTTTGGCCACAAAACTGTACTAAATGGTATTGTTGAACTATTGTATTATATTGCTTATGGACTGTATGGTATTGTTGAAATGTATGGTATAATGGTGGATTGTTCATACTGTTGGTATTATAATGGTGAAATGTATGGTATACTATTGTATTATATCACTTTAGGTGTTGTTACTCCAATAATGATTTTTACACAAGTGTGTTTAGCCTACATGTGGAGTAATCCAAACACTTGCTATAATTTTTTGCCACACTTTTGTGGCAGTGAACCAAACAATAGCCACAAAGTTTTTGCCACACCTTAGTTATCAACCAAACACCTTAGTTATCAACCAAACACCTTAGTTAGCAAGTGACACACTCTAGTGTATCCGGTTCAATGAACCTGATACACTAGTTTGTGTCATTTGCTTCATAAAACTTTGTTTAGAGACCTTGTAGTAATAATATATGCCACCTAGACCTTCAAAGGGCATGAAGCAAGTAACACATTCTAGTGTATCCGGTTCAATGAACCTGATACACTAGTTTGTGTCATTTGCTTCATAGAACTTTGTTTAGAGACCTTGTAGTAATAATATATGCCACATAGACCTTCAAAGGGCATGAAGCAAGTAACACATTCTAGTGTATCCGGTTCAATGAACCTGATACACTAGTTTGTGTCATTTGCTTCATAGAACTTTGTTTAGAGACCTTGTAGTCATAACATCATCGCTTGATCTGCTTGTTTCAGAGGGCATGGCTAGCATTACCTGAGGCTAGCCAATAAACATGAATAGTTTTAGGGGTAGGAAAGAATATCACAGACGGTTTTCAACTAAAAACCGTCTGTGATATCTGATAATCACAGACGGGTTTTAGTTAAAAACCGTCTGTGATTATCAGATATCACAGACGGTTTGAAACCGTCTGTGATAACCTTCGATTATCACTGACCCATAAATTCAGACGGTTCACAAAACCGTCTGTGATGACGTTTTTGAACCGTCTGTGATGACCTTTTCTGTAGTAGTGCAAGAAGTAGTCACAGTAAGACTTACGATTATGAGGTCGTAGAGAGGCATACGACTAAGGAATAGTCATAGTAGGATTTACGACTATATGATCATAGACAGACTTACGACCAAGGAGTAGTCGCAGTAAGACTTATGACTATATGGTTGTAAAGAAACTTACGACCAAGGAGTAGTCACTGTAAGACTTCCGACTATGTAGTTGTAGAGAAACTTACAACCAAGGAGTAGTTGTAGTAAGACTTATGACTATGAGGTCATAGAGAGATATACGATGGAGGAGTAGTCGCGGTATGACTTACGACTATTGGTTGTAGACAAACTTAGGACCAACGAGTAGCCGTAGTAAGGCTTACGGCTATATGGTCATAGAGAGACTTACGACCAAGGAGTAGTCGCAGTATAACTTATGACTATGTGATCGTAGACAGACTTACGATCAAGGAGTAGTCGCAGTAAGAATTATGACTATATGGTCGTAGAGAGACTTATGACCAAGAAGTAGTCGCAGTGAAACTAACGACTATGAGGTCGTAAAGAGACTTACAACCAAGGAGTAGTCACAGTAGGACTTACGACTATGTGGTCGTGGAAAGACTTAGGACCAAGGAGTAGTCGTAGTAAGACTTATGACTATATGGTCATAGAGACTTACAACCTAGGAGTAGTCGCAGTAAAACTTACGACTATGTGGTCGTAGAGAGACTTACAACCAAGGAGTAGTCGCAGTTGGACTTACAGCTATAAGGTCATAGACAGACATACGACCAATGAGTAGTCGCAGTAGGACTTACGACTATATGGTCATAGTTAAACTTACAAGCAAGGAGTAGTCGTAGTAGGACTTACGACTATGTAGTCATTGACAGACTTATGACCAAGCAGTAGTCGTAGTATGACTGACGACTATGTGATCATAGATAGACTTACGACCAAGGAGTAGTTATAGTAGGAGTTACGACTATGAGGTTGTAGATAAACTTACGACTAAGGAGTAGGTCGCAGTAGTACTTACAACTATGTGGTCATAGAGAGACTTAAGACTAAGGAGTAGTCGCAGTAGGACTTACGACTATGAGGTCGTAGAGAGACATATGACCAAGGAGTAGTCGCAGTAGGACTTATGACTATGTGGTCGTAGACAGGCTTACGACCAAGGAGTAGTCACAGTAAGACTTATGACTATGTAGTCATAGAGAGACTTACGATTATGGAGTAGTCGCAGTGAGACTTATGATTATGAGGTCATAGAGAAACTTATGACTAAGAAGTAGTCACAGTAAAACTTATGACTATGTAGTCATAGAGAAACTTACGACCAAGGAGCAATCGTAGTAAGACTTTACAATTAATAATTAGAGTATTATTATATCCTCATCAACAGTCACATTGGGTGGTTGGTTAGACCCAGTAGTGGTTGGTAGTCTGACTAGGGCTGTCCGACCGATGTGAGCAGAGCGGTCAGATCGGTGGCTATGGGTAGAGAGTAGGGTGAGTTGAACTGAGTTGGTTTGAGGTCAGTTTATGGTTTGAGAGTCATGAGGGTTTGTGTTGTATTACATGATGCATGGCTTTGACTAATGTGGATCGAGTGTATGGAACTTGTACTCGATATGGTTGCTTGGTCTTTGGATGTGCAAGTGACTTGGAGGACATAGCAGTCAACAAGAATGGACTCAGACTAGGGGGGCTGAGGTCCAAGAGGTCATGTAATCCCTTGTGAGTCTACATGACTCAAGCGAGAAGCAAAGAAAAGATAAGGATCGTAAAGAGATGAGTTTATGCATGTGGTGTGCCAAGTAACAAGGCCAATGCATGTAGAGACAATTTAGGAGAGTCCAAATGTGTGAGTACATGACGGTTAGTCATTGGGCACTACAGATTGCATGTCAAAGTATGGGGAGATGCTTTCAGTCGAGAGGTCTAATCGGCCTTGGTGGTGGTCAGACCGACTGAGCGATTGATCGGACCTTGTGTGGGCAGTTTGACCAGTAGCGCCTGTAATGACTAGTTTTTTAGATGTTGTGGAGGTTGCAATAGTACTGGCCATTAGTTGCTGGTAGTCTTGGCCTTAGGGAGATTTTTGTTGACTTCTTGCTTCAACGGCTAGTTTTTTTGTGTGAGATATAAATGCCCCCTTCTAGCTGGTTAAGAAAGGGTTGCTGGTTTCTATTTCATCATTCTTGTGCTAGTGTGACTCTCCTATCAATTATGCATGTATTACACTTTATGAGCACGGAGAGAGGTCTTTAATTACATGTGTTGTATCTAGAGTTAGATTTTGTATCCACTCGACATTGTACATGTGTTGCATTTAGTGAGAGTCAATCAAGAGGCTTGACTTATTACTCTTAAAGGTTGCGACTCCTAGATGGCGTTGGAGGTGTCCTACTCAGTGATCTTCTTAAAGAAACTTGTGAGAATGTCCTGCGTGTTGTGAAGGTTGGAGCTCACCTATCTGGAGGGGGAAAGAGCTACCACTAGTGAAAATTGAGATGTTTGGCTTAGTTCATGGAGTCGGTCGAATTCATTTGGTCTTACCTCAATATGGATTACAGGAGACCAGCGAATCTCCGAGCACCATGGTAAAAAGAGACCATGTCAATTGTGGTTTGCTCTCTTGTACTCAATTTACATATTTGCAATTTATATTCATAAAAATTGAATTGATTGCTTGTCACCCTATGATTGTGAATCTTGACATAGACTTAGAGTGTTGGTACACTTATGTGAATCTAGATGATTTAGATCTTACTTATGCAAAACCGATTTGATTTATGCTTCTGCATGTGAACTCGATTTTAGTCAAAGAGTGATTTTTTTAAAAGAACATATCCCCCTCTAGTCGGTCTCCTCAACCTTACAAGTGTTGCGTGCGTGCTTGATACCAGCCGCGTCATCGAGCTATTGCTCTGTCTCTCCAGCTCCATCTCCCCAGCACCGGTGTCACTCCTGCACTTCAAGAAACTCAATCTCTAGTCCAACTCCTTCTACGGCATTCGGTAGAGAGGGGAACTCATCGTTGTGCATGTGCAGCTCGACGGCAATGAGTTCTTACAGTTGGATGTGCCGGAAAGGCTCAGCATGGATCTCCAAGTCATGAGCTTGAGGGGCAACAAACTAGGTGGTTTGTTCCCGATGTAGCTAGTTAGCCAGTCAGATTTAGTGCCAAGCCGACATCCATGTGGACAACACGATGGCGGAAAATCACCTTGGTTTGAGTCGAGGGGGTAAAGTAGACAGTTTTGATAGTTGGAGGATCTAAATCGAATGATTTCATAGTTCAAAGTTGAAAAACAAACCGATGTTAGAGTTTAGGGTTGAAAATGAGTTTTTTTTCCAATTCCTTCTATGCTACTGGAAATATTCAAAATTTCTGACTGTGTCACTTATATATGGGTTCTAGGTCAGTATGTCAATGACACACTGAATAACATATAAGGAATGATGCAAACTTTGGATGTCAAATAAGGAATTGCACATTAATTAAAACGTGAACGATTGCTTGAGCACATTTGTGACATGTCGCACAAGTTAGTGTCAATTGCGAAAAATAAATCGTTCAAAAATGCTTGTAGGGTGCCATTGTTAAATTGTTTTTAATATTTTGTGATCTTGAATACAATGAAACAATGTAATGCTAGCTGTTTGAATTTGACTATGTAATTTAATATATTCTAGCATTAGGTTATTTTATCTGATCTTATGTTCGCACCACACTCTTAAAATTCCTCGATCGTATGTGCTTACACATTATCCCTGCTACGTACTAAGCATGGAAATTTGCTAGATGTCGATGACTTTTTCCCCCGCCGCCACTACAAGAATCCTGTATTTGCCTTTCGTCAATTTGTGAAACAAGAGAAATGGATGCCTTCACTTGCGAAAATGACCATCTACCATACATAATTTACATATGAAGTTTGCAAATATGCCCACTACTTAGTTGCTCCATCCACCACAAGGCGCAATCACCTAGCTTGCAGCGCTGGTAAACATAAATGTTCAAGCACACAAAGGCATTGGCAGAAAGTCTCGGCTTGGGAGCACAATGGTACAACAATGGCATAGCCTTTTGGATGATCTGGTCGTCTCTTCCTTCCATACGAAAAGGAGGAAGAAAGGCTACACGACAAAAAAGATGCCCCCAGTAGGCGACTTCACACTTTTCAGGCGACGCAATTGAGCCCCACGCAGCCCATCCACAAGCTCCTCGCATTCTTCCTCTGGAAGAAGAAACATAGTGAGCTTATGAAAATTATTGGAAGTAGACTTTTATGGCTAGGTTCTTTTCAGTTTAAAATTGACTTATGCTCATACAATTTATAGTAATTACTTTTTAAACGGTATATTTTTTAAGATGAGGTCAATAGAAAGATCGTAATAAAAAGTGCACTGAGTTTAGCTGTACCAGCCAACATCGCATGCGACTATTTTTCTGTGCATACTATCTCTCGCAAACAGCCAGAATTCAAATATTGAAATCATAAATCATAAGCTATCAGTCCAAAAGAATCCGACCTATGAGTAGCAGCAACGAAAACAATTTCAAACTAAGGACAGAAACAAAAAAAAAACTACAATTCAAATATGTACTAGTCCGTTCTAGCCATGTAGCAATAAACGACAACTGTTTCGAAGAGAATATAAACTTAACAAGATTGGAAAATCTACATTGCTATCCAGGAAGGGAGTAAAAACAAGATGGAAGCAGCAGGCAGGAGTAAATAATCAATGCCTTAATTTCCTTACAATGACCATATTTCGGCTGACAAATGCAAACAACTGAAGTAAAGGTACACCATTGCAGAGTAAAAGTAACTTGACTTGCATCCATACTTGTATACCATGCATGTACTTGGGCAAGTTAAGGAAGCTTTCTTCCTTGACAGGTTCTTTTGGCTTTTAGCTTATTCTATAATAACTAATTTTTAAATAGAATGTCTTCTCAATTCTTAAATTAATTATAGTAGACATTGTATCAAATTTATCTATATCAATCAAAATCACACACGAATATCTCTTTTATATTTACTCTTACGAATAGCTAAAATTTAAAAATTTAAGTCAAAAGCCACAGTCTAAAGATATGTTTTTTGGGTTCAGTTTATGATTTTTAAGTTATTCATGAGAGAGTATGGAATAACATACGGTTTTGACTGATATGGATAGAGTTGTTAAAATATACACTACAGTCAATTTAGATATCTCACTTTAAAAATAGTTTATTTAAAAGTTAATTACTGTAAAAAAAATTGAAAGCAGTTTTTTAAAACCGAAAAGAAGATGCTCTAAAAGAATCGCTAGAGTAGAGATCGAAGTAACAGTACCCCTTTTGCCTTCTTGCGGAGTAATTCAGGAGGGACTTTGTAGAGGTCCTCGTCCACTGCCCTAACAACCCTAGGCTGCCTCGGTGCTTGGGTCACACGGTCAGCCACACATGGCCCCTGCCTCCTCCTCCTCCCCACCCCCGCTGGTTCTCCATCCCATCGCTTGTACTCCTCACCTGAAAAGTGGAAGAAATGAAAACCGTCACGATCAAGCAGAGAGGAACAAAACAACGGACAAAACAGCACTGTAACAACAGAAACAAAGGCTAGAGAGAGCACTGAGATCTTGTACAATCTTACCTTCTTGGCTGGCTTGTGTGGAGGCGGCGAGGAGGCCCTGAAGAGCACGTCGCCGGCGGCGTCGTGGTAGTAGTGACCGGCCCTGGCGAGGCCGGCCTGTATCGCTGACTCGAAGTACTGCGTGATGGGCAGCTCCTCGCACTGCTGGTTCCACTGCCCGAACGCTGGGATGTGCCGCCTCCTCCCCTTCTGGATCACAAAACAATTCAAGGAGGAACGCAATTCATCACCATGTCTCAACTCAACGATACTAAATCGCTAAAACATAGTTTGGAACAGAAGGGTTCCCAGAGTTCAGAATAAGTAGGATCTAGAGCATCAAGACGCACAGATCAAATCAGTTTCAATGGAATGATGTGAGATCGATGATTCTTGGCTAGCTTACCTCCATTTTGACCTGTAGAACTAGAAGGAGTTGTGATGGTAAGTAAACGATGGGGAAGAGGAGGAGGATGTGGGAGAGGAAAGAAATGGAGAGCATGCAAGAGATCTGGGAGGCAGAGAAGTGTGCTTCTCTGAGCGAAGAAGCTGGAAGGAACACGAGCATAGGCTCTTTAAGGTGCTTTTTAATGGGTGGCGGCCTGGTTGCTTCGTTTGCGTGCATCAGGACCAAGGCAATGGGCATATATTACTCACTCCGTTTCGCAATTACTCCACTCTTGACAAGTAAGCGAATATTTAGGCAATCATTTTTTAAGTAACTTATCACAAAAAATGTTTTGTTCCGGTCATTTAGTTCGGAACCGGAATGGTATTTACAACATTGCTGGTAACTACTCACGACAGCACAAATAACAGTGGAGTACGCACAGGGTGCCAAGGACAAAATGGGAAACAATGCATTGGGGTGCGTAGGGTGCGAGTATGTAGGGAAGAAAACAGCACTATTTCAATTTTGATAAATTGCTTTTCTTTCATACTACTAAGATTTGCTCCCTTCGCTCTAAAATAGAACCCTTGTTGACAATTGGGATCATGACTAATCACTTACTCCCTCGTTATTTTATAAATGACGCAATTTTTGTTCTATTAAGAGCAGCATTCTACATTTTTTAGATGAAAACTAGCTACATCTTCCACTACTACAGAAAACCTAATACTAGACGGCCAATCACAGACAGTTTGACAAAACCGTCCGTGACCGACACTAACACAGACGGTTTAAATTTGGACACCATCTGTGTTGGCGGCGTCTGAGAAAACGAGTATCACAGACGGTTCGTACCAATAAACCGTCTGTGATACTTTAGTATCACAGACGGTCTGTATTAAAAACCGTCTGTGATAATCCCGAATTATCACAGACGGTTTTTAATAAAAAAAACCGTCTGTGATAAGCAGTTATTACAAACGGTTTGTAATAAAAAAATCGTATGTGATAATGATCACTAAGCATTTATTGCGCTGCTCAGACCGCATCTGTCTTCATCTCAATCCAGATTTAGCCACTGCTGCGCACTCTTTCGCTCAGGAGGCAAGCTAGACGATTTCAGGCCAGTTATTTTGGTGGGAAGATGCAGAGATTGAGCTTTGAAGATTCATACTTTCCTGGTTGCTCTAGATATGGTTAGTAATGAAATTTATTTTTTCTTTACATTACAATTTAGATCTAAGTAATTGGTGAGTTATTGAAGATGGTTTGCAAAATTGTTGGTTATATAATACCTGTTGTGTTTATAATATGAATTGAGCTAGCAAATTAAGCCTCAATATAATACATGTGGGCAGTATATATGTAGTAATAATTAGTTAATCTAATTTTTAATACTAAGTTGTTATATACGTACGTAACGTAGGACCGAAGCTGGATGTATGCCGCGAGTCATGTGAGTGAAGAGTACATTAATGGCGTGTCTGCTTTTACAAGAGCCGCCGAGGAGGATATGTTGAATAAGGGGTGGAATATATGTACTGTTCATGCACTGACTGCGAGCATTTAAAGATGTTTAAGAACCGAGGGCAAATTGAAGCGCACTTCATTCAGAGGGGTTTCAAAAAGGGTTATACGTGTTGGACCGGTCATGGCGGAGTGAATGATCATATGCCGCCGGATGACATCGCCGGTGAAGTGAATGATATGCCGCCGGATGACATCGTCGGTGAAGTGAATGACATGCCACCGGATGATGTCGATTGTGGTTCGAATTCAGATAGGTTGCACGATGATAATCTGGATCAGATGCTTCGCGATGTAGAAGAGAACTATGATGAGAGAGAGTATGTTAAATTCCGGGGCTTGATGGAGGACTCGGAGAAACCTTTGTTCACGTGCTACAAGTATACGAGGTTGTCGGTCGTGCTTGAACTGTTGAAATTGAAGGCAAGCAACGGTTGGCCCGACAAGAGTTTCACAGCGCTGCTAGGTCTTTTAGCGGACATGCTTCTGGAGGGAAATGAGTTGCCTAAAACCACGTATAAAGCCAAGAAGGTTCTTTATCCGTTGGGAATGGAAGTAGAAAGAATACATGCATGTCCGAACGACTGTATCCTCTACCATAAAGAGTATGCAAACATGCATGTATGTCTGGTGTGCAACGCATCCCGATACAAACGTAACAATCAATTAGATGATGGCGAGGAAACAGAGACGAAGAAATGACCTCCTGCTAAGGTGGCATGGTATTTTCCTATAATTCCCCGTTTGAAAATTTTTTTGCAAATCCAAAGTAGGCAAAACTGCTGCGTTTGCACTCGGAGGAGCGCAAGAAGGATGGAATGCTAAGAGACCTTGCTGATTCCGCGCAGTGGAGAAACATCGATAGGAGTTTTGCAGACTTCGGTGCAAAACCAAGGAATATAAGGTTTGGACTGAGTACAGATGTAATGAATCCTTTCAATAGCATGAGCAGCCGACATAGCACATGGCCTGTGACTCTCTGCATCTATAACCTTCCTCCTTGGTTGTGTATGAAGCGAAAGTATATTTTGCTGTCGATACTTATCCAACGGTCAAAACAACCTGGGAATGATATTGATGTGTTCCAAGCACCGTTGGTGTAAGATCTAAAAGTACCGTGGAACGAAGGGGTACAGGTATGGGATGCATACAAACGAGAGAACTTCACTCTGCGCTCCTTATTGTTCTGCACCATAAATGATTATCCTGCTCTTGGTAACCTATCGGGCCATAGTATAAAAGGTGTCAAAGGTTGTACTCACTGTTTAGATGGTACTGAGAGTGTGTGATTGAAACACTTACGCAAAACCGTCTACATGCGTCACCGCCGGTTCCTTCGGAGGGCTCACCCATACCGCAAGATGAAGAAACAATTTGACGGAGAGAAAGAAGACGGTTCAGCTCCAAGGCATTTAAGGGGACACGAGGTTTATGATATGGTTAAGGATTTAGATGTTGTCCTCGGAAAGGGACGTAAATTGAGGGCTCATGAGAAGAACACCTGGAAGAAGAGATCAATATTTTGGGACTTACCTTATTGGGAATACCTAGATGTTCGACACTGCATCGACGTCATGCACGTAGAAAAGAATGTATGCGACAGCTTGATTGGTCTCTTACTGAACATTCGTGATAAAACAAAGGACGGCGTCAACGCACGGCTTGACTTGGCTGATATGGACATCAGGCCGGAGTTAGCACCGACATGCACTGATAATGGACGAACGTACCTTCCCCCTGCGTGTTACACTCTGTCCAAGGCTAAGAAAACAGAACTGTGCCAGTGCTTGCATGGTGTCAAAGTTCCGTCTGGTTACTCCGGCAACGTGAAGAAACTTGTTTCGATGCAAGATTTAAAGTTAAATGGCATGAAGTCTCATGATTGTCATGTGCTGATGACACAGATGTTCCCTATTGCAATTAGAAATATTTTGCCGATCAAAGTCCGAGAGACAATCATGAGGCTATGTTATTTCTTTAACACAATTGCTCAGAAGGTCATCGATCCCGAAGGACTAGATGCTCTGCAGGACGAGGTGGTGATGACTCTATGTCACCTTGAAATGTATTTGCCTCCTTCGTTTTTCAATATCATGGTCCATCTCATTGTTCATGTTGTGTGGGAGATAAAAATGTGCGGGCCCGTATTCCTACGTAGCATGTACCCATTTGAGAGGTTCATGGGAATTCTCAAGTCCTACGTACGGAATCGTTCTCAGCCGGAGGGCAGCATCATCGAAGGTTATGCAAGCGAAGAGGTCATTGAGTTTTGTGTCGATTATATGGCTCAGATTCAACTGATAGGTGTGCCTCAATCTCGTCATGAGGGGAGGCTAAAGGGTCTCGGAACTATCGGAAGGAAAGCAATCACTCCAGATATGGACATATATACTCAAGCCCATTTCACGGTGTTGCAACACATGACTGAAGTCGCGCCTTATGTTGACCAGCACAAGGATGTGTTTCGGCAACAGAATCCGGAGCGGCCGGATGTTTGGATCATGAGGCAACACAACAGTCGGTTCAACCAATGGATGAATGAGCAAATTGCTAGGAGCTCGCCAAGTGAGACGCTGACATGGTTGGCAAAAGGGCCGACATTTACAGTTGTGACATGGCAAGGATATGACATAAATGGGTACACATTCTATACGCAGTCTCAGGATGTACAGAGCACTAACCAGAACAGCGGTGTCCACATAGATGCATTCAGTACGGATGGGTCGAGAAACTCGTACTATGGCTTCATAGAAGAGATTTGGGAGCTCGACTATGTGGTTTTCAAGATCCCCTTATTTCGCTGCCGTTGGGTGCATCTCCCATAGGTGAAGGTTGACAAGTACGGTGTCACGACCGTGGACCTCTAACGTGTCGGGTACAAAGACGAACCATTCGTACTCGCCAATCAAGTTGTTTAAGTTTTCTATGTAACCGACCCGGCAAATAAAAAATGACATGTAGTTCTTCATGGAAAAAGGAGAATTGTCGGAGTAGAGAATGTAGTGGACGAGGAAGAATACAATCAATTTGACGAGTTACCTCCTTTTGGAAATGACATAAGGGTCGACGATGAACAACGTGACGAAACTAGTTACGTACGCATTGATCATGATGAAGGGCTAATTTTTAAAGGAAATAAGCAAGTACAATGAGAATGTGCGACATATATGTGAATGTATATGTGAATTGGCATTTATGTATATGTGATGTATATGTGTGATGTACATGTGAATTGGCATTTATGTATAGAACAATGCTGCAGTGTGATGTATTTGTGAATTGGCATTTATGTATATGTGATGTATATGTGTGATGTATATGTGAATTGGCATTTATGTATATGTGATGTATATGTGTGATATATTTGTGAATTGGCATTTATGTGTGAATGCAGCTGGTTGGTGTTGTATATGAATGCAGCTGTTTGGTGGTTGATCATGAATGTAGCTAGTTAGTGTTTGTCTTAATAACTACAGTCGGGTAAAGGCTTATCACAGACGGTTCTAAACTTAGAACCGTCTGTGATATAAATATCACAGAAGGTTCTAAGTTTAGAACCGTCTGTGATATTTATTATCACATACGGTTATAAACTTAGAACCGTCTGTGGTATTGATATTACAGACGGTTCTACGGTTCTAAGTTTAGAACCGTCTGTGATATTTATTATCACATACGGTTATAAACTTAGAACCGTCTGTGGTATTGATATAACAGACGGTTCTATGTTTAGAACCGTCTGTAATAATCCTCCCTATATATACCCTCTGGCTAGGGTTTTCCGTGTGCGCTGCAGTTATTCGATCTAGATCTAAATCCCGAGCCCATCGTCGCCGCCGCCTCCCCGAGCCCTCGCCGGCCGCCTCCCCGAGCCCGTCGTCGCGGCCGCCTCCCCATGCCCTCGCCGGCCGCCTCCCCGAGCCCGTCGTCGCGGCCGCCTCCCCGAGCCCTCGCCGGCCGCCTCCCCGAGCCCGTCGTCACGGCCGCCTCCCCGAGCCCTCGCCGGCCGCCTCCCCGAGCCGGTCTTGTGAGTGATTCTATGTTTTTTGTATGCAATCTGTGTGGGCTGTGCAAGTTTGTTAATCTTCCATATATTATCTGGCACTGGGAGACATAGATTGCCGGTCTTGGTAGGTCTATTGGAGTAGCTAATTTTGTATCGTTATGTAGGAGCCTACGAAGTGCAGACTCCAAGTGAGATGTGTCTCCGTTCCCTTGTACGCTGCTTGGGGCCAGGCATATCAGTTTGGTATCGGGGCCATGGTGCACGGTCAACCTTTAGCGCCAGGCTACGCAAAAGTTAATGTGGATGGTGTGCATGCCAATTTTGAGGTCGTCCCGCTACCGAAGGCCCCCAACGACGAGATCGTGACTCTAGGGCAGGCCATTGGAACATTCATCCAGTGGCCCAAATGCGACATCTCCTTGGAGGCTTCTTCACCGGTGGCCAGACTAGAAGGGCAGCGCGAACCAGAGCTAAATGCACTAGTGCTATCTCCACAAGGGCAATGCGAAGCAGAGTTACCTGCACTGGTGCTATCTCCACGGGTGCTATTTTCGCCAAAGCAACTTGCACCGTCTGTACCATTGCAGTCAACTACCATAAAGTCGACCTACAGTCGAGGCAGTGACCAGGACAAATCAAAGACGAAGGATGATGACGATATCCCGTACCTACCATTGGCCCGTAAATTCGTGCTAGGTGAGCCGATGATATTCCCGGAAGAGCGCCTCTTAACCCTAGGACTTGGTTGCCAAACATCACACGCTTGGTATATGGCACAGTCCAATATGCCAGAGGCAGAATGGCACTCAGGTATCACTGTCAAATTCAAGCGAGAACATTTCCAGCACGAAAATCAGGAATGTGTCTTCGCGGTGACCTTTGATGATATATTTGGTCTTTTCACGCTCAACGCTCTCGACGCCTCACTCGTTCGATGCTGGATGCTGTAAATCTGTACAATCACAGTCTCTGTTCACGTAATACCGATATATGTCACAATTTGTTGCTTTTCTGTGTATATATATAGATTCATGCTGACCGAAGCTAGATCATCGAAATCACCAATTGGTTTCCTAGACCCACGCTTGGTCGCCATTGATAACATCAACGAGGATGCATCCTTCGTTGAGAACTATATTACAACAATACTGCTGGCTCACCACGATAAGGAATTTCTTCTTATGCCACACAATGAGCACTTCCATTGGATTTTAATTGTAATTCTACCAAAATGGAACAAGGCTATATACCTTGATTCTCTAAGTAAGAACAAATCCAAGTACACAACTATCACCCGAATACTCGATAGATAAGTACATTGTACATTGTACTCTTTCTTTCCTACCAAATGACTAATCTAACTTGTTTGAATAACGAAGGTCGTTCGCCACATATGTTCAACAAACACGTGGCTCGACGACAGGGGCCAAGCCCTTGAAACATGCTCGCAATTTTCGGGTATTCGCTAGCTACACATTAATTAATCCTATACAACACTTAGCAGTAATGCCTTTTGATTTAACACATTCTATTTTTTGCAGTGCCACCAGCAGCAGCCGGGCAACACGTGTGGATTCTACGTGTGCCACCATATGAGACTACTCCTCGATTCCTCGAAGATCACCAATTCTAAGGTTTGTCAATCTTCCCACATTTATTTCATACTTGTCAAGTTATATATGTACGCGCATTGATATTCCTATCGACAGGCTGCGCCTATCTCTACATCTGCATTGACACAGTCGGACTTTGCACAAATTCGAGGAGAGTTCGCTTGGTTTTTGTGGACTAAAGTCATAAGAGCAGATGGAGACTTCCACTGTGCACAATGATTTTTTATTGCTCTTATCAATCCGGAATCGAGGTCTCGTGAAAGGAACGGATCCATAATCAACGAACTTATCGGCTGCACAAGCAATACTTGAATGGCAATCATGCACCATCCAAGTATAGCTTGTTTAGCCGGACAAGTTCGTTGATTATGGATCTGTTCCTTTTGCGAGACCTCGATTCCGGAGTGATAGAGCAGTAAAAAATGCAATGTTACCATCTAAGTGTAAATGAAATGTAGATCTTTTGTAATTGTGTATATGTTAATGGATATTTTATTTCATTTCAATGAATTGATTTGCGAAATGGATGCTTTATGTTTGTGAAATGAAGTGCGATGTGAATTGGATGTTTTATGTTTGTGAAATGAATTGAGATGTGAATTGTATGTATATATGTACATGTTGATCTGCTTGTTTCAGAGGGCATGGCTAGCATTTTCCTGAGGCTAGCCAATAAACAGGAATAGTTTTAGGGGTAGGAAAGAATATCACAGACGGTTTTTAACTAAAAACCATCTGTGATAGCTGATAATCACATACGGTTTTTGTAACATCCTAAAAATTTGAGTTTGAAAATATAAAGTTTTTGGAATTGTTTTTACAAGGTGTTTTATTTGAATTGGAGTTTATGATGTTTTCTGAGAAATTTGGTGAAAGTTCTAGAAGTTAAAAGGATCAAGCAGAAGCAAACATATTTAATTAATAGAAAATCAAGATTTAAAATGCGAATCTGAAAAGATGATCCAGTATAAGAAGAGAGAAACCTGAGTTAAAAATATAAAATCTCATTGTGAAATAATAGTATAAAAATGAAGGTGCAAATGAATAAATAGGTAAATAAGAAAGAATACATATATATGTATATCTATATATATGAGTAAAATAAATATATATGTGCACATACAAAAATAGAAATAAATAAAATATTGTATATGCAGGTATACATATTTGTATAAACATATGTATACACACACAAAAAAAAGAAAGAAAAAAAGAGCAAGGAGGTCAGGCCGGCCACAGCCCGGCCCAACCCCCTCTCCCCGCATCCCTATTCTCCCGCAGCCGCGTGGCCGCGCTGGCTCTTCCGCTGACAGCTGGCCCCGCCCGCTCTTCACCTCGTGCCTCTGGCCAGCGGGCCCGTGCCCTGACCGCTCCCCCTTTTCCCCACACGCCCGCGCCAGCTTCTTCCCCTTTCCTCCTGCCTTTTTCCACGCGTGCTCCTTTTCCCCTGCGACTTCGCAGCGCCCTCAACACCCGTGCTCGCCCCGTCACGTTGCCACTGCTCAGCTCCTCATCTCCGCGTGGCCTCCATGCAACCGCGCCGCCCACCGATTTCTCCTCGCCGCCCCAGTTTTCACCGCGCCATCTCATCGCCACGCCGAGCCTGCGTCACCACCTGCCTGCCGTCTCCTTGGTCAATCCCCTCCGTCGCGCGGCCGAGTGACGCCGAACCACCCCGCTGCGCCCGCTCGCGTCGTCCACAATCACGCCCGGTCCACATCTCTGCCACCTGCGTGTCACACCAGCATTAACTCCCGTTGCCACCCCATCACTGCCCAGTAGCCATGGTCAAGCTGACATTGCCGCCCATGCCGGCCACCTGCCCCCCCTCGTCGCCCCGCTTTTCCACCCTATAAAAGCCTCGGCCAAAGCCCTGAAACGCACCGCCCGAGCTCCCTCCTTCTCTCCTAGCGAGCAATCGGACGCCCGTGCTCCTTTTCTCGTCGGCGCCACCTTCTTCCCCATCGCCGGCCGCCGAGTCAATCCCCCTCACCGAGCCACCGTTTTCCAATTCCCCACTCCCACATATTCCTGCGAACCCTGTGAAGTCAACCGGGCGATCGGCCGGGCCTCCCCGGACCTGTAGCTCGCCGGCGACGATCCTTCCCCGAGAGCTCCGCCGCCGCACGCCACCGACCCTTCTCCGGTGACCCCCAGTCCCCGCCGACCCCATCATCGTGTTCCTCGACGCGTGGGCATCCAATTTTGGCCGCATCCGTCAGCCCTCCGGCAGCCCACCGCCGCCGTTCCCCGCCTTCAACTCCCCTGCTTCGGGCCTCTGCTGCCGCTCCGCTTATATGCTACTCCTTCCCCTTCCAATCAGGTATCACCAAGAGTCTGAGTGGCTAGCAGAGTGCGCGTTCGCTGTGTCGACCTGGGTTCGAATCCGCCTGGCCGCAGCATGTTAGAATAAATAGGGTTTTTAATTTTTGATTGTGTTTAAGCCGAGTGCAGCTAGGAAACAGCAATAAAAATCTATGGAAAATCAGAAACTAATCCCTCGTAGTGCAGAAATTTATTGAGTATATAAGTAATGCTTCTTAAACATTTAATCATGGATTAATCACATGTGTTAGCACATAATATGCCCTGATTATTTAATTTAAATCCTTAGTAGCTAAGGGCCTAATAGGAATATTGTGGAGACTTATACTTTCATGAAAAGATGGTTTAATAAATGATGTAAAGTTAGAACCTAAAACCATCATCTCTATGCCCCAAACAATTAGGAGAACCCTTTTTGGACTCTTAGATGATTTTGATATTAAGCCACTAATAATTGGATTAGTTATCATGATAAGTGATTAGTGTGATTTTAATGTTTAAGTTTTAAATCTAACTCTTTATTAAAGGCATTAATGAGGAAAAGTGGCTTTGGATAAATGTCTATATTTAATAATAAAGATGGCCCTTGATTAACATGTACATAGATATGCCCTAGCAATTAGGAGAATCCTTTTTACTATTAAATAATGTGAACATTAATAAACAAACCTTTAGGCCATGATATTCAAATTGAAATAGAGGCTACATTGTATGTAATCTCCTTATGGTTATGCTTTAAATAATTATTGATTCATGCTAACACCAAATTTAATGAAATACATATTTAAATTGGAAAGTCAGGATTCATAATGCAGACCCCACCCTTAGTACATCGCCGATAAATAAATATCAGAAGCTAGATTTAGTTAATAATGACAATTGGTATTTAGATTAACATTTCACATAAAATGATACATACTAAGCCTTGCTCCGGTAGCTAAGTTTAAACTAGAATTAGAAGTGGAGCTAAGCCTAATAGTAGCTAAAGTATGAGCAAGCTAATAATAGTGCCATTAACTAAATCCTAACACTAGCTTTGGTACATAATAAAATTTAGTACAATTGTATATAAATCAAGCTGGGACCCGTACCAAAGGATCCTAATTCGAATTAAACTTAAGCTAGCGATGAATGAAGATACATAAAATATGATAATAGGATTATTAAAGATTTAAATTTTAATTAATTACCGTATATGAATAAATAAGGAGCCTCTGCTATTTATCTTAATCCAATTAATAAGTAAAGACAGATATAAGAGATTATTCTTAATAAAGATATCTAAGTGTTATAATACTTTTGACTAAAAGATTTATAGAATAAGTACAGATCTCATCCATCAGTCCAGTTTTCTTTTACCTAACTTGCAAGGAATACATACTCTAAAGATAAAATTTGTGCACTAAACTTCTACACCAGTCTATAGGTCTAACCCGACTCATGGAACTTCCTTGATAAATAACAAAATAATAAAAAGAGATTATTAATAAAAAGATCAAGTTATCGTATGCTATTACCAACCTTGCCTCAAATCACCGAATCACCCATTAACTCGTAATAAAACTAAATTGAGTTTATTCGGATTTATTTGGATCTTTTTGAGTTATTTGCTTTTATTTGGATTCAGTCGTTTGTCGCGTAATTAGAAATTGGGAGTTGTGAAGATTCAGTGGATCCAGCGAGATTAAGCTTGGAGTGAAGATAGAGACTAGAAGCTCGAAAGCAAGCATTGTGTGAGCTCAAGACCGCGGAACCGCGCCAGGCGAGTCAATACTTTGATCATGTTGAACCTACGTTTTCTGCAAATTTCTTTTGTTTAAATTATCAAATTGCATGCTGTTATGTTATATGCAAATACATGTTAAATTAAGATTCTAGTTATATCCCATTGTGTACTTGGTTAATATTACCCCTCCTTTGAAATATTTGAGCATGTGAACATTGTCGCCCTAGCACAAATTATAATAGTAACCTTTCAAAAATAAGTCCGTAATTATATGCCATGCGTAGTATTGTTTAGATACTCATGGGCGCGAGAGCGCCCAAGCATCACTTTTAATCCTGAGAAAAATTGGTTGGGCAGTCATGGTGGTAATGACTGATAACTGTTGGATATGATTATTTTATGTTTCCAAAAACCCCCAACATGCTTAAATATCTGGGCGGATGGTTCGGGGGTATGGTGCAGTGGTGCACGAGAGTGTGGTTTGTGGTAGAACCGCCCAGATACCACTAAGGACTGAATCTTGTCATGCCAACCCGTGTAAAACAGTACAACCACAAGTCTGTAAAATACAACTTGGCTTAGTAGATTTACCGGACCCTGAAAGTCATCCTTCCAGGAGGAGGTGTGGGATAGTGCAAGCGGCAGTCTGTGTGATGGCTTGAATGGGACACCCGTGGAAGGTGAAGTTCTGCTGTGGCGGGCTAGTAGGGGTGGGGAGCCAGCTGCTAGACGTTCAGAAGGAGAACATCCCGCACAACGTATGGGACCCACCGCAAGTGGGAGCGACCCATAGGGTGAAATGATGGAAGGGGCGAGGTACTTTGAAAAGTTACTGTGATGGTTCGCTCAACCACACGGCTAAGAAATCATGTGGGGCAACGAGTAAACTGTCTCTTGTGGTGAAAGTGTACAAACTCTGCAGAGTCTAAAACTATTCGAATAGCCGTGCCCACGGTCAAGGGCGGACATGGGAACTTAACTGGATATAGTTCTGTTTTAAAAACATTGGAAACTGGGAATGGAAACTCGAAGGGCGAAGGACTGCCCTGGTTTGGAATTGTCCTGGGTGTCGTCCCAGTAGTAAGTTAAGCGGCTATAACGCTGAAGAAATTGCTATATGGTGCAGATGCCATGTAACGGTGGATGGAATCTGAATCGATATTAATAATGCATTTCCTTGTACATTATGATTTGGTTCAAATTGCTAGGTCTTAGGGATTTTTAAGTAATTGTATTCAAAAGCACTCTACGCAAAAATAAAATAACCCGAGCCTTCCTTTGATAAGCCATGCATACTATTTAATTGCATTCTGTGTATTGGCTCGCGGAGCACGGGGTCGGAGTGCTCATACTCGCTTTTGCGACAAAATTCAGAATCAGGAATCAAATTACCTCACCTCAGCAACAAGATTGGACAAGCTGGCCGAGAAGATGACGATGTCAAGGGCTAGGTCGCGAACCTCCAGTTGGCTGCCTGTGGGCATGTCCTGAAGGTCCCACCTGTGTGCTTCGTTCTTCCGCTGCTGCAATTTATCGATTTCGACCTAATCGGCCCATGTGTAAGTCTACTATTATATTTACGCTTCCGCATGATATGTATTTTGATATTCATTTCTGTAACTGTGAGCACTATCTACTGATCCAGGGAATAGTGCAATGAAATCACAGAGGATCCCGGATTGTGAAATCTGGGTCTAACAGTTTTTCACTAAAAACCGTCTGTGATATCTGATAATCACAGACGGTTCGAAAACCGTCTGTGATAACCTTCGATTATCACTGACCCATAAATTCAGATGGTCCACAAAACCGTCTGTGATGACCTTTTCTGTAGCAGTGTTCCTAAATTGTCACACATTATTTTCGTGTTGCTCCATCATAGCACAAGGTTTATTCTCTTTTTTTTCCAGTAGTCACTATGACCGAAAGTGGGCATGCATCTTAGATAAATTTTAAAATGAAGTACCATACCGAAAGGAACACTTTTAAAAAAAAGGAAATGATGATCATCTTGTTTGTTCACTTAACAAGTGTGCACAAACGTTATTTATATAAATAACAGAGCGAGTAATCTTGCTATCACATTTTTATGTAACGAAAAACCTACGAATTCAAGATTAAGGACTCGTTCTTTTCAATCGTGGTTTATAGCTTTTAAATTCTGACTGTTTATGAGAAAAAGTATAGAAAGAGGTAGTCATATGCGATTATAACCGATAGACCTGAAGTTGATATAATATATACTATAATTAATTTATAGACTTTTCTTTAAAAGATATTTTGTTTGAGAGTTTATAAGTTATAAACTACAAGGCTAAAAGAACATAGGGTAATATAAATCGTGTAACTAGAAGAGTACTACGCCCCTCAGGAAGATAACTACCACCCCGTGGCATCTCAGCTTGACTTTGGTACCCTGCCCGATGTTGTCCTGTCTCTTAACTTTGTAGTATTCAGTATTCAACGCTCTTCCGTTGTTTCTGCTATAGCCTATAGCTCTCCACCTCCCCCGTCCCGAGCGAGCGCTCGCCCGCTCTCGCACAGGGGCGTGTGCTCCGGCGTGGTCGTAACGCCGAATCCATTTGCATGGCCGCCTTGGGGGGGGGGGGGGGGGGGGGGGGCGAGCGGCTCGACCCGGTGAATGCGCGAAACATGTCGTGCTCCTACGGTCCTAGCGCTCCTAATCTAAGTCCTAGGTCCTCACGACGTAGCGTTGACAGTCTCCTCGTCCTCGCTTCTCCCCCTGGGCGAATCCGCGCGAGCCATGTCGGCACCCGCGGGGCCACGTGACCGGGCGGGCTCCGACCCAAGCCTCGCGCGACGCTCGGACGACGAGTGCCTGGGTCGCTGCGTTACCGTAGATGCGACGCGGCACGAGGATCCGTGGCGGTGCTGGTAGCTTCCATGCCTGTAGATTCCTTCTTTTGAGCTAGGTTGACGGTTTTATTAACATTTAATAGGATTTTCTATATTTTTTCAAATGGTGATAAATAATGGAGCGTATGCATCGGCGGGTTTAGGAAGGTTTTAAGGGTCTGTTTGAGACTACTCTGCTCTAGTTTTTTCAGCTCTGCTCCACCAACTCCACTATGGAGCAGCTCCACTATGGAGTTCCTGGAGCAGGTGGTTCTATTTGGCACGCAGCCTAACTCCAGCTCCACAAATATGAAGTTTCCCTGAGAAAGGTCGAATGTGCCCTTGAATGATGTTTGGTGTATGTTTTGATGTCTGCGGAGTATATATAACTGAATATTTTTTGTTGTTAATTGAAATATGATGTAAAATATTATAATCACAATTAATTTATTCGAGAAAACCAAAAAACAAATATTTTGGTCAAATAATTCCATCCTTTTGTCCCATAAATTGCAACGTGCGTGATAGATAATTAACAAGGTCCATCATTCGAATACAAATAATTGTCTATAGATAACTAGAGAGTAGTTTAAACCAAAATGACTACGAATGCAAGTGTTCCGATACATAATTGCCCTCTCCAGCTTGAAGAAATAGATGCAATTCCCATTGAACCCTGTGAAATAGATGCAAAACCTTCTGGCCCTCTCCAGCTTGAAGAAATAGATGCAAACCCTTGTGTGCTCTTCTGATTGCTGTGATTATTCCCGTCTGTCGCCATTTTGAACATAAAGAAAGTTTCGTCCATTTGCACAACTGGCAGCTCTGGAACATTACCTTTACAAGAATGAGTTCCGTGTATCTATACAACTCAATTTGGCAACCTAAACATTAGAAGAACTAGATTTTGCAGAGACTGTTAACTATGCTGCCAGATATGAACTTATGTGCATAATTCTCCAGCAGGTTCGACAAAATGGGCAATGTGCACAATTGTTCCCTCTGCGCTAAGAGAAGCACAAGTATATTTTGTGAAAAAATTCTTCCTGCCGAGAATATTGTGATTGTTCAGGCGATCCTTGGGCAAGACCAAAAAAACAATTCATGGTTGACCATGCAAGAAGGCTTCCAAATCCCAGAAGAGGCAAATAGACCTTGGACAACAAAGTAATATTTCCTACAGATTATGGCCATGTGGCAATTGATTCAGATTCAAGAATAACTTCAGCAAGAAACATCTGTGATTCTGAAAATTGTTCAAAGGCGTCGGTGTCGATGAAGCCGAGGCAGCTGGCGATGGCACTGAAGGGGAGCAGCGCAAGAGGGGAAGAAGGGAGTGACGGCGCAGTGGATCTGGAGGGGCGGCGCACCGGAGGGAAGTGGTGGCCGGGGAAGGAGCTGCGTCAGGTGGAGAAGGAAGAGAGAGGAGTGGCGGCGCCGGAGTTGGAGAAGAAGGGGGAAGGGGAAGACGGCGCACGGGAAGTGGGGTGAGGCGGCGGTGGCTCGGTGGAAAAAGGAGGCGGAGGGAGGCGCACCGGAGTAGAGCAGCGGCAGTGGATGGCGTAGCGGCGGAGAAGGGGAGCAGAAGGGAGAGGTGGCGCGGTAGAGGAAGAACCGGGAGGAGTGTTTGGGCGCGGAGGAGGATCCGGAGGCGTGGGCGGTGAGAGGCGGCGGTGGAGAAGTAGCGGCCGGAGGGGTAGGAGAAGAAGGGGGAGAAGCTGCCGGCGCCGGTGGTGGAGATGAGGAGGGAGGTGAAGGCGACGGGAAATGGAGAGGAAGGGGCGGCGCGGCAGAGGTGAGGTGGAGGAGCGGTTGGGAGCGGCGGTGGAGAAGTAGCGGCGGAGAAGGGGAGCAGAAGGGAGAGGCGAGGAGAGAGCACGAAGCACTTCGGCTGCAGGGGGGCGAAGGAGACGAGCGGCGCGGGTCGGGGGAGGAGGAGAGGAGCGACGCGGGTCGGGGGAGGAGGAGGCGAGCGGCGCGGGTGGGTGGGGAGGAGAAGGAAAAGATCGAATCGGTACGGAGAGGAACTGTGTAATGGTAGTGGTGGGTAATTTTATCCCAACTCCATGAGAGAGTACAAAAGTCCAAATCCTGGAGTACCCCTTGAGGTGCTCCACAAAAAACGTGGAGTTGGTCCTCAACTCCACCTTTTTCTTGGAGCGGAGTTTTAGGAGCTGGAGGTGTTTGGCAAGACAAAGGTGGAGCGGAGCTGCAAAATCTGGAGTGGAGCAATCCCAAACAGGCCCTAAGAAGTCGCTCGAAAAAGTTGTTTTGTTTATTTCAATATTTAGAGAAATCGAATCTAAAAGCCATTTAAAAGACTTAAAAACATGATATATATGTGTGTGTGTGTTAATTGATAGAAGAACGGGGCCTATATATATTTATTGATGGAATCCGAACCAGACTCATGATGGTTGGTTGCTTTTGCTTGTCTCGCCAGTTCGAAATCAAAATGATCTCGTGCATTGCAATTCTCTGTGGCGATAAATTGGGAAGCTTGATGCTGTGTTAGCGATTGACTGATGCGCTTCGTTGAGTAAAAGCAACTCGTTTTGTCACGAGTAGACCAATGTACGAGTCGAAAACAGGCACATGCATAGGTTTCTTAGCCCTGTTTCAAGCGGCTTCGCCGATTGGCTTCTAGTTTTTAAAAGTTATTTGGTAAAAATTACTTAAAATGTATCGATTTATTAATTTCGTTTTGAGTTTTTTGTTTTTATTCTTTTGTATCTGTCCGCGCTGCAAGAACTTCTTTCTCATCAGTGAAGCAGTCACGGAAGTTCATGGAACTGGATCGTGAGAAGAAGATATATACCCCTGTCACTAGAGATAAGAAAACCAAGAAGGTTTTGATTTATGACTTGGTTGTTGGTGACATCTTGCATCTTTCGATAGGTGATGTAGTTCCCGCAGATGGCTTGTTTATATCTGGTTACTGCCTAGTGATAGATGAATCTAGCTTGTCAGGTGAGGGTGAGCCAATTCATGTTCTGAAGAAAAGCCTGTTCTTCATGCTGGGAGACAGTAAAGTGGTAGATGGGACAGCCAATATGCTTGTTACTGCTGTTGGCATGCATACCGAGTGGGGGAAGATCATGGATAATGAAGATGGGAGTGTTTGAAACTCCTTTGCAAGTTAAGCTTAATGGCGTGGTCACAATCGTAGGGCAGATTGGATTGGTGTTTGCAGTTCTCACATTTGTAGTACTTCTAGTGAGATTCTTGTAGTATCAAATGCCTCACTGATCTTGGCTATCACCATGCTCACCTAGCACATTTTGTAGTATCAAACTAGGTAACTTTTGAGCAAATATTTGCTGGTTAATGTTCAAAATCGAAGTAACCATTTTATTCTTTCTGAGAGCAACAAGTGTGGTGACGACACGATGAGCGTAGGCACGGTGCCGAGGCGGAGTAGCATGAGGTCGGGGCCGTGCTTCCTAGAGAGGCCACAGAGATCGACATGAGGGAGTGAGCCGACGAGGTGGAGGTGTCCGATGATGGGCAGCACCAGAGGTGAAGGCGGGAGACGGTGGTTCGGCAGGTTACCATAGATCAGCAACTCGGTATTTGATAAATCAGTAAGTAAGTCCTATTAACCTCTTTTCTCTAAATTTTAATCGTGGGTCTGTCCCTGCTTTTGCCTCCTGTTGTTCATATTGTTTGCCTAGGTTACTTTCTAGCATTGAACTCTTGTACTTGACTGCACTTTGCTCAGATTCTGTGCATTTACAATACCTTATGGTACAGTTAACTTTAGTGAACGGCATTTGGCATGGCTTTTTGGGTACTTATTTGAATTTAAAGCTTTAGCTTTTGACTTTTTGAAATTATTTGAATCTTTTTGTGCATTATAACTGATATTAAATTTTTTAGCGTAATTGAATTTAGAAAAGAGAAAAAGATTACACCATCCAGAACAATATAAAGAAATAAAAAAAGAAAATCAAAAAAAGACAAAAGTCAGAAAAAATGAAATTAAGAAGTTAGAAACTAGAAGCTCGAAACTAAAAACTGAAACTCAAATGAGCACAGCCGAACATGTTACAAATAGGGTTGTTCTTTATAGTTTACGGTTTTTCTTAAACAAACAAATGTGATTATTTTTTTGCTATTATTTTATATTGGCTTATTTATTTATCAACATTTGATTCGTTTACATAAATACTTTGTTGTGGCTACAGACCAAATAGAGAGAGAGATGGTAGTGGAGAGTGATAAAGATAAGTGTAATGGCCTGGGGTCCTCCCCATGGCTTACTCATATATATATATATATATATATATATATATATATATATATATATATATATATATATATATATATATATATATATATATATATACACACACACACACACACACACACACACATGAGGAGTGCTTTTACAATTATACCCTTACATCTGGTTATCCCCTCTGGGGGCAGTTATGTCATTACACATGGCCTATTCTGGGCCTTATAATCTCCTACCAGGCCTGCTGGGTTTAGGTGGGGGCCACCCCTACGACAGGAGTCTCTCATGGTGAAGGGTTTCACAGGGCCGAAGCCATGTCGTCGAGTCCTTTGGCCCCCTCCGTCCCCTGCGGCCTGTGAATTCCGTCCCCTATCCTTCGAACGGGTGGCAGCGGAGCTGGCGCCCAGCCGAAGTAGACGCACGCGCTCCGTCCCCTACCCTTCGAATGGGTGGCAGCGAAGCTGGCGCCTAGTCGAAGTAGACGCGCGCGCTCCGTCCCCCACCCTTCGAACGGGTGGCAGCGAAGCTGGCGCCTAGTCGAAGTAGACGCGCGCGCTCCTTCCCCCACCCTTCGAACGGGTGGCAGCGAAGCTGGCGCCTAGTCGGAGTAGACGCGCGCGCTCCGTCCCCTACCCTTCGAACGGGTGGCAGCGAAGCTGGCGCCTAGTCGAAGTAGATGCGCGCGCTCCGTCCCCTACCCTTCGAGCGGGTGGCAGCGAAGCTGGCGCCTAAGTCGAAGTAGACGCGCGCGCTCCGGGGCTGTTGTGACCTTGCAGTCTCGTAGTGCGCTTTTAATGGTGGCTGGAATTGCGCCGACGCCTGGCCTGGCAGAAGTCAGGCTGTCGCGTCGTGCAGTCTGCCATGCTGCAGGTGGGGCGCGTGGCGACTCACGACTGGTGCGTCGTGGGATGTGGGCGGTTGCGTGACCGCGGCCGTTCGCCTCGTCCCCCGAGAAGTTGGACGCGTGTTGAAGAGGTAGGGGCGTTGTGCGCTGCTTGGCCACCTACCAGGCGCGGCCCTCTAGGTCCCGGCGGTTCTTCTTTCCAAATCTTGGACAGCCGAATTGCTGGGAATTTGATCCGCCTGTGCGCTGAGCCACAAGGCAGGCGAGCGGCCTTTATAAGGTGCTAGTGTTAAGGTGGAGGCACCCTTTCGCGTTTTGCTTTCTGATCTGCCGCTTCGCTTGCGCCCGTGCTAATTGTCACGCCAGTTGCTCCTTTGCCTGCTTCTTCTTCTTCTCTTGTCGCAAAGAGTGATGGCGAGCCACGACGACGGCACTTACCACCCCCGCAGCGGTTCCTTGCCTAGCCAGGGCGAGGTGACCCATCCTTTCCAAGAGTACAAACTGGTGCCGCGGGGGAGCTCGCGTGCCAACAAGTGGTGGAACACGACGGAGCACTCGGGAGGCTCCTGCTCCCGTGTACTGGGGAAGAGCCGCATGACGGAAGGGACGCTGCAGTGACTCGTGGATGAGGGTAAGATTGTGGATCGCAATGGGGCTCGCTTACCTTGCCGGGACGAGACGGAGCCGAAGCCCGGGGCCCTGGAGGCAATTGTTTTCGTCGCGTTCTTCGATGCCGGCCTTCGGATGCCCTCCACGCTGTTTGTGGGCGAAGTCCTGCGGGCCTACCAGTTGGAGCTAGCCCAGCTGACGCCCCACGCGATACTCCGCCTAGCTGTCTTTGCGTGGGCGATGCGGATAGAGGGGTGGTGCCCCAGCGCGAGCTTATTCGCCACCCTGCACGATGCACACTGTCGACCCCGAAAGGTTGGCGGGGGGGTGTCCAACTTCGGCGGTGTGGACTTCGTGCTCCGGGCGTCCTGCGCGACGTTGTTCCCTGTGTCAGCCTCGCCAGGGCAGTGGGCGTCCGGCTGGACGCGGTGGTGGTTCTACTACACCGTGACCGACAAGAGCAGAATGCAGTGCCGAGGTGGGCCGATCTCATTTAACAGCACGCCGAGTCTGAAGGCGGAGATTGACGACACGCGAAAGCTGCAGAGCCTCGTTGGTGTCGCCCGTCGAATGAGCGTGCGCGACCTAGCCGAGGAGTTCACGATGCATGGGGCGGCGCCACTCTCCTCTCGGGGGAAGTATGTTGTGCCGAATGGCCCCCGCGAGGACGGGTTCGATCCACGTGTGTCTCGGGTGCTTCCGCCCTCCGCCCCTTGTAAGTCGCCCATCGCGCCCTTGTATCTGTTTGGCTTCCGCCTAACTGACGTGATCTCCTGCGCAGTGGCTCGGCTAGAAGATGCGGAGCGCGCGGTTGCGGAGCTCCTCGGCCCGTACACGCTTAAGGAGCACCGGGCTCGCGAGGCCGCGGTCAAGGCGGCTAAGCAGGGGCGGATAAACCGCACCTGCGAGGCTATAGGCATTGCCGTGCCCGAGCGCGTGGTGCCGGAAGAGCTTCCCGCCGGGACTCCAGGCGCTCAGGACGGTGATAGCCCTACGGGGGGGCTGTCTTCGCGACGCCGGGCCCGTTCCCCGGCTGCCGTATGCGACCCGGCAGCCCCCCCGGCGGCTAGCCCAGCTGAGGCGGGGCGTGCGACCGGCGGTGGGCCTGGCCATACTGCTTCGGAGGGGCGCACCGCCGCGGATCCCCCGGCACTTTCTGCCGACGCCCACGAGCCCGTGCTCGGGCTCGCTGCCACCGCTGAGTTGGAACCCGTCAACCCGGGGGGTGGCGTCGTCCCTGGCGAGCAAACCACGGGGGACAGCGCGTTATCAACCGTAGCGGCCGATGAGGGCGTGCCCTCTGCAGAGGAAACCGTGGGGGCGACGATGACCGGAGCTGGTTCTGCCGCGGAAGAATCGCCTGTGCCACCGCAGGCGAAACGCCCTCGGACGCAGTCCCCACCGCCAACGAGGGGTCGGTACGCTGTTGCGGGGCCTTGCCGCGGGATTACGGCGGCTGGCGCGGCCGAGAAGCCGTTCTCCCCGACCGTCGAGGCGCCCGCCTCCCCCTGGGTGGTCGACCCGGCGCCACTTCCTACCGTGACGAGGGGCGCAGGAGGTAGGTGTGAGTCCCTTTCTTCACCTGACTTCGCGAGACTCTCTCCGATCTGCTCGCTCATTCTGCCGACATCAGGCGAGACGACGTCTCCCGTACGTGGCGAAGGATCGAGCAGCGGAGGTATGCGCGAAGTCGGGAGCCTCGTGCAGGATGCCCCGCCGGTGTCCACTGCTGTTGACGTGGCCGTGGCCGCGATAAATCCTGGCGTGTTGGGGTCCTTCAGTGGCTTGAAGGGGTCCTTCAGCGCCGCGGCGACGACGGCGCGGGCTCATCCGCACCGCGCCAAGGCTGAGCGGTTGGCCGGGTGGTGCAGGGGGATGATGTACTGGTTCTTATGCTTGTGACCATGTAACCCCTTTGCTTTTGCAATGGAACCAAGTAGTACTTTATGCTTGGTGTTACCTGCCGCCGAACGATGAGTGCAGGTCTACGCATCTCGTTTATACTCCGTGGAGTGGCGCGTGCGGAGGCGAATCTCGACGCTACGATTTCCTTTATAGTCCGGAGACTCGCGCGTGCGGAGCTAGGCTCGACGCTACGTCTTATTTAAAGTCCGTGGACTAGTGCGTGCGGAGCTAGGCTCGACGCTACGTCTTCTTTATAGCCCGGGGACTCGCGCGTGCGGAGCTAGGCTCGACGCTACGTCTTATTTAAAGTCCGTGGACTAGTGCGTGCGGAGCTAGGCTCGACGCTACGTCTTCTTTATAGTCCGGGGACTCGCGAGTGCAGAGCTAGGCTCGACGCTACGTCTTATTTAAAGTCCGTGGACTAGTGCGTGCGGAGCTAGGCTCGACGCTACGTCTTCTTTATAGTCCGGGGACTCGCGCGTGCGGAGCTAGGCTCGACGCTACGTCTTATTTAAAGTCTGTGGACTAGTGCGTGCGGAGCTAGGCTCGACGCTACGTCTTCTTTATAGTCCGGGGACTCGCGCGTGCGGAGCTAGGCTCGACGCTACGTCTTATTTAAAGTCCGTGGACTAGTGCGTGCGGAGCTAGCCTCGACGCTACGTCTTCTTTATACTCCGTAGAGTGCGCGCGGAGGCGTCCCCCCGCTGCGTCTTATTTATACTCCGTAGAGTGCGTGCGGAGCTAGGCTTGATGCTACGTCTTATTTAAAGTCCGTGGACTGGTGCGTGCGGAGCTAGGCTCGACGCTACGTCTTATTTATAGTCCGCAGACTCTCGCGTGCGGAGCTAGGCTCGACGCTACGTCTTATTTAAAGTCCGTGGACTGGTGCGTGCGGAGCTAGGCTCGACGCTACGTCTTATTTATAGTCCGCAGACTCTCGCGTGCGGAGGCGGACCTCGACGCTACGTCTTATTTAAAGTCCGTGGACTGGTGCGTGCGGAGCTAGGCTCGACGCTACGTCTTATTTATAGTCCGCAGACTCTCGCGTGCGGAGGCGGACCTCGACGCTACGTCTTATTTAATGTCCGTGGACTGGTGCGTGCGGAGCTAGACTCGACGCTACGTCTTATTTATAGTTCGCAGACTCTCGCGTGCGGAGGCGGACCTCGACGCTACGTCTTATTTAAAGTCCGTGGACTGGTGCGTGCGGAGCTAGGCTCGACGCTACGTCTTATTTATAGTCCGCAGACTCTCGCGTGCGGAGGCGGACCTCGTCGCTACGTCTTATTTAAAGTCCGTGGACTGGTGCGTGCGGAGCTAGGCTCGACGCTACGTCTTATTTAAAGTCCGTGGACTGGTGCGTGCGGAGCTAGGCTCGACGCTACGTCTTATTTATAGTCCGCAGACTCTCGCGTGCGGAGGCGGACCTCGACGCTACGTCTTATTTAAAGTCCGTGGACTGGTGCGTGCGGAGCTAGGCTCGACGCTACGTCTTATTTATAGTCCGCAGACGCTCGCGTGCGGAGGCGGACCTCGACGCTACGTCTTATTTAAAGTCCGTGGACTTTGTTCTGCTCAGCGCGGACAGGGGATGCTCTTGGAACAGCAACCTTTATTGAACTCCCGTTTGCGCGGGCAAGCATCGCCTAACAACGGGCTGGTGGCTCTACGCCTACTGTGCTGCTTCTAGGTGTAGTACCGCCGCAACCTGTCCGCGTTCCATGTGTGCCGGAAGGTTTGTCCTTCAAGCGTGGCGAGGCGGTACGCCCCCTTTGGCAATGCCTCCGTTACGATGTACGGGCCTTCCCACTTGGACTCCAGCTTGCCAACGTTTTCCGCCTGGAGCGCCACTCTGAGGACGAGATCCCCAGGCTTGAACCCCCGCGGGCATATAGAGCGGTCCCGAGTACGCATTGTCTGCCGCGCGTACTTCTCGACATGGTGGGCTGCGTCTGCCCGTATCCCGTCGAGGAGGTCCAAGGACACACGGCGCTCCTCTTCGGGTGCTTGGACGAAGACCCTTCGCGAGCCGGCCTTGATTTCCTCGGGCGTCACCGCTTCGTCACCGAAGAGGAGCTTAAACGGCGTGAATCCCGTCGGGTGCGTTACCGTTGTGCGAATCGACCATAGAACGCTGTGAAGCTCGCTTGGCCACTTGCCCTTCGGCAATCCAACCAGGCGCTTTTTGATGGCGGCAGAAATGGCGCCATTCGCCCGCTCGACCGCCCCGTTGGACTGGGGATGCCCTACCGAGGCGAATCGGAGGGTGATGCCCATGCTGTCACAATAATCTTTAAAGAGGGCGGCGTCGAACTGCAGGCCATTGTCGACCGTGAGCTCCCGAGGTACACCGAAGCGACATATGATGTTTTGCCATAGGAAGCGCTGTATGGCCGCAGAAGTTACTTTGGCCAGAGCGATCGCTTCCGGCCATCTGGAGAAATACTCCAGCGCGACTACCACGAACCGGAGGTCCCCTGGAGCTCGAGCAAGTGGTCCTACTATATCGAGACCCCAGCGCGCCGGTGGCCACACCGGGGGAATTGGGTTGAGGCTTGTCGGGGGCCTGCGGATGATGCGCGCCATCCACTGGCACCCTTGGCACCGACGGACGAGGTCCTGGGCGTCGGTGATGGCAGTCGGCCAGTAGAAGCCTTGTCTGAACGCCTTGCCGACTAATGACCTCGGCGCCAGGTGGGATCCGCATACGCCCGCGTGGATTTTCGCCAAGAGTTCCTTTCCTTCCTCAGTCGCGAGGCAGCGCAGGAGCGGCGCGCAAACCCCTTTCTTGTAGAGTCTCTCTTCGAACACCTGGAAGGACCGTGCGCGGTGCTGCAATCGTCGCAGCTCGGCAGGGTCCTCCGGCTCGGCGAGGCCTTGCAAGAAATTGAAAATGGGCTCTCGCCAATCTCCTGGCCGATCAATGCGGTGGACAAGTGCCGCGTCCCGGTTGTCCTGCGCGATGGCCGCCTTTGCTAACACCTCGTAGAATGCCCCCTCAGGGGGGGCAGTTGCTGGCTGGTCGCCATGGCGAGGGCGTCGGCTTGCTCATTCTCCGCCCGGGGGATGGCCTTGACGGTGACACCCAAAAAGTGTCTTTCCCTCGCCCGTACCGCCGCGAGGTACTTGGCCAACTCAGGGTCCTTGGCTTGATATGACTTGTCCACATGGCCGGCCACCAAGCGCGAGTTGGTGCGGACCAACACCCGTCTCGCGCCGACTACCTTGAGCTTCGCCAGGCCAAAGAGCAGTGCCTCGTATTCGGCCATGTTGTTGGTGGCGGAGAAGGCAAGGCACGCCGAGTACAGCAAACGCTGTCCCTCGGGCGTGATGATCACCGCCCCTACGCCCGCACCGGCGACGCTGTAAGCTCCGTCGATTGTAAGCGTCCAGACGGGATCATCGTGCGTCTAGCCGGGTTGGGCCGGCGGGGTCCATTCGGCGAGGAAATCCGCCAGGACTTGGGATTTAATTGCCGTCCGCGAAGCATACGTCAAGGAGAAGGGAGTGAGCTCGGCGGCCCATTTACCGATACGCCCTGTATACTCCTTGTTGTGTAGCATCTCTGCCAGGGGGAATGAGGAAGGCACTGTGATCGGGTGAGCCAGAAAATAATGCCGAAGCTTCCTGGAGGCCATGACCAGCGCGTAGGCGAGCTTCTCAAGCTCCGTGTATCTTGTCTTGGCGCCTTGAAGGGCTTCGGAGACAAAGTAGACAGGCCGCTGCATGGCGCCTTCCTCTAAGACGAGGACGGCGCTGACCGCGGTAGCTGACGCGGCCAGATAGAGCAGGAGGGGAGCCTCTGGTGCTGGGGCGACCAGAGTGGGGAGGCTTGCCAGGTGCTGCTTGAGCTCGTTGAAGGCCTTCGCGCAGTCTCCGTCCCAACGAAATCCATCGCACCCGCGGAGTGTCTTGAAAAACGGCAGGCCCCGCTCCGCCGCCCTGGATAGGAAGCGGCTTAATGCTGCCATGTGGCCCACCAGCCTCTGGACCTCCCTCGTTGTCTTGGGCGGCTCCATACCCAGGATGGCGTCTACTTTGTCGGGGTTCGCCTGGATGCCCCGCCCGGACACGAGGAAACCTAGGAGTTTGCCCGCCTGTACCCCGAAGACACACTTGTCGGGGTTGAGCTTGATGCCCGCCTTCCAAAGGTTGTCGAAGGTCTCCTGGAGGTCCCGGCCGTGTAGAGCAAGTTGCCGAGTTTTGACCACCACGTCATCGACATAGGCTTCGACGTTCCTCCCGAGCTGGGCGGCCAGGGCAATGGCGACGAGGCGGGTGAAGGTAGCGCCTGCGTTCTTCAAGCCAAAGGGCATTCTGACGAAGCAGAACGTCCCAAGTGGTGTGATGAAACTGGTCTTCTCCTCGTCGTCTTCGGCCACGTATACCTGGTGGTAGCCGGAATAGGCGTCCAGGAAACTCATGAGTTCGCACCCAGCAGTGGCGTCAACCAGCTGATCGATGCGCGGCAAGGGGTAGTTGTCCTTCGGGCACGCCTTGTTGAGTGCCGTGAAGTCGATGCACATGCGCCAGGCCCCGCTGGCCTTTTTGACTAGCACCGGGTTAGCGAGCCATTCTGGATGGTGGACCTCGCGGATGACCCCGGCGAGAAGAAGCTTCGCCACCTCCGCTTTGGCCGCCTGCTGCCGATCCATCGACATACGCCGGAGCCTTTGCTTGACCGGCTTAGCGTCGGGGCGGACCGCCAAACGATGCTGGATTTCCGCGCAATCCACGCCCTTGATGTCCTCCGGGGACCATGCGAAGATGTCCACGTTGTTCTGAAGCACTCGGAGCAACTCCCGTTCGACCCCCGGTGGGAGCCCCTCGCCAATGGACACAAACTGCCCCTCCGCCTGGAGCGGCACCTTCTTGACGCCGCCTTCGGGCCGAGGCTTGGGCGTGCACCCGGGAGCGGAGGGCCCATCACTGGGCACGCCGGAGAGGGCATGCACCGGGCGATGCGAGACGTGGCTGCCGCCTTCGGCACGTCTGGCCAGGTCCTGGTCGCCGAAGATGGTAATGACACCCTCCGGGCTCGGGAGCTTTACACACAAAAAGGCGTGGTGCGGGATTGCCTCGAAAGAGTTGATGGCGGGTCGCCCCAGTATGGCGTTGTAGGGGTGCGGGATACCTACGACATCGAAGGTGACATGCTCGGTCCGGATGTTACCTTTGTTGCCCTCTTGACGAAAAGTGACAGGAAGGGACACGTGCCCCAGGGCCTGCAGCGGTTGACCCCCGAAACCTTGAAGTGGAGCTCCTGGCTGCTCCAGCCGGCCTCGGGGGATTGCCATGCGGTCGAGGGCTTCTGTGAATAAGATGTTCGCGGAGCTTCCCCCGTCGACAAGGACGCGCCTGACTTCGCAACATGCTATGTGGGCCTGGATGACTAGAGGGTCTTGGTGAGGGTACTCCACGCCCCTGGCGTCGTTCAAGTCGAAGGTGATGTTGCGGGGCGGCATCCACAGCTGCGGCTGCTCCCCAGGGGCTTTTGAAGAGGAGCCTCCGGTGATGACGTTGACAGTGTGATGCTGCGCGCCCTTCGTTGCGGTGGCCCGTATGGGGCTATCCCTTGGGTGCCCCACATGGGCTTCGGCGGGGGGCCGAGGAGGCGGAGTCCGAGATCCGGCCGTCACCCTCCGCAGCTCCATCACCGCGATGCATGCCCTTGTGTAATGATCGCCGTAGCCGTGTACCTCGCACCACTTGCCATAGTGTAGGAGCTCTTGCTCTGCGCGGGGTTGGCTGCCGCAGTCAAATCCACCCTCCGATCCCCAGACTCCCCTCCGTGAGGCGGGGTCGGGTCCTTGGCGGGCGCTCTCGGTGGCGAGGACGTGATGGGCCGCCTGCGACCGGCGCTGGCGGCGCCGAGGTTTAGGCCTGCACCGTGAAGAGCCTTCCTGTACCTCGGCCTCACTGCCTCGGGGAGGACCTCCGCAGGGCTTTCGGCTACGGCACGGCTTCGAGGAGGGACCACCCGCCCCGATCTCGCGCGGGGGGCGCTCCTCATGGGCGAGGCCGAGGGTGGTGATGCTGCGTCTTCGCGCATCCTCCTCCGCCCGCGCATACTCGTCCATTTTGTCGAAGAGCTTGGCAACTGTCGTGATCGACCTCCGCGCGTTGTATTCGGCCATCGGGCCCGGGCGAAGGCCCTGTATGGCTGCATTAACGACTGTGGTTTCATTAACATCGTGTACCTGGCCTCGAATCTTGGCGAAGCGCTTGAATTAGCCCCGGAGCGTCTCCGAGGGTCCTTGCTTCACAGCAAAGAGTTGGTCCACATCGATTCGCTCGACATGATGTCCTTGAAAGTTACTACGAAGCCGGTCGCGAAGCTGCTCCCACGTGTAGATGGAGCCCGGCTCTGTGGTAAAAAACCAAGAGAGCGCCACTCCGTGCAGTGCGAGGAGGAGTCCCTTCGCCTTCGCGGTGTCGTCTCCGCCCGCGGCCTCGATCGCGGTTTCGTACACGCGCACGAACTCGCGAGGATCCGCGTCGCCTTTGTACGGGTCAGTGTTGCGAGGGAACTTGAAGTCTTCGGGCCACGCCGCCTGCTGCAGCCCCGCCGAAAGCGGGGATTCCGGATCTACGCATCTCAGTGGGACACGGCTAGACGTGGGGGCTTCGCGACTGTCCACCTTCTCTGGCGTGGGCTCGGACGCGACTACTGGCGCGACCTGCTGGCTCCGAGCCTCTTGTATATCTCGGACGGCTCCGCGAAGGTCCCCTAGTTCTCGCTGGAACGCGTTGAGGGCTGCTAGTAGGGCGCTTTCCACCGCAGGTGTCGTTGGGGCCGCCGGAACGCCCAGTGGACGGGCCGGTGCAGGGACCATCGCCTCACGACCTCCAGATCCGCCGGATGGTTCATTGCGGCTACCCCCAGTCGTCGGATCCGCGCTACCGGCAAGGGTGGCGGGGGCTGTCGTTGCAGTGCCGGCGACGGGGTTGGATGTCGTCGTAGCGGCACTGGCGGGGCCGGTCGTTGCCACGAGGGCGTCGACGCCCACGACCACGACGCGTACGCCGCCGCCGACTCCTTCGGCGGCCGACACCGAAGCCCTGGTGTTCACACGCTGCTCCGACCCATCCGTCTTCTTTCCCTTCGCCGCCGCTGGTGAAGCTTTTTTCGGTGCCATCTTTTTCCTTCGGTCTTCAGGCTTGTCTTCGTCCTCCCTACGGACGGCGCCAACTGTTGTGGCTACAGACCAAACAGAGAGAGAGATGGTAGTGGAGAGTGATAAAGATAAGTGTAATGACCTGGGGTCCTCCCCATGGCTTACTCATATATATATACACATGAGGAGTGCTTTTACAATTATACCCTTACATCTGGTTATCCCCTCTGGGGGCAGTTATGTCATTACACATGGCCTATTCTGGGCCTTATAATCTCCTACCAGGCCTGCTGGGTTTAGGTGGGGGCCACCCCTACGACATACTTATTTTAAGAGTAAAAGCCATCGCCGCAGCCATTGCCTTGGTGATTATTTGGGCTTTTTTTGTGGCTTATGGCTGAAAAGCACTGTAGCTGACAGAGGCTTATTTAGCATAATTAAATTTAAAAAAATTAAAAATATAAAAAATATGTTTGCCCATTACGTATAATACAAACAAATACGGGAAAAAAAGAACTGGCAAAAAAGCCCAACAAAAAGCCAAAAGTTCAAAAAAGACGAAATTTATAAATAGTGAAAAATAAATCGGAAGCTAAAAGTTGAAGCCCAACCGACTGTGGTCACGGTTGCGGACGTTGCAGCATCGTGCGGCTGCTGGTAGTCCATTACATATATTTTTATCTTCAGTGTCGTGTTGAAGCTGTAAGCTTCTCTTAATTTAGATTATAGTATTAGTTATACGTACTAATTCCAAGGAGTGATACGCTCCAGTTTCACTGGAACAGGAACTGTTCCTATTTTCGTAGGTTATAAACATGGGACATGTATCGTTTTGCTGCTGTATGTTTAGTTAAAAGGTGTCCATCTTTTATGCTGAAGATTAGTCTTTGTCTCGTCCAAAAGAATTGGGCTCGGATGGTCACGGTGGGCGTTCTGAAAGGCGATCATGGAGCCCTTCCGCCCTTCGTGTTGCCACTGGTCCAGAGATGGCCAAATAGACAGTGCCAAATAGGTCGAATTAAGGGACGATACTATTAGCATGGTTCACGGCACGGCCCCGCACGAACACCGGTGGGTCGGGCCGGTATGGTACAAGGCCATGGGCCGTGCGGCACGGTCCATTAGGCCCATAGGCATGATTTTACAATTTAATTTGTTTTTCTATAATTTCTATAATTTAATGTCTTTTCTATATTTTCTACAATTTTATTATGTGTATTCTACAATTTAATGCATGTTTTTGGTACTTTCTACAATTTATTGTGCCTTTTTTGAATTCTACATATTTTTTAACAAATCAAATTTTTTAATTTTTCAGACCGAACAAGCTACGTAGGCCAAAGGATGTGCCGTGTTAGCCGGGCTCGATGAGCTAATCGTGCCTCGGGCCAGCCTGACACGGCACGACACCCATCTGGGTTGTGCCTAGGCCGGAGGCTCAACCTACGGGCCGGCATAGCACGACCCATTTAAGTTAACAGGCCAAATGGGCCATGCCGGGCCGGACCGTCCATTTGGCCACCACTGCTATGGTCCCACAAAAGGTCACCAAATGGAAGAGTCGCGGAGGAGCAACGTTGTTTCGAAGCGGTTTATCAGCATTCAGTTCATTCGCATGAACGCTTGTGTTAGGATTAAAAGCCATCAATCGTAGCAAAAAAGAACCCACCCTAGTCATGTCATGTTAGAATGTTAGATGATCGATGTTTATGGCCTTAGCAATTTGCAGGAATGATTGTATATTTCTTCCTTTTTCTGCCGGTGGTTGAAAGTTTGCTGAATCTGAGATGGTGATCGTGGAGTTTAGTTTATTTATGGTTGGTATCGCATACGCTTCATTGATTTTTATGATACTGGTATGTAATTATTTTTTCCTAATTTTCTGTGAATTATTTGAAATTTGATGATCCCGTGAACTTTCTGTGATTTTTCTTATTCCCCTGAATTTCTTGTGATTTTTTTCAAATTTTCTTTTATTTTGTCGAACTTTCTACCATTTTTTGAATTTCTTATTTTTTTCAATATTTCTTATTTTTGATTTACTTTTTTTTCATTTTTCGTATGCCTCGGATTTCCATCCTGCTGCTTCCTAACGGTTGCAGGGAATTAACCCCTAACAGGCATATTTTCCTTGGGGGTGGACGGGTCCATCTAGGGCTGTAAACGAGGCAAGCACGAGTGAGCCTGGCCTCTGAAGCTTGAGTTTGGTAGAAGCTCAAGCGAGGTTGAGTTGGAGTCTGAGCTTGGACCTAGACTTGAACTTGGCTCGACCAAGCTTGAGTAGACTCGATAACAGTTAAAACAATTTAACATACACTAATTTTCAACAATAAGAAAAGCTCGAGCTTGAGCTTGAACTCAGCTCGAGTAAGTTCAATAACAGTCAAAACAGTTCAACACGTACTAATTTTTAATAATAAGAAAAGCTCTAGCTCAAGTAAGCTCAATAAAAGTTAATATCTATCAATATTCAAGCTTAAATCGAGCTCTAACAAGCTATTCAAACTTAACTCGTCAAAGTTTGAGCTGAGATTGAGCAGCTCGCGAGCTTCAATCGTTTTTTACAGCCCTAGTTCCATCTGTTCCAAAAACATCCCCATGGGAATCTACTTCCCTGGGGTTCTCTCCCCACATGCACCCAAATAGGCCTTTAGGGTGTTATTTAACCTAGTTTTGAAATATTAGGGTGTTAATAATCTGGTTTTGAATTTTAGGGGTTAAATAAACTTTTTGGATAGTTTGAGGGGTAAATTGGACTTATTCCTTCTCTTTATAATGTGACATTGTAGTTTGTGCCTAATTAAACATGTTGTAATTCACAAATTAGCATAAGTAGAACAAGAACTCAAGTGTTCCATGGTGGATTGGGCTTCAACAAGTATGTGGACTGGGATAATTGGATTCACCTTTGCAAGCATAGAATACCCTTAAATTGCTGTCATCTCCAGCTTTTGAGCTTCTTGTGCTCCTAGGGCCTGTTCTTTTTGGCTGAAGCTTATGGGTTTTGGTTGCGGCTTGTGACTTTTGGGCTGTTCATGTAAGAGATTACAGAGTAACAGAAACTCACGTACGGTTTTTGCCGATATAAATAAGTCAATACAATATGTACTACAATTAACTAGTAGACTCTATCTTGAAAAGATGCTCCTTTTAAAAGCTAGTTACTGTAGAAAAGCCGAAAAACAGCTTTTAGAAGCTGTAAAGAACAGACCCAAAGCACGTTTGGTTAGCATAATATTTTGTGTACTACAGTTGTATATAATGTTCTCATTGTCAAAAATGATACCAAATATGTCCTCTTCAATTTGTTAATCATCATATTGACTTCAACATTTTTCATGAAATGCTTATGTGCTTTGTTGCAAAGCTCAGCATCATCCTCTTCAGTAGAAATATGTCTTTTGCTCCACTGCTTAACAAGATCATGGACACCTTTTTTGAGCGAACATGGTAAACAATCCCATCAAGCATTTCTACAAGAGTAACTGTTCTTTTTTTTTGCGAGAAAACTGTGTTCATGAGAGACCATGTGGATGCGACCCCATGCTTGTGATGAGTAATTGACAAGTTTTCTGGAAAGTTTGAGTTTGGTTCGTGCGTTTCGTGCCATGATGGCATTTGGCTCAGTCGGGTTTGGTTAGTCGGACTTGAGGCGTATTCTTCTTCCTGTTTGAGCTTTTGAGCCATTTTATGCTTGAGTACAATACATTGATGCTAATTGTGATTACATGTTTCGAGCGGTGCTATGTGATGTGTTTCTTGTCTGTGATGGCTGCAGGATGTCGAGGTGGAGTCGTGGCAAGGCACGGGATGACCGGACTAGGCGCAGGCGGTGCCGAGGTCAGAACGGTCGAGGTGTGCCAAAAACGGCGAGGACTCGAGGTGGCTGCGAGGCTCGGAAGGCAAAGAATGAGGAAGCTTCCCGGAAGATGCAGGAAGGGCGTTTTGGTGAATTCGCAAAGCTGCACTAAAGGAAGTGGATTGTGGATAAAGCACTAGAGTTGTTGGAGGCTTAATGGGCAAAGCATGTTTCAAACCCATTATGCAAAGCTATAAATAGGGAGAGTGTCTCCTGCATGGGTATGGCTTGAAAAAGAGAGTTTAGAGGCTTTGTGAGTTGGCTTTGCTATTGTGCTTTAGTAGTTGAGAAGTGGGTGAGAGCAGGAGTACGTTGTTTTTCATCTCCTTGTGTGTGTTTGAGAGACATGTGGAGTTCTTGTGTTCTTGATGTGAGGAGATGGTTGTAATCCCTGCATAATCATTCATCTCTTTTCCTCAATATCAATGGGAAAAGGATCGTGATTGGATATCTCCATTTCTTGCCCTATGTGATGAATTTCAGTTTCAGGTTTCCTCCCCTGCCTCCTGTCTTCTTCTTCGTATTCTTGCTCTGTGTGATTTCTCACTTTCTGTGATTTGAAGTTGTTCTTGCTGAGAAGGGGCAAAATAGATTGCTCAGGGATGGGATTATGTTTCTAGACCATTTGGTCAGCTATTCCCAAGAGCAATCGATGAATTCATTGAATTTATCCTTCTCTTTTGTTCTTCGTTAAAATGCACACCTGTTTCTCCATTTCTAGGGTTTGGTGTGATTTTCATTTTTCCTTCAAAAGGATATGCCCTGATATGAGTATCTGAGTCCTAAGGCTATTGCTTAGCTATTCTCTCAGTTTCATTTTCAAAGGATCAAGGTTGACCTGAAATTTGGTTTTTGGTGCAGCTCTCTGTACTATTTCAGTTTTTGGTTCAAATCTGAAATTCTTGAGTTTCTTTTGAAATCCCTTGTTGTTTGAAGTCTCCATGCTATTTAAAATAGGTTCTTGATCTTTTTGGCCAATAGGAATCAACAGCAAACCTGTATTTTGCCTAGAATCTGAATTTTCAGGTCATGCAGTTTTGTGTTTTTCAGTCTGGACTCTCTGGTTTTGGGAACCCGGTCTGACCGGTCAGACAGTGGCGGTTTGACCGGGATCAGAACTGCGGTCTGACCGGCTCGTTGAGAGCGGTCTGACCAGTGCCCGTTATCCGGTCTGACCGGCCGGTCGGTAGCGATCTAACCGCCTGCTCCATTGCGGTCAGATTGGCCTCTCAGTTGTAGTCTGATCGGTCAGTCGCACCATGGGCTGAGTTTTGTTGTTTTCATCCGTGATTTGTATCCTCTTTTAGTGTCTGTTGTTTTCTTCTCTTTTCTGCTTGGTCTTAGATTCCAATAAGCACATGAACTATTTCTCTTCGTAGTTACTCATAGCTATTGGAGAGAATTGTCCTTTAGTGGATACTTTTGGGGGTTATTTTTAAAAAGAAGCAACATTCACCCCTCCTTTGTTGCCGATTTCGATCCAACAATTGGTATCAGAGCCGGTTAGCTCTTCCTCATAGATCTTAACCGGTCTCTAGAGCCATGGCGACAGACAAGTACTCGACCAAGCCCCCGATTTTCGATGGGATTGATTATCATTTCTGGGAGAGCTGGATGGAGACTTACATTCAGGCTCAGGGCTACGCCATCTGGCGAAAGGTCAAGAACCGATATGTTGTTCCTGCCGATGAGAACATCAACGCTGGAAATATGCTTGATGTTTAGGCGAACGCTAAGGCGAGGAACATCATAATTCAGGGTCTGAGCAGAAGCGAGTTCGATCGCATCTCTCATATGACGTCGGCGTTCGACATCTGGGTGACTCTCGATGCATACCATGAGGGCACCACCCAGATCAAGACGGTTCGACAGGACCAGTTCAAGTGAGATTACAACAAGTTTGAAATGCTCGCTGGTGAGTCTCTTGATGAGTGTTTTGCGCGTTTCCACAAGATTTTGAGCAACATCCGAGCGGTCGGTCTCACATACCCCGACTCGGATAATGCTCGACAGATGCTCGCAGCTCTTGATTTGCGTGTTTGGGAGATGAAAGTGACTACCATCAAGGACACCACCGATCTCTCGACCTTGACTCTTGATGCATTGTACTCACGCCTCAAGACTCACGAGATTGACATAGTCTCTCGTAGGTCGAAGTCGCAGTCGATGGCCTTAGTCACTAATCCCAGTCTGGTTTCTGGACCTTCTTCCGAGTCGATATGTGGATTCTCTCTAGCTGCTCTCTGTTACGTAACTGATGATCAGTTAGAGCAGCTACCAAAGGACCAGTTAGCCCTTCTAGCCAGAAAGTTTTTCCACACGTACAAGAGAGTGAGGGATCGAAAGAGGAGTAGCCCGATCATTTGCTTCGAGTGTGGTGGCCCCAACCACATTCGGGCGAATTGCCCCAAGCTGGGGAAGGGAAAGGGCGACTACGGCGGTGTGAGCAAGAACGACTACTTCGACAAGAACCGCAATAAGAAGCCTCCGGCTCATGCTCAAGGCAAGAAGAAGTTCCGCGACCTTGGACCTCGACCTCAGCGAGGTGGAGGGATGGAGCGACGACGATGGAACGGGTGATCAAGAACCCAAGGATGGCGACGACTTCTCTGGCATGTGCTTCATGGCCCTTGAGGGCGAAGTGAGCGACAGCGAGCTCTATTCTGACTCCGATGAGGTATACCCATCCTATGACCAGCTTAATGATGCTTTTCTTAAGTTAGGGAAATTCCATGCTAGGTCTAGGACTAGGAGTAGCGAGTTAGAGAAGGAAGTAGATAGATTGTCACGAGAACTTACTTCACTTATATCTGCTCCCTCCCGTGACGAATGTGATACATGCTGTGCCTTGCTTGGTGACATGGAGAAATTAAGGACCTCTCATGATAGTCTATCTTCTGAGCTTGACATGCTTAAGGTGGAGAATGTTAGTCTTTTGGCTGAACTAGAAATGAGTAGGATTGTTACTCCTTCATCTACTGTTGTTGAGACTACATCTTGCACCTCATGTGAGGATAAGGACAATGCGTTTAGAGGTCTTTATACCATGCTCCTTGATCTGCCAGAATCATGTGAAAATTACAATAATTTGAAATTCAACCTAAAAAGGGCAGATTATAAGATTGCTGAGTTGCATGCTTCCCTATTAGAGCCTATTGTCTCTTGCACCAACTGTCCCAAATTAACTGCTGAACTTGAGTCTATCTCAAAACAGTTTCAAGACATGGTTGATCATAACAAGAAAATAGCTCAATATGCTTCTAAGGACCCTGTTAGCTCACCGTGTAACAATTGTGAAAAACTAAAAATCTGAGTTGATTACTTTGGATGAAAAATATGTGAAGCTAACTAAGGACCTTCTGGTGAAGCCATCAACTGATTATGATGTGATTGCCTCGGTAGGGAAGAAGCCCAAAGGAGTAGAGACGCTTAGGCACGATGACCAAACAGCTAGAAGTAGGGTTGTCCCTTCTAGTCCTTACGAAGACCTCAATGTTGAGGCGGCTGTGCGTGCACATGCCTTTCCTTCTTCTGCTGTTGGTTCTTCCTCTTCTCCTGCTGTTGTCTCCTCTTCCCCCTGCTCTTCTTACACCTCTCTCTTTCGGGAGTGTCAGTACCTTATGAACACTCTCGAGAGATTTGTAGGAGGTAATGACATGCGTCATTTTTATATACATTTACCCATCATTTTGCCCCATTATTTTTCGCATTTTAGGACCATTTATCATCATTTACACATTTTCCATATTTAATTGCTCAAAATGGACCTTTTTACATTTTTTATTATTTTTCCGCAGGCCGGCGCGATCGAGGCGCATAAACGACAAATCTGGACCTTCGTGCTGCTCCGTGCAGAAGTATGCGTCATCACGAGCGTTTAGGATTTATCCGCGCTGAAAACGGAGCTCCGGAGGGCCAGAACAGAAGAAAACAATGGGAGAGGGACTTGTTTGCAAACCCTAGATAATATGTGGACTAATCTGCAAATGCCAAAAATCCCCAATCCCACAAAACCCTTCGGCCGCCGCCTGTGTTGAGGGAGCCCGGCATTTTTGCTTCTCTCCTTCACCTCCACTTGCTTCTCCCCCTTTCTCCAGCCACGGCGCCGGCGAGGCCGGGCCATCTCGCCGGCGGTCGCTCTCCTCCAGCACCCTCTCCCTCCGGCGCGCCGCCCTCTCCCTTCTCCATTCACCGGCGCCGCCCCCCTCTCTCTACTCTCCAGCGCCGCCATCCCTCTCCTCATCAGCGCCACACAGCACCACCGCGCCTCCTCCCTTCATCGCCTCCCTTTTCCGGTTCGCCACCGCGTCTCCCATCTTCGGCCGCATCCTCCTCTACTGCTCCTCCTCCCGTGCGCCTCCGCCGTTCTTCTCCACCGCGCCTCCTCCACCGCCTCTTCCTCTGCCGCTCCTTCTCCCCACACAAGCGCCGCCACTTCCCTTCTCCTCATTGCCACCGTTTCTTCCTCCCTGCCGTGCCACCCCTTCTCCTTACCCTTCACCGCCGCCATCTCCTTCCCCACTGCTCTTCCGCCGCACCCCTACTCTCACCGGTGTGCCCCCTACCTCTCTCTCCAGCGCCGCCTCTCCCTTTCCATTTCTGCCACCGGCCGCCTGTGTGCCCTTCTTCATCGACTTCGGCCGGCACCTCACAGCGACGCTATCCTCTGCGACCCCCTCACCGACGGCTTCATCAGTTCCCTCCGATCACCGTCTTCCGCCGACGGCCATCGCCACCTCTTCCGATAGCGATCTCTCCTCTGCTACTCCACGGCGCCGACGACATCACCACCTCTTCGGCTTCTTCCTCTACGGCTATTCCTTCACCGACCCCTTCCTCCTCGGCTCCACTACACCGACGACCTCTGCTCTGCTTCCTCTGCTCTACCCCTCGGTTCATCCTCCCATCCTTCTTCCTTTGTCTAATTGCTGTTCTCAATTACTGTCAAACTGAATTACTATGAGTGCTTGTTAATTTCTATTGAACTGTGGATGTTGACTTGTGATCTGTGATGGTGATCTGTGATATGTGCAATGTTTTGTGCTGTTCATATAATATGTTTATGCTGTTGGAAGTTGTTCAGCAATTTTAGTATTTATTACTGTGGTGATCTGTGATGTATGTGTCAGTGATTAGCTTGTGCATATGGTCAGTTCATGTTCAGTGTTGCGTAGGCTTTGTCTTGTGCTTGTGTTAGTTGTCCGTTTTAGAATTTGTGTTTGTGTTGCGCAATTTAGCTAGCCGGCCGATCGTCTCCCTTCCCCGTTCTGTCTCAACCTCCCTTTGCTTCTGAATCCTCTCTCTTTTCTTCTCTCCGCGGTCTGTCGGTAGTTAAGTCGTGCAGTCGTTCGTAGTTGTTTGTTGTGTCATCCTGCCGTCGTCGTCTAGTTAGCGAACGACCGTCTTCCCCCTGGTTCTCTCTCGACTCTCCCTCTCTTTCTCTCTCGACTCCCTCTGTGCTTCTAGACTCCCCCAGTGCTTCTCGACTACCTCTTTGTCTCGCGGTCGGTAGTTATTTAGTTCGTCGATCGGTAGTAGTGTCATTGTTCAGTAGTGTGTCGTTCGTTAGTCGTCGTTGTAGTTTGGTTGGTCGTACGATGTCCTTTCGTACGGTCGATCGTTTTTTTCGTCTGTCGTTTATTTCGTTCGTTTCGTCGTTGTTTGATAGATCATTTGGTTGTAGTAGTCGTTGTAGGTTTAGTTTTCTCCCCCGTTTTGATTGACCTAGCTTTAGCTGAGCATCGGTAGCCTCAGTCTAGTCCCTGTGGAGAACACGACACTCGCCGCTATTTCAGTGGCAACCCGTGCACTTGCGGGTGTGCTATTTTTGCACGATCAAGTCATTTTGGCGCCGTTGCCGGGGATTAGCTTAGAGCGACAGTGTTAGGCTATAGACTAGGTCGTTTGTTTTCTTTTGCTTATTTTTGTGTTTGTGCTGACTTGTCTTTCTTTTCGTTATTGTTCATATTTGTGATATATCGCTAACCCCTAACCCTTTCCTTAGATATTTCTCTCTTTCGCGATTCTTCGTATACATTCTCGCAGGTTGATTGATATTGATACTTATTGAGGCTATGGCTTACTATTCTGATTCTCGTGGTTTTATGGGCACCCCTAGTACTTATGATACTCTTCAAGAACAGGTAAATCTATTGTCTCGTCAGTTAGAGCGCTATGCTTTAGAGCGAGGAGTTGTGTTAGAGAGCGGGCATGATCATTACAGTTCTGTATTAGGCACCCACTCTTCAGTTGTTCCTATATGCCAGACTTGTGGTTTTCAGGGCCATTCACCCGCTGACTGCCAGCGTGGTTATTTGTCCACTCCAGAGTATTACGGGATGAGCTTTTCTCAGTCGAGTGGGCCATACCCTGACACTTATCACCCTGGATGGCCTGAGCACTCGAGTCTATCATATGGGAACAACAACCCTGATATCTCATCATTTTCTTCTAGTATACCATTGCAGGGTTTTAGATTCGGAGATCAGGATATTTCTCATTGGTCACATCAGCACTATCCTGTACCTCAGCATCAGACTCCTACTCCTGAGCTCGATGAGTTGTCCAGATTTGAGGAGAGGATTTCTAGGATTATAGGAGATTCCGAGAGAAGAATGAGTAGTGACTTCTCATTAGACCTGACACATCCTGCCTGTAGTTCACCTGTACCTTCACTGAGCCAGTTTACAGTTCCTATATATGAGTCCTTAGAGCAGTCTCATGAGTCACCTCCTTCACATGTAGATCAGGCTGCCAGACTTGATGCATTATGCAAGGAACTGATGATTGTGCCTCCTGGTGGTGACCGTGCGATGGCGATTCAGGACGAGATTGAGGCGATCATGAGCACCAGGTCTACTTGTGTGGATAGTTTTGCCGTTTCACAGCCTTTCATTAGCACCACAGAGATAGTTCTGGATAGAGATGAGTGTCAGCCTCCGAGTCTTACACCTGATCTTGCTAGCGAGGGCCTGTTGTTGGAGACACCACATATACACTTAGAGGCACCTCAGTCCGATCCTTTGCCTATTGACTCTGAGAGAGAGATCATTGAGCTAGATGATGACGATCTACTTCTTGATGATGATTGTTTCACCCCTGACTATGAGGATGAGTTTGCGGTAGATCCACTCTTGAGTTGTGATGAGCTAGATATAGATGATGAGAGCTTTGTGCCAGATGATGATGAGTTCATTATGGATATGCTTTTTAGTTCTGAGGTTTCATATCTTGATGAGGGGGCTGCTTCCGATGTCGACGAGGAGCACATTTCTATTGATCCATCACCGGCTACTTCTTTCGTCGATATCGCCCCTCTGGAGGTTTCTACTACCGTGCATTCTACTTCACCTACACTTCAGGTAGTTTGGAAACTCTTCCTCGACCACTTCAGGTTTGATTTCTTTGGCCCTGACGAGACATATGCTATTACTAGTTGTGCTCATCTCACTGATATACCTCATGATGTACTTTATCGATATACCTACATGATTGGATATTCTATTGATGACTTGGAGGGCGTCGACCCTATCACACATATTTGCCATGTTTTTGAGTCTATTTGCAGGGTTACGCTTGTTTACCATCGACTACGAGCGAACATGGTTCGAGTCGATATCCCTTGGGATCCAGGTGGATTTCGAGGCATGCTGCTTCATGAGGAGGGCGGACATGTGCCTTTTCCATGTCCCGTCCTTGGCCCTCCTCCCGCTACATCCAAATGAGCATTTCTTTATCTTTTTATTTCCATTCCTTTTGTTAGTTTTTGTTGGTTTCTCCTCCTTTTTTTTCTTTTTTATTTCAGGTCCCGTGCTAGATCTTCATCCTTATATATGCGAGAAGCCACGGGATGATTAGTCTACTTCCATTACATCATATACGCCCGGTGAGCTGTTTCTTACCCCCTTTATGCACATTCTTGATTCATTGCTCAATTTAAGCTTGGGGGAGGACTTGTATGTGTATGAATGATGTTCTAGCATGTTTGTTTATATTTGTGAGCATTTGAGTTTATTGTCGTGTAGTTGATGATATATGGTCATTCATGTGCTTCATATTATGCTTATGTTGATGATATATGGCCTTTACTATTTGCTCTCATGTTATGCGTGATTGTATTTTTTTTTGTCATGTGAGCCCATGCTATGATTAATCAAGAAAGGTCATGTCGAAATTTCCTTAATTGAGCTATATTGTCACTAGTTCCTTGTATGTTTAAGTCACTTGGCATCATATTAAAGCTTGAGTATTGTTTATTATCCTTGATGTGCTTAAAAACCTTGTGATCCTATAGCATTTGATTCATTGCGAGTTACATGTGTTTTAACCATTTGCGGATTGAATTGGTCCTAGTCATCGCCTCTTGAATGATCATATCTTAGTTTCATGCTTTGGCATATATTATTTTAGATATTGATACTTTGCTTGAATGTAAAATTTGTGAAAGGGGTAGTCCTATCTTGAGACAATAACTTGGTTGATTTATCTAGGTATCCATGTCTCGGGACACGTGTTACTTAGCATTAATGAAAACCGGTTAAAGATGCTTAATCAAAAACTAAAAAAAAAAAGAAAAGAAAAAAAAATTGTTTTGCAATGTGAGTGTGTGAAATAAGTGACTATGTCACATTGGTTCAGAAATGTGTTGAATAAGTGGCATTTTTGCCCAAGTGTGAGTGTGAATAAGCGGCAAGTTGCCCAAGGGTTTGAATAAGTGGCACTTGTGCCCAATGTGTATTTTAAATTTGCTAAAAATCAACAAAAATTAGGTATCATGGCTCAAGTGTGGGCTTTTTCATAAATATCATGCAAGTATTAGTCTCTTTGTCTCATATAACATATGCCTTAGCATGACCCTTTGCTATGCTCATTCTTGATGTTATACCTAGTTCCGAAGCCTTACAATTTTGGTTGGATTCATGTGATCACTTAGTGTATTTCGACACTTAAGTGTGTAACTTGATTTGGTCAAATGCTATAGTTATCACTTTGGTATCTTTGCTTGAATATTCATTCTCATCTTGGATGGTCCTCAAAACTCAAGTTAGATGATCTCATTTCACATTGTTGTATGCCTCATGACCTATTGCGTGCATTCAACTAGTCTTTTACCACATAATTACGTGTTGTCCGGGTTCGATAATATCATGCCATTTACTTGAGGACAAGTAAACGTTTAAAGCTTGGGGGTATGACATGCGTCATTTTTATATACATTTACCCATCATTTTGCCCCATTATTTTTCGCATTTTAGGACCATTTATCATCATTTACACATTTTCCATATTTAATTGCTCAAAATGGACCTTTTTACATTTTTTATTATTTTTCCGCAGGCCGGCGCGATCGAGGCGCATAAACGACAAATCTGGACCTTCGTGCTGCTCCGTGCAGAAGTATGCGTCATCACGAGCGTGTAGGATTTATCCGCGCTGAAAACGGAGCTCCGGAGGGCCAGAACAGAAGAAAACAATGGGAGAGGGACTTGTTTGCAAACCCTAGATAATATGTGGACTAATCTGCAAATGCCAAAAATCCCCAATCCCACAAAACCCTTCGGCCGCCGCCTGTGTTGAGGGAGCCCGGCATTTTTGCTTCTCTCCTTCACCTCCACTTGCTTCTCCCCCTTTCTCCAGCCACGGCGCCGGCGAGGCCGGGCCATCTCGCCGGCGGTCGCTCTCCTCCAGCACCCTCTCCCTCCGGCGCGCCGCCCTCTCCCTTCTCCATTCACCGGCGCCGCCCCCCTCTCTCTACTCTCCAGCGCCGCCATCCCTCTCCTCATCAGCACCACACAGCACCACCGCGCCTCCTCCCTTCATCGCCTCCCTTTTCCGGTTCGCCACCGCGTCTCCCATCTTCGGCCGCATCCTCCTCTACTGCTCCTCCTCCCGTGCGCCTCCGCCGTTCTTCTCCACCGCGCCTCCTCCACCGCCTCTTCCTCTGCCGCTCCTTCTCCCCACACAAGCGCCGCCACTTCCCTTCTCCTCATTGCCACCGTTTCTTCCTCCCTGCCGTGCCACCCCTTCTCCTTACCCTTCACCGCCGCCATCTCCTTCCCCACTGCTCTTCCGCCGCACCCCTACTCTCACCGGTGTGCCCCCTACCTCTCTCTCCAGCGCCGCCTCTCCCTTTCCATTTCTGCCACCGGCCGCCTGTGTGCCCTTCTTCATCGACTTCGGCCGGCACCTCACAGCGACGCTATCCTCTGCGACCCCCTCACCGACGGCTTCATCAGTTCCCTCCGATCACCGTCTTCCGCCGACGGCCATCGCCACCTCTTCCGATAGCGATCTCTCCTCTGCTACTCCACGGCGCCGACGACATCACCACCTCTTCGGCTTCTTCCTCTACGGCTATTCCTTCACCGACCCCTTCCTCCTCGGCTCCACTACACCGACGACCTCTGCTCTGCTTCCTCTGCTCTACCCCTCGGTTCATCCTCCCATCCTTCTTCCTTTGTCTAATTGCTGTTCTCAATTACTGTCAAACTGAATTACTATGAGTGCTTGTTAATTTCTATTGAACTGTGGATGTTGACTTGTGATCTGTGATGGTGATCTGTGATATGTGCAATGTTTTGTGCTGTTCATATAATATGTTTATGCTGTTGGAAGTTGTTCAGCAATTTTAGTATTTATTACTGTGGTGATCTGTGATGTATGTGTCAGTGATTAGCTTGTGCATATGGTCAGTTCATGTTCAGTGTTGCGTAGGCTTTGTCTTGTGCTTGTGTTAGTTGTCCGTTTTAGAATTTGTGTTTGTGTTGCGCAATTTAGCTAGCCGGCCGATCGTCTCCCTTCCCCGTTCTGTCTCAACCTCCCTTTGCTTCTGAATCCTCTCTCTTTTCTTCTCTCCGCGGTCTGTCGGTAGTTAAGTCGTGCAGTCGTTCGTAGTTGTTTGTTGTGTCATCCTGCCGTCGTCGTCTAGTTAGCGAACGACCGTCTTCCCCCTGGTTCTCTCTCGACTCTCCCTCTCTTTCTCTCTCGACTCCCTCTGTGCTTCTAGACTCCCCCAGTGCTTCTCGACTACCTCTTTGTCTCGCGGTCGGTAGTTATTTAGTTCGTCGATCGGTAGTAGTGTCATTGTTCAGTAGTGTGTCGTTCGTTAGTCGTCGTTGTAGTTTGGTTGGTCGTACGACGTCCTTTCGTACGGTCGATCGTTTTTTTCGTCTGTCGTTTATTTCGTTCGTTTCGTCGTTGTTTGATAGATCATTTGGTTGTAGTAGTCGTTGTAGGTTTAGTTTTCTCCCCCGTTTTGATTGACCTAGCTTTAGCTGAGCATCGGTAGCCTCAGTCTAGTCCCTGTGGAGAACACGACACTCGCCGCTATTTCAGTGGCAACCCGTGCACTTGCGGGTATGCTATTTTTGCACGATCAAGTCAGGTAAGAAGAAGCTAAATCTTATTCTAGACCAGTCCAAGATTTGCAAATTCAATCAAGGTCTAGGATATAATTTTCTTGAGGATGTTAGGAAGCATCCACCTGCCGTGTTCAGACCCATAGCCACAGGTGTGATCGAGGTCAAGCCCAGAACTGAGAAAGTTCAATTCAAGTCAGCGAGTTTTATCTAAGGGATTTCTGACAGCAAGGTGATTCCACCTGTTGCTTCGGCCTCTCAGAAGGCGAAGCCTCATTGTGCTACTTCTACCTCTCAGAAGGTGAAGTATCATTACACCTTCTGTCAGAAGGATGGACACTTGGTCGAGCGATGCTTCGGGCGCGCCAAGATTGCGCGGAGAGATCGTGTTCGCGATCTTAGGAGTATTCAGGGTTAGCCCTAGACCTTGAGTGCACCTAAGACCAACACGAGGTCTAGCGTTGATCTCTCTAAGGGTTTTAGGCAGTATCGAGGACTTGGCTTTTCCGGTGTTTCTGATTTTCATCCTCGGTTTGCCTCTGCTCGTGACTTCCGCCGTTCTGAGGGTAGATCTCGTTTCCCCCGTCGAGATGGCTACCCACGGCGTGATCAGCATGTTGCTGGTGCTCCGACTTGCTCTCCCATAGCAGTCGGACCCAACAACAGCTTCAGCTCTGCTCGTGGGCCTTCTGCTTCTTTGAGCGACAGAGAGCGTAGGGTAGATAGAGGTCAGTCGTGTGTGGCTACTTCTTCTACTCAGCGTGTGACTCAGTATTGGGTGCCAAAATCTATGTTGATTTATCCTAGTACTGAGCCTTTACTCTCTGTTTGACTCAGGTTCGCCGGGCTAGGAAGGGACAGGTTTAGCTTGTATACTCCGGTTGTTCCCGACATATGACCGGAGACTCCCGTTGGTTCTCTTCCCTAGCCCGTGCTCCAGGTGATGAGACGATCACCTTCGGAGACGCTTCGTCTGGGCGTGTCATCGCCAAAGGTACAGTGCGTGTTAATGAGTATTTTATTTTGAAAGATGTTGCCTTGGTTAGTAAGCTGCAATATAATTTGCTTTCTGTTTCTCAGCTTAGCGATGACGGCTTTGATGTGAGCTTTAAGAAAAACGCTTGCAAAATCCTTGATTCTTCGGGTAGTCTGGTTTGCAGGATTTCTCGTTGTAGGAGGATCTTTCGTACTGATTTTTCTGAGTCTTCTGGTGATCCTCTCCGGTGTTTAGTTGCTTCTGAGTCCCATGACCTTACTTTCTGGCATAGGAGACTTGGTCATATTGGATTTGACCATTTGATCCGAGTTAGCGGCCACGATCTCATTCGTGGTCTGTCGAAACTCAAGATGGTCAAAGATATTGTTTGCGCTCCTTGCCGGCACGGCAAGATGGTTGCCGCTTCTCACCCTCCGGTCACAGTGTCTATGACCGATGCACCAGGACAGCTGCTCCACATGGACACAGTTGGACCAGCTCGAGTGCAGTCAGCAGGAGGAAAGTTGTATGTTCTTATCGTGGTCGATGACTTCTCGAGGTTCTCCTGGGTGTTTTTCTTAGCCTCGAAGGATGAGACATTTACACATTTTGAGGTCTTTTCAGTAGGCTTTTGTGGAGCTCCCGGGTGCCTTACGAGCGATCCGCAGTAACAATGGCACGGAGTTCAAGAATTCCTACTTTGAGAGGTTTTGTGATGAGACAGGTGTAGAGCACCAGTTCTCTTCTCCGCGCGTTCCACATCAAAATAGTGTCGTGGAGAGGAAGAACCATACCTTGGTCGAGATGGCCAGGATGATGCTTGATGAGTATTCTACACCTAGGAAGTTTTGGGCTGAGGCTATAGCGACCGCGTGCCATGTTTCGAACAGAGTTTTTCTTCAGGCACACTTGCATCGCACTTCCTATGAGCTGAGATATGGGCGAAAGCCCAGTATCTCTCATTTTCGTGTGTTTGGTTGCAAGTGTTTCATTTTGAAGTTCAGGAATCTAGATAAGTTCGAGTCACGCTCTTGTGATGGTATCTTTCTATGCTACTCGACTTCTTCGCGGGCGTATAGGGTTTGGAATTGCGAGTCTAGTAAGTTGGTAGAGACTTGTGAGGTAACCTTCGACGAGGCCAATCTGGGGACTTGGCCCGATATCTCGGGTTCTTTAGAGCAGTCTGAGCCCATGTTTGTGGACGATGAGAAGGATGGAGTTGAGGGTTGTCTACCCGATCCAATTCCTCATCCTCCACTTGAGGTGCCTTCGTCCACGGCACCTCCAAGTGATCAGCCCATGCCTTCTGCTTCCTCTGGAGCTAGTGGCTCTGTTCCTACCTCATCAGCTCATGAGGTAGAGGCCACTTCTTCATCTCATCTAGGACCTCCCCGACATATCCAGAAAGTCCATCCTTCCGAGCAGATGATTGGAGACCTCTTTGAGCGAGTCACACGCTCAAAGTCTAGCATGTCACATTTCTGTCTCCATTCTACCTTTGTTGCCTCATTTGAGCCCAAGGACGTTTGTCATGCTCTTTCTGATGAGTCTTGGGTCAATGCCATGCATGAGGAGTTAGAAAATTTCGAGAGAAACAAGGTCTGATCACTTGTTGAGCCCCCTCGAGGTCACAATATCATTGGGACTAAGTGGGTGTTCAAGAATAAGCAGAGTGAAGATGGGGTTGTCATTCAGAACAAGGCTAGACTGGTAGCTCAGGGCTTTTTCCCAGGTTGAGGGTCTAGATTTTGAGGAGACCTTTGCCCCTGTAGCTAGACTTGAGGCCATTAGAATCCTGCTTGCTTTCGCAACTTCTAAAGGTTTCAAGGTTTACCAGATGGATGTCAAGAGTGTCTTCCTCAGTGGGTTCATTGAGGAAAAGGTCAATGTGAGACAGCCTCCAGGTTTCGAGAACCCCAAATACCCAACCATGTCTACAAGCTTTCTAAAGTCTTGTATGGACTTAAGCAGGCTCCCAGAGCTTGGTATGAGAGATTTAAGTCCTACCTGTTGAGTCATGGTTTTGAGATGGGTAAGGATGTAAGACCTTGTTCATTCATAGGCATGGCACTGACCTACTGCTCGTCCAGATTTATGTGGATGACATCATCTTTGGCGGATCTTCTCATACTCTTGTTTCAAAGTTCTCAGATGTCATGAACATCGAGTTTGAGATGAGTATGATGGGTGCGTTGACCTTCTTCCTTGGCTTCCAGATCAAGCAGACTCGGGAGGGTACTTTCTTGCATCAGGGCAAGTACACTCGTGACCTCCTGAGACGCTTTGACATGAGTGATGGTAAGCCCGTGTCAACTCCCATGGCGTCCATAGCTTTTCTTGAGCTAGATGAGGACGGCGAGCTAGTTGATCAGAAGGAGTATCGCAGCATGATTGGCTCCCTCTTGTACCTCACTGCCTCGAGGCCGGATATACACTTCTCCGTGTGTCTATGTGCTCGCTTTCAGGCTTCTCCTCGCGTATCTCACCGCCAAGCGGTGAAACGCATCCTTCGGTACCTTCGAGCTACCATTGACTATGGCATCTGGTACTCTTCCTCGTCCTGTCTTTCCTTGAGAGCCTACTCGGATGTAGACTTTGCTGGCTGTAGTATAGATAGGAAGAGCACTTCTGGCACCTACCAGTTCATTGGCACTTCTCTTGTTTCCTGGTCTTCGAGGAAGCAGTCTGGTGTTGCACAGTCCACTGCAGAGGCCGAGTACGTTGCTGCCGCCAGTTGCTGCAGTCAGGTACTTTGGATGGTCTCGACCCTGCGGGACTTTGGGTTAGTGATCGACAGTGTTCCACTCTTTTGTGATAACACTTCTGCGATTAACATTGCCAAGAACCCAGTGCAGCACTCTCGGACCAAGCACATTGATATTAGATATCACTTCCTTCGAGACCATGTGGAAAAGGGTGACATAGTGCTCTAGTTTGTGGAGAGTGACCACCCGTTGGCTGATATCTTTACCAAGCCTGCGGGGAGAGCTTGGGGTGGTCTGTCCTTAAGAACTGTTGTGAGGGGGAGTTTTGTGCTTCATATTTTATCATGTTTATTATGCTCTTACTCCTTTCTGTTGCATTGCATATGGGTGCATTGGGGTTAGTCCTTCTAGCATAGATTAGAGTGTTTCTCTTGTCTAGTTGATTAAACTTCTTCCTCTCATCTTGTGATTCTAGGATGCTGCTTATTAGCTATTTCTCTTTCACTAGGTTGAGCTCACTCACTTCTTATAGGTTCTAGCGAGGGTTGGGCCACCCTCGGGTAGACGGGGTACGTGTTTGCTCCTTAGTGTGTTAGATGATCAGCTAATAGTTCTAAAGTCATATGGGTAAATGAGAGTCAGTCTGAGCCATAGTATTCTCTATATCTTATCTATGCTTTAAGGACTACTTTTTCTGATTCTCTTGCCAGCTTCTCGATTTTATTGCTTTAGTTCAGTGGGAGTTCATTTGGGAACTTCTAGATCTTAATATTGACATAACTCAACTTAAACTAAAAGTGCATCTCATGTTGAGGGGGAGCTGGATTTACTGCATTTCATTTTAGCATTGTAATGTAACTACATGGAGCCTTGATTATTATCCCGTTATGACACATTTACAATGAATTACATCTTGCCATGATCTGAGCTTACTTGCTAGATATATCATGACTTTATATGTGTAGTCTAGTCTTTGCCATGATAGGTCGATTAAAATGCTCAACTTGAACTAATTCATGTCATGTTAGCTCTTGAGACTAGTCTGCCTTTAGTTATCCTTTTATGATTCATGCCATGTCAAACAGACTGAGTTGAGTCTTGAATCTATATTGAGCCATGTTAGTTCCTTGATGAAGCATGAGTTAGTACAACCTTTTAAGAAACCAAAAAGATCTCTTTTGTGCGAAAGAACTGATCTCGCCAATTCTTTCTCATGAGACTGCTTGCCATTGCACTAGGCATGAATTCAGGGGGAGTTTTGGATGACCAAGACTATCTTCTTAAGCTTCTAGCTTGAAGTGGTCGCATAAGGCTCGAGATCTAGCACATGACTACACAAAAATCTAGTTGGAAACAATCATGAGATTTATAAAGAAAAACATGTCAATTGTGCTTAATTTGCTTAATTCCACAAAGAACACGTACTTAAACAAATGTCTCATTCTTGAACATGTAGCACTCTAAATTGACCCAATACTAGCTTCTTGGTTCCACTTAGGTTATTGACATGGCCTGCATCATCTTTGGATACCTTTAGCTAGACTAGAATCATGTTGACTTGACATGCTAAGAATCTCGACTAATTTTCAGATTGTAACTTATTTGGCTTAGCTTGATTATACATGTCTTATCATGATCTTGATAGCATACTTATGTGTTATGGCTTGGTGTAATACTTCACGTTCATTTTGGATAATCTTCATGGCTCATCATGCTTAAAATGAATAATTTTCAGCCATTCCATCTCTACTCGTGACCTTATTCTCTCTTTTGTATCCTTGATGATTTTATTGCCAAAAGGGGGAGAATAGTGAAGAAAAAGCCATTTTCAAGGAAACCTTGGAGTTTTTGGAGCTTTTGAGGAAAACTTGCTCTTTCTGTTTTTGCTCCAGTTGTTGACATGGTCATAAACTTCTTTGATTTCTTTTGGACCGTGTTTGACTCTCTTTCTTTTTCAAACTCAACTTTACGCTTTTTCTAAGTTTATCAATATACTCATCAAGGGGGAGATTGAGAGACCATGTGGATGCGACCCCATACTTGTGATGAGTAATTGACAAGTTTTCTGGAAAGTTTGAGTTTGGTTCGTGCGCTTCGTGCCACGATAACATTTGGCTCAGTCAGGTTTGGTTAGTCGGATTTGAGGCGTATTCTCCTTCCCGTTTGAGCTTTTGAGCCATTTTATGCTTAAGTACGATACATTGATGCTAATTGTGATTACATGTTTCGAGCGGTGCTATGTAATGTGTTTTTTGTCTATGATGGCTGCAGGATGTCGAGGCGGAGTCGTGGCGAGGCACGGGATGACCGGACTAGGCGCAGGCGGTGCCGAGGTCAGAACGATCGAGGTGTGCCGAAGACGGCGAGGACTCGATGTGGCTGCGAGGCTTGGAAGGCAAGAAATGAGGAAGCTTCCCGAAAGGTGCAGGAAGGGCGTTTTGGTGAATTCGCAAAGCTGCACTAAATGAAGTGGATTGTGGATAAAGCACTAGAGTTGTTGGAGGCTTAATGGGTAAAGCATGTTGCAAACCCATTATGCAAAGCTATAAATAGGGAGAGTGTCTCCTGCATGGGTATGGCTTGAAAAAGAGAGTTTAGAGGCTTTGTGAGTTGGCTTTACTTTTGTGCTTTAGTAGTTGAGAAGTGGGTGAGAGCAGGAGTACGTTGTTTTTCATCTCCCTGTGTGTGTTTGAGAGACATGTGGAGTTCTTGTGTTCTTGATGTGAGGAGATGGTTGTAATCCCTACATAATCATTCATCTCTCTTCCTCAATATCAATGGAAAAAGGATTGTGATTGGGTATCTCCATTTCTTGCCCTATGTGATGAATTTCAATTTCAGTTTTCCCCCTGCCTCCTGTCTTCTTCGTATTCTTGCTCTGTGTGATTTCTCACTTTCTGTGATTTGAAGTTGCTCTTGCTGAGAAGGGGCAAAATGGATTGCTCAGGGATGGGATTATGTTTCTAGACCATTTGGTCAGCTATTCCCAAGAGCAATCGATGAATTCATTGAGTTATCCTTCTCTTCTGTTCTTCGTTAAAATGCACACCTGTTTCTCCATTTCTAGGGTTTGGTGTGATTTTTATTTTTCCTTCAAAAGGATATGCCCTGATATGAGTATCTGAGTCCTAAGGCTATTGCTTAGCTATTCTCTCAGTTTCATTTTCAAAGGATCAAAGGTTGACCTGAAATTTGGTTTTTGGTGCAGCTCTCTGTACTCTTTCAGTTTTTGGTTCAAATCTGAAATTCTTGAGTTTCTTTTGAAATCCCTTGTTGTTTGAAGTCTCCATGCTATTTAGAATAGGTTCTTCATCTTTTTGGCCAATAGGAATCAAGAGCAAACCTGTATTTTGCCTAGAATCTGAATTTTTAGGTCATGCAGTTTCGTGTTTTTTAGTCTGGACTCTCTGGTTTTGGGAACCCAGCCTGACCGGTTAGACAGTGGCGGTCTGACCGGGATCAGAACTACGGTCTGACCGGCTCGTTGAGAGCGGTCTGACCGGCCGGTCAGTTGCGGTCTGACCGCCGGCTCCATAGCGGTCAGACCGGCCTCTCAGTTGCAGTCTGACCGGTCAGTCGCACCAAGGGCTGAGTTTTGTTGTTTTCATCCGTGATTTGTATCCTCTTTTAGTGTATGTTGTTTTCTTCTCTTTTCTGCTTGGTCTTAGATTCCAGTAAGCACATGAACTATTTCTCTTCGTAGTTACTCATAGCTATTGGAGAGAATAGTGCTTTAGTGGATACTTTTGGGGGTTTATTTTTAAAAAGAAGCAACATTCACCCCTCCTCTGTTGCCGATTTCGATCCAACAGTTCAGTTAGGTGTGTTTGATTTAAGTGAAATTTTGTCAAACCTTGGATGCATTGAATTGATCTAAGAAAGTATCATAAGAATTTTTATCAACATAAAAATACGCATAACAGGCCCGGCTAATTAAGTTCAGTTTTTGTTTTCAAACCCATGGATTTTTCTTCTATACACAGCTACTCTGCAGTAAGCTCCATTTATAACATCAAAAATTTCCTATATTTGTATGGGAATTCAATTGTTTCTTATGATATGTTTGCGTTCTAAACAGGTCCGTCCTAACAACTTTTGATGGGAATTTTACAATAGCACTAGGTTCCACCATCTAAGAAAGATCTAGCGGGCTAGACTTCTACTGTTACCGTTCAGCTAAAACAAAAAGGGGGATTTGCTCATGTGCCCTAAAGTTTAATGGTGTTTGCTCATTTGCCCCATGATGTCTCACTGACATATGGGCCCTGAGCCCATATATCAGTGAGACATCATGGGGCAAATGAATAAACGCCATTAAACTTTGAGGCAGAGGAGCAATTTTTCCAAACAAAAAGGATGTAAGCATGTCCAGAGTTCTCTACCCTAGTCTGGCAGGCATCGAAACTCGATTTGCTTGAAACATCATTAATCTTGAAGTTGACTAATCACAAGAGATCTTTTACGGTATCTTAAAATAAATATAAATATAATCTTTGTGATCTAATGGTTCAGATTTATTAGGATTTAGTTATACTATTATCCACACTACTAGTAGTAGAATATCTAAATAGATAAATTGTAAATGAAACAAATAGCATAAAATTAATTTTCTCGACTTTGTGTGCCCGATCTCGCTAAAGTTCATACAGGACCCGGTAACGATCTTGTCTTAAACTCCCTTAATGCAACAAGCCCATCGCGGCAACTCCATGGTGGGGCAAACAAATTCCTCCAGAACTGACTCCGACGAGACCTAAAGGAGTTTCAGTTGCTGGTGCGACATTTGCTCATAACAGTGAAGGAGGTGGCGGAGGGTTTTGGCCTTTGGGGCTCCATCTGTGATATCTAATTATTCTAATCGATGGTAAAAAAGCACAAACTGCCATGGAGTTGCCGCGGCCGTGATCCGTGAAGAAGTACAACGGCAAGACGCTCCTCCACGGCGCGTGCGCTTGCTGCTGCTCGTCGTGTGGTGTCCGTGGCAAGTAGGAAGCGTCGACGTCCGAGCCTAGAACGACGATGGCAGCGGCGAGTTCCGCGACGGACAAGAAGAAGAGGTGGAGGAAGAGGAGGTTATGGAGGAAGAGAAGAAGGCAAGAAGGAGCACAGCGACGCCAACGGCGAGCTTGCGAAGCGCTGCTATAACTGACCTTGTGAACAACATTCCGTCGAAGTCAGGTAATTAGGATGATTCGATCGCATGTAGAAGACGTGTGTAATCGTAGATGAAGGACCATAATCCAAAATACTATCTTGAAAAAATCAGGTTGAAAAATAAAAGTCTATAATATCATCATAAATCAACGATCAGATTTTATTTCTACTACCACTTTTCTACTACCAATAGCATTGGGCTATGAGGTGGGTCTCTTTCTTTTCGACTTCTGACTTATGTTATAGTAATTATCTTTAAAATGAAATATTTTTTAAGAAAATCAATTGTAATAGTCCCTGCTGTAGATTGAGGTGTTGCCACAATGCTACCATCAAGCTGCACTGCTGTAGACTGGTGACGGGTTGGTGATTCCCCGTAGCCTTAGAGCCCGACAGTGGATGACGGCGAGTAGATTTGGTCCTTTGGATTTTATCAAAATAATAAAAAGAATATTTGGTCCCTTTCAGCTATATGAAGTATGCATCAGTGAAAGTACAACAACAGATCTAGTTTAGAGAATTGGGGAGTGATCAGGTTTTGACGAAGGATCGCAAATGTATGTGATGTTGCTAAATAGTAGTGCTAGGGAATTTGTACTACTAGATTTTATTTGGGTGGGGATTGGTTTGGGCCTTGGGAGGATTTGTTACTGTCCCACACATGTGCTTTTTCGTGACCCATTTAGGCCCTGTTTGGAATGCGGGAATTTTTCCCGATTCCTGCGGGAATTGAACTGTTTCCTGCAAAATTCCTGTGAAATTCCTCTGTTCCAAACAGGCCCTTAGTGGGTTATTGAATCCAGACCCATTCATTTGGCGGGCCCATTACTCGATAAAACCGAAAACGGGAGATGAGATGTTCTTTTGATAAGATGGTGGCCTATATTGATCCAAGGGTCCAAATTTTGAATGTTTTTTAGGGTTGTAGGCATGCCCTTGTTCTAAAACAACATTTAGGAAGAGTACATTTCTCAGTTTTGTAGTAGTGCTGAAAATGTGTGTTGTGGTTACCGGCCAAACAGTAAAAGTAGGAGAGTAGTGTAGTGGAGGCGATGGATGAACAATATTTGCCCATTTCCTATGTCTAGGGCTTGTATATATATTCCATGAAGTGCATTTTACAATTCTACCCTTACATTCATGTGCCCTCCATAGGGGTATCTATGTCATTACACGATCCTATTTTGGGCTTTACAACCCTTTAACAGGTCGGCTGGGCTTAGGTGGGGGCTACCCCTACAACAGGAGCCTCTCATGGTAAAGGGCTTCTCACGGGCTGAAGCCATGTCGCCGAGCCCTTTAGCTCCCTCCGTCCCTGCGGCCTGTGACCCTTTTACGTGGTTGGGCGGACAAGTCGATGAGGCCGCCTCGGTGTACTCGGTTCCCGCGGAGGTCGTCCTGCGGGACGGCCTAGTGGCCCACGTCCCACGAGCGCCGGGAGTTGCACCGTCTGCTGGCGTGCAACGGGGACACGCGGCAGGGCTGTACTGGCACGTCGTGCGTCGTTAGTTGGCAGGTTGACCGCGGTCATGCGCAGTTTCCCGAAGTTGTGGGATGCGTGTACGCGTGCTATTAGGTGGTCGTGCGGCTTCGGCTTTCGCCCGTTGAACTTCCCGATTGTGGGGGAGGCGAGGAGGCTTTATAAATGTGGCCACCATCGTATCTTTCCTCCCCACGCCATACTTGCTGGTGCAACATCTCTCCTTCGTTCCTTGCTCCCGTGCGCTCTGCTTCTGCGTCGCCGTTGTCGCCACCGTTTGCCGCCATGCCCGTACGCTCCACAGTGCACTTGAAGAGGAAGATGGCCTGCTGTGATGACTGTTCTCACGGGGCCAGCGGTGGCGCCTCCTCCAGCCATGGCGCGTCGTCCCACCGGCACAGCTCCTCAACGACGGATATGGAGTACGCCCTAGTGGGGTGCGACCCGTCACTCGCCAACAAACGCTGGAGCACTGAGAAGAAGCTCAACGGCGTCTACTCGAATGCGCTAGGGAAGAGTCTTATGACGGAGGAGACCATCCAGTCTCTTCTGCGCGAGGGGAAGTTTTCGTACTGCGGCGTGGTTCGTCTGCCCACCAGCGATGAGACGGAGCCGCACCCGACGAAGTTAGAGGCGGTTTTCTTCATCGCCTACTTCGAAGCCGGGCTTCGAATTTCATCGGCGATGCTGGTCGGTGACGTTCTTTGGACGTACGGGCTGGAGTTGGCGCAGCTAACTCCGAACACACTAGCGCGCCTGGCTAGTTCAAGGGGGTTAAATGGACTTGTTGGATAGTTCAAGGGGTAAATTGGACTTATTCCTTCTCTTTATAACGTGCCGTTGCGGTTTGTGCCTAATTAAACATCTTGTAATTTGCAAATTAGCATATGTAGTACAAGAACTGAAGTGTTCCATGGTGGATTGGGCTTCAACAATCTCATCAAGCATTTCTACAAGAGTAATTGTTGATCTTTTTTTTTTTGCGAGGAAATTCAGTTAGGTGTGTTTGATTTAATTGAAAATTTGTCAAACCTTGGATGCATTGAATTGATCTAAGAAAGTATCATAAGATTCTTAATCAATATGAAAATACGCATAACAGGGCCAGCTAATTAAGTTCAGTTTTTGGTTTCAAAACCATAACTCTGCCTATGTAGCTTTCTATGTAGCCTATCCCAAGCCAGGAAAAAGGAGGAGGGTTGTGTTAGGCTTGGCAAGCCAACGTAAAAATCATGCCTTCTTTTCATGGAATGAAACCCAAATTAAAAGTTTCGTTGGGGCGTAACCCTCTTAGCGATGCGCCATATCGAAACCCAGGTATGGTGGTAAATGAGCAAGGGTCGAGATGGCACTCCCTTAATGACATTCTACGTCGGCGTCCAGATGTAGTGGAAAATGGGCAAGGGTCTTCGTACTTTACTCGACGAGTGTGGGGGGCAAGGAAGCTAGTCGAGGAGAGTATAATTTATGTGGGTAGTTGGAATGTAGGGTCCTTAATAGGTGAGTTAAGAGAGATAGTTGATACAGCGATTAGAAGACGTATAGATATCCTGTGCATTCAAGAGACTAAATGGGTGGGTCAGAAGGCAAAGGAGGTGGAGCATACTGGATTCAAACTGTGGTATACTGAAATAGAACGAAACAAGAATGGAGTGGGCATCTTAATCAATAAGCGCCTCAAGAGTGGAGTTGTCAATGCGAGGAGGCAGGGGATAGGATTATCCTAATCAAACTAATCTTTAGTGACTTGGTTTTGAATGTTGTTAGTGCATATACTCTACAAGTAGGGTTGGATGAGATCGCTAAGAGGCAATTTTGGGAATACCTAGATGACATGGTTAGAAGTGTGCCTATCAATGAAAAGATTTTCTTAGGAGGCAATTTCACTGGTCATGTTGGTACAAATAGTGGAGGGTTTCAAAGGGTGCATAGGGGTTTTGGTTATGGTGATAGAAATCAAGAGGGAGAAGATATCTTAAACTTTACCCTAGCCTTTGATATCATGATAGCTAACACCTTCTTTAGAAAGAGACATTCTCATTTAGTTACCTTTAATAGTGGTTAGCACTCTAGCCAAATCGATTTCGTTCTTGTTAGGAGAGAGGACAAACGAGCCTGCATAGATTGTAAGGTTATACCTGGAGAGTGTGTTGTCCAGCAACATAAGTTGGTAGTCTCCGACTTTCGTTTTAGGTCACAAGTCCGACAAGCTAAGGTCGCCAGAGTCATGAGGACGAAGTGGTGGAAACTCAAAGGACATACCACACAGGCGTTTAAGGAGAGGATGGTCACGGAAGGGACATGGGACGTGGGAGACGCGAATAGCAAAGCAAATAGTATGTGGACAGAGTTGGCAACTCGCATTACGAAGGTGGCTACGGAGGTGCTTGGAGTGACCCAAGGGACAAGAAGAGAACCAAAAAAACACATGGTGATGGAACGAGGAAGTGCAAAAGGCTATTAAGGAGAAGAAGATATGCTACAAGCACATGTATCATGATAGAAGCGATGACAACGTACAGAAATACAAAGCAACAAAAAAGAATGCGAAGAAAGCAGTGAGTGAGGCATGAGGCAAGGCATATGAGGAAATTTATTAGAAGCTAAGTATAAAGGAGGGAGAGAAGGATGTCTACAAGATGGCTAAAATTCGAGAAAGGAAGACGTGATATTTAAACCGAGTTAAATGCATCAAAGACGACAGTAATAGACTTTTGGTGAAAGACGAGGAGATCAAAAATAGGTGGAGAGATTACTTCGACAAGTTGTTCAATCACGATAATGATTATAGTATGATTGAACTGCATAATGTTTTTGACAACACCGATAAGTGGTTTGTTTGAAGAATCCAGGAGTCAGAAGTAAGAAAGACCTTAAAAAGGATGAAAGTGAGTAAGGCGTTGGGGCCTGATAACATCCCTATTGAGGTGTGGAAATGCCTAGGAGAAGTGGCGATTGTTTGGCTAACTAATTTATTCAATAGTACTTTTAGGTTGAACAAAATGCCAAACGAGTGGCGAAGGAGCACATTAGTACCAATTTTCAAAAATAAAGAAGGCTTTCAAAGTTATACTAATTATAGAGGAATTAAGCTCATGAGCCACACAATGAAGCTCTGGGAACGAGTGATTGAGTGTCATTTAAGAAAAGTGACTAGCATGACGACAAACCAATTTGGTTTTATGCCTGGGAGGTCGACCATGGAGGCGATTTTCTTGCTACGACAGTTGATGAAGGGGTATAGGGAGCAAAAGAAGGACCTTCACATGATATTTATTGACTTGGAGAAAGCCTATGACAAAGTGCCAAGAAATATCATGTGGTTGGCGCTTCAAAAGAAAAGAGTCCCAACAAAATATATTACCCTAATTAAAGACATGTACGAAAATGTTGTGAGTAATGTCAGAACGTGTGGTAGTATTACTAATGACTTTCCCATTAAGATAGGACTATACCAAGGGTCAGCGTTGAGTCCATACATTTTTGCCCTAGTGATGGAAGAGGTCACACGGGACATACAAGGAGATATACCTTCAGACGAAAAGACACAGCGGCTGTAGGAGGGCTATGCTACCATCAAGATGCACTGCTGTAGATTAGTGACGGGTTGGTGATTCCCCGTACCCTTGTTGCCCCACAGTGGATGAAGACGAGTAGATTTGGTCCTTTGGATTTTATCAAAATAATAAAAAGAATATTTGGTTCATTTTAGCTAATGAAGTGGCTGGGCCGGCTGATGGCTTTCGGCCCAAAGGGGCAAAGGGAAAAAGTAAGGATTTAAACTTAATTTTTGATTCTAATTTGAGTTTGAATTTCTAATTTAAATTTTATGAGGTCTTTGCACATAAAATTTTTAGAAAAAATCCTTAGTATCCAATCAACTTGCAGAATTTTAAATTCCCATTTTTGAGCCAAATAATTTATTCTAAAACTCCAACAAGGCTTTGGGAAAATTTTTAAAATGCACTAAAAATTTTAGAAATTCATGAAAAATCATGCATGTTTTCTTTTGAAGCAAAATTGGGTTATTACAAACCTACCCCCATTAAAAGAAATCTCGTCCCTGAGATTCGAGCTTGTCAGTAAAGAGGTAGTGGAACTCTGCCCTAGGGTTTCTTTGGGCTCCCAAGTAGCTTTTCTTTTGGTGTGGTTGCTCCATAAAACTTTTTAGAAATAAATTACTCATCTCCTCATCTAACGTTCTGCCACGTCGAGAATCCTTATGAGGTACTCTCTACAAATGAGGTCTGTATCGAGGTTGATGGTCCCTAGCAGGGTCAAGTCCTCCACAACTCAAAGATATTTCTTCAGTTGTGACATATGGAATACGTTGTGGATGTTGTCCATATTTGATGGTAGGTCTAACTGATAAGCGATTTCTCCTCGCTTAGTGGTGATCCGAAAGGGTTCGATGTATTGTGGTGCCAACTTTTTGCAAATCTTCAATTGCTTCATGCCTTTCAGAGGTGATACCTTGAGATAGACAAAATTTCCAATTTCAAAACTTAACTCCCATTGATGATTATCTGCATAGCTCTTTGACATGCGTCATATTTGCATATATTTTGCCATCATTTTACCCCATTATTTTTCACATTTTGGGATCATTTATCATCATTTACACGCTTTTCTATAATTAATTGCTCAATTTGGATCATTTTACATTTTGTTTGTGCTTTTCCGCAGGCCGGCGCGAACGAGGCGCATAAACGACAAAATTGGCTTTCCGGGACTGCTCCGTATAGTTGTACGCATCGACACGAGTGCGTAGGATCTTTTCGCGATGAAAACGGAGCTCCGGAGGTCTAATTCAGAAGAAATCAAATGGGGTAGTACTTGATTGCAAATTCCAGAAACCACGAGGACTAAATCGCAAATTGCCGAAAACCCTAATCTCCCCAAAAACCCCAGCCGCCGCCTGGGAGAAACGGAGCCCGGCATATCCCTCTCCCTTTGACCCCCTTCTGCTTCCTTCCCCATCCTCTTCTCCGCCGCCGGTGAGGCACCCATCTCCGCCTTCCTCCACCGCTCTCGACTGCTCCCCTTCTCCACCCGTGCGCCGCCTCCCCACATCTACCCCTCCCCGCCGCTCCTTCCTGCTCCTTCCGGTGCACCGCACCTCCTCTCCGGCCGCCCCTCCAGCGCCTTCTCCGACCGCCGCTCTCACCATCTACCTACTCTCTCGGCCGCCCTTCTCTGCCTCCTCAACCACCCGTGCGCCACCACCTCTGCTCCTTCTCCACATCCGGACGCATCCACCGTCCACCTCTGCGCTGCCTACTCTTCTCCTTGCCGCTCCACCGAATCGCCTCTCCTCCCGCCGATCTACTTCCTCTTCTCGGCCGCTCCCCTTCTCCGCCATCCTACTCCACCGCGCCTCCCTTCTCGGCTGCTTCTCCATCCGCGCCTCCTCCCGTGCGCCACCTTGCTCTCCCTCTGCGTCGCCTCTCACCGCATCCACAGTCGCCGCCGCCATTCACCATCTCCGGCCGTCGACATCACCGCCACCACTTCATCGACATCACCGGCGCATCACCTCTCCACCGACGGCCACGATTTCTCCACCGACGCGAGCTCTGGTTCTTCATCACCTCCCCTCCGCCGGCAGCAACATCTTCACCGACGGCCTCATCCTCTGCCCTGCTTCCTCTGCTGCTTCTACTCCCCTCGGTTCACTCCATTCCCCCATCTCATTTACTGTTCTCATTTTTTTCCTGTTGATTTGTGATCTGTGTTTGTGAGATGTGAACTCAGATGTATGCAATGTGCTTTGTGAATGTAATCAGTGGAGATGAAATTATGCCCTGTTATGTTATTGTGATATCTGCTATGTGATAATTGTGCAATTGTGTTTTGTTAGTAGCTTAGTATGTTTTCAGTAGTGCTATTGTGATATGAGTTGGTAGAGATTGTAATGTTTAGCTCTATTAGTGGTTTTCTGTGCTAGATGCCTTTGTCAGTAGTAGTTTCTGTGTTTGTCTTGTTGTCCTGTGCGGATTAGCTAGCTGGCGACCGTTTCTTCTCTCTCGTTCTCTCTTGGCTCCCCCTCTTTGCTTCTAATCCTGCCTTGTGCTTCTCGACCTCCCCCTTTTCTTCTTAGCGCGGTTGGTTGTTAGCGAGGTCGTGCAGTCGGTTGTAGCTCTGTGTTGTGTTGTCTAGCCATCGTCATCTAGTTAGCCGTCGACCGTCTTTCCCCCTATTCTCTCTCAACTCCCTCCGTGCTTCTAGCCCTCTCTCAGTGCTTTTCTCTTCCTCATTCTGTCTAGCGGTCGGTAGTTAGTTAGATCGTCGGTCGGTAGTCGCGTTCGTTCGTGTAGTCGTTGTAGTTCGTGCTTCTGTGTTGTTCGTCCGTTAGTCGTCGTTTGTGCGTCGTTCATTTAGTCTCTCGTCGTGTAGTTCGTCGGTCGTACGACGTCCATTCGTACGGTCGTTCGTTTCGTCGTTGTTTGATAGATCGTTTGGTCGTTTTAGTTTAGTTTTCTCCCCCGTTTCATTTGACCTAGCTTTAGCTAAGCACCGGTAGCCTCAGTCTAGTCCCTGTGGAGAACACGACACTCGCCGCTATTTCAGTGGCAACCCGTGCACTTGCGGGTGTGCTATTTCGCACGATCAATGCAATTCGCAAAAGGTAAAGATACATGTGTAACTTGCAATGAATCAAAAACTAAAGGATCACAAGATTTCTAAGCCAAGAAGATCTCAATAACTGGATATCACACAGAATTGCTATTCACTTCAGTTCACTTAAACAATTGTCAATGTTATAACTCTGATTATACCAAGACAGCCACATATTTCAAACAGATTTCAATCAGCAGAATTATAACAGCGCACAATTAATTATCAGGACAGTCACATATTTCAACAGTAACCCAACATGAGAATGATACTAGCCATAAACCATCAATTACACAACATTAACTTCAGTGCCCAAGAGTATGACAAGAAGAATATGCAAATCATCCATATAAGAACAGGTCCTTCCCCCAAGCTTGAGTCAAAAATAAACTCTGAAATAAACACTTAGTGTTGGAAACAGCTCACCGGGTGCAAAAGGTTAACCAAACAGCATCACATCACCCCTGGTTCCTACCATGCTTCTACAATGTTTCAGCATGTACCTGAAATGAAAAATAAAGAAAAAGGCAAGGATAAACCGACAAAAGATAAAATAAAAGAGGAAAACTAGAAAGAATAAACAACTCAGGTTGCCTCCTGAGAAGCGCTTGTTTTAGGTCTTTAGCTTGACCACAAAATGAACATCACGTAGGCTCAAAAGAGATTGGAGGATCAAGGTCAGATCTGACTTGATCCCCAGCAATGTATTCCTCATTAAGCTCAGAAATAGGTTCCCCAACAAAATAGTGTTTCAATCTTTGCCCATTAACTTTGAAAATGCCCCAGATTGACTCTCAACCTCAAAAGCTCCACTTCCTAGCTCTTTCTTGACTACACAAGGCCCAAACCATCTAGATTTGAACTTTCCAGGGAATAAATGGAACCTAGAGTCAAAAACTAAGACCAGCTGTCCAGGTTGGAAATCACGCCTCAAAATGTGACGGTCATGAATCTTTTTAGCTCTTTCTTTGTAAATCCTTGAGCTTTCATAAGCATCAAGCCTCAATTCATCAAGTTCACACAGCTGTAACTTCCTATGTTTCCCAGCTAGACCCATGTCCATGTTGAGCTTTCTAATTGCCCAATGTGCTCTATGCTCAAGCTCAACAGGAAGATGACAAGCTTTTCAATAAACCAACCTAAAGGGGGACATTCCAATAGGTGTTTTGTATGCTGTTCTATAAGCCCACAATGCATCATAAAGCTTAAGAGACCAATCTGTCCTGGATTTGGACACAACTTTTTCAAGGATTTGCTTTATCTCTCTATTGGAAACTTCAACTTGCCCATTAGCTTGAGGATGATAAGGGGTGGTGACTCTATGATTATGGACTCCATATTTGGCTAGAAGAGCTTCAAACTGCTTGTGATTAAAGTGAGACCCACCATCACTTATCACAACTCTAGGAATTCCAAACCTAGGAAAGATGATTTGCCTGAACAACCTACAAACAGATTTTGAATCCGCATGGACAGTGGGTATAGCCTCAACCCATTTGGACACATAATCCACTGCCACAAGAATGTGCTTGTACCCTTGAGAAGAAGGCAAAGGTCCTATGTAATCTATTCCCCAAACATCAAAGAGTTCTACCTCAAGAATACCATGCTGTGGCATCTCATGTCGTCTTGACATGTTCCCTGCATGCTGACAGGGATCACAAGACTGAATGTATGCATGAATATCCTTGAACATGGTAGGCCAATAAAATCCAGCTTGAAGAACCTTTGCTTGGGTCTTGGCAGTACCCGCATGACCACCAAAAGGAGCAGAATGACAGTGAAAAATCACATTTTGAACCTCCTCATGAGGAAGACAACGTCGAACAACCCCATCTGCACAATGCCTATACAGATATGGGTCATCCCAAAAGAACTTTCGTGCCTCATGTGTGAATTTCCTACGCTGCTGATAGGAGAGATCAGGAGGTATAGTGTTGCAGACCAAGTAATTAACTATATCTGCATACCAAGGGGTGCGAGACTGAACAAGAGAAACTTCTAATAGATGGTCTCCAGGAAGAGAGTCTTCAATAGGAAGTATAGAAGCTGAATCTGAATGGGGCAGTCTAGATAAATGGTCAGCCACTAAGTTCTCAGCCTCCTTTTTATCTCTAATTTCTACATCAAACTCTTGCAGCAAAAGAATCCAACGAATAAGGCGAGGTTTAGCATCCTTTTTGCTCAAAAGATACCTAATGGCTGCATGATCTGTGTACACTATGCATTTTGAGCCAACTAGGTAGGATCTAAACTTGTCAAATGCAAATACTACAGCTAGCAGTTCTTTTTCAGTGGTAGTGTAATTAATTTGAGTGTCATCTAAAGTCCTGCTAGCATAGTAAATGACATGCAAAGCCTTTTCATGCCGCTGCCCCAAAACAGCCCCCACAGCAAAGTCACTAGCATCACACATTAACTCAAAAGGCAAATCCCAATCAGGAGGTTGCACAATGGGTGCTGAAATGAGAGCAGCCTTGATCTTACTAAAAGCATCCATGCAAGCCTCATCAAACACAAAAGGGACATCGCAGCCCAAAAGATGAGTGAGAGGGCGAGAAATTTTAGAAAAATCCTTAATGAATCTGCGGTAAAAACCTGCATGCCCCAAAAAAACTGCAAACACCCTTCACATTAAGAGGAGGGGGCAGGCGCTCAATCACTTCTACTTTTGCTCTATCCACCTCTATGCCTCTAGAAGACACTAAGTGACCAAGAAATATCCCTTATCTAACCAGAAAGTGACATTTTTCCCAATTAAGAACCAGATTTGCCTCAAGACAGCGCTGAAGGACAGTTTCAAGATTGGCCAAACAGCTCTCAAAGGTCTGCCCATAGACAGTGAAATCATCCATGAAAACCTCCATGATTTTCTCAATAAGATCAGTGAAAATAGACATGACACATCGCTGGAAAGTCTCTGGGGCATTACAAAGTCCAAATGGCAGCCTACGGTATGCAAAGGTACCATAGGGGCAAGTGAAAGTGGTCTTTTCCTGATCTGATGGATGTATAGGAATCTGCAAGAATCCTGAATATCCATCAAGATAACAGAAATAAGAATGACGGGCAAGTCTCTCTAACATTTGGTCAATGAAAGGCAAAGGAAAATGGTCCTTGCGAGTGGCCTTGTTAAGCTTCCTATAGTTAGTACACATGCGCCAGCCTGTGGTTGTTCTTGTGGGAATTAGATCACCTTTTTCATTGGCAACCACTGTTATGCCCCCTTTCTTAGGCACAACATGAATGGGACTGACCCACTAACTATCTGAAATAGGATAGATGATGTTAGCACCTAGAAGCTTGAGGATTTCTTTCTTGACAACCTCCTGCACGTGAGGATTAAGCCTACACTGGTGCTCACGCGTTGGCTTAGCATCATCCTCAAGGTGAATACGATGCATGCAGGTGGCTGGATCAATGCCCTTCATATCATCTATAGAGTATCCAATGACAGCTCTATATTTACGAAGGATCTCAAGAAGTTGATCAGCCTCTAAAGGTGTCAAATGGGCACTAACAATAACAGGACAGGTCTGATCTGGTCCCAGAAATTCATATCTAAGATGATTAGGAAGTGGTTTCAGCTCTACCTTTGGGGCTGTGGGCTGCCTAAGGTCTGGGATTTGAGAAGGCTCTACAGGAGCATCAATGAGTGCCACATGATGAGAATCTACAGCAGTGCACTCATCCTCAATTGATGTCACTTCCTCAACATTTTCATATGTCTCAACAACACATTTGTCAACCAAATCAAGTGAGAAACACTGATCTGGACAGTGAGGGAGATGAGTGGGGTGCCTCATATCAAATGCTAGCTTCTCTTGACCAAATTGGAGAGTAAGCTTAGCATCTTTGACATCAATGACAGCACCTGCAGTAGCAAGGAATGGTCTCCCAAGGATGACAGGTTCACTTATATCCTCCATCACTAAGACAACAAAGTCTACAGGGAAGGCAAAAGTGCCAATAACCACAGGGACATCCACTAAAATACCAGCTGGGTGACGATAAGTACGATCAGCCAACTGCAGTGTCATGGTTGTTGGCTGCAGATCGCCCAAAGGAAGCGCGTCACAGACTGAAAGAGGAAGGGCACTAACACTAGAGCCTAAGTCACAAAGAGCTCTAAAGTTCTTGGAGCCTAAAATGCAAGGTATGCAGAAGCTACCAGGGTCATCTAACTTAGGAGGTAGCTTATTCTGTATGATAGCGCTACACTCCTTAGTTAGAGTGACCACCTCAAGCTCATCCATACTCCGCTTCTTGGTAAGCAGCTCCTTGAAAAATTTGGCATACATAGGCACATGTAGGACAGCCTCTAGAATGGGAATGGTGATCTGAACATCCTTCATCCTCTCTAGGAATTTAGCAAACTGCTTGTCCTCATTTGACTTTTCTAACCGCTCAGGGAATGGCAATTTGGGTTTTGTGGAAGGGACAGCTGCTGTAGTGGATGATGAGGGGATATCATGTGTTTTGGCTGGTGTTATGGAGCTGGGTTGGTGCAGATTCTGCTGCTGTGAGTCAGGATTTGCTTGCTGGACAGACCTAAAGACAGGGGGCACATACAGGGGTGGTGTTGGAAGAAGAGGTTCAGATGTGGTTTTACCACTCCTAGTAGTGATTGCTCCACAATGGCCACGAGGATTTACCTCAGGCTGTGCAGGAAGCCTCCCAGGTGTGCTGGATGAAGCCTGTGATGCTTGCAAACTCTCCACACGACTAGCCAAATCAGTCAATTGAGTCTTTGCATCATTGTATTGAGCTTCCATCTTAGCTACATGTGATGCAAGGAGCTGTTCAATTCTGATCAGCTGATCTGATTGAGAAGTAGTAGCTTCTCAGCTTATGCGCAACGCCACCGCCGCCTCGAGCCGAGGCTCCAACGACTCCAGGCAGCAGCGGTTCGACACCTCGTCGTACCAGCAGCGCGCCGAGGCGCTGGAAGGGCTGCTGGAGTTCAGCGCACAGCTGCTGCAGCAGGAGAGGTACGATGAGCTGGGGATCTTGCTGAAGCCGTTCGGCCCCGAGAAGGCGTCTCCCAGGGAGACAGCCATCTGGCTCACCAAGAGCTTCAAGGAGACGGCGTCGTAGCATCCATCCTCTCTGTTCAGGCATCGTCCCTATGATCGCCAGTTTTGTGATGCGCGATATCGTAGCTCAGGTAGTTGAAAGTTTAGCTGCTGGGAGGCAACACCATCTCAGTGTTGCCCTAGCTTAAGGTTGCTTGTTCTAGCTAGTGCCCCAGCTCAGTAGCAGTAGAATTGTAAGTCGAACTCAGGATCTGGCAAGGTCCTAGCCCTTGTAATCATGTTGCGCTTGTAAACAAAAAAACTCCTGTACCCCCAAGCTATTATTGAATAAGAGAAATAATCTTTTAGTTAGGACTGCCGCTATTTCGCTGCTATCTTAGCTGTTGCTCCTGTAGACCTTGCCAGTAAATGGTATGATATTATTGAACCCGGACAACAAGTAATCATAAGGTAAAAGACTAGTTTCGTGCAAGTAATAAGTCAAGAGGCATACAACAATGTAAAATGAGATTATCTAACTTGAGTTTTGAGGACCATCCAAAATAAGAATGAAACATTCAAGCAAAGATGCCAAAGTGATAACTATAGTATTTGACCAAATCAAGTTAGACATTCAAGTGTCAAAATACACTCAAGCGATCACATGAATCCAACCAAAATTGTAAGGCATCGGAACTAGGTATAACATCAAGAATGAGCATATCAAAAAGGTCATGCTAAGGCATATGTTATTTGAGACAAAGAGACTAATACTTGCATGAAATTTATGAAAAAGTCCACACTTGAGCCATGATACTTTTTTTTGTTTGATTTTTAGGAAATTTAAAACACACATTGGGCACTTGTGCCACTTATTCAAACCCTTGGGCAAACTTTGCCGCTTATTCAATTCATTTTCGAACCAATGTGACTAAGTCACTTATTCCACACACTCACACATTGCAAAACAATTTTTTTTCTTTTTTATGATTAAGCGTCTTTAACCGGATTTCATTAATGCTAGGTAACACGTGTCCCAAGACATAGATACCTAGATAAATCAACCAAGTTATTGGCTCAAGATAGGACTACCCCTTTCACAAATTTTCCATTCAAGCAAAGTATCAATATCTAAAATAACATATGACAAAGCATGAAACTAAGATATGATCATTCAAGAGGCTATGACTAGAACCAATTCAATCCGCAAATGGTTAAAACACATGCGTAACTTGCAATGAATCAAATGCTATAGGATCACAAGGTTTCTAAGCACATCAAGGATAATAAACAAAACTCAAGCTCTACAATATGATACCAAATAACTTAAGACATACAAGGAACTATTGACAATATAGCTCAATGACAATTTCAGCATGACCTTTTTAGATTAATAAGGCATGGGCTCACATGGCCAAAATATACAATCAAGCATAACATGAGAGTAATAGTAAAGGTCATATATCATCAACACAAGCATAATATGAAGCATAAGAATAACCATATATCATCAACTACACGACAATAAGCTCAAATGCTCACAAATATAATACAAACATGCTAGAACATCATCCATGCACATACAAGTCCTCCCCTAAGCTTAAATTGAGCAATGAATCAAGAATGCACCTAAAGGGGTAAGAAACAGCTCACCGGGTATATATGATGTAGTGAAAGTAGACAATTCATCCCATGGTTCTCGCATGTACAAGGATGGAGATCTAGCACGGGACCTGAAATAAAAATAAAGAAAAGAGGAGAAACTAACAAACAAAATGGAAATAAAAGGAAAAAGAGAAGCTCATTTGGATGTAGCGGGAGGAGGGCCAAGGACGGGACATGGATAAGGCACATGTCCGCCCTCCTCATGAAGCAGCATGCCTCGAAATCCACCTGGATCCCAAGGGATGTCGACTCGAGTCAAGTCCACTCGAAGTCGATGATCCAAAAGTGTAAGCCTGCAAATGAACTCAAAGACATGGCAAGTATGTGTAATAGGGTTGACACCCTCTAAGTCATCAATAGAATATCCAATCATGTAGGTATATCGATAAAGTACATCATGAGGACTATAAGTGATATGAGCACAATCAATGATAGAGTATGTCTCGTCAGAGCCAAGAAAATCTAACCTGAGGTGGTCGAGGAAGAGTTTCCATACTACCTGGTGTGTAGGTGAAGTAGAGCGTATGGTAGTAGAAACATCCAGAGGGGCGATGTCAACGAAGGAAGTAGCTGGTGGTGGATCAATAGAAATGTGCTCCTCAACATCGGAAGCAGCCCCCTCATCAAGATGTGGAACCTCAGAACTCAACAGCATATCCATAGTGAACTCGTCATCATCTGGCACAAAGCTCTCATCATCTATATCCAGCTCATCACAACTCAAGAGTGGATCTACCGCAAACTCATCCTCATAGTCAAGAGTGAAACAATCATCATCAGGAAGTAGATCCTCATCATCTAGCTCAATGATCTCTCCCTCAGAATCAATAGGCGAAGGATCCGACTGAGGTGCCTCTAGGTGTATCTGCAGTGTCTCCAACAACAGGCCCTCGCTAGCAGGATCAGGTATAAGACTAGTAGGCTGACACTCATCTCTATCCAGAACTATCTCTGTGGTGCTAATGGAAGGCTGTGAAGCGGAAAAACTATCCACACAAGTAGAACTGGTGCTCATAATCGCCTCAATCTCATCCTGAATCGCCATCGCACGATCACCACCAGGAGGCACAGTCATAAGTTCCTTGCATAATGCATCAAGTCTAGTAGCCTGATCTTCATGTGAAGGAAGTGGCTCATGAGACTGCTCTAAGAACTCAGACATAGGAACTGTAAACTGGCTCGGTGAAGGAACAGGTGAACTGCAGACAGAAGGTGTCAGATCCAATGCGAAGCCACTACTCATTCTACTCTCATAATCTCCTATAATCCTAGAAATCCTCTCCTCAAATCTGGACATCTCATCGAGCTCAGGAGGAGTCTGAGGCTGAGGTACAGGATAGTGCTGGTGTGACCAATGAGAAATATCCTGATCTCCATATCTAAAACCCTGCAATGGTATACTAGAAGAAAATGATGAGATATCAGGGTTGTTGTTTCCATATGACAGACTCGAGTGCTCAGGCCATCCAGGGTGATAAGCGTCAGGGTATGGCCCACTCGGCTGAGCAAAGCTCATCCCGTAACACTCTGGAGTAGACAAATAACCGCGCTGGCACTCAGCGGGTGAATGGCCCTGAAAACCTCAAGTCTGGCATATAGGAACAACTGGAGAGCGGGTGCCTAATAAAGAACTGTAACGATCATGCCCGCTCTCTAACACAACTCCTCGCTCTAAAGCATAGCGCTCTAACTGACGAGACAATAGATTTACCTGTTCTTGAAGAGTATCATAAGTACTAGGGGTGCTCATATAACCACAAGAATCAGAATAGTAAGCCATAGCCTCAATAAGTACCAATATCAATCAACCTGCGAGAATGGATACGAAAAATCGTGCAAGAGAGAAATAACTAGGGAAAGGGTTAGGGGTTAGCGAGATATCACAAATATGAAAAATGACAAAATAAAAGACAGGTCAGCACAAACACAAAACAAGCAAAAGAAAACAAACGACCTAGTCTATAGCCTAACACTGTCGCTCTAAGCTAGTCCCCGGCAACGGCGCCAAAATGCTTGATCGTGCGAAATAGCACACCCGCAAGTGCACGGGTTGCCACTGAAATAGCGGCGAGTGTCGTGTTCTCCACAGGGACTAGACTGAGGCTACCGGTGCTCAGCTAAAGCTAGGTCAAATGAAACGGGGGAGAAAACTAAACTAAAACGACCAAACGATCTATCAAACAACGACGAAACGAACGACAGTACGAATGGACGTCGTACGACCGAACGAACTACATGACGAGAGACTAAACGAACGACGCACAAACGACGACTAACGAACGAACAACACAGAAGCACGAACTACAACGACTACACGAACGAACGCGACTACCGACCGACGATCTAACTAACTACCGACCGCTAGACAGAATGAGGAAGAGAGAAGCATTGAGAGAGGGCTAGAAGCACGGAGGGAGTTGAGAGAGAATAGGGGGAAAGACGGTCGACGGCTAACTAGATGACGATGGCTAGACAACACAACACAGAGCTACAACCGACTGCACGACCTCGCTAACAACCAACCGCGCTAAGAAGAAAAGGGGGAGGTCGAGAAGCACAAGGCAGGATTAGAAGCAAAGAGGGGGAGCAAAGAGAGAACGAGAGAGAAGAAACGGTCGCCAGCTAGCTAATCCGCACAGGACAACAAGACAAACACAGAAACTACTACTGACAAAGGCATCTAGCACAGAAAACCACTAATAGAGCTAAACATTACAATCTCTACCAACTCATATCACAATAGCACTACTGAAAACATACTAAGCTACTAACAAAACACAATTGCACAATTATCACATAGCAGATATCACAATAACATAACAGGGCATAATTTCATCTCCACTGATTACATTCACAAAGCACATTGCATACATCTGAGTTCACATCTCACAAACACAGATCACAAATCAACAGGAAAAAAATGAGAACAGTAAATGAGATGGGGGAATGGAGTGAACCGAGGAGAGTAGAAGCAGCAGAGGAAGCAGGGCAGAGGATGAGGCCGTCGGTGAAGATGTTGCTGCCGGCGGAGGGGAGGTGATGAAGAACCAGAGCTCGCGTCGGTGGAGAAATCGTGGCCGTCGGTGGAGAGGTGATGCGCCGGTGATGTCGATGAAGTGGTGGCGGTGATGTCGACGGCCGGAGATGGTGAATGGCGGCGGCGACTGTGGATGCGGTGAGAGGCGACGCAGAGGGAGAGCAAGGTGGCGCACGGGAGGAGGCGCGGATGGAGAAGCAGCCGAGAAGGGAGGCGCGGTGGAGTAGGATGGCGGAGAAGGGGAGCGGCCGAGAAGAGGAAGTAGATCGGCAGGAGGAGAGGCGATTCGGTGGAGCGGCAAGGAGAAGAGTAGGCGGCGCAGAGGTGGACGGTGGATGCGTCCGGATGTGGAGAAGGAGCAGAGGTGGCGACGCACGGGTGGTTGAGGAGGCAGAGAAGGGCGGCCGAGAGAGTAGGTAGATGGTGAGAGCGGCGGCCGGAGAAGGCGCTGGAGGGGCGGCCGGAGAGGAGGTGCGGCGCGCCGGAAGGAGCAGGAAGGAGCGGCGGGGAGGGGTAGATGTGGGGAGGCGGCGCACGGGTGGAGAAGGGGAGCAGTCGAGAGCGGTGGAGGAAGGCGGAGATGGGTGGAACGCCGGCGAGTCGGCCCGGCCTCACCGGCGGCGGAGAAGAGGATGGGGAAGGAAGCAGAAGGGGGTCAAAGGGAGAGGGATATGTCGGGCTCCGTTTCTCCCAGGCGGCGGCTGGGGTTTTTGGGGAGATTAGGGTTTTCGGCAATTTGCGATTTAGTCCTCGTGGTTTTTGGAATTTGCAATCAAGTACTGCCCCATTTGATTTCTTCTGAATTAGACCTCCGGAGCTCCGTTTTCATCGCGAAAAGATCCTACGCACTCGTGTCGATGCGTACAACTATACGGAGCAGTCCCGGAAAGCCAATTTTGTCGTTTATGCGTCTCGTTCGCGCCGGCCTGCGGAAAAGCACAAACAAAATGTAAAATGATCCAAATTGAGCAATTAATTATAGAAAAGCGTGTAAATGATGATAAATGATCCCAAAATGTGAAAAATAATGGGGTAAAATGATGGCAAAATATATGCAAATATGACACATGTCATACCCCCAAGCTTAAAACTTTTACTTGTCCTCAAGTAAATGGCATGATATTATCGAACCCGGACAACAAGTCATCATGGGGTAAAAGGCTAGCTAAATGCACGCAATAAGTCAAGAGGCATATAACAATGTAAAATGAGATCATGTAACTCGAGTTTTGAGGACCATCCAATATGAGAATGAATCAAGCATAGATCTCAAATGATAGCTACAACATTTGACCAAATCAAGTTACACACAAAAGTGTCAAAATACACTTAAGTGATCACATGTATCCAACCAAAATTGTAAGGCATCGGAACTAGGTATAACATCAAGAATGAGCATAGCAAAGGGTCACGCTAAGGCATATGCTATTTGAGACAAAGAGACTAATACTTGCATGATATTTATGAAAAAGCCCACACTTGAGCCATGATACCTAATTTTTGTTGATTTTTAGCAAATTTAAAACACACATTGGGCACAAGTGCCACTTATTCTAATCCTTGGGCAAGCTTGCCACTTATTCACACATTTGCAAATCAATGTGACAAAGTCACTTATTCAACTCACTCACTCCTTGCAAAACAATTTTTTTCTCTTTTCTCTTTTTTTTAAGATTAAGCATCTTTAACCGGTTTTCATTAATGCTAAGTAACACGTGTCCCGAGACATGGATACCTAGATAAATCAACCAAGTTATTGGCTCAAGATAGGACTACCCCTTTCACGAATTTTTCATTCAAGCAAAGTATCAATATCTAAAATAACATATGCCAAAGCATGAAACTAAGTTATGATCATTCAAGAGGCGATGACTAGAACCAATTCAATCCGCAAATGGTTAAAACACATGCGTAACTCGCAATGAATCAAATGCTATAGGATCACAAGGTTTCTAAGCACATCAAGAACAATAAACAAAACTCAAGCTCTATAAAATGATGCCAAGTGACTTAAGACATACAAGGAACTAGTGACAATATAGCTCAATGAAAATTTCAGCATGACCATTCTTGGTTAATTATAGCATGGGCTCACATGACTAAGATATACAATCAAGCATAACATGAGAGCAATAGTAAAGATCATATATCATCGCACAAGCATAATATGAAGCATAAGAATGACCATATATCATCAACTACACGACAATAAGCTCAAATGCTCACAAATATAATACAAACATGCTAGAACATCATCCATACACATACAAGTCCTCCCCCAAGCTTAAATTGAGCAATGAATCAAGAATGTACTTAAAGGGGTAAGAAACAGCTCACCGGGCATATAAGATGCGGTGAAAGTAGACAAATCATCCCGTGGCTTCTCGCACATATAAGGATGAAGATCTAGCACGGGACCTGAAATAAAAAAAAAGGAAAGAAAAGAGGGAAAACTAACAAACAAAACGGAAATAAAAGGAAAAAGATGTGCTCATTTGGGTGTAGCGGGAGGAGGGCCAAGGATGGGACATGGAAAAGGCACATGTCCGCCCTCCACATGAAGCAGCATGCCTCAAAATCCACCTGGATCCCAAGGGATGTCGACTCGAGCCATATCCGCTCGTAGTCGATGGTACACAAGTGAAACCATACAAATAACCTCAAAGATATGGCATGTATATGTGATAGGGTTGACACCCTCTAAGTCATCAATAGAATATCCAATCATGTAGGTATATCGATAAAGTACATCATGAGGAATATAAGTGAGATGAGCACAATCAGTAATAGAGTATGTCTCGTCAAAGCCAAGGAAATCAAACCTGAGGTGGTCGGGGAAGAGTTTCCATACTACCTGAAGTGTAGGCGGAAGACAATATATGGTAGTAGAAACCTCCAGAGGGGCGATGTCGACGAAAGAAGTAGCCGGTGGTGGATCAATAGAAATGTGCTCCTCCTCGACATCGGAAACAGCCCCCTCATCAAGATGTGGAACCTCAGAACTCAAAAGCATATCCATAATGAACTTGTCATCATCTGGCACAAAGCTCTCATCATCTATATCTAGCTCATCACAGCTCAAGAGTGGATCTACCGCAAAATCATCCTCATAGTCAGGAGTGAAACAATCATCATCAAGAGGTAGGTCCTCATCATCTAGCTCAATGAACTCTCTCTCGGAGTCAATAGGCGAAGGATCCGACTGGGGTGCCTCTAAGTGTATCTGTGGTGTCTCCAACAACAGGCCCTCGCTAGCAAGATCAGGTGTAAGACTAGTAGGCTGACACGCATCTCTATCCAGAACTATCTCTGTGGTGCTAATGGAAGGCTGCGAAATGGTAAAACTATCCACACAAGTAGAACTGGTGCTCATAATTGCCTCAATCTCGTCCTGAATCGCCATCGCACGATCACCACCAGGAGGTACAATCATCAGTTCCTTGCACAATGCATCAAGTCTGGCAGCCTGATCTACATGTGAAGGAGGTGGCTCATGAGACTGCTCTAAGGACTCAGACATAGGAACTGTAAGCTGGCTCGGTGAAGGAATAGGTAAACTACAGGCAGGAGGTGTCGGATCAATGCGAAGCAACTACTCATTCTACTCTCATGATCTCCTATAATCCTAGAAATCCTCTCCTCAAATCTAGACAACTGATCGAGCTCAGGAGTAGGAGTCTGATGCTGAGGTACAGGATAGTGCTGGTGTGACCAATGAGAAATATCCTGATCTCCATATCTAAAACCCTGCAATGGTGTACTAGAAGAAAATGATGAAATATCAGGGTTGTTGTTTCCATATGACAGACTCGAGTGCTCAGGCCTTCCAGGGTGATAAGTGTCAGGGTATGGCCCACTCGGCTGAGCAAAGCTCATCCCGTAACACTCTGGAGTGGACAAATGACCACGCTGGCACTCAGCGGGTGAATGGCCCTGAAAACCACAAGTCTGGCATATAGGAACAACTAGAGAGCGAGCGCCTAATAAAGAACTGTACTGATCGTGCCCGCTCTCTAACACAACTCCTCGCTCTAAAGCATAGCGCTCTAACTGACGAGACAATAGATTTACCTGTTCTTGAAGAGTATCATAAGTAGGGGTGCTCATAAAACCACAAGAATCAGAATAATAAGTCATAGCCTCAATAAGTACCTGTATCAATCAACCTACGAGAATGGATACGAAAAATCGCAAAAGAGAGAAATAACTAGGGAAAGGGTTAGGGATTAGCAATATATCACAAGTATAAACAATGACGATATAAAAGACAGGTCAGTACAAACACAAAACAAGCTAAAAAAACAAACAACGACCTAGTCTATAGCCTAACACTGTCGCTCTAAGCTAATCCCCGGCAACGGCGCCAAATTTCTTGATCGTGCAAAACTGCACACCCGCAAGTGAACGGGCTGCCGCTAAGATAGCTGCGAAAGTCATGTTCTCCACTGGGACTAAACTACTGGAGACACTACCCTTAACCAAAGCTAAGTCGCTCAAACAGGGGAATTAAGACTGACTGCAGAATCTAGACTAACTAGAAGGGAACGATCTGGTAAGCGAAAGAGAAGAGGTAGAAGAAAGGGAGCGCTGGACTGAGCGTGAGAAAGACAAAAGAAAGACTATTTAAAAAATTAAATAGGCAGATCTAGGGGGATAGAGGGAGAAAGCAAAAGATAGCAGGGCTAGTAGTTGGCTGGGCTTGCTGTCTAGGTAAAAGGGAAAAGAGAGAGTGCAAAGATAAGAAGAGAGTGTGGGAGAATAGAAAACTAAAGAGGAGAATTACTGCTAGAGAAAGACATGAGGTGAAAAAGAAACTAGAGAAAATAAGAGAAGTAAGAAAGATCCAAAGAAGGTAAGAAGACTAAGAATTAGACAAGCTAAAGAATCTAAGCACAGAAGGGACGAAAGAAAGGACTGCAGAAGGGAGTTAGATTGGAATAGAGAAGAGAAGAAATCTGGAGAATTCACACAGCAGAGAGAAGAAAGGAGACAATAGGAAGACTGGCTAGAAATAAGGGAAGTTGAGCTAAGGGGAGAGAAAGAACAGAGAAGAGAGGATGGCTAGGAGACAATTTGGCCAGCAGACGAGAGGAATGAAAGAAACCTACCAGATAAACTCTTGAATCTAAGATAAGAGTAGAAGAGAGGAATAAACAGAGAAGAAAGAAAATGAAGAGTTAGAAGGGATGAGAAAAGGGAAGTGGAAAGTCTAGAGAGTTACCTCTACCGAGAGAGATAGAGACTTAGAATAGATCGTAAGGAAAGAAAGAAGAATAAGAGGTAAGCAGGAGAGCAAACTAAAGAAACTGTCAGAAGAACACGAGGGGGGAAGAAACTAAGAATAGGGGAGAAGTAGAAAGAACTGAAGAAGGTAAGAAGACTAATAGCTAGACAGGAAGAGAGAACTACCTGGAGAAGAGAGAAATCCAGAGGAAGAGGGAGATTCTGGAAAGGCACTAGGAAGATAAAGGGAGACACTTGAGAAACTACCGAGGATAAAGCTACTGCTATATCTACTACTCAACAACAAACAAGAGATAGAACTGAAGAAAGGAAATGAATCTAGCATGCATCTAATAAGCAAACTAAACTACTGCCGATAACAAGAAAAAAAACATCCATCACATGAGCAACAGCAAGACAACACATCCAGACTATATTTTTTTTTACTTTTCTACTAACAGATCCTATAATGACGGTAAGCACAATATTAACCCTAACTGGAAAATTAAATCTAAAAGAGAGATAACAACATCATCACAGCAAGATATTAATCCTACAAGCAGACATAAAAAAAACTTCTGAATAGCTACTGACCATCAAATAAAATCACGAATATTTAATAACCAGCAAGCGAGATCCTCATAACCAAGCACAAGAACATGCTGAACAATACTTAGACCAACATCCATTAAAGCATCGCTCGCACATCACAGATATGGCAAAGTGAATAACTCAAGCACGGCACAGCAGTATTAAGACAAGATTTATGAGATGATACAACCCAGGTTTAAAAGATGATGAAGTTGATGACGAGATCCGTAGAGGAAGCAGGTAGAGGGAAGCAGATCCGGCCATAGAGGTAGTAGATGAAGCCGATCCGGGCGAGGAGCAACAGATCCAGCCGTGTAGAAGAAGCAGATGAAGCCGGCACCGTGTAGAGGTAGCAGATCCGCGCCAGCCACCGTAAGAGAAGCAGATCCGGCCGTGGGAGAGCAGATCCGGCCGGAGTAGTTGAAGAGGTTGCAGATCTGGGACCGAAGATGTTGAAGACGTAGCAGATCCAGCTAGGACCAAGAAGATCCCACGCAAGGAGGAGCGGATCTGGCGCCTAGCTTCTTCCTCCTCCCGTTTCCAGGTTCGGCATGGGTTCAGCAGAAGAATGATTCGGCCATGAGGGGTTGCGGCTGTGGATCTGGGAGGCGAACCGATGGGTAATGAGGATGAATGCTTGCGGCCGGGTGATGGAGCTCGGTTATGGTAGAGGAAAAAAAGCAGGTGGATGGCTAGGGTTAGAGGTAAATGCGGCTAAGGTTCTTGGATTTGGATGGAGGAGATGGAGTATGGCGGCTGGTTCTTGGAGATGGGGAAAAGCTAGGTTTTCGGGTGGAGGCCTGAGGATGAAGGCTTGCGGCTTGGGGTCTGGTTCATGGAGGCGATGGAGTGGGGTAGCTGGATGATGGAGCTCGGTGGTGAGGAAGGAATGCTGGTTGATGGCTTCGGTCAAAGGAAATTGCGGCCAGGGTTTGGTTCGTGGTCTCCCCCCCCCCCCCCCCGGTGAGAAGAGGCAGCTTGGGCTTATATAGTTGCGGCGCAGACATTAGGGTTTGCTGCGGAGAGGCATGGGTGTAGTGCGGGCACGGTTAGGGTTTGTTGTGTTTTGCATTTAAGTCCTCCCCCTTCCGCTAAATTGCAACCCTAGCCCCTCACACTTACTTTCTGTAGTTTATGCGCCTAATTCGCGCCGACCTGCAAAGAAATTACAAAACCCTGTAAACAGTCCAAAAAGGATGGCAAAATGTATTAACTTAATGAATTTATGACCAGATTGTGCTATAATTAACAGGATATTGATATGTGAATATACTGCAAATATGATGCACATCATAACCCCCAAGCTTAAACGTTTGATTGTCCTCAAGCAAATGATATAATGATATCGAACCCAGGGAATCCAGAAAAACATGAGAGGATATACATGAATGCTAGCAGCTAGACAAATTTACTCAATAATTCAAATAAGACAGTCTGACTTAATGTTTACAAGCTATCCAGATTTTTAACCAGTATTCCAGCAAAGATATCAAAGTGATTCTAGAGTTTTTGACCAAATCAAGTTACTCAAAAGTGCCCAATTGCACTAATGGGTTGCATGGATCCAACCAAAATTGAAAAGTAATCAAGACTAGATATCACAGTCAAGAATAAGCATATCCTAGAGTCATATTTAGGCATTTACTATTCTAGATAAAGAGACTAATGCTTGCTTGAAATTTATGAAAAAGTCCACACTTGAGCCATGATACTTTACTTTTGCTGATTTTTAACAAGCTTCAAACACAACATGGGCACAAGTGCCACTTATTCCAACTCTTGGGCATTCTTGCCACTTATTCAGACATTCAGACTTCAATTGGACTTCAATTGGACAAATGACCACGCTGGCACTCAGCGGGTGAATGGACCTGAAAACCACAAGTCTGGCATATAGGAACAACTAGAGAGCGAGCGCCTAATAAAGAACTGTACTGATCGTGCCCGCTCTCTAACACAACTCTTCGCTCTAAAGCATAGCGCTCTAACTGACGAGACAATAGATTTACCTGTTCTTGAAGAGTATCATAAGTAGGGGTGCTCATAAAACCACAAGAATCAGAATAATAAGCCATAGCCTCAATAAGTACCTGTATCAATCAACCTACGAGAATGGATACGAAAAATCGCAAAAGAGAGAAATAACTAGGGAAAGGGTTAGGGATTAGCAATATATCACAAGTATAAACAATGACGATATAAAAGACAGGTCAGTACAAACACAAAACAAGCTAAAAAACAAACAACGACCTAGTCTATAGCCTAACACTGTCGCTCTAAGCTAATCCCCGGCAACGGCGCCAAAATACTTGATCGTGCAAAAATAGCACACCCGCAAGTGCACGGGTTGCCACTGAAATAGCGGCGAGTGTCGTGTTCTCCACAGGGACTAGACTAAGGCTACCGGTACTCAGCTAAAGCTAGGTCACACGAAACGGGGGATAAAACTAAACTAACGAACGGACTCTAACTTGCACGAACAACTCGACGAACAAACTAAGGACGACGGGACGAACGGCCGTACGAATGGACGTCGTACGACCGAACGAACAACACGACGAAATATTAAACAAAAGACTACGACGACTATATGAACGACACGACAACTAAATGAACGAACGTGGCTACCAATCGACGATCTAACTAACTACCGACCGCTAGACAGCAGGAGGAAGTCGAGAAGCACTAGGGGAGTCTAGAAGCAAGGAGGGAGTCGAGAGAGAAAGAGGGGGAAGACGGTCGACGGCTAACTAGACAACGACGGCAGGACAAACACAAGCACAGAACTACAACTAACTGCACGACCTCGCTAACGACCAACCGCGCAGGTAAGAAAAAGGGGGAGGTCGAGAAGCACAAGGGAGGATTAGAAGAAAAGAGGGAGTCGAGAATAGCAAAAGAAAGGGAACGGTCGTCGGCTAGCTAATTCGCGCAAGATAACACACAAACTTACAGATAATCTAACACTGTCAACAAAAACAAGCACAGGACAACGATATACACAGGAACCACACACACTGACCATACTACTCACAGAACACAATTTGCACAGTTATCACAATAATAGAACTCAAATTAACAGGCTCATGAATATATCCATTGATCACATTCATCACAGATAACATTCATAGTTCATCATCACAGTGCAATGGATCAGAATCCACAAATCACCATCACACCCACATAGCACAATCTCAAAATAACAAGCACAGATCATAAAGCAGTTAATTTGAGCAGTAATTAAGAAAAGAAACGAGAGAGGAAGAGCATTTGGAGGTAAACCGAGCAGAGCTGTAGTTGATGAAGAAGAGCAGAGGAGGAGTCGCCGGTGATGTCGGTGGAAGGAGTGGCGGCCGGCGGCGGCGCTGTAGGGGACGCAGTGGAGAGGTCGCCGTGGATCTGGAGGGGTCGGTGAAGAGGTTGAAGAAGTCGCTGGCGTTGAGGATGATGCAGATCGGCGGCCCGGTGCTTGGTGGAGGTCGGCGGCGCTCGGGTGGAGAAGGGGAGCGGTCGGTGAAGGGGGAAGATGAGGAAGGTCGGCGGCGGAGAGAGGTGGAGCTGCGGCGGAAGAGAAGAAAGGGAAGGGGAGAGGAGGAGTAGGAGTAGTGGGGAGGCCGGAGGTGTGATGAGCGGCGCACTCGAGGGAGAGCAAGGCGGCGGCGCCGGCGCTGTTGAAGGAGAAGAAAGGGCGCGAGGGAGCAGTTGAGGAAGGGAAGGCAGGGGCGCGGCGGCGCACGGGTGGAGAAGGAGGATGCGGCGGCGAAGGAGAGGAGGAGGTAGCGGTGTAGTCGACGGCCGCAGGCGAGCTGGTTGATTTGGACGGCGGCGCCGAGGTGGATGAGAGCGGGCAGTGGTGCTGAGGGAGGAGGATGTAGAAGGGAGGCGGCGCGGTGGAGGTAGAGCAATGGGGAGAGGCGGTGGACGCCGGCGAGGTCTGGCCCGGCCCTCGCCGGTGCCGGAGCTAGGGAAGGAGAGGAGCAAAGGGTGGCTAGGGGAGAAGAGGAACAAGCCGGGCTCAAAAATCACAGGCGGCGGCTAGGCATTTTAGGGCAGATTGGGGGCATTCGGCTATTTTGCGATTTAGTCCTCAAAGATTTCTGTAATTGCGAATAGGTCCTTCCCCCATTTGATTTCTCCTGTTCTGGCCTTCTGGGAGTCCGATTTCAGCGCGGTTTGATCCTACACGTCCGTGACAACGCGCACATCTGTACGGAGCAGTCCCGAAAGTCCAGAATTGTCGTTTATGCGCCTCGATCGCGCCGGCCTGCGGAAAAGTACAAGAAAATGTAAAATAGTCCATTTCGAGCAATTAAATATGGAAAAACATGTAAAAGATGATAAATGGTCCCAATATATGAAAAATAATGGGGTAAAATGACAACTAAATATGTGTAAAAATGACGCATGTCACTCTTTTGCCTAGATTGGGCTGCCTTAATGTTCTTTTCAACCAATCAAACTTGTTCTTCTACTTCCTTTAACATGGTAGGCCCAATGATAGATGGCTCTCCTATCTCTGACCATAGGGGATGTTCTACATTTTCAGCCATAGAGTGTCCCAAATGGTGACATTTGTAAACTAGCTTGGTAGCTATTGTTATAGAAAATTCTGCATAAGGCAAACTCTTTTCCCAATTTGTATTAAATGTGAGTGCACAAGCATTTAGCATATCCTCAAGAATTTGATTAGTCCATTTTGTCAATCCATTTATTTGAGGATGATATACAGTGCTGACTAGGTAAGTTCCTAGTGCTTCATGGAGACTAGCCCAAAATCGCGAGGTGAGCCGGGTTCCTCTATTTGATACAATTCTTTATGGGATTTCGTGCAATTATTTTTGGGACTCCGTGTAGACGAATTATGTGAAGTATGTATAGCTTGGCTAACTTGTCTCCTTTATATGTGGTTTTAACTGGAATGAAGTGGGCTACTTTAGTCAGCCTGTCCACTATGACCTATATGGAATCATATCATGTTTTTTATTTTAGGCAAACCAGTGATAACATCATATCTACTTTCTCCCATTTCTATTCTAGAACACTTAATAGTTGTAGTAGTCCTGCTGGTCTTTGGTGTTCGGTCTTAACTTGATGGCACATGTCTCACATGGCTATATATTTGGCTACCTCCTTTTCTATTTTAGGTCATCGATATCTTTCCTTTAGATCCTGGTACATCTTGGTACCTCTGGGGTGAATCGAGAAGTGTACTCATGTGCTTCTTTGAGAATCAGGGTCTTAATGTCCTGGTTGTTGGGCACACATATACGTTTTTTTAACCATAGGGTGTCTTTATCCTCTATGGTGAATCCTGGGACTTGGCCTTTCTTCACGTCCTCTTTTTGTTTTCTTAATATCTTTGTCAACCTCCTGAGCTACTCTAATCTGGGTTTCTAACAAAGGTTGAACTTTCATCAAGGAGATATAGCCTTGGTCTATGATTCCTAGGCTGAGTCATCTAAATTCCTTATGATGCTCAGGTTGGCAGTCTCTAACTATAGTGGTACTTCATTTGGCTTTCCTACTTAAAGCATATACGACCACATTGGCTTTTTCTAGGTTGTCGGGAATACTGAGATCATAGTATTTAATTAATTCTAGCAATATCTTTTACGTTAGTATTAGGTCTGACTGGCTAAAGATGTACTTCAGACTCTTATGATCGGTTAGATCTCACAGCGATTGTCGATAAGGTAATGCCTCCATAACTTTAGGGCTTGGACTACTAATGCTAATTCCAAGTCATGAGTTAGGTAATTCCCTTCATGTGGCTTTAGCTGTCTGAAAGCGTAAGGTACCAAATTACCTTCCCGCATTAGTATGGAAAAAGTCTTGTCCAAATGCATCACAATAAATATCAAAGTCCTTCTTGATATCTGACAATACTAGCACTGGCACAAAGATTAATCTCCTCTTTAATTCTTGAAAACTTTGTTTGCATCTCTCAGTCCAAGCGAACTTTTTTCCATCTTGAGGAGTTGGGTGAGGAGTTTGGCAATCTTAGAGAACCCTTCAATAAATCGTTAGTAGTAATCGGCTAATCCGAGAAAGCTTTTGACTTTGGTTACGGCTGATAGTTGTTTTCAATAAAGAATGGATTTTGCCTTAGGGTTGGTCTATAACAACTCCTCGTGCAGTCATAACATGTCATAGGAAAGTGACTTACTTTAGCCAAAATTCACACTTGCTGCACATGGCACAAAGCTTATGCTTTCTAAGTTTCTCTAAAATCAGTCTCACGTGCTCTTCATGTTCTTCCTCTATCTTGGAGTAGATGAGGATGCAATCAATGAAAACTACCATGGACTTATCTAGGTATTCCATGAATGTTTTCTTCATCAAGTTCATGAAATATGCTGGGGTATTAGTCAGTTCAAATGACATGACCGTAACCTCAAATAATCCATATTTGGTTGAGAAGACGATTTTAGGAATATCCTTTGGTCTAATTTCTAGTTGATGATATCTTGATCACAGATCGATCTTGGAAAATATATAAGCTCCTTTGAGTTAATCAAACAGATAATCTATTCTGGGAAGAAGATACTTATTTTTTATGGTGACGTCATTAAGGGCATGATAATCCACACACATTCTCGTGCTATTATTTTTCTTCTTGACAAATAGCACTGGTGATCCCAATGGAGATGAGCTTGGTCTCACAAATCATTTATCTTGAAGCTTTTATGTCTGCTTCTTTAGCTCTTCCAGCTCGTTGGCGGGCATGTGATATGGCCTTTTGAATATAGCCACAATACCAGGTGCTAATTCTATGACAAACTCCAAATCTGTGTCGAGTGGCATGTTAGGTAATTCTTCTGGGAAGACATCGAGGTATTCTCTTACAACTGTCACTTCTTCAACTCAAACATACGTCATGCTATTTACTATCAAAATCTTCTTAGGAGAAGGGATGGCTGTGACTTCTACTGGAATTCCTTGGGTATTGACTAAGGTGATGAGGACATTTTGTTCATAAATACACCTATACATACACATGGGGTTGGAGCTACATCAAATGGTGTTACATCTACATATATACATGCTACTGAATCAAAAGAGAAAGGTTATATTGGTTCAATTACACGAAGAAGTGCTAAAAAAATTCAATCCTAGGTTAAAGCTAACTTGCGTTTAATTTCAGATTTCAATGATTTAGTAATACTATCCATGTGTTCCTCTTTTTTGTTGCTTAGGTACATGGGAGAGGAACCAATGCATGCATGCATGACCTACATAATAGGAGGTGGCACGCATGATAAGAGTCCAGATGGTAGGTACTACATATTTGGAAGGCTAAGTCAAATATCATATTGAAAAGGAAGGCATATAATAGTTTTTAGCACTATATATATAGTATGTGGCCTGCGTTGAAAAGGAAGGCATATAATAGTTTTTAGCACTATATATATGGTGTATGTGGCCTGCGTGGCCCAATTTTCTAGATACATTATTTTTTGCATAATATGAGTGCTTTTGCTATACCCTTGTTTTTGTGAGTTCTCCATGGATTTGCAAGATTGAAACCTTTGGTTTCCACTGGTTCATGCTTAACGGTTTTGACCGTTCTGTGTGGATTCGTTCTAGGTATGGTTATGCAATTATTTGGACAGCAAGTCAAAGTTCTTAGATGCTTCAGATCACCATCCCCAACATATGGGTCGTTACCTACAATTTATCTTCACTACTTATAGTGTTCTTCATGCTAATCTCGATCCTACGACGTGAAGATTGGACCTTCATTAGCATTGCCATCTTCCCTACAAAGTTGGCACCTAAGGTCACTCTTCTGAGGGCACAATGAATCTGATCTTGGTGTTGGGATAATCAATCCATCCCGAGGATGACATCTAGGACTTGGGAATCCAATACTCCTAGACTGGCTAGGAATTCTACTTCCCTAATCTGAATTTCACTCTAGGGAAGTGCAAGATGGGCTTTCAAGTCACTTCTGGGTGATTTAACTATTAAAGGTTTTTAAACAGAAATATAGGCATGTGGTGCCTCTTGATAAAATCCTTGGAAAACAAAAGAATGTGAAGCTCTAGAATCAAACAAGATGGTAATTGGTACTGAGTTGACAAGGAACATACCCAGTACGATATCCAGGACTTACTAAGCTTCTTCTATGGTGATGTGATTGACATGGCCTCAATCGAAGGCCATGTTGTTGGCCCTGACTAGAGTTTGTTACTTCTTAGGGCATCCTCTGGCATAGTGTCCTTTATTACCGCAATAGAAATAAGTGACTATGGCATGCACTTGACTCTCATCAACACAATCGCTGCAAACATGCACCACTTGACACCTACATCAAGATTTGCATAATGCATGGACTCCCACTATGACTAATACTTGGATGGACTCCCACCATGAATAACACAACCGAAACCCACTCAACTTAGCACAGGCTGGCGGACCGCCACAGTCAACATCAGTCAATCCCCAGTAATAGGGGACCGCTCTGACAGCCTGATGACCTTCAATTGGACCACCATCACATGGCCGATCGCACCTCTCCCAAAAACTTCGTGCAATGCAACAAACACCTCTCTGGAATAAACATACCGTCAACTAGAAATCAATCATATTGCATTTTTGGTTAGAACACTACCCATGGCCAGTCACACTGAACTTATCGGTCTGACTGTTGTTACACGACCAGTCTAACCGCACACACACAGAAATAAGACCGCCTTCGTAGGCTAGTCAGATTGCTCCCACCAGATAGCAAAAATTAGAGAGCAAATAACACAAAATTAAACTCAAATTTCAACAAGAAGCAAAGTAATGTCAAATACTCATCACAAATATGGGCTGACCTCCATATGATCTCACAATCTTCTCCTTGATGAGTAAGTTGACAAACACCTTAAAAGGCAAGAATTTGAGTTCAAATTTGGACAAGAATAGCAAACTAGTTGTAAAAACCACAAATGGCTCATTTTCAAGAGAAAGAAATGACCATGACCAATGTGACAAGATGTGGAATGGTACTAACACCAAGAAAGTGCAAGTTTACAACTAAAGCTCTAATCCACACTAAAACCTACCCAAATATCACAATCTTGCTCGTGGTCCAAGAAATAATTGTTCGACATGACCATTGTCATCGCAAGATGAAGCACCAATAGTGAAAAAGAGAATAAATGCAATGCAAATGAGCTTCCGTTCAATTCAAGATCTTATTTATGGCTTAAGATGCATTTTTCTCACTCAATAGCTCCCTTTGCTCTTTTTCAACCTTACAATGCTCCATTCTTCATTTTTAGTTCATTCTTCATTTTCATAAGTATTCTACCCCTTTTAAGATCATTCTTAGTATTTACCCTATTTTTGACTAAAACCAAATTTTGCCTTAATCATTCTCCCTCTTTTGGCAAAATAGTCATCAAGGGTCAAGAGGGTATGCAAGCTCACTAAAGCTCACCATTTCTAATTTCCCCCTTAAATGATGCAGGATAACAAGAAGAGCACAAAGGAGTAAGAGAAAGAGTATGTATGCATTTTTCACATGGCATATATCATAAAAGGATCACTAGAGAGCAAATTAGTCAAAAGATCCATACTTGTAAACTTAAAAAAATACCAACTGTAGAAATTGATACCACTTATAAATTTTAGTTCAAGTTTGCAAATTAAACTAAGATTTAATCATGCATATAAAAGTATGACAAAGCTAGCTAACTAGGTATAACATGGCAATGAGTGATATTAAATTAGAATTATATCATAATTGAGTAATAGTCAAAACTCATGTAAATGCATATCTTACAATGTAATGCCATGCATGTATGAACAAAAAGGAAGCAAGAAAATAAAACTTCCCTAACTACAAGAATCATTTGCAAAACAAAAGCAAGAGCTAAAAGTATTAGAAAGAGAAACCACTTACAAGAATGGAAACCTTACACAAGATTAAAGCTATTAAATCAGAGGACTCGTAATGGAGATGAACTAAAATGCATTTGATGAAATGATGGAGTTTACAAAGGAAAACACAACCCCATTTCCATCCATAGAGGAAGATGATGCTAGATGGTTGCAATGAGTGGATACAACGGTGAAAAATGGGGGATTGATGGCGGTAATGGTGGAAAATGGTGATGGGGGTGGAAGAGGGCCGTGCCCTCTGTAGGGTGGCTCTCTCTTATATGGATCCATTCCCTTCTACACATGCTTAGGATTTTCTGTTCCAATGCAGGGTCTTGCGCTGCCAGAAGAGTGTACTCACACCTCGTCCATCCATGAAAGTTGTTGGGCTTGACAGTCCCGCCCGTGGCAATTCATAGTCAGGTGATACTGTCAAGGTGATCGTATCATTGCCTGTATAACTCTTTGGAACCTCCGTTCACGATGGGTCAAAGCGCATTGCCATCATCTCGACAATATCTTTCCAATTCTATGGCTAAAATCTCAGGAGTTAGTTGTTGTGTTTGGTTTTCACACTGTTTTCCATCTTTAAGCATTGTCTGCAACAGGTCCATCGAGGACCGCAGAAGCAGCAGGAGGTGCAGTCAACGGCACACAGAACGAGCGGTGGATGATTTGATGAAGAGGTAGCAGGACTTTGTAGTTGTGTTCCCTTTGTTGCCAACGCTGGAGAAGGAAATAGTGATGTTTGGTGAGGCAGCTTTTCATTGGCATTCGACTGCAAAATTATGGAACGCCTGGGACACATCAAATCATCAATCTACCCTGGTAGGCTCGTAACCAGGCATTCGGCCCATATCGAATGTTGTCAATCAAGTCAACCCAAAGCCGAAGCATTTCAAGGATGCAATAAAGCACAAGTTGGAAACGCATGGCTCATACAAACTCCTAATCCACAATTTCAGTGAAGGAAAAGAACCTACCAATTGTCCACACATGCAGCAATAAGCAACCAACGGCGAATGACGTCTGTTGGCATATCTATATAGTAAAACAGATGCAGTTGGCATATCTATATAGTAAAACAGATGCCTCCTCCGCTAAACTTTACAAAATTGGGGGCACAGGCCTAACATTATCATCTATCTCAGTCATACTTAAGCATCCATGAAACAGTTATGATACTTCTCTACACAAAACAGAACCATACATCGAGTAAATGTAGGACCACTCCGATCAGATATTTTCAGACTGAAGGGTAATACTCAAAACAAGCCCAAAGTGGTCACTAGGTAATACAGGTAGTTCCAGTTTGCGAACCTCCTTGCGGACTTTCTTCTCCTTGAAGTATGAGATTCCAGGTATAGCCTCCTTCCCAATCATCTCGATGCTGTCGATCTTGAAATCTGCCAACTTGCAAATGAACCGGTCCAATCTCTTCTGCAGATTACGGTTGCCTGATAGCATGCCATTAGCTTTTGTATCGTAAGTCCAGCCATTTTCATCTGGCTTCAACTCAGCCCAAGCATCAATCCAGCCATCTGGCAGAGGGAAGGGCCCATCTCCTTTGTTGTCCCAGTTCATGTCCCCACAAAATATTACATTGCGGAAGCCTCCCAAAATTCTCAAAGATTCATTTGCCTGAGTTACTCGTTCCTTGCTGTACATCTGATCCCACCGAGGAGGTGCAGGGGATGGGCTCTCTAGGTGGCTTGTAGCCAACACCAACTTGATCACACCTCCAATGTTGACATCTGCTTTGCACAGCTCCCTTCCCATTATTGAGTTAGCAAATGGGATGCAGTCAAAAGAATTCACAGGCAATTTGCTCATCTGCATTTGTTTTTAATTGAATCACATTACTAAAAATAAGTGGACTACAGAAAACAGGATACAATGACAACAAAAAATAAAATAAAACAAAAGCAGTAGCACTTCCAGGGCAGCAGAGCTCAGGCACCTAGACTAAGCACAAAAAAGAACCATGGTGCCAAGGATTCAAAATTTCAAATCAAACACCTCGATTCATAAGAGACACGGTACGAGCTTCCTCATGATTACCTTTTTACAATGGAAAGTGTGTTACTGTTAGCAATGCGCACAGGAGTAGCAAGTCAATCAGTGTCCATGCGTGCTTGTGCATCCATTGTTGTGTGCCTAAAAGTACCACGCAGCGTAGTAGCACCAAGTCATCCATGCTGAGCTGAGATGGACATGACAGGATAACTAACAGTTCCTAACATTGTGAACTATGGGATAGTGATTTAGCTCACATTATTGAAACCCCCTTGAGGTAGAAAGTAGTAACTACAAAATTGAGGTGGTAACTAGATGCAGTATTAAAACCACAACATGAGAAGAATTACAACAGAACATACTCACTTGGTACCTGTGTTACAAAATAAGTGAAGTTATGTGAAACATACTGTGATACTCTTTAAATTTGGCTGCAAATATAATTCAAACCATTTGGATAGAACACATGAGAAATGTATCAATATATTTTCTGTCAAAAGTACTTTCATATTTTTAATAGAATTATAAACCGAAGGTCAAAGGTGCATCTCAGAGACCATGAAAAGTAAAAAAGAAAACTCACTTCATTTGTGATGGAGAGTATGGATTAGTATTTGTATAGGTCTCCTTAAAAAGAGAGTCAGTAAATACAATCTTCCCCGATGCTTGGACCCATGCCACATATGAAGTTTCAGAGAAGGATTATACCTGCATGCAGTAATATGGTCTCTGCATAGCCATCGTATGTGACAACGAGCTTTTGTATTCTTGCCACCAGTCAGATTTTTGCAGAAGAAGATATATGTTTGGTGTAACCTCCTGCAGTTCCACATATGAGGCCCACTGAGAACGGGAAATGAAAATAACGTACAGTTCAAATTCTGGACCTGGAAGCATATAAGGTCTGGGCTGTGGTGCTTAATAAGATCTCCAAGAGCATCCATCCTTCTGCATAGTTCCAAATCCTCCCTGAACCACACATTGTATGTCATGATTTTGATGGTTTTCTTATCCAAATGAGTCTCAGAATTTCCTGTGGAAAGACATTAAGTTTTTAATGTGACCATACCAAATCAGAAGCATTAAAAAACATTAGCCACAGCTTGAAAGATGAAACCACCTTCTAACTTGCATAAAGCAGCTAGCCACAAAGATATGATAAACAGTTGTTTTGTAGATCAGCTTAAACAAACAACAGAAAAGAGCGCAATGGTTTGAAAATATTCAAAACATATATACGACAGCCCTGTTAGAAACGCGTATAAGCATCAGGCTGAATTATAGTCATGGATGACAGGAAAAGAAGTGCATATCAAATTTTTAGTCAATAGAACAGTATGATGTGCCATCAATTAACTTCAATGACATTATCACCAACATGTCGTTAGCATGTAAGCAATGGTAAAATTAATGACTGCCGAAAGGAGAAATTAAAGCTAAATGAATTATGAGAATCTAAAGGGAAAACAGACAAAATGACCATGCAGTATAACTGATGGCCAAATTTCTCAAATATGATATGACAAGCATCATCCCAAAAACTAGCATCATAGGTGAACAAACTCCATGAATGCACCATGTCCTCAAAAACATCATAAAGGTACACTTTTTGCTCCTAACTTAACGAAGGGGGATGAGGATGATAAAACTAAAGTGCTGGTACACTTTTTGCTCCTAACTTAACGAAGGGAGATGAGGATGATAAAACTAATGTGGCAGACATCTGTACATAGAAAATACAATCGGATAAAAATATTAAGTCAAGAGAATTTACCTAAACAACTTATAACTGAAGAATAAACAGTGTTTTACAACAGAAATTAGATCATATGATTTGTTCCAATATTAAGTAGGGTGGAAGACTGAAGGAATAAAATTTGCATGAGCTAGATCATTTAGTGGAAGAAAATTGACAGAATGAACAAAGTGAACATTATTTTGTATTTTTGTATAAAAAAGTAGTGCATTCAGGCCGGAACTGCAAACTTTATATTGTAAGTAGCAACCATGGTAAAACTTAAAACACAATGAACACAACCCAAATTAGCGCAAAAACCAAGTGCATTCCTCATTGTACATCCATTCTCTTTGATGGTTCACCATGTACTGCAGTTAAGTGATGTGGCAGTACGGCATGCGAAATTACTGCCCGTTTCCAGATGTCATCAACATCGTTACTCGTTCCCGATTACTCTCAGATTGACTTTACTACACTGTACAGTTTGTTCAAGTCCATTAGCAAACAATTTGAAGGGAATCGGCAGCATTATTCTTCTTGAATTATCAATTATTTCACCCTAATTGTCGCGATTTATTGATACGCTGGGAAATGTGTATAGCTTCCCAACATTTTCCCCCAAAACTATAGCAACAACCACAGCAAAAAAAGCAAGAATAACAGTCTTTACCGCATAAAAACTCCAATGTTGCAAAAGAACACACGAAAGATTCAGATGAAAAGACCGCATGAATCACAAGAACAAAGCCCCTGGAAACGAAATGGAGACGCGATTCTTGGCAGATTCAACAACGCAAACAGAAAAATTCCAATATTCTGATCCGCAAATATACAAAACCCTAAATAAACCTTTCTTGGCGGGCGCCTTATCCCCTTCGTCCGCGCCGTCGCCCTCGTCGGCGGACACCTCGACGACGTCCAGCGGCGCCGCACGATCCCTCTTCCTCGAGCACCGCCGGAGCGGAAGGAACGACGAGCCGGCGATGGCGGATAGGTCCAGGGCATCGTCGGAGTCAACCACGACGTGGCGCGCCGCGCCGCACGCGGCGCAGGCGCCGGAGCTCCGGGGGTTGAGGAGCGTGCACAGTACGCATGACCACTGCGGCGGCTCGCTGCACTCCGACGAGCCCGGAGGCGGGATCCTCGACGGGGACCGGGAGGGGGAAGGCGAGGTCATGGTTGGGGAGGGGAGGGTGAGAGTTCTCCGAAGGAGGAGGGGTTTGGGCTTTGTGGCGGCGGCGGAGACGAGGCGAAAGGGCGAAGGGAAAGAGGAGCCGACCGTGCCCATCCGAATTTGAAGTGGTTTTTTTTTCTCTGGATCGGTCGGATCTCGTGGGTTGAGCAGGATTTCTGGGATACTGAAAAGGGCAAATTGAATATATAGGATCGAGTTGAGATGGCTTTAGTAAAATAGGATTAAGTTATTTGCACTTGTAAATATAGGACTGAGTTGAGCACCCCTTTGAAAATATGGTATTTTTCCCATTTTAATTTCATTTTTATTTTCCAGCCCTTTTTCTCTACGCGAAATGACCATTTTGCCCCTCCTCCCTCTCTCTCGCCTGGCTCGCTCCCTCGCCGCGCCGCCGCCGCTCCCCCGCGCCGCGCCGCCGCTCCCTCGCCTGGAGCGGCGCGGGGAGGCGCGGGGGAGCGGCGGCGCGGCGCGGGGAGGCGCGGGGGAGCGGCGGCGCGGCGAGGGAGCGAGCCAGGCGAGGGAGAGGGAGGAGGGGCAAAATGGTCATTTCGCGTAGAGAAAAAGGGTTGGAAAATGAAAATGAAATTAAAATGGGAAAAATACCATATTTTCGAAGGGGTGCTCAACTCAGTCCTATATTTACAAGTGCAAATAACTTAGTCCTATTTTACTAAAGTCATCTCAACTTGGTCCTATATATTCAATTTTCCCTACTGAAAAGGAGACAATAATGCAGTGGAAACGATCTGGACCGTTCGTTGGCCCGATCGCACGGCTCTTGAGTTATTTCTCACCGTTAGCATATTTTGTTGGTTAAAGGGTTGGTAACCAAATTGGTCCATGAGTATTGCAAAAGTGAAAAATTTGAAGCCAAGATTTCAAACGGATCAAATAGCTGCAAAACTGGATCGACAGTGGATAATATAGGAAACTCGTCAAACACATGGGTAGATCTAGGTCAAAGTGTGATGAACAATTAACAGCTGAGTTGAGTTGAATTTAAGATTTGGCAAAAGGTACCAATTCCCTGAAATTCAGGTTGTTGTCGATAATACTGGCTAGGTGTCTGCAGTACTACCTTAAATGCGGTTCGACCGGGAATTAGATAGAGATAGCTATTTTCCAGAGAGGGTCATTTTAGGAGTCCGGTAGTACCGGATGGGATCTGCCGTACTACTAAAGATAGCGTCATGACCGAGTTTTGAATGATGGTACTACCAAGCACGGTAGTACCTACATGATACGAGCGGTCACACCGGCTGCCCTATTACCGGGGTTGGTTGAGGAGAGGCAGCACCGATGGTTGGTTGCGGTACTATCAGAGTGGTATGTACGCCATAGGGTATGTGGCCATATCGGATGAATGCAATAAGTTCTGAAATTGGGAATTGTGGGAGATTTAATCATGAGGTGATCTTGGAACTCTTATCACGATTGCATTGAGTTGCATGTTTATTCTAACGTGGGTCAAGTTATGAAGAATTTATATCCAAAAATAATTTTTTGATCTTCGGGTATGCAGGGAAGCTTGGAGGCTACTATTATCAACAACAAGCGATCAGGACTAGGTCAAGGTGGACCGAGGTCCAAAACTATCAAGGAGGTTGTGTGAGATGGTTAGGCTCAAGCATGACGCATAGCAAAGCCAAGGGATACATTGAAGGAAGGTTTGAATAAGGAGTTGGATCAAGTTGGCTTTATCGGTTCAAGTGAGACGTGGTCTGGCGGGAGCCTGTCACGACCTGGATTTGGCAATTCGAATCACTTGTGTATTCTGAGCTAGTCCTTGGAACAATAGCTAGCTCACACAATATAACATTGACAAATATCACATCCATACATGCGTAACAATAAAAGGAGTATTTAGTATTACATAGGCAAGCATAAATAGATCTTATAATCAAGTTTTATATAACGAACCGATATGCCAAATGAGTTATTCATAACAAAGCAGTGGAAAGTAAGTAAACCAAAAGGGCCTCCATAATCTGTCACAAGCAATTAACTAGGGCTAATCTAGTCCTGGCCTTCGTCTTCGATGCTATATTCAGGAGCAAGGATGTATCCATAGACCGGGTCATCGATTCCATCATCTAAAACCACATATTAAACAATAAGAGTACAAAAGTACTCAGCAAGTCCTTATAGCAGAATGCAAGTGTGCGTGTATATATTTATATACAAGGCTTATCCAAGAAGGTCTTATGCCCCCTTTACCATAAAGCCAATTTATCAAATATACTAATTTAGTCAGCTTCCAAACCAATGACTTGGCCATTTTTACATTATAATCAATATCCATTTTTGAGTCAAGTTCATCATGAGACCAAAAATCCCTCCATTTTTATTTCCATTTCCAAATTAAGTTATCATAACCATTACCAAGAAATCATTAATTTATAAAAACTATGCAAGTGTGACGTTTCTACACTTTTCCCCATGTCTGGGGGCACGACTATTAAAATAGATTTTTAACTCTCTACAGAGGTTGTATAGTTTTATCCACAAGATATGATTAACTCATAATGTCAGCCATTACACACTTCCATAGACGTGCAACTGAGAAAATCATAATAAGGCTTTTACAATGTTTAACTTCGATGATTACTCCTACTCCAGGCCTCTAGGGTAAATCCACAACACTGGAGACAGTGACCGTTCCCATCCTAGGTTACGCCTCACCCCAGAACATTCTCTTCCTAAACTACATTTTCAATGAGAGACCTAGTTGTTAGGAAATCTACGACCCTTCATGTTTATGAAATCCACAAGGGTAGTGACCAATATGGATCACTCCCAACAATCACATTAGTAGTCCAAAAATCCACCAACCAATCTACTACACAGGACTCACATCGAAGCTAAGCAAATTAGTGGGCCAGATCCATCCTATAACTAGACTTGTGGTTACACGTTTGTGTGTAGAAAAGAGAAGAACAAGAATTTGATCCTTAATCGACTCAAGCGAAACCAACCACAAACCTAGAGCTCGAGCAATCCCTACACAACTATTCCAAAGAGGACTTTAATATGTGCATATGTCTTTTACATACATTCTTGTATGCACATATTTAGGGAGAGTTCACTTTATGTTTTGATGTTTCATTAGTATTGATTTATGTTCCTATTTTTCATATATTAAGAATCCTTACTTTGAAACATATCATTTTAAGTTCGGGTCCTTGTCTTAATATGCATCAACACATCATGCACCCTTCACTTGAACTCCATTAACACATGATGGGTTTTCACTTGACTTGATAATCAACTCATGATCATCTCTTCTTGGACATGCATCAACTCATGATGCATCCTTCAGTTAACTTGATGATCTTCAACATATGAAATCATTCCAAGTCATCATCATTTGTGTATCCTAACCTATTCATCTAACTCATAAAAAATGTTAGTCCACAAATCAATTGCCATTAATTACCAAAACTTCAGCATTAACTCATAATAGATGGACTAGATTAAACAATTTTTCCTTTTTGGTAATTCATGATAATCTTAACAAATAATAAGATAAAAAAGATTTACGAGTATACAACATGTACACAACAATTATATACTCTAGGATAATCTTTCTAAGTAAATCTTACTCATTTGGTTATCATTAATTATCCATCCATTAACACATAATGGAAGAACTAGATGACAACCCGATTATAAGTATATATGAACAACACAAGCTATATATACTCAAGGGATATATTTCAAGTAAATATCCTTAATATGTGTTGAAAGAGAAATATGGATCAACACTAAAGAAACTACAAAACATAGGGTGAACTCCCCCTAAATATGTGCATATAAGAATGTATCATGAAAACATACGTACATATTTAAGTTAGACTATTGATTGAGTTCGATCTATATTTTAGATCCGATGAATGCATTAAGATATAAAAATGTGATGTATAATACATACCTTCATGATTTTCACTTCTTCATCCAAATGAGACTAAGTAATATCATAATCAATAAACATGTTGGTTTCATAATTGCATTTATCATAATATCCAAAACCATTTGTTATTATCACCGAAATCATTTTTCATTAATCACATCCAAATGAGATTAGGTAATATCATAGTTGATAAACAAATTATTCTCATAATTGCATTTATCATTATTACCAAACCAACTTAATAGAGCTTGAACTTACAATCTCCTCTTTTTTGGTGATTAATAACAAATCCATTAACAATAATAGCATTTGGATGAACATGAACATGTGATGGAAAATTGAATTAAGGTGAAAGTATAAGTGTAAAGAATTTCCCCCCTTTTTTTGGAAATTTTAGCAATTTTAACAATGCTATTCTCCCCTTTTGGTATTTTGCTATTCTCTCGCCTTGTTGGCACTTTACAATATATAACAATGCTATGATACATAATTCTCCCCCTTTTAGCATTGATCACCAAAAAAGCAAGGAAGAGGGTTAAACCAAAATGGAGTTTTGAATCTTACTTGATAATTAACCCATCTTAATTTTGGCCATAAAGAGTATGAAGATAAGTACATATGACCAAATTGGGTTTAGAGTAACTAAAGGAAAAGATATTTGAAACACATTCAAATAATCTTACTTTTGAAAGCTCCTTGAAGGTTTTTAAAGTTCTCCCCCTTTTGGCATTTGAACCATACCAATTGAATTTTCAGGTTTTCAGGATTTCACATTCCAATTGAGCTTCAAAAATTAGCTGAAAACTGACTTACAAATAACCAAAAAATCTGATAAAATTTGTTAGTATAGATCAACATACTTTGACTCGTTCTCGTTCCGAGCAGTGTACGGCGAGATAGCGTCCCTCCGTCAACTTCACTTCTCTCGATCATGCACCGTGTCGTCCACTTGATCATCACCAACAGCATTGGTGTCGAAACGTTCGAGCGGAGAAAGATTACCACTACGTGCAAAGGGGTCGAGCAAACGGTCGAGCGAGTAGTCGAAACCTTCATCGAGCACGTGCAAAGGGGTCGAGTGTCTTACAGTCGAAATCTACATCTGGTAAGTTAGGTTGTTTTTCTTCTGGTTTGAGATTTATTTTTAGGTATCAAAAAGCGGAGACTATCATTTATTGTGCTTTTGGTTGAACATTCACCTATATCATCGCATAGTCACCAGTCAAATGAAGCAGCTCATGTGTTCAATTGAAATGGTTCTTCAGTTGATCTCATATTTTTGCACACGTACCTAGGTGTGCACCATAGCCAGGGTTCAAGAAGCTGTTGTCAAACAACCGTTTTCACCAAACAAATCAGTCATGTCAAATTTATATTTAAAGGGCAGTTTAGGAACTAAATACTAACGTCTGAAACTCGGCTTGGATGGAATAAATGTATATAACTTAGACATGATCCAAACATCAAAACTTGAAAACTCTAATATTGGACTATGAAAAAACAAAAAAAATTGAAAACCATCGAAAGAGCAGTTTTTTTTGTTTTGCAGACGGGATTTGCATTCTGACCAACATCACCCAAGTAGTTCAACTTCAAAGCTGATGCCCAGCAATGTATATACTGTTTAGAAAAAGGAAATACGTATTAAATGACAGCAACCCCCAGAGCCGCCTTCGATGAATCAGGAAAACATATGATACCCAAAAGCACCTACGTGTTCACTAGAGAAATATCATAAGGTATTTCCGGAAGTGTGAAATGAAGTTTATACAACTGAAGACTGTATTTTCCCATTGCGAGCAAACAATGGGACGAATTCCAGGTGTACCTGAAGTAATTGCCACGTCAATATCCACGGTGGCAAAACCACCTAAGAAACCACGGGGTTATTTGCACCAAAGGTCAGGCGTAGGTGGAGATAGAAATGGATCGAATACAAATTGAATAGTCTCAAATACAAATACGAATCCATATTTTTGAAATGAATACTGATACGAATACAAATTTATATTTTTAAAATAAATATAAATACGAATTTAAATATTCTCGAATACAAATCGAATGTCGTAACAAATACAGATTCGAATCGAATATATACTTAATTCGGTCGAATACGAATATCATAAAAATTTTATAACAAATCTCGATAGAACAAATTTATGTAACTTGACTACACGTCTACGCGAACTAGCAATGTAGCGCATAGAGTTAGAAATTATGCAAAGTAATTTTCACTTCTTACTTGTGAGCTTTGATTTATCATAAAATTGCTTCCTACAATCATCCTAGGGAGGTCGTCAGGGATGAAAATGGATCGAATACGAATTGAATAGTCTCGAATATGAATATGAATCCAAATATTCTCAAATATGGATAAGAACATTCTCAAATACGAATACGAACATTCTCAAATACGGATTTTACTTACCACATTTGCGTTTTATCAAATACGAATATCGGATAAAATGGATCATCCTTTACCGTTTATCTAGTTTTGTAGTTTATGGGGCTAATTGGCAATACCCTCAAAGTTCAGGGGTAAATTGGACTTCTTCCATAACTGGAATACAAAGTATATATAAAATCATATCCATTCTACATACTTCGTCTAACAATATAAATCATCATTCTTGAAAAGAGTTGTTCCACAATATAAGTCCATTACGGAGACCAACGGTGTAATTATTACAATATTTCCACCAAATGCTTTTTACTTTAACACTGAAAAACTAAGTGAGTAGTTGTAGTATACCTTTTAATAGAGGAATGTATGATCCAATGGTATTCACTTTTCTTAAATTTAATGACTCCTTCAGTCTGTGCGTATGGTAAGTTTTGGACTTATATTATTGGACGGAAGGAGCATATAGAAGTAGGAAAAAGGAAAGTTATAATGCTTCGTATTGCATAGTTCATACTTCATTACAGCCTGAAGAAATGCTTCATCCCCAGCCAAAGCAGGCTTACTCAAATATTATGAGTACACATATATCTATGAAGGAACAGCATTTGAAATGATAATCCTTTCAACATCTATAGCAATAATCTATACTTCATGACATCTTGTTACTTAAGATCAGAAATTAATTACTCCCAACAACAGAGCAGGACTTCCTATTGCCTAAGATTCTCTGAATCCCAACAACAGAAGCACAATTTAAGCTTGACTTTTTTTTCAGCAGGTTTGCGTTTATTTTGGCTTGAGCTTCTGTCTTCTGGCTTATTTTTTACTATTCCTAAATTTCATCTTTTTCTAGCTTTTTGGGGCTTTTTTTATCAGTTTTTCCCCATATTCGTTTGTGTTGTCCATGATAGGCTAGCATGTTTTTTCTATTTTTAATTTTTTTTAAAAAAATTTAGTTACGCCAAATAAGCCACCATCAGCTATAGTGTAATTTCAGCCAGCTACAGTGCAATTTCAACCATAAGTTATAAAAATTCAGTCCAACTAAACACTACCTCAGCCTTTCACACTCCATACCTGTGTGGACTATGGACCCAGAGTGCATGAACTAATTACACTATAGCTGTTGTTGGTTTTTTAGAGTTATTCAATTAAAGAAAAATAAAAAATAAGAAAAAATATGCAAAGGAAAAAACAAAAAGAAACAAAAAGAAAAGGCCGATAAATCAAAAAAATAAAATTAAAAAATCAACACGTTCATTCAAACCAGAAGGCAGAAGTCGAACTCAAAACAAAGGGCCATACAATACTGTCCCATTGAACACAACGCCGCGCTAGAGGCCAGAGCTGGCCCCGCTCATTTGAGCTTGGGCTTCTGACTTTCGGCTTATTTTTCACTATTCCTAAATATAGTCTTTTTCCGATTTTTTGAGTTTTTTTGCCGGTTCTTTTTTCCGTATTCGTTTGCATTATACATGCTGGGATAACCCTTTTTCTATTTTTAAATTTTTTAAATTTAGTTATGCCAAATAATCCACCATCAGCTACAGTGTAATTGCAGCTAGCTATAGTGAAAATTCAGCCATAAGTCATAAAAATTTAGCCAAACTAAACACCACCTCAGCCTCTACACTGCCAATGTCGCTTTTTTTTGGCAGTTCAACCAAAGCTCTAGGAGTTGGTTCCTCTTGTCTCTCTCAGTCCAATCATCAATAAGGGATGTCTTCAAGAACTGTCACCGAGGTGACGGGGTTGAGATGCAGGATATGCTCATAGAACCGCATGAAGAGCATGCCCTTGTTCGGTAAATGTATGTAGGTACAGTTGCATCCTAAAACTTTTGTATAAATTTTTGATATATATCTCTTTTAAGATATAAAATATATACTACACATACTAACATACTTTCGATAGTCTATTTGACCCTACATCCAGCCAACCAACAAGTCAAGCCACCAAAGCCAAACCCAAGTGCGAAGTGCTACTATGCCAGCCCAACAACACGTCAACACAAGACATAAAGCCACAGCATGTAGCTGCATTCAGGGTGCCTTTGGTTGAGCTTTTGGTAGCTACTTTTGCTTCCAAAAAGTCAAAAGTCAACCCAAGGGGTGGAAACCAGAAGCTGCTTTTTCAGAAGCAGCTACTTTTAGGTAGTACAGTTTTGAAAGCACCTTGGACCCTGCTTTTGGCTTTTGGCTTTCTGCTTTTTGAAATGGTGAAAATAGAGAGCTGTTTCACAGTTGTTTCAAGGAAAATAGAGATAGGAGGTAAGTTTTATACTTGTTTGAACCAAACAGCTTACAGCTTTTCCACAGCCCACAACCTACAGCAGTTTTTCCACAGCCCACAGCTCACAGCAACTTTTTCAGAAGCCACAGCTCAACCAAACACACCCTCAATCTATCGGCCAGGGCCTAAGTCCGAGAGTCACCCACAATTCCCCAATCGCCGGTTTAGGCTTCTACGCTCACCCTCCCCGAGGCCCGAGGCCCGCCCCTGGCTCATCGACATTGGCAATGGTGTACTGGTGTGATAGACTGGTAGTGTTGTTCGACCATGGCACTGTGATGCTATAATGGCTCTGCCTTGTGTCATTGTGTGTCCAATATCAATCTGACTATCTGAGCATGAGTTTGTAAGTTCTCTGATATGCATATCTAGTTACTAGTTTAGTACTTGAAAGGAGAAGCGTAATTTATATAAGCTAAAATCATATATGAATTTATATTGCTTCGTACTCTTTCTAATGAACAGTCTAAAAATCATAAGTCACAACTAAAAGCCATAGTAAAAAAGAACAGACCTATCGATGTCCCATTACGCAGAGCTGTGCTGAACAACTACAAGACCACATGAAAGCTAACTTGAGCTTACTTTTAGATTTTAGAAGGTCATATAGAATATTCTGTCTCTTAATGTTGTCTCTAAGTCTTCCAGCCCACTTAAAGACTGTACTAGAGACAACATTTCCAACAGTAAATCATTCCTCTGACTATTTTATATTATTTTTATCATAACTTCCTACTTCACACCCTCTCACTATTTGTGTTGGTTTGCGGATTCAAGTCGTCTCTTACATAAGAGACAACACATTATCTCTTATCACCTCTCCTCTACACAAGATTTTACTTATTTAATATAACTAAGAGAAAAATGACACTATTGGAGATGCCCTAACACGGCAGTGCATTCAACTAGCTTAGCAATATCTCTACTACTTAAAAATGTGAGTTGGTGGTCGTCAGTCCATTCTCCTTCCTCTCTTCTCAGTCGTCTAATCAAAGATAGCCGTCCAGATCCGTATGTAGGTAGTTCTTCCACTCTTCGTAGAAAAGGTCAGGCCGATGCGCGGGTCGTGCTCCTCCTCTTCTCTTCCCCCGCATCCTCCGCCTCCTGCAACCACCGCCTCCTTCCCTTCCCTGAACCCTCGTGCCGCGCCTCTTTCTTCTCCTCAGTGTCACCACCAATTCCTTCCCCGTGCGGCAACGTTTGGTCGCAGTCCCCCAACTTCCCCCAACAGCACCGCATCCCCCCGTCGCCGCCTCCCCAACGCATTCGCCTGCCGCCTCCTCTCCCCATCTGCCTGTCGCCACCTCCCCACCTCCTCCTCCTGTAACTGCCTCCTCCTTCTCTCCTCCGAACCCTCGTGCCGCACCTCCTCCTCCTCGGTGCCACCACTAATTCTTTCCCCACGCGGCAACGTTTGGTCGTAGACCCTCAATTCCCCCAACAGCACCACATCTCCCTGTCACCGCCTTCTCAACGCATTCGCCCACCGCCTCCTCTCTCCATCTGCCTACCGTCGCCTCCTTCTCTCCCCTGAACCCTCGTGCCACGCCTCCTCCTCCTCCTCAGCGTTACTACCAATTCCATCTCCCATCGCCCTTCAACCAGTGGCACGACGCTCAGTGACAGTGGTCGATGGATTGGAGAGAAGGGTGCTCAGCGATTGCGGCCAGTGGATCAGAGAGAAGGGCACTCGACGATGGTGGCGGTGGCTTCCTCTTCCTACGCCCGCCCACGTAGCTCTCTCCCCGCTGCCACCACCCAGCAGTCGCTCAACTGGTGAGCCTCTTTACCTCCTCCTGCTCTTCGTTCGAAGCCCGTTGCACTATCTGATGATTTTGGTCTCCCAAGCTGGTCGTCGAAGTCGATGTCATGGTTGAAGGGGGCCGTGGTCGAGGGATCGTGGCCAAAGTTGAGGGGACGTGGTCGAAGTCGAAGCATGGTCGAATGGATCCATGGCCAAAGTTGAAGATCGGTGGTCGAAGCCATAGTTGAAGAGGAGGTGGTCGAAGCCGTAGGGCCATGGTTGAAGTCAGGTCGTGGTCGAAGTCGAAGGGTCGTGGTCGAAGTCCAAGTCATGGTCGAAGGGGACAGTGGTCAAAGTCGAAGGGCCGTGGACAAATTCGGTCTGTGGTCAAAGTCAAAAGGGCCATGGTCAAAGTTAGGCCATGGTCGAAGTTCAAGGGTCGTAGTCGAAGGGGACAGTGGTTGAAGGGGACAGTGGTTGAAGGGGGCAGTGGTCGATGTCTCCCGACTTACAACCATGAGCGCTGGTTAAAGTCGAAGATCTATGGTCGAAGTCGAAGCCGTAGTCGAAGGGGGAAGTGGTCGTCATCAAAGGGTCGTAGTCGAAGGGGATAGTGGTTGAAGTGGGCAGTGGTCAAAGTCAAAGAGGGCAGTGGTCGAAGTCAAAGGGGGCAGTGGTCGAAGTCAAAGGGGGCAGTGGTTGAAGTCAAGGGCTGTGGTCAAAGTCAGGGCCATGGTCGAAATCGACGCCATGGTCGAAGTCGGGGCCGTAGTTTAAGGGGGCCATGGTTGAAGGGGGCTGTGGTCAACGTCGAAGGGCCGTAGTCGAAGTCGGGGCCAAGCAGGTCAGGCGGGTCGAGTAGACTAGCACCAGTAGTTGGGCGACAAGGCACAAGCGCACCGGAGGCCTACCAACGTACGACCACTAGCGATGATCGACAGTTCCCAACCTACGATCACGCGCAATGGTCGACAGCTTCTAACTTATGACCACGAGGTGTGATCGACGACTTCTGATTTACAACCACGAGCACTGGTCGATATGTTCTGACTTACGACCATGAGGTGTGGTCGTGACAGAACACAAGTGCATTGGAGGTCTGCCAACGTACGACCACCAGCGATGGTCGATAGCTCCCAACCTACGATCACGTGTGATGGTCGACGGCTTCTAACTTACGACCACGAGGTGCGATCGACAGCTTCTGATTTACGACCACAAGCACTGGTCGATATGTTCCGACGTACGACTACGAGCTATGGTCGATGTCTTCCGACTTACGACCACAAGCACTGGTCAATGTATTCCGACTTACGACCACGAGGTGTCCTCGATGTCTTCCGACTTATGACCACGAATGATGGTTGTCGGCTTCCGACGTACGACCACGAGCAATTGTCGAAGGCTCCTGATTTAGAACCACGATCGATCGTCGACCGCTGCTAACTTACGACCATCAGCGATGATCAACCGCTCCCAACCTACGATCACGTGTGATGGTCGACGGCTTCCGACTTACTACGATGAGGTGTGCTCGAGGGCTCTCGACCTATGATCACGAGGTGTGGTCGATGTCTTCCGACGTATGACCATGAGTTGTGATTGACGGCTTCCAACTTATTTGGTGGATTTAAAAACTTTTAGAACATATTTGTATGCATATTTTAAAATTTTTTACCACCCGTGAGTTTTAAAACATGTAGTATGATAAATTTTAAAAATCCGTAACAACACATAGGCATTCAACTAGTTAGGATATATACAATAATTTGTCTCTTAAGATTGTCTCTAAGACTTCCACCTTATCTAAAAACAATACTAGAGACACTTCTACAACAGTAAATCATTCATCTAACTATTTTATACTATTTTTATTATAATTTCTTGTCTCACGCACTTTCAATATTTGCGTTGGTTTACGGACTCAAGTCGTTTCTTGCATAAGAGATAGCATATTATCTCTCCTTACTTTTCTCTCTTTTACATAAAATTTTACTTATTTAATATCACTAAGAGATATCTAAGATGATATTATCAAATATGTCTTGAAAGGCAAGACTATAGAATGTCTGGACAACAGGCTACTTTTGGTTTCCTCATCCATAGCGACGGTTAAAGATTAGTTAGGCGCTCTGCGCTATGCGGAACTGAGCCACCTGGCAAGAAATAACGACAGCTGCCAAGACAACCGAAGATTAATCTGAGCTCAGAGAAGCGAGACTCCAAACATGTCTTTTCGGTATTTTGACCCCAGTATTTGCTCTATGCGGCTATCCAGCATTAGAAAGGTGAATACCATTATATATTGAGAACAACCCTCTCTTATTATACCATACCACACACTACCAAGTACCGACCAGGCCACACCAAACAATTACAAAGCCCAGGGGTGAGCAGGATCGTCTCCCACGTTATGGCATGCTTTCAATGATTATTCTTAAATCATAACATCAACAATTCCAACAAAATGGAGCAACTGGATAGCACGCCCAACAAGGCGAGCATAGCAGTTACGGACTACCTCCAGTTACTCAAAAACCCATACATCTGCTGGCCACAGCAATCAGGTTTTAAGGGCGCCAACGTTCAGCCACATAAAAACATTATGCGCGGTGTCGCCGCCTAATCCTTGTACTTCATGTCAGACACCCTGAAGCCAGGCATCTCGAATGAAGTGGCAAACTTCTCCACCTCCGCCCTGAGGTCCTCAATGTCCTTGTTGTTCTCCAAGCCCTCGGTGAAGAACTTGAGGATCTTGCCACGCTCCTTCCGGACTTCCAAGCAGATGGTCACAGCCTGGTGAAGGTACTCGGCGATCTGCACAAAGTCCTTCTCAACCAAACCCCTCGAGGTCATTGCAGGTGTACCTGGAACCAGCGTTCAGAAATAATGATGAATAAGTTGGTAAGCTATTGGAACATGGAAAAGTGTTAGTTAGATGCCCCCAGGAATTGAAAATTGCTTAATATGTTCTATTGTAATAGATAGTAAATCCTAACATTAACATGTTGCTATTTTTTAGTGCAACCACAAACTAAGTTCACAACCTTTTTCAGAAGAAATACTAGAGAATGATGGAATGGACATTCCAAGTGCAAAGTTAAGTTTTTCAACATTAGTACTGTACTTTGTTGCCCTTCATAATTGTATGGAGCAAAAACTGGGATAATTTTAGTTGTAACGTTCCAGTTTATTCAAATTTAGAAACAATTTTTGTGTCGAGATTTTGAAGAATGACATGACAGTATTGTGCTAGTCAACTGGATAATTACAGTTGTTAAATGAGATAATCTGATATAAGTGGTGGATTAGTAATGGTTCATCAGGCTGAGGGAAATAACACTTAGGAATCTAATTATTCTGTATGGACTAATAACGATAATGTGATTCAATTTAGACTTGAGGAAGGCCCTTTCTTCGATGAAACAGGGATTATCATATATGGGAGCAGAAGTGATATTCCACAAGAAAATTTTCCATGACAATTCTATGACACACTAATGTGTTGGCCCCCCATCTCACACCTTACATACTCTCAGGGACCGTTGTGAGTGACAAACAACAGAGGGTCAATTTGAGTGACTCATGACCTCTTTCCTTGCCAGTGACCATTAACAACGTCTAAAGCATGTGGGCAAAAAAAGCAACAAAACTTATTTGTTCACGCCCAAATGTGCATCACATAATAAACAGTGTCAAACTGTCGATCTGTTGCATCACATAATAAATAATTTCAAACTGTCAATTCGTTGAGGCTGGGAGGAGATACTGACCAATGCGGACACCACCAGGTGACATTGCACTGCTGTCGCCAAAGACAGCATTTTTGTTTAGTGTAATACTGCACAGATCACAGACCTTCTCAACTTTGTTACCTACAATTTCAGTAAATCAACTTTAAAGCAAGTTCGCATGGACTGACCAAAATAGAAGATGCCAATTACACCTGCTCTGCATACCAGTCAAGCCAAGAGGGCGGAGATCCCAGAGAACAAGGTGGTTCTCTGTTCCATCAGTAACCAACTTGTAGCCCTTACTCATCAAATGATTCCCAAGGGCAACAGCATTGGCCTTGACCTGCTGAATATAAGCCTTGAATCCAGGTGACATGGCTTGCTTCAGGGCAACAGCCAGGGCAGCAATCTGGTGGTTGTGAGGGCCCCCCTGGAGTGATGGAAACACTGCAAAGTTGATCCTGTCCTCGTAGTCATAAAAAGCACCCTCAGGCTGGCCTTTTTTGGGAGGCTTCATGCCCTTCCTGTAGAAGATCATACCAGACCTTGGCCCTCGGAGACTCTTGTGGGTGGTGGTGGTAACCACATCAGAATACTCGAAAGGATTCGCAGCCTCCTACAAAAGAGCAAAGGAAATAATATCACAAAGAGGTCTAAAAATATCAAGGCCCCATTAGGAATACGAGGGTTCCATAGGAATCCCATGAGAATTACAGTTTCTGTTATATTCCAGTGAAACTCACGTGAAATTCCTGCATTCCAATAAAGCGCTAAGGGAATAACAGCATCAATAACATCTCTTGTAGGAAATGCATGGATTCTCCACTCTAATTGCATGCTAATAGGTTAATGATTAATTACTAACACAATAGACTCAGTAAATTACTGTATTTCAATACTTGAAGAGATCATATGCGATTTAGTACAAGCAATTCAGGGAAGGCCAATGAAATTGTCAATGGCAGACTCATCAGTGAACATAATCATACAATAGGAAGCATCCTTTGTTGCAACAATCGGTCAGGCTTGATCACAATTGCAACAAATAAAGACATGTCACCTTCAAATAGTGTCGCTATCATGTATAACTCCAATGCATACGAAGGCATAAGAATGTACAGACAAGGAGAGCATATATTAATAGGAAAACAATTCCTATGTAGCCATCCTTACTTCAAATTTAAGAGATATATTCAAGTAAAACAATTCCCTTCTTTGGGATAAACAACTAAGGGTTTGTCTATAGAACATTCGATTGTTTCTGGGAGCAAAATTAGTTAGATTTTAGGACCGTTGAATGGAAATCCAACGCACCAGATTCACCCCCAAATCCTATAAAATAACCTAACCCTAACCCGACCCCGCCGCCAGCCAACTCCCCCGTGCCAATCCCACCGCCTCGCCCGATCCCGTGGCCCCCTCACCTATGCCACCCCCACCTCCTCGCCGGCAGCGAGGCCACCGCAACACCACCTCCCCCCTGCTTCCTCCTCCACCGGCCTCCCCCGCCTTTCTCGCCGAAGTAGCTCCGCGTGCCACACCCGCACCGCCCCCTCCACCATTCGCGGCCGGTGGCGACCTTGCCGCCTCACTGTGCCGCCCCCTACTCCCCCTGTTGTGTCACCTCCGCCCAACCTAATAGCTAGTACCTTCCACCGCCACCGCCCTCTGGCACCACCCACCACCCTCCTACCCTGCCCATCACCCCCTCCACCACCCACCACCGGGCCACTGCCCCATGGCCTCCCTCTATGCCTAGGGCCCCTCTATGCCCAGGAGGAACGGTGAACCCTAGGAGCGGGGGGGGGGGGGTCCCTTGGGCACACCGGCGAGGAGAAAGAAGGGATCGACGGAGAAGGTGGAGGTGGTGGCGCACGAATCTTCGCGCACATCCAAAAGTGAGAAATCCGACTGATTTGCCCCCAAAAATCATGCGAATGTTGTATAGCACTTCCAAAAAACTAATACCCAGGCACCAACCAACCCCTTCTTTGCAATAGGAAAGAGATTTTAATACTCCCAGACACATCACATATGTAGCATGATTCTAGAACAAAATGCAATACTGACCTAAATACAGAGCAGCAACGACTAAAACGAAAAGATCACACATTGCATCAACTATCTAGGAAGACGCAACAAAATTAGATATTTGCACCAGTAACGCAACATTTCAATAAACACAGCAACTAAACACGCAGAACCAAGTCACCATTCATATGTCTGGACGGCAACCAGCGCAGTGATGCGTGCCATATTCAGAAAAGATGCAAACTTTGTATGAATTGCCCAGGTAACACAATAAAACTATGTCTTTCAATCGTCAAAATATGAACCCAACCTGCGCAGCAAATGCAATCCATAATCTAATTATCTAAAGACGCAGGAACACGGACAAAATCCATACCTGCGCAGCAACGAGACCGCTGATATGAGCCATGTCGCACAGCAACATGGCGCCACACTTGTCCGCGATGGCCCTGAGCCTGGCGTAATCCCATTCCCGCGGGTACGCGCTCCCGCCGCAGATGATGAGCTTGGGGCGGAAATCCATGGCCTTCTCCTCCAGCCTGTCGTAGTCGACGTACCCGGTATCGGAGCTGACCTTGTACGGCAGGCTTTCGAAGTAGATGGACGTGGCGGAGATCTTCTTGCCCCCCGCCGTGTAGTAGCCGTGCGTGAGGTGCCCTCCCGACGGCAAATCGAGCCCCATGATCCGCTCGTGGGGCTGGAGCAGCCCGGTGTAGGCGGCAAAGTTGGCGGGCGAACCGGAGTAGGGCTGCACGTTGACGCCCCAGGCGGCGGGGTCGAGGTGGAACGCGGCGAGCGCGCGCGCGCGGCAGAGCTCCTCGACCTCGTCGATGACCTCGTTGCCGCCGTAGTAGCGGGCCCCCGGCATGCCCTCGGAGTATTTGTTGGTAAGCGGGGACCCCAGGGCCTCCATGACGGCGAGCGAGGTGAAGTTCTCCGAGGCGATGAGCTCGATACCCGCGCGCTGCCGCCGCTTCTCGCGCTCGATGAGGTCGTACACCTCCGGATCGGCCTCCTCGAGCGAGGTCAGCCCCCAGTGGGGCACGGCGTCCATCGCGGCGGCGGAGATGCCAGAGGCAAAGTCGGTGGAGACAGCGGGCGCGGAGGAGCGGCGGACGGGGCCAGCGGCGGCTCGGAGGAGCGGGAGGCGGAGAGGGGAGGGGTGGTGCTGCCCGGGGAGCGGGACAGTGGTGGAGTGGGAGTACAAAGCGGCGTGCATGGGTGGCGGGGAGAGGCGGTGCGGGGTCATGGCCATGCACGCCAGGTGCTCGATGGAATGCCGCCGCGGGTCCGGTGGTGCTGCTCTGGGTGCCGGTTTGGGCTGCTCTGGGTTGCGTGCGCCGCCGATGCTTTTCGCGTGATTCGCGTGGGTTTGCAAGGGTTTTGTTGTGCCTTGGGAACCCGTGCTCCGCCCTCGCTTTCAGCCGTTGATTCGGCGACCCTGTGTAGCTTCTTGTTTTATCTCTAGCCGTTTGATTCCTTTGTTTGATCTCGAGCTGGCTGGTAGAAACCTGGTTGCTTCCCTTGTTGTAGGGGTGGCCCAACCCCCCGTGACTGGGCCGTGCAACTAATCCAACATGTAATAGGCCCAATAGTGTAGAAGATTATAACAGTGTAAATATACCAATGTACCCTCGTCCCTTGTAAGCACTAAGGGGTAGAATGGGAAATCCCCATTCTACCCCACTCATATATATAAACCCCCAGGAGGGGCAAAGGGGAGACATCCCCTCATTCTCACCAACACTCCCACAGGTTTCGCTCTCCTCTTCCTCCTCTACTAGTCCCCTTCTCTCCTGTTTAGCCCGTAGCTACGACAGATGGCGCCGACCGTGGGGACTGAACGAGAGGCCGCGAAAGGGCGCTAGAGGTGACTGCCTCCGAAGGAGTTTCCTAGCGCAGAATGGAAGCACCACATATGAGTTTATCTTGTCGCTATTTCCTTTCCAGATCCAGATCTAGCGGATCTGGTCGTGTAAGGTGTACGGGATTTGCCCGTATACTTTGCTATTTTTCGTAGGTAATAAGTTGAATAGATCCGATCGAATCGCTTATGCCTACTTTGCTGCTATCTCCGCTCTGCTCGAGGTCGTTATGCAGGGAAGTGACGTCTCGGACGACTTGGTGGCATAACCCTCCTGACGCTTCGCCTCCGAAGCCTACGCGCCGTCAAGTCTTACGTCGCCTGTCTTCTCTCGCGAGCCTCCGCAGTGAGTGACATCCAAGTTGAAAGGAGGCCAATGAGAGCTTCACGGGTGTAGGCAAGAGTTGATGCTACGTGTGCATGCGGGGGATACCCGTGAGATTTCCCTCCGCACGCGTGCATGCGAGCTCCCGAAGCCTTCGCGCCGCCGGAGGCGGCCTCTGCGTCGAGTCTTTGTACGACGTCCGGTCTCCGACCTCGCCGAGCCTCTGCGAGATGTTCTTGGCTTCGCGTCGCCTCTGCGCCCGCGCGACCGCTCCGACTCCGCGACGCCGGGCTCCCCAAAGACGGCCTTTGCCAGGTCGTGTCTACGCGCCGACTCCGCTGAACTCCGCGCCGCGTCAAGGTCTTCGTCGAGCGGTGTCTCCGCGCACTGGTCGAAGGCTTCGCGGGGTGCAAAGCCGGGCGGAGTCTCGTATGCACGCACGCAAGTCATTCCATTCACCCGCCCGCAGGCAGCCCTCGACGACACTACGCCTCCAGGCGCCCCAGCTTGCAGACCGTCGTGCGGACAGCGCTGACCCAGGACGTCTGCAGCGAGCGACGGATCAGCGCACCCGGGCTCAGGCCATTATTCCACGGTTGCCCCGCTCACGCGTGTGCATGAGATAACCATCGGCCCATGCAAGGCACATCCACCTGCGAACTTCATGCATGCGTACAGCTTAAAAACCCAGGTATCCATCCATTCGCAAGCCTCTCTCTCTCCGCCTTGGTTTTTGGCAGGCAGGTGAGGGACGAGCCGAGCCGAGCCTCCGCTGGACGTGCGCCGACCACTTCGACGCGGCGTGCTACCTCATGGCACCAGACTCCGCGCCATGGAACCGGAAGCTGCAGGCTCGAGGTTGACCACGGAGCCCCCGCGCCGCAGCTCCGCAACACCAACCTCGCCGACACGTGCCGCGCCCGCGCCTTCGACGCAGCCCAAGCCTCCGCGCTGAGCCTTTCCGCGCGACAAAGCAAGGGAATATTCATCCGTGCGCGCTGTCCAAGCATGCATACACGTGTTACTCGAAGAGCCTTCTTCACTGCTCTATGAAGCTGGCGTGGCTCATGCATGTGCTCAGCCTCCGCGCGCCTCCGTGTACTGCCAGGCTCCGCCTCCACGGCTTGCTGCTGGGCGCCTGCAGGGCGCACGACGACTTGGCGCTCGTCGAGCCCACCGCGTCGCGCTTCTCCCGGCTGCAGCCAGGGAACGCCGGCGAGAACGTCGTGTTGGCGAGCACGGCGCCGCTCCGCGCCGGCGAATACAACTCCGACCCCACGACCCCGCGTGGTCCCGGCCCCCGCTCGGCTCCGTGGCATCAACATTCTGCTTCGCATCGTCTCCGTCCCGCCCGGAAGGCTCACGTATCCGTCCATGCATGCTTGGGGACGCTCTGCTTCGTGTCGCCCCCGTGTCCCGGCATGGGGCTGCGGCCGGAGGCGATGACTACGCGCAGCGCCAAGCAAAGGTCGGGACTTCGCACGCGGAGTCTGACGCTGTGCATGCAACGTCTGAGCGAAGGTCGCGGTCCAGCCTCCGGGAGCCTTTGAATAGGAACACGCGGAGCCTGGCGGAGTCGTCGTCCGAGGCACTGGCGTGCAGTCTGTGCAGAGGCCGGGGACGAGGTCCATCGTGCGGGCACGGGCTGGAGCGCAAGGGATGGATCCACGTCTACGGTGGCTCCGCGCGATTGACGGATTCGCGTATACGGCGGCTCCGCGCATCTCCGAGCCAAATACGCATCGGCTAAGTCTTCCCCGAGCAGGAGCCCTCTGCGCGGCCGAGTCTCGCGTGGAGGCGCGCGAGGAGACGGTGCAGAGCCAGGCACGGCGAGCAGGAGGATGGGCCTTCGCTTTGAGGTGTCTGCGCTGCCTCCCAGGAGCATCCAACTGTGTCGCACTACGAAGAACACGAGTGCTCCGAAGTCTCCGCCAAGCGTAGTGCAGGACTGCAGAAGCCGGACGGCTCTACTGATGTGACCACGCCACAAACACATACGACAATCGCGCCCAATATCAAGATTGAACTAAAGGTGAATTCGTTTCTTCAGCCTTCATATGTTACTGAGAATAGACCGCTACCTAATGCAAGTGGTTTAATTGTGCTTAGGAATTTGGGAAAGGATGAAGGAAAGGGACATGGAGTCCTGGACATGCATGGAAGGAATAATGGAGGTCATCACGTCACTTTGGGACCAAGTCAAGCACGAATTCGAGTTGGACACGTTTTGGAATCAGACTCGGACTGCTGCAATGGTGCAAGTTTAAACGGACGTAACTTTCTCATACGGACTCCGTTTGGGACGTTCTTGGACTTGATGGAAATCTTATCAAGTCTACTTTCTAAAGGATTCAACCCCATCTTCAAATTCTATCCGAGACAGCCGCAATCATCAAAAGAGTCCGTGTTGGTCACGTACTGGAATCAGATTCGGACTGCTGCAATGGTGCAAGTTGAAACGAACGTAACTTTCTCATACGGACTCCGTTTGGGACGTTCTTGTACTTCATGGAAATCTTATGAAGTCTACTTTCCAACGGATCCAACCTCATCTTCAAATTCCATCCGAGCCGGCTGCAATCATAAAAACAATCCACGTTGGTTTTTGAGTCCGAGTCAAAAGGGTGCTGCGCCACCACCAATTGGGCCCATGGGCCTTGTAACCCTAGAGCATGCACTTTGGACGCCCCTCCTGGTTGTTCTCCCTATAAAGGAGCCGCCGCCTCCGTTGCTAAGACTTGGATTTTGTTGAGTTTAGGTTTAGCTATTATGCAAACTTCTGTTCTTCAGTTGTGTCGGACGACCACCTGTCAAGACAGCCTTCGGAATCCCACCTTTTGATTTTAATAGAAATATTTGCAATTTCAGATTGCTTGTTATCTTGTTCTTGCGTGTTCTTCGGTTGCATGCAGGAATAGACCTTCGTGGTCAGGTCAACCGCGTTCTTGGCACGGTTGATAACAACTTGGAGTGTGGTTCAGTGATTGCTAAGGCGCAAGCGACGTCGTTCGGTTGTAGTCGGATCGCAAGGGTCACCTCCGCCAAAATCGATAGTTATCATCCTATCGGAAGATCGGGACACCATCGCCTCATCAGTTGGTATCAGAGCTTCAGTTGACCGGTAGGAATTTCTTGTATCCCTAGTTAGTAGATTGATTTTTTTATTTCCCATAGTCCAGAAAAATTGCCCCACAAAAAGATTTAATTTCTGCTGTCCAAACCCCGTTGTGCCTTTCAATCTGTTAGTTTTGGTTTGCTAAATTGAATTTGTGTCCGTTTTAGCTTTGTCTAGTTGCTGGTCATATCTTTGTTTCAATAAAAATCCAAACAAAAAAAAAATTCCCCCACCCCAAACCCTAATTCCAATTTCGGCTGATCTGTCCTTTCTCTGCAGCCGCCACCAAAAACGCCATATCTTTTGATTCCGAGATTATTTTTGAGTGAGACAACCGCCATTAGATTCAAAAATTTATCATCCATCTATCTGTAAAATTTCACGTGATTCCAGAAAGGCAGTTAAGAGATATAAGCGGTGAAAGTTGACCCCAAATTCCAGATTGAATCTGCAACAGTCGGCACTTGTGAATTTTGTGCGAATTGTTCGATCAGTTTCCAGAACTTGGCTCCAAAACAAAAGTTGTACAAAAAGCCGTCAGCAAACGGAGAAAAAAAGAATCATTGAAAAAAAGGCAACTGACAAAAAGTTACGGCCGAAATACCGACGTGCTGTCCAGTGGACAGGAATCTTCAGTTTTCAAGTTTTGGATCAATCCTTGTGCTCTTCAATTCCAAATTGCATTCGATTGAATTATCTTGTATTTACCACTCTCATACATTGCCATACACTTATTTTAGCCTTCTTCCATCTTTGATTGATCAGCAACATAGGCTAAGTGGTAGATACGAACTATAATTCAATTATGTGCAATTTCTGAAATTAATTGATTGTTTTCCTTTGCTACAAAATACATAGCCTATCCAAGCTCCACTTTTCTACTAACCGAACAGGTCTCGCCGGCCCTTGCAATCGCTATACCCATCACTTGAGTTAAGTTATCACGAACCAGCCACCAGTTGCACCACCTGTTTTGCATTGGTAAGAACTTGTAAGAGCTTGGTAAGAGTTCGAGAGATGTGTGACTTACGAAGCTCCACCTCCTAGTAGTTTATAGGGACTTACATAATTCTAGTGTATTTCCTTGTTTTCTACTAACCATGACAGGTTCAAGATCACATTGTAGCAATTTTTGTGAGACCAACAACTTGTTGGATCGTATTAATAAGACCCTCACCACCATCAACAACAGAATTGAGGGATCCAATGATCACGACCGTTGTCGACTTCGACAAAATCGACAAGGCACAGGTAGGTTAACAAGAGAGGTATGTGATGATGATGCCAAGTTTACAATTCCGCCATTTGCTGGTAGATATGACCCTGAAGCTTATCTTGATTGGGAAATACAATTAGATCGAAATTTTGCATGCTATGATTTTCCTGATGATAAAAGAGTTAGGGCTGCTACTAGTGAATTCACTGATTTCGCATTATTTTGGTGGAGGAAACAATGTAGCCTACCACATGTACCTAAAACTTGGAATGTTTTGAAACGAGTGATGAGATCTACATTTGTTCCTTCATATTATTCACGTGACTTGTTAAAAAGATTGCAACATTTAGAACAAGGTAGGAGAACTGTAAGTGAATACTATGAAGAATTGAAAGCTCTTTTGTTGCGTTGTGATTTAGAGGAACATGTGGAAGCTACAGAGAATAGATTTTTAGGTGGGCTTAATCAAGAAATTAAGAACATTCTCATTCACAAAGAATATAATTCTCTCTATGATTTGTTTATACTTGCTTGTAAGGTTGAAAGTCAGATTGAGGAGAAACTGAGAATGTTTAATGCCAAAAAACATGAGAACAAACCCTTGTTTGTGCCTCTTTCTGTGACTAACAACTTGCAGGAATTTGAGAACCATGTCGAAAAGGAGCATGAGTTGATTGAACCATCGATTCCATTCGTTGAGAACGAAGATGAGGAGATGGATGCACCTACATCATCTGAGGGGAGCCAAAAAGGTAAAGATCATGGTGCTATCATCACTCACGGTGAGTATGCTTGTGAAGAACAACAATTATGCACCGTTCGTGCTATTTTAGAGCAAAACTTAGTGGAAAACAATTCTGACATGCTCATATTTCAAGTAGAGAAGTCACACTGCATTGATTTGAGTATTGAGAATGAGTTTAGTGCACCTTGTCAAAAAATAATTGAATTGCCTGCTGTTTTGAGTGATTCATGTGATGAATTAATCACATACAATGATCATGTGGCTTTGGTTAGACATAAAGAAGTTTTAACTAGAATTTCTCCTGCCAATTCATTGTGTTACATCATGTTGGATCTTCCTATGAAATTGTCACACGCTTTGGAGAAAGTTTCTGAACTTGCATGTTCAAAATTCTTGTTTAGTGCCTACACCCCTGGGTATAAGTTTAATTTGATTGGAGATTATGGTGTAGGAAATCAATTTCTTGTATATCGAATATGCATAACTTGTGACCACATGGATGAATTGCAGCTTGTTGTTTTGAACAACAACTCTTGTATGCTCAATCTTGTTCATTATGAAAGAAAAATAAAATTTAGTGATCATTCAATGCCTATGTGTTCTTCTCTTATTGAACCATCTAACATTGGCAATCTGAATAATGAAATTGATGTATGGAAGAACTTGCAAATATTTTCATCCTTACTAGATGAATTTGCTATTGCTCAATTGAAATCTGATTATATGGATAAACTTTGTTTGATTCCAAAAGTTGTAGCTTTGCCTATATGTGCCACCACAACAAGTTTACAACTTCAAAGATTTGAATTGCATAAATGCTTCACTTACATTTGCAAAACAAGTTGCGATAATTACTGTGTGAGAAATTTTGATTTGTTCATTAACATATATGATTACTTTCGGGTTAATAATACAATGAGCTTTTATGATTGCTGCTGTGTTATAACATTAATTGTGCAACAACGAAGAACTGTTAAAATGGATGACATATACATATACCATGCATACACCTTGGCTTCTTTGTTACCATACTTTCAGTTTATCAAAAGCCGAGGACGGCTTTGTTTTCAAGAAGGGGAGGATGATGAGGACACGACCCCTATGGATACAACCATATTTGCTATGCTTGTTGTTCCAATTACAAGAGCTCCTACGCATCACTTAAATTATAAGGTGAACTCGTTTCAAAAAGGTTTTACTTTGCGCGATAAAGAACGTATGATATTACATAATGAGAGTTTGTTGCGTTTGTTATTATGTACCGAGATTTATGATGAAGATCATGCAATACGTGAGGCTACACATATGCTATAACCGAGGACGGTTTTCTATCAAGAAGGGGAGGATGATGTGACCACGCCACAAACACATACGACAATCGCGCCCAATATCAAGATTGAACTAAAGGTGAATTCGTTTCTTCAGCCTTCATATGTTACTGAGAATAGACCGCTACCTAATGCAAGTGGTTTAATTGTGCTTAGGAATTTGGGAAAGGATGAAGGAAAGGGACATGGAGTCCTGGACATGCATGGAAGGAATAATGGAGGTCATCACGTCACTTTGGGACCAAGTCAAGCACGAATTCGAGTTGGACACGTTTTGGAATCAGACTCGGACTGCTGCAATGGTGCAAGTTTAAACGGACGTAACTTTCTCATACGGACTCCGTTTGGGACGTTCTTGGACTTGATGGAAATCTTATCAAGTCTACTTTCTAAAGGATTCAACCCCATCTTCAAATTCTATCCGAGACAGCCGCAATCATCAAAAGAGTCCGTGTTGGTCACGTACTGGAATCAGATTCGGACTGCTGCAATGGTGCAAGTTGAAACGAACGTAACTTTCTCATACGGACTCCGTTTGGGACGTTCTTGTACTTCATGGAAATCTTATGAAGTCTACTTTCCAACGGATCCAACCTCATCTTCAAATTCCATCCGAGCCGGCTGCAATCATAAAAACAATCCACGTTGGTTTTTGAGTCCGAGTCAAAAGGGTGATGCGCCACCACCAATTGGGCCCATGGGCCTTGTAACCCTAGAGCATGCACTTTGGACGCCCCTCCTGGTTGTTCTCCCTATAAAGGAGCCGCCGCCTCCGTTGCTAAGACTTGGATTTTGTTGAGTTTAGGTTTAGCTATTATGCAAACTTCTGTTCTTCAGTTGTGTCGGACGACCACCTGTCAAGACAGCCTTCGGAATCCCACCTTTTGATTTTAATAGAAATATTTGCAATTTCAGATTGCTTGTTATCTTGTTCTTGCGTGTTCTTCGGTTGCATGCAGGAATAGACCTTCGTGGTCAGGTCAACCGCGTTCTTGGCACGGTTGATAACAACTTGGAGTGTGGTTCAGCGATTGCTAAGGCGCAAGCGACGTCGTTCGGTTGTAGTCGGATCGCAAGGGTCACCTCCGCCAAAATCGATAGTTATCATCCTATCGGAAGATCGGGACACCATCGCCTCATCATCTACCAACCCCCTTGTCAGCGAGGTCTACTCCGCGACAACGGCGTCCATAGCCGAAATCCTTGCATGCACGCCCGGCCGAAGCTCTTGCATGCAGGGCTCCCCGACGGCAAAGTCGCCTCCGACATCGCCGCAGTGGGACTTCGCGTCGGATCCTTGACGGAGATGCGTGCACCCAGAACCAAAACGAAGCATTCATCCATGCAATGAGCCTAACGCAGGCGAAGCCAGCATCGTCCGAGACCTCGGCCGGCGGTCTCGACTCCGCGCGTCCTCGCCCAGCCCCGCGATGCCCCCGGAGTCCGCACCTCACGACGAGGCCTCCACCAGCTCCGCGCAGTCAGGATCCTCGCACCTGCGGAGTCTACTCCACGTCGCCACCGTCCCGTCTGGTATGCACTGCATGTGATTACGTGCGAAGTTTTAATAATTGCCGCTGCGATTCTTGCGTGCATGGCAATAGAGGAACGGTTGCTCATCCTGTCATTTATTGCGGCTGCGGTTCCATTCTGAGAGCACTCGATTTGGCCGTTTTTTGCTTCTACAGTTTTGGCCTGTTTTGGGCTGCCGTAGGCTTTTCCAGTACTGCATTCTGGAGCGTTTTGTCGTAGCAAGTTTTCAGCCTTTTCTCTGCTGCCTCGGTTTTAGTCCTAGTTTTTTATTTTAAATCGCACGACGGCCTGGCGCCTCGGCGTAGTCTACGGACTATAAATAAGACGTAGCGTTGAGCTCAGCTTCCGCACGCACCAGTCTACGGACTTTAAATAAGACGTAGCGTCGAGATCCGCCTCCGCACGCGCGAGTCTACGGACTATAAATAAGACGTAGCGTTGAGCTCAGCTTCCGCACGCACCAGTCTACGGACTTTAAATAAGACGTAGCGTCGAGGTCCGCCTCCGCACGCGCGAGTCTACGGACTATAAATAAGACGTAGCGTTGAGCTTGCCTCCGCACGCACCAGTCTATGGACTTTAAATAAGACGCAACGGGGGGACACCTCCGCGCGCACTCTACGGAGTATAAATAAGACGTAGCGTTGAGCTCAGCTTCCGCACACACCAGTCTACGGACTTTAAATAAGACGTAGCGTTGAGCTCAGCTTCCGCACACGCGAGTTTACTGACTATAAATAAGACGTAGCGTTGAGCTCAGCTTCCGCACGCACCAGTCTACGGACTTTAAATAAGACGTAGCGTTGAGCTCAGCTTCCGCACGCGCGAGTCTACGGACTATAAATAAGACGTAGCGTTGAGCTCAGCTTCCGCACGCACCAGTCTACGGACTCTAAATAAGACGTAGCGTCGAGGTCCGCCTCCGCACGCGCGAGTCTACGGACTATAAATAAGACGTAGCTTTGAGCTCAGCTTCCGCACGCACCAGTCTACGGACTCTAAATAAGACGTAGCGTCGAGGTCCGCCTCCGCACGCGCGAGTCTACGGACTATAAATTAAGGCGTAACGTCGAGGTCCGCCTCCGCACGCGCGAGTCTACGGACTATAAATTAAGGCGTAACGTCGAGCTCTGCCTCCGCACGCGCAAGTCTACGGACTACAAATTAAGTCATAAATTACGCCTCGGCCGAGACACTAGGGAGTGCCTCGCTTTAGGCGGCGCACTACTTGGATATCGCGCCATCGCGCGCGTTGCACCAGGGAGTGCACCGTGAATTTTCGAAGGTAGGGGAACGGCGCCTTCGCTTCTCTACCTCCGCGTGCGTAGCGCCCTCGGCCTACGCCGCAAGCGCCCGCTCTTTGCGGGCACTATTTTCGAAGGTAGGGGGACGGCGGCTTCGCCTCGGCCTACGCCGCGAGCGCCCGCTCCTCGCGGACACTATTTTCGAAGGTAGGGGAACGGCGCCTTCGCCTCTCTACCTCCGCGTGCGTAGTGCCCTCGGCCTACGCCGCAAGCGCTCGCTCGTTGCGGGCACTATTTTCGAAGGTAGGGGAACGGCGGCTTCGCCTCCCTACCTCGGCGCGCGTAGTGCCCTCGGCCTACGCCGCGAGCGCCCGCTCCTCGCGGGCACTATTTTCGAAGGTAGGGGAACGGCGGCTTCGCCTCTCTACCTCCGCGGGCGTAGTGCCCTCGGCCTACGCCACGAGCGTCCGCTCCTCGCGGGCACTATTTTCAAAGGTAGGGGAACGTCGGCTTCGCCTCCCTACCTCGGCGCGCGTAGTGCCCTCGGCCTACGCCGCGAGCGCCCGCTCCTCGCGGGCACTATTTTCGAAGGTAGGGGAACGGCGGCTTCGCCTCTCTACCTCCGCGTGCGTAGTGCCCTCGGCCTACGCCGCGAGCGCCCGCTCCTCGCGGGCACTATTTTCGAAGGTAGGGGAACGGCGGCTTCGCCTCCATACCTCGGCACGCGTAGTGCCCTCGGTGTACGCCGCGAGCGCCCGCTCCTCGCGGGCACTATTTTCGAAGGTAGGGGAACGGCGGCTTCGCCTCTCTACCTCCGCGTGCGTAGTGCCCTCGGCCTACGCCGCGAGCGCCCGCTCCTCGCGGGCACTATTTTCGAAGGTAGGGGAACGGCGGCTTCGCCTCCCTACCTCGGCGCGCGTAGTGCCCTTGGCCAACGCCGCGAGCGCCCGCTCCTCGCAGGCACTATTTTCGAAGGTAGGGGAACGGCGGCTTCGCCTCTCTACCTCCGCGTGCGTAGTGCCCTCGGCCTGCGCCGCAAGAGTCCGCTCTTCGCGGGCACTATTTTTAAAGGTAGAGAAACGGCGCCTTCGCCTCTCTACCTCCGCGTGCGTAGTGCCCTCGGCCTGCGCCGCAAGAGCCCGCTCTTCGCGGGCACTCTTTTCGAAGGTAGGGGAACGACGGTCTCGCCTCCTTGCCTCCGCGTGCATAGTGCCCTCGGCCTGCGCCGCAAGAGCCCGCTCTTCGCGGGCACTCTTTTTAAAAGGTAGAGGAACGGCGCCTTCGCCTCTCTGCCTCCGCGTGCGTAGTGCCCTCGGCCTGCGCCGCAAGAGCCCGCTCTTCGCGGGCACTATTTTTAAAGGTAGAGGAACGGCGCCTTCGCCTCTCTACCTCCGCGTGCGTAGTGCCCTCGGCCTGCGCCGCAAGAGTCCGCTCTTCGCGGGCACTCTTTTTAAAGGTAGGGGAACGGCGCCTTCGCCTCTCTACCTCTGCGTGCGTAGTGCCCTCGGCCTGCGCCGCAAGAGCCCGCTCTTCGCGGGCACTCTTTTCGAAAGTAGGGGAACGGCGGTCTCGCCTCCTTGCCTCCGCGTGCGTAGCGCCCGCTCTTCGCGGGCACTATTTTTAAAGGTAGGGGAACGGCGCCTTCGCCTCTCTACCTCCGCGTGCGTAGTGCCCTCGGCCTGCGCCGCAAGAGCCCGCTCTTCGCGGGCACTCTTTTTGAAGGTAGGGGAACGGCAGTGTCGGCACGTCTTCGGCGATCGATGACACGTCTTCGGCGCTCGACTCCGCCGTCCGCCTCGTAGGCATCGCCTCGGCGGAACGGCTCGCCTTCGGCGCTCGACGACACGTCTTCGGCGCTCGACTCCGTCGTCCGCCTCGTAGGCATCGCCTCGGCGAGACGGCCCGTCTTCGGCACTCGACGACACGTCTTCGGCGCTCGACTCCGCCGTCCGCCTCGTAGGCATCGCCTCGGCGGGACGGCACGCCTTCGGCGCTGGACGACACGTCTTCGGCGCTCGACTCCGTCATCCGCCTCGTAGGCATTGCCTCGGCGAGACGGCCCATCTTCGGCGCTCGACTCCGCCGTCCGCCTCGTAGGCGTCGCCTCGGCGGGACGGCCCGTCTTCGGCGCTCGACGACACGTCTTCGGCGCTCGACTCCGCCGTCCGCCTCGTAGGCATCGCCTCGGCGGGACGGCACGTCTTCGGCGCTCGACTCCGCCGTCCGCCTCGTAGGCATCGCCTCGGCAGGATGGCACTACGCCGTCCGCCTCGTAGGCGTCGCCTCGGCAGGACGGCACGGCTTCGGCGCTCGACGACGCCTTCGGCGCTTCACGGATTTCTTCATAGGCATTGCCTCAAGGGTCTACGAGCTACCAGTTGCATCGACACCCTCGCGCTTGCTGTCAGGAAACGAGGGGCTGGGGTGGTTGATCACGTCAGCTCGCCCATCGGGACCTCAGCGCTTGCTGTCGAGGGAGTACTGTTGTAGGGGTGGCCCAACCCCCCGTGACTAGGCCGTGCAACTAATCCAACATGTAATAGGCTCAATAGTGTAGAAGATTATAACAGTGTAAATATACCAATGTACCCTCATCCCTTGTAAGCACTAAGGGGTAGAATGGGGATTTCCCATTCTACCCCACTCATATATATAAACCCCCAGGAGGGGCAAAGGGGGGGGACATCCCCTCATTCTCACCAACACTCCCACACGCTTCGCTCTCCTCTTCCTCCTCTACTAGTCCCCTTCTCTCCTGTTTAGCCCGTAGCTACGACATCCCCCATTTTCGTTTAGCACATTTCTAATAATATCATCTTAGCTATCTCTTAATTATATTAAATAAATATAATATTGTCTCTTATATAAAAAGCGACTTAGTCCGTATACCAACGTAAATAATGAGAGAGTGTAACGCAAATAGTGAGGCAAGAAGTTATGACAAAAATAGTATAAAATAGTTAGAGAAATGATTTATTGTTATAGATGTTATTTTTAATATTACCTTTAGATAAAGTAAAAAAATTGAAGATAAAGAAAAACTATTATATATATACTCTTAAGCGTGGACTTTCTTCTCTCCGGCCTTCGGTGAATTGGGTACGTGTCTAGCGTGTTTGCCTAGTGCAGGCAATTGGACATGTGGTCCCACTGATCAGAGGGGCTTGAACTGTTTTGTATGGATACGAATGATCCGAGACATGCTATTAGCGAATTTGGATTTTATTTCCATCCAAATAATAAATCATATCTTCTCTATCCAAATTCATCATCAAATCCGGCTTAAATATGTGGAAGCAAATATGGTTTGGTTTTCTTACATTCGAATAGTAGTTTTCTCAATATAAACCACAACCGAATTCAATAAAATTATTTACTAATTATCAATAATTAAAGTATTATATTCAATTTAGTGTTGAATATAGTTCCTTTAACCTATTTTAACGCATTACACTGGTTTTATTGTGCTCCATATGTGTGTATAGTTATTATTGTTTAGTTGAGTACAAATTATGTGGATATACAAATATATCCGGAATGAGACAATATTCGATTTGAATTTGTATTTGTTACACATGTGATTTGAATTTGCATCCGGTACACATCCAATTCACATTCAAATCTGATGGAAAAATATTGATGCAAATATGGTTTGACTATTAGTCGATTCCAATTCAACCATTTACACCCCTATTTGGAACACAGAAACCGTCTGTGATTTACACTATTACAGACGGTTTTAATTTGGAGGCCGTCTGTGGTATTTGTGGCGGGAAAAAGGAGTATCACAGACGGTTCTTACCGCTGAACCGTCTGTGATACTAGAATATCACAGACGATTTTATAATAAAAACCGTCTGTGATAATCTGGAATATCACAGACGGTTTTTATTATAAAACCGTCTGTGATATTCTAGTATCACAGACGGTTTTATAATAAAAACCGTCTGTGATACGTTTCCCGCCTTGCAATCCCTCAAAATTTCATATTTTCCCGCTTAAGTCCGAGTATGGTTCAGTTTTGAAACACATTCAGTAAAACGGGCATAACTTTTGCATACGGTGTCCGTTTTCGACGTTCTTGTACTCGTTGGAAAGTTAACAACGAGCCCGATCCAAACAAATAACCTGCTTGTGCCTGTCGCCCTCCAAGACCCCGAAAATCGGCCATCTTTGGACCTAAACCTGCGTCGCAAGTTTTTGGTTTCTGTTTTTGCCCTTTTTCTTGGTTTTATTTTTGGAATTTGGATTTTTCTTCAACTGCAAAGTTGTAGATCTCGTCGAAACCTTTCAAATGAGTATATATAAACTATATAAACCTTTGCTATTTTATCTTTTCAGACTAGTTATTTATATTGCATCGGTATATAAAATTTGTGCTCCAATTCACAGACGGTTCTATATATAGAACCGTCTGTGATATTCATTCATCACAGACGGTTCTATATATAGAACCGTCTGTGATAATCTGACCGCTGGGCCCGTCGATCCTCAGCCCCACGAATCGTAGCTCCGCCTTTCCGTTCCCGCGCCAAAAATTTTGAATTCCCGCCTCTCCCTCCCTCACCCTCCCCTATAAATATAACCAAAATCCAGCCTCTTTGCTGGTCTCCTCTTCCTTGCTGTCCTCCTCCTTGTTGTCCTCTTCCTTGTTGTTCTCCTCCTCCTTGATGTCCTCCTCCTTGCAGACGACGCAGAAGCATCTAGCTCGTGCCAACCGGGCAGACGCTCAATCAACACCGACGATGGTGGTCGTCAAAGACATTCGGCTCATGCGTTGCATCAGGGGTGAGAAGGCATAGATGATCTTTGATTGTTGTGTAACCTGCTCGTTGTTCTTGTTGTGTAACCTGCTCGTTGTTCTTGTTGTTCTTGTTGTATAACTTGCTCGTTGTTCTTGTTGTGTAACCTGCTCGTTGTTCTTGTTGTGTAACCTGCTCGTTGTTCTTGTTGTGGAACCTGCTCGTTGTTTTGAGATATTGTAATGGTATACTCTAATCTTAATAAAAATTGATGTTTTATGTTTGTGAAATGAATTGAGATGTGAATTGGATGTATACATGTACATGTTGATCTGCTTGTTTCAGAGGGCATGGCTAGCATTTCCTGAGGCTAGCCAATAAACAGAAATAGGTTTAGGAATATAAGGGAATATCACAGACGGTTTTTAACTAAAAACCGTCTGTGATATTTGCATCACAGACGGTTCGAAAACTGTCTGTGATGACCTCGTATTATCACTGACCCATAAATTCAGACGGTTCACAAAACCGTCTGTGATGACGTTTTTGAACCGTCTGTGATGATATTTTCTGTAGTAGTGCAATTACATGTTGTTAGGGAGTAACTATTATTTGTTAGGGAAGCAGCTGTGTGTTTGAAATTAAACTATTACTAGTTGGGTTAGTAGTTGGGGTGGTAGCAAGTTTTACTACTTAAGACAACTATTATATGGTAAGAGAGATAACTATAGCACTTGCGTTGTGATGTTATTAAAACCTATACAGCATGAGTCTAGTTTTGTGAAGCTCGCCATATAGAACATGGCATTTTAAATAGAAATGCCAATCAGATCGAATAAGATATGAACATTTAAAGGTTAGAAAAAAAATAATAAAGGCAATTAAAGCTTTAGTTGTCCCACTACATCCCACGCTGAATTCTCCATGAATTTGTTTCTCTCCAAGTATTTTTTTTTCTCAAAACTCCCTGCTGACACGACAATTAGTCCCTCCATACCCTGTAGCATGCAACCACCGTAGCGCTACCACTCGTACGGACTTTGCCAGCAATCCCCAACGCACTCTACTAGTCCATAACAGAAAGTTTCTTGTACGTAGTCAAAATTTTCAAACTTTATCTACTAATTTACATAAAAAGTACATAAAATCGTCTACTCACCCTCACTAATCGAAACCCTTGATTCCCTTTACCATTCTCGTAAGCTGCGTGTACGTGTAATGCGGCTGATCGTGTGAGAATCGCCATCGCCACAATATTTTTTGATGATTTCCCAAGAAAAGCATATTATTTTCCTCATTCTGATGACCAAAGATACATAAGCCCTGGAGCAGAAAACCTGAAGACTGCAGCTGGCAGGTGACAAGCGATACAAAATTACTACTACTTACCAGGACAGGCAAACCATTCTTCAACCTTGCGAGTACCACACCAGCATTATGAAACCATGTTCATGGCAATACAGCAGCTGACAACCCACCTAATTAATACGATCCTCCAACTATGAGATGATACAACACTTCCAAGAAAGCAGATAATACAGTTTGGTGTCGTACAGCATGTCACAGACAAATGCATAGCATAAGCTCAATTTCTGAAAACATTTTGACATGATACAGCAGGCCGCAGAAAAGTACACACCATAAGCTCAACTTCTTGATACAATGGAACATGATGGTGACCCTATGGATTATCATCATACTTTAGCAATAAGATCTCTAGTAAGAATTCCATTCACACTTTAGCAAAGTGACAAAAAAGTCATGTCCAACTAAACCGGAATTAAATCTCTACTATGTAAGTGCCAATTAACTAACATATGGTTTTCCATTGCTTCACAACCATCCTTTAGCGTAGATGAAACAGCCATCCATTTGCGTAGATTAGCAGAACGATAAATTATTACAAGCATTTGATGTGCCCCTACACTTACCGTACCCACAGACAAAAAAAATAGACACCGGCCCAGTGTTTGACACATGCTTATTAAGGAAACCAAATATAAATTGCTGAAGCAACTGAACTACTGACATTGAGACAACAAGTCTAACCGCTGATGTAGTTGGCTATAAGGAACTTCCTTTTGCTCGCCTGATCCTCATGCTACTTCCTTTTGCTCACCTGATCCTCATGCTATTCCACATCTTTTACCTTCTCAACTAGTTCCTTCAGACCATCGACTCCAAAGTTCTCAGTCAAGAGTCCTCTTGTACCGTTGCTCGTACAGAAACTAAAAATTGGGCCTGTTCTTTTGGACTATAGTTTATAGCTTTTAGATGTGCCTTATAGTCTAATAAATATTGATTGCTGAGAGAAGCTAAAAGCCGCTGAAAAGCCAAAAAGAACAGGGTCATTAACCAGTAGAACAGGGCAGGAGTAACAAACGAGAAGCTCCTGAATCTCCTTTCTGAAACTGTCTAGATGGTCATCAAACACATACGCTCCATCTACATCTGGGTTAATGTTCCGTTCATCCTCTGAGAAATCAGCTGATGAGCTGCCCAACTGCTGACATGTTCCTATAGTGCTTTCCTCAAGAGTAGCACTTCCCCTCTTTTCCTTTTTCAAAATGATTGGTGTACTCAGATATTTCTTCAGGTTCCTATCGTCAGAATTGCGAAGGCAAATCACCTCTCTGACCCTTCCCTATGACAACTAAAGAGTCAGCCAGCTTTTCAAAAAGCTGAATAAGTTTAACAGCTCCATATTCTGATACATAAGAGGTGTCTCCCGAAGAGCTTTAGATACTCTGAACACGGACAAGTGGAACACATCCACCAGATGAACTCAAACAGCCGTATAAGTTGACCCTTCAAGCCTTGAAGATCACCAGGATGAACCCACCATGACCGTTCATCTGTCAAACCTTGGTCTTATCTCTGGACCTTCATCCAAACCAGATGGTAAATTATATGACCTTGATGACGTACCGCAATTCTCATCTGCAGCAGTGCAGAAAGCTTTGCACAGTTCTCTAGTGATCTGGGAAGAGTTGTAGAAATACATCTGGTTGCTGGTGGTTCCAGCCACCACATCCATTCCTCGAAGTTCCTGTATAGACAATGGCCGCCTCCTCATTCTGCATGCCAGGGAACTGCCCCAAAACACTATTGACATAGCCTGAAGGATAAGCAGCGCAGCACGCTACTTCATTCTGCATGTCAGGAAACTGCCCCAAAATTCCATTAATTGACATAGCCTGAAGGATCAGCAGCGCAGCGCCGTAGGGATCTAGAGGCCACAATACCTTCACCACGGGCAAGACTAGGCCAGTCCCACATGAAACTCCCAGCACTGCTCAAAGCTAATGAGACAGTAACTGACGATGGAATGGCAAGGACATTAGTGTATCCACGCTGACCAAGTATATGCAATGCAGGAGCAAAGTCCACATCACCAGATATAAGCATAATGGATGACGGTGGGCGATTGTCCAGTGCAAAGAGAAACATATCAACCAGTATAGCCTTGTCAACAGCATCTTTCTGTCCATTTGGAACATCAACAAGTTTGACTCCAGTTCTCTGACATCCCTCCCTGAGTCTTCTTGGGAAAGCATTGATATCTCCATAAGCAGAGAGCATTGTCACAGCACCCTTAACAACAGGATGCAGCCGTAATGCCATCCGGACATTTCCAGCAACATCTTCTGGCCGCACATCACTTGGAACAGGGCAGTTCCCAATGTCCCAAAAGACAGCCACTGGACCAAGGACTGCATTTGCTATTCGAAGTAACAGTTATCATCCTGCTCGAATCTGGTTCTGACACCACAGCTTTTGGTGAGGGTGAAGCGACACGACTAGCCATTGCTTTATCTTCAAAAGACATTATGGTTCCTGCATAATGAAAGGAAGATAAATATTTAGAAAATAATAAGTTGGTAAATTTAGTAACCACATTAGTATGTAAGTGAGCAGCTACAATTGTGCAAGTATGCAGTGCCATCGAATCATAATACTACGGAGTATGAACACAATCATTAGAGAGGTGCTTTTATGGCTTAAGCTTAAATAAAAAGATAGCCTTTTCATCTAGCTTATAAAAAATTTAAATTATTTTAAGCCTAAAAGCCAAAAGTCATTAGAGATGTGCTTTTTTGGCTTTTGCTAAATGAAATATCTCTTTACCACTCAAGTTCGCTAAAATTGTTCACCAAATACCATTCATATATAACTACAAATCCTTTCATTTTTTCTCCTTTTTCCTCCTTTCCACTCCATTTTCTTTTCCTCACCATCTCCCTCCACGACGCTCGACGCCGGCCTCCCTCTTCTCCGCGCTCACAGCAGTCAGCCTCCCTCTTCCCCGCGCCCAACACCGCCGGCCTCTCTTTCCCTGCGCTCGACGCTGTTGGCCTCCTTCCCCACGCTCATCGTCGCCGGCGCTGATTGTTATGTCTTCGAGTATTATTTGTGAATTTGTTATATGTTCATGCATAATTGAAGACTAAGGAAAAACCACAAAGCTAGTTTTAAGCTATAAGCCAAAACAAACAGGGCATGAGTGTTGGAAATATGCCCTAGAGGTAATCATAGAGATGATGATATTTCGTTGTATCCATGATTTAATAAATGTTTCTTGAATATTGCCTTTGTGTTGATTAACAAGTATGTGACTTGTTTGTGAAACTCTTTACTTATATGGTTATTCTAAAGTTGTCCCTAGTCGGAGTTCATGTGAGGACACACGTGAATAATGGATTAGCACATGTATCGGTTGATGACCATGTTTCACAGGTCATAGACATGGAGATGTCAAACCAATAATGTGGACACATGTTTAGAACATGGGGTTGGACCGACCCAACATGAGACATAACAATTATACTTATGGTTCTCTCTCTACACAATGTGTACGCCTTGTCCTTAGACCTGAGATTGTCGCATGTACTTGAGATGTGAATCGACCTACTTAGCGGCTATCAAACGCTACTCCGTAACTAGGTAGTTATAAAGGTAGTTTTCGGGTTTGTTATGAAGCATGCTACGAGGCATGGTCAGTCGAGATGGGATTTTCCCCTCTCTACCTGAGAGAGATATCTCTGGGCCCCTCGAGTGATCGGATCCAGAAATGCATGGCCATGCTACTTAAGGTTAAGAGTTAACCTAGTAAGGGATTCCGGATCACAGGATCGAGAAAGAGTGGTCAGCTTGGAGCTCGACCAAATATCGTGAGGCAAAGGGATTGGCATGTACATAAAGTTGTGATGGTTCGTCCGATATGATCTTTGTGTATGTTTAGGAGTTGGCACGTCTTGCTAGAGGCCGCTACCAACTATTGACCGAGTAGGTAAACTCGTGTCATGTCTAAACATACGTGAACTCATAGGGTCACACACTTAAGGGCTGAAGCCTAATTCGGATTGGATCCGGGTTAGACTGGGTATTGAGTCCTAATGGGCCTCCATTCGCTGAAGCCCATTATTCGGACGTCTATAAAAGGAGGGCAAGGGCGCACAGGGTTGGGAGAGTAGTTTTTCGTGACCTCCTCAAACCCTGGCCGCCACCCCTCCCACGCCCTGGGCGCTCGCGCGGATCTAGTAATCCGGCGTGCGTCGCTTCCTCCCGTACGTGTGGATACCTTTTGGCGGCGCTGCATCTGTAGCGTTTGGACGAACCGCAATAGAGGAGTTGTACGTGGGACGCCGCGACGTGGACGAGGAAGTAGTACGACTACTCTGCCCCGACGTGCTGCATCGACGTAGTACGACTACTCTGCCCCGACGTGCTGCATCAATACCGCACCTGCGCGTCTAGTGGTAATTCCGTGATCTATAACTGCAGTGATCTTGGTTTACGGGTAGAATTTTTTGATTTGCGCTAGCGTAGCCTACCCGTATCCCTACAATGAGGGCTTCCACTGGCTCCCCCTAGCTACAGTAACCTTCTTTTAAATTGTACATTACGTCATTTAAGACAAGGTCTACAGTAGATTACAGTTTATTATACCTAATTCAACTGTACCGGTCAAAATTACATGTTATTTTTTTCTCTTTATAATGTTTCTTATGAATAATCAGAATTCAAAAATCACTATGTGTGTGAGAAGTTGAGCACTGGCTCACGCTGACGATGGTACTCACCGACTGCTGAAATGGGCTCAGACCCACGTCGTTACAGGGAGAGGTAGCAGGGAGGAGAACGTGGAAACTGAAAAAGAGTTTTTCTTTTTAACAATTGAGAGCAAATAATGGAAACACACCCTAAAGTTTAGCACATTGCCCCTTTCGCAAGTAGTTCCTTTCGAGTTGAGTTTAAGGTTTTTCTGCAAGGACGATATCTTTGATTCATTCACTCAGAAAGTGGTTTACAGCCATTGCATGTGAACTCATTAACATTTTTTTTTTGCGATGAGCTCATTAAAATCACATAGCTAGGGCCATGGGAAAGCCAAACAGCGCAATTCCTCGTCCTTCTCACCTCCGAGCGAGCTCACGTGCTACTTTGTTTCGATCTATTTGATATTCCTGGTCTCAGTGGCCCACTGGCCCCTAACCAATTGCTTCAGCATTTTCACTTCTGGAAACATATGTGCCACTTCGAGCAATCTTCGTCATCTTTGTAACTACAGATTTTTTTTAATGTCACGTGGTCCCTAACTATGGATTAACCATATGAAGAGAAAAATTTATATATTCATTCCACATGTTACAAAAAAGACCCAAAAAGAGAGAAAATTACATTGAAGGGCCTAGAATTATCTAGGTTGCAACTCGTCTCGGATTTTAAAGGCCCTCTTATGCGCCTGCTTGAAGCTTTCTTGGAACTGGAGTTTAGATTTGACTCCTGCAAAACAGCTACTACAAAACTTTTCTAATTTTCTACTACCAGTCGAAAAGGAAGGGATTTCTTATATAGCCCTCTTCTTTTCAGTTTTTAAAAACTGTTTTTTAATTTTTTTCTATAGCAATTATCTTTTAAACAGAGTATCTTTTCAAGATAGAGTCTACTAGTTAATAGTAGTACATACTTTACTGACTTCATTTATATCGCCAAAAACCGCACGCGAGTTTCTGTTATTCTATAATCTCTCGCACAAACAGCCCAAAAGTCACAAACCGTAGCCAACAGCCACAAGCCGCAGCTAAAAGAACATGCCCATAAATAGCAACCAAAAGATTGACACAAAGGCTTTTACATCAGTAAAATGTCACTCCAGTCTTTTTCTTCACATTCGGTGTGCTCTCCCCCCACCTCCAATCTTTTTTTCTAAGTCGACGTCACTCCTAGGAGCCATCCTCAACCCTGGTCATCCTCGGTATTGACTCCGGTAAGCTTTTGACACAGTTGCGCTGTCACATGCATTTCGCTAGGCAAATAGCATCTTGATTTAGCTAGCTCTGATCCATTTGTATTGCATGATTTTATTTTGCAGTCTTTATCCTAGAATCCAAATCATCTACATCCTATGTCTTCATGGTCCGTCATCTAGCTTATGTCTTTGTATAGCATTCAAAACGAATTACTCTAAAATGATATGTTCCGTCATCTAGCTTATGTCTTCGTATAGCATTCAAAACGAATTACTCTAAAATGATATGTTCCGTCATCTAGTTTATGTCTTCGTATAGCATTCAAAACAAATTACTCTAAAACTATATGATACTTCCATATTATGGGTTACAAACTCCACCCCATCACCACTCCTAGCAAACAAGGGAGAAAGAGAATCCTTTAAAGAAAAGAGATAGAAAAGGAAGAGGGGAGGGAGAATGGAGAACATTTTCGGTGCTCTTAGCCAGTCGTGTTCAAACGGGTAGCCCGGCATGAGCCCATTAGGCACGGCCCATTTAACCTGACAACCTAAATAGGTCATGCCGGCCCGTGGGCCCAAAGCTGTGTCATGCTGGGCTGGCATGAGCCCGTTTAACCTGACGGGCCAAGTAGGCCTAGCTAGCCCGTTTTAACCTAAAATTTTGAAAAAATATAAGAAAAATACTAGGAAATACATAAAAATACAAAATAAAAATTATTTATACTTATAAAATTAACTATATAACATTTAGTTAATATAAAATAAAATTGTATAAATATTAAAAAAATGAATAGACCGTGCTGGGCTAGATCATACCTGGGCTGGGCACAGCACTGTTCATACCGTGCCGAGCTGACACGCTGAGACGGGGCGGCGGCCTAAGCACGGCCTGATGCTATGCGCCAGGTTGGTCCAGCACGATGCCAAATAGGCCATGCCATGCCTAGGCTGTGTCTAAATGGCATGTTGTGGGCCAGTCTAATGGGCACAGCCCATTTGGCCACTTCTACTCTTAGTGTATTTGGAAGAGAAACCTTAAAAGAGAGAGAAGGAACAGGGGAGGGAGAATGGAGAACACTTCCGATGCTCCACATGTTTAGTGTTATTGGTACACATGTTGGTCGATTTAAATAGTTATGATACATTCGTGTCCGTCTCCTCGCCGTCGCCGATCCTCCGCTGCCTACCCCACGATCTACTTCCTCGAAACTGTAATACCCGTAGGAAAGAAAATGAAAAGGGAAGTGAAGAATAAAATAAATTCATAGTTTACAATAGAGAGAAATCATTTATTACACTCTCAGTTACATTCGGATCAAAAGAGAATAGAAGTTAAATTCGGATTAGTACATATTCTCATCGATACATTAAAATTTAGAAAAAAAGAGCAAAGTTACATGTATATCACTTCATACAGTAGGATGAGAATACACCTTTGAGCTAGCACCGCAACACCACGATATATGTGAGCCAATTAATATTAAGATGCCGAAAAATACTGAACAAAGCGCAAATGAAATCAAGCAAATTAAAGAAAGAGAAAGAGATTGCCGTCAGAACCCTAGAGGGTAATTTTGGGCAGGGCAGACCATTCACAGAGATACTTGACCGTCCGAGGGCCAGTCGGCACCTCTCACAATTGTAGGGTCATCACTCAGCATTAAACAAACCTGAGATATATACAAAATACCATAGCAACCACCAATTGTCCCAAATATCCATAAATAGCCCGCAGCCACAGTAAAAGGACAGCGTAGCAATGTGTGAAGCCCAAGCCGAAGCTAGCCAAGCAAAAGAGGGGCAAAGTTCCATTTGGTCACCGACATAATAGCAAAGCCAAGCCATCGCCATAGCCAAGGACAACATAGCACCCTCCAGAAAACACAGCACATTGCCTCTGGATAGCACGACCACAAGAAAGAGGAGCATACCCAGCCAGTCGAATAAAGAAGAGAATAGAAGCCAAAGGAAACACCGAGCACGACATCAGTGAAAACCCAGCTCTTCCTTCTTCTCTTCCCCATTCCAAACCCAAGGACCACACAGTCAAGCCTCATCGGCCACCACAAGAACCGAACCAAGGCCGCTAACCAAGAGCCAGGAAGCAAGCCTCAGGGCATCAGGCTGTAGGGGAAGAAGGGTAACACCGCACAACCGACCAAGGCAACAACCACCAAGGGCACATCCCCAATCCCTTCCAAGGCAACCCAACAATCTACTGACAAAGGTAGCCCCATATATTCTCAGCAATAGCATCCAATTCTTAGAAGTAAACCATGCATAGCCCATAGTCAACAAGCAATCAACCGAATGGCATAGCATCACTCGAGTAGCATCTAGGCACCACAGAGTATGTGTGTAGAAGGGAAAGGAGTAGAGGGAAAGAAGGTTTACCGTAGACGAGGATCGACGGAGGCGTGTTACCATTAGCTTAGCACCCACGCCCGATAGCCACCACACACTCCCTCAGCATGTGGGCAGCTTCGAACTCTGCCGTGACTAGCCAAGGCAGCTCACCTCCATGCCATCCCCTTCTTGAACTAAAAACCAAATCAAATTGAAATAGTAACACAAACTCGACATAGAAAGGAAATGGCAATGAGAAGGAGGTGCAGGAAAACACATCTAGGTGAGGAGGAGCCAGGTCCAGGCCGTAGGCCACGGATCTAGAGACCGATGAATACGCTAGGGGCAAAGGCAGCATAGGGAGTTGGGGCAGCGGCGGAATCGTAGGGCGACCTATGGATGGCGGAACGATGGGTCGAAACGACGCCGGGGGCAGGGGCCAAGGCAAGTGCGGCATCAAGGGCAAGGGGCAAGGCAGGTGCAGCATCGAGGGCCGACAACACAAGGGGAGAGGCGAGCTAAAGAGCCTGGGTGGCGCGGAGGGAGGAAGCGAGATCCAGATCGAGCGAAGGAAGAAAAGGAGCCTGGAGAAAGAGGAGAAGGGGGGAAATGAGGGAGCCAGCCGGGTAGGAAAAGAAATGGGGAGAAAAAAGGAGAGGAAGGAAAAAGAAAAAAGAGGAGAGAAAGATAAAGAAAAGAAAAGACGAGAAAAAGAATAGAAAAATAATAGGCATATAAATAAGAGTTATCTATGAGTATAGACAATGTGATCATTAAATTATGATTGTTTAGGCACCGGGGCATCGGAAATGTGTCTAGTGAGAGAAAGGTTGTCAGTATCAGGTTTGCGTGTAGGAACGTTGTCGGTTGTCTATATGCATAGAATCGATGTTGTTTGCATACTTGTGTGAATTGCAATATTGAATTGAGTGTTCAGGTGATGCTTTCAGGTGGAGGTTTTGGTTTGACACTCCACGCATCGTCCACGGGAATAACCGGGTAAGTGCATAGTAGAATAGTGGATTGTAATAAATACCAGGTATTGTTTTATGCCATGATTTACGCTGAGTCATGAAATGATATCATTACTTATCTGTTGATTATACTGTGATGAGAGATGCTTATGATCAAATACCAATATTAGAAGAATGTTGTGTTTGCATAGTACCATGAGCATTATGAAAGTCCTACGACAATAGGCATCCCACACGGTGGGAAGATCAAGACCTACTTCGGTGGCACCTTTAGGGATAGAGGCAGAGGAGTTTCACCAACGGGTGAAGCAACTCCACTATATCGGTATAAGCGGCATACAGAGGCGCATTATGCATTGCACTCATAGACCTGCAACGGCAGGCCTTCCACCACGGTAGGGAAATCAAGACCAACTTCGATAAGCACCTCTAGAGATGGAGGCAGAGGGGTTTCACCGACAGGTGAAGCAACTCTACTATACTGGTATAAGCTACATACAAAGGTGTATTGCATCGCATTGTATTTGCAGGAAACGAACAGGAGACAGGGAGGAAATTCAAAGATTCTAGGTTACAATTCATAAACATGTGATTGAATGATTACTATACCAGCCCCACTGTTTTATTGTATGCTGTTATTTCATTTACAACATAATTCATATATCATCTACAATTGACATATTTAGCTTTAAATAGTCTAAATACTTTTTTTGGAAATTAACAAATTTATATCTGTACTGCGCTTAATGTCAAGTGTATCAACTTTTATCGTTCGGTTATTATTTAAATAGAGGAATTATTTCGCAAGCAAGACCAACAATAAGAGTTAAGAGTTGGTAACATTATACAGTAGATGATAGCATTTTAGGCTCAAATGACAGACCCGGGGTGTTAAAAAGAAGCATCCCGGCTCGTTGCTTCCTCGCCCTCGTCTCCACTGACCTGTACCGGCACCAGTTCCGTTTTTCACAGCGGGACGGAACATTCCGGCCGGCACCAGAATGGTAATGATAAATTTTGGAAGGACTGGGAACAGTAGTACCGAGCGGTAAATCAGCCTAAATTACGTGAATTCAAGAATCGCGTAGTACTACCCCGAAGGTTCTCCAACGTTAATTTTAACGCAACAAGCAAGCAGCCAGCCGCATCATTAACCCACTTTATCATCATCACTAACTGGCACCGCCGCAAGAGGAAGAAAACCAAAATGTTGAAATTCACTTTCTGCTTACCTTGCTAGCACCTAAAAGTACTTCCAACAGGGCTCATGCCAAGTTGCCAACACAAAGGGCCCAGTAGAGTCATAACTCTGAAGTACACCACAATAATCAGACATGTCCGAGTTACAACCATCACAAAAGTAGGTTCATAAAGGGAGCACATCTTAACTAAGATTTAAAGCAATGTGAATTTGACGAGAAACTGGTAGAAAATCCAACATCTTGCATATACCTTCACTTTCCCTATGTGAAAGCATGCTCAACGGTTGGCCTTGGCAACACGCTCAATCTCGTCCTTCTTCTTGATAGCATAGCTGCGGAATGACAAAAAATGTGAGTAAATATCATATCAAACTGTGAACTGTGAAGTCATAAAATCGTACAGCAAAAACAATTGTCACAATGGATCAAAGCACTCAACCTCATGGAATCACATACTTGGCATTAAAGGAAAGGAAATGATTAAAAAATCCTAGGTAATCACAGTATGTAATAATTTGTGCCAAGGTATCCATGTGTTTTTCAAGTTTCAAATATTCTGGGAAATATTAAAACCTATTAGGCAAGATACATGTATACCAAGTCAAATATGTAGGCAAATACTTGACAACTCAAATATCACTTTATATAGCCAACATAACCAGTGAAATTGCCTCTATGGTGCAACCAGTGCAACCTGCAACCATGAGCGTATGATCTTCGTTCTAAGGCCAAGATGAAGGCAGGCTTCCTCCCACACCATTTAATGGTAATCTAAAAGTCTATCACCTCCATCCTTCCACAGGTTTCCTCCTCCTCTCCTCTCCTCACAGCTCTCACACCAAGCCATGGCGGCCTCCCCAAAATCCCTAGGGTTCGGATGCTTCCACCCCTCATCGCTGTCCTCCTCCCCCAGCGACACCCTCCTCCATCCCATCATGACTCCATCCTCACCCTAGGGTTTGAGCATCGTCGTCCATGTCGAGCTCTTGTGCCTCCCCACGATGCAGCGCCCTAGCTGCCCCCCCATGCTGGATCGAACCCATGCCGACTCGATCCCCCGGCACCAACTCCCACAGATCCACCCCTCGCCACCGCCTTGGGGATGAACACGACGGAGAGAGGGGATGGGAGGAGGGAGACAACGTGTTGCAAGTGAGGGGTTTCAGAAAATTGATAGGGAGGATGCAGGGAGTTTTCCACAAAAATGCCATAAGTGGGAAGGAGCCCATCCCACCTGTATCTGAGTTGCTCGCTTAGGATCGTACGGCTGGTGTCATGAGTTGCACGGGTAACACCATAAGCCCAATTTCACTGGATATGTTGTCCTTTATATAATAATCATCACTTCAAACTTTTGTGCACTTACTGTTAAGTGTTCTCTCTAAAAACATCAAACAGTACAGAAATTTACTGCTGTTGCCTAAGAAATTCACACAATTGTATGGTTTGAATATGAGATAACATCTTCAAATGTTAGGGGGTTATCATTTGATAAATACAAACCTATTTAAGATAGTAATAAAGGTATATCACAAATAAATCTGCACTCACACCACATCACATATAGCTCAATCAAGAACACTGCTTTCAATTTTCATGTTGTGCTGTTGGATCTTCACACCCAATCCAGTATTTTTCGACTATTTCCACCATTAGAGTACATTAAAAGGTGTCAGAACAAATACACTATTTGCTGCATTGTTACAGACATGCCAGAACAAATAAACTACAGCAACATTGTTGCTCTATTTTGTCAGCACACCAGATTTGGATAGAAAGAAAGTTAATTACCTGTTTGAAGAACCTTTGGCTGCATTTATAAGCTCATCGGCAAGGCATTCCGCAATGGTCTTGATGTTCCTAAATGCACTTTCCCTAGCTCCAGTCGTAAGAAGGTAGATTGCCTGGTTCACACGCCTCAGAGGTGAAATATCAACAGCCTGCCTTCTAACAGCACCAGCAGATCCAATACGAGTAGCATCTTCCCTCGGCCCACTGAAAGAAATTCGAATAGTCATTAAGAGACAATACCAGCAGCCCAACATAGAGTTCCACAGTTTCATATGATTGCTACTTTGCCAGTACCAAAAAAATGTTCTTAGAGACACATCAATTAAGGTTTCAAACGAAGTAATAGTTGTCATATACTGCAGTCAGCAAGAAGAAACATATAAGTTACTACAAAGAATATAGCACAACTATTCATCTGATGTTGCAAACGTTGTATGAGAAACCCTCATTGTTACGGGTTCCTAACAGTAAGCAGTCCTAACCTTACACTAGGCCAATTTTTAGTGAGAAGTGAACGACCATTATTTTGAAGATGTAAGATAACATGTGTTTTTATCAAACATACAAAATATTTTAATAGCGTACTAGGTTTGCACTTTAGCAAATAATAGAAAATAAGAATATCGAAATCCTCAGAATCTCTACCATGATATTCAGCAAAAGGGCCTTAAAATAATTCGGTGTGAGTCCCCACAATTACATAAAAACAAATTTGGGCCAACTATTCCAATGTCAAATCTCATATAGCAGGAATTTCCATATAAACATCATCTTAAAAGAACTAAACATATTCAGTTCAGTATCAAGAATTCAGAACTACTGACCTGTTAATGATAGCATCAACAATAACTTGGATAGGGTTTGCATCAGTCAGCAGATGAATAATCTCCATCGCATGCTTCACAATATGGACAGCCATGAGCTTCTTGCCATTGTTGCGCCCATGCATCATTAGAGAATTGGTAAGCCTCTCAACAATTGGGCATTGAGCCTTGCGGAACCTCTTCGCTGAGTACCTCCCAGCGGTATGGGGGAGGTATACGGCATGCTTTGTAGAAGTCACAGCAAGGTAGTCATTCAGGGAGATGTCACTGATCTGCAAAAGAAGTTTAGGGGATGAAAATTCTAACAGTGATGATCAACGTATTAGACACAAGTGCCATGTGAAACATCGACAAGCATAGATCACCATAACAAGCGAAATTTAAGAACAGTATATGTTGTATTCTTGTCAGGGTTAACTTTCATGAAGAGCACAGAATATCCAAATGGGAGTTTCAACACAATTTTCAACATTTGTCAAGATGCTACACAAACAAATTTCAAAAATAGTATCTTATCATCCAAAGACCAATCTGAGCAATTATTTGAATCACAAACAAACAAGTGAACAGCTGAATCACAAAAGTATTGGAGTTGCAGAAATTTATCAGCTTTTAGTAGTCCTTCAGTACACAAGACTTCTGTAGACCTTGACCAAGTATGTGCACTAAACCTGATGTCCATGACACAATTCTTTCTAACCGTGCTACACAAAAATGATGGCACTTTTAACTTCAGATTGTCTACAGGAACAAGCTAATTCTAGCAGCAGCAACAATGCCATGTCTGCAGTTTACGCTAGGTCAACTGAGAAACCCTAGGACCAAACAAAACTAATGGCATGAATGCTAACAAAAGCAACCCCAATCCCAAGCAGATGCTAATCGACATGTAAGCAGTAAATATGCATGTTTTCCTGCTATGAATAGCGAATTTTATCATCTGATATAACCTGTCAACTAAAAATATATATCTACTAAAAAATAATCAAAATGACTAACATGGATATGAACAAACTCCAACTAATCCCCAGTCTCAAGTACTCAAGATCCTGAAAGAATTCGGTCAAATCGCAAGAACGCAATTCAACAAGACAAACACTAACTTCAATAAAATCAGCAACTTTCCTAAAACTCCGTAGAATCCAATAAAATCAAAAGATATAGCATTTCAAACAAGTCGTAGAGAACCCTCAAAACTCAACAAACCCGCCGACTATTCATCTGGCACATCCACTCGCCCAAAGATAGTTGTCACCAATTTTTTCCGGGGTATAGAATATTGCACCGCAAACTCAATAGATTACAAACTACCGCAGCTTCACCGAAATGAATCCTTCAACCACTTGAGGAAAACCTAGACGACGCCCACAAAATCCAATTCTTTATACCCCCGTGTACAATTTGTTCATACCAAAACCAAACCCTGAAACAGGGGACCAACCCCACCACTCCAACGCGCTACCAAAATCTCACTCCAACGCAATCGAAAAGATCTGACCACGACTGTAGCAAAATCGTAGCGCGAAACGATTCCGAGAAGAGAGGCGGCGGGGCTGGTAGGGGGGATACCTGGACGTCCTCGAAGGACCAGCGGTTGAAGAGCTTGACCTCCTGCGGCTGCGCCTCTACCACCGCCATCGTGGCGGGAGAAGGGAGGCGAGGGGAGAAGCGAAGGCCGGCGCGACGAGAGCTTGCAAGGAGAAAGGGTGCGTTGTGGCGGCGGAGGAAAACCCTGCCGACAGTGGGCGCGCTTATATATATCGCGGCTCGGTTAGGGCACGTGCTTTGAGATTCGGGGAAGCATAGGTGCCTCGCGCCCAGTTTAGTATGGAGAGAACTTTTCACTACTAGACACCGCAAACCGTGCAATAGCAATGGGGCCCCTGCACTTGAATGCTTCGATTGGCTCTGTTTCATTTTAGCCCCAGTTTGTTTATCCACAGTTCTTTATTTATCCACAGTTCTAAAGTGTTGTGGTTTTTACTGAAATGATACAACAGCTATTAGTTTTTTTATATGTATTCAATTAAAAAGATAGAAAACATAAAAACACAAACAAAAAGGAAAAAATAGTCGTTAAGAGGTCAACGCGTTCCAAATGGGTTTTTAGTTTTTTAGAAATCAGAATACATCACTGTTTGGACTTTGGAAGGAGGCCTTAAGCTGAAGTTCAAAACAGACCGATCTTAAAATTGTAAAAGTTCACAATAAAGTTCAGTTAGGATCCCGAAGGCCTTGTGGTACGGCACAAATGAGCGGAACTCTCGTTTGTACGCGAGTTTGCCCGATCATTCACGGTACAATCAACGAACAACAGTTCCCTCGGCGACCAAATCAAATTAACTCCAGCAGTTCCAGTGTCTTCAATTCCCTCGGCTTGCTCCAGGCCCAAACCAACAATAGCAGCAATAGTTGATGCAGCAGCAGTAGCAGCTCTGAACCAACAACCCCTTCAACAACAGTAGCAGAACTCCTGCAATTTTCAGATCAGCCGAATAGCAACAGCCCTGTACCACCTAACAGCCACCTTCACAATCGATCACAGCAGTGGATTCAATAGCTTCTCCTCTCCACGGCCAAAACAGCAGCTAGCAATAGAAGAATAGAGATGAATAGCAGCAGCAGTCACACCCTTCAATCGAACATGCATGAAGCAAACACCAAAAGGCTAGTCGAATAGCACAACAACTCCTGATAGTGTCGAACAGCAGCAATGAAATTAGAGGAAATTTCTCTCACCTGTGAACACAAGTACACGAACAGGAGAAAAGATTGTTAGCAATCAAGCGTGTAGATATTTATCCACGAGATCAATTCTACACAGCTTCAATGGAAGCCTAGATGGGAATTCATAAACAACATAGAACATGATATGATGCCAAACTCTACCTTTTCTGTTTTTTTCATAACTCAAGCAAAAACTTCTCCCTGATTGCATGGCTGTCAGCCAGCCCTTTATATAGTATACACGCGCAAACCTAAACCAACTTCAAAGCCAACTAGAAAACTATACGAGCTCGTATGTTACAGCTATATATATATATAAATAACAGGGGCACCATGGTGTCTGGGCACTAAATCTCCCTGCCTTTGAATTGCTTTTAGATGTGTGCTAGTGTGATTGAGACTTTCCATCTATGATTAAGACTTTCCATCCATGATTGATTTAACATGCATGATATATTATATACCATTGCACAAGCACGCATCTAAAAGCAATCCAAAGGCAGAGAGGCTTAGTGTCCAGATACCATGGTGCCCTATTTCATTGTTCTATATATATATACACACACACACGGACTTAATTAGACTTGACCATGCATGCAGACACGCTAACACCACACACGCACAACTAGGGCTGTGCAAAAAAAAAACCGAACCGAAAAAACCGTACCGAAAAAACCGAACCGAATCGGTCAACTCGGTTTGACCGGTTTTCGATATTCGGTTCGGTAGCTAAAAAATGGGTATTTGTATAATTCGGTTTTTTCGGTAAAAACCGAGGCAAAACCGAAAAAACCGAACCGCCCGTCTCACGCTGCGGCTCAACTCTGCGTTGCGGTCTCGGTCTCGGCCCACCGATGGCCCGACGCCCCGACCGGCCCATGTCTCCAAATGCTATACAGCATGATTAGACAGTTCCAGTGTTGCCTTCCCAAAGTGGAAGAGATAATGACCGGATTATGGATGGGGGTACTTAATTGAATTAGTCTGTGTATATGAATCTTCTCGTTGATTGTTTGACGTTGCTAGATATAGATTTTTTTCAAGACGTACTTCATATAGATTTGTGAAAGCAATACGCCTATTTCTAAAATATAAATGATAAACTTATGATTTACTCCATGATTTTGAATCAGCTCTGAAGTAAGTCACAATGTATCTATAGACAACTGACCAACTGTATTGGTGGTTGTCTGCTCACTGCTCCCTTTTCTTCTTATCCTTGATAGTCAGTGTACTAAATAAGATTATTTTGGCTGTTTGCGCAGGTTTTAAATGCCGAAGAAGAAATCAGAACGCGTAGCATGCAGGCTTCGTTGCGCGCTGCCATGCCTCAGCCTTCAGAAAACACAGCTGATGGAAGTTCTGTTTCTAGACAGTCTCCCAGAATGGCTGTTGATGTCAATTTCGGTGAGGTTGCTGGGGAGTCAAATGCTGGTTCCAACCAGGGCACTTCTGGACGCCCCTTGCATCCTGTGTACTTGTGTACTGTGTATAGTGTGTAGGATGCTGTGAGCCTGTGAATGTGATGCATTGCTATCCGACTGTCACTGCTAGTTTGCTATTCTGATTATTTCTGATTCTAAAATGGAGAATTAGAGTTTAGCAATTCGCGTAAACTTTGGTAAAATTGGTATTAACCGTTATCGAACCGAAATAAAATGGTATTTACCGATACCACACCATATTCTAAAAAATACCGTATTTTTCATAATACTAAAACCGTATTTACCGAACAAACCGTATTTATCGAACCGTATAAACCGAACGAACAGCCCTACGCACAACTGCATGCATGTGACTAGAAACACTAACCATGCACAAACCCATACGTATGCATGTGACTAGAAACCTCCACAACCATGCATGCATATGTGACTTGTATACGAACACTAGCAAATAAAGAATTACCTAACAACTCAAACTAGCTTTTAGCCGACTAAAAATCTTGAATTTGGGCCGGTATGGAACCAATCCAAATATACTTGCTGTTCTGACTTCCTTCTTGTGCACGTCCCTGGCCACTTCCCAAACACTGTACCTTTTCTTTCCAAATCAATACACGCGATGGCTCTTTCCTTCTATGTGCTGATTTTGGTATGGTTCGCTTTTCTTGTGAAACATGATCAGCATTAGCACCAGTATCTAATGAAGAATTTGATTTCGAAACTTGCTCTGATCTATTAAGTGCTAGCAGTGTCGTATCACCTTGCTTCCAAAATCCCAAACAAGCACCTTGGGTGACATTTTGAGCTCACTTCAGTAGACAGTTTCTCAAAAAATTTAAAATCAAACATATGCAATCTATGTCAGTTTGCTAAAAGTCACCCATTCTTTCATGCAATGTTCCTAAATCACAAATTCAGCAATAAAAGCCTGAAAAAAAGGCAAAAAAAGGATTAAAAAAACCAGAGATTGAAGAGATAATTTGTTTATTGTCATCACAAAGAATGGCGGCTTGACAAATACCATTGTGAAGAAGAGGCACTGCGAAATACCATTGCAAAGGTCAAAAATCTGCAAAATACCACTGTCGTGACTTTTCCATTCGCACTGGAGCAATTGAGCATTTTTCCATCATTCCTTTTTCTTTTATTTACTAGCTAAATGCCCGTGCATTGTAACAGATCTCAAATAATTGATAACGCAAATATGTCTCAAAAAACGATGATACATATCATCAAAACATGATAACAAGTTGTACAACGAACATCAATTTTCTTTTACACGTATTAAGGGAAATACATAAAAGCAAGCTTATTGACATCTACAAAAATTATCTGTCGGACCCCGGGTTAGCAAACCCAGATTCTTTGTGATTCCATCGCACTATTCCCTGAATCAGTAGATAGTGCTCACAGATACATTACTGTATATCAAAACATATCATGCGGAAGCGTAAATAATATAGTAATAACTTACTTATGGGCCGATTAGGCCGAAAATAAAAAAATGCAGCAGCGCAAACTTCACACAGATGGGACCCGCAGGACTTGTCCACAGGCGGCCAACTGGGGTTCGCGACCTAATTCATGACCACTTCGTCTTCCAACTCTATTGACCCCCTTTTTAAGCACTACAGGGCTTGACTTTCTTTTCTTTCTGACTGGGTAATGGTAATTAAGCAAGAGTGAGTACAACGGTACCCAGCAAGCCACTACACAAAATGCAATAATAATAGATGCAAGGCTGTCAAGTGAGGCTTGATGTTCTTTTATTTGCTTAATGCAACATTTGCAAATTGTTTGATACCCATGGGGCAATCCAATGAGACACCCATGGGGCAATAATCTATGATAGCTACATATTTCAAAGTTAATCCTAATCCCACAAACTACCAGAATCTAGTTACATCCATAATCCTCCTTTCCTATCTTAGATTCCAAGTGGTTGTACCAAACATGTGGATTAAACAAGATTACCCCATGATTACTGGGAATCTTAGTAAAATGGAAACATAAATACTATTTTGAGGTTGCTTGCACCGCTCGATTCGCACGGGCTCGGCCTAGGATCCCCGTCGGCTTCGTTCGGCTTGCTTACGCCACACTGATCACCACATCACCATCTGTGACCACAAGCAACACCGTCTAGGGGAGACCGTGTGCCACTAGAGCCATGCATTCGGGGGAACTCAACACTATCAGGGAGCTCGCCATCATTGCTGAGAGCCCACATGCAAATGGGAATTTGTGCCACTGTCCTAGAGCCTACAACACCCGTCGCTTGGAAGTGAGGGAGTAAACCCTACCCAAATTTTTTTCATTTTGAGTCAAGCTATAATTTCTTGAAATCGAGTTGAAATGCCTCATATTAAGCTAAAAATTTCCGGAGTTTAAAATTTTCAATTTGGAAGCTTTCAATTATGAAATTTTTTGATTTGAATGTTTTTTATTTTGAACTTTTCCACTTTGAAGGTTTTGTAATTTCAAATTGTAGGATCGGGTATGGCGAATCAGAGGGGGTGAATGACTCTTTCAAAAATCTTCCCCCAAGTATCAACAACTCTACATACCGAAAACATAAACTCACAAGCTCAGCGGAGTTCACTGCTAAACCGGTCTAATAACCAGCTTAGATGCGGTCTAATCGCCAGACCCTGATCTGACCGTTGGCTTTGCTGGTCTAACCACTCAATGGTTGGACCGCTTGGGCATTGATCTGACTGCATGTCAGTTTGACCGCTCATTCCTTGCAGACTAACCGCTTGCCAAGGGAAAATGCAGAACAACACTACACACGATCCAAGAAAAGAGCTAACTCCCAAACCACTGATCCAAAAGTAGCAAACTTGACTCAAACCCTTCCTAGGATGTCAAAAACCTATTTCAATCATGGATCATGAAAACCAATGTCAAAGGTCCGACCTTTATCCAAAACAAGGAGAGCTGCACCAAAATTGAGACAAAAGAAAGAAATCTTGATCTTTTCTTGCTCGTAAGTCCTTGATGATCTTAGATGGGTTCTTATATATCATAGCAAGTTAAATCACAATATAGGGCCTGTTCTTTTGGGCTTTTGAAATCGGCTTTTGACTTTTGCTACAATACCTAACTTTCAAACGGAGTATTTTCTTAAGACGGGGTCTACAAGTTAAACGATCTACACGTTAAAAGCCCAACATCTGTACCGGCCAAAATCGCAAATGAGTATCTGCCTCTCCGTAATCTGTACCGTAAACAGCCAAAATTCAAAAATTTTAGCCAAAAGCCATAAGCCACAGCCGAAAAGAACAGGCCCATAAACCCAAAATAACCTTTCTCTTGAGGAAAGCTGGACAAACTCAAGAACTTCATCTAGAAGATGCCTAGATGGATGAGATTTGATCTTCAAGAGATATCTCTACTTCTTACATGTCTTTGGCATAAGAAAAGATCAAGAAGAGAGAAATCTAAACTAGAAAGCTAAGCAAATCAAAAGCACAAAGAAGGATCTATGGCACAACTCATTTGGGAAAATTTTGTATATTCATTTCACTTGGAGAAGGATATTTTATAGCCACTCACTTAGGATGGTAGAGCTCTAAGACTAAGTATACAAACAAAAGGCTCCTCACAAAGAAAACCCTAATTTCTATATCTCAAGTGTTTCTTGGTTATACTCTCTCTGTACACACAAGGGCTTATATAGTAGAAACTCTTACCTCACACCAAACCCTAACACCAGGAACGCTTAGTGGATACAACCACTTATAATTGAAAAAACCAGTAACCCACACATAAACATGTTTTAAATTTCACACACTTACATGCACGGTTATTAAAGTGCGACTTCCATATGGCTCCAATACCCTGATAAGATGCTTCGTCCTCAAAGTCGTGACCTAAACCACTTAGTCGTCAAACCCTGCGGTTTACAAATCGCCAATCGATGTGGTATTGAATAATTTTCTCAATTGCCACCCACTAGTCTTCAAGAAGATGCAATGCCTAGTGCCTCGACGCCAAGATCATACGTCTAATCTGAGGCTGTCACCAATTGAAATGCCTGAGTTCTTTACCACATCATATCGCACCATAGTCCATAATACTCAATTACTTACCACTAAGATCATACATCTGCTCAGAGAACCGTCATCACTTGAATGCACAAGTCCAATTGGTACACCACATATATGCACCCACCTCCTCACGATCCTTATCTTTCTTCCGTTCTTCTCTACTTGAGATGATGCTCCACCAGACTTACACGACATGCCCTGGCCACTAAGCCTCGGTCTTGCCGCTGGCTACAACAATCATCAAAACACCTGCACATCAAAGAACAAACAATCGATCCGGGCATAAATAACATCACTTGACTCTCATTAGTAAATCAAATGCATGGACACACCATGACACACACTGACATGGACGTCCCATGACTAATGCTTGCATGGACACCCTATGACTAACACTTACATGGACACTACCATAATTCATAACTAAAACCAACTCAACTTGGCACAGGGGCTGGTCTGACCAAAAACCATAGGCTGGTCAGACCGCCAGCAACCAACTTCAATCTCTCTTGGTAACAGGAGAACGACTGATCAGACCGCCCAACACCCACCAGTCAAACCACCATGCACTAGCCGATTTGACCATCGGTTGGTTTGACAGCCAGCCAAAGGCTAGCCAGAATGCAAGCTGGTTACAACATCGATAGGTCTAACCGCTAGCCAAAGGTCGGCCAGACCATAAGTCGGTTACACCGCCGGTAGGTCTGACTGCCAGATAAAGGCCAGTCAGACCACCGCCACACTAACAGCAAACTAGAGATTCAAATGGCACAAAATTAAACTCAAATATTGATAACAAAACATAAGCAAAGTCAAGTACTTATCATACTCAAGGGGTTTCCACCACATGGTCTTACAGAAATTTTCCTATTTGAAAGTTTTCGAGTAGAAATTTAATTTTTTTTCTTAGAGGGGGAAGGCAGGAGGTGGGGGAAGAGGGAAGGGAAGAGATCAAAGAAGGGAGGGAATGATGTCCGTGAGTTTCTTTGGGTGAGATTAACCTCAAAATAGAGGCACCTAAAGCAAAAGGCAAAATTGGACATATGCCACTCCAATAGATGGCATTTTGTAAAATGGCACTCCAAAACATGAAAATTAAAATTTTCTAGTACAAAACTTGGTTCTTTGGATTTTTGCCACTCTTGGACACTTTTGCCCTCTCTTCTTCTCCTCCTCCCTTCTTCCTCCCAACCTCGCGGCAAGCCCGAGACAAGCGGTAGCGAACCGGATCCTACGATCAGCTTGCTCGTTGTTGCCAGGGAAGAAGGACTGCAACTGTGCGAGTGGATCAAACAATGGTGACTCGCGATAAGGTGGAGCCTGAGATCAGTGGCGGCGATATGGATCCACGACAGCGACCATGGATCTAGCATGTAGTAGGGTTGGGCAGCGCCGGGGAAGAAGGTTGTGCGGCCTGCGGTTTGTGGTGGCGGTAATGGGCTCATGGTGATGCCAACGAGGTGGTGTAGCTCACAGCCACGGTGAAGGAAATGGCGGGCAAGAGTTCACCAGAGAAGCGGTGGCATTAGTCGGCCAGTAGGAAGAAGGGAAGAGGGAAGATGGGAGTGTCTAAAAGTGGCAAAAATCCAAAGGGTCAAGTTTTAGAGTGAGCATTTTTTGAAGTGCCATCTTTTGTAGTGGCCTATATCTAATTTTGCCAAAGGCCCAAAAAAGGTTGTTATTGCACCATGTTAACATACACTAGTTCAATGCCAAAAATTAGTTGCTATTGCACCATGTTATCATATACTAAATCATGTCCGTTGAATCTAATTGCAGAGCTAATCACAATTCACAACCATCTATGCTTTGCTTCAACACCCTCTGAATAAGCATCGAGTTCCCCTTGCAACTAGCTGGTGTGCTAGTTCTAGTGCTGTCCAGTGGGCCAGGCCTTGGCATGCTGGCTTGTGACCTGTCACTATTGGCCCAACCCAAGCATGGCATGACCCGTCTAGCTTGTAGGCCGTGTCGGCACGGCCTGGTGGACCGTGTCATGCACGGGCCGAGGGGGTGATACGATGGGCCAGCACAGCACGGCCTAGCCTAGCCGGGCTCCAACAGGCGTAAATGGGTTGTGCCAGCATGGCACGACATGACCCGACCCATGAAAATAGCCGTTTTTGACCGTTGGGGGGCTAAAAAATCAGAAAAAATAGCAAAAATTCAAACAAATGTTGAGTTTTTCCTATAAATAAGGGGTCATCCGACCTCCATTCTTCACAACTTAAATCTCACTCTTATCTCTCTATTTAGCTATGAAAAATCTGGTTGTGCTTGTGCAAATTTGGCAAAATTAGTGAGAAATTCATTGCGAAATTCAGAAATTTTGAAGAATCTTTAGAGAGCTGCAAAAGAGGTAATAAACTAATGGTGCTGCCTTATTTTTTTGCTATTATTTGTTGATTCAATAGTAAGTTAATTATACTTTACTATATGAATTTACAGTTAATTCAATGGAGAACTACGATTTCCAACTCTCCAAATTTTAAGAGGCACATCCATCCACAGAAGGTGGACATCCACAACAAACTATACAGCTAGAAGATACACCACTAGGTCCATCTTCTGTTGACTCAACGAGTACATCCACAACCCAGAGCACGGGTGCAAAAAGAACAAGAGCTACTACATTGAGAGTCTAGAATGATTTTGACAAAAAGTTCAAGACCTACGATGATGAAAATTCGGTAAGGTATGTTGTTTGCAAAATTTGTGCTAACGAATTGTCTACAAAATCTTCAGGTAGGACGGGTCACCTGTAACGGTACACTATAAGCTACAAAGAAGGCAAGGAATACAAATGAGCTAGATGCAGCAGCAGTACAACCCTGACGGCTCGGTACATACTTGGGAGTACAACTTGGAGGAAGCCTAGAAATCTCTTTGTAGATTAATTGTTTCTCAAGATTTATCTTTAAATTTTGGCGAGTCTGATGCTTTTCAAAAATATATTAGGACTACACATAACTCTAGATTTAGTGTTGTATCTAGGCAAACTACAACTAGAGATTTAATTAAATATTATAACAACTGCTGTGAAACATTGAAAGACATGTTTCATACTTGTATATTCTCTATTGCTTTGACATCGTACATATGGAGTGGTAGGGCTAGGGAGGCTTATATTAGTGTTGTTGCTCATTATATTAATGATGACTGGGTAAAAGAAAAAAGAATTATAGGATTTAAATTAATTAATGTTGTACATACTGTTGAAAATATTGCGGAATGCATTATTAAAGTTGTAGAAGATTTTGACCTCACGGATAAGAATTTTTTCTATAACTTTAGATAATGCAGCTGCAAATACTAAGGCTATGAAAATTCTTACTCCTTTATTCAATACTTATGCACAATGTTTTTTACTGCATCAATGTTGTGCTTGCTATATTATTAATCTTATTATTAAACCCGGTTTAAAAAGATTAAATGCTTGTCTTGATTCTTTTAGAGATACAATTTTATATATTAATCATTCAAACGAATAGCCGCATATAAGAGCTTTTGCATAGCAATGAACGTCTGTCTTAAAAAATTTGGCTTAGACATGCCTGTTACATGGAACTCTATTTACCTTATGCTTAAACACATATTGCCATATGAAAGATCAAGCTCCGTTTAAGTTGGTTTTAGTATTAATGACAAATGCCATTATGAGATTTTGATGTTAATGACAAATATTTTTATAATGTTTTGGTGATAATGACAAATGTATATATGCGACTAATATACTTGTTCAAGTATTTTGTAGCTTATTCTCATTTGGATGAAAAGGTGAAATCAAAGAGGTATGCATTTGAAATCATTTTCTCATATACTAATGCATTCCTTAGATCCAAAATATAGATTGAACTCCTCAAATAGTTCAAATGAATACGTGCATATGTTTTTCTTCATATAGACTTGTATGCACACATTTAGGAGGAGCTCTCTATATGTTTTGGAGTTTCATGAGTATTGATCTATGCTTTTTTAATATGCATATTTAGGATTTTTATTTTGAAATACATTTTTGAGTATATATAGCTTGTGTAGTTCATATATACTCATGTGCAATCGGGTTGTCGCCTAACTTCTCCATTATGTATTAATGGTTGAATGATTAATGACAACCATATAAGTAAACTTTGTTTAAAGCTTATCTTAGAGTATACAATTGTTGTGTATAAGTTGTACACTCGCAAATCAATTATCTTTATCTCATTATTTGTTGAGATTGTCATGAATTACCAAAAAGGGAAGATTGTTGAATCTAGTCCCTCCATTATGTGTTGATGGTGAAGTTTGGTAATTGATAACAATTATTTTGTGGACTAACAGTTGCCATAAGTTGGATGAATAGGTTATGTTCCACAAATGAGGATGACTTGGGATGACTTCATAGGTTGAAGATCATCAAGTCAAGATCGAGAAGAAAATGGCTTCATGTGTTGAAAGCCATCAAAGAAGAAGACGCATCATGAGTTGATGCATGAGGAGATGATCATGTGTTGATCATCAAGTCAAGGAAGACCATCATGTGTTGATGGAGTTGATGAAAAGGATACATCATGAGTTGATGCATATCGAGACGATGACCTAAGGCAAAGGTATGCTAGCTAGGGCTAAGAATGTGTTCCTAATCTTTTACCGATCTTGGTGTTTGGTTGAAAGACCGGATTGCTAGTATAGGTTATCGTACTATTAAAAGGGGTCATGTCTAGTAGTTTGAGTCTCATCATGTGTTGATGGCTCAACCTCACTTGCTCTAGCTCATCTTGGCATGAGGCTTGCATTTGCGAATGTGTTTTGCAAATGGTTGAAGCTCATGCGTGAATCCTTGTAACATGTGACTATACTTTGCAAATGTGTTTTACAAAAGGTTGAAGTCTATGTACCTACTCCTTGTGACATGATCTAAATTTGCAAATGTATTTTGCAAAAGTTGGAGATCATGCATTATCTCTTGGCATGGTCTAAGATTGTTTGTTATTATTTCCTTTGACATTGGACCATGCTAGTGACTCTTTGGATGTATTTTGATTTCTGCATTAATCTATGTGTTTTATATCATGAAAATAGATGGGTTGTGTAGCCCTCTGAATAAGCTTTCCATAGAGTCCAAGATCACTCAATTCTGACATCGGAGTCAAAAGTTATGACCTGACGGTCTGACCGGTGTTGATCTAGACGTCAGACTGCCCTTGTAATGGCGGTTAGGCCGTCCTTATAATGGAGGTCAGAACGTTCTTGTAATGGAAGTCTGACCGATGTTGATATGGAGGTCTGGCCGGTTTGGACCCGGCGGTCAGACCGGCTATGAGGTAGCGGTCTGACCAGCCAGCGAAACTTCCGTTCCTCGCCTAGAACCTTTTTTCCAGAGAGCGACTCCGCTGATCTTTCTAGGAGCGGTCTGACCGGTCTTGTGTGGGCGGTCTGACTGGTCCTGGCGGTCTGACCGGTTTTTGTGTGGCGGTCTAACTGGTTTTCCAGCCCAACGGCTAGTTTTTTGTGACCGTTGGGAGAGCGGAAGTACCTGTAGTGTAACTGCGGTACTTCCGACCCTCGGGCTGATTTCAGCCCTCTCTCTTCTCTAACGGCTAGTTTTTGAGGGAGGTGTATAAATACCTCCTCAAGGGCTGTTGGGAGGTGGTTGCTGGTGCTTAGCTTATATTCCTTGAGCTAGAGTGAGCATCTCCACTCAATTGTGCATGTGTTGCACTTTGTGAGAGAGGAGAGGTGTTCTAGAGTGCATGTGTTGCCTCTAGAGGTGGACTTTGTGTCCGAGTTGAGCTTGTGCATTCGTTGCACGTGGTGAGAGTGAAGTGAGAAACTTAACTTGTTACTCTTGGAGTTTGCCGACTCCTAGACGGTGTAGGGGGCGTCGTGTAGGGACCCAGATTTTACAATCCGGAATCCTCTGTGATTCCACCGCACTATTCCCTGGATCAGTAGATAGTGCTCACAGATTCAGAAATGAACATCAGAATACATATCATGCGGAAGCATAAATATAATAGTAAACTTACTCACGGGCCGATTAAGCCGGCCCTGGGGAAGAAGAGCTCGCCGGTGGGCAAAGGGAGCTCTAGAACTCGATTGCCTGGAGGAGAATGGAGTGTGGAGCGTGTGGAAGGTGACGGTGGCTTCGGTTGCTCTTATGGTGGACCAGGCTGAACTGGCAACGGTGGCTGCTCGTGCGGTCGCATCGGCCAGGAGGCGGTGGCAGCAGGATTCCTGTGCGTGACAACTCGGGTGTTTGCAGTCTTTGTGCCGCGCACGCGAGAGGACGCGACAGAGCGGAGATGCAGCGACGACGGAAATGCTGTAGGTGGCTCACGGGCACGACCGGGTGAGGTGGCGCGTGATGATGGGCAGCGTGCTCTGGCGGAGGCAAGGCAGTGGGATTTGGGGGCTACTCCATGCCGCTGCTCAGCATGGTACTCCATGCCGCTGCTTAGCATGGTACTCCATGCCGCTGCTCAGTAGGTGGTTGTGTCGCGCGGTTTTGGCGTCGAAGCAGAGAGGAGGAGGGGGACCCAGGCGCACGGGGAAAGAAAGAAAGGAGAAGGGGCACGCGCGAGGTTGGGCCCAGCGGTAGAGAGAGGAGGCGCGGTAAATATATATGAATAGGTTCATCTGGTTGTCCTTTATTTTCATAGTTCCACTTCCTATTTTACTAGACTCCTTCTTGCATGTATACCACTTGTATGTAGGTATATATATATATATATATATATATATATATATATATATATATATATATATATATATATATATATATATATATATATATATATATATATATATGCACAGGTTTGCATTTTATTTATTTGCTTCTATTGTTATTTATACTATTATTTCCAAAAATGAAATTATATGCTCTAATTCAAGTTTCTCCCTCCCTTTGATGTACCATCTTTTCAGATTCGAATTTAAATTTTTGAGTGTCCACTATTTGCATATTTCCTTGTATGACATTTCTATATTGATTTGGTTTTTCAATCTTTCTTCAATTTTTCGGAAACCTCAACCAAAATTTAAGAAGCATCATAAAAATCCAAACTCAAATAAAATATATTGCAAAAATAATTCAAAAGCTTCACATTTTCAAATTTCAAATTTCCGGGATGTTACAAACCTACCCCCTTAAATGAATCTCGACCCCGAGATTCCGGTAGAGTAGAAAGAAGTAAGCGGGGTTAAATTAGCTAACAATAGGTTTGCTTGTCGTGACGGCCTTGCAAATTTTCTTGGTCTGGTTCAATTAGGTCTAATACAATTTGTTGCACCTCCAAGGTGGTCATACATCATCTTAATATTTCCAAAAGTAGTTATACATCATAGTAGGTCTCCGACATTCTTGTCTACTCTTGCTAACCCCCTTAAAAATGAATGGCAACTAACATTAGTTATCCTTTCTAACTTTGGGCCTGACCAATCCTATGGCGACTTGGAGGCTCATCCGTTGTATCTCAGCTGCTTTGGTCAGCAACAGGCTCATGGAGCAGTCCTTGGGGCAGTGGTCTTGTCCTTCGCAGAGAAAACAGGTGGTCTTTCTCGTTGGATACTCTCCTGGCGGGTGGTTTTCTTCACAATTGGGGCAGTTAGCTGTACATGGACTTTTCTCATGTCTCTTTTCTCCACAACGCCTACAAGCTATTACGGTCGTGAGGTAGCCGTCCGGTTGATGATATTTCTTGTAGTATAAGTAGTAGGGAACTGGGCAATTGTAGCAGTAATGTCCGGTTTGCTCACATGTGAAACATGCTCCTTGTCCAACTTGTAGTAATGGAGGGCATAGTTGTGCGACATGTCCTGCTTTACCACATTCGATGCATATGTTATTTAATGAAACTTCCTAGTCTGGTGGCAGCACTTTTGTAGTTGCAGCTTGTTCCTTTTCGGATTAGATAGGGTTTTCCTCGTCGGAGTTGAAGCTGATGGTGATAGCATCTATCCTTTGCTTTTCTTTCCTCTTGATGAGGGCAATTCTTCACGTAATGTCCCAGGTTGCCACATCTGAAACACTTGCCTTGCTTCTTCTGAAGGCATTTACTAGAGAGGTGTCCAGTGTTCTTGCAATAGAAACAAGTGGCATTCTTTTGAGGTTTACTTGGTGTAGGGCTGCTATTATCTTCATGATGATGGCTTCTCTTTGACTTTCCTTATAGAGTGAGGTCATGTGATGGCTTGTACGTATGGTTGGGACTATTACGAGCATCAATTATTATTCCTCCTCTCTTACTTCTAACTGTGGTAGTTGTCTTGCTTCCATCCATTGAGCCTGATCGATAATGATTTGATCTACAGGCCCTTTGGGTAGGTACGAAGAGGATGACAACAAATCAGTCATTTGAACCCTGAATCTTGATATGAGTTGAGGCGTCTAGTCGTTATGAAGTCTCCACTTGTTCTTGATTGCTTTGGCTTTGCCTATCTCTCACTTTGCTCTAGTAAATCTGATGGGATTTTCAACAGAAAGGTGAGAGGGAATAGCATGAGATACGAATAGAATCGTGGGGATAAGGCACTCTAAACCCATTTAGATTTTAAAAGGGTATACCCCGGAAGCTGGGGTGGCACATAAATCACACCAGTTTTTAAAACACTCTTTTCCTGTGACCGCGAAAGGTAATGCCAGAGGGCAAGAAGACAGTGCACAGGGCCAAAGTGAAATCTTGCGACAATACAACGTCTATGCGGGGGAGCACACATAAGGGGCACATGGTTCATCTGCATAGTTCGTTTAAAACGAAACCACCTTATCTTCATGAACATCTTCGACGTTTCTAGCCTTAAAATTTGGGTAGGGTATGAGAAGGGGAACAAAATTTTCATTTTGAATCAATAGACAGAAGAGAAGAGTATTTGGGGCAATTTGGTTTATATTAGCACTCACTCTTGTGTTATTATTTTGAATTCGGGGTAAGAGAGCTCTAGAAGTAAAAATGGCTAAGGCAGCATTTGAATTAGAGAGAATCATCTAAGAGAGATAAGAATGAGCAGTATAACTTATATTTTTGGAAATAGTATTTGAAAGAAATATTTTTAGTCATGAAACTAACAGCCAAGCTAACTAGGTCACGACCTGCAGTCGATATGCTCTGATACCATCCCTGTAGGGACCCAGATTTTACAATCCAGAATCCTATGTGATTCCACCGCACTATTCCCTAGATCAGTAGATAGTGCTCACAGATTCAGAAATAAACATCAGAATACATATCATGCGGAAGCATAAATATAATAGTAAACTTACTCACGGGCTGATTAGGCCGAAATCATTAAATTGCAGCAGCGGAAGAACGAAGCACACAGGTGGTACCTTCAGGACATGCCCACAGGCAGCCAACTAAAGGTTCGCGACCTAGCCCTTGACATTTTCATCTTCTCTGCCATCATGTCCAATCGTGTTGCTGAGGCGTAATGATCTGATTCCAGATTCTGGATTTGTTGTGAAAGCGAGTGTGAGCACAAACCACCGTGCTCCGCAAGCCAATACATAGGATGCAAATATATAGTATGCATGGCTTATCAAAGGAGAGGCTCGAGTTATTTTATTTGCCATAAATTGCTTTTAGTAACATTATTTTTATTTAATCATAGAGTTGTTATTGCTGCCTAAACTCCATACAGCGATTGCCATAGTTGACTTAATCCATCGAAGATACCCTTTCTATATTGATTGCTGTCTAAAACTCCAAACAGCGAGTGTAATCATTTAGTTAATCCACCGATCAAACAATTCCCATTACATTGACTAAACATTCTATTAATCACATCGGGGTTACTAACTCCCAGACGAATCTAAATTTTTCCACCAATTCATGGATCCGATCTCGGGTTCACTATTTACCAATTCCTTTATCCTAGATCCACCAACCTCTTGTGTATTCTAAATTCCTAACAATCCAATCTTGTGGTTGCTAATCATCAACTCCTCATTTCTAAATTCTAGTGTCTATCCAACATAATTGCCTTTACATCCACCGAAATCATCCGTATCGGGACTTTCTAACAATTCGATCCTTTTGTTATTGATCCATGAGAGACCATGTGGTTATGACCCCATGTTTGTGATGAGTAATTGATAAGTATTTTGGAAAGATTGAGTTTGGTTCGTGCGCTTCGTGCCATGATGGCATTTGGCTCAGTCGGGGTTGGTTAGTCGGACTTGAGGCGTATTATTCTTCCCGTTTGAGCTTTTGGGCCATTTTATGCTTGAGTATGATTAATTGATGCTAATTGTGATTACTTGTGTCGAGCGGTGCTATGTAATGTATTTCTTGTCTGTGGTGGCTGCAGGACATCGAGGCGGAGTCGTGGCGAGGCACGAGATGACCGGACTAGGCGCAGGCGGTGCCGAGGTCAAAGCGGTCGAGGTGTGCCGAAGACGACGTGGACTCGAGGTGGCTGTAAGGCTTGGACGACAAGGAATGCGGAAGCTTCCCGAAAGGTGCAAGAGGGGCATTTTGGTAAAAGCGCAAAGCTGAACAAGTGGAAGCGGTTCCATTCGGGATTTAGCGGGCATAACGGGTTGGAGACCCGTTAGCCAAAGGCTATAAATAGGAGAGGTTTCCTGGTTGTTGGCATGAATTCTAAGGGCTTGAGAGATGGTTTAGGGTTTTGCTTTAGTAAAAATGGCCTTTGGGTGGTTGTTTTGCTTTAGGCTTTAGTGGTTGAGAGAGCAGGAGTTTGTCTCCCGTAGGTTCTCTGTGTCTCCTCTCAAGCATGTGTGTTTTTGGGTTTCTTGAGACTTGAGAGAGGGAGAGTATGAGTTGATGCCCATGTAATCATTCCTCTTGTTTCAATCGTGTATGGGGACTCTATGTAATCCTTGATTGATTGGGAATGAAACTTCTGAAGTGTTTCTCCTGTTCGTGCCTGTTTTTCCTCACGATGCTCTCTCTGCTTGATTTCTGAGATTTTCGTCTTGTGTTGATTCTTGCTGAGGAGTAGCAAAATCGGTTGCTCTGTGATGGGATTGTATTTCTAGACCCTTTGGTCAGCTAATTCCAAGAGCAAATTAATTAAATAACAAGAATCACATTTCTCTCTTTCCTGTGTTCTTGTTTTCTTTGTTTTCTTTTCTAGGGTTTGGCGCCTTTTTCGAATTCCCTTGAAAGAATGTGCCCAGGTTTGAGCTTCTGAGTCCTAAGGCTATTCTCTACCTAATCTCTTAATTTCATGATCAAAGAATCAGAGATAAGATGGGAATTTGATTTTTGGGCAGCTCTCTGTAACTTTTCAGTTTTTGGCAAAGTTCCTCAATTCTTGCTCTTGAGTTGTTTTCTCTTGGTCTCCTAGGCTCTACATGCTATTTTGATCATAGTTCTGCATTTCTGGGCTGAGAAATCCAGAGGGAAGTCTTCAATTTTCTCTCTGTGTGAAGTCTTGGTTTTGCTCTGAAATTTCAGCTTGCTGCTATTCTGAATTTTCGAGGAGCGGTCAGACCGGAAGAGGCGGAGCGGTCAGACCGGCCCATACACGGCGGTCAGACCGGCGGTGTGCAGGCGGTCTAACCGGCCCATGTACACCGGTCTGACCGGTCACCTGCAGTGTGCTCTGTTATGCATTTGTGTTTGCTGTTTTCTCTGATGTCCTTTGAGTTTCTTGTGCTTCTAATCTTAGGTTTTCAGAGAGCTTGAGATTCTTACTCTTCATAGCTTTCTAGCTATTGTAAAGGAGAAGTTCTCTTGAGTTAAATAGTTCTTGGGGGATATTTTTAAAGAACGACATTCACCCCCCCTCCGTCGTCGATTTCGATCCAACAATCCAAAACCGTAATTTGCTCCTCCAATAATCAATCTTACTCTAACTAATTCACTAGTATACTTCCACCAAGAATATCAGCGATAAGTCTACAATTCACTAGTATGCATCCACCAAGAATATCAGTGATCAAGTCTACGATTCATTAGTATATATCTACCAAGGATATCATTGATCAAAATTATACTCCAATAATTGTTATCATTCCCCAAAAATTCAAATCATCCATCTAGTATTTGTTCAATCTTATTAATCCCATTATCGCCAGCATCCTCCAAGAGTTTATATTAGCCATCAGCGTTGTAATCCAGCAATTACCTTTGCACTCCCTGTTGTGGGGGTGGCCCAACCCCCCGTGACTGGGCCGTGCAACTAGTCCAACATGTAATAGGCCCAATAGTGTAGAGGAATATACCAGTGTAAATATACCAATGTACCCTCATCCTTTGTAAATATTAAGGGGTAGAATGAGGATTACCCATTCTACCTCACTCATATATATAAACCCAGGAGGGGCAGGAGGGGGAGATCCTCTCATTCTTACCAACTCTCCCATAGATCTGGCTCTCCTCTCCCTCTTCTACTAGTCCCCTTCTCTACTGTTTGGCCTGTAGCCACAACAGATGGCGCCGTCCGTGGAGACTGGATGAAAAGTTGCTTAAGGAGCTAGAAGTTGTTCTTGCGAGCATCCCCTAGATCCGTGGAATTTGTAACATTTCGTGTGTTATCGATGACAGATAAGTAGCTTGTTCGCTGAAAGTTTAGCAATCTTGACCGCATAGGCACCTGGGCTTTGTCTGTGTACTTTGATCTGTTTTGTATATGCTACATGGGATAGATCTAGTTGAATCGTCCAGATGCAGTATTGATGGGTCTAGTGGAATCGCCCAGGTGCAGTACTGAAGAGATCTAATCAAATCGCTTCTCTCTGCGTTGTTGTCGTCTCTGCTCTGCTAGGGGCGTTCTTGTAGGGAAGTGCTACATGATGCCATGACTGGGAGGAACTCGATGGTGCAGTGCTGTTTCGGCTAACGCGGCTCTCGGGCCATAGCGCCCCCAGCCTGCCTCACCTCATCCTACCTGAGCACGAGCCCACGGCTGCCGCTCCGGCGGCGGCGCCGTCGAGCGAGGGCGCGGCAGCCCTAGTCTCGCGACACCATGACGACAGCCGGCCGCAGGGAAAGAGCACACGGGATCTAGCAAGCAATGACCCTGTGTCCGGCACTAGCGGCATCATCTCCGCGCCCGTCTTCGCACCTCCGTTCGCCTCCGCGTTGCCGAAGGCGGGTCTTCGCACGTCCTCGGCGAGGTCTACCTCGCGCAGTGTCTCCGCGTCGGCCCCTGCTCGCGCCATCGCATCCACGACGCCTACGCGGAATATCCATCCTTCATGAGCCTCGCGTATCCATTCCCCGTATATGCATTGAAGCATCCGTTCAGGCATGTGTGCAGCTTATGGTTGTTATGTGTATGATCGCATGTGTGATCGCATGCACATAACGAGGGAGGCAAGCTGCTGGGCGACGAGCACAAACTGCTTAGGGAGATGCGCGGCGACGTAGAATTCCTCCGGTGCGAGCTGAGCAGCATGGACGACCTGCTGCCAAGGCTCGCAGCCATGGGGAAACGTGGAGAGCCATGGAGAAGGGGACTAGTAGAAGAGGGAGAGGAGAGCCAGATCTATGGGAGAGTTGGTAAGAATGAGAGGATCTCCCCCTCCTGCCCCTCCTGGGGGTTTATATATATGAGTGGGGTAGAATGGGTAATCCCCATTCTACCCCTTAGTATTTACAAAGGATGAGAGTACATTGGTATATTCCTCTACACTATTAGGCCTATTACATGTTGGACTAGTTGCACGGCCCAGTCACGGGGGGTTGGGCCACCCCCACAACAGTACTCCCTCAACAGCAAGCGCTGAGGTCCCGATGGGCGAGCTGACGTGATCAACCACCCCAGCCACCCCGTTCCCAGACAGCAAGCGCGAGGGTGCCGAGTGGTGAGCCGATGCAACTAGTAGCTTGCAGACCCCAGAGGCAATGCCTACGAAGAAATCAGCGAACTCCTACGCTGAATCCCGCGCCATACCGCTGAGGCGATGCCTAGGAAGCGGACGACGAAGACCTGCGCCGGAGCCATACCGTCCCGCCGAGACGATGCCTACGAGGCGGATGGCGAAGTCGAGCGGTGGCGACGTGCCGTCCCGCCGAGGCGGTGCCTACGAGGCGGATGGCGAAGTCCTGCGCCGAGGACGTGCCGTCCCGCCGAGGCGATGCCTACGAGGCGGACGGCGAAGTCGAGCGCCGACGATGTGTCGTCCCGCCCAAGCGATGCCTACGAGGCAGATGGCGGAGTCGAGCACCGAAGCCGTGCCGTCCCGCCGAGGCGAGCCTACGAGGCGGACGGCGGAGTCAAGCGCCGAAACCGTGCCATCCCGCCGAGGTGATGCCGACGAGGCGGACGGCGGAGCCGAGCGCTGAAGCCGCACCGCCCCGCCGAGGCGATGCCTACGAGTCGGACGGCAGAGTTGAGCGCCCAAGACGGGCCGTCCCGCCGAGGCGATGCCTACGAGGCGGACGGCAGAGTCGAGCGCCGAAGCCGCGCCGTTCCGCCGAGGCGATGCCTACGAGGCGGACGGCGGAGTCGAGCGCCGAAGCCGTGCCGTCCTGCTGAGGTGATGCCTACGAGGCGGGTGGCGGAACCGAGCATTGAGGCCGTGCCGACGCCGTGCCGTCCCGCCGAGAGCGGTTGCCACGCACACAGAGGCAGGGATGCGACACTACCGTTCCCCTACCTTCGAAAAGAGTGCCCGCAGAGAGCGGACGCTTGCGGCATAGGCCGAGGGCGCTACGCACGCAGAAGCAGGGAGGCGACAAGGGCGCTGCGCACGCAGAGGCAGAGAGGCGACACTGCCGTTCTCCTACCTTCCAAAAGAGTGCGCGCGGAGAGCGGGCGCTTGCAGCGTAGGCCAAGGGTGCTACGCACGCAGAGGCAGGGAGGCGACACTGCCGTTCCCCTACCTTCAAAAGGAGTGCCCGCGGAGAGCGGGCGCTTGCGGCGTAGGCTGTGCGCGCTACGCACGCAGAGGCAGGGAGGCGACACTGCCGTTCCCCTTCCTTTGAAACGAGTGCCCGCGGAGAGCGGGCGTTTGCCGCGTAGGCCGAGGGCGCTACGCACGCAGAGGTAGGGAGGCGACACTGCCGTTCCCCTTCCTTCGAAACGAGTGCCTGCGGAGAGCGGGCGCTTGCAGCGTAGGCCGAGATCGCTACACACGCAGAGGTAGGGAGGCGACACTGCCATTCCCCTACCTTCCAAAAGAGTGCCCGCGGAGAGCGGGCGCTTGCGGTGTAGGCCAAGGGCGCTACGCACGCAGAGGCAGGGAGGCGACACTGCCGTTCCCCTACCTTCGAAAAGAGTGCCCGCGGAGGGCGGGTGCTTGGAGCGTAGGCCGAGGGCGCTACGCACGCAGAGTCAGGGAGGCGACACTGCCGTTCCCCTACCTTCAAAAGGAGTGCCCGCGGAAAGTGGGCGCTTGCGGCGTAGGCCGAGGGCGCTACGCACGTAGAGGCAGGGAGGCGACACTGTCGTTCCCCTTCCTTCGAAAAGAGTGCCCGCGGAGAGTGGGCGCTTGCAGCGTAGGCCGAGGGCGCTACGCACGCAGAGGTAGGGAGCCGACACTGTCGTTCCCCTACCTTCCAAAAGAGTGCCCGCGGAGAGCGGACGCTTGCAGCGTAGGCCGAGGGCGCTACGCACGCAGAGGCAGGGAGGCGACACTGTCGTTCCCCTACCTTCAAAAAGAGTGCCCGCGGAGAGCGGGCGCTTGCAGCGTAAGCCGAGGGCGCTACGCGCGCAGAGGCAGGGAGGTGACACTCCTGTTCCCCTACCTTCAAAAAGAGTACCCGCGGAGAGCGGGCGCTTGCGGCGTAGGCCGAGGGCGCTACGCACGCAGAGGCAGGGAGGCGATACTGCTGTTCCCCTACCTTCGAAAAGAGTGCCCGCGAAGGGCGTGTGCTTGTAGCATAGGCCGAGGGCGCTACGCACGCAGAGTCAGGGAGGCGACACTGCCGTTCCCCCGCCTTCAAAAAGGCGATGCAATCCCTGGTATAACAAGCGCGAAGGCGCGATATCCTGGTGGCGCGTCGCTTAAGCGATGCACTCCCTGGTGTAAGACGCGCGAAGGCACGACATCCTGGTGGCGCGTCGCTAAAGCGATGCACTCCCTGGTGTCTCGGCCATCGTGCGGTTTTTATACTCCGTAGAGTGCGTGGGATCAACATCCACATCTTATTTATACTCCGGAGAGTACGCATGAGGACAATGTCCGTGCGTGCGCGATATCCGCGTCTTGTTTATACTCCATAGAGTGCACAGGGACAATATCTGCGTCTTATTTATACTCCGTAGAGTGCGTGGGATCAACATCCACGTCTTATTTATACTCCGGAGAGTACGCATGAGGACAATGTCTGTGCATGCGCGATATCCGCGTCTTGTTTATACTCCGTAGAGTGCGCAGGGACAACATCCGCGTCTTATTTATACTCCGTAGAGTGCGTGCGGAGGCGGACCTCGCGCTACGTCTTATTTAGAGTCCGTAGATTGTGCGCGGAGGCAAGCCTTCGCGCGTTGCGGGCGGTGAAGGTGCGTGCAGAGGCGGACCTCGCGCTACATCTTATTTATACTCCATAGAGTGCGCGCGGAGGTGCCCCACCACGCGTATTTGTTTATACTCATGCCCGTGTTTTTCACAGAGAGTGCGCGCGCGAACGCGTGTCTTTGTTTATACTCATACTCGTGTTTTTCACGGAGAGTGCGCGCGCGAACACGTGTCTTTGTTTATACTCATACCCGTGATTTTCACGAAGAGTGCGCGCGCGAACGTGTGTCTTTGTTTATACTCATGCCCGTGTTTTTCACAGAGAGTGCGCGCGCGAACGCGTGTCTTTGTTTATACTCCGTGGAGTACGCCGAGGCGCGAGGCCATCGTGCGATTTAAGTCAAAAATGAGGACCAGAACAGAGGCATCAAAGAAATTGCCAAAGACTTGCGACGACAAACACTCCAGAATGCAGTACCAGGAAAGCATCAAATGCTACGGTAGCCCAAAACAGGCCAAAACCGAAGGAGCAAATACTGCCAAATCAAATGCTCTTAGCATGGAACTGCGGTCGCAATGAGTGACATGATGCACAACCGTTTTCTTTAAGCCATGCACACAAAGAATGCAGTGGGGGTTTAAAACCTCGCACATAATCACATGCAGCACATACCAGGCGGTACGGTGGTGCCGCGGAGTAGACTCTGTGGGTGCGGAGACCTTGGCTGCGCGAGGCTAGCGGAGGCCTAATTCTCCAAAAATCATTTAAATCATCTATCTAGCCTATATATTCATTTAGGTTCCACCAATTTATTTCCCCTGAATCCACACTATCGTTATCCCTTTTATGATCAACATGAATCCACCAACTTCTTTATGCGTTTACCACAAACAGCCATCTTTTTTTTTCTTACGACTCTATTTATTCTTCCTGACATTTTATTTGGTGAGAAGTATTATTATTTAAAAATATAATACATAGAAATTCCCTGAGACCTAGCAGCTTGAACAAAAACATAATATGTAAGAAAATGCACTGATAATAGCGATCCAGATTCCATCCACCGTTACATGGCATCCACACCATAGGCTAACCTTTCAGCGTTATAACCGCTTACATTATCACTGGGGCGACACCTAGGGCAACACAAATCAGGGCTTTCCGCGGCTCTTCACTGTTCCAATCCCACCCACAAAGTTTTTGAAATATAACTATATCTAGTTAAGCTCCCATGTCCGCCCTTGACCGTGGGCATGGCTATTCGAATAGTTTTGACTCTGTAGAGTTTGTACACTTTCACCACAAGAGACAATCAACTCGTTGCCCCACACGATTCCTTAGTCATGTGGTTGAGCAGACCATCACAGTGACTTTTCAAAGTATCTAGTCCCTTTTGTCGTCTCACCCTATGGGTCGTTTCCACTGCGGTGGGTCTCATACGTTGCACAGGATGTTCACCACGGTTACTAGCGTTATTCAGGCTCCACTCCCCTCAACGCTAGTATGACTGGAAAACTTCACCCTCCACTCGGTGTCCCTTTAGGCCTCCCCTTGCATATCCACTCCTATCCACTACCGGTGAGATGAGTCCGGGGGTTTCGATAAATTTACTTAGCCAAGTTGTATTTTACAGACTTGTGGTTGTACTGTTTTACACAGGAGGTCATGACAAGATTCGGTCCTTAGAATTACCTGGATGGTTCTACCACACTCCATAATTTGTGCTTCCTTTGCACCACATACCAGCCCCCATAACATCCGCCAAGATATTTAAGCAAGTTGGGGATTTTGGGAGCATAAAATAATCATATCAAAATGTACCAGTCACTATCACCATGACTTCCCAAACCAGTTTATCATGATTAAAAATGATAATGATGCTTGGGGCATTTCAGCACCCCGAGTATCTATGCAGTACTAAGCATGGCGTATAATTAGGGACTTATTTTCGAAAGGTTACTATTATAATTTTGCTAGAGCGACAAGGTTCACACATTCAAATATTCCAAAGGAGATGTAATATTAATCAAGTTAAATAATGGGCGTATAACTAAAATCTTGAATTAATCATGTGTTTGCATATAAAATAACAGCATGCAATTTGATAATTTAAACAAAAGTAATTTGCAGAAAATGTAAGATCAACATGATCAAAGTATTGACTCGCCTTGGTCACAGTGGGTTTGGTCTTGATTATCTTGAGCTTCTAGAGCTGCTGCATTGGCTTCTTCTTCCTGATCCTCGTAAGCTAATTTTATCGTGTGCGAAAATTCGGATAAAGAGCAAATCAGCAATCAAATAAATATTCACCAGAAAATCCAAATAACTCCAAATTTCATATTTTTGTTTCATTAGGTAGACATGGAATTTAGACAAATTTAGAGATTTGTTTCATTTGCTTTGGTGCTAGAATAATCCCATAATTATTTAAAGTTTAACCATAGTCAATTTTTGTGCAATACAACCTCTAATTACATTTGAGTATCATAGCCTATGGTTGTTGGCTTAGTGTTCACATTATTTAATAGTAACAAGGATTATCCTAGTTATTAGGGTTAAAGACAATATTTTATGGCTTAACTTTGCAAACGGTTAATTTCTACCTCCTTTTCTAATATGCAAAGATTCATGATTTATTGTGTAGTAAACTTCTATTTGATAGGTTTTCATTCCATGTGAGCATTTACCTAAATTATATTCCTACTAACTCTTTTTAATTGCTAAGATTTACCATAATTACTCAATTTCTACTTGTTAGAATATCATGGAGGCTTGAACCTACACACTAGTCCTAACTAATACCTCACTATACTTTAAGTTAGGAATTTAGGATTTAATACACAAGGTTAAAAGAATATTAGCTACTACATGTAATATTTAATTCATGTTTAGGCACTTATTAGGCTTATTTATTCCCTAAATAAATTTTGCATCTCTTCTAAATCTTTTTCCTGATTTTTCTCACTTTTCTGGACAACCAACGCACAACACAAAAATTAAACCCAAAAACCCACCTCGGCGCTGCGGAGCGGAGGCTCGAACGCGCGCAGCCGAGGCAAGTTTTGAGAGCGAGCGTAGCTAGCCAGTATCCCCCTTGGTGTTACCTAACTCTATAGGGTAAAAGGTAGCACTTAAGCCGAGTCTGTAGGGGGGCCGAACAGGGGAGCTCCGAGCGGCGGGTTCGCCGGCGAGGGGCGGCCGGAGGTGGGCAGGTGCTGGCCAAAACGCGTTGCGGGGGTTGCGGGGAAGCCGATGGTGGTGTTGGCGGGGACTGAGGAGCGCCGGAGATATGTCGGTGGCGTGCGGCGGTGGCGGGCTCAAGAGACGCTTGATGCCGACGACGGAGAGGCGGCAGGGAGCTCGGCCGAAGGCGTGGTTGGCTTCACGGTGCGCCGGGGAGGGTGTGGGAGAGGGGAATCGGGCTGGCGTGGTGAGGGGCGGCGGCGCGCTTGGCGGCCGGCCGTGGGGAAGAAGAGCTCGCCGGCGGGCAGAGGGAGCTCTAGAACTCGATTGCCTGGAGGAGAATGGAGTGTGGAGCGTGTGGAAGGTGATGGTGGCTTCGGTTAGGGCTGTAAAAAAGCTCGAAGCTCGCGAGCTACTCGAGTTCGGCTCGTTCTAGGCTCGATTCGAGCTCGGTTCGAACTTTAAACGAGCCGAACTCGAGCTTGATCTCGAGCTCGCGAGCTTTACCGAGCCAAGCTCGAATAGTTCGCGAGCTCCGATTCAAGCTTAAATAGTAATACATATTAATTCTTACCGAGCTTTCTCGAGCCGAACTCGAGCTCGAGCTTTTCTTATTATTAAAAATTAGTGTGTATTTGAATTATTTTGACTGTTATCGAGCTTACTAGAGCCGAGCTTGAACTTAAATTTTTTTTATTATTGAAAAATAGTGCATAATAAATTATTTTAATTGTTATCGAGCTTCAACGAGCCGAGCTCGAGCCTACTCGAGCTTATGCCGAGCCGAGCTCGAGCCCATGTCCAAGCTCGGACCCCAACTCGAGCTCGGTTCGAGCTCGGCTCGAGCTTCTACCGAGCTCGAGCCTGAAAGGCCAAGCTCGCTCGAGCTCGGCTCGTTTACAGCCCTAGCTTCGGTTGCTCTTATGGTGGACCGCGCGGAACTGGCAACGGTGGCCGCTCGTGCGGTCGCATCGGGCAGGCGGCGGTGGCAGCGGGATTCCTGTGCGTGACAACTCAGGTGTTTGCCGCCGCGCACGCGAGCGAACACGACAGAGCGGAGAGGCAGCGACGACAGAAATGTTGTAGGTGGCTCACGGGCACGACCGGGCGAGGTGGCGCGTGATGATGGGTAGCGTGCTATGGCGGAGGTAGGGCAGTGGGATTCGGGGGCTACTCCATGCCGCTGCTCAGCATGGTACTCCATGCCGCTGCTCAGCATGGTACTCTATGCCGCTGCTCAGTAGGTGGCCGTGTCGCACGGCTTTGGCGCCGAAGCAGAAAGGAGGAGGGGGACCCGGGCGCATGGGGAAAAGAAAGAAAGGAGAAGGGGCACGCGCGAGGTTGGGCCCAGCGGTAGAGAGAGGAGGCGCGGGTGGAGAAAAGGAGTGCGAGCGGGGGCACGGGCATGGCAGGGGGAGAAGGCGGAAAAGGCGGGAGGTGGAGCTGGGCCGGGCTGTTTCGGCCGGCCTGGCTTCATCTCTCCTTTTCATTTTTTTATTTTCTTTTTAGTTACCCATTTATTTATTGCATTATTTGTGTGTGCGCATATAAATATATATGAATAGGTTCATCTGGTTGTCCTTTATTTTCATAGTTCCACTTCCTATTTTACTAGACTCCTTGCATGTATACCACTTGTATGTAGGTATGTATGTGTGTGTGTGTATGAAAAATATCTTTTACACCCGGGTGTAATTACACCCATCTCTAATATACCACCTAAATAAACTTAAAATACTCCTTTATCACTTTAAGTATACTTGTATATTAATTATAAAATACTTCAATGTGAACCACATGAAAAACTTGTAAGGGAGTTCATAACTATTAGCGTATTTTGTAAATACCTTCATATACGCACATAAAAATGAGTATGTCGAAGAAAATATACATACCACCTCTGAAAACTTGTTCATACCAGCTAGATGGTCTTAAATACTCGTATACTACACGTACATACCCTCCGTTACACGAGATACTTGTATACTACACGTACATACCAGCTAGATGGTCTATATATATATACACCTTTTACTCCCGGGTGTAATTACACCCACCTATAATATACCACCTAAATAAATTTGAAATACTCCTTTATCACTTTAGGTATACTCGTATACTAATTATAAGATATTCTAATGTGAACCACATGAAAAAATTGCTAGGGAGTCCATAGTTTTTAGCATATTTTGTAAATACCTTTACATACGTACATAAAAAGGAGTATGTTGAAAAAAATATACATACCACCTCTGAAAAATTGTTCATACACATATATGGTCTTAAATACTCGTATACTACATGTACATACCCCTCATTACATGAGATACTCCCTACGTTGTGAGATACGATATAGGGTGTAATTACACCCGGGAGTAGAAAAGAGGCTTCATATATATATATATATATATATATATATATATATATATATATATATATATATATATATATATATATTCTTGTATAACATTTCTATATTGATTTTGTTTTTCAATCTTCTTCAAATTTTCGGAAAGCTCAACCAAAATTTAAGAAGAATCATAAAAATCCAAACTCAAATAAAATACATTGCAAAAATAATTCAAAAGCTTCACATTTTCAAATTTCAAATTTCCAGGATGTTACACGTCGTGCGTGGTGATCTTCTCAAAGAAAGTTGTAAAAAGACTCGGCGAAGTTGTGAAGGTTGGAGCTTACCTACCCGGAGCGAGAAAGAGCTATCACTAGTGATTTGAGGTGGAAGGCTTAATTCGTGGAGCCGGTCCGATTTGTTCGGGCTTACCTCAACGTGGACTAGGGGAGACCGGCAATTCTCCGAACACCACGGTAAAAAGAGATTGTGTCATTTGTGGTTTGCTTTCTTGTTCTCTTTTTACATTCAAGCAATTTACTTACTTAGCATTATTTTGATTGCTTGTAAATCTAGAATTGCAAACCTTGACCTAGGTTAGCATTGTTGGTGCACTTAGGCGAATTTGCTTGTCTTAGACGCTATTTGAGCTAAACCAAATTGATTTAAGCGTCTGCATTGTTTACTTGTTTTAGGCAAATAGAAAAGGTCATGAATTGCTAATATTAATTTGAAGAAAATTTTTAGACCGCCTATTCACCCCCCTCTAATCGGCCTCCTCGATCTTACACCATATAAGAACACCTTATTTTTCTTCACACCCAAGTTCATCAATCTCGTAGCTCCTCCAGTAGAACCCAAGTTAGAGACCCCAAACTTACTGAGGCCGATTGAGTTGTTGATGAAAAATATTTTCTATTTTAAAACTTTTTCATAAAGCTATACTTTGTCTTTCTGGAGTATACTACCCTACCTCTCCTATAATTGTTCATAACATTCTTAAAATTTCCATTCACCTAAAGGATTTTGAAAAATGCCCTATATTACGAGATGTTGTAATTGCCATGAAAACTAAGTTTTTAAAATATTAGAGGAAAATTCATATTTTATATGTATTCGCCTTTATTTTAGATCCTAGGGCCAAGCTACAAGGATTTACAAATGTATTACAACTTTTAAGTGATGTTACCGATTTAGATTATTGTACATAATATAGAGTAATTAATGATAAATTATATGAGGTATACGAGAAATACAAAAATAAGTTTGGGTCCGTGCATTTGGAAAGACCCCCGGTAGCTCCTAGCACCTCTATGAGGACTATGCAACAGGGCATGATTTTTGGTTTCCTCTAGAGATTCTTGTGCAGGTACACATCAGTCAGGACGAGGAAGGTGGCAAAGCACCGGAGACCTATCAAGCTATCTCAACAGTGATAGTGTCAACTTTGAACAAGAGTTAAACATCCTCTCGTGGTGGCAAACTTAGAAAGTAACATATCTAGTGCTATCCATATTAGCACGGGATGTGTTGACTATTGCTGTCGCTACGATCTCCTCGGAGTCAGCCTTCAATCTATTTGGAAGAATAATTGAGGAGCGGTGAACACGTGTCTCGAACGAGATGGTCGAAATCCTTCTGAGCGTCAAAGACTAGGAACAAGCTAAATCAAGACTCCAGCACACTGCAGAGAATAGAGACTTAGAAGAATCTTTTGAGAATTTGTATCTAAATAGCTATGAATAGAATTTTCAATATTTTTTCTTCAGATGTAGTCACTAGTGAGCTGTATAGGCTGTACTCTTTTTTCTTTACCAATGTTTTCTCAAGTTGAGTTTTTACTTAGTAAAGTTTTTAACGAGGCAGCAATGCCATGTAATTTAACAAGTTAATAAAGCTCATTATGTCATTAAAAATAATTATCTTGAATGATTAGTAATGTCTACAATTTTCTATAATTTTTTTTTGTAATTTTCTACAATTTTTTCTTGAGTGTGTTCTTTTGGGCTGATGGCTTATGGCTTAAATATTTGAATTTTGGCTATTCACGAGAGGTAGTACGCACAGGAAAATAGTCGTATGTGATTTTGGTCAATATAGTTGAACTCAGTACACTTTTTACTATAATCTTCCTGCTGATCTCGTTTTGAAAAATGCACCGTTTAAATGGCCTGTTCTTTTCGACTGCGTCTTATGGTTTTTGGCTGAAAGTTTTAAATTTTGGTTGTTTACGGTACAGATTACGGAGAGACAGATACTCACTTACGATTTTAGCTGGTACAGATGTTAGACTTTTAACGTATAGATCGTTTATCTTGTAGATCCTATTTTTTAAAAATACTTTATTTAAAAATTAAATACTATAATAAAAATTAAAAACCGCTTTTGAATTAAAGAACAGGCCCAAAACCTAACCGTGCCTTACCGGCACAGTTATAGACTGTCTGAACTCAGACCTCCGCCCGTGCGCCGGCACAACACGCCATTCCCATTTCCAATTATTGGTCTCTTCGTCACCACCGCCAGGTCCGCCACGAACGCGCTTTCCCTCCTCCCCGAAACCCTACCCCTATGGAAATCACCTCCCCAAATCCATTCCTCCCGGCCGTCGCCTCCGCCTCTCCCACCCGCGGCGATGCCGCTAAGTGCCGCCTCGTCGGCTGTGGTAAACCCTAGAAGTAGTATTTGAGATTGTGTCTTCTGTCCTCCGAGGGGCTCGTACCACGTGGCGGCCAATCTGTGGCGAGCGACGGTCGGTGCTAGGGTTCCGTTCGGCGCTGGCGGCTTCGGGTTGGTGCTGTTGATGGAGAGGAGTAGCACGGCGCGACAGCGCAGGTGACTGGGGCGGAGGAAGAGGAAGATAGGCGGTAGCTGAAGCTTTGTTTCAAGGACAGGTAAGCTCAAGGAAATGAATCCTGCCCCAGTTAGGGGCGATTTATTCTGGTCTATTGATTGGCTCTCATCGCTCAAGAGTTTCAAGCAGAGGTGAATCCGATGCGACGTCTGCAATAGTACTGCAGAGAATATTGTTGCTTATGTAAAAAGGGGGCAAAATGCTGCTGCAGAGAATATTGTTGCTTACAACCAATTTTGTATTGAACTTATGCTACAAATGTCCTGATATTAATTATCAGCACTTGTGTGCACAATTGCTTATGTTGATCAGGTTGAGGTTGCTCCATTTAAATGTTTGTGTTCTTGTAATATTGTACTGCAGGTTCTGAGTTGTACAACAAATTACAATATTCAACTGAGAGCCTGGGGACACCATTGCATTCAAAAACCTCGAGCATCAGATTTGTATGATACTAGGTTTCTCTGATTTGTTTTATAGATTACAGTGGCAGTTGCTGTGTGGAAATTCATTCATTGTTAGTTGCTGCCAATATGATGCACAAATTATGATCAATTAACTGTTACCAGATTGAAATTATTGTTTGTTTTTTAATGTTAATTACTCTGTTTTTAATCTATTCATGCATTGATCTGATCTGTTCTTTATGTTCTTTTACCAGATTTGGTAGCAGGGTCCATGCCGGCGTCCCCTGATTTTGGCCACAAGACACCGTCCAATACCAGGAGTGCCACAATGCTTGGCGGTTCACACTCTCCTTTGGTGGCCTCAGGCCTTGACGACGTTGGTTCAGAGAAATTTCAACCACCGGAAAGAGAAGGCAGATTAGAAAGTTCTGCACCAGGGGACACCTTGCGCAATGGTGGGGCTGCCGCCAATTCAGACGTTGGTACCGTTGTCCCGATCCCTCTGAAAGTGCCCCAGGTCAAGTTGGTCAAGGACATCATCCCTCAGACGACCACCCCAAAGCGAGCTGGTGAACCCGCCAACGCAGACGTTAGTACTGCTGCACTGATCCCTCCAAAGGTGCCCCAGCTGAAGTTGGTCAAGGACATCACCCCGCGAACGGCCAGCCCAAAGCCAGCCGGCTGTACCACCAACAAAGACGATGGTACAGATGCACCAATCCCTTCAAAGGTGTCCTGTGTCAAGTTGGTCAAGGACATCACCCTGCAGATGGGCACCCTGAAGCCAGCCGGTGCTGCTGCCAATGCAGATGATGGTACTGCTTTGCCAAAGGTACCCCAGCTCAAGTTGGTCAAGGACATCACCTCTCAGATAATAACCCCGAAGTCAGCCAGTGCTGCTGCCAACTCAGACTATGGCACCACTGTGCCAACCCCTCTGAAGATGCCCCAGCTCAAGTTAGTCAAGGATATCACCCTGCACACAGCCACCCCAAAGACAGCCAACACTGCAGAGAAGGCCGTCCAACAGAAGAAGCGAAAAGCCAACAATAACATTGGTGAGATCCCAGTGGCACGGCTAAAGCTGAACACCGATGATATACCACCTGGCCTGTCAGTGGGATCGTCAGAAAGCAGCACTCTGTGCTGCTTCAGCAAAGCTGTGCTGATGGACAACCTGAGGTCCCTCACGAAGCTTGACTTGGACGACGAAGCACCTGGCATGTTGCCAACATCGTCGGAAAACACTACACACTTAAGCCGAGCCATGCTGATGGACAACCTGAGGGCCCTTGCAAAGAACCACAACATGTCAGATGTTTCCATCAATGACGGTAACCAAAAGAGCAGCAAGGAGATAGAACACGAGTAATAAGGGTGGATAGGCTAGTACTTGTCAACTCCTTGTGTATGACTCTTATATCCTGCCCCATCCAAAAAACAAAAAAAAAACTTATATCCTATCACTTTATTGCAGTAAATCCTGATGTGCACCTCTGCTGCCTATAGGTTTCAAGAAAAGGACCCAATGTCAAAAGTTTGGTTTCTCTACTCTAGCGAAATCTCCTTGCGGGAACTTTAGGTAATAGGCCTCATCTTATGCTACTATCCATCACCATTTGATTTGGAAATGATTTATTTAGATTTCTTATTCAAGCCTGTTTTTAGGCTGAGTTCTTTTGGGCTTAAAGTTGGATTATACTTGTACTGTCTATAGTAACTAACTTTTAAACGGTGTGTTTTTTTAAGGCGGGATTAATAGAAAAATTGTAGTAAAAACTGTACTGAGTTCTGTTGTACCGGCCAAAATCGTATGCAACTATTTTTCTCTGCGTACTGCCTCTCGCGAACAGATATAATTCAAATATTTAAGCCATAAACCATAAGCCATTAGCCTAAAAAAACTCACCTTTAGTTTCAAAGCCTAAAGTAGCCTCTATCCAGGCCCCAATTCTACGCTTAAACAATTTAAACCTGAATTGCAGCCTGCTATGATAGGAAATCGAAATAATTTTTAAAACCTACGTTTCCATGAGCTGATATCTGCCATAAAGGAATTAGGCCCAGTTCGCTTTGGCTTCTAAAAGCCACTTTTCTACAGTAAATAGCTTTTCTATAGTACCTAATTTTCAAACGGAGTGTTTTTTCAAGTCGAAGTCTACTAGCCGATTGTAGTATACACTATAATGATTTTATTTATATCAGTCAAAATCCGAGTCTCTCCCTATAAGCTGTTATTATTTATAAACCAAAACTAAAAGCTATCAGCAAAATCAAATATAAACACCCTCTTAACCTGCTCTATACAAAAAGGGTCAAAGTTCTATGTTTTTCTCCCCCCTAATTTCTCTGATAAAATTGATTTCTGCTTAGAGTACACTCTTTCCAAATGTAGGATTGAGTGGGTGCCTGTGGCATTGACCACAATCCTCGATTGTTTGGGGGAGGATATTGCACGGTTACACCATATCATCAGCAAGGATGTGGGGTGGTTGTCATCATCAGCACCAAGGAAGTCCTGGAAAAGAACTCTGTTGTGTGCTAGTGTTCATCATGTGCTGCAGGTAATACCTCTGTTTTGTAAATATACGGCTAGATACCTGTAACTGTGAGATCTGTAATATGAAGTAAAGCAAACAACTATCGCTAGAGACAATTTCCTTTCTGTCCACATCGTTTGAACTCAAGAATTGCCAAAAATCTCCTCTATCCAAACAGGTCTTTTAGGAGTTCCCATGGACGTCGATGTTGGCAACACAACTTGTGGGCGTCGAGAGCTAGCTGGCCCTAAACTGCGCTGAGGGGGAAGCACTGGAGTGGTAGTGGGAAGCCGAGAAGAGAGAGAAAGGTGGAGACGGCAGTGTGTCATTTGGTAACCTGTTGTTGCATGATTTTAGAGGTGCTGAAGCACTCAAATCACACAAAAAGGATCAGTAACAGCAAGCTAGTGTAAATGCAACAGTAAACAAATATGTTAGGTATGTTTAGTACTTTCAACTTTTATAGAATACATTTGTAAATAGCATACATCCGTAAACACAATCATTTTTTGGGGTTTACTGATTTCCCCTCAAATAAAAATACCATACAGCCATAGTGTGTCATACGACTAAATATACTTGGACAAGATTAATGTCAGGGGAAAAGATAAAAAAGGAGACAACTATCTAGACCATTTACATTTCATTCCTCTCACTTTTGGCTTGACTCTCTGCAATCTTGACAATAGCGAAGAACATCATCCTGTACAGCACCATCATTCCACACAGGATGGCAAGGTTAACCCATTTGGAGTACCCCATCTCCACCTGCAGCTTCTCCTGCAGGACTTGAAGGCCACTAATGGTGACATTAGCCTCAATGAGCTGATCACTGAGTAATGTCAGCCCAATGAACTCCTTGTAGAACACGTGCACTGCATATTTGTGGAAGGAGATGTAATAGCAAGGGTCCTTCCATATTGGTTTCGGGAGCTCGTTGGGAAGGCGAAAGAAGTCACCGTTGAGCATCATCACCCCTTGCACCCCGGCTCTGATGATGATGCCCATAAGGAAGTCCGGGACGATGGCAGCGACGATCATCATTATGCTTTCAACCAGCAGGATGGACATGCAGAGGGTGATGACGAAGTAGGTGAAGTGATCTGCCCCTTTTGTTAGCCCTGTGAGGTAGTACAGCATGGCACCGGGGATCACGGCGATGACGGCCAGGTACGGAGTAGCTGAGAGGGTGTTTGAGATCACAAACTCTGCTACACCGTAATGGTCACTCAACCTCTCTCTTCTGAATACCTGAATTAGTAATAGTACAATAAGATCATGAGTTTGGTGAGCATAAAATTTATGTCCAGGTCAGCACCAATTTTAGCAAAATATGGAAATTATTTCTTTTAGCTTAACTAATCATTTAAAAGAGAAAAAAGTATGTATAAAATTCCATATTTAGCCGGAGTGCTACTGCTGTTGCGAACTTACCTCTATACATCAGCAACAGTAGCACAGTGAGATGCAGTGTCAGAAAATAGTTTCATCTGCGCTTAAAACATATTGTTACTATAAAGTGTATCTGATCTAGCTGTGCTTTGTTGAAATATATGTTTTATTTAAAGCTGACCGATCTTTGCTTAAAGCAATTAGCACCTGTATGATGAGTTATTTCCAATAAAGCTAAGTTTGAGTAAAGTATTTTAGCATGCACTTTTACAAGCATTAGATAAGATAATTAGTAATATTGAAATTATTTTCTTCAAGAGAAAATGAATCACGGAATCATGAATGGATACCATTTAAGTAATAATATTGTTTATACTTAATGCCACAAAATTGTTTCACAATAAAATTAATTTGGAACAAAAACAATCTTTAGCAAAAATGTCACTTTTGATGGGAGAGAAAGCAACCTTTATGTTCTCTACGAAAGAAGGGAATCCACCAATTGCCATGAAAGTTACAAGTGCGGTTGTATACATTATTACTTCACATCTAGTCTGAAAAAGTAGGAGAAACTGTCGATGCTACTAATATTTAGAATATTCTTCTATTTAGCCCTAAATATCACATCATTTAACTTACCTGGATAGAGCTGTAACTAGGATGTGTATCCTCTGCCTTCAAAGTCACTGACTTTGGATCACTGACGTGTGGGCCCCATGGCTCGTGGGGCCCACGTGTCAGTGACCCAAAGTCAGTGACTTTGAAGGCAGAGGATCTCAATTCCTGTAACTATAGCCAACTTGGTAGAAGATAGTCCCAAGACAAATGCCAATGCCGATATAAATGGCCAAACGCATCCAATAGTATCCTATGTCCCTGTGCATATTTATGAATGACCTTGTGAGCAGAAGGAGCTTTGTAGAGAAACTGGCTCGTTCTCTCTTCCTAAATGGAGCTCCTCCCTACAATACAGAACATATTAGAATCATAATTATCCAGAAGCACCATGTTGTACATATGTAGTGTAAACATCGCTTGATCAACCAACTGCTATTGCGTGTTAATCTTCTATAAGGTATTTCTAGTTACTTTAAGATAAAATGGAGCCTTGGAGGAATTTTGAAGGATCGACAATTTCTCTTATGACACTTTCTAGAAAGGTAAAGTTATTAAGGTAGGTTAGTGCCATATACCTCATAGTCCAAAAAGTTCTGTGTAGGTTCATTGAAATGGAAAATCACATGATTGTAAGATTGGACATGGCTATTTCAGATTGCAATTTCTTAGAATTGTTTTGCAATTACTATGACAATACCTATTCGTCCACATAGTTTTTTTGGATAAAGTTTTACGACCAAATTAATACCATTTTCATTCTTTAAGGAAATGGATTACAAACAACTTACCATCTCTTTCATCTCAACTATTTGGTTAGTTGTTTTTTTCTGAATAAGTGGAGGATTGATACGAATTTGTCAGAATGTCTATTGCTTCAGCTACCGTTTTCCTCTTAGCTTTGGAACTTCCACAATTTCCTACATATAAGATCATATTAGCTATACAAGAAAATTAAGATTTATTCAAGGCATATATGTAATTAGGGGTGCAAACGGGTCGGATTCGGACGGATATTGTTGTTATCATATCCTAACCTATATTTTTTCTCCGGATTCGGTACCAATCGGATTCGGTACCAATCGGATTCGGTGCCGGATCGGTCGGGATTAATCTGTTTGTAAGGAATGCATGCAGTACATCAAATGGAGTAGGAGGATGTACTGTCAAGAACTTGATGTTACTACTTAATAGCTGATGTGGAAGATTTTATTTTACCATTGCAAAAGAAAATGAAACGTTAAATAGTAGCACTAACCTGAAATCAAACTTGAAGACGTATCAGATTCGGACGGATATTGCTGTTACCATATCCTAACCCATATTTTTTTCTCCGGATTCGGTACCAATCGGATTCGGTGCCGGATCGGTCGGGATTAACCCGACCCGTTTGCACCCCTATATGTAATAAAACGACAAGAACAAAAACCTCGTCAAAATCTTTGTTGATTGTCCTCAGAAAGTGGTCAGATGGGTTCCTCAGGTGTGGACATGGGAAGCCACTTCGAGTAAAGAACTGCAAGAAGTGAATATATATCACATACAATAACTTATAAATTAAACATTTGTAGTAAGAAACTTCTATAATCACATTATCCTTATTCAATTACTAAGCCGTCAGGCATCAGGCCGCTGGATGCCCGAGATCTAGAGTCGGCTGGCAATGTGAACTCTTCGTGGCTCATGCATGAATCTCAAGGCGACATCAATGGTGAGGAAATAGTATGCAATTTGCATAAAACAGATATCTTCTACACGGTCATGCTATTTCTTATATCCACCCAAATTTCAGAATGGAAGTCTGCATCTTGAGGCTGGTCAGTAAATCCTTCTCTGCCCAAGCGGTATTCACATGTAGCCATGGAGGAGAAACACTCTGAAATTCCAAATTTTGAATTCTGGTATATGGGAGCCATATATTTCATATCTAACTTATTTTCCTATGAAAATTTAAGAGCACGCTGCACTGGAATCCCCTAAACTTGTTCCATTTTCTTCTTCTTTTGAAAAATTCGAAAAATCATATTGTCCTGTTCTCACTTATTTCTATGATTTTTTTTTGCCTTGCCAAGTCCTTAATCTTGGGGAAATTTCACCACAAATCAAGCCAATAGTAATTAAATTCGAAATCAGCTTACATGGCTAATGTGAGATAATGGTGTGTAATTTCGGACTATAGCTATGCTATGTCAAGAGATTTGGTGGCAAAACAGAGGAAAATATTGCAAAACTATGCATGTCTTAATTCAAGGAAAAGGAAAGCTCAAATTTGACCCCAATAAAAATGTCCAGAAGAAGATGAAAAAAAGGGAGTCACCTCGGTGGCATCAGAGACTGTCCCAAAGAACACCGTCCTGCCGTAGGCGAGCAAGCAGAGGCCGTGGAAGAGCTCGAAGACGGCGTCGCTGGGCTGGTGCACTGCGGCGATGACGGTCATGCCCTCCCTGGCGGCGATCCTGGCGATGTAGCTCATGACGTGGTAGGAGGCGGCGCTGTCGAGCCCGCTGGTGGGCTCGTCGAGGAAGAGCAGCCGCGTGAGCATCTCGATGCAGATGGTCATCCGCTTCCGCTGCCCGCTGCTGATGCCCTTGGTGATCCGCCCGCCGATGCGCGTGTCGACGGCGTCGCCGAGGCCCATCTCCCGGATCACGCGCTGCGCGTGCGCGCGCTTCTGCGGCGCCGGCATCGTGTCCGGCAGCTGCAGCTGCGCCGAGTGGTAGACGGCCTCGCGCACCGAGAGCGTCGACATGAGCACGTTGTCTTGGGTCACGTACGCCTTCAGAATCAGAGTTGCGCATTGCATGCATCGTAAACGTAAGTTTGGATTACAGAACACACCATCTCAGGTCTAAAAGGACATTGTGCCAATAGTGTCCCCCTCCTATATCTGAGGATTTACCAAAACAGGTAACGGCTACCTTCCGTCGTCTTGACATCCTTCTCTTGTTAGAAATTGACCCATTTAATTTGGCATATTTCCTTAATTCCAAAGCATGCATGGTTTAGTACCATATTGCTAAGGCAGGGTAAGGAAAACCGATTTATAAGGTAGAGTCCTCTCTACTCCTTGAATATGGAAAGAGATGCTATGAGGATGGTTCTGTCTAGTCACACACACGCGCGCGTATTCGCGTATTTTCGCGTGAAAATCGCGTGACTGTGCCGTGACGTGGCGCGCCACTTGGCAGACCAAGTCCATCTTTATTTTTGCTAAACCATGTACCTCACTCTCTCTTTTTAAATGAGATTTAAACATTTGAATGAGGCAGTTACAAGTAAATTTACACTGCTTAATTTGTGATTTGATGAGGCAGTTACCAGTGCATAATTCTGTTTAAAACGCGGCAGTTACTAGTGAGTAGTAACTGCAGCGCCTATAAAAGGGCCTGGAGACGTCCAGGAAAAAGAGAGAATTTTACACCTCCATTTTTCCCCTACTTTCTGTTCTGTTGTGCTGTGCTGTCTGAACCTTGTCGACCTTTCTTCCCGGCGTGCACCTGGAAGGAGGGAGAGCGGCTATCTCCGAACCGTTGTCCGCAGAGAGTACCTGCATAGGGCGGCAATAAGGTTTCTGGGTAGCGCATCTGCGCGACCGCTCATTGCACTGCGACATCTACGTTCTGCACTGTGTCAAGCCTGCGCGGCTTCCTGTTCTTCATCGGGCTAACAAGTAAGTCGTTCGCGCGCACGTACAACTTAGTTACTACATTTTCTTGAGTATATTCTGAAATATGATGAGTAGCCTGCTGCTAGTAGTAAGCTTTGCATCACTAGTTTATTGTGTTTGTCTCCTAGTAAAATTTGAAATTAAAATATTGCCCATATTTCCAACAATCTAGAAACCTTATTGTGAATTTTGTTGCAATACAGCAATGGCTAGTGCTTGTGATGCGATGAAACATGAGAGGTTTTCTGATCAGAACTTTCGTAGATGGCAGACTAGAGTCAAGTTTTGGCTCATGTCTTTGGGGCTGTGGTGGGTTATCCACCCGCAGTATCCATTTACGATTGAGCAGTACATGCAGTTTGAGACTGCGAACAATACTGCCCTTGGCTGCATTCTGACTATTCTGGCATATCAGCTCTATGATGTGTACATGGACTACAAGTCCGCCACAGAGTTGTGGGATGCACTAGAGCTCAAATATGCAGAGGCAGAGGCAGGTCGCTGGCTCTACATATGTGAGCAATTTTTCGGCTTTAGCATGGATGAGACTAAGTCCATAGTTGGACAAGCTCATGACATCCAGCTACTAGTCGGTGAGATTGCGCACCTGGGCTGTGTGTTACCTCTGAAGTTTGTGGCTGCGGGCATTGTTGCTAAACTCCCTGCCTCTTGGCGGGATTTTGCTACTAGCTTGAAACATAAGAGGGAAGACATTTCTGTTGAGGATCTCATTGCAGCCCTCGATATGGAAGAAAAAGTAAGAACAAAAGATGCACCTAGCATATCTGGCCAAAACAATGCAAATGTCATACAGAAAAAGACTGTTGCTAAGAAGTACAAAACCAACAAACCGAACAAGACAACTAGCTTTAAGAAGAAAACTGAGAAATTGGCACCTTTAGATCTTATTCATTCAGATTTGTGTGAAATGAATGGATTATTGACAAAAGGAGGCAAAAGATATTTTTTAACTTTTATTGATGATGCAACATGCTACTGCTACGTGTATTTGCTGAAAACTAAAGATAAATCTTTAAACTATTTTAAAACTTATAAGGCTGAGGTTGAGAATCAACTAGAAAAGAAAATAAAAAAATTGAGGTCTGATCGTGGATGAGAGTATGTCTCTCATGAATTCTCCCAATTCTGTTCTGAGTATGGAATAGTCCATGAATTTACACCATCATATTCACCCCAATCAAACAGGGTAGCTGAGAGGAAAAACCAGACACTAATAGACTTGGTTAATGCCATGTTAGAGAGTGCCGGTATGCTTAAGGCATGGGGGGGGGAAGCTATTATAACAGCAACTTTCGTCCTAAACAGAGTAATCACTAAAAAGAGTGAGATTACTTCGTATGAGGGATGGAAGGGGAGAAAACCTAATGTTAATTTTCTGCGAACTTGGGGGTGTTTGGCAAAAGTCAATATACCATTGCAGAAAAAGAGAAAACTTGGACCAAAAGCAGTCGATTGTATTTTTCTAGGATTTGCTCAAAATAGCACGGCCTATAGATTTTTAGTAGTTAAATCAGAAACTTCTGAGATTATTGCTAATACAATAATGAAGTCTAGATATGCTTCATTCTTTGAGAATATCTTTCCTATGAGAACAACAGGCAGTACTTCTCGAATAGAGAATGTTCAAACTGATAATATTGAAAGCGAGAATAATCAAACTTTTGAACTTCCCACCATTTCTGAACCAATATGTGATATCCCTGAGGAGGATAACAATCTAGTCGCAGAAGCTCCTCACAGGAGCAAGAGACAAAGGGTTGAGAAAACCTTTGGTGACAACTTTATTGTATACCTCGTGGATGATGTGCCAAAGACTCTTTCTGAGGCTTATGCGTCTCCTGATGCTGAGTATTGGAAATAGGCAGTCCATAGCGAGATGGATTCTATCATGGCTAATGGGACTTGGGAGATCACATATTGTAACATCCCGAAAATTTGAACTTTGAAGAAGTGAAGCTTTTGAATTATTTTACAATATATTCTCTTGAAATTTGAGTCTTCATTGGTGTTTCCTAAATTTTTGTTGAGGTTTCAAAAATTTAATAGTCATGAAAATAAAACTAACATTAGTAATACCAAAAAGGTAATATGCAAGTAATAGAGAATTAAAATTTAAAACACGAATCTGAAAAGATGATCCATTATAAGGAGAAAAATTCTGAGTTAATGAAATATAAAATATCATTTTGAAGATAATAGTATATAAAGGGAAACAAAAATAAATTGAACCTATGCAAGTATGCATACAAGGACCTAGAAAGATGATCAAGACATAAAATGTAATTATACAAAAATATTGGCATGAAGGAAATATGAAAATTTTGTGAGCTAGCAAAAAGGAATAAAATATAAATACCACATACACCAAAACAAAACAAAAATAAGTACATATACACAAATGTATAATTTCAAAAAAAAAAGAAAAAAGAAAGAAAAGCCAGGCCGGCCATCAATCCGGCCCAGCTCCTCTCCCTCCTGCCTTTCCCTGCGGCCGAGCGGCCCAGCCGCTCCCCACGCGCGCTCCTCCAGCCCAGCCCGCTCCCTCCGCCTCGTCCCTCTGCCGCACGGGTCCCGCCTCCACCCGTGCCCCCTCTCTCTGGCCAGTGGGCCCAGATGGTCAGCGCCCCTCCCTCTCGTTCTTCTTTCCCGGCGCGCCTGCGCCATTTCTTTTTCCGCCCTGCCGAGCGCAGCTCCTCATCGCCCCGTGGCGGTCATGCACTGCGCCCTGCTCTGCTCCGTCATCATCACTGCGCAGCCCCTGCCATGGAGTCGCGACCCGTCACCTCACCCGGCCACGCCCGTGCGCCCGCGCCACCTTTCTCTGCGGCGCTCTGCTCCCGACCTCCCCGTGGCATCCATGCACGCCACCCCCGCCCACGGTTTTCCCCGTGCCGCCCACGGTTCCTCCATTCCCTCCCCCGCGACCATAAGAACCTCCCGCGCCACACCCCTTCTTCCCCGGTCCCTTCGCCCGCATGGCACCCGAGCACGCCCGCCGGCTCCTCCACGCCGTTCCCGGCCCTCCAGCGGCGCCCCGTCTCTCCGACCACCCCTCGGCATGCTCCCACTCCCCACCCTCTACCCTCCGAGTTAATTGGGAATTTGTGCACCGAGCTCGCCGCACGGCTCTCTTCCCCGAAGCCGGCCGCCGTCGCCATTTCTACCGCCGTCTCCTCCCCAGTCGGCGCCAGCTCGATTCCTGGCGTGTGGAGCATTACCACGGGACCCTGCATCTTCGCCAACCTCTGCCCCGGCTTTTCCCTCGCCACAGCTCGCCGCCACCGCGAGACCCTCTGCACCGCCGCTCACGCACGTCGCCGGCCTTCCCTGCAGCCTCTCCGGCCAAACCAAGCACATGGTAAGCCTGCTTCCACCTCCCCCATGCTCACGCGCACTCGGGTTTTCCCCCTTCTCCTCGCCGGCGCCAGCGCCCCACTCCATCCTCGCCTCCGGCCGCTCAAGCCGACCCCGGCCGCTCCCGACACCCCCACGGCCCGCGTAGACACCGCCAGGAGTTCCTCGTACGCGTGGGGACTCGTTTTTCCGGTCGCCAGCGTCTCCCCGGCTGCTCCTCGCCGGCGGTGCCGCCCAGCCTGTGCGCCGCGCCGCCTCCTCTGTTTCGCCTCCCAGCCACCCCTCTCTTCTTATTATTTGCGAAGGCTCGGTCAGCCCAGGCCTTCGGCCCACTTGGCTAGCCGAAGCAAAACTCACGCTCAAGCACTCAGGTCTCAGGTTCGAATCCCTCTGGCCGCAACATTAGAGTTAGGATTTTTCTTAAACATTTTGCCGATAGCTACAGTGAAGAAAGAATTAGGGAAAATTTCAGAAAATAAAAGATGCAAAACTTACCGAGCTTATGTACTGTTGAGGCATGGATTAGTTACTATGTTTAAATAATTAATATTATGTGAATAACTAATTAAAAGGCTAAATATTAATTAAGGACTTTGACGAAGAAAGATAACTTATGGTAAATGTCCCAATTAAGGATTACCATTAATTAAAATTTAGATTTATACCCAATATTTAAAATGCTGCCATTAAATCAATCCTAGCGGTAGGTTTTGCTAAATAGCAAATGTTGAAATATAACCTTGCTAGGTAAACAAATTTTAATTAAAGCGAATAACAACCACGATGTGGAGACATTCTAAGTAAATAGGTAAATAAACAGCTATATATATGTATATGGATAGAGGAATGCGGATAGCATGTATGCAACCCATTAGCAATTATGTTAGTACAATTTTTATACACCTTAGACCCTATTGAAAATATAAACCCTATCATTAGCATACTGCCAACCATGAAATCTTAAATAGTAGCTAAAGTAGGAGCAAGCTAATAATAGTGCCATTAATTAAGACTTGACACTAGCTTTGGTACATAATAAAATTTAGTACAATGGTATATAGAGCAAGCTGGGACTCGTACCAATGGATCCTAATTTGAATTAAACTTAAAATAACGATAAACGAAGATACATAAAATATGATAATAGAATTATTGAAGATTTATAGAATAAGTACAGATCTCATCCATCAGTCTAGGTTGCCTTTAACCTAAGTTGCAAGGAATACATACCCAGCCAGACTCGTACTTCGATACATAGGTCTAATCTAACTCATGGAACTTCCTTGATAAATACAGAAATATTAAAAGAGGTGATCAATAGAAAGATCGAACCATTATATCCTTCCACTGACCCTGTCTCAAATCACCCGAATCACCCATTAGCTCCTAATAAAACTAAATTGAGTTTATTCGGATTTATTTGGATCTTTTGAGTTATTTGCTTTTATTTGGATTCAGTCGTTTGTAGCGTAATTAGAATTTGGAAGTCGTGAAGACTCATTGGATCAAGCGAGGTCAAGTTCAAGTGAAGATGGAGACCAGAAGCTCAAGAAAGCATTGTGTGAGCTCAAGACCGCGGTAAACCGCGCCAGGCGAGTCAATACTTTGATCATGTTGAACCTACGTTTTCTGCAAATTATTTTTGTTTAAATTATCAAATTGCATGCTGTTATGATATATGCAAATACATGTTAATTTAAGATTCTAGTTATATCCCATTGTGTACTTGGTTAATATTACCCCTCCTTTGAAATATTTGAACATGTGAACATTGTCGTCCTAGCACAAATTATAATAGTAACCTTTCGAAAATAAGTCCATAATTATATGCCATGCGTAGTATTGTTTAGATACTCATGGGCGCGAGAGCGCCCAAGCATCACTTTTAATCATGAGAAAAATTTGGTTGGGGCAGTCATGGTGGTAATGACTGATAAATGTTGGATATGATTATTTTATGTTTCCAAAAACCCCAACATGCTTAAATATCTGGGCGGATGGTTCGGGGGTATGGTGCAGTGGTGCACGAGAGTGTGGTTTGTGGTAGAACCGCCCAGATACCACTAAGGACTGAATCTTGTCATGTCAACCCGTGTAAAACAGTACAACCACAAGTCTGTAAAATACAACTTGGCTTAGTAGATTTACCGGACCCTGAAAGTCATCCTTCCAGGAGGAGGTGTGGGATAGTGCAAGCGGCAGTCTGTGTGACGGCTTGAATGGGACACTCGCGGAGGGTGAAGTTCTGCTGTGGCGGGCTAGCAGGGGTGGGGAGCCAGCTGCTAGACGTTCAGAAGGAGAACATCCCGCACAACGTATGGGACCCACCACAAGTGGGAGCGACCCATAGGGTGAAATGATGGAAGGGGCGAGGTACTTTGAAAAGTTACTGTGATGGTTGGCTCAACCACACGGCTAAGGAATCGTGTGGGGCAACGAGTAAACTGTCTCTTGTGGTGAAAGTGTACAAACTCTGCAGAGTCAAAACTATTCGAATAGTCGTGCCCACGGTCAAGGGCAGACATGGGAACTTAACTGGATATAGTTCTGTTTTAAAAACATTGGAAACTGGGAATGGAAACTTGAAGGGCGAAGGATTGCCCTGGTTTGGAATTGTCCTGGGTGTCGTCCCAGTGGTAAGTTAAGCGGCTATAACGCTGAAGAAATTGCTATATGGTGCAGATGCCATGTAACGGTGGATGGAATCTGAATCGATATTAATAATGCATTTCCTTGTACATTATGATTTGGTTCAAATTGCTAGGTCTTAGGGATTTTTGAGTAATTGTATTCAAAAGTACTCTAGGCAAAAATAAAATAACCCGAGCCTTCCTTTGATAAGTCATGCATACTATTTAATTGCATTCTGTGTATTGGCTCGCGGAGCACGGGGTCGGAGTGCTCATGCTCGCTTTTGCGACAAAATTCAGAATCAGGAATCAAATTACCTCACCTCAGCAACAAGATTGGACAAGCTGGCCGAGAAGATGACGATGTCAAGGGCTAGGTCGCGAACCTCCAGTTGGCTGCCTGTGGGCATGTCCTGAAGGTCCCACCTGTGTGCTTCGTTCTTCCGCTGCTGCAATTTATCGATTTCGGCCTAATCGGCCCATGTGTAAGTTTACTATTATATTTACGCTTCTGCATGATATGTATTTTGATATTCATTTCTGTAACTGTGAGCACTATCTACTGATCCAGGGAACAGTGCAGCTAAACACAGTAGATTCCGGATTGAAAAATCTGGGTCTGACACATATCGTCCTATCGGGTGTAAACCTGTAGGATGTAAGTGGATCTTTAAAAAGAAACTAAGACCTGATGGAACTATTGAGAAGTACAAGGCAAGGCTTGTGGCCAAGGGTTACACCGAGAGAGAGGGAGAAGATTTCTTTGATACCTATTCTCCTATCGCCAGACTAACTACCATCAGAGTGCTCCTTGCGTTAGCATCTTCCTATGGTCTACATGTTCATCAAATGGATGTGAAGACAACTTTCCTTAATGGAGAGTTGGAGGAAGAAATCTATATGGATCAACCGAATGGTTTTGTGATTTCTGGACAGGAAAATAAAGTACGCAGATTATTGAAATCTTTGTATGGCCTAAAACAAGCACCAAAACAATGGCACGAGAAGTTTGACAAAACTTTAACATCTGCTGGCTTTGTTGTGAATGAAGTTGATAAATGTGTGTACTATCGTTATGGTGGGGGTCAAGGAGTGATCTTATGTCTATATGTAGATGACATACTTATATTTGGAACAAACACTGCCGTAATTGACGAGGTCAAATCTTTCTTATCTCGGTGTTTTGATATGAAAGATTTGGGAGAGGCAGATGTCATTCTGAATATTAAATTGATCAAAAGCAAGGATGAGATTACTTTGAGTCAATCCAATTATGCTGAGAAAATATTAAGCCAGTTTGATTTTGAAAACTGTAAAGTTTCACCAACACCCTATGATGCGAGCATTAAGCTTCGAAAGAACCAGGGGTTAGGAAAAGATCAATTAAAATATTCATAAATTATTGGGTCACTTATGTATTTTAGCTGGTGCCACAAGACTTGACATTTCATTTGCTATGAGCAAATTAAGTCGGTTTACATCTAACCTAGGAGATGATCACTGGGAGGCACTTGAAAGAGTGTTGCGCTACTTGAGAGGCACAACATATTTTGGAATACATTATAATGGACACCCTTTTGTATTAGAAGGATACAGTGACTCTAATTGGATCTCTGATGCAGATGAGATCAAAGCTACAAGCTGGTGCTGCAGTTTCATGGAGGTCTTGCAAATAGACCATATTGACGAGGTCAACCATGGAAGCAGAACTTGTAGCACTTGACACAGCCACAGTTGAGGCTGAATGGCTGAGAGAGCTTCTATTGGACTTGTCATTGGTTGAGAAACCAATACCTGCTATCCTGATGTACTGTGATAATCAAACAGTGTTGGCCAAGTCACAAGTACAAATGATAATATGAAGTCCACTAGACATGTGAAGCGTAGGCTTAAATCTGTCAGAAAACTGAGAAACTCCGGAGTGATTGCTGTGAACTATATTCACACTGAGAAAAATCTGGCAGACCCATTACAAAGCGGTTAGCACGGAAAGCAATTTCCGTTGCATCTATGGACATGGGAATGAAGCCCATTTAAGTTACATCACAATGGTAACCCATACCGAGAGACCATGTGGATGTAACCCCATGTGTGTGATGAGTAATTGACATCTGTTTTAGGAAAGTCGAGTTTGGTTTGTGTGGTCTGGACCATGTAGTTGCGCGGTGCAATCGATTTCGGTCGGACTTGGTCAAACTATGTCAAACGGGCTTAAGTCGTTTATTTTTCGTTTCGATTGGTTTGGGCTTTGAGTATTTCTTTTGATGTTATTGTATGGTTGCAATATTTCGAGCGGTGCTATGTGATTTTTTTCTTGACTGTGATGGCTGCAGGACGTCGAGGTGGAGTCGTGGTGAGGCACGGGATAACCGGACTAGGCGCGGGCGGTGCCGAGGTCAGAACAGTCGAGGTGTGCCGAAGACGGCGAGGACTCGAGGTGGTTGCGAGGCTTGGACGGCAAGGAATGAGGAAGCTTCCCGGAAGGTGCAAGAGGGGCGTTTTGGTAAAAGCGGAAAGCTGCACAAAAGGAAGCGGGTTGGATAAAGCATTGAGTTGGTGGAGGCTTAATGGGTAAAGCATGGTGTGAACCTATTATGGAGGCTATAAATAGAGAGGTGCTCTCCAGTGCTAAAATTGAGAGAGTGGGTGTAAGAGTTAGGGTTTTATTTGGTTCTCTCCATGCAAGAAATGAGAGTATGGAAAATGAGTAGGTGACTTAGAAAGACTTGGGAGATAGTGAGATGGCTTGAGAGTTGGTGTAAAATTTCTATGTTTGTTTCTCTCCATGTATGCATGAGATGTGAGGGCTGTAGACAACAAACTTATGTAATCATCCATGTCTCCTTGGCTATCTATGAGATATTCACTCTTAGTTTTGTTGGTGTTGAGTTTGATTTCTTCCCTTTACCTTCTGTGATTTGGCTTGGGCTTCAATTTTATTTGTTTTGTTTTTGGCTGCAGTTTGGGGGATTCCTGTGCCCAGAATCTTACCCAAGAAAGAAAAAAATCTATATGTTCTTTGATTTTCTTGTTCTAGGCTGCATGGACTTTGAGTGTTCACTCGTATACTCTTGATTTTGGTTGGGTGCAGTTTGTGAACCTTCTTAGCAGCAATTTTCTTTTTGTGTTTTTGGTCAATCTCTCGGCTGCAGTAGTCTTTGAGTTCACTTTGTTTCCTCTCAGTTGGAATTTAATCTTTGTGTAGTAAGTGATCTTCCAGCCGAAGTAATATATATATATATATATATATATATATAGGCAGCCGAGTGGCTAGAGACTTGATTTTTTTTCTTTTGCTTGATCTCTCGGCTAGCAGTCTGTCCGAAGCTCTTTGCCTTTCTACCGAATGGCCATTGATCCGCTGCTTGTTTGCTGCCATTTCCTTTGTTCTTTTTGACTGAAAAACCTGCCAGCTGCTGTTGGTTTACTAAAAATCCTGCTACCTGCTTGCGGCAGTGAACAGAGCTCTTCGCCGGCCATTTCAGTGCAGTCCTTTTTCGGTTTGAAAATCAGCAATAGGGTGCAGTTTTTGAACCTCTTCAGTGCTGTGCCGACAACATATTTGTCCTTGCACTGCTTGCTAATTTTTGCTGCTTTAGTCCTTGTTTCTTTTGGTTCTCAAGTCTGCAGCCTATCTCTCCTTTGGCCTGCACTGCATTTCTTTCATTAGCTTGCTTTCCTCTTTTAGTTGCAGTCCTAAAACTTCTGAGATTCTTTGGCCTCCTATTCCATGCTTGTTTTACTTTGTTTTGGCCATGATCTCTGTGAGCAAATCCTCTTCTTCATAGCTTACATAGCTATCGGAGAATTGAAAAATCGAGTGGATACTCGGGGTAATTTTTAAAGGGCTCCATTCACCCCCCTCTGTCGCCAACATCGATCCAACACATACCTTCTTGATCGGAGATCCCGTGACTTAGGCAATGGGGAAAACAAATTGATGTTGTAACAAGAGAGTACATATTTATTGTACCCATGTCCTAATAAACAATGTACTTTCGACTGTATGGAAGGTTGGCATAAAGCCTTAATGTATTCTGTTGTCCAAATAAGGAAAAGGTATTAGCCTGCAGGATACCTAGAAAGAATACACCTACTTGAGCTTAACTGTGTGGTCGCAGTTCACGAGAACGGGGCATTCTCTAGAAAGCTTATGAGCAGATAAGGGAGCATGACCATATAACGCTTCGTTTAGGCGAGGTTCATTGGCAGCCTAGTACTAGTTGAGATTTAAAGTGAAATCTGATCACGAAAAGCTGTGAATTTAAGGCATAGTTCATTCATCAGCTGTGAGAAGGTGAATCTTGTCATTCTAGGTGCAAGTTCAACCCATACGGGACTTACACTAAAAGACTGGTATATTAATAGTACTTCAGCACAATATCTTTGTCATATGTTTACTTGTTGCTTTGGAATTGGTGGGGGATTGTTAGAAATTGGCCCATTTAATTTGGCCTATTTACTTAATTCCAAAGCAGCATGGTTTAGTACCATATTGCTAAGGCAGGGTGAGGAAGACCCGGTATGTTGTTCCTGCCGATGAGAACATCAATATGGCGAACATGCCCGATGTTGAGGAAAATACGAAGGCAAGGAACATCATAATTCAGGGTTTGAGCCGAAACGAGTTCGATCGCATCTCTTATCTGACGTCGGCTTTCGAAATCTGGGTGACCCTCGATGCATACCATGAGGGCACCACCCAGATCAAGATAGTTTGACAGGACCAGTTCAAGCGAGATTACAACAAGTTTGAAATGCTCGCTGGTGAGTCCCTCGATGAGTGCTTTGTGCGGTTCCACAAGATTTTGAGCAACCTCCGAGCGGTCGGTCTCACATACCCCGACTCGGACAATGCTCGACAGATGCTCGCGGCTCTCGACTTGCGTGTTTGGGAGATGAAGGTGACTACCATCAAGAACACCACCGATCTTTTGACCCCGACTCTTGATGCGTTGTACTCACGCCTCAAGACTCACGAGATTGACATAGTCTCTCGTAAGTCGAAGTCGCAGTCGATGGCCTTAGTCACTGATGCGAGTCTGGCTTCAGGGCCTTCTTCGGATTCGCTTTGTGGTTTCTCTCTTGCTACTCTCTATGACATAACTGATGATCAGTTAGAGCAGCTTGCAGATGACCAGTTAGCCCTCCTAGCCAGAAAATTTTCTGTGAGACCATGTGGAGGTCACCCCATGGTTGTGATGAGTAATTGATTCTTGATCTAAAAAGATTGAGTTTCGATTTTGAGGTTTGAGAGGAGAATGGGTTTCTCCATTGGCTCCTCAGCCCTTGCGACTTGCTCGGAAATAGTCTTTCGACCATGTTGTTATCGGCTAGGAATCTTACGACTATGTTGTGCCGTTTACGACCACTTTGTGAAGTCCCTGCGAAGTCGAAAGTCCTTTTGAGTGGTCAAGAGATCACCTTCGACCACATTGGCTGTGGTCGGAAGGCACCAGGAGAGTTTACGACCACTGCAGAGCATTCTTTGTGAGGTCGGAAGCTGCTACGACCATTTTGCTGAGAGTCAGAAGCCAGAAAACGAGTTTACGAGTGGTCAGAAGTCGAACACATCTCTTTGACCATGGTCGGAAGTTCCTAGACTAGTCTACGACCACGTTATCCATTACCGGCAGCGAAACACGATCGTGGTCGGTAGTCGGCAGACGGGCCATGACCACGTTAGGAAGTCGGTGGCCTACGACCACGTTATCGAGATCTGCGGTCGGAAGTCGATGCTTCGACCGCTGCGGTCGGTAGTCGGCGCTCGAGCTTGTGACCACGTTGAGAAGTCAGCGCTTTTCGACCACGTTGTCATGAGCTGAAGCGGTTGGAAGTTGTAAGTCGAAGCTATGACCACGTTGTAGCGGGCTGTTGTCGAAGTCGGATCTCAAGTCTACGACCACGTAAGAAGTTGGCAGACTTTGACCACGTTGCGAGGCGGTCGAACGTGGTCGTAGCTCAGTCGTATGCGGTCGTAAGTGGTCGGAAGGGCTTCGACCACGATGATATCCGGTGTACGTGGTCTGAACGGGGTTCGACCATGATGGAACCTATGGTTTTGGTCGTAGCCTCTTTGAATCGGTCGTGTGGACTGCTGGCGCGGTCGTTTTAGCCGGTAATCGGTCGTATGGTCTTCTGGGCTAGTCGTATTTATCTGAGATGTGGTCGTAGGACTTAAGCAAGTATTGATCTATGGTTTTGACCAGTCGTAAGTTGGTATGACTTAGTTGGGTAAGTTGGAGCTGAAACTTGCGATGGTCGTAGCAGAGCTATGTGTGGTTGTGGGCCACTGGAAGGGTCTTGTAGGCTGCAAGAAGGCTCTTGTGAGCTCGAAGGTTTCTCTGTTCTGTGCAACAGAGTGGTCGTATGGGGTATAGTCCTTATGCGATAATATCGTAGCGGCTAGCGATGGACGTGGCATGTGTCCGCATGGTCGTAGTGAGCTGTGAGGCGGTCGTAACGACATGTTGTGTGGTCGAAGCAGGGAAGTCTTCCAGGGCTTTGACCACTTCTTGAGTTGTGCATTCAAGTGGTCGTAGGGGGTTTACGATCAGGTTTTCTGCTGTGACACTTGTTGGTTGTACCGATGGTTTGTCTGTTGTCTGGTGCGGTGCTATGTGACTGTTTGCTTGTCTGTGTGGCTACAGGACTTCAGAGCTATTTCATGGTGAGGCGTGGGAGGACCGGGACTAGGCACAGGAGGTGTTGAGGTCCGGACGGTCGGAGACGCTGAAGATGATCGAGGCTGGTGAGGTGGTTGCAAGCCAAGGAGACGAGGAACCGGAGCTGGAGCTGCCAGAGGATCTTGGAGACAAGTCTTCGTGAGGCTTGGAGTGGTCGGGACTTGTAGAGACCCGAATATACAAATCCGGACTCTACTGTGTATTCTGCACTAGTCCAGGATCACGCTAGTGCACACAGCGCAAACAAAGACAAATATCATCCACATCACGATATTCTAAAGAAAAATCCGAATTATATTAATAACCATCAGAGTACGACCTTATGGCCAAGCTTACAATTATTAGCTTGAAGGGCTTTAAAGAAACTAGCAGCGGAAATCCAAAATTTACGTAGTAGCCATTCGACATGCCCACAGGCAATCGACTGGGGAGCGAAGTCCTAATCCGTGAAGTCCTCGTAGTAGCCTCCTTCTAGTAACTCCTGCTGATCTGGTCCCTCCTCTTCAACTGAGCAACATGGGCATAAAGCCGTGAGTACATTGGTACTCAGCAAGTCGTTTGTAACAAATAAATGCAATATAGTATGCAAGGCTTAACAATGGATGGCTGAAAGGTTAATTTTGCATAAAGCAACGATTTAATGTAAATACACTAAATAGATTGAAAAGCGAATTTAACAACAGACACTAGGTAGATAACCAAAGGAACTGAATGTAACCACAAGTGAACTGACCATTCACTTCCCAGCTCAAACCAACCAAAATTTCATAAAGACTCTACCCCTCGTGTGAAATCACCAAGCATTGTCCATGACCGAGGACACGGCTATTCGAATAGTTTTACACTCTGCAGAGGTTGCACAACTGTACCCACACGATGTGATAATCCTCACGTTAAAGATAATCACAACAAGGCTTTTACAGTGATCCATCTCAACCCGATCCCACTCGCTAAGGTTTCGCTGTCGAGTAGGGTAACCCCCTAGTCGATAATTGCCCCCCCTTGCGCCACAACAACATCAGTGGTGAAACCAAAGTTGAGACTTCACAAATTATTATGCCAGGTCTATCCCATACTAGACATGTGGTTTGCACGATAAAACTCAGATCAATGGCGCACAAAGTTAAGTCCTTAAGAGTTACCCAGGCGAAACATCCACATCCCAATGTGCATCCAGCACCCCCTTTACTGCACGATCATTCGCCCAAGTGAAAGCCAAGTTTGTATAACCAATGCCCATGACACTACCCATGTCATGACATACAAATTTTATAACTGTGGCTAACCACCATGTTCAAGTAAATCATTAAGTCAAGATTAATTAACCACATGTGATGACAGACCCAACGTGCTAATGATAAGCCTGGCTAAGCAATTAGACGTAACCCCATGTGACAACTATTATTGTATCACTAAATAATTCCCAATCCTAAGGTGTCAATGGAAACATGGTAGTCAAATTATCATGGAGGGAAGTAACCAATTGGGAGTATAACTACCAATACAAGGGTTTTATAATAAAGTAGCAATGCATGATAATTTAAAGCAACATAATACATAATAGATTTGAAAACTAGGTTCAACATGATCAAAGAATACGACTTGCCTTGGCCTTGCTCAGCTGAGGGCTCTTGATCTTCAAATCCAACTTCCGCTCCCTCGAACACGCGATCTAACGAGAGAGAAAACGAGACGAAAAGACAAAATAAATTCAAATAAAATTCAAATGAACTCCAAAAACTTTCAAACCTGAACCAAAAGGTAGAGCTCAATTTTAGATGAATTTAGGAAAAAGAATGGGGTCAATCGGAGCTAGGACGAGGGAGAACGGGCTCTTGGAAAATTGGATCTAAAGAAAATCGGGGAAATTGGAAAAAGGCACTGTGCTGTGGACCGGGCGCACGAGGAGCTAGGTCCACGGTGGACGCGGCGCACGGAATAGTGCGGCTGACTGGGCTGCTTGCGCAAGCGGCTGGGCTGACGTGGCGACCACGTGGCAAGACACGTGTGCGCCCGAGCTGACGTGGCATGCTGACTGGGTAGGGTGACGTGGCACAAAGGCGCACGGGTCTACGGGCTCGGCTGACAGATGGGCCCGGCATGTCAGTGACTCGGCGCACGGTGGACTCGATCCACGGGAAGGCGAAGCGGCGGGTGCGGCTGGCGTCAGCGCTGACGTGCGTGTGCACGGGGCGCGAGGCGTCGCTGGCGCGGTCGCGGTTCCGCTGGCGGCGCGGGGCGCGGCCGGTGGGGTGCGACGGCGGGTCTGGCCGACGGTGGGGTCCGGGACGGGCGACGGGACGGCGGCGACTCACCGGCGACGAACCGGCGGCGGACGGCGGAGCACAGCTGCGCTCACAGGCGACGTCGGCGAACGGCGGCGCACGAGCGTAGGCGGCGGAGAGCGGCGGTGGAGGCGGCGGCTCGGGACGAGGAAGTCGAGGGGAGTCGGGTGCCCTTTTATACCCGGGAGGCGGAGAGTCCTGGCGGCGCGAACGTCGAGTCCGGCGCGGAGACGGCGGCGGAAAAACGGAAGGCGGCGCGGAGTCCCGATCAGCGACGAGGACGGAGAGTCCGGGTTGGAGACGGCTCTGACAGGTGGGCCCCACCTGTCAGCGGCTCGGACGAAGGCGCGGCCGAGATGGCACGCGGGCGTGAGCGAGCGGCCGAGATGGCGACACGCGTCGTTCATCGGCAGGGGCAAGGCGGGCGCGGGCGCGGTCGGATCGGCGACGCGTGGTGCGGGCGGAGGGGTGCGGGTGGGGCCTGCTGGGCTGGGCCGGCTGGTGGGTTTCGGCCCACTGGCCGGTTGGGATTTTCTTTTCTTTTTCTTTTTCAGAAATTCAAATAAATTCATTTGAGCTCTAGAAAATAGCAAATAAATCCAGAAAAATCCAGGAAAATTCCAATAAATTCCTTGAGACACAAAGAACTCAAATAAAATAGTTTTGGCAAATGTTCATGTTCAGATTAATCATATTAAATCCTTTTTATTCATAAAAATTCCATTTAAGCTTTAATTAATTCCAGGAAAATTCAATTGGTGAATTTTATTTTAAAAGCTTCAAAAAGACTCTGAAAATCTGGATGTTACAAACCTCCCCCCCTTAAACGGAATCTCGACCCCGAGATTCTGGCTCTCTAAGAAATAGGTTTGGAAACTCCGCTTTGAGATCCTCCTCGCTTTCCCAGGTTGCTTCCTCCTCTGAATGATTGCTCCACTGAACTTTGCAAAAGCGAATGACTCTTCTCCTGGTGACACGCTCTGACACTTCCAAGATTTTGATGGGATGCTCTTTATAAGACAGATCCTCTTGGAGATCCACAGCCTCAATTGGCACTGCTTCCTCTGGCACTCGCAAGCACTTCTTTAATTGAGACACATGAAACACATCATGCATTCCACTTAAGTTCTCAGGTAGCTCCAACTGATAGGCAACTTCTCCCTTGCGCTTCAAAATCTTGAATGGTCCCACATACCTTGGCGCTAGCTTTCCCTTCATTTGAAATCGCTTAACTCCTTTGAAAGGTGTGATCCTGAGGTACACATAATCATTGGGCTCGAAGCTTAAATCTCTTCGGCGAGTATCAGCATAACTCTTCTGTCTGGCTTGAGCTGCTTTCAGCCTCTCTTGAATCAAGCGCACTTTTTCTTCAGCTTCCTGCAAACACTCTGGCCCGAATATTTGCCTTTCTCCCGTCTCTTTCCAATTGAGAGGGGTTCTACACTTTCGACCATACAAAGCCTCAAACGGTGACATCTGCAAACTGGCCTGGTAACTGTTGTTGTAGGAAAATTCTGCAAAAGGTAGGCAATTGTCCCACTTGGCTCCATGATCCAAAACACATGCTCTCAACATGTCCTCCAGGATTTGATTTACACGTTCCGTCTGACCATCGGTCTGCGGGTGGTATGCTGTGCTGAAATTCAGATGAGTACCCATTGCTTCATGGAAACTACTCCAAAATCGTGAAGTGAACTGCGATCCACGATCTGACACTATCCTCTTAGGAACTCCATGGAGACTCACAATTCTGGACATATACAATTCAGCCAACTTATCTCCAGAATATGTGGTTTTGACTGGCAGAAAATGGCTACCTTTGTCAATCGATCCACAATTACCCATATCGAGTCGTATCCTTCCTTGGTCCTGGGTAGACCTGTGATGAAGTCCATTCCCACATCTTCCCACTTCCACTCGGGAATTTTCAATGGTTGCAGCAAACCTGCGGGTCTTTGATGCTCTGCCTTCACTCGCTGGCAAACATCACAAAGTGCTACATACTCTGCTATTTCTCGCTTCATACCTAGCCACAAGTACTTATCCTTAATGTCTTGATACATCTTGGTACTGCCTGGGTGAATTGAATATAATGACTCGTGTGCCTCCTTAAGCAACAATTGTTTCAACTCTTCCTTATTGGGTACGCACAATCTCTTCTTGTACCATATGATACCCTGGTCATCTTCCACAAAACCTGTCGCTTTTCCTTCTTTCAATCCAACCTTGATACGCTGGATATTTTCATCCTCTGGTTGTGCTTGACGAATCTGACTATCCAAAGTCGGCTGCAAGTCCAAAGCGGCTAACCTCCCTTCTTCAACCAACTCCAAACTGAGCTTTTGAAATTCCTCGTGCAATGCTGGTTGACTCTCCTTGACCATAACTGTGTTGCAATACACCTTCCTGCTCAACGCATCTGCCACTACGTTGGCTTTGCTGGGGTGATAATGGATCCCAATGTCATAATCCTTTATCAACTCCAACATCTTCTTTGTCTTAGGTTGAGGTCTGATTGTGTGAAGATATACTTCAAGCTCTTATGATCCGTGTAGATCTCACATCTGTTACCCATCAGGTAGTGTCGCCATATTTTCAAGGCATGCACAACTGCTGCTAGCTCCAAGTCATGCGTAGGGTAGTTCTCCTCATGTGGCCTCAACTGGCGTGATGCGTAAGCTACCACTCTTTTGTCTTGCATCAATACGCACCCTAAACCCTTGCGGGATGCGTCACAATAAATCTCAAAATCTTTCTTGATGTCTGGCAAAATTAGGACTGGTGCTGTTGTCAGACTTTCCTTTAGTTTCCGAAAACTCTTCTCGCACTCTGGCGTCCATTCAAACTTCTTTTCCTTCTTTAATAGCTGGGTGAGAGGTCGGGCTACACTAGAGAATCCTTCAATGAACCTACGATAGTAACCTGCCATTCCTAGGAAGCTTCTGACCTGGGTCACTGACGTGGGTGCCTTCCAGGTGAGCACATCTTGTACTTTCCCTGAGTCAACGGACACTCCTTCTGCTGTCAACACATGACCCAAAAAGGCAACTTCCTTCATCCAAAATTCACACTTGCTGAACTTGGCATACAACTTATGTTCCCGCAATCTCTGCAATACCAACCTCAAATGTTCTTCATGTTCCTCCTCATTCTTGGAGTAGATCAGAACGTCATCGATGAACACAACGACAAACTTATCCAAGTAATCCATGAACACTTTGTTCATCAGGTACATAAAATAGGCTGGGGCATTGGTTAGGCCAAAGGACATCACGGTGAACTCATACAATCCATAACGAGTTGAGAAGGCTGTCTTGGGTATGTCCTCCGGTCGAATCCTCATTTGGTGATACCCCGATCTCAAATCGATCTTGGAGAACACTCCAGCTCCTTTTAATTGATCAAACAGGTCATCAATTCTGGGCAACGGATACTTGTTCTTGATGGTAACTTCATTGAGAGCTCGGTAATCCACACACATACGCTGGCTACCATCCTTTTTCTTGACGAACAATACTGGTGCTCCCCACGGAGAGGTACTGGGTCTGACATATCCTTTATCCAACAATTCTTGTATCTGCTTCTTCAATTCTGCTAACTCATTGGCGGGCATTCGGTAAGGTCTCTTGGAAATTGGCGAGGTGCCTGGTGCTAACTCAATTGCGAACTCCACTTCTCTTTTTGGTGGCATCCCAGGGAGATCATCAGGAAAAACATCTGGATAATCCCTGGCAACTGGCACTTCACTTAGGGCAATCCCTTTGCTTTGGCATACCATCATTTTTTCTGGCTGCTTTATGTTGGCTTCAAATCTAACTTTGCTTCCATCAGGACCGTCCAAGGTGACTGCTCGGCTTCCACATTCCAACACTGCTTGATGCTTCTTGAGCCAATCCATACCCAAAATTACGTCCAAGGACTGGATATTCAGCACAACCAAATCTGCGGAGAACTCTACTCCTTGGATGGCTATCCTAACTCTGGGGCATCCTAGGTTTGTACTCATCTCAGAGCCTGGGAATTGAACCAATAAAATAGAACCAAGTGCAACGACTTCCAACTTATGCTTTAGAGCAAAACTCCGGGAAACAAACGAATGTGAAGCTCCAGAATCAAACAAAACTGTGGCAGGTACTGAATTTACTGGAAACTTACCGATCACCACATCTGGCGCTGCTTGAGCTTCCTCCATGGTGACGTGGTTCACCTGGCCACGTATCACAGTCTGCGATCCTTTGTTGGGTTGATTTGATCCTTGAGGTGCTCCGCGTCCTGACCCTGCTGCAGGGGTACGATCTGGTGTGGCTCCCAAGTTGAAACGAACTGGCGTCAAAGCTGGATTCTGCGGGCATTTGTTGGCATAATGTCCCGTCTCGTTGCATTTGAAACAAGTGACTGCTGACATGGGTTTGGTAATCCTCTGCTGTTGGCCTCCCGTTGGGTTCGGTTTTGGCGCGGAAGAAAACTGACGGGGAGCTGGTGCAGGAGTTTTGAATCCCGTCTGCTGAGGAACTCGAGCTGGCTGAAAATTACTGAAGCGGGCTCTCTGAGCTTGGTGCATCTGTGATCCTTGCTGCATCATTCTCCTCTTGCGAGATTCTTCCAACTCGCGACGACTTTCCTCAATGAGCATTACTTTGTCCACCATATTTTGGAAACTGGCATAATCATGTCCCACTACCTGAACTTTCAAACCTGGGTTCAATCCTTTCTTGAACCTCTTTTGGCGTGCATCATCTGTGGCAACATCTTCTGGAGCATAGCGGGCCAACTGAGTGAACTTGTTGAGATATTCACTCACGGACATGTTCTTCTGCTGCAACTCCCGAAATTCTTCCTTCTTCATTTCGATCACCCCATCCAGGATATGGGCATGACGAAAAGCTTCTACGAACTCAGCCCAAGTGATACTCTCTGGATCCTCATGAGCGGCACAATAATTTTCCCACCACTCGGCTGCAGCACCCTCAAGCTGATGGGCTGCATACAACACCTTCTCGCGATCAGTACACTGGGCAAGGTTAAGCTTCTTTTCCACTGAGCGCATCCAGTCATCGGCTTCTAATGGCTCAGAAGACCGTGAATAGGTAGGAGGCCTTGTTCTCATAAATTCTGCAAACTTGGACTGCTGGCGAACTGGTGGAGGCATGGCCATGTCTTGATTCTGCCGATTCATCATGGCGTTCATGTTTTGCATCATGGTGTTCATCAACTGAGTCTGGGCTGCCATGAACTGACTCAAGGTTGGATCTAGTCCAGCCGGGTTTGCATGCTGCTCCGGAGTTGCTTGACTGCCCTCAGGATCCTGACTCATCTGACCACGTCCTGCGGAGCTCCGGGTATCAACCATCTGAAAAGAAAATTCACTTGCTTGAGAACTGGCTTCACAGGGCTTACTAGGTAAGAGGGAAGAGCAAAGATAAGTCGTAAGTTCGTCTAAGGGGGAATGTTCTAATGGCAAATCCTAAGCTAAACAATCACTTAGCCGAAAAGCTAACAAAAGAAACAGATAAATCACTTCAATAAAAAGATTTGATATGACTGCAACATATTGCTTTTGAGGGCAAACTGCAGCTCACATCACACTCAAAGCAAACAAAAACCACTTCCTAACCGACTCTATCCGATGCTACGGTCTACTCTTCCGGCTCCCACTCAGGTCCGGCGAGGTACGGTGTGCATTCTTCTTCTTCTTCTGCATCACTGTAGAACGTCCATCGGTTGCGGAACTGCATTGTAGGCGCTGCTGCTGGAATGACAAGTCGAAGGTACTCTCGGCGTTCATCTGCCATACGTTGCCTTTCCTCCGGGCTGGGTGGTGTAGGTGAAGGCGGGGGTGTTGGCGTCCGCGGAGTGTACTCCTCCGGTTCATACCTCCTCTTGTATTCCTGGATGAGCTTGGTCAAACTGATCTTGTACCGTCGACAGAGGTGGGTAACGGCCTTGCGTGCAGCTGCTTGTGCATTTGAACCCTTGAAGCTGTGGTGTATAACGTGACCTCCAAGTTTGGTAGTGAAGTACAGCCTGGTGAGGTGGTATCCTCTTACTTCATCGTCCATGGAACTGTATATTGGTGTCCTTTTGAAACCGAGACTTCGTAGCAGCACTCGAAGAACTCTTTTCCATCCTCCTGACCTGCTATAGTTGCTTTGCGACATCTACAGCATGGCACAAGATAAGAGTCAGTTTAAAATTTTCATTTTTGCAGAAATTTTAAGGGAGAGGCAAGAATCCCTAAGAATAAGGTGAGAGAGTAAAGAATTTGCTAGATATCAGGTTTAGTTGTTTTGTCTTTAGAAAATAGGTTTTTGAATTTTTGAGATAACGACTAAACTGACTAGGGTTTCGTCCTACAGTCGATATGGCTCTGATACCATCTCTGTAGAGACCCGAATATACAAATCCGGACTCTACTGTGTATTCTGCACTAGTCCAGGATCACGCTAGTGCACACAGCGCAAACAAAGACAAATATCATCCACATCACGATATTCTAAAGAAAAATCCGAATTATATTAATAACCATCAGAGTACGACCTTATGGCCAAGCTTACAATTATTAGCCTGAAGGGCTTTAAAGAAACTAGCAGCGGAAATCCAAAATTTACGTAGTAGCCATTCGACATGCCCACAGGCAATCGACTGGGGAGCGAAGTCCTAATCCGTGAAGTCCTCGTAGTAGCCTCCTTCTAGTAACTCCTGCTGATCTGGTCCCTCCTCTTCAACTGAGCAACATGGGCATAAAGCCGTGAGTACATTGGTACTCAGCAAGTCGTTTGTAACAAATAAATGCAATATAGTATGCAAGGCTTAACAATGGATGGCTGAAAGGTTAATTTTGCATAAAGCAACGATTTAATGTAAATACACTAAATAGATTGAAAAGCGAATTTAACAACAGACACTAGGTAGATAACCAAAGGAACTGAATGTAACCACAAGTGAACTGACCATTCACTTCCCAGCTCAAACCAACCAAAATTTCATAAAGACTCTACCCCTCGTGTGAAATCACCAAGCATTGTCCATGACCGAGGACACGGCTATTCGAATAGTTTTACACTCTGCAGAGGTTGCACAACTGTACCCACACGATGTGATAATCCTCACGTTAAAGATAATCACAACAAGGCTTTTACAGTGATCCATCTCAACCCGATCCCACTCGCTAAGGTTTCGCTGTCGAGTAGGGTAACCCCCTAGTCGATAATTGCCCCCCCTTGCGCCACAACAACATCAGTGGTGAAACCAAAGTTGAGACTTCACAAATTATTATGCCAGGTCTATCCCATACTAGACATGTGGTTTGCACGATAAAACTCAGATCAATGGCGCACAAAGTTAAGTCCTTAAGAGTTACCCAGGCGAAACATCCACATCCCAATGTGCATCCAGCACCCCCTTTACTGCACGATCATTCGCCCAAGTGAAAGCCAAGTTTGTATAACCAATGCCCATGACACTACCCATGTCATGACATACAAATTTTATAACTGTGGCTAACCACCATGTTCAAGTAAATCATTAAGTCAAGATTAATTAACCACATGTGATGACAGACCCAACGTGCTAATGATAAGCCTGGCTAAGCAATTAGACGTAACCCCATGTGACAACTATTATTGTATCACTAAATAATTCCCAATCCTAAGGTGTCAATGGAAACATGGTAGTCAAATTATCATGGAGGGAAGTAACCAATTGGGAGTATAACTACCAATACAAGGGTTTTATAATAAAGTAGCAATGCATGATAATTTAAAGCAACATAATACATAATAGATTTGAAAACTAGGTTCAACATGATCAAAGAATACGACTTGCCTTGGCCTTGCTCAGCTGAGGGCTCTTGATCTTCAAATCCAACTTCCGCTCCCTCGAACACGCGATCTAACGAGAGAGAAAACGAGACGAAAAGACAAAATAAATTCAAATAAAATTCAAATGAACTCCAAAAACTTTCAAACCTGAACCAAAAGGTAGAGTTCAATTTTAGATGAATTTAGGAAAAAGAATGGGGTCAATCGGAGCTAGGACGAGGGATAACGGGCTCTTGGAAAATTGGATCTAAAGAAAATCGGGGAAATTGGAAAAAGGCACTGTGCTGTGGACCGGGCGCACGAGGAGCTAGGTCCACGGTGGACGCGGCGCACGGAACAGTGCGGCTGACTGGGCTGCTTGCGCAAGCGGCTGGGCTGACGTGGCGACCACGTGGCAAGACACGTGTGCGCCCGAGCAGACGTGGCATGCTGACTGGGTAGGGTGACGTGGCCCAAAGGCGCACGGGTCTACGGGCTCGGCTGACAGATGGGCCCGGTATGTCAGTGACTCGGCGCACGGTGGACTCGATCCACGGGAAGGCGAAGCGGCGGGTGCGGCTGGCGTCAGCGCTGACGTGCGTGTGCACGGGGCGCGAGGCGTCGCTGGCGCGGTCGCGGTTCCGCTGGCGGCGCGGGGCGCGGCCGGTGGGGTGCGGCGGCGGGTCTGGCCGACGGTGGGGTCCGGGACGGGCGACGGGACGGCGGCGACTCACCGGCGACGAACCGGCGGCGGACGGCGGAGCACAGCTGCGCTCACAGGCGACGTCGGCGAACGGCGGCGCACGAGCGTAGGCGGCGGAGAGCGGCGGCGGAGGCGGCGGCTCGGGACGAGGAAGTCGAGGGGAGTCGGGTGCCCTTTTATACCCGGGAGGCGGAGAGTCCTGGCGGCGCGAACGTCGAGTCCGGCGCGGAGACGGCGGCGGAAAAACGGAAGGCGGCGCGGAGTCCCGATCAGCGACGAGGACGGAGAGTCCGGGTCGGAGACGGCTCTGACAGGTGGGCCCCACCTGTCAGCGGCTCGGACGAAGGCGCGGCCGAGATGGCGCGCGGGCGTGAGCGAGCGGCCGACATGGCGACACGCGTCGTTCATCGGCAGGGGCAAGGCGGGCGCGGGCGCGGTCGGATCGGCGACGCGTGGTGCGGGCGGAGGGGTGCGGGTGAGGCCTGCTGGGCTGGGCCGGCTGGTGGGTTTCGGCCCACTGGCCGGTTGGGATTTTCTTTTCTTTTTCTTTTTCAGAAATTCAAATAAATTCGTTTGAGCTCTAGAAAATAGCAAATAAATCCAGAAAAATCCAGGAAAATTCCAATAAATTCCTTGAGACACAAAGAACTCAAATAAAATAGTTTTGGCAAATGTTCATGTTCAGATTAATCATATTAAATCCTTTTTATTCATAAAAATTCCATTTAAGCTTTAATTAATTCCAGGAAAATTCAATTGGTGAATTTTATTTTAAAAGCTTCAAAAAGACTCTGAAAATCAGGATGTTACAGGACTAGACATGGGAGATGTTGAGGTCCAGAACGACTGGGTGAAGCTGAAGAAGACTTGGGGCTCATGGTGGTTGCAAGCGTGGACAGCAAGGTAGGAGGAAGCTTCCAGGAAAATACGGGGATGGCATATTGGTGAAATGCGCAAAGCCTGCAAGGTGGAAGTAGATTCTGTTGGCTCTGTCAGCTAAAGTGCGAATTGCCCCAAGCTGGGGAAAGGCAAGGGCGACTATGGCAGCGTTAGCAAGAACGACTACATCGACAAGAACCGCAACAAGAAGCCCTCAGCTCATGCCCAAGGCAAGAATAAGTCCCGCGACCTTGGCAAAGTCAAGAAGCTCTTACACCGCGTCCTCACCGCCTTCGATGACCTCGACCTCAACGAGGTGGAGGGGTGGAGCGACGACGATGGGACGGACGAGCAAGATCCCAAGGGCAGCGACGACTTCTCCGGCATGTGCTTCATGGCCCTTGAGGGCGAAGTGAGCGACAGCAAGCTGTACTCCGACTCCGATGAGGTATACCCTTCCTACGACTAGCTTAATGATGCTTTTCTTAAGCTAGGTAAATTCCATGCTAGATCTAGAGCTAGGGTTAGCGAGTTGGAGAAGGAAGTAGAGAGCTTGTCACGGGAGCTTACTTCACTTAGATCTGCTCCCTCCCGTGACGATTGCGATGTTTGTACTGCTTTGCTCGGTGACATGGAGAAATTAAGGACCTCTCATGATAGTTTGTCTTCTGAGCTTGACATGCTTAAGGTGGAGAATATTAGTCTTTTGGCTGAACTAGAGATGAGTAGGATTGTTACTCCTTCATCCACTGTTGTTGAGACTACATCTTGCACCTCATGTGAGGATAAAGACAATGCGTTTAGAGATCTTTATACCATGCTCATTGATCTGCCCGAGTCTTGTGAAAATTGCAATAATTTGAAGTTGAACTTAAAATGGGCAGATCATAAAATTGCTGAGTTGCATGCTTCACTACTTAAGCCCATTGCTTCTTGTACAAACTGTCCCAAATTAACTGCTGAATTTGAATCTATCTCAAAACAGTTTCAAGACATGGTTGATCATAACAAGAAAATGGCTCAATATGCTTCTAAGGACCCTGTTAGCTCACCTTGCAAAAATTTGTGAAAAACTAAAATCTGATTTGATTGCTTTGGATGAAAAATATGTGAAGCTAACTAAGGACCTTCTAGTGAAGCCACCAACTGATTGTGATGTGATTGCTTCGGTGGGGGAGAAGCCCAAGGATAAGGTAGAGACGCTTAGCGACGTGAACCAAATTGCTAGTAATTGGACTGTCCCTTCCGAGTCGGCTGTGCGTGCACAAGCCATTCACTCTTCTGCTATTGGTTCTTCTTCTACTCCCTTACCTTCTGCTGCCTCTTCTTCCCCCTGCTCTTCTTGCACCTCTCTCTTTCGTGAGTGTCAGTACCTTATGAATACTCTCGAGAGATTTGTAGGCGGCAAGAAGAAGCTTAATCTTATTCTAGACCAGTCCAAGATTTGCAAGTTCAATCAAGGTCTAGGATATGATGTTCTTGAGGATGTTAGGAAGCATCCACCTGCCGTGCTTAGACCCATAGCCGTAGATGTGATCAAGGTCAAGCCCAGGACTGAGAAAGTTCAATTCAAGTCAGCGGGCTTTGTCCAAGGGATTTCTGACAGCAAGGTGATTCCACCTGTTGCTTCGGCCTCTCAGAAGGCGAAGCCTCATCATTTTACTTCTACCTCTCAGAAGGTGAAGTATCATTGCACCTTCTGTCAGAACGATGGACACTTGATCGAGCGATGCTTCAGGCGTGCCAAGATCGTGCGTAGAGACCGTGTTGAGGTTCTTAGGCGTATTCAGGGTCAGCCCCAGACCTTGAGTGCATCTAAGACCAACACGAGGTCGAGAGTTGTTGCTGATGGGTTTGGGCAGCATCGAGGACTTGGTTTTTCTGGTTTTACTGATTTTCGTCCTCGATATGCCTTTGGTCGTGACTTCCGCCGTTCTGAGGGTAGATCTCGTTTCTCCCATCGAGATGGCTACCCGCGGCGTGATCAGCATGTTGCCGGTGCTCCGACCCGCTCTCCCATAGCGGTCGGACCCAGCAATAGCTTCAGGTCTGCACATAGACCTTCTGCTTCTTTGAGCGACAGAGAGCGTAGGGTAGTTAGAGGTCAGTCGTGTTTGACTACTTCTTCTACTCGACGTGTTACTCAGTATTGGGTGCCAAAATCACTCTTGATTTACCCTAGTACTGAGACTTTACTCTCTCGTTGACTCAGGTTCGCCGGGCAGGGAAGAGAGGTTTGGCTCGTTGACTCCGGGTGTTCTCGACACATGACCGGAGACTCTCGTTGGTTCTCTTCCCTAGCTCGTGCTCTAGGTGATGAGACGATCACCTTCGGAGACACTTCGTCTGGGCGCGTCATCGCCAAAGGTACAGTGCGCGTTAATGAATCTTTTATTTTGAAAGATGTTGCCTTGGTTAGTAAGCTGCAGTATAATTTGCTTTCTGTTTCCCAGCTTACCGATGACGGCTTTGAGGTGAGCTTTAAGAAAAACGCTTGCAAAATTCTTGATTCTTCGGGTAGTCTGGTTTGCGGGATTTCTCGTTATGGGAGGATCTTTCGTGCTGATTTTTCGGAGTCTTCTGGTGATCCTCTCCGGTGTTTAGTTGCTTCTGAGTCCCGTGACCTTACCTTCTGGCATATGAGACTTGGTCATATTGGATTTGACCATTTGATCCGAGTTAGCGGCCACGATCTCATTCGTGGTCTGCCGAAACTCAAGATGGTCAAAGATATTGTTTGCGCTCCTTGCCGGCACGGCAAGATGGTTGCTGCTTCTCACCCTCCAGTCACAATGACTATGACCGATGCACCAGGACAGCTGCTCCACATAGACACAGTCGGACCAGCTCGAGTGCAGTCAGTAGGAGGGAAGTAGTATATTCTTGTCGTGGTCGATGACTTCTCGAGGTTCTCTTAGGTGTTTTTCTTAGCCTCGAAGGATGAGACGTTTACACATTTTCGAGGTCTTTTCAGTAGGCTTTCTGTTGAGCTTCCGGGTGCCTTACGAGCGATCCGCAGTGACAACGGCACGGAGTTCAAAAATTCCTACTTTGAAAGGTTTTGTGATGAGACAGGTGTGGAGCACCAGTTCTCTTCTCCGCACGTCCCACAGCAGAATGGCGTTGTGGAGAGGAAGAACCGTACCTTGGTCGAGATGGCCAGGACGATGTTCGATGAGTACTCTACACCGAGGAAGTTTTGGGCTGAGGCTATAACGACCACGTGCCATGTTTCGAACAGAGTCTTTCTTCGGGCACACTTGCATCGCACTTCCTATGAGCTGAGATATGGGCGAAAGCCCAGTGTCTCTCATTTTCATGTGTTTGGTTGCAAGTGTTTCATTTTGAAGTCCGGGAACCTAGATAAGTTCGAGTCACACTCTTGTGATGGTATCTTTCTAGGCTACTCGACTTCTTCGCGGGCATATAGGGTTTGGAACTACGAGTCTAGTAAGTTGGTAGAGACCTGTGAGGTGACCTTCGACGAGGCCAGTCCGGGGACTAGGCCCGATATCTCAGGTTCTTTAGAACAGTCCGAGCCCATCTTTGTGGACGATGAGGAGGATGGAGATGAGGGTTGTCTACCCGATCCAGTTCCTCATCCTCCCCTTGAGGTGCCTTCTTCCACTGCACCTCCAGGTGATCAGCCCATGCCTTCTGCTTCCTCTGGAACTAGTGGCTCTGTTCCTACCTCGTCAGCTCATGAGGTAGAGACCACTTCTTCTTCTTCTCATCCAGGGCCTCCTCGACATATCCAGAAAGACCATCCTTCTGAGCAGATGATTGGAGATCTCTTTGAGCGAGTCACTCGTTCAAAGTCTGGCATGTCACATTTCTGTCTCCATTCTGCCTTTGTTGCTTCCTTTGAGCCCAAGGATGTTAGTCATGCTCTATCTGATGAGTCTTGGGTCAATGCCATGCATGAGGAGTTAGAGAATTTCGAGAGAAACAAGGTCTGGTCGCTTGTTGAGCCCCCTCGAGGTCACAATGTCATTGGGACTAAGTGGGTGTTCAAGAACAAGCAGAGTGAGGATGGGGTGGTTGTTCGAAACAAGGCTAGACTGGTAGCTCAGGGCTTCTCCCAGGTTGAGGATCTAGATTTTGAGCAGACCTTTGCCCCAGCTAGACTTGAGGCCATTAGAATCATGCTTGCCTTTCTAGTTTCTAAGGGTTTCAAGCTTTACCAAATGAATGTCAAGAGTGCCTTCCTCAATGGCTTTATTGAGGAAGAGATCTATGTCAGACAGCCTCCAGGTTTTGAGAACCCCAATTACCCAAACCATGTCTACAAGCTTTCCAAAGCTTTGTACGGACTTAAGCAGGCCCCCAGAGCTTGGTATGAGAGACTTAAATCCTATTTGTTGAGTCATGGTTTTGAGATGGGTAAAGTAGATAAGACCTTGTTCATTCGTAGGCGTGGCAATGATCTCTTGCTCATCCAGATTTATGTGGATGACATTATCTTTGGCGGCTCTTCTCATGCTCTCGTTTCACAGTTCTCGGATGTCATGAGCACCGAGTTTGAGATGAGCATGATGGGTGAGTTGACCTTCTTCCTTTGCTTCCAGATCAAGCAGACTCGGGAGGGTACTTTCTTGCATCAGGGCAAGTACACTCGTGACCTTCTGAGACGCTTTGACATGAGTGATGGCAAGCCAGTGTCGACTCCCATGGCATCCTCCGCCACACTTGACCCAGATGAGGACGGCGAGCCAGTTGATCAGAAGGAGTATCGCAGCATGATTGGCTCCCTCTTGTACCTCACTGCCTCGAGACCAGACATACACTTCGCTGTGTGTCTTTGTGCTCGGTTTCAGGCTTCTCCTCGTGTATCTCACCGCCAGGCGGTGAAGCGCATTCTTCGGTACCTTCGAGCTACCATTGACTATGGTATCTGGTACTCTTCCTCGTCCTGTCTTTCCTTAAGAGTCTACTCGGACGCAGATTTTGCTGGCTGTAGGATAGATAGGAAGAGCACTTCTGGCACCTGCCAATTCATTGGCACTTCTCTTGTTTCGTGGTCTTCGAGGAAGTAGTCCGGTGTTGCACAATCCACCGCAGAGGCCGAGTACGTTGCTGCCGTCAGTTGCTGCAGCCAGGTGCTTTGGATGGTCTCAACCCTACGGGACTTTGGGTTAGTTATCGACAGTGTTCCACTCTTTTGTGATAACACTTCTGCGATTAACATTGCTAAGAACCCAGTGCAGCATTCTCGGACCAAGCATATTGATATCAGATATCACTTCCTTCGAGACCATGTGGAGAAGGGTGACATAGTGCTCCAGTTTGTGGAGAGTGACCACCAGTTGGCTGATATATTTACCAAGCCTTTGCATAGCTCTAGGTTTTCAGCTCTGCGGGGAGAGCTTGGGGTGGTTTGTCTTTATGGACTGTTATGAGGGGGAGTTTTGCGCTTCATACTTTATCTTATTTATTATGCTCTTACTCTTTTCTGTTGCATTGCATGTGGGTGCATTGGGTTAGTCCTTCTAGCATAGATTAGAGTGTTTCTCTTGTCTAGCTATTTAGACTTCTTACTTTTATCTTGTGATTCTAGGATACTGCTTATTAGCTGTTTCTCTTCACACTAGGTTGAGCTCACTCACTTCTTATAGGTTCTAGCGAGGGTTGGGCCACCCTCGGGTAGACAGGGTATGTGTTTACTCCTTAGTGTGTTAGATGATCAGTTGATAGTCCTAGAGTCATATGGGGTAGATGAGAGTTAGTCTGAGTCATAGTATCCTCTATATCTTACCTATGCTTTAAGGACTGCCTTTTCTGTTTTTACTGCTAGCTTCTCGTATTTATTGTTTTGGTTCAGGGGGAGTTCATTTGGGAACTTCTAGATCTTAATGTTGACGTAACTCTACTTGAACTAAAAGTTGCATCTCATGTTGGGGGAGCTGGATTTTCTTGCATATCATCTTGCATTGTAATATAACTACATGAAGCCTTGATTATTATCCTCTTATGACATGTTTACAATGCATTACATCTTGTCATGATATGTGTTTACTTGCTAGATTTATCATGACTTTATATGTGTAGTCAAGTCTTTGCCATGATAGGTTGATTAACATGCTCAACTTGAATTAAATCATGTCATGTTAACTCTTGAGACTAGTCTGTCTTGAGTTATCTTCTTATGATTCATGCCATGTCAAATAGGCTGAGTTAAGTCTTGAATCTTTGTTGAGCTTTAGATTGAGCTATACTAGTTTCTTGATGAAGCATGAGTTAGTACACTTGTTTAAGAAAGCAAAAAGATCTCTTTTGTGCGAAAAAATTGATCTCACCAATTCTTTCTCATGAGACGGCTTGCCATTGCACTAGGCATGAACTCAGGGGGAGTTTTGGATGACCAAGATCATCTTCTTAAGCTTATTTCTTGGAGTGGTCGCATAAGCTTGAGATCTAGCACATGACAAAAATTTTGGTTGGAAACGACCATGAGCTTGAAAAGAAAAATCTTGTCTAATGTGCTCAATTTGCTAAAATTACAAAACTTACAAGTACTTACACAAATGTCTCATTCTTGAACTTGTAACACTCTAATTTGACTCAATACTAGATTCTTGGTTCCACTTAGCTTATTGGCATGGTCTGCATCATCTTTGGATACCTTTAGCTAGACTATAATCATGGTTGACTTGACATGCTAAGAAATTTGACCTTTTTTTAGATTATGACTTATTTGGCTTAGTTTAATTATACATGTCTTGTCATGATCTTGATAGCATTTTATGTGTTATGGCTTGGTGTAATACTCAAATGGTCATTTTGGATAATCTTCATGGCTCTAAATGCTTAAAATAAACAAACTTCAGCCATCTCATCCAATATCATGTCATATTCTCTCTTTTGCATCCTTGATGATTTTATTGCCAAAAGGGGGGAGAATATTAGAGAAAAAGCCATTTTTAGGAGTTCTTGGAGCTTTGAGGAAAACTGGCTCTTTCTTTTGCTCCTTTCGTCGACATGGTCATGAGCTTCTGTGTTCTTTGGACCATGTTTGACTCTTTTTCATTTTCAAACAAACTCGTCTTTATGCTTTTTCTGGGTTTGTCAATGTACTCATCAAAGGGGAGATTGAGAGACCATGTGGATGTAACCCCATCTGTGTGATGAGTAATTGACATCTGTTTTAGGAAAGTCGAGTTTGGTTTGTGTGGTCTGGACCATGTCGTTGCGCGGGGCAATCGGTTTCGGTCGGACTTGGTCAAACTAGGTCGAACGGGCTTAAGTTGTTTATTTTTCGTTTCGATCGATTTGGGCTTTGAGTATTTCTTTTGATGTTATTGTATGGTTACAATATTTTGAGCGGTGCTATGTGATTTGTTTCTTGTCTGTGATGGCTGCAGGACGTCGAGGTGGAGTCGTGGCGAGGTACGGGATGACCGGACTAGGCGCGGGCAATGCAGAGGTCAGAATGGTCGAGGTGTGCCGAAGACGGCGAGGACTCGAGGTGGTTGCGAAGTTTGGACGGCAAGGAATGAGGAAGCTTCCCGGAAGGTGCAAGAGGGCGTTTTGGTAAAGGCGCAAAGCTGCACAAAAGGAAGCGGGTTGGATAAAGCATTGAGTTGGTGGAGGCTTAATGGGTAAAGCATGGTGTGAACCCATTATGGAGGCTATAAATAGAGAGGTGCTCTCTAGTGCTAAAATTGAGAGAGTGGGTGTAAGAGTTAGGGTTTTATTTGGTTCTCTCCATGCAAGAAATGAGAGTACGGAAAATGAGTAGGTGACTTAGAAAGACTTGGGAGAGAGTGAGTTGGCTTGAGAGTTGGTGTAAAATTTCTATGTTTGTTTCTCTCCATATATGCATGAGATGTGAGGGTTGTAGACAACAAACTTATGTAGTCATCCATGTCTCCTTGGCTATCTATGAGATATTCACTCCTAGTTTTGTTGGTGTTGAGTTTGATTTCTTCCCTTTACCTTCTGTGATTTGGCTTGGGCTTCAATTTTATTTGTTTTGTTTTTGGCTGCAATTTGGGTGGTTCCTGTGCCCAGAATCTTACCCGAGAAAGACAAAAATCTATATGTTCTTTGATTTCTTGTTCTAGGCTGCATGGACTTTGAGTGTTCACTCGTATAGTCTTGATTTTGGTTGGGTGCAGTTTGTGAACCTTCTTAGCAGCAATTTTCTTTTTGTGTTTTTGTTCTATCTCTCGGCTGCAGTAGTCTTTGAGTTCACTTTGTTTCCTCTCAGTTGGAATTTAATCTTTGTGTAGTAAGTGATCTTCCAGCCGAGTGGCTAGAGACTTGATTTTTTTTCTTTTGCTTGATCTCTCGGCTAGCAGTCTGTCCGAAGCTCTTTGCCTTTCTACCGAATGGCCATTGATCCGCTACTTGTTTGCTGCCATTTCCTTTGTTCTTTTTGACTGAAAAACCTGCCAGCTGCTGTTGGTTTACTAAAAATCCTGCTACCTGCTTGCGGCAGTGAACAGAGCTCTTCGCCGGCCATTCCAGTGCAGTCCTTTTTCGGTTTGAAAATCAGCAGTAGGGTGCAGTTTTTGAACCTCTTCAGTGCTGTGCCGACAACATATTTGTCCTTGCACTGCTTGCTGATTTTTGCTGCTTTAGTCCTTGTTTCTTTTGGTTCTCAAGTCTGCAGCCTATCTCTCCTTTGGCCTGCACTGCATTTCTTTCATTAGCTTGCTTTCCTCTTTTAGTTGTAGTCCTAAAACTTCTGAGATTCTTTGGCCTCCTGTTCCATGCTTGTTTTACTTTGTTTTGGCCATGATCTCTGTGAGCAAATCCTCTTCTTCATAGCTTACATAGCTATCGGAGAATTGAAAAATCGAGTGGATACTCGGGGTAATTTTTAAAGGGCTCCATTCACCCCCCCTCTGTCGCCAACATCGATCCAACACATACCTTCTTGATCGGAGATCCCGTGACTTAGGCAATGGGGAAAACAAATTGATGTTGTAACAAGAGAGTACATATTTATTGTACCCATGTCCTAATAAACAATGTACTTTCGACTGTATGGAAGGTTGGCATAAAGCCTTAATGTATTCTGTTGTCCAAATAAGGAAAAGGTATTAGCCTGCAGGATACCTAGAAAGAATACACCTACTTGAGCTTAACTGTGTGGTCGCAGTTCACGAGAACGGGGCATTCTCTAGAAAGCTTATGAGCAGATAAGGGAGCATGACCATATAACGCTTCGTTTAGGTGAGGTTCATTGGCAGCCTAGTACTAGTTGAGATTTAAAGTGAAATCTGATCACGAAAAGCTGTGAATTCAAGGCATAGTTCATTCATCAGCTGTGAGAAGGTGAATCTTGTCATTCTAGGTGCAAGTTCAACCCATACGGGACTTACACTAAAAGACTGGTATATTAACAGTACTTCAGCACAATATCTTTGTCATATGTTTACTTGTTGCTTTGGAATTGGTGGAGGATTGTTAGAAATTGGCCCATTTAATTTGGCCTATTTACTTAATTCCAAAGCATGCATGGTTTAGTACCATATTGCTAAGGCAGGGTGAGGAAGACCAAGTATGTTGTTCCTGCCGATGAGAACATCAATATGGCGAACATGCCCGATGTTGTTCCTGCGCGGCTTCCTGTTCTTCATCAGGCTAACAAGTAAGTCGTTCGCGCGCACGTACGACTTAGTTACTACATTTTGTTGAGTATATTCTGAAATATGATGAGTAGCCTGTTGCTAGTAGTAAGCTTTGCATCACTAGTTTATTGTGTTTGTCTCCTAGTAAAATTTGGAATTAAAATATTGCCCATATTTCCAACAGCTCCACTGCGTCTTCTAGTTGATCTCTCATTTCCGACGAGCTTGTTGATGTTGTTCTAATAGCGATCTGTTCAAGCAACCTTGAATGTTGCTCCATTAGTCTGCCTTGGATCATCTCGGCCTGGTGTATGATCTGTTCCATCATCGCTAAAATATTATCAAGAGTAGCTTGGTTGTTTGCGATGTTGTCCTGCTCTGCTTGTTGACTTCTTTGTCCTGATCCCATTCCTGCCATCTTGACTCTGCGATTTAGAACTTGAAGTTAGCTTCACAGCGGCTTTTAGGAACATCAGATAGGTAAGTAAGAATTCAAATTAAATGTAAGGATAGAGTGGATAGTATAAGAACTAGAGCGAAAAAGGAGGAGAACAACTTTGAAGGCAACAAGGTACAGATACTATTAACAAACAAATTAAAGGATAATTAAACATATGCTTTATTTATCTAACAAGTTGTGCACAAACCAGCTTAGGGTTCATATTACAACTTGCATTACATGCATGCACAAACCAGCTTAACTGCTTGCAAGGATATTCAAAGGGGGGGAATATACTGGTTCTATTAACTTAAGTAGATGCAATTTTATTTGAAAATAGTAAAATAAAAACAGAACTCTTTAAGATTAAAGGGGTTTTCTTTTAACAGTTGTACATTCATCTTACTCAAATTAAAACATAATAAAATATACTTATGCCTCATTGTTGGAATCACCCATTAAACACAACTTCAGTTACCAGAAGCACGGCATATTTGAAAACCATTTATTTCACTTTGCAGAGTTGCTCACCTTTACTCATAAGATTTCTCAGACTCTCAATGTCACGCGATAGGCACGCTTCAGCTAGTGTGCGATGGAGTTGAGAAAACAAGGTTTTTCACTGCTCAAATTTTTATGTAGGCTCTACTTGGTAGGTCCACTCAAACCCAAATTAACTAGCTAAACCTAACACTTCTGTCCATCCTAAGTGACCCCTACTGTTGTTAGGTATGGTTTTACTGTTCCGCATACCTAACTCCCCAACATCCACACTTCTGCATCCTGTAGAGATTCAATCGAGTTGAGTAGCTACTAGACCAGGGCTAACAAGTCAATACCTATGGTTGAGTGATCACTGTGTCCTTTACTCAATATAAGGTTCTTGTCCTTATTTTTCACTTGAGGCAATCAACAACATCTCCCTGTGTTCGACGGCACTACCACCCCTCTGCTCAAGCCTCCACCCTAGGGTAAGGTTGTAGGCTCCAACCATCTCGTGGCTTTCCACGATTTCTCCTTACCCTAGAACCAGTTTAACAATTCTACCAGCCAAAAGCCAAGTCACTTAATAGTACAAAATTTTAAATAAGCTAGTCTACAATTATTTATACTGTAATTAAATATTACTAAGATTACCAAAATGAATATGGCCTCAAATTAAACATAGCATTTTAAGGGGGTAGGACATAACTAATTAGCATGTCATTCTAAATATTTATTTTAATCAATTAAGATTTCACAAATAACAAGAATGCAAATATGATAATTAAATAATTTAAATTTCACGAGATTTAATATGATCAAAAACTTGTAACTTGCCTTGCTGCTTTGCAAATTCTACTTGCTTGTACGCTTCATTACCTGGTTCCAGTCCTTGCAGTGGCGGAGAGAGGGGGGCCGGGGGGGCTGGCACCCCCCAACGATCCAACGATCAGCCCAGCCCCCCACTGGATGCAGCCGACAGCGGGCAGCCCAATTAGTAATTAGCCCAGCAGGACGGCGCCGCTTCATATTTCAGAAGGAGGCGAAGCGACGCCAACCGGGAGATGTCCGTCCGCGTCCGCCGTCCGCCCGTCCCCATCAGCCAGGTAATCTCATCAATGATCTTTATAGACTATAGTATACGGTGACTAGGTACTGAGGCATTCGGCTTTAGCCTTTAGGCATTCCATATTTGATATTTCCATTACCAAAATACCACATGAATTTGTTGTTTGTCCCATACAATTTTAGATGATATGAAGAAGAGAAAGACAATTCATAGTTTTTTTAAGCCTGTTGGTTCAAGTGCTAACGTGGAAGTGGAAACTCCTAACGTGGAAGGGGAAACTCCTAATGAACATGATGTGGAAAATCCTAATAATTAGAGTAGTGTTGCTGCTGCACCATTAGAAGCCGAGGCTGCCGAGCATCAACCAATTGTAGCTACTAGATTTGAGAGAGACCCTGGTAAACGTGTTCAAATCTTAGAATTGCCAGTTGATCAACAAGATGAAGCTCGAAGATTTTATATTTCAGAGGGCCCATATCAACCTATGTTAGCAGAGTACCCACTCAGTGAATTATCTCATCGTCGCCGATTTCAAAGCAGTTGGTTCAAGCAATTTACTTGGCTAGAATATTCACCTCACACAAATTCACCTCACACAAATCGTGCTTATTGTCTACCATGTTTTATTTTTTTCCAAGAAGCCAATTGGAAAATCTGGATCAGATGCATTCACAGTCAAGGGGTTTTAGAACTGGAAGAAAGTTAATGATGGAAATGAATGTTCTCTTCTAAAACACATGGGGGATGCCAACTCAGCTCACAATTATTCAGTTCGGTGTTTTAATAATCTTAAGAACACAATGGCTCAAATTGACACTGTGATGGTTAAACAAAAAGAGATAATGGTTGCAGCAGGAAGACTAAGGCTTGCGACTACGATTGATTGCATTAGGTAATAATAAGAAGGACTTCTCACAATCTTTTTTGTTTTTGCAACCAGAGTTATATGTGATGCACTATCTAATTTGAACTTGTTTTATTTCTATATTTAGGTGGTTGACATTCCAAGGTTGTCCCTTTAGAGGCCATGTTGAATCTCCTGGTTCCTTAAACAGGGGTAATTTTCTTGAAATGCTCAATCTTTTGGCTTCGTATAACAATGAGGTTAAAGAGGTTGTGTTAGAAAATGCTCCAAAAAATGCAAAGTACACTTCACCTGATGTCCAAAAGGAAACTCTAAGCGTAGTTGCCCGAAAAGTGTAGAAATCAATTAGAGAAGAAATTGGTAGTAGCAAGTTTTGCATAATGGTTGATGAAGCTCGAGATGAGTTTAAAAAAGAGCAAATGGCGATAGTCCTCCGATTTGTTAGCAAGGAAGGACTCATATAGGAGCGTTTCCTTGACCTAATCCATGTTCATGACACTACTGCTTTGACACTTAAAGAGTCAATTTGTGCTGTCCTCGCAGGCAATGACTTGAGTATACAAGATATAAGAGGTCAAGGTTATGATGGGGCTAGTAACATGCGAGGGGAGTGGAATGGATTGAAAGCTCTAATTCTCAATGAGTGCCCTTATGCATATTATATTCATTGCATGGCTCATCAGCTTCAATTGGCCCTTGTAGCAGCATCGAGGGAGGTACATAAGGTACACAACTTTTTTCAGGACTCAAATTTCATCATAAATGTTGTTAGTGCTTCTCCTAAGCGCAATGATGAGTTGCTAGCGAATCAAGCGGAAGAAATTGCTCGTGAAATTGAATTGGGAGAGCTTGACACATGGCGAGGGGCAAATCAGATGTGCTCTCTACAGAGGCCAGGGGACACAAGATGGAGTTCCCATTACAAGTCAATCCAGAGCTTAAAGAAGATGTTTGGTGCGACAGTTTCAGTCCTACGCAGCATTGCTAATGATCGTTCAGTTTCGAAGTATTCTCGGGGAGATGCTAGTGGTGCCTTACGAATCATTGTCACATTTGATTTTGTGTTTATTCTGCACCTGATGGAAAAGATTATGAAGATCACTGATGTGTTGTGCCAAACACTCCAAAAGAAAAGCATTAATATCTGAAATGCGATGGATTCTGTTTCTACAACAAAAGTGTTGCTTGGTGAGTTGCGAAATAATGGCTGGGAACTTCTTCTTGAGGAGGTCAAATTGTTTTGCGAGAAGCACGAGATTGATACCCCAGATCTGAGTAAGAAGCATGTTCTTTTGCCCAAATTATTTCAGACTTTCAGTATGAATGTTACATCATTTCTTCCAATTTGCAGGTACGTTGATGTGACTAAATCTCGAAACAAGAATGATAACACCACAGCCTTTCACCATTACAAAGTAGATGTGTTTAATGTTGCAATTGATCAACAATTGATTGAGCTAGAAGATCGATTCAGTTCTCAAGCGACAGAGCTTTTGTCCCTTTGTGCCTATTTGGATCCAAGGTTGGACACATTCGACATAGCAAATATATGCACTCTAGTGGAAAAATATTATCCTGCTGATTTCTCAAGTCAAGAAAGAGCTCAATTGGAGTGCCAATTGCCACATTTTCAACTTGATGTATGCAACCATCCAGACCTAAGTGTATTACCATCACTTGCTGATCTAACAAGTGGACTAGTTAAGACTCGTAAAGATTCATCTTATCCTATGGTGGACAGGTTGTTAAGATTAGTCTTAACTCTTCCAGTTTCAACTGCAACCACTGAGAGATGTTTTTTAGCTATGAAACTTGCGAAGACGCGACTTCGAAGTACAATGGGAGATGGATTTCTACGAGATTGTTTGGTAATTTATATTGAAAAGGAATTGGCCGCAAAGATTAGTAATGATGATATTATTAAGGCCTATGATCTTGCTGGTAGTCGTAGAGCTAAGTTTAAGTTAATAGAGATGTAATTTTCTTTGCATTGTAATTTGCGAAACATATTACTTTGATAGTCTGATATGTGAGTATTGGATCGGTAAATCCGACATGATTCATTGGTTCTACTCTTCTTGTTGTCCATTTGCCCCCTCCATATCCAATTACTGGCTCCGCCCCTGAGTCCTTGCACTATTGCTTCGAAAAGTTCGGGAGCTAGTACAAACACATAAAATAACATAAGTCTGTACTTGAGTCTAATCAAGCTTGAAAAAATAAACTAATTAAAAAGAATTAAATGAAATAAAATTCAAATAGAGGGGTTTGGATTTATTTGAACCTGAATTTGGTAGAATGGAGGTTAAAAATAGATTCGCGGGGTCGAAACAATCGAGATGTGGTGTTTTTGGAATTTTGGGCTTCAGGTGAATAGTATTGCACAGTGTTGGGCCAGCCTATTTGAATAGTGCGCGCGCAGGAATAAAACTTCAAATGGCTAGGTGGGCTGACCAGCTGACCTCCTCCGCTCAAACATGCGCGCGGTCAGTTTGGCCGAACACACGCGCGGCTGGTCTGGCCCAACACGCGCGCGGCCGCTCGGACCGGCCAAAGGTGTGGCCGTCCGGACCATCCGAACGCGCGCCCACGCTAGCTGTAGATCTGCGATACACAGACGGTTGTGGGCAAGCAACGTCGCACCCAGGGCCTTCGCTTACCTCCGACCGGCTTCTTCTCGGTGGAAAACAGAGGTGTGGTCGCCGTGACGAATCGGTGCTAGCGAGGCTTCCCAGTGAGAAATGATGGCACTAAGGGGCTCAACTCGACACAACGGTTCCATTTTGGGACCTTAGAAGGAGTGGAGGTGAGAGGCGGTGGCCGGTGGTAAGAAAGAAGCTTGCAGGACTCCAAGCGGAGTTAGGATTCTACAGGGGTTATTCGGTGAGGTTGGTAGTGATTTGACCATCTAGGGCTCACAAGGAACACAAGAGTGGTGGTGGTTTGAGTTGAGGGGTTTCCTATAGGCCTGTCCACGGGGAGGTGTTTTTGGTCGGCGGTAATCTTAGTTGGCGGGGCTTTCAGGTAATGCTCATGTCCGATTGAGTTTACCAGTGTGATTGAGATGTAAAGGGGGTGCTATGGCTGAATGCAATTGAAATATGGTGATCGAAAGCAGGAGATTGAGTGAGCGACTCACCGGGCTCAGGGGAGAACGGCGGCGGAGCTACGGTGCATAGGAGCTTAATTGAGTGATTCTGGCGGATGGTGGGGGTAGTGAGGTGGGGCTCTCTGCGAAAGCAATTGAGTTAAAAGAGCGAGGAATGACAGTAGGAGCAGTAAGGCGGTTCGGTGCAGTGGTGATGCACAGAGAAAAGAGAGGGAGGCTCTGCCAGGGAGTAGGGATGCAGGCGAGGTGGCACACAGCCTCTGCAAAAATTGATGAAGGGTGGTGAGAGCCTGCATGGCAAGGAAGCGCGCATCGACATAGGGGAGCAGCGAGCTGCGGTGGGAGAGCGCGCGGTTGACCAGGGCGCACCAAGTGAGGAGGGAGCAGGGAGATGAGTGGCTGACTGGTGGGGTCACAGCGCAGGGCTAGTATGAATGCACAAGAGTGACACAGCCGCAATCGAAGAAGGCGACGCGCGGCCGCGTGGATGGCAGCACAGGAAGGCAGTGGGGAGGCAGCGTTCTTAGGCGGTGCCAGCGGAAAGGGAGAGGCGAAAGACCAAAAAGGGAAGGCGGATTTTCAAGGGAGCTACCAAATTGGGTAAGGATTGAGGTTTCAAGCAAAATCCAAAAGAATTTTTTGTTTGAAATTTGAGGTTGTTTCATGCATGTCTGCCCTGTACTACATAAAAAGATTTGCATGATTGATGATTGCATCCTCCGCTCTCTTGTCCTCCGAGACACTTCCATCAGGGAACTGCAACCGGGAATAACTCCCATATAGTGGAGTTGGACCCTGCGTTCTTAGCCAAGAACAGCTTGGACTTGTGCGATATTAAGATGGTTAATTCGTTTGATAGTCATTTGGCATCCATGGATTGGATGACTTGGCTCGACACGAAAGGAGCCGTGTCCAAGGTTCACAGTCTACCTTACGAGATTTATCAGGGCTGTATCATCAGTTGGTGCAACAAAAATACACCACTCAAGTTTATGTCCAAAATAAGATCTCAAATCAGTTTGTCGCAATGTAAATCCAATATAAACTAGCAGATAGGTATACAAAATTCATGGTGAGATCAATTACTCAGATTGCGCAACCGGGGTTGAACCTCTTATTGAACAAGTAATTCAGTGGGTAACACATAAATTACAATTATTGTCATACAGAAGGCAGGGTATTATTTCCGCTGTTTTCAACATGCACACCTGCACAAGCAACAAGTCCCTGCCTTAAAAAGGAAGAAGAGAAAAAGGAAAGAGGAGATGTTGCATCCCCATTACAGTCAGTTTGGTAAGCTTTGTCCACTGCAGGTCACTTGTATAACTACAACAAAGGGATCAAGGCACATCATTCGTCGAACCGAGTGTGAGGAAGTGAGTGTATCTTGTGTGTATATATGGTAGGGATAAATAAGAATAGTTACCCCATTTTTTTCACAGGGCAAATGGGCGTCCAGAGGAGGCAAGCAAGAACTTTTTCCTGCCTGAATGCGATACACGATGAAGCACCGGTGTGGAAGCTCAAAGCAGCGGCAAAAGGATGGATGAGGACCTGTACAGCTTCAGCTCTTTGAATTTGTTGGGAGATAATTACTGAAGAGAATGGGAGGCAGCATGAAGAAAGGCTGAGGAGGGCTTATGATGCCTCTCTCTCAGTACTTCCATCGCCAGAGGGTATTTGCTGTGAATCAGATTGGGGAATATAGTGAGACCTTCCAGAGCCTCCATCAAGCAATTTTTTGGAATGCCCTGGTTGGGGTGCCAACTGATAGTGCATAGTTGGCACTTCCCCTGTCGGTGAGGTTGCAGTTCCATACATAAGGGCTCCCATGGGATGGTCAAATTTGCAATTAGGACCAAACTTGCAGATACCATAACGAGAATAGAAGGTGCAGAGAGGCTCTCCCTGTTAGCAGCAAAGAGAGGTTTGAGTAACATCATAAGACGTGAGAAAGACGTAGCATATTTGCATAGTATCCACCTACAGATAAATGCTAAAAAGCTATTGGATAGTATTCATAGCCAATGACCATGAAAATATAAATAGAGCCAGAAATCCAGTGACAACATATACTCGCCATGCCTAAACTTGATAAACAGAAAATAACAGGATTGGCAAGTGTACTAGGAAAACCAGTATTCAAAGAAATCTTCAAGAAACTAGTACTGTCACACTAGAAGGGAAATGTACCAAAGCAGTCCTTAGACGATCAACTTAAGCCTCATTTAAAATCTCCTATTTTTAAAACAATGAACTTAAGACTCATTTAAGATCTCCAAATGTTAACCCAAAACCACTCAAGCTGACTTCTACCTATTTGCAGGATGATGGGATCAATCTGATCCTAAATCTTAGGGAGAACTTAGATATTCTTTCCTATTAAAAAATGAATTACGGAGGACTTGCTTTTTAATGCATGTCACTTCTGGCTAGTTTTTATCACCACTGGATCCTTGGTTAACTACCAGTACCACTAGTTCATCACTGATAGCAGTAAAATAGCTTATAGGTCCATGTATAGGCACACCACTGCTAGGACCTATGGAGATTATAAGAAAATAAAATTTGTTTTGCATCTCTACTTTCATTATTACACCTTGAACTCATTTTATACCACATGAAAGCAACCAATCTTGAGGTTAGACAACACCATTTCACATAATAACTCAGTCCCCTGATAAACTTTCCCAATCACTTGGGTCCAACAGATGGTCATCTGAGATTAGTTCTCAATACCTTTTAAAGGGATATTCCCCAAAAGCATTTCATTTACCCAAGTTAGTACCCTAAAAGGACAGGAAGCACAACAACATTACGTACAGGAAAATTTGCATGAAAAATCCTATAAATGGGATGTCTTTGATAAAATTTGCTGAATACATATCAATGTTGGAAGGGGAAAAAAACTTACTGGGCGTAGTGGCAGACCTAATTGACTCAATGCGCAGTTTGGAGCAGGAATCAGCCGCTCCTTAGGGTGATGAAACTTGCAAACAGCACCAAACTTACAATCTCCAGTTTTCATATAGAATTGACACTCTGGTTGGTCAGGTCTCTCAGGAAATGTGTTCTCCCCTTGTACCGCATAAACTCCGACTGGAACAGAGCCTGCTTGGTATGATGGAAACATTCCATGATCACCCATACCAGTTGTTTCACTCTGACGTGAGCCAGAGTAGTATTGAGTGGTTCCAGGTGTTCGTTGCTGGTCATCTGGAGAAGAAGAGCCCATTTGTGCCTAAGAAAGCATAAAAAATATGGATCATCATTGGGCTCCACACGAGGAATAAAAAAATGACTTCGAGTAACAATGCAGTTAAAATACAGGCAACCAAAAACAGTGTTGCACATGGTATTGATTTGCTTTTAATCATAACGTTATCAGAAGTGTTGGTGGAGTGAATGTCTAGGAATCGATATAAGTATTCTCCAGTCTTCCAGCTGCTTGAAAGTAATGGGCTGAGATTTTTGGCAGGAAATAGTTTGATAAATATTCTGCTGCCGGCTACGGGTTTCTTATACCAACCGAACCCTTAGTCAGAATTTGTTACGAACAACATCTAATTACACCACCTGTACCATTTGATAGATATATAGACACTCACATAAGAATGAATTGAAAGGCACGATTGAACAAACTCCTAACACTGATAGAACTAAATTAGTTTCTATCAACAACCACTGGAAAAGCAGCAAAATTCTCAGGTGAAGTATTTATCTAACCAAAAAATGTGAACACATGCAGCTACGGAAAGGTGAGGAAAATGGGGGAAGGGGGGGGGGGAATCTAATCAGTTTCTGTTATGATGAAAATACTTAAGGTTCAGGTTATAGATCCGACGTTGTTTCTGTAAGAATTCCAAACATCTCAGTAATGTCACGAAAAACTAATTTCAAGTAGTTATGATCCCAAATCCAGGCCATTCTTGTTAAAATAACTATCATTTCCAACAACAGAAATGGTATTGGATCAAATGTATCAAGAATTGTAAATTTCTTATAGAGAGTTTGATTTCAGTTTATGCCTCAAGTAATGAACATTACTTAGTTACTTGACAACTTACCCACCTCCTTCTCTCAGGTAATGAACATATACAGATTCACAGTGACAGCCAAGTGGTAGAGCAAGAACAAGCATACATGTAGATTGGTAATGGGAGGAAATATTATAATATGTCATGACAGACATGACAATCCATATTGAATAGAAGCGACGACGAATACTCACACTGACCTATAGTGCCAGTAGTTCACACCCATGGGTAACAAATTTGTTAGAGAAAAACTGTTGAATGTTGGGCACATGGTTGAAGTAGCTTAGCATGTGTCTTAGGTAAGGAAGGATGAGAATGGGGCACAACAGTGCATATTGGAGAGTCTGTTGGCAGAGGGAGAGGAACAGAAAATATACACAAGCAAACATATTAATTGGTTTTTAGGTAGAATAAAACATTAAACTTCATTGTTTCTGATGCAGAAAGAGACCAACTAGAACACAAGGATAGTATGCCCCCATGAAGAATAGTGGGCACATATTAGTGTGTGCTTAGCATAAAACAGTAAAACCCCACGTCTCCATGCTGCTATGAGAATAAGCATCAGCATAACATATTGAGGGGAAACACGTTACATACATTAAAATAGACAACAACTGGGTACATGTTTTCCAATAAAAAGATGCTATTAAAGTACGAAGAGCGAGGGTAAAAGAACATACAGCATAAGGATTCCACCCTGGAACTTGAACAAGGCCCTGAGGAACAATCACTTGTGCATAGCCTGAATGACCAGGCCACCGAGGACTTGCAATAAATGATGCAGATCTTGACAAGGTCCAGTTTGTTACGGCCCCAGGATAGGTATGTTGACCAGGTGAGGTTGCAGACTGTCCAGATGAATAAATAGAGCCACGTACAGCAACCATTGTATTAGAGGGCTGCGGATGATGAAACTTACATGTGCTTGTAAATTTGCACTGCCCTGTTCTTAAATAATAAGCGCATTCCTTCTCATTCTGCAGTAATAAACTGCAAGTAAATGAAAGCTAATCATGCAGACAAGCAAAGAGATTGAGAACGATTATGGATAAATAATAAGCAATCAAGTGACAACTAAAATAATAAAATTATAGAATTTCAAAACAAACCGGACGTAGTGGGTAGCCTAGAACATTCAACTGTACACAGGCTGCAATTGCTGCCTTCTCTCTGGGGTGATGGAACTTGCATGTTGCTCCAAACTTGCATGTTCCAGTCTTCAGGTAGTACTGCAAAAGAATGGAGGATATGGAAAATTAAACATAAAAGTTCGTCTTTAACTCATAAGAATGAAAGCACAATTTACAAAGTAGTAGCCTAAGTAAATAAAAAGATTGGGGATATAATGAGTTTTAAAATTGAGGTTCATTTCTTGCTCTAAGGAACAAAAGGTTACTAGAAAGATGTACTCACAGCAAAATGTGTGGGATTAATTATGGACTAGGAATTCCTCAGAAAGGAATTATGGATGACAAATCGCAGGTGCTAAAGCACCAGACAACACACAGAAGCTTGACCCAATAAATTTTATACAGCTAAGCTGAACCAAATTTGTATTGAGCTGTTGGATCGGGACAGGTGTCAACAACAGGAAAAGAAGTTCATCTTTTCAGTCTACACCAATTCTGCAAATTTGATTTTTCTGAACAATATCTACAAGCCCTGACACGGACTTGGTAAAAAAAACTTGAATAAAATAGAATTAATTATGTTGCCTCTAATAGAGTATGTAAATTATTACATCAATTAGCAAAACATCAAGGTCAATTCTTCTGGATGCATCTACAGTCAAAGAAACAAGGATAACTCCTGCAATGGAGCATGGTAGTTTGGCTCAGTGGACAAAAAAATGGACATCAAGTGTTATTGTTCATACAGTTAATTCTTTTAAAAGTATTTTCTGTTAACTGAAAAAAGAACACAAGCAAAATGTATTCCTGCCTGCCACAGAAGAATTGTTGAGGAACTGCATTGAAATGAAACATACATAAAATTCTGACCTACAGATAACGTTTCAAACAGCTGAACTTCGAAGTATGAGTGTATGACATAGACTGTTATGATCTAATACTCAGGAAAGTACTGTAGCATATGTGTACTGTTATACTGTAGCACGTGTACTGTAGCTTGCGTGTATTAAGCATGGTTTGTCATTTAGAAATATATCTATTAGGTGTTTGATATTATCCATTAGTTAGACAAGTTATTATTAGATTGGATTGTTAGAGATAAATTCCCTTATAGATTATTTCTTATAGGTCAAGTTGGGTCGTCCCTATGAAGGAATAGTATATATCCATTATCAAGGAAGCAAAGAAAAAACAAAGTAGTCCCTAACTGGTTGGCTAAAGATCAAAGCCTTCTTGTTGGTCAGGAAGAGTCCCGGTCGAGCTTGGAAGGCGATCCCTCACCTCCCTAGCTAACCAGGCCTTAAAGCCTCGCTACCTCGACAGAGAAGAGCCCTATTGGCGGTTAGACGAGGGCGAGTGCCCTATCCTCGGTCCTCGGACCCGTACCTAACCAACAACCACAACATTTGGTATTAGAGCCACTCAACATGGCTTCTGGTGCCGCACCATCTCTCTTGGAGAACTTGGCGGCTAACAGCGAAGATCAGAAGATCTTACTCAACATCATGACTATTGTTCATTGGAGATTTATTGATCTTCGTCCACGTGACGCGACATTATCATCGTACCCTCTCATCAACATGTGGCCACCAAGGACTTCAACCGTGGCCACCACCACAGCTCGAGGATGAGCTACCTCGCCACGAGAGGTGTAATGTTATGGTCTAATACTCAGGAAAGTATTGTAGCACGTGTGTACTGTAGCGTGCGTGCATTAAGCATGGTTTGTTATTTAGGAATATATCTATTAGGAGTTTGATATTATCCATTAGTTAGGCGAGTATTATTAGATTGGATTGTTAGATACGTTCCCTTATAGATTATTTCTTAGGAGTCAAGTCGGGTCGTCTCTATAAAAGGGATAGCATGTATCTATTATCAAAGAAGCAAAGAAAAAAAAACAAAGTTAGTCCCTAACCGGTTGGTTAAAGATCATAGCCTCTTTGTTCATCAGGAAGAGTCCCGACCGAGTTTGGATGGAGATCCCTCGCCTCTCTGGCTAATCAGGCCTTAGAACCTTGCTACCTTAACAGGGAAGAGCCCTGCTGGCGGTTAGATGAGGGCAAGTGCCCTACCCTCAGTTCTCGGACCCGTACCCAACCAACGACCACAACATAGACCTAGATCAAACACCTCAATTCTGAACCAATGAATGATAAGTAATGTACAATTAATGTTAACATAAAAAATATTTGGATTTTGGAAGTTGGCTAATGTTAATAATCAATCATACATTACATAGTCAAAAAAATCAAATGAAGACCAAAGGATTTAGGGAGTCAATAAAAGATTGAATACCCACTTGACACTCAGGTTGACCAACTCTATAAGGATACTCTCCTTTCATCCTTGCAGCAGCAACAGCCTGATAATTCAATCAAAATAACTTAAGTCAAGACCGAAATGAGCATCAAGCAGAGAAGGAACAAAGAGACAAATCCCTACACTCTTTTAACATTGGAATCAAAGGTATAGAAAATTTGTCATATAATTTCACATTGCTTTGTTAAGGATATAATTGTGGACAAAAAAAATCACCTTTTGCTTTAGAAGGAAAACAGTAGGGAAAGCCCTACCTAGTGTACTTTAGATAATAGATAGTATAAGTACAGAGCATACAAGTGTGGCAGCTTAAATGCATTATGCATCAAATCAAAACTATATCATCTTGACTATAGGAAGTGATCGTTTGAGCAACAAGTCAAATGCATATAGTGAGCTAGTTAAATGAGTGTACAAATAACTATCAAACAGCTGACGAACTAGTTAAATGAATGACAAAAGAATCTGAATTCCTAAACAAAAATAATTTAACGAGGAAGCTGCAACAAACGACTGGCTCACCAATTGAGCTTTAGAACCATTTTTTTTTACTTTCTACATCTTGCCATGCAACATTATCTTGCAATTTTCAGATCAACGTCATTATGGAAAATGATGCAGATTTTACAAAAGTAATCAATGACTGATCAAACTAGGTGGTCTCTTTTTAACTCGTTTTCTGTACCACATGGAATGGCAGATCTCAACCCCAAAGTTCATCCAGTAAGAAAAAGAAAGATCGAAAAAAATAGAGAATGAAAATAAAAACAGATTTGTTCAGATATATACAGTGTGTGAAATATCAGTCGGACTTCCAGGACCCAGTTATCATGCTTTATTTTATTGATATCAACATGGATATATATAGTTTCCAGTATGTAAAAAAACATCATACTTCTGTTGAAACAACTATTCTATAGCATTACATCCAAAGTTCCCTGTTACAAGCGATTATGAGGAAGAAAGAATTAACTCCTGCTTCAGATGAAGACAATGGTGTTTAATCAGATGTCTGAATCAACCAATCATGCTTTACAACTGCTCAACAGATGCCATGCAGAGATGGCTTGTCTGGCCTGCTTTGGTATTCTTCAATAAGGTATCTTGAGGGTTTCTAGCCCCAGAAAGCTCAGTAGCTCACCAGTTAGCTTAGGAGCAAAACATGTACTGTTTGGCTTCTACTCCATGACATTCTTAAAACCTTCTCATATAGCTAATAATATAACTAATAAACTCTTTCAAGCCAATTCCATCACCTCAATTGACTCAGTTGAACTTTAGTTTCTTCCAAACTTGTAGAAAACAAATTGGTGAAATTGAAGGAACCCCAAAAGGCTCTTCTTAGGAAAACCTTATCCACAACAAGTGTTTAAACTTCCACGAGAACTCCTTTCAGAAGGATCGAATGTGAAGTATACATACAAAAATGCTGAAGGGCCAGAGGAGGACATGGAAAGTAATGATACCACAGAATCTGAGAAAATAGATTTTCAAAGTCTTTTGTATGATAATGTAATGACAACAAATTGCACATGATGAACAAGTCAGGTTACAACTTACCAGCTTCCAGTTTGGGGGGTGATTGAATTTGCAGGTCATCCCAAACCTACATAGTCCAGTCCTCATATAATAACTGCAGTCTGGCTCTCCTATACGCTCAGGGTAGGGCCCAGGTTCCAGAGACTCTTCTCCTAAAGTCATTTGCCACATTGCCTCTGCAATATCATTGAGAAACAACATAATCAATCACTTTACATAATCACAATGAGGCTAAGACAGCTATCATGCTAGGATATTATACTAGAGACATCAAGCAATGTCTAACTCATTCTCTGTAACTCAGAATCTAATATCATGCTTGACGCTTGATCATCCACTAATTCAAATTGAAACCAAGTTGTCTAGAAGAACTACGTGCTGAAAAGAACAGCAGCATGTACTCGAGTAGAAGCAAACAAAACAACTCAACATCCATACTTTCTGTAATTAATCTTGGTGTGTTGACATCCATTTCCAAACATATTACAAAGTTCACATTATTTCAGCAATTTTGTACAGAATCCCTTTGCAACAGCCAAATTAGAATTGCACTGAGAACTTCTTTGAACATATCGATGCCAAAAGACATGTTAGTTTTAAATTCTTGTAGAAAAGGATGTGGTACCACATTGAAACAAGTACTTCCAATTTATTAGTCTGGGTACCCACTATTTATACTGAAATGGAAAGAGGGTAGGGTTACTGTGACAAGAAAAGAGCATGGGACCAACAAATGAGCAGCAGCACAAAACAGACAAATAATCAATCTCACTAAAGATCTTGACTTCTGCTCTAGAAGACAAGAAATATGTAACCAATTTCATCAACTGCTAGACCAAACATAAAAAGATTTCCTGCTTTTCTGATAAAAAACCAAGACTTCTCCATAACTTTTCTATACCACACCCAACCTTGTTTAAGTTTTAACTAACTGGAGATGGAGCACAGATGATAGAGAGCACTTCTCATTGCAAGAAAGCAATGCTGGTCATAAAAATAATTGAGCCCACTCATATTCATAGAAAACATTAAGAAGGGCTGACAGTGAGAAGTGAAACTACTAATGGGAGGCAAAACAAATGCACGAGCAAATTAAACCCAGTCTCATCACTGTTCCAGGAAGATAAGACAAGGGTCTGTTTGGTTCATGACCAGAAGTTGTCTAGCCACAAGTTAGGCGTGCCACAGTTTTTAGGTAGCTGTTTGGTTCACTGACGCAACTGTGGCATGCCACACTTTCTTAGCACCCGGCCCCACACGTCATAGACTCAGTTTCTTGCCAAACTTTGCCACAAGTGTGGCTTCGATTTTGTTAACCACACTTTCTGTGGCAGCCACACATTGCCTAAGTTTAGGCATGGCAAGCTTAGGCACCAACCAAACAGGCCCTAAAACTTCATTCCGATCAAGCACAACTCTATTTCATCTCGTAATTAAAACAGTCAGTCGTCCATTCCTCCCAAGGCTTGAAGAAGAGGTAAATTACCACTTCTGCCACACCACCACAGGCACATCACAGGGATCGTCGCAAACGAGGACCAAACCCTCAGGCAGTTAAACCCCAATTCCGCCCCCCAAAATCGACAACTTCCGGCAGCCAAGCCGCGCCCTAATCAACCCCCCCCCCCCCCGGCTCCCGAGCCCCGACCCGCATCGAAACCCCGCGGAGAACCCCCTCCCGCATCCCCGCATCAGCCACACACCCAATCGCACACCCGCGACATTGCAACACCGACGCCGCGCCGCCCCCCGCGCGGGCGCGGGCAGCCGGGTAGAGGAGAGCAGACGAAGCCCTAGGGCAGCGGCGCTCACCTTCGGCGGACCCGTGGTGGGGCCCGATCGCGACGCCGGCCGGGGAGGTGGAGCCGCCCTCCCCGGCGCCGCCGCCGCCCGTTCCCGCCGCCGCCATCACGGCCGCCCCGGCATCAGATCAGAGGCGCGCGAGGGGGAGGAGCGAGAGGTGCGGGGCGAGGAGTGGAGTCGGGGAGAAGCGACGCGAGAGGAAGAGGTGGGGAGTTGGGAGCCCGGAGGAGGAGCCAAGCGTCCATCCCCCGCCTCGGACCCCACGCTTTTTCACCCGCGCTCCCTCCCCTCGCCCCAACAGAAACCACCCGGGGCTGCAAATCCTGGGCGCACCCCGCGCGTGCACACAGGACCGAGTCACGCGAGGGTAATGCTAAGGCCCATTGAGAACGCAGGATTTTTTTTTTACATTCCTACGAAAGTTGAATCGTTTTATGCGAATTTTTTTGTAAAATTCATATAAAACTCCTACGTTCTAAATGGACCTAAATAGTATGCAGAGCTTTCATTGTTTTTATTATAAGAGAGTACAAGGAAGAGACGCTGAAATTTATCAAAAGCATCTAAGGCTTCACATAGCGCGGAAACATGTTTTCTCATTCAACATGGACGCATATGTACTCTAAAATCGGTGGACACCAGCGCTAAGTTCAAGACTTGAACCCTAGTGTGTTGAGTGTGTATCCGCATGCCTAGCCATCTAGTCACATATACGCTGCTTTTATTTTATTTATGAAAGGTTCTTTACAACTTTATTCTATAGAAATTTCCATGCATTGAGGGGTTTTTTTTGTTGGAGCATGTGATATACTAATAGATTTACCGTTGAGATTTAAAGTTCAACAAAAGTTGATGTGCTGGTACATATGAATTGTTTTGCAGTGCCCTCTTTTTTTTTGGTGGTGTTGGCTCAAGTAGAGCACTTGAATAGGTGCATATCATGGTTGTGGTTCCACTATATTGACTTATATTTGCGCACTGAGAGGTTACGTCATAACGAAGTTACATGTTCAGCTTTGTTTATGTGTTCAAACGCTACAATGATGCCTCTCCAACTGTGCTAGTGCAGGGTAACATAAAGGAGTAATTTAACAGTAATGCCATTTGTTACTGCTTTATTTGTAGGTGTCTCCACTTTGAAAGAAAATGCCATGACACAGCACTGGGGCATCCATTTGGAACTGTGACGTGGTTTAGAGTTATTCATCCCTTTCCCTTCTTATTTTCTAGTACATAATGCGTGTACAAGATACGAGTCATTTAAACTTCACCCGAAGATCATACGATCAAATTCCGTGAAACCCACAGGAATAACCTGTTCATCATGTAGTCCGTGGGAATCAAACTTTAGCCTTTAGCCAGAAGCTTGATCTTCTCAACTCAAATTCTACTACCAAAATAATCACTTTAAATTCATAAGAAAAAAGGATTAATTCCCCACGAACTGTAAATCAAAAGGGTACTTAACTAACAAAGCAATACCATGTGCTAAGCCATCACCGTCATATGTTGTTAAACAATCATGCGTATGTGGGAATGTAACGTTTTCCGATGATGTGGAGCGTGTGTAGCTAATAAGTCAAAGGGGTGTTTATATTGGCTTTTGTTAATGAATTTTAGTTTTGGTTTATAAACAATAACAGTTTATAGAGAGATATTTATGTACGATTTGGCCGATATAAATAAAATCATTACGATATATACTGCAATCAACTAGTAGACCCCGTTTTAAAAAACACTTCGTTTGAAAGCTAACTACTGTAGAAAAGGTATTTAGTGAAAAAAACGACATATAGAAGTCAAAGTGAGCAGAGCTAAAACTAATACTTCTTGAATACTAGTCATATGTCTGTGCGTTACAACAGAATTAATTGAATACATAGAGAATTATGCTATGGAAGAGAATTGCTCTGATCGGTTGGGAAGTGGAGAGTTGTGAGAAGTCGAAGGAATGGGGCGGCTAGAGAAGAACAGACATACGACCACCAACTCATTCTTTTATAGTAATAATGATAATGATAATGATTAATTTTAAAAACGTAACTATGTAGCTAGTCAGAACATTTTATAATGGAGGCACGCTTTAGCGAATGCCAAACAACTCAGCTTTTCTTCCTTAAACTAATGGTTCATGCAAAAGGTGTTGGTAGATGCAGACGTGCACGCATTAGAGGTGACATGATCGACCAGATTTTGCGGGTCATTGCTCTACAAACTGGCAACATTTTCCTACCAAGGTGTTGTCACGGATCTAACGTGACCTTTCAGTTTCGGACAGGGTGTTGGGAAACGGTCCAGTTCTAAATGAACACCAACCGAAACCAGCGGGTTTTCTTCATTAAAAAAAATCGATATGTTGAACTTTTTGGACATCCGAAGTTCGGGACATAAACCGGACGCAATTATAAGAGTTTTGGTATCGAAATTTGTAGTACCGGTATGACTATAGAGGGGATAAATGATGATTTCAAATTTTTTCTAAGTACTCTTTTAATCTTTACTCTAATAACTATAAGAAACTACGAAGATCAAGATGCCAAAAATTCAAAAAAAAAATCTTGGAGCTACGGAAATTTTCAACCTGTGGATAATGAATTCAGTACTATTTCAAATTCGAAAAAATATGTAACTTTTGATCCATCGATTCAAAAAACTTGAAACATAAACCAAAACTAGTTCATGGCCTTAAGAACATATCCCAACCAAAAACCTAAAAGTCCTTGAGGGAATTGGGATATTTTGGTTCGTAAAGATCTGTTATATCAAAATTGGACCAAAACTGAAAAATGGCCTCTCAAACCAAATTTTCAAATCACTTAAAATTTGGTATACATCTTCTGTATAATGTCAAGAATTTATTCCAATCAACCATCAAGAAAATCGCTGCTAAAGTTCTAACATTTTGTGTTTGAAGACATATTGCACAAAAACAAGTTTAAAATGACAAATGGTGAATATGACTTGCGTGTGGGCTAATGATGGCCAAGATGGCTCTAAATATGTCCCCACATATCCCAACAAGCAAGAACACCAAATAAATCGACGTAGAAACAGTTAGATTAAGAAATCACTTGAAGAGGCCAAAAAGAGCAAAACCCCTAGAACTCAACTTCTCTCGAACCCTAACCCTAGAACTCATGAACACTAGTCTCAAGAGAGGATGATTGGACAGTTAACCACAAGTCTCCATCCCAACTCCTTAAATAAATGGGTAAGCCAGCCACATCTAACTCTTAGTTGATACTATTCACTTAGTACAATGAGGGAAATCCAATAACTCCACATACACGGGTTTTAACTCACTCACTATACTTATGCACACTTATCCAATTTGATCATGCCAGCTTCTACATGATCTAAACCACATTCCCAAGCGCCGTTCACGTGCCGTCGTTTTCTTTTTAAAGCCATTTCTGATATTTTAGTCAAACTATCAAAATACCTGTTGTGGCTACAGACCAAACAGAGAGAGAGAGTATGGTAGTGGGGAGTTAGGTGAGTAAAGATGGCTTAGGGTCCTTCCCCATGGCCTATGTCATATATATATCCACATGGGGAGTGCTTTTACAATTATACCCTTACACATGAGTACTTCCCTCAGGGGTACCTTTGTCACTATAAATGTCCCATTCTGGGCCTTACACTCTCTTAACAAGCCTGCTGGGCTTAGGTGGGGGCCACCCCTACAACAAGAGCCTCTCATGGTGAAGGGCTTCACGGGCCAAAGCCATGTTGCCGAGCCCTTTGGCCCCCTCCGTCCCTGCGGCCTGTGAGCTTTTTCAACGTTCGAAGTGCAGTGTTGGCCTTATTGCGAAGGTATGGCACCGAGCAGCTTGGCGAAGGCTCCGTCACCCACAATCTTGCCGTGGCGGGATCGGGGTTGTCGTCCGGAGCGAAGATCGAAGTCGAGGTTGGCCTCGCCACCGAGGGGGCGGATTGGAGGCCGAAGTTGCCTTCGATTTGGCGGGGTCGGTGATTGCCCGGGCCGGACTGGGGGTGTTGGCGGAGTCAAATGCGTCGGCATAGGTGGGCGGAGCGGGTCGTAAGTCGTCGCGGGCGTGCCTCCGGCGTCGAGCGCCCTTGACGATAAGCGACTGCCAGCCTGCCCACCGAGGCTTGGTTGACGCAGCGCGAGACTTGAGGGGGCGCGGCGATACCATGTTGCGACGTTCCTTCTCCTAGCCGTCCACGTGGCGGAACATGCTTGGCGCGACGCGGGTCTTGGAGCATCGCGGTGGTACGATGCTACGTCTTATTTATACTCTGTAGAGTGCGTGCGGAGACGGACCTCGACGCTACGTCTTATTTATACTCCGTAGAGTGCGTGCGAAGGCGTCCCCCCGCTCGTCTTGGTTTATACTCATACCCGTATCTTTGACGGAGAGTGCGCGCGCGAACGTGTGTCTTTGTTTATACTCATACCCGTATCTTTGACGGAGAGTGCGTGCGCGAACGCGTGTCTTTGTTTATACTCATACCTGTATCTTTGACAGAGAGTGCGCGCGCGGACGCGTGTCTTTGTTGCGAAGAACAAGAATTTGTGCAAACGGTGAACTTTATTAAATTCCCGTTTGCGCAGGTGAGCAATTACAAAAAAGGGGGATACCGACCACTAACCGCTATGAGGACGGGGGCGACTGCCGACGATCCGCTGCGGCTGGGACAACTTTGAGCCCGGGGAGCACGAGACGCTCTCCGGGGGCGCTCGGGGGCCCCACACCTGCCCACCCGGCCTAGATGCCTTGGCGAGCCGCGTGGCATGGACCCCTGGTGCCAAGCTCTATGCGTCGAGCCATGTCCTGGTCGCCATGGACGATGATGATGGCCCGCGGTCCGGGAAGCTTCATGCACAGGAAGCCGTGGTGTGGAACCGCCCCGAGAGTATTCAGGAGCGGCCGCCCCAATATGGCGTTGTAGGGGTATGCGATGTCGACCACGTCGAAGATGGCGTCTTCGCTCCTCACGTTGTCGTTTTGGCCGAAGGAGACTTGGAGGCATATCTGGCCCAAAGCGCGCAAAGGCTGCCCTCCAAAGCCTTGCAGCGGGATGCCTGAAGGGCCCAATCGACTCCGAGGGATCCCCATCTGGTTGAAGGTCGCGGCGAACAGGATGTTCGCGGAGCTTCCTCCATCGACCAGACCACGCCTGGCCTCGCATCCTACTATGAGGACCCGGACGACCAGAGGGTCTTGGTGGGGAAAGTCCATGCCCTCAGCGTCAGCGAGCGTGAATGTGACTTCGTGTTGTGCCCACTCTGGCGGCGCCTGCGCAGGGAATGCCGCGATGTGATGCAACCTCCTCGCGTAGGCCTTTCGTTGCCGCGCCGAGGCAAATTCCAACGAGGAGCCTCTGGAAATGACGTTTATGATCCTGCGCTAGGCTCCTTCCGGGGCTTGTAACTGCAGGAGGCCCTCCCGAGGTTGTTGCACATGTGCCTGAATTCGCAGGAGGCCTTCCTGGGGCTGCATTCCTTGGTCCTGGGGGTGTTGGACGTGGGCCACGACGGGCGCGCGTGCCTCTGGGTTTTTATCCCTAGCGACGCTCTGCCGGAGCGCTGCGATAGTGGCGCAAGCACGCGTGTCATGGTTGCCTCGGCCGTGGATTTCGCCCGTGGTGCTGGTCGCTGTACTCTTCGCGGGTTCTGTCGTCGCGACCCCGGCCATGCCCCCAGCCCCGGCGCCCTCTGCCTCCGCGACCCGCGGAGGCGTTATCTTCGGTGCCGCCCTCGATATCAAAGATGTAACGAGGTTTCCTGGACTTGCGTTGGTCGCGCTTGGGCTGATCGCCTGACGGGTCATTGTGTTGGGGGTCTTTGCGTTCGGAAGCGCCCTTCGGTGGCTCCTGCTTGCGTTTACCCTTCGAAGAGCCCTGCTTCGGCGAATCTTCGCTCTTTGTCGAGCCTTCCGCCTTGTTGGTATCGGAGTCATCGCCGTGTCGCCTTCGCGCGTCCTCTTCTGCTCTGGCGTACTCTTCCATCTTGTCGAAGAGCTTCGCGACCGTCTTAATGGGCATGCGCGCGTTGTATTCGGCCATCGGTCTCGGTCGGAGGCCTTGTATTGCTGCATTGATGACGGTTGTTTCGTTGACGTCCTTGACCTGGCAACGTACTTTCGCGAAGCACTTGAAGTTGAGAGACCATGTGGTCGTGCTCCATGAGAGTGATGAGTAATTGACAAAGGTTTAGGTCAGTCGAGTTTGGTTTGAGTGGTTCGGAGTCGAGTCGTTGCGTGGCGCAATCGGGCTCGGTCGGACTTTGGTCAATTCTGATCATTTGGGTTTAGGATGCATATTCTAATGTTTTGACAGGTTTTGACTTCATCTGTGGTAAGTGTAATGGTATTTACGCTTTCATGTGTCGAGCGGTGCTATTTGACGTGTTTCTTGTCTGTGTGACTGCAAGACGTCGAGTTGGAGTCGTGGCGAGACACGGTGGACCGGACTAGGCGCAGGTGGCGCTGAGGTCAGAACGGTCGGGATGTGTCGAAGACGACGTGGACTCGAGGTGGTTGCGAGGCGTGCGAGGCAAGGAGCGCGGAAGCTTCCCGGAAGGTGCAGAAGGGGCGAATCGGGAAATTCGCAAGGCTGCACAAGCGGGAGCGGGCTCCGTTGGACGTAGCGGGTGTAACGGGGCGGAGACCCGTTAGCCAGGCGCTATAAAAGGAGAGGAGGGGCTGCATGCCCTCCTTGAGCATTTGTGTGAGGATTAGGGTTTTAGAGTCAAAAGAGGCTTTAGGAAGGTTGTTTCCTTTAGCTTTTTAGTTGGTGTGAGTTGGTGGAGGCAGAGTAGTGCTCCCTCTGTAGCTTCATCGATGCTTTCTATGTGAGACTCCTCTCTTGTGTGTTCTTCCTCCCAAGATGTGTGATTCTTGGTGTTCTTGAGGATTGAGAGGAGAGGGATTGAGTTGAGAGCTTGTAATCTTTCCTTTTGTATCAAGTCGGGGTATCGGGACTCCTCTGTATTCCCTGTGATTCAAGAAATGAAAAACTGAAGTTTGCCTTCTCTGTTTGTAGCCTTTGTTCATCGTTTTTCTTTTTTGCAAGATTTCTTGATTTTCGTTGTCTCGAGTTCTTGCTTGCTGGAGAGTGCCAAAATGGGTTGCTATGACATGGGTGTTGCTCAAAAGCCATTTGGCTATTTAATCCCAAGAGCAAACCGAGTTTGATTCTCAGATTTCATTTTTGGCTTGCTCTGTTCTTGTTCTTCGTTTCTTGGTTTTGGTCCAGATTTTGATTCCCTTGTTAAGATGGCTTGACATTTGGTATGAAGAGTCCAGAGGCTACTAATTAGCTTCCCTCAAAATTTCATAGCCAAAGGATCAACGGTTGGGGAGTTATTTGGTTTTTGGATCGGTTCTTGCAAGATTTCAGATTTTTACCCAAATCTGAAATTCTTGATTCTTGGAGTGGATTTCTTGTTATTGACTTTTGGCTTAGTCTTCTGGGAGTGTTCCCTAGCTATCCTCAAAGTTTCCCAAGCCAAGAATCCAAGAATCATTGCGAATCTCTCAGTTTTCAGAAAATCCCGTTTGCTGTTTTTCTCGAGAGGTACTACCGCTCCTGGAGAGGTACTACCGCTCAAAGGTACTACCGCTCGGACCAGCGGTACTACCGCCCGTCTCAGCGGTACTATCGCTTGAGGTCAGAATTTTCCCGATTTGATTTTTCTCGCTTGCTGGTCTCTGTATTTGTGTTTTTCCTGCTGCTGGGGTGTCTTGTGAGCACTGGTCTTTTACCTTCATAGCTCCCATAGCTATTGGACAAGAAGATACGTGTTGGGGGCGATTTTTAGAAAGCGACATTCACCCCCCCTGTCGCCATTTCGGTCCAACAGAAGTAATCCCGGAGCCTTTCCTCAGGTTTTTGCTTGACTGCGAAGAGTTGGTCCGCATCGACACGCTCGACGTAGTTTCCCTGGAAGTTGTTGTAGAGTCGATCGCGGATCTGTTCCCACGCATAGATGGACTGTGGTTCAATGGTGAAGAACCAGGACAGCGCCACTCCTTGTAACGCGAGAGGGAGTCCTTTCGCCTTCGTGGTGTCGTCTCCGCTAGCGGCTTCGATAGCGGTCTCATATACGCGCACGAATTCTCGCGGGTCAGAGTCGCCCTTGTAGGCCTCGATGACGCTCGGGAACTTGAAGTCTTCCGGCCATGCCGCCTGCTGTAGGCCCGCGGAGAGCGGAGACTCCGGGTCGACGCGCCGCAGTGGGACGCGACTAGACGTAGGGGCGTCGCGGCTATCCGCCCTCTCCGGAGCGGGTTCGGATGCCACCGCCGGGGGGGCGTGTTGGCTCTGAGCCTCTTGCATATCTCGCACAGCCCCGCGGAGGACTGTTAGCTCCCGCTGAAACACGCTAAGGGCCGCCAGCAGGGCAGCCTCCACCGCGAACATGGCTGGGGCCGTCGGTGCGCTTGGCGGTAGTACCAGCACGGCGGTGACCACAACCTGTGCACCCAGGCTGCCCGCTGCGTTGTCCTGGAGGACCCTGGAGCCGGTGACGAGGTCCGCGTCGCCGCTGGGACCATTCACCACTTCCGCGCCGGGTGGAAAAACGGATGCACCTGCGTTGCCATCGCCGGGGTTGGTCGTCGGGGCGGCGCTGGTGGGGTCTGGCGTTGTGTCGCTGGCGGGGTTGGTTGTCGCGTCGGTGGCGGGGTTGGTCGTCGCATCGGTGGCGGGGTTGGGCGTTGCGTCGGTGGTGGGGTTGGGCGTCGCGTCGTGAACGCCGGTGTTCACGGTCGCACTTGCACCACCACTCGTACCTGCGGCTGCTAAAGCCGAAGCCCTAGTGCTGACGCGAGACTTCGCCGCTTCCGCCTTCTTCTTCTTCGCCGCCGTCGGTGAAGCTTTCTTTGGTGCCATCCTCCTTCAAACCTGGAGGCTTGTTCTTGTCGCTCCCCACGGACGGCGCCAACTGTTGTGGCTACAGACCAAACAGAGAGAGAGTATGGTAGTGGGGAGTTAGGTGAGTAAAGATGGCTTAGGGTCCTTCCCCATGGCCTATGTCCTATATATATATATATCCATATGGGGAGTGCTTTTACAATTATACCCTTACACATGAGTACTTCCCTCAAGGGTACCTATGTCACTATACATGTCCCATTCTGGGCCTTACACTCTCTTAACAGGTCTGCTGGGCTTAGGTGGGGCCACCCCTACAACAATACCCTTTCTTAACCCAGTCATCTTCTTCTATTGCAAGCAATTGTCATGCTTGCCACATGTAGGTACACCACTGGCTTGCCACGCGTTAGCAAGTCTCTCCTGTTCTGATTTCACCGAATCACAGCTCACTTAGACCGACCAAACCATATGGTGCAAACATGCTATTTAAATTTCCCTTCAACATTTCCTGTCTTTTTCGTACCATGCTTGAGCTCACCATCTCACCCAGCACTCTTGATCATTTTGAACCTCAACTCCTCCATGAGCGTAGCCCTGATCCCCGCCGTTGACCATAGTTGACTTCAAGTGATCCTGCACATCCAAAGACAAAGAAATTATTTTCAGGCACAAGTTCTTTACAATTTGACCCACATTAGCAATCATATGTCTCATGTAACCTATAACTAATGATCTAGGTCACCGAATCATCATATGACTCAAAATTTCCAAGATCATCTATTTTCTGCAACCGATCTAGAAAAATCTGTAAATTTATGAGTTCCACATTTTTACTCCTTTAAAATGGCAATGGTTCATCACAACAAAACAAAGGACCTTCTCACATAGTCCTTCAAAGTTGAATTAAAAAAATAGAATTTTTAATAATTGAAATGGATGAACTAAAATTGGGGTAGAAAAACCAAGATCCGGCTGGTTTGACGGTTTTTAGCATAATCTGGCTAGTTTTTGCTGGTTTTTGGAACTTTGGCTGGTTGCTCTGCAGAATTAGTTCGTTATCACACAAACCAATGGAGTTGTGCAAAATTGGCTTGGATACCTTTGGCTTGCTCATTCCAAGCTTATTTGGTCTTCGAGTTGATATAGTCTTCACCTACTTGCATTGTAGGAATTTTGCAGAATTTTCGCATGTATAGTTTCCACAAGAATCCCAATTACCAAAACATGCCCAGAAGAAACCACACATTTTGACGCGGTTGGACCTTCATGTCCTCAATTTGCTAAGGTTTGTAAGCAAAATGTTTTTTCCTTAGTAGTAACCAAAATGTACACAGTTGGTCCCTGGTGGGACTTTAACGTCGCCTCTTGCCTACTCTACATGGATTTCCCACGAGTCAACGTCATGAGAAGATTGCTACTTTCACATAATATTGTAGATTTGTAGTGAGAGAAGTTAATACTATAAAACGATAGCAAGGTGCTAAAGATCATGCTTTTTCCCATGTATAGTATGACTTTTCTTGTATCGTATCTCCTTTCCTCAAGTGCACATGATTCCAAGGACATCAATTTATTCTACTTTACACCCTTAAACTCCATTGGTTGTCTAGATTGCAACCTCAAGTGTAAAACCAAATGTTTCACAACCTTTAGATCACAATACTGGATGACTTCCCTACTTGGCCCGATTCCACTCTGGTTTTGTGCAAACTCAGATGCCACGGAGGCTTAACGTGGCTTGCGATCCTCGTTAGTGGTAGGGTTAAGAGGGAGGTGAATGTGATAGAATACAGCAGTTGGCGCTAGATTGATTGGGGAATTGGTTCCCATTCGAAACCCTAGCCAGTCGTCAGTTCATCTGAAGCACATCCTGAGCTCGCTGAGTGCTAGTTCTTGCGTGTATGCGTCTTCTTGTCATCCCCAGGTAGACGACGAACAAGCCCACTCCTCCTTCCCGATTCTGTACAGGGAGCACCCATTGGAGTATGCGCCAATCATCTTTTGCAAGTGCAAGGTGAAGGTGGCTTGATAGATTTCTTGGAGCGATGCCAACCCTGGGAGGAGGTACTTGACTTGTGCAAAATCTCAGGTGAGTCAATTTATTTTCGATTGAGTTGAAATTTGCCTTTTTTCATACTTGGGGCTTTGATTTGGCTGGGGGATGCAAGTTCTAGAGATGGTTCTACCTAGAGACGCCTCCATTTTTGAAGGAAGTTTTGAGCAATCTACGTGACACAGTTAGGGGACTTAAGAGTGAGAACATGGGGATGTGCAACTGCAAGAGCTGATGGCTATTCATAACGCAGAGTTAGGTGCTTGCAGATGAACTCTGATTGAAAAAGAGGCTACAGTAGTTGAACTTAGTGGGAAGGTCAGGAAGTTAGAAAAGGAGAGAATGGTGTTCATGTTAGTGTTGGTCAAAATCATTGCTGTGTGTTCCTGCCACTATGTTGAACTGGTGAATGCAGAGTTTTAGATGTAAGCTTGGTATGTATCCTGTTTGCAATATGCATTGTTTGATTGTAATGAATGAATTGGTTTGCCTCATGAATGCATATGTAAAGTTTGGGATGATAACATTTCGGCACATTATAAGTGAAATGGAGGTAATTTTGCAGTTGACATAAGAACAAGTGAAATTGACATAATTTGGACACATGACAAGTGAAATGGAGGTAATTTTGCAATTGTCATGAGAACAAGTGAAATAGACATAATTGGGCACATGACATAGCACACAAATAGACATAAGTTTGATCCATCACATAGCATAAGTTTGGCACCACATAAGTCTGGCACAATACAAATCTAGGACAACATAACTATGGCACAACATAAGTCTAGCACAACACAAATCTAGGACAACATAACTATGGCACAACATAAGTCTAGCACAACTTAAGATACAAGTAGGCATAGCTAGAGCCTGGAGTGACAAACAACATTACACAATCAGGACATCATATCAATCATCAAACGTAAGTCCTAGAAGATTTTTGGTACTTTGTATTGCAGGTTTGTTCTCGGTAGGTGCCTAGGCTTTAACTTAAGTGCTAGCAGTCCTAGATGTCACATTGACAGTAACCCTAGAACTAGCTTATGATGCTGGCACCCTTGCCTCAAAATTTAGTAATACTGAGCCACCCTGTAATGTTGCCACTCTTGCTATAGCTGAAGTGCTAACCATGTTCTAATTTCTAGGCCACAAGTGCATAGTTAGCATCCTCGGGGAAACTGTGTTGGAAACTAAACATATACACATGGGGGGATAACTTACACTCTTTAGTGAGGTTTCAGTTGTATCACAGTAGGCTAATTCTTTGCTAGTGCACTTCCTCTTACTCCTCAAAGCGGTCAGGCTTTGATCTGTGCTAGACTTCCTCTTCCCCATGCTTGGTGAGCTCTACTGTGAAGCCTAGATGACAATCTGTACATGAGCAAGGTGTTAAGACTGATGGTAACATGCTATTGTGTAATTGAAGATAGTAGCAGTACTATATTACCATTGCATTTGGTGGTCCTGTTATAGGCTATTGGCTCACACTTTTAGATAGTGTTTCTGAGGATTTTCCTTTTCTCTTTTCACAGGAGGATCTATTGTGTCCAGTACCTTTGCATTTGCCACACCAAATGATAGTTCCCACCTTAGAAAGTTGAGTGCTTTTGGGCTTCTCATGTGATTATCTTGTCCTTGCTTTCTTGGGTCTACCTAGCATCTTTATATGCTTTGGTGGCACATGCTTAGGTCTATCAGAGGTAGGCTAGGCATGCATGCTCTCCACAGGCTTAAGGTAATTCTCATAAGTTTTCTTGAACTCATGTGCGGATAGCAATTGGCAATGTAATCGTCTAGCCTGTTGGTTTTGAACAATATGTAGGATATTGCATGGGGGCATGGAAACCAGATAATTGCTAATACTTGCAACTACAAGTTCTATTCTCAAGGTTTATTGTAAACCTTTGATCATGATGTCTAACTTCAAATGAATCTTTTCCATTACTAATTGCATGATACATTCCAGACTTAGTGATGTTTCCCTTCAGTTTCTTGGAGATGTTGGGACAAATTGTGCCTTGCCACCTATTAGCTTTAGTGTACTGCCTTCTTCTTCCTCCTTCTGCAACTACTTTTGTCGATTTCACCATAGAACTTCCTGAGGAAAACAATGTCCTTGTCAATTTCAGTAGGAGATGACATCGTAGCTCTCCCATCCTTGCTGCCAACATCAGGCAAATTAGTTCCCTTTTGGCCAATAAGTGGTACTGGATCATTGCTGCCAATAACTTGTATGTCGTCATCCTCCCCCATGATCATATCCAATCATTGCCTATAGCTTGTCTTCATAGTCACTAGGCTCATGTTCCTCATGAACTTCCTCATTAGATTGGTCCTGCGTATTCACTGACTCCATAAATATTTCAGCTACCCTACCTTTCGTAACACAATCACACATTACATTGCATGCCTTGTCATCTATCAGCACTCTAAGACAATTCAACAAATCTTTTCTAGGAAATAGCCAGTGCAGCAACAACCCTTCCACAACTTGGAAGTGATCTCCTAGGTGTCCCACAATCTCAGGTAGAGAAACTTTGTCATGTTCAATGTGCGACATTACTTCAGATCCACCCAAGTAATGTACAACCCTCTCATCATTATTTCCTAATGTAGATTGTGGGTGGTGTGGTGCGCGTCATCTCCAGAGCGGAGGAAGAGCAACCTTAGTGGATTGAAGTCTTTAGGCTTAATTTGTGGAGCCAGTCTAATTCATTTGGACTTACCTCAACATGGATTAGTAAAAACCGGTAAGTCTTCTATACCACGGGAAAACATCGTTTGTCTAAATTTTGGTTAATTCTCGTCTTTACTCTTCCACATTTACTTTTCTATCAATTAAATTGCCATATCTTGAGTAGCTAGAATTATATTTGGTAGAGACATATCTTGTGGTGCCATAGAAATTTAATGAATTTGCAATTGACTTGTGCTAGGTTCACATATTGCTTATTGTGGTTGAAAGTGTTGAACTTGATAGTGAAAAATTTTATAACCTCCTATTCACCCCCTCTAATCAGTTACATTGATCTTACAAGGTTGAGGAACATCAGGTTTTGCACTTGGGGTTGCAATCTAGACAACCAACGGAGTTCAAGGGTGTAAAGTAGACTTATTCCTACTTAAAAGAAAGATTTGATGGTTGTACATCCATTCTCCCCTCACCTCTTCGTAGGCATTTGATCTGACCATAAGATAAGATCTCGGCAATCTATCTCGCATGGCTCCTCTGGGAAATGAGCATCAATATATGGTCCCCGTTGTCAAGCTTCCTCCTTCCCTAAAATACTCCATCCCCAACGTCTTCCATCTCTAGCCCTACATCTCTCACCTTCTCGCTTCCATGCAGCACCAAGCGAAACTAGAACGAGGACCCCTTCTCCCCTCCCCTCCACCCTCCTTCCCTCCTGTCGTCACCCCTTCATCATCTCCTCCCCCTCTCCCCTTTGTCACCACCGTAGTCATTGATGCGCTGCAAAGAAAGCCTACTACCGCTATTGCTGCTGGTCCCCTAACTTTCCTTCATCCTCTGTTGTTTCCATCCTCTCCCCATAGCGCCCCTCCCTCTCCTCCACTGCTTCTTCCACCCATGGGTGCCTTCGTTTGGGCGGTGCATGGATTGGCCCTGAATAGCGGTGGCAGTGGGGAGCAGGGAAGGGTGAGTGAGGCTGAGGCTTCAATAGCCACAATGGTGGATGACCTGGGACTTGATGCAATGTGTCGATGCCAGTGGCTCAACCCCTTTGATCTAAGCCAGCATTGTCCTCGTTTCAGGCTGCAAGAGTTTGACGTCGCCGCCTCCAACTATGAGAACACCAGATCTAGTTGACATCAAACCGGCCTTGGTGTCGTCGTGTCCACCGCGAGGACAGTGAATACGATTGCCAGTTGCCACCCTCCACTGGTGGCTATATATGGTCAGACGTCTCCATCCACACCGATGATGCTGGAGTCATGGGTGCCACCGCTAGTCATGGCCACTGTAAAGTATGAAGGGCTTCGGGCTACTTTGCTATCATTTCTTGATTCCCAGGTCGGTGTGACTCACGTCCCTCAGATGCGTTGCTCTTGTCCCATGTTCCCCATCTTCCATGTTGTCTTTCTCCTGTTGCATCATGTCATTAGGATCAGAAAATTACCTTTGTTTAATTGTTTGTGTGCTAGATGTGAAGGTGATGTTTAGTGAACTAAAGGTCACTGATTAGAACTAATTGACTTAGGCATCAATTCCCTGCTCTACATAGGTCAGTCGGCTAGGCTGGTTCTATTGGGTCACAATCGCAGATGACCACTTCCCTTATATGCGGTGAGATCTCCCCCTTTTTTGCTCTCCCCATCCTTCCTTCTGGCCTCTGGGCGCTCTTCACAGTCTCCTTGCCATCTAGCCATGGCATTAAGATGGTGTGTGTGTGTCTGGCCTAGCCTAGGTTCAGCAGAGAAATAATCACCATGTTTGTAAGAAAAGCCTCGATCTTTTATCGGTTTGGGTCCTTTCTCCATAGGTAGTTTGTGGCTTATTTGAATAGCCATCTTTACTGATACAATATAATCTTCTAGCCTATGCACTGGATTATTGTCATGCCATTAGGATTTAACTATGAGGCTGACGTGTGGCGTCAATAACCAAGCTGAAGGTAGGTTGACTTAAAATGTGGCAGGTTGACTTAAAATGTGAAATAATACCAAAGTGTTGTAATTACATCATATTGGTCATCATCACCTGTTTCCTAACAAGATATGCACGAGAAGTACACAGTCACATGGACTGTTCCAACTATTTTTAGGGTCTAATTGGAATACGAGAATTTTGTAGGAATTTCATGCAAAACAATTCAATTTCTACAGGAAAAATCTCCACATTCGAAATGAGAAATGTTTCGCTTTATGGTCCCTTCGTGGTATTTATTTACAAATCTAGTCCCATGGCACTGCTTTTGTGGATTTGGCCATCTCCCGTGTAGTGGCAGAGCACTCGATAGGGCAAGCCCTGGCTTGAGCCAGGGCTTAATTTTTTCAGCAACCCCTATATACCCCCTCGCCTCCTCCACCTCCGCTCCACCCGTCGTCTCCCCCTCGCCCCTCTCGCCGCCTCCGATTCCTTGGACTCCGCCGCCGCCTTCGACTTCCCCCTCACCTCCTCCACCTCCGCTCCACCCGCCGCCTCCCCCTCGCCCCTCTCGCCACCTCCGACTCCTTCGACTCCGCCGCCGCCCTTGACTTCCCCCTCGCCTCCTCCACCTCCGCTCCACCCGCCGCCTCCCCCTCGCCCTCTCGCCGCCTCTGACTCCTTCGACTCCGCCCGCGGCGGGAGGGGCCAGTCGGTGAGGTTGGAGAAGCCGGTGTGCAGGAACTGCGCGACGGCGGGGTTCGGGTAGGCGGCGAGGAGGCCGAGGAGGTGAGGCGGAAGCGGCGGGTCGAGTGGGCATGGCGAGGCGGTGGAGAGGCGGCGGGAGGGGGAAGCAGTGGGGCGGGGCGGTGGTCGCTTGGCAGTGGCGGACTCGCCCTCCGCCGCGCGCTCCCGCTTGGCGCCTTCCACCGCAGCACCCTCCTCGCCTTCTACTTCCGGCACCGCTCTCTCGCCACCGCGCTCCACCTGTTCGACGCAATGCCCGACCGGACCCCTCCCTCCTGGTACACCGCTCTCCCACCTTGATCTGGAAACTGGCTTGCTTTCGATCCGCCCCACCTCATTTTTTTTCCGTCCTCCGCCACTGCTCCCGTGGAAGAAGCAGCACACGATGCATGGTGATTCTTGTGGCCCTGGGGTCTTTCCGCGTGATCAGTCTGCATGAAGCACATCTCATGCCCAGTGGCGGATCCAGGATTTTACCTAAGGGTATGCCGTCCAAAAATTTTCATATACAATTCGGTAAAACCATTTGGCAATTCGGTAACAGTTGTAAAATTTGCAACGTAATTCGGCATATATGCACTAAATAACATGATAAGTCTTAAATTTGAAGATTAAGTTGAAAACATCCACAAATTACAATATGAATAGTTCAAACGCCATACTGATAGTTCAAAATATAGGCATAAAAGAGAGTAAGAGACTTACAATACTAGTTATCTGACTTTTTTAGCCGACGCTTTCTAAGGGACATGAATGTCTCGATTATATCATCTTCATCCACTTCAAAGAAAATATCCCGCTCAATGAAAGTGACTAGACAATCATCCAAAAGACTATCACTCATCTTGTTTCTTAACTTTGTTTTCACTAAAACCATTGCAGAAAATACCCTTTCAACACTTGCTGTTGCCACCGGTAGAAGCAATACCAATTTGAGAAGCAAGTAAACCATATCATACAATTTATGCCTCTGTGTTTCAACAAGCTTAACTAAGAGATCAACAATATTGTCTAGACCTTTGAAGCTATCATTTTGTCTCATGTCATCGATATAATTATCAAGTTGCAATTCAAGTTTTAGCAAATAATTATTCGAGAACTCCTTTGGGTAGAACTCAGCCAGTCTGCGTAGCTTCTGTGCATCAAAAGAAGCAAATGAGTTGGAAGGATTGAAGGCTGACATACAAGAGAGCAGCTCCATATTAATCTCGTCAAACCGACTATCAAGTTCTTGACTAATTTGATCAATGACACCAATATATACTTCTCTTCTGAAGTGATCATCATTTGTTTGCTTTCGGGCACGAGCATACCTTGCTGATTTTCCATAAGGCACATAATCATCATTCATAGCAGGAACTTCAACACCATGTTTATCACAAAATGAAGTGACCCTCTCAAGAAATTGATCCCAACCATCAGACCTCAATTGTTGCATTCTATTTTTTGCCACATTAACAAGTGAGATTGCATTAAGAATATCTTACTCCCTTCTTTGCAAAGACTCAGATAACTCGTTTGTGTATCCAAGAATAACATACATTAAGTGTGCAAAGAAAACAAACTCAAAGGTCTCAAATGCTCCAAGCACAAAATGTATTTTGGTCCAATCATCCTTATGTGAATTATCATCACCAAGATCAATAAATACATCATGGATTGCTTGATACATAGTGATGATGCTGCATACAGTTTTGTAATGAGAGCCCCATCGAGTCTCACCAGGCCTAGGCAAACCCATCTCTTGATTTAATCCACTTCCAGATTCAAGTTCACCACAATCAAGTGCTTTTTTGATGTTCTCAAGCCTAGCATTTCGAAGCATGCCATGACGCTTACAAGAAACTCCAACAATATTCAACAAGAGGGATACTTGATCAAAAAAACCCTTACAATCAGTATTGCCCTTAGCAACAGCAACAAGAACTAGTTGAAGTTGATGTGCAAAACAATGTATATAATAAGCAGAAGGTGATTCTTGCATGATCAATGTTTTCAGCCCTTTAATATCCCCTTTCATGTTGCTAGACCCATCATATCCTTGACCACGAATTTGAGTCATAGTCAAGCCATGACTAACAAGTAAAGCTTCAATGACACCCTTAAGTGATAAAGAGGTAGTATCATCTACATGAACAACTCCAATAAAATGCTCACATGGCCTTCCCAATTTATCAACACATCGCAAGCAAAGAGCTAGTTGTTCTTTATGTGATATATCACTAGACTCATCAGCTAAAATTGCATAGGGCTCATCACCAAGTTCTTCAATTATTTTCTTTCTAGTTTCCATGGCACAACAATGAATAATTTGCTTTTGTATATCTGGGCTAGTTAAGGTACAATTACCTGGAGCATTGTCCAAAACATACTTGTTCACTTCTTCACTATTTCCTGCAAGAAACTTCAAAAGTTCGATGAAGTTCCCTCTGTTGCTAGATTCTTCGCCTTCGTCATGTCCACGAAATGCCAATCCTTGATGCAAAAGAAACTTGATACATCTAAGTGAATAAGTCAACCTTTTCTTGTAAAGACGAAGATCCTCATCAGTCCACTTCTCAATGTGATAATCAATTGCTACCTTGGGATTCTTAAAGCCAATGTATCTCTCTTGAGCTGCATTATGTGCCTTAGAACCCAGATGTTTGAGAAGTGTTTTCTCTCCTATATTCCAATTTCTCCAGCCATCAACAGTAAATTTATCTGACCCGGTACCCTTCTTAAACAAGTAGCATATAAAGCAAAACACAGAATCCTTCTTGATACTATATTCAAGCCACTCCTCATGTTTATGAAACCACATAAAATTGAATTGACGATCTCTATCTCCAATCTTTATTTTTGGAAAATCATGTGCATAAGGTTGGAATGGACCTTTAATAATATATGCTCTTCGAATTGCATCTTGATCATTAACAGAATAACTTTCAATGGGCTGTCTATCACCTGGATCATGCGGAAGGCGATTGATGTCATAAACCGGCGGCGGTGGCGGTGGCGGTGGTGGGGGCATAGAATTCACAATTTTATCAATTACTCTCTCTTGCTCTTGAGTTTGCTTTTCCGCCACAGTTTCAACTGGAGATGGGGCAGGATTTGAAGTAGCAGCCGCCGCCTTCTTGGCTGCATGTTTCTGAAAAAGAGATGCAATGTCTCCGCTTCTCTTCATAACTGAACAATTAAAAAAACAATTGCTCAAAAGTACATTAGGGCGGGCGGTGGTCTCATCCGAAACAAAAAAATCACAAAAAAAAATGGCATCGCTGATCGCTCTCATCCATGATCCATCGAGAGACCTGACGATTTCCTGATTGATTCATCCAAAACAAAAAAATCATAAGAAATCATACTTGTTTACCTGATTAATTTCGCCTGACGAGCGGAGAGGCGCGTCACGCGCGGGCAGGCGAGCGAAGCTGCGAAGGCGAACCGTCTCGGTGCCGACGGCGCATCACGCGTGGGCAGGCGATCTGGCGAGCGAAGGAACCGTCTGGCGAGATCTGGCGAGCGATCCGGCGTTCGGCACTCGGCAGGCACACGAAGCGATCGGCCGTTCGGTGTTTGGCGAGCGATCCGGCATTCGTCTGGCGAGATCTGGCGAGAAGCCGCGAAGGATCGATTCTCATTCGAGCCGTACGCCCGCACGTCACGTATGATAGAGTACGTATCACGTATGGCCGTATGGGTCATGGACTCACGTATGGTAGAGATTATACGTCTCGTTCCCTGCATGTCATTTATTCTCGTCTCGTCTCACCGGCCGTGCGCAGACTTCATGCATGTACTTCGCTGGGGCCCACCGCTACAAGGTATGCCGGGGCCACCCGACATACCCTGTAGATCCGCCAATGCTCATGCCCCATAGCGCCTGAGGACCTCCCGCTCCGCTCGGCTGCACGACGTGATTGATAGTGCTTCATGCTTTCTTATTGTGTGCAGATTTATATATATAGTATAAATAACAGGGGCATCATGGTGCGCAGGCTCCAGAATTAAGACTTTCTATCTATGATTAAGACTTTTTATCCATGATTGAGACTTTTCATCCTAACATATTATATATAATTACATTTGCACGCATCTAAAAGCAATCCAAATGCAGAGAGGCTTAGTGTCCAAACACCATGGTGCCCCATTTCAACATCCTATGTGTGTGTGTGTGTGTATATATATATATATATATATATATATATATATATATATATATATATATATATATATATATATATATATATATATATATATATATATATATATATATACGAAAAATACCTTTTACTCCTAGGTGTAATTACACCCACCTCTAATATGCCACCTAAACAAATTTAATATACTCATTTATCACTTTAGGTATACTTGTATACTAATTATAAGATACTCCAATGTAAACCACATGAAAAAATTACAATGGAGTCCATAGTTTTTAGCGTATTCTGTAAATACCTTTATATACGCACATAAAAAGGAGTATGTCGAAAAAAATATGCATACCACCTATGAAAAATTGTTCATACCACTTAGATGGTCTTAAATACTCATATACTACATGTACGTACCCTCCGTTATGCGAGATATACCCTATGTTATGAGATACGACATAGAGTATAATTACACCTAGGAGTAGAAAATTGGCTTCCTCTATATATATATATATATATATATATATATATATATATATATATATATATATATATATATATATATATATATATATATATATATATATATATATATATATATATATATATATATATATATAATATCTTTTACACCCACCTCTAACATACCACCTAAACGAACTTAAAATGCTTATTTATCACTTTAGGTATACTCGTATACTAATTATAAGATACTCCAATGTGAACCACACGAAAAAATTGCAAGGGAGACCATAGTTTTTAGCATATTTTGTAAATACCTTCATATACACACAAAAAAAAAAGGAGTATGTCTAAAAAAATGTACATACCACCTCTGAAAAATTGTTCATACCACCTAGATGGTCTTAAATACTCGTATACTACACGTACATATCCTCTATTACGCGAGATACTCCCTTCGTTGTTAGATACGACACAGGGTGTAATTATATCCAGGGATAGAAAAGAGGCTTCCTATATATATATATATATATATATATATATATATATTGCTCCCTAACTGATTGGCAGATATGCACCGCCCACTTCGCTTTATTTTTGAGTGGGTTCTTTTGGACTGATGGTTTATGGCTTAAATATTTGAATTCTGGCTGTTCGCGAGAGGGTAGTACACAGAAAGAAATAGTCACATGTGATTTTGACCGATACAGTTGAACTTAGTACATTTTTACTATAATTTTTCTATTGACCCGTCTTGAAAAATACACTGTTTAAAAGCTACTTATTGTAGATGGTATAAACATAAACCAATTTTAAGCTCAAAAGAATCCGGCCTTACTCTGCTCTCTTCCCAGTTCCAACCGAGCAACGCACTAGTTTAATTAGTAGTAGTTTCCCTGCAATTCATAGATTAGTACTACTTGAGATTGATTCAAAGCACTACAACATATCCTCGTACTTCTTTAATTAGCAGGATTGATTCAACAACACTTTACAACATATCCTCGTACTTCTTTAATTAGGCGTCTTCACTATATATATGAATCGTATGCACTAACGTATTCAGACAAGTCACATGAGCTTCTCTTTCTTTAATTTGCCTGCCCCTGTTTTTGGCACAGAACAAGGAGGTAAACATTCAACATGAGGACACACAATGAAAGAATCCCGAAGGTTTGCATGGATCGATGTTGGAAAAACCTTTTTATTCTTGGAAAAACCTTTTTATTCGAATTTATTCTTTGCGAAAAGAAAACTTTTTTCAGACCTGTGCCCCTTTTAGCGCAGTCATCGTCCTGGCCGAGAACAAAACAGTGATCAAGAAATGGTTCAACCTGAAGAATTCGGAGTTCCATTCGGATTGCATCGGTAAGCCTTGATCTAATCTACCCAAGATCAGTGGCGGACCCAGGATTTTATCAAAGGGTATACCGCATCAAAATTTTTATATGTAATTCGGTAAAACTATTGGCCAATTCGGTAAATAATTGTAAAATTTGCACCGTAATTCGGTATACAAGCACTAAATAATATGACAAGTCTTAAATTCAAGGATTAAGTTGGAAACTTGCACAAATTACAATATAAATAATTCAAATACCATACTAATAGTCTTAAATATACATAAAAGAGACTTACAATACTATTTGTCTGACTTTTTTGGGCTACGTTTTCTAAAGGATATGAAAGTCTCGATTATATCATCTTCATCCACTTCAAAGAAAATATCCCGCTTAATGAATGTGACTGGACAATCATCCAAAAGACTATCACCCATCTTATTTCTTAACTTTGTTTTCACTAAAACTATTGCAGAAAATACCCTTTCAACACTTGCTGTTGTCACTGGTAGAAGCAAAACCAATTTGAGAAGCATGTAAACTATATCATACACTTTATGCCTCTTTGTTTTAACAAACTTAACTGAGAGATCAACAAAATTGTCTAGATCTTTGAAGCTATCAGGTTGTCTCATGTCATCTTCTTCTTCTTTGAGAATTTGCCACGTAACAGCATTCAATTACCACAGTTTTCATCTTCAGACTTGGTAAATCTGTCTAATGGAAAATGAAATGTACAAAACGAGTACTAAACCCAAGCCAAGTACATTTAGATAAGAATAAATAATGACAACTGAGAGACTGAGAGGAAGATTGCAATCCACAAAGCTATTATCTTCAGCACAGCAACAGCTTATGTTCAGATCACATGTTTCCTCTTACACTTACTTTAAAATTTCCAGCATTTCTAGTATTTATTGTCAGTTACTACTAATAGACTCCCAGCGATCACAGCATGCCCAACGTGCAATGTTGAATTGAATTTTGTTCAGCTGCAAAATTAAAATTTTTTCTAACCATCCAGTTTTCAGTTTTGGAAAGAGGTGGACAGTTGCAAATCATGAACTGGTTTTCAGGGACGGAGTTGTTCAGTGTTTGATTCCCTCAGAAAAATGCCACTAAATTATTTTCCTCCTTAAAGGCGATGGAAGTATCACGCAGGAAAGCAATATCTTCAATTGATCAATACACGCTGTACATGTTTATAGCCAGGTCCAGAGAATATCCTCGAGTGATTTATGGAAACAGAGATCACGGAGGGATATCTGGACGGCTGTGGCACCCAACGCGTATGCGTGACTAACGGCATCGATCGTGCCGGGCCCAGCATGCATGTTGTGAAGGGATCATCGGCTAATACGCCCCCGCAGTTGGGACGGTAGCAGGACGGACGTTCAGACTGGACCTGAACTCGGTGAAGACAGACGTCGGAAGACCCTTGGTAAAGATGTCGGCATACTGGGACGACATAGGGACGTGCAGAACCCGAACATCACGCGCAGCAAACCGCTCCCGAACGAAATGGAGGTTGATCTCCACATGTTTGGTGCGCTGGTGCTGTACGGGGTTGGTGGAGAGGTAGACTGTACTGACGTTGTCGCAGAAGACCACCGTAGCACGGCGAAGAGGACTGTGAAGCTCCAGAAGAAGTTGTCGCAGCCAACATGCCTCGGCAACGGCATTGGTGACGGCACGGTACTCGGCCTCGGCACTGGAGCGGGAGACAGTCTGCTGCCGCTTCGAAGACCAAGAGATGAGATTGTCCCTAAGAAATACCGCGTAGCCAGAGGTGGACCTGCGAGTGTCTGGACAGCCGGCCCAATCAGCGTCTGAATAGGCCAAAAGATCCAAGGATGTCGAACGGCGTAGAACTAGTCCATGATCAAGTGTACCACTGATGTAACGAAGGATCCTCTTCATGGCAGCAAGATGAGATGTTCGAGGGTCGTGCATATGTAGGCAGACTTGCTGTACAGCATAGGAGATGTCAGGTCTGGTGAATGTGAGGTATTGAAGAGCCCCTGCTAGACTGCGAAAGTGGGTCGGGTCATCCACTGGGTCGCCATCAGAACCTGACAACTTGGACTGAGTGTCCACTGGGGTGCTGCAGGACTTGCAATCTGTCATGCCAGCTCGCTCCAGAATGTCCAAGCAGTACTGTCGCTGAGAGAGGAACAACGTGCCATCACACCGAGAAACAGAGACACCCAAGAAGTGATGAAGCTCACAGAGGTCCTTCATGGAGAACTCTGACTGCAACGAGGAGATCGTCCAATGAAGTAAGGCAGGCGAAGAGGCAGTGAGGACAATGTCATCAACATATAGTAGTAGATAGACCAAGTCACTACCACGGCGATAGACGAAGAGAGAGGTATCCGACTTGGCCTCAACAAATCCAAGTGACTGAAGGTATGCAGCAAAGCGACTGTACCATGCCCGAGGTGCCTGCTTGAGACCATAGAGGGAACACTGCAGGAGACAAACATGATCAGGATGTGCAGAATCAACAAACCCCGAGGGCTGGCTACAGTAGATTGTCTCCTGGAGGGTGCCATGCAAAAATGCGTTCTTGACATCAAGTTGGTGGATCAGCCAGTCACGGGAGAGAGCCAAACTGAGAACCGTGCGGATGGTGGCAGGCTTGACGACTGGACTAAATGTCTCATCAAAGTCAACACCGGGACGCTGAGTGAAACCGCGGAGGACCCAACGTGCCTTGTACCGGTCGAGAGTGCCTTCAGAGCGGAACTTGTGACGAAAAATCCATTTGCCGGTGACGATGTTGGCGTTTGGAGGTCGAGGAACAAGTACCCATGTCTTGTTAGCTTGCAACGCGGTGTGCTCTTCCTCCATGGCAGCTCGCCAGTGAGGATCGGCGAGAGCAGCGCGGAATGTCTTTGGTACAGGCGATAGTGGTGCAGCATGAAGGTTCATGCGCCGCCGAGGTTGACGGTAGCCATCTTTGCCCCTGGTGACCATGCTGTGGGAGTTGACGACGGGGTCGATGCGAGTTGCTGAGGCCAACACATGTATTGGCCGAGCCAGCGGGGCCGGCGGACCAGCAGGAGTAGCGAGTATCAAGGCCGGCTGGCTGGCGGGCAGGCCGGCGGGATCAGCCAGCGAGTCTGGAGAGTCAGCCGGCGAGACTGGAGGGCCGGTAGCTGGAGAAGCCGGCGGGCAGCATAATGGTCTGGCGGGACCAGCAGGCGGGCTGGGAGGGGGCGCAGGTAGGAGCGCCTGGGTGCCGGCCAGTGGTGGGGTCGAGCCTGCTGGTAGGTGGCCTGGGACAGCCATGCACCGGCGAGGGCCAACCGGAAGCGGTGGAGCTGTGGAGTCATCATCCAAAAAATCAAGATTAGTAGCATCTGTGTTAGTGGATGATAACTGTGCTGACAACTCAGCAAAGGGAAACGAGGCCTCATCGAACACCACATGACACGAAATAATAATCCGGTTGGAGGTGAGATCAAGGCATCGATAGCCTTTGTGCTCAGAGGGGTAGCCTAGGAAGACACACAAAGTGGAGCGGGGGGCTAGTTTGTGAGCGGCGCTATCGGAGAGGTTGGGATAGCAGTGACAGCCAAAGACACGGAGGTGTGAGTAGGAGGGATGTTTTCCATAGAGTGCGAAGTATGGGGTCTCAAACCGGAGTGTCTTGGTGGGATGGCGGTTAAGCAAATATGTGGCTGCATGGAGGGCCTCAACCCAGTAGACGGCAGGAAAGCTAGCTTGAAATAGAAGTGAGCGAACAATATTATTGGTGGAGCGAATAATGCGTTCAGCCTTGCCGTTTTGTGGGGAGGTATGGGGACATGACATGTGTAGTGCAACGCCGTGGGTGAGGAAGAAGGTGCGTGCGGTGGAGTTATCAAACTCACGACCGTTGTCACATTGGATGCTCTTGATTGATCGGGAGAACTGTGTTCGGACATACGAGAAAAAATGTGAGAGGGTCTGAAAGGTATCTGACTTAAGGCGGAGAGGAAACGTCCACAAATAGTGGGAGCAATCATCTAGAATGACGAGGTAGTACTTAAAGCCAGACACACTAACGACAGGAGATGTCCACAAATCACAGTGTATTAGATCAAAATTGTCTGTAGCTCTAGAATGAGAAGTAGCAAAGGGAAGTTTAACATGGCGACCAAGTTGACAAGCATGACATATGGATGGTAAATATGTTTATTAAATGACTTGGCCGAGGAAGCAGCTAAACGGTAGAGAGACTCATGGCCAAGGTGACCGAGGCGGCGGTGCCACAAGGAGGTGGTGGAGGAGGCGGCACCGGTGGTAAGTGCAACAGGGTTGGTCGGCGGAAGGCGGAAGGGGTAGAGACGGCCGGAACTATTGCACCTGATGATCTCGGTCTTGGTGGGGAAGTTCTTCACAGAAAGACCAAAAGGATCAAATTCAACAGAACACCAATTATCAGTGACAAACTGTCGAACAGATATGAGATTTTTAATAATGTGAGGCGAAACAAGAACGTTGTTAAGCGAGAAGCGGGAATGTATATCGCCGGTAGCTGTAACAGGAATCAAGGAACCATCGCCAACAACAATATTTGATGGAGTAGTGGGATTGGGAGGGTGGGTAACGGAGAGGATACCGGAATCCGACGTCATGTGGGAGGAGGCAGCCGTGTCCATATACCACTCATTTGCAGTTGGTGGCAGAGTAAGAGTCATGTTGTGGAAGGCGTTCGCCAGAGACTGCTGATCCCAGTTGAAGGGGGTGGACATGGACGTCCACTGTCCTGTCGCAGTGTCGTTGTGAGGCGGCGCCGGTGCTGTCTGGAGGAGCGAGAGGTGACCTCCCGAACCGGCTAAGGAGGCGATCGATCCACCCGTTCCGCCGGGGTAGCTGCCGGTGGTACCGACCGTGCCGGCGAAGGGAGTGCCCGGGCGCGGCCCTAGGATGCCGTGTGCCGTAGGATGTGGTCCGGGCCACATCTGAATGGTCCCTCCCCAAGGGTTGTGGAAGGATGGCCAGGACGCAGCGGGGTTGGTGGCATTTTTGCCACTGCCATTGCCGCCGCCCCCGGAGCCCTTGCCTCCACCGCTTGTGCCTCCGTTGCCACTTCCGCCACTTCCGCCGAAATTGTTGGAGTTGTTCCGGTTTCGGTTGCGGTTGTTGTAGCGACCTCCACCGCCCCCGTTCCCGCTACTCCCGCACCCGTTAGAGCTGCCGGTTTGGGCGTCGGCACCACCAGCTCCTGTGGTAGCCCCGCCGCAAGCAGCACTGGAGGAGGCAGAGTAGAACGCAGAGGCCGACTGCTGTTGAGGACGGTTGGACTTGTTCAATTCTTCGAGCAGCAGTTGGGAGCGGGCTTCGACGAAGGTGGGAAATGGCTTCTGCATAGGAAGCAAGGTGAGCATGTGTGAATAGTTTTCATTCAAACCTCGCAAGGCGGTGAGGACGAGGGCACGGTCGCTGATAGGCTCGCCGAGATCGGCAAGTGTGTCGGCCATGCCCTTGAGGCGTCGGCAGTAGTCCGAGATGGAGAGGCTCCCTTGAGTGAAGGAGCGAAACTCGGCGCCGAGATGGAGGGCACGGCTCTCCATGTTGCCAAGGAACTGATGCTCCAATCCGCGCCAGACGGTGCAGGCCATCGTCGTTGGCGCCATGACCAACTCGAGGAGCTCAGCACAGATGCTCCCATAGAGCCAGGACAGGACCACATAATCCATGCGCAGCCAGTCCCGGTGTGGGAGGGGAACGTCGGAGAAGACGTGGTCGACGAGGGCGTACTTGCCAAGTGCGACAAGAAACAGCCCTCACCACTTGGAGTAGTTGGCCGCCGCAGGGGCGGACCCACAGGGTATGCCGGGTGGGCCACGGCATACCTGGGGCCCAGCCCGCCAGCGAACGCAGTACCCCGGCGCTGCTGACTGTTTGCCTGCCGCACGCGCCGCCTCGATCCTACGGCCTCTATGACACCGACGCCTCCACCGCCTACGGCGTCGCCGCCTTCTTCGTGCTCCTCCTCGCGCAGGTGCTCGTTGCCGGCGTCACGCGCTGCCTCTGCCTAGGACCCGCGCTCTCCTCCCGCGGATGCGCCGTCGTCGCCTTCGTCCTTACCTGGTGCGCGCGTTAAACCCTAGCCTTTAAACCTCCCCCTTTCCTCCTTTCTTTGATGTGAATGTGGTGTGGTGAGCTGATTAGGCGTTCCGGGCGCAGATTAGTATGGTAGATTTGGTTCAATTTGAGTTGTGTTCGTTGCTAGTTTCGCTCACGCTTGTGGATCCGACTGTACGGAAATCTGCGCCTTTTTGTGTAGGTGAGGTGATGATGTGAGAGACCCACCATGGTTTCCTTGGTGCATGATTTGGGTGCAGATCGGCTCCTATGATGACGAAGACAATGGGACATATTCTTGCTATGCCATCTGACAAAACTGTTGTTTTCTTGTAGGATTCAAACAAAACTTGCCACTGTCGCTTTCAGTATTCTTACGTGCTAGCTGACAATTATAGAATGAAGTACTTATGGTAATGAGATTATAGATTGGTTGGCCACATAAGTAGGCTTAAATTGATTTACCAGTTTGGGCTCTTCCTTTGATACTAGTGTAGTCTAAGAGCTGTGTACCCTTCTGTGTGTCAAGCCTGGACTATGTAAAATGGAGAGCAAATTTCAAGGTAATTATACTAAATATGGTAGAAGTAACTTGGAAAATCTACACTTAAGCTTCCAGGGTTCTGACTCTTATCATTTGGCACTAAGGCAAACCATTAGTGAAATACTGAATCAAGTACCAAGGCAAACTGCTTTGGATGTTTTAAGTAGTCCTTATCCTTGCTCCAGCAATCCTGTATTGAAGACTAGGATTTTTTATTATTTTTTGGCGTATCTAAATAGCATTTGGCTACGCAAGGCATCCTGCTCATTGAATTCACTGTTTGGATAAATCACACGCTTCTTGTTGGATTACCCGCATAGTTGTCCTGCCAGAACCCTCAACCTGGAAAAGGTTACTCAGCCCCAATCCGTGCCCAAGTGCCAAATATTTTATTTGTTCATTCTCATTCATATTGTGAATGAAAGGGAACCACCACTTGCTTTGAAACTGTAAATTAAGTTTGATGCGGCGTGTTGCATTAGTGTAAAGGATGGATGTTGTCATGCCATAATTTGCTCAATTCAACATGTAGATTATTGATGATCTCCATATGTCAGTATAGCTGGTTGTGCTTAACCCTATAATATCAAGGTCCTTTCTTCTAGAGGTAATATTGTCCTTTCTCAAATTCTGATGAATAATAATAAATTTTTCCTGGAACTAGTTTGCTTTTGAAGGCATCTCAATGATATCTATATTCTAAAGTATGGTATTTGAACTATTTATATTGTAATTTGTGCAAGTTTCTAATTTAATCCTTAAATTTAAGACTTGTCATATTATTTAGTGCATGTATACCGAATTACGTGCAAATTTTACAATTATTTACCGAATTGGCAAATAGTTTTACTGAATTACATATGAAAATTTTAGTGTGGCATACCCTTTGCTAAAATCCTGGGTCCGCCACTGGGCCGCCGTGAGGTCGAGAGTGACGGGCACTATGGACTTCACGTTGAGAACGCTCACGGCCTGGGCGTGAAGGGCGGAGAGGTTGCAGTCATTGCCGAGGACGCCCGGTGGGAGTCCGGCGGGGATGACACCAGTGCCGGTGGGTGGTGCTGCCGAGCCAAGACCGGTGGAGAGGCTGGGAGATCGCGCAGCCAGATCAGCAGAGGCGCCGCTGGCTGGGTAGATCCCGGCGCTAGCCAGGAGTTGGAGAAGGACGGGCGCTGTCGGGCCGGCCGGGCCGTCGACGGGCGCTGTGAGGGAGGCCGTTGCTGGGGCGCTGGACACCAGGGTAGGCGACGATGGGACGATGAGTGCCGCCCGAACCGCAGCAGCCGCAGCGGAGGCAGCAGCCTCACAAGCAGCAAGGATGGCCGCGCGGGGAAGGCAGCACGGACGGCGGAGGCCGCAGCAGCGGCGGCGGCGTCGGCCGTCGAGGAAGACGAGGTGCTGGCGTTCGGATCGGCAGGGCTGGCCGAATCATTGGCCGAGCTGTTGGCCATGGCGGCGAGAGAAGAGCCGCCGGAAGAGGCAAGGTTTAGCGGAAGCGGATCGCAGGGAAAGGCTCTGATACCATAAAGGCGATGGAAGTAGAGATATTTGATCTTTTACCACACCTTTTATTTGCATTTGATGATTTACCCTGTGATATCTCATTGACATGTGGGGCCAAGGTCCATATGTCAACGAGACAAATGGGGTAAATCATCAAATTTCATGTTTATGCATGGGGCAAATCCTCCAATCTCCCAGAATATCCTTGAGTGATTTATGGAAACAGAGATCACGGAGGGATATCTGGACGGCTGTGGCACCCAACGCGTATGCGTGACTAACGGCACCGATCGTGCCGGGCCCAGCATGCATGCTGTGAAGGGATCATCGGCTAACACTCCTGTCTGCACTTGTATGGAGCCGTGTCCTGGGGCTACCTTTGTGATGGGTCATCTTGTGCTCCTCTGATGGCATCGCTGTCGTGAGACTTTTGTGCAGCAACTTGGGACTGTGTGGCTTCATACTTCGTGCAGCTCTAGCTGGTCAAGTGCGCGCTAGAGAGTACACCGTGTTTATGCACAGGGCACAGGGTATGCCGTGATCCACCCGGCATACCCTGTGGGTCCGCCCCTGTCCAAGATCTCGAAACCATCATTTTCATTTCGCTCAAGTTGTTCGGCTTCTACTGTGGCTAATCACAAGATTTTGATGTGTTCAATCAGAGGAGAGCTTTGGCGAAGACTAGCAGGGGAGGAAGAGCCGCTCGGAGAAGGATGGCAGCCTTCTCATGAGAGAGATTTTGTCAGGTACATTACGAGTCTATTTGATATGGCTACGGTTTATGATTTTTGATTGGATTTTTTAAATTTGAGCTGTTGCGATAGATATTACGGAAAGAGAGATACTCGTTTGCGATTTTGGTTGATACATATGTTGGACTTTTAACATGTAATACAATTAATTTATAAACCCTGTCTTAAGAAAACACTCCGTTTAAAAGTTCAATATTATAATAAAAATTAAAATTCGCTTTTAGAAACCGTTAAAGAACAGACCCTACAACTTCACAAGCAGTAACTGCTGCTGTTGCAGCTACAATAAGAGCATCTCCAATAGTGATTTATGAGCTAGCTCTAAGCATATTATTTCATATTTTAATAGAAGAGAGAGAAAAGCTATCTCTTGATCAAGAGCTAGTCTCATACACACATTCCAAGATTATGTGAGAGTGTCATGTGAGGCTATTTATGTTATGAGCTATGTGCTAAGAGTTAGTACTATTAAAGAAATTGTCTTAAAGTTAGTAATTAGCTCATACTGTTGGAGATGCTCTAATTACTATCTTTATGTTTCAAAAGTATCGAGAGAGACAAAAGAGCTACTGTTTTTACCTAGGGGTGGGAATGGTTCGACCCTTCAAAAGTATCAAGAGAGACAGAAGAGCTATTAATTGCAGGGGAACTACTACTAATTAAACTAGTGCATTGCTCTGTTGTAACCGGGAAGAGAGGAGGGAAAAACAAAGCAAAGTGGGCGGAGCATATCTTCCAATCGGTTAGGGGCTTAGGGCACTAGCGGACCACATCAAAATTTAGAGAGGTTAATAAGATTTATTCATCGATTTACCGAATGCTAAGTTACTGACCTACGATAACTTGCCGGACCACCATCTCCTGCCTTCGCCTTTGGCGCTGCCCGTCATCTGGCATCTCCACCTCGTCGGCTTACTCCCTCATGTCTCCCTCCATGGCCTCGCCTGGAAACACAGCCCCGACCTCATGCTCGGTTACATACTGAAATGCATTATAGATGGAAACTATGTTGATGGCATCTTATTAGATCTTGTGAATCTTCTGAGCTCATGGCCAGCATCGATGAGCAGATAGTGAAAGCCAAGGAAGAGTAGCAGTCTAGGAAAGCAATCATGGGCAAGATCAACAAGTGGCTACTGGCGTGTGAGGAAGAGAAATGGCTCGAGGAGTACAACTTTGGTTGGTCCATGCATTACAAACTAATGTGGATTTCAATGCATTGTGTGCTGTCTTCTTGGAGATGAAAACAAGGGGTTCTCCTGGTTTCAGGATGAGAACAGATTCAATACTGGCAGAATTGCACGTCTGAACCTGAAACACGCTGAGAAAGCGAGGCTTATCATCAATAAGATTCCAGGCACATTTCACGAAACATAGAACAAAATAATTACCCCTCCTGGGTGAATTCAAATTTTAACATCTAATTCAGAAGATGTTTGGGTAGAATGATTTGTTGTTCATTAATCTGCAGGTATTGTTGATAACTTGATGAGTCGAACACTTGCATGGAGAGCGAAAGAAAGAAGCCTTTTCTGTACGACGGGGTAAGCCAGCTTCAGTTCTACAACACCAGAATATTAGTACCATCTCATAGCAGTGGATGAATTGTATTTCTTACCGTTTCAAGGCTTGCCTAGTAGCCGTCTTGGAAGAGCACAAGCAAACCAGGCTAAGGTAGGAAGAGGAGAGAAGGCGACTCCAGGTAAATAAACATACTTATTTTACTGCAAGAACGAACTAATGAACACCGGACGTAATTTACATGTCGCAGGAGCAGAAGAAGCTGCGTACTTTGTTCAGCGAGGAGGAGGCGATGCCCCGCCTGAAATGACCCGGCAGCAGCTTCAGCCGGGCGTCGGATCTCCGGTGGGTCCAGCCCTGTGTTAGCGAGTACTATATATATTAAAATCTGCATGCAATAAGAAATGATAAAGCACTATCAACCATGTCATGCGGCCAGGCGGAGCGGGAGGTCCTCATGCACTAAGGGTGTGGGACATGCTTCACGCAGACCGGTGGCGCAGAAGGCCGCGCAACCACCGTGCTTGGCCGTGACTTCCCACGCTCGGCATCCTTCTACGCTCGGCGCTGCCTTTCTGCGCCCTAGGACTGCACGAAACGCCACGCGTTATGCGCCGTTTCAGCTGCTCTCGGGGAAGGCCAAATCCACAAACGCCATGAGAGGGTCATGAGAGCGAAAAATTCTCAAATGAGATCTCAACCATTGTAGCATCCATGGATACGTATGGTTCCGTTGCACAGCTTTGCCCAGCCTTGCTCAGCAAGGATAGTTAGAAGGGATGCACCAGCCAACCAAACTTGTGTGCTGTGCACCTAGCAATGTAACCATCCAGCACCACCAACCGCTAGAAAAAAGATCTGCACGGGGAAACGGAAATGGGCACCGCTATGGTAAACCTCCCCGCCCCATTCCAACAACGGAATCCTCAGCCGTCAACTATCGCCGCCTCCCTTCCGTCCGATCGTCGATCAACGGCCAGGAATGAACCCAGTGGGCCAAAGTCAAAGCTCCTCTACACGTGCGCAGTGCGTGCCCACGGCGGACGTGGCGAGGATGCCAGGGGAAGTGTGGACTGGGAATGAGGTTTCCCTGTCCTCCAGCCCGTGTTCCCATCAATAACAGATAATAGCCCCTTAAAAACATCAAAACAAGATGACAAGAGTGAGAAAAAAAATCATGTGAGCTGTTATTTTTGCCACGTGGTCATTTTCCAGCCGTTTGATTGAGGGGACACTGATGGGAACACGGGCTAGGGGACAGCGAAGCCCTGTTCGTGGACTGGGCCCCTTAAAAGTCGTGGGCCCCACAATGCCTCGGGCGTGCCGTGGAGGTGAACCACGTGCACCCCGCGTCCACCGACAGGTGTGGCTGCATTACGCTGCCATATGACCCCACAAACTGTGGACCTACGTCGTAGTGAGCCAGATGGTTTCGCAAGAGGGTCACGCTTGAAAGTGCAGTTGGGTTAACACGACGGTGGTGCGCGCGCTAGGTGGCGGAACAGGATAGGAGGGCGTCGGGAGAGATTGCTTCTCGTGCGCTTTTGGGCGCCACGCGGGCGCACGGGGCAGAGTGCGCGTGGCACCGACGCGCACGTGGCGGCACAAGCTGCTTGGAGAATGCAAGGGAGGAGGACAGGCGGGGTTCAGGGCGCTGGCCAAGTGGGACTGCTGAGGTGGGTAGCGTCGGCGACGGTGAGCTTAGCAGGTGGTGGCTTGGTTTTTATGAGAGCGTGTTAACGAGCAGTTGGGCACACATGGAAACAGGAGGGACAACCGGTTTTTAGGTGGTGATCGATTCGGCTGAAAAGCTCATGGCTTATGGCTGAAAACACTGTAGCTGGCTGAAAAAAGTACTGTAGCTGGCAGAGGCTTATTTAGCATAATTAAATTTAAAAAATTTAAAAATATAAAAAATATGTTAGACCATTACGTATAATACAAACAAATAAGGGAAAAATAAGAACCGGCAAAAAAGCTCAACAAAAAGCCAAAAGTTCAAAAAAAGACGAAACTTATGAATAGTGAAAAATAAGCCAGAAGCCGAAGTCGAGTTGATCAGAGTAGTAATCGATGGGTGTGTGTGAACTATAGGCACCAGTGTTTTAAATCTCCGGTTATGACGTTTAGCGGATGACTTCTCAAACAGCTAATAGCGGAGCTAAATGAGGCTATAGTGGGCTATAGCGGCTAAATTATACATGGACTCAAATAACTTCATCTGTCTAAAACAGCTATAGCGAGCTATAGCGGCAGCTATAGCCGAAGATTTAAAACTATGACTATAGCGGCGTCAGCATTTGGAGCCCGAGCCTAGAGGTGCGTTTGTTGAAATTTTAGTATTTTTGGCCTTATGTGCTGTTGGAATATTAAAATGTAGTCCCACGATGGCTATAATTTCTAATTTGGCTTTTCTCCAAGCGCAGGAGCAAAGAACACCGATGCGTGGCTCCTGCGCCTGGAGACCGCAGCGGTGCCAGTCGTGCTCGGGGCCTGCAGCATTTGGCTGCTGTTACAAACAAAAAGTATCTGGTGCTAAATGTACAGACGCCTCTTCAATGTACAGATGCCTTTCCAATGAACAGATACCTTTTATACCACCCCTTCATCATCTATATATATATATCAACATGTACAGAAATTAATGATAAGAATCTACAATTCTTTTGTAAACACTTATTCTCTCTTGCAATTCGTTATCAGCACCCACAACATTCACAAGTACAAACAGAGAACACACACAAGGTAATGGCTAAGAAACATTCCAAAGGATTCATGGAGAGGGAGAGCCCGGCGCAGCACCCACGGCCGGCGGTTCAGCGCGTCCTCACGGCGCGGCCGGCACAGCACCCGCGGCCGGCGGTTCGGCGCGGTCGGCACGTCCTCACGGCGCGGCCGGCACAGCACCCGCGTCCGGCGGTTCGGCGCGGTCGGCGCGTCCTCACGGCGCGGCTGGCGGTTCGGCGCGGCAGGCGCACGCGGCCCGGCGTGGCACATGGCCCAGCGCAGCACGCTGCCCAGGCGCGGCACGCGGCACGGCAAGGCGCGCGGCACGGGGCGGCGCGGCCCGAGGAGGTGAGGCGCGGCCAGCGGGGGCGCACACGACGCCCGGGGATGACCGGCGCGGCGGAGCCCACGGTCGGCGCGGTGGCACCCGAGCCGGAGACGCCCGCGGCCGGCGCTCGGCGGCGCGACGGCGGCCAACAGCGGGGCGGCCAGGCGCGGCCAAGGCCGGCGGCGCCCGCGGCCAACGAACCGGCGGTGGAGGCGGCGCCCGAGGAGGCGTCGCGGGTGGCGGCGGTGCTCAGGGCCGGCAGCGGCGCCGGCGGCTGCTCCCCGCAGTGGTGGCGGCGCCAAAGAGTCAGGAGGCGGCGGCGCCCAGCCCGGCCGGCGGCTGCCCATGTGGTGGCTAGGGTTTAACCCTAACCTCCCATCCCCTCCTTTTATAGTGGCTGGCCAAAATGGGCTTTTGGCCCAAAAAGCCCCACCTCCACTTGGGCCTAAAGGCCGAATGAGTTTCAGCCCAAGTTTTCAAAAATTTACAATTTCCCCCCTCTAGTTCATGGCAAATGCAGAATTATTATTTTAAATAACTTTGTATTATAGTTTGTGCGGTATAGTCCTTATGCTTATTTATAATTGTACCCATTAATCTGTACTTTTATAAATTAGTATTTCAGTCCCTACAGGATCTGAAAATTATGTAATTGTTCAAATAAATGTGCATGCACATTTCTATAACTTTTACATATTTAGGTTTACTTTATTGCAATTTATTTACAATATGACTTGCAACCATATTTAAATTTGCTATCCTTCACAAATTTAAAATTCCCATTTAGTGAGTATCATTGTACTTAATAATTTGGAATTTTTTCTGCAAAATATTATATCTACCATAAATACCATAAAATTACAATTTATGGCACTTTGCTACATTTATTTGTACGCTATGTCATACAATAAATTGGTGTTCACCACCAATATTGTGATTTATACGGTATTATACATATAACCACATGTTATATTTACTTTGGGTATATATTCATTCGGATTACAATACTCATATTGTTTTCCACATATTTTGCATTTTATTACAACATTACCATACACATTAATTTACCTCATGTAAATTAATCATTTATGGCGTACTTTTCATGTAGGTTTTTAAATGGTTACCAAAGATTTTGAGCCCCTCGCTCTCGATGGTACCAATTACCCTACATGGGCTATGGACCTCAAAATCAACCTAACCACACGTGGGTTGCAAAGGGTGATATTTGATCCTCAAAATGATCAAATTCCGCCTGATATTGTGAAATATTCCGTTTTGAACATAATACGGAATCACATACATCCGGATTTGAAGGCTGAATATCTGTATGAGGAAAATCCACTTACATTATGGTTAGCCCTCAAAAATAGATATGAACAGCAGAAAGTTGTTATCTTACCTGAGGCTAATTATGAATGGGCACATCTTAGACTCCAAGATTTCAAATTTGTTGGAGATTATAACCATGCCCTTCATACTATTTGCTCCAAATTGCGGTTTTGTGAAAAGGAACCAACGGATGCGGACAAAATAGAGAAAACTCTCTCAACTATGCTCCCATCTGACAGGATCCTACAGTAGCAATGGCGTGCTGCAAATTACCAAACTTATTTTGATCTTATGCATACTATGCTCAGTGATGCAAAAGGCGGCCTAGGCGGCCGCCGAGGCGGCGCCTAGGCGGTGGGCGGCGGCCGGCCGCCGCGACTTGGCCCCTCGGCGGGAGGTCAGGCGGCTAGGCGGCTGGGCGGTCACAGGCGGGCGTAGGCGGTCAAAGGCGGGTGCGAGGCGGCGGCAAACCAGGCGGGCGCGGCGGCGGCACGGCGGCTAGGCGGTCGCCGAGGACGCCTATGCGTGGGACGGCGACATAAGAAGGACGAAACGGTGAGCTAGGGTTGCAAAAGGAGAGACTTACAGAGCCGCCGCACCTCCAGGGATTCCCACGCGCCGGCGTCGTCGAACCGCCGGATCCCTCCGCCTTGCATCCTCGCCGGATCCCGTGGCCGCCGCCGCCGGATCTGGACTCCCCGCGCCAGATCCGGAGAGATGGGGGAGGCGAGCGGCGGCGATCTGCGGTGGAGGCGGCGGCGACCTGCGGGGGAGAGATGGGGAGGCGGGCGGCGGGATCTGCGGGGGAGGCGGCAGCGGGATCTGCGGGGGAGAGATGGGGAGGCGGGCGGCGGGGTCTGCGGGGAGGCGGCGACGATCTGCGAGGGAGAGCGGGGAGGCGGGCGCGACAGGCGGCGGAGGATTTAGGGTTAGGGTTACAGTCGGGGAGGTGGGGGGAGGTGGGCGCAAAAATGCGGGGCGGCGCGGTCGGCCGGATGGATGGATTTAGGTTATGCCGTTTGGGTTAGAAGATCTGGACCGTTGGATCTTTATCAGATGGTCTAAAACCTGATTAATTGTTTTAAACATTAGTTATAAGATATGATGACTCGATCTGAGACATTAGATCTCAGATATATAGCAAATATATACTTATCATCTGTATGTTATCCTTATTTTTAATTTGGCCGCCTAGGCCCCGCCTAGGCTCCCTAGGCGCTAGGCCCCACCTGGCCGCCCGCCTAGCGCCTAGCGCCTACTTGAACACTGACTATGCTTCAGGCAGAAAAGCATGCTGAACTTCTTTTAAAGAACAATCAGCAACATCTCATTGGGGCTGCTCCACTTCCTGAAGTTCATGCTAATCAAAATAACAACAAGTTCAGTGGTTCACACAATCACTCAAAGAACTTTAAAGGTAAACACAAACGCAACAAGAAGCAAAAACCAAGTGGATTCAAGAAAGGTAAAGGCAATTCTGGTAAGAAAGTTGACAAAACTGAAATTTGTCAAAAATGTGGTTGCTACAACCATCCTACCAAGAAATGTCGCACCCCGAAACATCTTGTGAACCTCTACCTCCAGTCTTTGGCTTATGGCAAGAATGCTCAAGAGAAGAGATTTGAAGCACACTTCAATCTCACAACCAACAATGATGAAGTCGGATGCTCTCAACAGTTCCTTCAAGAACTCAAAGACACATGTGCTTCTACAAAGAAGGATGATCTCATGTGCACCGAGGACACCCTTGAAGAATTTCATTCTCAAGACATGTTTGGAGATCTCAGTTAGACTCTTCGTTCCATAGCTAATAAGTACTATAGTGTTGTAATATAAATAATGTTGTCATCTATATTGTAAGCTTGTATGCTACAATCATATATCGAACATATTCGGTATTGCAAATAAAGTTTGTATGTATTCTATATATACTGTAAGAATTTCATTAAATTCTTCTTTTGTGTTTATAGATTTTTGGAGTCGATCCAATGGAGGAGGAATTATGCCTTGTGGATAGTGGTACCACAAACTCTATACTTAGGGACACAAAATATTTTCTAACTCTTACTAGGAGGAAAGAAAATGTTTTAACCATCGCTGGACGCGATGCAACAATAGTAGGCTCTGGTCGCGTCTCTATCACTCTCCCTATGGGTACACAACTGGAAATGATCCAAATCCAAAGACCATGGCAGAGTGCAAACAGCGCTCGGACTGGAATCAATGGAAGGATGCAATTCAAGCGGAGTTAGCCTCGCTCAAGAAAAGAAATGTATTCACCAATGTGATACATACACCTCCCAAAATATTCCCTGTCGGTTTCAAATGGGTTTTCGTCCGCAAACGGAATGAAAACAATGAGGTGGTGAGATACAAAGCAAGACTTGTAGCACAAGGGTTCACGCAGAGACCCGGCATTGATTACAATGAAACTTATTCTCCAGTAATGAGTGGAATAACATTCCGATACTTAATCTCATTGGCAGTTAAAAATCATCTATCTTTTCAGTTGATGGATGTAGTGACTGCATATCTTTATGGGTCACTTGATTCAGACATATACATGAAAGTTCCCGGTGGAATTTCAATTCCGAATCCAAACGCAAATCGCAATATGTATTGTGTAAAATTGAACAAGTCTTTATACGGCTTGAAACAGTCGGGTAGAATGTGGTACAACCGACTAAGTGAGTTCCTAACCAAAAAGGGATACTCCAACAATGATGATTGCCCATGCGTGTTCATCAAAAGATCCTCAACAAGATTTTGTATTATATCTGTGTATGTTGATGATCTTAATATCATTGGTAACACACAAGATATAGATGAAGCACGTAATCATCTTATGACGGAATTTGAAATGAAGGATTTGGGTAAAACCAAATTTTGCTTAGGTATACAACTTGAGCACCTTCATTCAGGCATCCTAGTGCATCAATCAGCCTATGTCCAGAAAATATTGGAGAAATTCAATATGGACAAAGCATATCCATCGAAAACCCCCATAGTTGTTCGATCTCTAGACAGGGATAAAGATCCATTTAGACCCCGAGATGACAATGAAGAGCTATTGGGACCCGAGGTTCCATATCTCAGTGCCATCGGAGCGCTTATGTACCTTGCAAATTGCACCCGGCCGGATATTGCATTTGCGGTAAATCTACTTGCTAGATATAGCGCTGCTCCAACCAAAAGACATTGGGTAGGAGTGAAGCATATCCTTAGATATCTTCAAGGCACTAAAGATCTCGGTCTATTCTTCCAGAAGAATAAAAATATGGATTTAATAGGATATACAGATGCTGGCTATTTATCAGATCCCCATAATGCCAGATCTCAAACAGGCTTTGTAATTTTACACGGTGGAACAGCCATCTCTTAGAAGTCTTCGAAACAGACTTTAGTGGCTACATCCACTAATCATTCTGAAATAATTGCATTATATGAAGCATCACGTGAGTGTGTACGGCTTCGCAGAATGATTAACCATATACAACAATCATGTGGTATAGGTGTTATTGCATCACCTACCATTATCTACGAAGATAATGCCGCTTGCGTTGTTTAAATGCAAACGGGTTACATAAAGAGCAATATCACAAAACATATTGCACCTAAACTATTTTACCCACATGAATTGCAAGAGAGTTAGGAAATAAATATTCTGCAAACTAAGTCTTGTGATAATCTCGCAGACTTATTCACCAAATCATTACCAACTTCCACATTTCAAAAATGTGTTAATGGAATTGGTATGCGAAGACTACGTGATTTGCAGATGTCAGGGGGAGAAATCTCCTAAGACTTAACCTGTTCAAATATAAATATTGTACTCTTTTCTCTTTATGAGTTTTCTCTATAAGGTTTCTCATCAAGGTTTTAATAAGGCAATATGACAACGTAATCATAAATATATCTCTCTTTTCCCCACAGGGGTTTTTAAGAGATATAATCAATATATGCCATATCATTTTTCTCTTTAAATTTGCCCACCGGGTTTTAAAGGAGTTTTTCATGGCATATCTACTCTATCGGTTCTCCTCATATTTTTCCCTACATGGTTTTGGAGGAGTTTTTCCAAGATGATGAATCAAGGTGATCATATGAAGATACATTGGTCAAGAGGGAGTGTTACAAACAAAAGGTAACAGGTGCCCAATGTACAGATGCCTCTTCAATGTACAGATATCTTCCCAATGAACATACACCTTTTATACCACCCCTTCATCATCTATATATATGTATCAACATGTACAGAAATTAACGATAAGAATCTACAGTTCTTTTGTAAACACTTGTTCTCTCTTGCAATAGCTGCTGCACCTAGTGATCGCATGAGGAGGCCGACCGCCCGCAGCAGGCTATGCCGACGTGCTGCGGCTAAGGGCACGTACAACGCGTGTTTCAGCCCCGTCTGTATAGCGTTGTTTTTGCAAAAAACCCCCTCGCGAACAGCAGTAAATGAAGGGAGAGAGCGAAGTCGTCCTCTCGCGAGGCGACGCAGTTCATATTCTCTGACTTACTGAAGGCAAGTCACAGCTAACTTACCCAATGCCCGATGCCCTCCATTCCTCATCCAATGGTTGATAAAAGAAGCTACTTTTCCACCCCAAATGGCAAAGCCCAGCTGAGAATCTGAACCGCCGGAAAAGAACGCGGGCGCGCAGAACAATTTTTGGCGGGACTTGGCACCGCCGCGGCCGAGCGTCCGCGCCGCCGCCGCCCCAGCTCCGCCCGTGTCCACGCCGTCTGCTGCCCAGCTTCGCCCGCGCGGCTGCCCGCCCAGCTCACGTCGTCCTCTCCAACTTCCCACATCGCCACCGCGCCGAAGCCTCGCTCCCGAACACCTCGCCGCCGCGGCCTCCTCCACGTCCGCCACGGAGTCCTCGCCGCCGCCGCCCGACTGGGCCGTACTGAGGGATCCGACCACGGTGAGCCCCCAGATCTGGCGCATTCCATGTCGTTTTTCCGCCTCGCAATCCTAATCCGAGGAGCATTTCTGCCGACGCTAATGAGTGAGTCGGAATCGGAGATTGACCTGTGTGAACTTGCCTTCGGGACTGGTACTAGATACTAGGTAGTAGTCGCTGTTGGAACTCACAAGGTGGCAAGACACTCAATTTTCATGTGGTATACACACACATACATATGAAGTTTATGCTAACTTTGCTTAACAAAAGCTCATAGCTTACACACACATACACATTACGCTGCAGCACACTCTGATGCACATATTACATACAGCCTACAGGCATTTATAGGCCTCAAAACCGACTTATACAACTGACTCAAGTGTACAGCTCAATTAGCACTAGAAAAATCTGTAGCTAGCAGTCTTTGCCGACTTAAGCACCTCACTTGTCTGAGCATTGGCCAGCTAATAGTTTCTAGCTTTTTCTACCATTCACGGCCAAGTCAAAACTTCTAGCTATGTCTACAGCAAACGGCCAGCTTGCATCCAGATTTATCTCAAAGCATATCTACTACTAGCATATATGTTTCTAGCTATCTCTGGAGCCAACGTCCAGCTTGATGAAATTTCTAGTGGATGGGAGAGCTTAGATATTTTGCATGTGGATAATTTTCTCAAGAAAATAAATTAAACATTAACAGTCGCTTCATGTAGCACTGTACTGTGGAGTGTGAGAACCATGGAAGCCCTGCAGAATTTTCGGTGTGTGCCTGTATTTTTGAATCATAGATGCCTCACTGGAACAGTAATGTGCTTGTGCCGGATTGGAGCGGGTGGAATATTTGAGCATTTGATCTAGTTTAAGAATACATGTGAGAGGGTTGATTCGAACTTATGCTGTTTATGAACTATGTTGAGAACTGCAGAAACTTCACTTTTCTGCTGGAAGGAAGGAAAAGGTTAATCTAGTGCCAAGCATGGCATTTTTTCGTGCTTGTATAGGATTTGGCATTTGTTTTCAATTCTGATGGAGAAGTATAGCCGGTGGTGGTTTGCCAGGGTTTCCTAGATCTGAGCATGACTAGTTGTATTGTTCAGATTCAGAGGCAAACCAATTGTTGAAGATTTCTCATTTTTCTTGATTTGTTTCTGCCCTTTGGATTCTTATTTATTCGCATTGGAAGAGGTTTGTCCTCCTGCTATTTCTGCTTACAAATTGGAGAGTGTGGTGGGGCCGCCGCCTGCTTTAGCTTCGGTCCGCTTCATGCTATCGGCGTGGCTCCTCTCTCGTCGCTGGAGGCTGGCGCTGGTGTTGTAGTCAAAATCCAGTTAAGATTCAATGGCACAAGCACAACCCAACAAGTAAGTTATGTTCACATTTGAAACTTTATTCTTTGCTTTGTTTGTACCCAGATGCGAGCAATGAGAATGCATTTTTTTTCATGTACAGAGAGAATGTGAATCCTAGTTGGGTACCTCAAGTTGGTCAGAAATTTAGAAACTTGGATGATGCTTGGTCATTTTGGGTAAACTATGGAGGTCATGCAGGTTTTGAGGTTAGGAAAAGGTACACAAATGAAAGTAAATTTGACGGAAAGGTAACTTCATGTAGATATGTGTGTGCCAAGGAGGGTTTTCGAGCACGAGACAAGAGGGATCACGTCACAAAGAATCCTCGAGCAGAAACAAGAACAGGTTGTCCGATTCGTATGACTCTTACATTAGATTGAGTTGCAGAGAATTATGAAGTGCTTGATCTAGTTCTTGTGCACAATCATGTTCTTCACTTGTCACAAACCCTCCATTTGACGCTATCACAAAGAAAGATTTCAGAAGTGCAAGCTTTTGTAATTGAGGCTGCCGATGATTCAGGAATTAGGCCAAAAGCTGCACATGAGTTGGCTAGTCGCCAAGTTGGAGGACCAATGAATCTCACCTACGCTTGCCGTGATCAAAAAAATTACTTGCAGGGCAGGCGCCAAAGGGAGTTGGCATATGGTCAGGCAGGAAGCATGTTGAAGTATTTTCAAGACAAAATCTCTGAGAACCCTTCTTTCCACTATGCTCTAGAATTGGATGTGGAAGAACATATAACTAATATATTCTGGGCTGATGCTAAGATGATAATTGATTATGCTCACTTTGGGGATGTGGTGACCTTTGACACTACTTTTGGCACAAACAAAGAATACATGCCTTTTGGTGTTTTTGTTGGATTCAATCAATTCAGAGAGACTGTTATTTTTGGAGCTGCTCTTCTATTTGATGTAACATGTGCATCTTTTACATGGCTATTTGAGGCTTTTCTGGCTGCACACAATGGGAAACAACCTAGAGCTATATTTACTGATCAAGACACTGCAATGGGAAATGCTGTTAAGGATGTATTCACAGAAGCTTGGCATGGACTGTGCACTTATCACATAATGCAAAATGCTGTCAAGCACTTATGTAATAGAAAAAATGATGAAGATGAAGAATATCATATTCTCTCAGATTTTAGTGCTTGCATGTATAGCATTAAGGACAAGGCAGCCTTTGAAGAAGCATTTAACATCATGAGGAATAAGGTTGACAATAAGAGGGCATCATGGCTCGATAGCATCTACAAGTTTAAGGAAAAATGGGCTGAATGTTACATGAGGGGTGTTTTCACGTTGGGAATGAGAAGCACACAATTAAGTGAGAGTTTCAATAGTGACTTAAAAAACCATCTGAAATCAGATTTTGACATCATTCAGTTCTTAAAGCATTTTGAAAGAGCAGTGCAAGGAAAAAGAAACAAAGAACTAGATGAAGAATTTGAAGCTAGGAAAAAGCTACCTAGAATAAGAATGAAGACACCTATGCTAGTGCAAGCAGGAAAACTTTACACCCCCCAAATATTTGAAGTATTCCAAGCTGAATATGAGAGATCCATGGCAACATGCACTAGAGCATTGGATGAGAATAACACGTATGTTGTTTCGATTGTGAGGTCTAATGGTGATTTAAGTTCTGAACAAGAGCGCATAGTTGTTGGTGATCCTCTGGAGCAAACAGCTTCATGCAACTGTGAGCAGTTTATGTTTTGTGTGGCCATGCTTTGAAAGTTCTTGACTTGATGAATATCAAGTTATTGCCCAACCATTACATTCTGAAGCGTTGGACAAGGGAAGCAAGGTATGGAACTGTACAAGACAACAAGGGAAGGAGCATCATTGAAAATCCAAAACTAGATGCTATGCTCCGCTACAAGTTTATGTCTCATAAATTTCTGAACTTGGCATATCAAGCCGCAAGCTCAACAGAGTGTTGCCTATTGGTAGATAATGCACTTGATTGTCTTAGTAATCAACTGAAGGACAAAATCAGTGCATCAACAAGTATTTTGTCTGATTCATACAATGTCCAGCCTAATGTTCAACAAGATGAAGACATGCTTAGTGCTGCACGCTTAAAGAAAAAAGAGGTTCAACCAAAAAGTTCAAAGCGACATAGAAGTTGGCTCGACAAGACTCGAAAGTTCAAAAAGAAAGTACCAAATAAATCTAATGTATGTAGCTGAAAACCCTTGCAATATATTGTACATATTTATTACTACTTGCTAACAAACAAGATTGGATGCTTTATGCAGCATGAAGAGAATTGTGGTGGTGTAGAAACTCAAGAATCCATGGATAATGCTCATAAGGACCACAATACCTTCGCCTTCACTAGCTTCATAGATTTCATAATGGTAGTTTCGATAATACTCTTTTTCAATTGTGTAGAATTAACTATTAATTTTTCTCCCTGTTTTAACTTTTTCCTTTGTCTTTGCAGGGTCCTAGTGAAATTGACGATATGTCTATTCAAGATATTCTATAGATTGCTATCACATGGAAGGATATTTTGTTCTTTTGGGCAAATTCGTCGAGCACATGTGCGCTGGGCGCTAACAGATGGCTTTTGGCGGAGATTATTTTGTTTTTAGCTGTAACAATTCTATGGCTAATTTTACATACATACTATATATATATGATGTAGTGGTGGCTTTTGGTGGAGTTTATTTTGGTTATTTGGAGCATGTAACTATTGAAAATACTTAGTAAAGTGCTTGTTTAATTCTGCTGTGAAATAGACTATTTTTATACTATAAACTCTCTCTAAACTCTCTCTGTTATCTGTATTCACGTATTCATTCCGAACTGAGCCTTATTTGGCCCAGGAATCGCAGCTGGGCTTTGCTATTTGGGGTGGAAAAGTAGCTTCTTTTATCAACCATTGGATGAGGAATGGAGGGCATCGGGCATGGGGTAAGTTAGCTATGACTTTCCTTCAGTAAGTCAGAGAATCTGAACTGGAGGCGACGACGACCGGCGCGTGCTCCCAGGCCAAATCGCTGGCTGGAGCAGCGTTGTACGGGAAGCTTTGTCTCCAGGCGAATCGTGCGGATCCAGTTGCGGCGTGCCCGCGATTTTGGTTTTGGGCACCAAAATTCCATCCCCGCCACCATATATGCCTTCCCGTGCTTTTTCTCCGCCCCCAATCCTCCCCTGCGCCCACCCAAGATGTAGACCCCGGCAGCGACGGCGGAGAGCAAGGCAGCGGCCACGTCGAAGAGCAAGGCAGCGACTTTGGCTAGGAAGAAGAAGGGCACGGCTGCGGCGACGGTGGCGGTCATCACCGGCGGCGGCCATCACCGCGCGGCAGCGGCACCCTTTCCCATTGGTCGCGGCCACGGCGCGGCGGCGGCAACGGCTCCCTCCATGGCCGGATTCGGCACAGCAACCGCGGCTTCCTCCAAGGCCGGATTTGGCGCGGCGGCGGCGGCAACGGCTTCCGCCATGGCTGGATCTGGAGCGGCTGATTCGTCCCGATCTATGGCAGAAGCTTCACCGGCGGCTCCAGCCATTTGCTAAGTACAACCTTTTTTTGGATTCAATTATTCACTGCACTTTACTGCGCTAGATTACTACATTCAGACTTTAGCGGGGACATATGATATTTGCTCAAATGATTCACATAACTGTTTATGGTCCATTCAGATCAGTGAGTTTTATCCATAACTTATATATCCATCCACGAAAAATGAGTATCATTCAAATATATGGGGTGGTTGATTCTTAATTACCCAGTAGTCAGTAATTTCCATGGAAACAGAAGAAAGTAGTTTCGCAACAGATAAGTTGCATGTTGACAAGCATGGTTGTGGAGAATAGCACTTCAGGCCGACCCCTTCCTCCCTTGTATTGGTAGCTTTCTCTATGTTTTTTTTCACGAAATGGTCTTATTATGTTGTTATTTGTTACGAAGACCTTTTCATGACATATACATTTTTAAGAAAAAACAAAGGAAATTTGTTGATTTTCTCTGCTGCAAAATAGCACAACATGGTATTGATGCAGCAGTATGACTATGACATCTTTGGGGTGTATGGAATTCATTTCAAAGTTTTATGTTGTGTGGATAACTGGGTATACTTGACTTAACATATTTGTAGGAAAAATTTGGGGGACAACTTTATTTTGTAGATGTATTTGTAGTACATATTTACATGTGTGATGTATGGTTGTAATCGATCCATTTGCAAAGGAGTTTTTTTTTGGCATCACAGAAGCATGATAGTTGATATTAGCCTGTTTGGCCAAGCTTAAACTTCTCTGATAAACCAGCTGTTGTAGGCTTTTGCCTAAACCACACAAGTTCTTCCCACCGGCTTCAGCTTATTCTGGGCTTATTCTGGGCTTCAAATACAAAATTAGTTTTGTTGACAACAATATCAAATTGTCTGTATTATCTTGTTGCCCTGTCCATGCTGTGTTGAATTATCTGTTTGAAACTGAAAATAGACCAACACGGTGGCATACATGGGGGGGCATGCTGAGGCTATCTTGCGTATCTGACACCAATATACTGGATTGTTAAACACTGGATGCCTCCATGGCAAACTAACTGAAAGCTAGGGAATTGTTTTGCAGGGACTGGATTTGTTTTTTTAGACTTGGTATTGTCAGATGGGCTGTCATCTTATTTTCTCTTATTTCCTCACTGTTTCCAGACAAAACTTATTTGTTGGCTATCATCTGCAATGGGCAATGGCATTCCAACATCTGATACAATGACTGACTAATCATGATACAAGCATCAAGACTTGCCCATCTTGCAGCATTGGAGAATAAAGAAGCTGGAAATAGAAGCAAAGATGATGGAGACATACAACTGTCTCCTCTCACGAGACACAGGAGGGTTCTCTGTTGAAGAAAAAGATGAGCATGTTGCTGCACTGAAGTCTTTGAGGAAGCGACTGTTCCCTAACTGAATCATGTTTCTATTACCTTTGCCCACTTTTGTAAGAGGTTGAAGATTGATGATGGTTTGGACTTCTTGTTTATGTGACTTTTCAGTTGTGGATTTGTGGTTTCATACTATATTAATATATCATTTATATTGATGGTTCTAAAAAATATTGTAATTATGTTCATTTTATTTATGCTTGATCTGTTTTGTATCAATAAGCAACACAATGGTATACAGGAATCATATTCATGCTTGATCATGGCTGTATGCATGCATTAAACAGTTTACAGACAGTCAAATAGACGACCCATTGTACAAGCTGTCTGTTCAGTTGTCTGTATGTGAAGTGGAAAGAACTTGCAGACAGCAACCCGTCTGTGGGTTGTACATGCCCTAATGAATGCAGTAGACTCTTTGTCACGTTGTAGTTACAATGGAATAAATTAACATATCAAAAGAACCCCGGGAAGTTCTTTACACCTGAGCGCATAATGTGCTTATTACAACATTAATATGAAAACATCACCAATCAAAGACGTTTGCCATCCTATTATTCTTTTGTTCACTTTTGGCCTTAGATATCCAACTTCTTTGGTTGGTGATGTTTTAATATTAATGTTGTAATAAGCACATTATGCGCTTAGATGTTCAGAACTTCCGGAGGTTCTTTTGACATGTTAGGCCCTGTTTGGAACAGAGGAATTTCACAGGAATTTTGTAGGAAACAGTTCAATTCCCGCAGGAATCGGGAAAAATTCCCGCATTCCAAACAGGGCCTTAATTTATTCCATTGTAACTACAACATGGCAAGGGCCTACTGTGTTCACCGGTCGCAGCACGCGGGCACAGCCTGTCACAGGCGCTCGGCCTCCTCATGGGCTCCCCTGGCGTAGCAGGCAAGTGTTGCGGGCCTCGAGTGTTGCTGGCGCTGCTATGGTCCCCAAGCGCGGAAGTTGCCACGCGCTGACGTTCCATGCTATCGTTCTCAGAGAGAAGGTCAAATCGGGATTACGGTCATCAGGGAGCTACATTAGGCATTCCGACGCCGTACATAGCCAAATATGCCAAAACCTTATCAAAACAAATGAGGCATTGGTTCAAAAAACAAATGGGACGTGCTTTTTTTAGACGAACAAGTGAGACATTCTTTTTTTAATGGAATACTGCTATTCCATTATACCGATATACCAAACAAATCGTCGGCCACCAAACAACTTACAAAATCCGAGAATTAGTCGTCCGTCCGCACCCTCCACCGTCGGCGTCGGCGGACACGGATGCGGATGAAGATGATGAAGAGGTGGCCTAAAGGGGAAAGTGTATGTGTTGGGTAAGGGCATCTCCAATGGTTATAGCTAGCAACTAACTATAAGACTTCCACATCATCTATATAGTACACACTAAAGTTAGCATTCTAAAGAACTATCTATAAGGATAGCTATTTGATGCTTACATGCACACACAGAATTTATGGAGGCTGCCTCGTTTGGCGCTATAGACTATCTCTAGAGCTGTAGAGAGCTGCGTTCTCTTTCTTCATTTAATATCTTCCACGTAGGACAGTTGATGACATGGACTCTCTTGTAGATAGCTGCTATAGACCCATTGGAGATGCCCTAATAGCTATGTTTTGTTCTCGATGTCTATAGACTATGGGACCGTTTGGTCAGTGTGTGCGTTGCATGAATTGTGGAGTCAGTGGAGGGCAGTCTACGCTCAGCAGCTGGGTTGTGTAGAAGGGGTGCATGCGCCTTAGGGCTCACCTGTCAGTGTGTGGAGTTCGGGGTTAAAAGAGTATGTAGCCAACGTCTCAAGATACTGCGTATGAAATGAGGAATCAAAGTTACTTTCGGCACTGTTTTACACTGTATTTATAAAAATAACAGTATGTAGATCGTATTGACAAAAATATCGTTTTTGTCGCTTGGGGGCCGGGCGGCAGCGCCCGCGAGGCGACGCGTGGCATTGCCGCCGGCGGCAGGCGCCTGCCGCCCCCTCATTGGACGGCAGGCAGCCTGCCGCCCAGGGAGCAGGCGACAGGCAAGCCTGTCGTCCAGCCCGCAGGCGGCAGATAATTAGCCGGCCTAATTACCTGCCTAATTTTTTTTCCGTTTTGGGGCGGCAGGCGCCTGCCGCCGGCCCGCAGGCGGCAGATAATTAGCCGGCCTAATTACCTGCCTAATTTTTTTTTCCGTTTAGTGTTTGTTTGAATTTTTAAATATCCTGACACAACATTTCTCGTAGTGTAATTTTTGGGAAATTTTATCCATAGCGAATTTGCTCGAAAATTCATACAATTTCGATATTTTTATAAGTTTTTACATATAGCAAACGAGCTCTAAAAATTACAAAATTTTATGTGAAACCTTCCGATGCACTAATAGTTATTATGTAATTTTTTGGGAATTTTATGCAGTCTGAATTAACCATGTTTGTTTGGATTAACTTAACCATAAATTTAACGATCGTAACGCTTGTTTTGAAGTGCCATGTGTCGGGCAATCGCGGTATATATTATTTGCGGCTATCCGGCTCGCACAATTGTCACTCTCTCTGTATGTGCCCCTCTTGCGCGCTCTCTCGTTCGCACTAATGTCATTATTTGAGTGTCGTCCCCCTCGCCCGCTCCCTCATTTGCACATTTGTCATTCTTACGATGCCGTCCCCCCTCATCCGAAGAGCTGATAGTGATAATGGATTCTTACGCTCGGGCATAAATATGCACATCTGGCGAGTGAGTAGCTCATTATATCGAGAAGGCAGTGTCCCAGTCGCTCATCGCAGAAGGTCATTGTCACGGTCGTTGCTCATTAGTTCGAGAAGCCAGTGCGGAGCTCGAAATTGTTTGTACTGAATTCTTCTCTGCAAAGACAAGTAATTTTTATCGTATTTTTTCGAAATTATTTCCGTAATCGTAGTCAATTAGTGTTATTTAGTTAGTCGTGATTAATATAGTTTGTATTACGAAGTAAGTATATCGTAGTAATTTAGACATAGTTTGTACTATTGTTATGTACATACGAACAAATGTGGCTGATTTGAACCGCATAGAATTCCCAAAAAATTACATAATAACTATTACTGCATCGGGGGCTTCACATAAAATTTCGTAATTTTTAGAGCTCGTTTGCTATATGTAAAAACTCATAAAAATATCAAAATTGTATGAATTTTTGAGCAACATTCGCCATGGATAAAATTTCCCAAAAATTACACTGTGAGGAATGTTACGTCAGGAGGTTGGACATAAATTGTCGTAATTTTTTTTAGCTCATTTGATATATTTAAAAATTTAAACAAACACTAAACAAAAAAAAAATTAGGCAGTAAAAAAAATTAGGCAGTACCTGCCGCCTACGGGCTGGACGGTAGGCTTGCCTATCGCCTGCTCCCTGGGCGGCCGGCTGCCTGCTGTCCAGTGAAGGGTTGGCGCCTGCTCCCTGGGCGGCAGGCTGCCTGCTGTCCAGTGAAGGGGTGGCAGGCGCCTGCCGTCGGCGGTAGCGTCATGCATCGCCTCGCAGGCGCTGCCGCCCGACCGCCGGACGACAAAAATGATAGTTTTGTTAATACAGTGGAGATACTGCTATTTTTGTAAATACGATGTGAAACAGTGCCAAAAGTGACTTTGATTTATTAAATGAGAACTCCAATTCCCATCCATTCTTCCTCTGTTTCTCATCGCGTTTCTCCTGTTCTCATCCAAATTCCCCTCTCTTGCTACTTGAACTACCTGAATTTGTGCAATCCCGCCACCGGAATCCTCCTGGTGGTGACTGGGTCGTCACAATTTGGTATCAGAGCCCTAGAAATGCGCTTCCGACTGCATCGGTCTACAAGTCCAAAGGAACGGTTGGGGGTTAGATCGATCACCGTAATTCCAACCTACGGAGATCGGCAACGGAAGGAATCACGGCGCCTCAAAAGCCCAACATGCAGACTCAGCAAGTTCTTACTACTGTGGAGGAATTTAGCAAGCAGATCCAGGGGAAATTGGAGGAAATTTTGAACCGATTTGATGCACAAGCGGGGTAGTATGCAAGACCGATTTGGGTCATCAGGTCAAGATTCAAGCTGAAAGTGTGGATGAGGTGAAATTAGCGCAAGGAACCTCCACCACCGCCGCCGCTGCCAATTCCACCGGATCTAGTCGTACCAAGGGAGGCGGGGCAGGTGACCACGGTAGTGCCTCCCGGGGCGCTCACAACAATGGACTGCCACTTCTTCCACAACCGACGGGGCCGATCTATGAGCGGTGACGACTCCAACTTCACCAGCAGAGACTCCAACGTCCCAAGTTTCATGGTGAGATCCTCGCTTATGTTTGATAGCTGCCAAATCATTTTCCTGTTGACTCCACCAATACCTGCAAATCATAGTATTCAACTGATCGCAGAACGATTTCCTCAATTCGAAACACGACATTGCATAGGTTGGAATGGCTTGAGCTACAGCCTTTATCAATATTTCTTTCTCAGGTTTCGATAACAACCTCTCCTTCCACCCCCTGTATTCTCTTCCAGAACCTGTCCTTCGTGTACGCAAATTTTTTGTTTTGTTTTGGAACATCCAGTGTGCACTAGTAAATCCAAGTACTACCTTGCTTCCGTTCCAAGCTGTAAGGCCAGTCTCAGTGGGGGTTTTATGGAGTTTCATGAGTATTAAATACGCTGATATGGCACTGTATTGATGAAGAGAGAGATGATAAAAGTTTCATGGGAGTAGAGAGAGTTTTATGGGGATGAAACTCTTCTGCACTGTTTCCAAAATATGAGTGTGTTGGAAACTGGAACATGAAACCTCCACTGAGACTGGCCTAAGAGCAAGTTTAATAAGGCTGACTGTGCTAGCTATAAGGGAATCCATGTCAGCATAGTCCTATGTGGAGGGGAGAGAAAAGGAGAGAGAGAGCCAAGCCGGCTCCCATGCAAGAGTCAGGCTATAGCACAGGAAAAGAGGCGTTATCCATGCATGTACCAATAGAACTAACTGCTATACCCATGCATGTATTAAATGACCAATACCCATGTATGTATTAAATGATTGAGAGCACTTGTAGAGACAACTTATAGCCAGCTTATTGTATGAGTTGGCTGCATCTTACCTTTTGATGACATGGAAATGTATTGGAGGTAGCAGCTATCTATACTATTAAACTTGCTCTAAAGCATTCGTCATTCCTTGGAGCACGGGCCTCTTGGTATTTGCACTGAACATTATGGCAGATTTCTCCTTAATAATGGTTTGCCCCGAGCATTCCTGATACAATGATAGAACATGTGGCAGATGCTGGGCACTCTCGTTTGTAGCTTTCATGAGTAGCAGCGAATCATCTGCAAACAGACGATGGTTAATGCTTGGCGCCTCCCTGCACACCCTGATGCCCGCAATTTTCCCTTCTATTTCAGCAGTATTAAGGAGAGCCAAAAAAGCCTCAGCACAAAGAATAAAAAGATAAGGCGACAACGGATCGCCTCGCCTCAATCCACGTTCCGGAATCAGCTCGTGAAAAGCCTCTAAAAATTCAAAACCAAAAATTACGTGTTTTTTGCTGCTTTTTGGGTGAAATTCGAAAACTTTCCCTTTTGGGAAAGTCTTCCCCGTTTCCGCCTTCCCTTTCCGGCTAGACGCCTCTCCTCTTCGCTGGCGCCCCGCCCCTTTTCCGCCTCTCCCGCTCCCCGGCGCCCTCCCCGCTTTCCCCCTTCCGCTGGCGCCTTCCTCCCTTTCCGCTTTTCCCCTCTCCTTCGGCGTCGCCCCGTTCCCTCTCCCGCTGGCGCCCCGCTCCTCCCCGCCTTCTCCCCGCGCGTGCGCTGCGCCTGCGCTCGCGCCCGCTCCGCACCGCCTCTGCACTCCCGCCGCGCCCACTGTTTTGGACCGCGCTGTCGCCGCCCGGTCTGAAGCCGGCAGAGCCCTCGCGCCACGCGTCGCCCCGCGTCTGCTCTGGCCCCACCTGGCAGCGGCAGCCTCCTCCCTCTCCCGCGCGCGGACGCGCCATCGCTCCCTGCCGCAGCTCAACTGCTCTCCTGTGCCATCGCGTCGCCATTACGGCTGCTAGCGCCCGGTCACACCCCACTGCGCGGGGGAGACGCCCTCACCTGCTCCCCGTCACTCTTGTTGACCCCAGCGCCCCCGCCCGTTGCCTTCTCCCCTAAGCCTCCACCTCCCTCCGCTCGGTATAAAACCCCCACCCCGTTGCCCCCTTACTCCCTTTGCTTCCCGAGCGCCTCCACCGTTTCCATTCACCTCCCCCTGCTCCCAGCCACCTCCTAGACCCGCCGATTGAAGCCCCGCTGCCCGTAGCTCCGCCATTGCCGCCCTGTGAGCCGGCGACCCCGAGAGCCAATCTCCCTCTCCTCTCCCTCACTCTTCAATTGCGTCTCGCCAGAGCATCTCCTTGGTGTGCTAACCGCGTTGGTGGGCTTATTTGGACAAGTGCTCGCCCGAGGAGTCCTGACGCCGAAGCTCCCCGCCGGCGAAACCACCTCACCGTGGCCAGACTTCCCCGCAACTCCCCAGCTTCCACCTCCGCCGCCAATGTGAGCTCCCAACTCCCCAGATCGTGTAACCATCACCGATTTGGCCCATTCGCCGCCGGTGACCTCCCTCACCGCCAAATAGCCGAACCACCCCCATCTGCCTCCCGTTCCCTCCGTTGGTTCCCGTCCCTTCCAACTGCCCAAAATGGACTCCCCAAGTCAAGCCCTACCCGGTGCTGTCCTCCGCTGCCGTCGGGAGCCCCTGCAGTCACCGGGGAGCAGAGGCACCGTCGTCCCCGTCCCTCTGCTGCGCGCGCACGGCTGGAGGAAGACGACGACGACGTGGCCACCTCTCAGCCGTCCGCCCTCCCTGTTGACGTCTAACCGCAACCGCCAGATCCAGCCATCCCCGCCTCCGTCGGATCATCATAAACTCCGCTCCTCGCCTCCGTCGGATCTCCCCACCATACCGCTTCGCTCCTCCCCATCCGGTCGTCCTCCCGAGCCACATGTCGCTCATCCGAGCCACGTGAGCGCGCGTGGGAGTGGGCCGAGCCGGCCTGCTCTGTCGCCCGGGCGCGCGCGCTTGCGGGCCGCGCGTCGCCGCCCGTGGGCCGCGCTGGCCGTTCGGTTGCGCGGGCCGCATAGTGCCAGGCCGTGCTGTAGCGCTGGGCCGGCCTAGTACTGCTCACACTAATTTCCAGAGACTTTACCAATTTCTAAAATTCAGAAAATCCAAATGAATCCTAGAAAATCACAGAAAATCCCAAAATTCCCAAATTTCACCACTTTGCTCCAAATAATATCCTGGACCCATTTTTGGCCTCCACTTCCACAGATTTAACCTAGATAAATTCCTAAAATTCCCTATTTGGAGATTTATGTATTTTACTCCTTTTTAATTAGATTATTTTGCCTCGCTTGATTAGTCTCAAGCTGGATTTAATTATTTTATGTGTTTGCGCTAGTGTTGGAGATCCCGGAGGTTCAGGTGCAGGCTCAGGATCCAGGTGTTTCTTCGTTCGAGCTAGCTGAGATCATCCGGATTGACGGCAAGTCCCAAATCCTTTGATCATGTTGTATCCCATGCCATATAATTATGTTATTATGCTATTTGCATTGAGCTAGTTCTGAAATGTTAGTTCAAAGTAAAATAAATGTTTAGAATGCCATGATATGTAGTTAAACCTACCACCGACAAATGCCATGTTAAACTTGTAGCCATGCCTTTGTTAACCCTAGAAATAATTATCTGTTAATTTAGATAACTGTATGTTATTATTATCATGCAAAGTCTTTACACTAATAAGGCTGTGGCTGCGGGCCAATAGAATTTGGAAAACCCGACTCTAAGGTAGGGTGGTATGGGACACCGTATCTTAGAGCGGAGAGTGCCAGCGTGCACGAGGTAGGGTAAGGGTTGGGGAAGAGCCACGAGACGGTCTTCGCCCATCTTTTACCCTAGGATTGAGGTTAGGGTAAGGGTGTTGTGGGGTGCCGCGAGACGGCTTTCGCCCACGGCTTACCCTAGGTTGAGGTCGCGGACCTGGCGAGGTTGCGGACCATGTGAAAATATAAGGACTGAAACCCTTACGCTGAGCAAATGTCATAGTGATGGCTCAACCACAGGAGTTGACTTGTCAACACTGGTCTAGTAGCTGCTCAAATCGATTGAAACTCTACAGGTGTGGCGGAGGAGGAGGACAAGAAGTGAAGTTAGGTAGGCCGCGCTGCGGGTGCCTAACAACGGTAGATTTCACTCGAAGCGGACGTTTGTTTTTTTTGTTTTGTGCCAGACCCGAGTGAATTCTACCGGGTAGAGCCTATATAAAGAATTGAGCAGTGAAACGACCTGGCTTCCTTAACTCTTTAGCGGGAGTTAAGGGATCGTGTGGGTAAAGCTGAGCAAACTCTGCAGAGTCAAATAAATGGTATTCGAATACGTCGTGCTCTCGGTCATTGGAGCTGTGTCACTTGGGTGATTCCAGCAGCGAAGCTTAAGTAGTTTTGTACATGCTTTAACTCGATTAGTTGGTTAATTAACTCTTCATGAAAAACCCCTGATATCTTAAGGAGTAGTTTTGGGTCCGTTTTATCAAATTGTTTGCAAATAAAACTGCATCCACTCAAAGTAATAAACCAAGTATACTCCCTTCCATTGTTAATCCGTGCATGTAGTAAGATAGAGTCCCTTTGGGGCTTGCTGAGCCGGTTGTTTGGCTCACGGCTTGCTTAATCCCCTCTTTAGAGGATCAAGGCGCTGGTGAAGGTCTCCCCATCGAGGACGTCCCTGAGGATCTCTTCGTCGACGAGAACCCGTGGGTTTAGGTCTTCGCCGCGCTCAAGCGGATTCTGGAATTTTTGTAATGTAATTATACTTTGGACTTGCACGCTCCGCTGTTGAAAATCTGGATGTTAATCCTTATGTGAAATATATGCTGGACTTTTGTTGTAAGCATGTAATTGTGTATTCTTGCGCGACACTCCATAACTGTTCATGCATGAATAGTTGCGGAATGCCGTGTCCGTACGCGCTCCTGGAAACGGGGGCGTTACAAGAAGTGGTATCAGAGCAGGCTCTTGACCGTAGGTGGAGACCTAAGGCAAACTAGGAAGCAATTTTATCGTAAAACATAATTTAAGCCATAAAAAGGGTTTACGAAAAATATAAGGATTATTGCTGTCTTTTCCTCTCTTGTTGCTACCTTACCTGTCTTAAATTTAATTCTGCTTAAGTTTTATTTTTGCAAATGTTTACTACTTCACTTGTCTAATTTCAAAATTTCGTTGCCGACAGATGGTGCACTACGTGTTCTCCTGCCCGGACCGCATGGATGGATGGCCCCGCAAGCTGTGGGAGATGCAGCGCTACCTCGGAGCTACAGGATACCACAACCCGGTGTTCCACGCTGTGGGCCGCTTCCGTGGAGAACAGTTGTATGAGTGGAAGGCGTGGGTGACCCTTACACCCCTGCCTGTCCGCCCCGACCTTGAGAGGAGGTTTATAGCGAGGAGGATCAACAAGGATGATGCAGTCCAGGACGCAGCCCAGAAGGCTACGTTGTACCTAAGGGACTACTACGACCTGGAGCTCGCAGGCTCACCCTTCGACTTGGTGCCGCAGCAGGTCCGTGGAGGTTTAGCTGTTCCACGGCTTGGTGAGGAGGACGATCCCCGCCTTGCGGGCATCGCCACCCTCATGGCGCAGCAGGTGGTCCGCTACGACAGCACAGTGGAGGAGTCCAGGAGGCTACAGAGAGAGCTGTGGGACGCCCGTGAGCAGGTACAGCACCTCCGGGAGTCCCTTCTCCGCTATGAGGCCATCGAGGCAGGCGAGGCTTCAGACTGCGGAGAGTCGCCCAGCGTCCAGTCTTCTTGTTCTACGGTGCAGTCCAGGCGTAGACGCAGGATGATTGCAGCGGAGCACCGGAGGACATGGAGGAGTAGATGATGTTCGCTAGTTTAGCACGACCTTTTGTATTAGCAGTACTTTTGTGATGTAATGCAAGTGTAACCATGAACCCTAAGTGGTCTGTGTACCACTTGCCTTTTGTAAACTTATGTTCATTAATCCTTTATGTTGTTTGCTTAATTATCAGTATTCCCTCTGTGTTCAAAGCTTTCTTCTATCCCTTTCGTTCTTGTTCTTACCTTTGTTCGCCCTATACTTACCTTGTTGTTCGAAGTCTTACTTACCTATTCTTGATTGCCAAAGCCGCTGCAAAGCTAATCTCAAGTTCCCAATTGGCAAATGGACCCAGATCAGCAGAGAAGTCAGACCAGTGGGCAGGGTGCACCTGCCACAGATCAGACCACACTTGCTAGCATAATAGCGATGATGGAGCAAAATCGCTATCAGGGAGAACAGAATATTCTGCAAGTGCTAGATCAATAGACCCAAGGTGGAGGCAATGCCACTCGGGATGGTTCCCCAATAACCACCCGATGGGCAGACTTTCAGAAGACACGTCCACCGGTCTTCATCCCCTCGGCTGACCCAATAGCAGCTGGGGATTGGCTGGTAGATGTGGAAAGAAAGCTACAGACTGTACAATGTGAGGACAAGGAAAAAGTGCTATACGCTTCCCACCTATTGCAGTGTGCTGCAGCTACATGTTGGATCAACTATCAGCGCACACTTCAAAACAGGGAAGTAACTTGGGAAGAGTTCTCAAAAGCCTTCCGTAAGGCGCACATCCCTGATGGCATCATGGAAGCCAAGCGCCGGGAATTCTTAGCGCTTAAACAAGGCGGACGCACTGTCATGGAGAATTTGCATCAATTCAACCACCTTTCCAGGTTTGCTCCGGACGATGTTGATAAAGAAGAGAAGAAGATGAGCCGATTTCGTGCAGGACTACAACAGTCCTTGAAATTTCATATTTCAGCCATGAAATTCAAGGATCTACATGAGATGGTGGACAGTTTGATCAACTCAGAAGAGGCTCGAGGTGAGATGGAAGAATTCAGAAAGCGCAAGGCCGCACATAGGTCACAATCATCTTCACACAATGCTCAGCGAAGCAAGACCTTGGGATCATCCTCCTTCCGATCCCAATCCTCCCGACAGTATGTGATGCTACCAAAGAACCAGTCGGGACAATCTCAACAGTACAACTCTCCTACACCCTTGGCGATCAAATGCCCCACTTGTGGTGGAAACCATCTTGCCAGCGCCTGTCCGCGAAGATCCAATGCTTGCTTCCATTGCGGAGAAATTGGGCACTTCAGAGATCACTGCCCCAGGAAGAGCTTGCCATCAGATGCTGCAAGACTACAAGTTCAGAATCAGCAGCAGCAAGAAAACAAGACGCAAGCAAGCTCTAGCACTCCCAAGGGAGGTTATTTGCAGATCAAAGCAGCCGGACCCCAATCTCCAGTAGGCACAGCCAACTTCACGTCAGCAGGTCGAGGCAGAGGCCGCACCAGACCCACTTTTTATGCGAGGGTGAACCATGTGTCAGCAGAAGACGCAGCTGGAGCGAGTGATATCATTGCTGGTATGTTCCCGATCAACTCCATACCTGCATTGATTTTATTTGAGCCCGGTGCAACGCATTCGTTTATTTCAAAAATTTTTGCTGCAAGAAACTAGTTGCCTTCTGTTTCACTGCCAAGACCTTATGTGGTTGAAACCCCTAGGGTTAGAATGGAGTCCCACCGTGGGTGTGCGGGACTTAACATAAAAATCCAAGGGGTAGACTTTAGAGCAGATTTGCTACAGTTAGACATGTCCAGATTAGATGCCATTCTAGGCATGAACTGGCTAGCCAAGCATAAAGGCAAGGTAGATTGTGAGATCAAAACAGTATCCTTGGTTAATCCTGAAGGTCAGAGAGTGGTAGTAGAGACAGACCGAAAGGTGCTGAAAGATGCAAGAAAGCGTATGATCAACATGCTAGCAGTCACACTTGATCAAGTGCCAGTGGTACAAGAATATCCAGATGTGTTTCCGGAAGAACTACCAGGCAAACCCCCTGACAGACAAGTAGAACTTGCCATAGAGTTGGTTCCGGGCACCAAACCAATTGCCAAGCATCAATACAGAATGTCAGCCAGTGAGTTGAAAGAACTGAAGAAGCAACTAGATGAACTACTGGAAAAAGAATTTATTCGACCAAGTGTTTCACCTTGGTCGGCCCCAGTTCTGTTTGTAAGAAGAAGAATGGAGAGATGAGGATGTGCGTAGATTACAGAGGCCTGAATGCAGTCACAATAAAAAACAAGTACCCGTTGCCAAGAATTGATGATTTGTTCGACCAACTCAAGGGTGCCAAAGTATTCTCCAAGATCGACTTGCGCTCGGGTTATCATCAACTCAAGATCCGGGAGCAAGATCGAGAGAAGACAACCTTCATCACCCGTTATGGATTGTATGAGTTCACGGTCGTGCCTTTTGGTTTAACCAATGCGCCAGCTTACTTCATGAACCTTATGAACCTGGTGCATATGGACCAATTGGACCGATTCGTGATAGTCTTCATCGATGATATTATGATATATTCCAAGAGTGAAGAAGAATACAAGGAGCATCTGCACATGGCATTGACTAGATTGAGAGAGCATCAGCTATATGCCAAGTTCGACAAATGCAGCTTTTGGCTGAAAGAAGTTGCTTTCTTGGGTCATATCATATCAGAAGATGGAGTCAAGGTTGATCCGGAAAAGATCGCCGCAGTTATGGAATGGAAACAGCCCAAGACAGTGACAGAAGTGAGAAGCTTTCTTGGATTGGCGGGTTATTATCGCCGGTTCATAGAAGGATTCTCACAAATTTCTCGTCCGCTCACTCAACTACTGAAGAAAGACAGACCATTCACCTGGACAGATGCATGTGAGGAAAGTTTTCAGTTGCTGAAGACCAAGTTGACAACAACGCCAGTGTTGATTTTGCCCAACCCAGAAAAGAAATTCCAAATCTATTGCGATGCTTCAAAGCAAGGTTTGGGATGTGTACTCATGCAAGATGGAAAAGTTGTTGCCTATGCTTCAAGGCAGTTGAAGCCGCATGAAGAGAATTACCCCACATATGATTTAGAGCTAGCAGCTGTAGTGCATGCACTCAAAATTTGGCGGCACTACCTGCTAGGGAATCATTGCGAGATATTCTCAGATCATAAGAGCTTGAAGTACCTGTTCACACAGCCAGAGTTAAATATGAGACAACGCAGATGGCTGGAATTGATCAAAGATTATGATGTTGATCTCCAATATCACCCAGGCAAAGCAAATGTAGTGGTCGATGCCCTTAGCCGAAAGGCTCGCCCAAGCAAAGTCAGCACGACAGAATACCCACCAGAGTTGCAAAGAGATATCCTACGACTGAATTTGATAATCACCGAACAAGGCAGTATGGCAGCGTTAGAACTTTAACCGTTGTTGACAGATCAGATTAAGGCAGCGCAAGATGAAGATGAAGAGATTCAAAAACTGAAAAAGGACATTGAAGAAGGAGATTCGTCAGAGTATGCGATAGACGAACATGGAATCCTTACCTTCCGTGGTCGCTATTGCATACCCGACAAGGAGTTAAGAGAATTAATCCTATCTGAAGCCCATTCATCTCAATTCTCAATTCACCCAGGAAGCACCAAGATGTACCAAGACTTGAAGAAGAAGTATTGGTGGAACCAGATGAAGAAAGAGGTGGCAGAATATGTAGCTAAATGTGATGTTTGCCAGCAGATCAAGATAGACCACCAGAAACCATCGGGATTGTTGCAGCCTTTGCCAATACCCGAATGGAAATGAGATAGTATCGGCATGGACTTCATTACTGGACTTCCCAAGACTCGTGAGGGATATGATGCTATCTGGGTCAATGTCGATAGATTGACCAAAGTGACTCATTTCCTCCCGATCAAGCAAACCTATGGAAAGGATAAGCTTGTTGAGTTGTATTTGACTAGAATAGTAACACTCCATGGGGTACCGAAGAAGATTGTGTCTGATAGAGGGGCACAGTTTACATCCAAGTTCCAGGAAAAATTGCATGAAGCTATGGGCACCGATCTGAACTTCAGCTCAGCATATCACCCACAGACAGATGGACAGACAGAAAGAACAAACCAGATCTTGGAAGACATGCTAAGAGCTTGTGATATTGTGTATGGGGGCAGCGTGGAATACTTGCTTACCGTTTGCCCAGTTCTCATACAACAATAGCTATCAAGCCAGCATCCAAATGGCACCGTTTGAAGCACTGTATGGCAGGAAATGCAGGACTCCGCTAAATTGGACAGAAACAGGAGAACGACAACTTATTGGTCCCCAAATTGTTCAAGATGCAGAAGCACATGTCAGAATCGTCAGAGACAGACTAAAGATCGCACAAGACCGGCAAAAGAGCTATGCGGATAACTGCAGGAAGGATTTGAGCTTTGAAGTTGGAGACTTCGTCTACATCAAAGTCACCCCATTCAAGATAGTCAAGAGATTTCAAGTCAAAGGCAAATTAGCACCAAGATATGTGGGACCGTTCCAAATTATTGGAAGCGTTGGGGAGGTAGCTTATCAAGTGCAGCTTCCACCCAACCTATCAAGGATACATAACGTGTTCCATGTATCCCAGCTTCGAAAATGTCTACGACAGCCAACAGATGAAGTGCCTTTGTCAGATATTGAATTGCAGGATGACTGCACATATATTGAAGAACCACTACAAATACTTGAAACGTCAGAGAGGCAGCTCAGAAACAAGAATGTTAGATTTTGCAGAGTGCAGTGGAAGAATCATACAGCGGATGAGGCCACCTGGGAACGAGAATCAGACTTGCAGCGGGCTTTCCCCAACTTACTCCCTGGACCAAGTTAATCTCGGGGTCGAGATTCTTTTAAAGGGGGTAGGTTGAAAAGCCCCTAAAAATTCAAAACCAAAAATTTCGTGTTTTTTGCTGCTTTTTGGGTGAAATTCGAAAACTTTCCCTTTTGGGAAAGTCTTCCCCGTTTTCGCCTTCCCTTTCCGGCTGGACGCCTCTCCTCTTCGCTGGCGCCCCGCCCCTTTTCCGCCTCTCCCGCTCCCCGGCGCCCTCCCCGCTTTCCCCCTTCCGCTGGCGCCTTCCTCCCTTTCCGCTTTTCCCCTCTCCTTCGGCGTCGCCCCGTTCCCTCTCCCGCTGGCGCCCCGCTCCTCCCCGCCTTCTCCCCACGCGTGCGCTGCGCCTGCGCCCGCGCCGCACCGCCACTGCACTCCCACCGCGCCCACTGTTTTGGACCGCCCCGCCGCGCTGTCGCCGCCCGGTCTGAAGCCGGCAGAGCCCTCGCGCCACGCGTCTGCTCTGGCCCCACCTGGCAGCGGCAGCCTCCTCCCTCTCCCACGCGCGGACGCGCCATCGCTCCCTGCCGCAGCTCAACTGCTCTCCTGTGCCATCGCGTCGCCATTACGACTGTCAGCGCCCGGTCACACCCCACTGCGCGGAGGAGATGCCCTCACCTACTCCCCGTCACTCCTGTTGACCCCAGCGCCCCCGCCCGTTGCCTTCTCCCCTAAGCCTCCACCTCCCTCCGCTCGGTATAAAACCCCCACCCCGTTGCCCCCTTACTCCCTTTGCTTCCCGAGCGCCTCCACCGTTTCCATTCACCTCCCCCTGCTCCCAGCCACCTCCCAGACCCGCCGATTGAAGCCCCGCCGCCCGTAGCTCCGCCATTGCCGCCCTGTGAGCCGGCGACCCCGGGAGCCAATCTCCCTCTCCTCTCCCTCACTCTTCAATTGCGTCTCGCCAGAGCATCTCCTCGGTGTGCTCCCCGCCAGCGAAACCACCTCACCGATTTGGACACCGAGGAGATGCCCCGGGCTTATTTGGACAGGTGCTCGCCTGAGGAGTCCTGACGCCGAAGCTCCCCGCCAGCGAAACCACCTCACCGTGGCCAGACTTCCCCGCAACTCCCCAGCTTCCACCTCCGCCGCCAATGTGAGCTCCCAACTCCCCAGATCGTGTAACCATCACCGATTTGGCCCATTAGCCACCGGTGACCTCCCTCACCGCCAAATAGCCGAACCACCCCCATCTGCCTCCCGTTCCCTCCGTTGGTTCCCGTCCCTTCCAACTGCCCAAAATGGACTCCTCAAGTCAAGCCCTACCCGGTGGTGTCCTCCGCTGCCGTCGGGAGCCCCTGCAGTCACCGGGGAGCAGAGGCACCGTCGTCCCCGTCCCTCTACTGCGCGCGCATGGCTGGAGGAAGACGATGACGACGTGGCCACCTCTCAGCCGTCCACCCTCCCCGTTGCCGTCTAACCGCAGCCGCCAGATCCAGCCATCCCCGCCTCCGTCGAATCATCATAAACTCCGCTCCTCGCCTCCGTCGGATCTCTCCACCATACCGCTTCGCTCCTCCCCATCCGGTCGTCCACCCGAGCCACATGTCGCTCATCCGAGCCGCGTGAGCGCGCGTGGGAGTGGGCCGAGCCGGCCTGCTCCGTCGCCTGGGCGCGCGCGCTTGCGGGCCGCGCGTCGCCGCCCGTGGGCCGCGCTGTAGCGCTGGGCCGGCCTTGTACTGTTCACACTAATTTCCAGAGACTTTTCCAATTTCTAAAATCCAGAAAAATTCAAATAAATCCTAGAAAATCACAGAAAATCCCAAAATTTCCAAAGTTCACCACTTTGCTCCAAATAATATCCTGGACCCATTTTTGGCCTCCACTTCCATAGATTCACCCCATATAAATTCCTAAAATTCTCTATTTGGAGATTTATGCATTTTACTCCTTTTTAATTAGATTATTTTGCCTCGCTTGATTAGTCTCAAGCTGGATTTAATTATTTTATGTGTTTGCGCTAGTGTCGGAGATCCCGGAGGTTTAGGTGCATGCTCAGGATCCAGGTGTTTCTTCGTTCGAGCTAGCTGAGATCATCCGGATTGACGGCAAGTCCCAAATCCTTTGATCATGTTGTATCCCATGCTATATAATTATGTTATTATGCTATTTGCATTGAGCTAGTTCTGAAATGTTAGTTCAAAGTAAAATAAATGTTTAGAATGCCATGATATGTAGTTAAACCTACCACCGACAAATGCCATGTTAAACTTGTAGCCATGCCTTTGTTAACCCTAGAAATAATTATCTGTTAATTTAGATAACTGTATGTTATTATTATCATGCAAAGTCTTTACACTAATAAGGCTGTGGCTGCGGGCCAATAGAATTTGGAAAACCCGACTCTAAGGTAGGGTGGTATGGGACACCGTATCTTAGAGCGGAGAGTGCCAGTGTGCACGAGGTAGGGTAAGGGTTGGGGAAGAGCCACGAGACGGTCTTCGCCCATCTTTTACCCTAGGATTGAGGTTAGGGTAAGGGTGTTGTGGGGTGCCGCGAGACGGCTTTCGCCCACGGCTTACCCTAGGTTGAGGTCGCGGACCTGGCGAGGTTGCGGACCATGTGAAAATATAAGGACTGAAACCCTTACGCTGAGCAAATGTCATAGTGATGGCTCAACCACAGGAGTTGACTTGTCAACACTGGTCTAGTAGCTGCTCAAATCGATTGAAACTCTACAGGTGTGGCGGAGGAGGAGGACAAGAAGTGAAGTTAGGTAGGCCGCGCTGCGGGTGCCTAACAACGGTAGAGTTCACTCGAAGCGGACGTTTGTTTTTGTTTTGTTTTGTGCCAGACCCGAGTGAATTCTACCGGGTAGAGCCTATATAAAGAATTGAGCAGTGAAACGACCTGGCTTCCTTAACTCTTTAGCGGGAGTTAAGCGATCGTGTGGGTAAAGCTGAGCAAACTCTGCAGAGTCAAATAAATGGTATTCGAATACGCCGTGCTCCCGGTCATTGGAGCTGTGTCACTTGGGTGATTCCAGCAGCGAAGCTTAAGTAGTTTTGTACATGCTTTAACTCGATTAGTTGGTTAATTAACTCTTCATGAAAAACCCCTGAGATCTTAAGGAGTAGTTTTGGGTCCGTTTTATCAAATTGTTTGCAAATAAAACTGCATCCACTCAAAGTAATAAACCAAGTATACTCCCTTCCATTGTTAATCCGTGCATGTAGTAAGATAGAGTCCCTTTGGGGCTTGCTGAGCCGGTTGTTTGGCTCACGGCTTGCTTAATCCCCTCTTTAGAGGATCAAGGCGCTGGTGAAGGTCTCCCCATCGAGGACGTCCCTGAGGATCTCTTCGTCGACGAGGACCCGTGGCTTTAGGTCTTCGCCGCGCTCAAGCGGATTTTGGAGTTTTTGTAATGTAATTATACTTTGGGCTTGCACGCCCCGCTGTTGAAAAACTGGATGTTAATTCTTATGTGAAATATATGCTGGACTTTTGTTGTAAGCATGTAATGGTATATTCTTGCGCGACACTCCATAACTGTTCATGCGTGAATAGTTGCGGAATGCCGTGTCCGTACGCGCTCCTGGAAACAGGGGCGTTACAGCTCGTCAGTCAAGCAACCATTTATCCTGAATCTACAACACTTCACGGTTGTGACAGACCTCGTAACAAGACTCACCCACTGCTGGTTGAACCTATTTCGATCATCATACTTTCCAAAAGTGCCATTCAATTCTATTATAAGCTTTGCTCATATCCAACTTCAGAGCTGCATTTCCCATGTTCCCCGTCCTTAGGGATGACAAATGAGACACTCTGGTTTGGATCAGTGATATCAGGATTCCAAGTCTAAGAGTACCATCTGCATTATCATACTAGGAAAGATGCACGTGCATTGCACGTGGTATACGAATGCAAATTCAATTGTTCAGTAAAACAAAAGTAGCAAAAATTTGCCTCAATAGTTTATGGATGGTTAATTTGTCATGTTTGATGTTTGCATTTGCAATCATGAAATGGTTCTACTAACAGTGAAATGGTACATGACGCTGATGCTAAAAAATTATCCCCTCCATTCCTAAATAGATCACTTAAGAATACATACAATCAAAGTTTGACCACTAATATGCACAAATGTATTTATATTTGTCACGTGGAAATTATAGTATTACATTTCTTCCATGAAAAGTACATCAATATCGTTATATTTTATATAAATTCCACTGACATACTCCATTCGGTCATAAAAGAGTGACGTTTTTAACTTTTTCAAGTTCAATAAGATACCACTTTGACTACTGAAATCTATTTGGTCAAATCCACTGTATTATTTCCATATATCCAAAAAATATTTTTTAGACAGTATATTTGGTCAAAATTAATTCACTTTGACTGCACGCATTCTAGAGCATAACTTTTTTTGTGATTGAAGGGAGCCATTAGAAAAAATAATAGTCAAAGATGTATATTAAAGGCTATATCAATGTCCTAAACGGCATCTACATAGGAACGGAATGAGCAATAAATAGTTCAACTAAGAGCATGTACAAATAGTGTGACGTAAGCTGTAAGTCTTACTATGTAGGATATGAGATGATGTGGAGGAGAGAGGGAGCATACAGAATTGGGCTATCTCTCATGCAACAGTTGACTGCAATACGAGAAACAAGATACATTGTATCATGAAGAAGCTGTCTATAGAGACATGTAAAAAGATAACACATTATAGAAACTATCTTTAGTGCTGTCTATAGATGACACGGAGGATATTATAGATAGTAATTGTCTATACGACTATACATGTCCTAATAGTGAGGTGGTACATGAAATTTTGCATAGAACCAATAGAGAAGTTGCTATACTGAGGAGGGCAATCACATAATCAATGAATCAAACATGCAATTAGTGAAGTAATGAAGGATTGCAGCTCGAACTTATAGCTGGCAATCGATACCTACAGAACATGGTCGATAGTCGGTAGTCGTAAGCTTCAGAACCTAGTCGGTAGTTGAAGACTACAAAACCCAGTCGATGGTCAGTAGTCGAAAACTACAGAACTAAGTCGGAAGTTGGTAGTCGAAACCTATATAACCTGGTCGGTAGTCGGAGGTCGGTAGTCAAAACCTACAGAACCTGATCAGTAGTCGGTAGTCGGAGCGTCTGAGTACTGTTGCGGTTGAAACATCCAAGTATCAAAGAAGTCGTAAGTCGTACTCGTAAGGTCGGTAGCCACAATGGTTGTAAGGATGTAAGCTACAGTGGTCGTAAGTTACAGCGATCGTAGGCTGCAGTAGTCGTAGATAGAATTGAGTAGTGGCCGTGAAATGTTTGAAGTTGAAAGAACACCGTAGCAACCTAAGAACGTTAGTAGTCGTAAAGAGTACTGTACCAGACGAGAAAAGATAATTCAAACCAAGCTGAGGTACTCGGCGATCGGCTATTCCTAGCCATCTTTAAGTTAAGAAGCGAAATATTCCTATGAATATTCCTTCACCTTTGATCCATTCTTATTTTTCTTCCCAGCAAAGCTTCCCTTCCATCCCCTCATTTACTCAAACTCCATTCGACTATGTCAAACATCCCTCACCCTCTAAACCTTCCCTTACATCACCGAACTCAATCCTAATAAAATTTAATGATGTTTTCTTTGGATTTATTAGGATCTTTTGTAGTCATTTGGATTTATTTGGTCTTTCGATCGCTTATTGCGTAATTGCAAGTTGAAGTCCCGAATGAGCACCAACTCGAGCAGGATTAAGACAAAGACAAAGACAAAGACCAATAGCTTCGAGATCATTGACTAAGAAGGTTTTGAGTAAGATCAAGACCATCGTAATTTAAGCAAGGCAAGCACCCCTTTAACCATGTTGATCCTAGTATTTCAATTATTCTATATTGTTTGAAAAATCTATTATATATGCGTGTATATTCTATTAAAAATTGCTATATTGTAGGTAATGGTAGTTACAACCATTTGTATGCATTGAACCTCCTTGAAAATTTGGCCTCCTCACTGTTGTAACCTTTAGGACATGGTTTAGACAGTACATACTGTCAAATTGGAAATATTACATTGATGTATGGTCTAGATGCTTAGCCCCTAATAAATTTCATTAAGTTTGATATTTCAAAAAATTTGTGCATGGATATGGATGGTTTCAAAATGTTAGACCAGAGGAGGAACCTCTGTTTGTTTGGTACAAAACAAAATAAAAAATCTAGTTTTTGGACGTAGATGAGTTATATGGTAAACTATCAAATGTGTGAAGGCATTTCACATGTATATAGGAGGAGATTCTTGCCCGGGTCAATTAAGGACCAAACGCTATTGCCTCACATCTAAGTCACACTATACAACCACATGCGCTATATGGGCTCTGGCTTTAGCGGATTAAGTTGTCTAGGTCTAGCATTACATTGTGGTAGGCGCAGATGTAGTGAGGGCATTATGGGTAGGTTTACTCGTAGGGACTCCCTTCACCAAGATGTTGGGACCAAAGTTTACTAATACAACGGTGAATGCCCACTTGGGGATGGACCTAAGTGAGGGTTTTCACTTAGGGGATGGACCTAAGTGAGGATTCGAATGCCCTCTTAGGGGACGGACCTTAGAGAGGTTCGATGTTCATTGGGCTAGTGCAAGGTTAGGACTAGATGATCTAAAAGCTATATGATAATCACTTTCGTCACATGCCAAAGGAAGCATGCAGTTGCTGATAGTAAAATTGATTATCTCATGTGGGTAAAGTTGTATAATTTCTGCAGAATGTTAAAATCTATTTAAATAGCCGTGCTCGTGGTTATGAGTATGCTTGGATGCAGCCACAATGGGTATAGTTTTCATTTTCAAAACTGTTTTATTGAACATAATAGGATGGCATGTACACGTCTTCCATGTGCCATGCCCATGGGGTAAGATTTGAGTGATATTCTCAGTTGAATAGGGCTGCGGATGGATTTGATCCACTATTATAGAAATTATATAAATGTTATTTCATTACATATCAAATGCTCTTTATAATTCCGTTGCAAATTATTACTTATTGATATTGCAAATAAAATTTGCTTCATACTAAAAATAACTTAGAATAGAGCCTCATCCTTTGATAGCGTTGCATACATGTATAAATTTGTGATATATTACAAGTCTTGCTGAGTACACAATGTGCTCAACCTTGCCTAAATTACTGTTGATCAAAGAATGAAGAAAGATACGTGCCAGACAACGCATACTTTGCCCCCGACACCGGGGAATACGACGGTGTGTTTTTCTAAGGCCTAATCCCCAGTCGGTTGCCTGTGGGCTATGGTGGCAAACCACTAGATGCTTCTACTTGTTTATTTTCCGCTGCAATTTACTCTTAACTCTGGTATTCACTTGGCCGGTTGGCCATATGCTGTAAGCCTTATTATGCATCGCTTATGTATTCACCCCTTTATCATAAATTAAATACATGCGATGTGTATGGATGTGATATCAATGTTGTAAATGTGTGTACTAGCTACTGATCATGAGACTAGTACAGAATACATACGGTGACTACGGTCTCCACGCTTGAGATGAGACGGAGACCAAAGAGTCTCACGGAGTAGGGGGAGTAGGGGTACACGCTTTAATCACTGAATGCACCTATGTACATGTGTACTTAGAAGACACTGTTCACGTGAATGGTGCCATAGAGGTATTGTTCAAATGAACAATGCCCCCTCCTTGAAAATGTGGCACCATAGCTCGAGCCGGGGTGGGCATGGTGCCCACTGGCACTCTCGCCAACCGAGCAAAGCGCTCAGTCCGCATGTCATTGTTTACTTATCGGGTTGCACGTTAGTGAATTAGCCCTGGGGAGGATCTAATTAGTTTTGGTAGAACCTAAGTATGTCTCTGTTCTCTCGAAATTTAGTTCTTGAACCATTGATCTTTCATACAACATTTTTGTTACTAGTGATCACATCTGTTCCCTGATATTGATAACCCTGGGAATACTCAGGAGGAACGTTACAATTGATATGTGCGCTACGATTACCATTGATTGCATATATCTCATCAACAATTATCCAACAAAATTTCAATCTTTATGATGCCACGGAGCTAACTTTCTCATTCTTAAGTTCGTCACTCACCCGTGTCATGCACCTAAATTTTGATGGAAAACTGGACATAGGTTGTGCTGCGATCAAGCTGCCGCTTTTCTGTTTCTTCTTCCTGTTTTGTTTATAGCAATAAGGCCTAAATGGCTAGTTACACATGCAGTACTAACTGCTTTGTTAATGCAGTATAAAAGCCCTGAAAACTGAAGCCTAAATACTGAAAATTGAAGTCTAAATGCATGCTAAAAACTGAAGTCTAAATGCTGAAAATTGACACATGACACACTCAGGATTACTCTAACAATACTCCCCCTAATCCTTGTGTGCTAACTCTGAATTTATTCGGATCATTCCAATTCTTGCACGTAGCTCTTGGAATTTAACTCGCCCAAGTGCCTTTGTTAAAATGTCAGCGAGTTGGTCCTTGGTGCCGATGAAATCAGCGCTGACGCTTCTATCCTCCATGCAACCTCTGATAAAATGGTAACGAAGGTCGATGTGATTGCTGCGTTCGTGGAAAACCGGGTTCTTTCTTAGCACCAAAGCGAACTTACTATCCACCTTCAGCTCGACCATCTCGGTTTGTCTCCCATGGAGTTCACCAAGTAACCGAGCTAACCAAAGTCCTTGCGTCGCGGCAGTAGTGACAACTACATACTCCGCCTCACAAGATGACAGCGTCACCACCCTTTGCTTGAGTGATTGCCAACTCACCAGACTGTTACCCAAGAAGAATAGTGTGCTACTCGTGCTCTTTCTTGTGTCGATGTCGCCGACGTGGTCGCTGTCGCTATAACCGATCAACTGCGCCTCTCCATCCTTCCGCCCATAGTGCAGTCCGTAGTAGATTGTGCCGGTGACGTAGCCGAGGATACGTTTCACGGCTGCCATGTGCTCCTCTGTTGGCTGCTCCATAAAACGACTCACAAAACCAACTGCGAAAGCCAGGTCTGGCCGTGTGTGGACGAGGTAGCGGAGACTGCCGATGATGCACCGATACTCCGTGGCGTCTACCTCCATGGCCATGTTGTCTTGACTGAGCTTGAGCCTCTCCTCCATTGGAGTGTGAGCTAGATTGCAACCTTCCATGCTGCTTAATTTCAGAATCCGTGCGGCGTAGTGCGCCTGGCCAAGACTGATGCCGCCATTGCCCTGCTACACTTCAATTTCAAGATAAAATGATAGCAAACATGGGTGAAGGTGTACTCGATGGTGAAGTCGCTCACGGGATGTGCGCTGTCGCAGTTTTCCGCCGCCCAATTCCAGCCGCGATCCTCGTCGAACACGATGTCGCAGGCGACGCGTACGCACCGCGTCATCGGGTCTAGAAAGCGGTACGCCTTCATCCCCTTCTTGTAGCCGATGAAGACGACAGGGGTGCTGCGGTCGTCGAGCTTGCGGAGATGACCCTGCTCCTTCACGTACGCCAGGCAGCCAAAGGTGCAGAGAAATTGGACTGCCAGTTTGTGTTTTCCCGATGAGGCTTTTAGTGGAGGATCGGTTGAGGAGGAACACCGCCGTAGTCACTACCTCCCCCAAAAATTCAGCCGGCATGCCCCTCTGCTTTAGCAATGCGCGTGCCATGGACACCACGGTCTGATTCCCTCACTCGACGGCACCATTCTGTTGCGGGGCATAGGGCACAGAGAAGTGGCGCTGCATTCCTTGGTCAGCACAATAGGCGGCGAACTCTAGAGACATGAACTCACCACCATTGTTCGTGCGGAAGACGTGCAACTGCCATCTGCTCTAGAGCTCCACCGCCGCCTGGATCCTCTTGATTGCGTCAGGCGCTCCGCTCTTGGCTGTGAGAAGCGACACCCACATGTACCGGGTGGCATCATCAACCAGCAACAAGAAGTGACACCTCCTGCCCGATGTCGCCGGCGTTATGGGGCCACAGAGATCACCATGGATGAGCTCGAGCGGCTCCTGCGCGCGGTACTTGGCCTATTTCGGGAAAACCCCGCGTGCGGTGCTTGGTGACGACGCAGGTGTCGCAGAGCTGCTCTACGTGTTCCATTCGTGGCAGCCCACGCAGCAGTCCATGGCGGCTCATCTGCTCCAGCGAGTTGAAGTTGATGTGACCGAAACGGTCGTGCCAGCGCCAAGCATCATCGTCGTGGCGTGCGGCGAGGCAGATCGGGTGACCGACCTCTGGACGAAGCACGTAGAGGCGATTTCGGCCCCGCTTGACCTCAGCGAGGAGATGGCGCTGCCGATCCCAGATCCGCAGCACGCTGTCCTCAATCAGAATGCGCGAGCCGCTCTCGTCGATCTGCCCGACGCTGAGGATGGAGTTCCTCAGCTGCGAAATATAGTAGACACCGCTGAGTGCTTTGCTCCATTCTTGCCGGTGAAAATCACGGTGCCGCATCCGCGGATGTCGACGAGGGAGCCATCACTGAACTTGACGGTGCCAGCCATCGCGCGGTCGAGCTCGGTAAAGACGTCGCAGCGGCCCGTCATGTGATTTGTGGCGCCGGTGTCGAGGTACCACCCTTCCAGGTGGTCATCGCCGTCGCTGACGCCGAGAAGTGCCTGTGCTCGTGGCTCGTCGATGTGGAGTGGTGCGGTGATGCTGGCTTGAGCCATGAGAAGCACTGGCTCTTCATCCGCCTCCTCTGCCTGGGCCAGATAGGCCCACTCCTTCTTGGGTTGTCGGCAGTCCCTGGCCCAATGGCCACGCCGCTCGCAATTTCGGCACTTATCGTCGCGTGGCACTTACTTTGCATCGACGCCGCCACCACTGCTCTTGTTCCACGGCGCTCGCGACTGCTGACGGCTCCTGCCACCGCCGCGGCCGGACTTGGTGGAGCCCTCGCCTGGTTGGCGATCTTTCATCCGCTCCATCCACTGCTCCTTGGTGAGGTAGAGCTTGCCGGGCTCTTGTGGCGGCTCCAGCGACTCGAGGCGGTCTTCCGTCGCCTTAAGACGCCCAGTGACTTCCTCCAGCAACAGCTCGGAGATGTCGAGCAGAGTCTCGATCGACAGCGCGATCTGCGAGAATTTGGGTGGCACAACACATAAGAATTTCTCTACTACCTTTGATTCGTCGATTGATTCTCCGAGTGTGGCAAGGCTGGTGACGAGATTGGAGAGGGTAGCACGAAGTCGTCGACATTTTCCCCGCCGCGGAATGAGATGGCCTCGAATTCCTTCCTCAGCTGCTGCGCCTTGCCCTTCCGCACGCAGTCGTTCCCGACGCGCATGGCTCGGATCGCCTCCCATGCCTCCTGCACGGCCCGCTTGACGGAGAGACCAGACATCATCTCCGGGGGCACGACGTGGAGGATGGCCTCCAGCGCCATGCAATCTTCCTGGAAGTTGTCGGCGCCATACTCGATCGTGTCCCAGAGCCCTCAAGCTTGCAGCATCATCTTCATGAGGAGGCTCCACTCAGCGTAGTTCGTCCACATGAGCGTCGGGTACTTTCCGCCGCCGACTTCCTTGACCACTCGCTCGATGACAACTTCGTGTCCACCATGCTCACGGTGTCGCGGTCGTCTCGGCGGCGGCATAGGCGAACGGCGTCGGTTCTGGTGACGAGGGCTGTAGGACTCGCCGGGAATGGGTGCAGACATTTACCAGGGCCAAGGCAAGCTCTGATACCAATTGATAGAAAACTGGACACAGGTTTGTGTTGCGATCAAGCTGCCGCTTTTCTGTTTCTTCTGCCTGTTCTATTTATAGCAGTAAGGCCTAAATGGCCAGTTACACATGCAGTACTAACTGCCTTGTTAATGCAGTATAAAAGCCCTGAAAATTGAAGTCTAAATGCTGAAAACTGAAGTCTAAATGCATGCTGAAAACTGAAGTCTAAGTGTTCATATGACACTCAGGATTACTCTAACAAATCTGCCATTGAATGTACGAGCAAAACATGGTTACCAAGAGACCGGCCACCACCCCGAGCCAAAACGGCTGCCCAAAAATGTCACCCCCTTTCGGAAGAGTAAGCTCATCAGCCCACGGCCCGGCCACGCCAGCAGCAACGCCGTCGCAGTAATCGCCATGGAGGCCGGGGTTGCCGGCGAAGCTGGAGCACGGGAACGTGGAGAACTGGCTCAGGTTGGGGATCACGCCGTGCAGCAGGTTGTGCGAGACGTCGAAGCACGAGAGGAAGGTGAGCCCCGTGAGCGACGCTGGTATCTCGCCGGTGAGCTCGTTGTACGACAGATCCAGCGTCTGCAGGGTTCTCAGGGAGGCCAGCATCCCCGGGATCGGCCCAGACAGCGAGTTACAGCTCAGATTCAGAAGGTTGAGCATCCTGAGGTTGCCGAGCTCTGGTGGGATCGTGCCGGCGAGGCCGTTCTGGCTCAGGTCGAGCGACGGAGGGATGTACCGGTCGTACGACAGGTCGCCGCGCTCGACATGCCAGTTGTACAGCCGCACGCCGTAGTCGGACAGGGACAGCAGCTGGACATCGGAGGCGTTCCCGGTGAGCGATTTCAGCCGAGTAAGAGCGAGCGGGATCTCCCCGGTCAGCGCGTTGCTGGAGAGGTCTAGCCGGAAGAGCGCGTCCAAGCTGCCGATCCACGGTGGTATCTGGCCTGTTAGCCGGTTCCACGACAGGTCCAGCACCCTCAGCTGGGCGCTGGCCCGAAGCCACCGCGGCACAGAGCCGCGCAGCGCGCAGCCGGCAACGCCGAGGAGCCGCAAGCGCGGGAAACCTCGGATGCCGCTGGGTATCTCCTCGCCTGGGAAGTTCATGGTAAGAATGAGGATGGCGAGGGCACGGCACCCTTGGAGCGTCCGGAGGGCCTGCGCTATGTCAGTGATGCTGTTGTTGCCGATGTTGAGGAAGGACAGCGCCTGCAGCCGCCGGAAGGCGGATGGGACCGACCCGGAGAGGTCGTTCCGGGGAAGGTTGACCACCCTGAGATCTCGGCAGCGCGAGAGGCTCGCCGGTATGCTGCCGCGCAGCCGGTTCCAGCCAAGATGAACGGCCCGAAGCCTCGTGAGGTGCGTGAAGTTCAAAGCCGCAAGAGTGCCATGGAGAGAGTTGTTCGCCATGTTTAGGTACTCGAGCTCCGAGCACGACGACAGCGAGTATGGCACGACTCCGGTGAGCAGGTTGGACTCGGCCGAGAATCTCCGCAGCCGTGGAAGCCCAAGAAACGCGCCGGTGTGAAGTCTGGTCAAGACGTTGAAGGAGACGTCGAGGTGGGAGAGCTTCGACACGCCGGCTCCTGGCGCCGCCGGCGCCACCCCCACAAGCTCGCCGGTGAGGCTGTTGTGGCTCAAGTCCAGCACCCGCAGCTGTGGCATGCGCATGAAGAGCTCCGTTGGGATGGGTCCGTGGAGCGAGTTCCATGAGAGGTTGAGCAGGCTCAGCCTCTCCAGGCGAGCCAGCGAGCTCGGCAGGCCGCCGGTGAGGCCCCGGCCGGCGAGGTCCAGGAGGACCACTCGCGGCTCAGATGCTCCAAACCGGCGGCAACGGACGCCCGGCCACCGGCAACAGTCAACGAAGGAGTTTTCCGCGTCGCGTGGCCATGCGTCGATCGCCGTGTTGAGACTGTTAGAAAAGCTGGCTAGCGCGCTCCGGTCGGCCGGAGCGCAGCTCGAGACGCCATGATCGCGCTGGCATATTAGGATGGAATAGAAGAGAATGCATGTCAAAACTTGAGAGAGATGGACACTATGCATGGTACTGCCGCGCACACTGGCACACTTAGACTGTGGTACTCATTCCGTTGTGGAATTTATGCCAATTTAAGCTTGGAGAGTTGTTGATTAACAAATCTGCACGTGCTCGAAATTCTCATGAGATTCAATGGATACTGATGGATATGTGATATGTGGGAGAACGAGTCAATGGATGTTTAGTGCACATGTCTACAGTTCAGTTGAGTGCATTTGGATCGTTGGACTAGTATATAATTGTCTTCATATATGAATCACATCAGCCTAAAATTCTCGCTTGTGCTTGACTTATTTCAACAAGGATTTGCTTTTCTTAAGTCCCCTTGATTTGTTTCTAAAGTCAATCTTTACGACCATTGAATTTGTATGGATACGGAGACTGATGTTGCCATATAATAGGGTATTGACCGAATAGATAAAAAATATGGCTTGTGCTTAAATTTCATCACCTCTGATATATAGACAATCCTTGTGAAAAAAGATGTCTCAACACATCTTTGAAAAAAAAGATTCCATATTTTGTCTCATGGATATATTGGTTATCTTGTCCAAAATGCTATTCCGTGCGTGCTCATGTTGTTCGATAAATTAAAGATGTATTGGCTCGTTTGAAAAAAAGATTTCGTATTTTATTCGATGGATACCTTAGTTAGGTTTCTATATAGTAAAAGGTCCATTTGAACAACACCCCTAGGAACTCTTCTCAAAGTTTAGAAAAGCAACCTGAGCTGCAAAATTGAGTATGAACCTCCTCCACTATCAATACCGTTCAATACTCTATTTTGCCTCTGCATCAGGTTTGTTCATTCCGACTAGATGTTCTATTTTTAGCCGTTCTTTTCAGCCTATGACTTCTCTCAAATAAATAAACGAGATAGCTTCTCCGCCGCCGTTTCGAAACGGCTTATCGAGATAACCTTTTTGAAATGATTTATTAGCTTATTGACATTCGATTTATTTACAAAATCGCTCACGTTAGGCTAAAAATCATAAGTCATAAGCCGCTGCATTGTGTTGTTGTATTGTGACTTATTCCTCTCCAATTATAGGGAAAAAAACAAAATGAAAAAGACAACAAAAATGATTTACTAAGTCAATTCTAGCTTGCTAAGTGGGTCCAATATGTACATAGTTTGCCCGAAACTCAGCTCACCCAAGTCCTTGAACGTGACGAATTGGGCCGGTTAGCCGTTGAAAAATACAGTAGTTTCCCTTCCCCATGTGACAAATTGAACATTTCAAACACATCACTGTTGAGCATTAACGGGTAACATCAGGAAGGTCAAAACTGCCGATCACAAACGAAAGACTAGAAGTTTCACCTTTCCTAGCTAGTATCCATTATTCAGCAGTCACCCGTCACGTTACCGTGGGAAAAAAAATACTCTGCTCACAAATATACGTCACCTTTACATTTGTATAGATTATGAGGTATCACACTGGCCATTGATAGTACCATAAGGTATAGAATTACACTTTTATGAAACTATTTCAATGACAAATATACTATTATCGCATTTTTGAAAAACAAATATACAAATATCGATCTTACATGACCGGTTGCAGTCAAGAAATATATTAATAGGTTAATACCATGTTGGACATGAAGTTCGTGGCTATGGAGGGGCCAACCTTCCAACTGCAGCTGGCCAATCCAAATACGGTAAGATCTGTTTAGAATGTAGAAATTTCATGGAAAACAATATTGATTTTCACATAAATCCTATGAAATTCGAGAGTTCCATACAAGCGCTAAATTGTGAGTTATCTCTTCTGTTTTGTGAGCAGGTCAAAGGTACAGGTTTGTCATTATTGCCATACCGGCAGGAGGTAAAAGTACAGGGATGGTCATAGGCATTCCAACCACCCAAGTTGCCGTATACATATTTCACATATTACCATCCAAGTCTAAAATTACTATTAGTTAGAGATTCAACAAATTATTATCAGATAAACCCTAAGTTAACATCAGCCGATTTACAAATTACCAGTTCAAAGTATAAAAAATACCAGCATTTATACCCTAAATTGCCATATGAGATTTTAACAAATTACCGGTCTAAGTTTAAAAGGTTCTCGCCTGCTTTTTAAATTAAAAATGTTCAAAATTACCATTAGTTTTCTTAATTTCAAAGAAGTTCAAAAATTACCCTCAATTGTGCCTTATGTTACCATATGCTGTAGTTCAAAATTTCACCACTAAATTATGTCGTGTAAGTTGAATTTTTCAAAAAACGCAATTGAAAAAATAAAAATGAGATATATTAACATCAATTGGGTTTTAAGTTATGATGATAATTTGTAACTTAAAAATAACAATATTTTTGTGATTTGAGAAAGCTAAAAAGATATCATTAGTCAACCCTATGTTGTCATTACAGTTTTAAGAAATTACCATACTAAGTTTAAAATTACCACTAGTTCTTTGTATCTAAAAATATTAAAAAATTATCATTAATTGCACTTAAGTTATGATCTGTAGTTTCAACAAATTACCAATCTAAGATTAAAAAATCATGTACTATCACTTTTGTGAATTTGGAAATATAAAAAATTAACATCAGTTAGATTCCCAAGCTACCACCTACATTTTCAACAAATTGTCACTTGAAATTGAATATTACCATTCCATCAATAAGAAGTTTAAAATTAACTTATGACCAGTTGGATTCTAAGTTATCATCTATTGTTTTAACAAATTATCACTCTATATTCAAAATTACCATCAGCTTTGTGTATTTTGAAAAGGTTCAAAATTACCATCAGTTGCACGCTAAGTTACCGTCTATAGTTTTAACAAATTACAAGCATAAGCTCAAAAATTAGGCAAAATTTCCTACAGAACATCACACTTTGATGGCATTTGCCAAAACACAGTGCGAAATTATTATTAGGCTAATGGACATTGCAAAATCTTGTGCATTTACTACAACACACTTTAAACATTAAAATATGATGTTTTTAGGGATCTGGAGAGAAACAATTTGAAATTCCAAAGGTACCCCAGCTCTCTACCTACTCCATTCTGAGACGGTGGGTCCATATGTCATGGACACCATGCCTTTCTTCCTAGCTGTGAAAGAATGAGTTAGAGGGAGTATTAGGATGGTATGAGGGCACCTTAGGTGACATTAATTGGCAATAGGGGAGTTGTGGTGAGGTAGAGGATGGGAGAAAGGAGGCAGTGAGTGTGCAACTGCATCATGTGAGTGCACGGTGCTACATGGTCACACGTGTAGGTGCAAATCGTGGGCCCAGGGGGAAGGCAGCGTGAGGCACGACATGACAATACGGCTGGGAAGTTGAGAAAGAGGACAGAAGAGGGGGGACATGTTTGATATTTCACTATCCTTATATCAGAGAAGTATTAATTTAACCGACAGAGTGTATTATGGTAAATACGCGTGATTTTGCAGTGTCTAGCCAAATATGGATTTTATAGTGTCACTACTACAGAAAATGTCATCACAGACGGTTCAAAAACGTCATCACAGACGGTTTTGTGAACCGTCTGAAATTATGGGTCAGTGATAATACGAGGTCATCACAGACGGTTTTCAAACCGTCTGTGATGCAAATATCACAGACGGTTTTTAACTAAAAACCGTCTGTGATAGTTATAATCACAGACGGTTTTTAGTTAAAAACCGTCTGTGATATATAGTTATCACAGACGGTTTTTAGTTAAAAACCGTCTGTGATATATAGTTATCACAGACGGTTTTTAGTTAAGAACCGTCTGTGATATGTATAAATCACAGACGGTTTTTAACTAAAAACCGTCTGTGATATTGCCTTCTACTCCTAAACATATTTCTGTTTATTGGCTAGCCTCGGGAAATGCTAGACATACCCTTTGAAACAAGCAGATCAATATGTACATGTATATATCCAATTCATATCTCAATTCATTTCACAAACATAAAACATCCATTTTTATTAATATTAGAGCCTACCATTACAATATTCCAAAACAACGAGCAGATTACACAATAAGAACAACGAGCATATTACACAACAAGAACAACAAGAACAACGAGCAGATTACACAACAAGCAAAGATCCTCTATGCCTTTGACGCCCACCATCCTTCTCGCCCCTGATGCAACGCATGAGCTGGATGTCTTTGACGTCCACTATCATCGCCGTAGACTTGTGCGTCGTCTGCATGGATGTGGACAGCAAGGAGGAGGACAGCAAGGAGGAGGAGAACAGCAAGGAGGAGGAGAACAGCAAGGAAGAGGACAACAAGGAAGAACAGACCAGCAAAGAGGCTGAGTTTGGATTATATTTATAGGGGAGGGAGAGGGAGGGAGAGGCAGGAGTTCGAAATTTTTTGGCGCCGAGACAGAGAGGTAGAGCTACGATCCGTGGGGTGAGGTGCAGGATCGACTGGCCCAGCTGTCAGATTATTATAGACGGTTCTACATATAGAACCGTCTGTGATGAATGAATATCACAGACGGTTCTACATATAGAACCGTCTGTGAATTAGAGCACACAATTTTATATACCGATGTAATACAAACAACTAGTATGAAAAGATAAAATAGCAATGTTCTATATGACTTATATATACTCATTTGAAAGGTTTCAACGAGATCTACAACTTTGCAGTTGAAGAAAAATCCAAATTCCGAAAATAAGACCAAGAAAAAGGGCAAAAACAGAAACAAAAAACTTGCGACGCAGGTTTAGGTCCAAAGATGGCCGATTTTCGGGGTCTTGGAGGGCGACTGGTGCAAGCGGGTCGTTTTTTTTGGATCGGGCTCGTCGTTAGCTTTTCAACGAGTACAAGAACGTCGAAAACGGACACCGTATGCAAAAGTTATGCCCGTTTTACTGAAAGTGTCTCAAAACTGAACCATACTCGGACTTAAGCGGGAAAATATGAAATTTTGAGGGATTGCAAGGCGGGAAACGTATCACAGACGGTTTTTATTATAAAACCGTCTGTGATACTATAATATCACAGACGGTTTTATAATAAAAACCGTCTGTGATATTCCAGATTATCACAGACGGTTTTATAACAAAAACCGTCTGTGATATTCCAATATCACAGACGATTTTTGTTATAAAACCGTCTGTGATAATCTGGAATATCACAGACGGTTTTTATTATAAAACCGTCTGTGATATTATAATATCACAGACGGTTCAGCGGTAAGAACCGTCTGTGATACTCCTTTTTCCCGCCACAAATACCACAGACGGCCTCCAAATTAAAACCGTCTGTGATTTGGCGTCTACTATTAGGCCTTTTGTAGTAGTGTGTGTTTCCCAAATGTGATCAAAGTGCGATGTCTAGGAGCCATTTTTGCCTATAATCATCGGTTTTCTGTTGCATAACAAGTGTCTTTAGTTACCACTTGCATTTTTAATAAGTTACCACCCAAAGGTTAAGATTTGTTTGAAATATCTAGGCCCGTCCTGTAAAAAAACAAGTAGGGTGTCGTAGGGGTGGCCCCCACCTAAACCCAGCAGGCCTGGTAGGAAGTTATAAGGCCCAGAATAGGCCACGTGTAATGACACAAATACCCCTGAAGGGTTAATCAGCTGTAAGGACATAATTGTAAAAGCACTCCCCATGTATATATATAGAACATCCGACCATGGGGAAGGGGCAGGCCATTACACTCATCTTCATCACTCTCCACTACCATCTCTCTCTCTGTTTGGTCTGTAGCCACAACAGTTGGCGCCGTCCGTGGGGAGGATAGGACAAGCCTGAAGACCGAAGAAGAAGGATGGCACCGAAAAAAAGCTTCTTCAGCGGCGGCGAAGGGAAAGAAGGCGGCCGGGCCGGAGCGTCGTATGAGTACCAGGGCTTCGGCATCGGCAGCGGCGGGCGCGGGTGGCGACGCTGGCGCGGTGGCCGAAGACGTCGACGTTCGCGCGGCGACGACCAACCCCGTCACCGGCACCGCGACGACCAACCCCGTCACCGGCACCGTGGCGACCAATCCCGTCACCGGCACCGCGACGACCCGCCCCGTCACCGACCCTGCGGTCGAAGACGTCGACGCGGGTGCGGCGACAACCGACCCCGCCGACGCAACGACAACCGACCTCGCCGACGCAACGACAATCGACCTCGCCGCCCCCACGGCAACCCTCGCCGGCGGCGCGGACCGGGCGGTTCAAGGTAGCCACGACAGAGCGACCGGCAGCTTGGGACCTCGCGACGCGGTCGTCCCCGCGCCGATCCGCCCGTTGGGAGCACCGGCGACCCCGCCCGCACAGGCGGTGGAAAGCGCCCTACTGGCGGCCCTCAATGCGTTCCAGCGGGAGCTAGGGGATCTTCGCGGAGCCGTCCGAGATATGCAAGAGGCTCGGAGCCAGCAGGCCGCGCCGGCAATCGCGACCGAGCCCACGCCGGAGAGGGCGGACAGTCGCGAAGCCCCCACGTCTTGCCGCGTGCCGCTGCGGCGCGTGGATCCGGAGTCCCCGCTTTCGGCGGGGCTGCAGCAGGCAGCATGGCCCGAAGACTTTAAGTTTCCTAGCGCCATCGACTCGTACAAAGGCGACACAGACCCCCGTGAGTTCGTGCGCGTATACGAAACCGCGATCGAAGCCGCGGGCGGAGACGACGCCACGAAGGCGAAGGGACTCTCCCTCGCGCTAAAAGGAGTGGCGCTCTCTTGGTTTTTTACCATAGAGCCGGGCTCCATCTACGCGTGGGAGCAGCTCCGCGTCCGCCTTCACAACAACTTCCAAGGAAACTACGTCGACCGAGTCGACGCGGACCAACTCTTTGCCGTGAAGCAAAAACCCTTGGAGAAGCTCCGGAACTACTTCAAACGCTTCGCCAAGATTCGATGCCAAGTGAAAGACGTCAACGAGACCACCATCGTTAATGCAGCCATACAGGGCCTTCGTCCGGGCCCGATGGCCGAGTACAATGCGCGAAAGCCAATCAAGACGGTGGCGAAGCTCTTCGACAAGATGGAAGAATATGCCAGGGCGGAGGAAGACGCGCGGCGAAGGCAAGGTGACGACTCCGACACCAACCAGGCCGGAGCCTCGGCAAAAGCCGAAGATCCGCCGAAGGGCGGTTCTTCGAAGGGAAAGCGTAAGCAGGAGTCGTCCAGGGACGCGCCCGACCGCAGGGACAACTCGCATAAGGAGTCGTCCGATCAGCCCAAGCGCGGCCAACAGAGGTCGAGGCGAAACCGGTACGTCCTCGACATCGAAGGCGGGTCCGACGAGGGTGCTCCAGCGGGCCGAGGCGGTCGGGGGCGCCGTGGCCGGGGGCGCGGCCGTGGCAGGGGCTGCGACGATAAGGGTCGTGGAGATTACGACGACCAGCATCAGGGACTGTGGTGCGTAGTCCACGGCCGCGGCAATCATGATACCCGCGCCTACACCTCCATCGCGGCGCTGCGCGACAGCGTCGCTAGGGACAGGAACCCGGAGGCGTGCCCGCCTGCAGTGGCCCACGTCCAATTCCCATACGAGGCCCCCATGCAGGTACAGGCGCAAGGGATGCAACCCCAGGAAGGCACCCTACGGATCCAAGCTCACGTACAGCAGCCTCGGGAGGGCCTCCTGTCGTTGCAGGCCCCGGACGCAACCTACCGCAGGGTCATTAACGTCATATCCGGAGGCTCTGCGCTGGAATTCGCCTCGGCACGGCAGCAGAAGGCCTATGCGCGAAGACTACATCACGTGGCGGCATACCCAGCGCAAGCACCGCCGGATTGGGCGCAGCACGAAGTTACATTCACACCCGACGACGCCCAGGGTGTGGATTTCCCTCATCAGGACCCCCTGGTCATCCGGGTCACTATCGCGGGATGCGACGTGGGGCGCGCCTTGGTGGACGGTGGCAGCTCCGCGAACGTATTGTTTGCGGCGGCCTTCGACCAGATGGGGATCCCTCGAAGCCGCCTAGGGCCCTCGGGCATCCCACTGCAGGGCTTCGGCGGACAGCCCCTGCGGGCGCTGGGCCAAATAGGTCTTCAAGTCTCCTTCGGCCGAGAAGACAATGTGCGGGCCGAAGACGCCACCTTCGACGTGGTCGACCTTCCGTACCCCTACAATGCCATATTGGGACGCCCAATCCTCAACTCCTTCGGCGCGGTACCGCATCACGACTACCTATGCATGAAGATCCCGGGTCCCCGGACCATCATCACAGTCCGAGGCGACCAGGATATGGCCCGACGCATCGAGCCAGGTACCAGGTGCCCGCGCCGCGAAGCCCAACGGCGCTCCTAGAGCTAACGCCACCGCGCGGAGGTCCGCGGGGCCATTCACACGCGCCTTGGCGGGCCCTGCAGATGTCTAGCGACTAGAGGCTTCGGCCGCACCAAGGGCAAACGGTTAGTATATCTATCCTTTGTAGTTGCTCACCCGCGCAAACGGGGATGTAATGAAGATCGCCGTTTGTCGCTAATCTTTCCTTATCACACGCAAGTACGCGGTGAAGGCGCGCGCAGGCTTAGCCAACGCGCGCGTTCCCGCCGTATAAATCGAAGTCGCACGTTCGCGTGTGCACTCGCCGTAGCCAAAAGGTGACGGGCCTGAGTATAAACAAAGACGCACGTTCGCGTGTGCACTCGCCGTAGCCAGGGGTACGGGACTGAGTATAAACCAAAGACGCACGTTCGCGTGTGCACTCGCCGTAGCCAGGGGTATGGGACTGAGTATAAACCAAAGACGCACGTCCGCGTGTGCACTCGCCGTAGCCAGGGGTACGGGACTGAGTATAAACCAAAGACGCACGTCCGCGTGTGCACTCGCCGTAGCCAGGGGTACGGGACAGAGTATAAACCAAAGACGCACGTCCGCGTGTGCACTCGCCGTAGCCAGGGGTACGGGACTGAGTATAAACCAAAGACGCACGTTCGCGTGTGCACTCGCCGTAGCCAGGGGTACGGGACTGAGTATAAATCGAAGTCGCATGTTCGCGTGTGCACTCGCCGTAGCCAAAGGTGACGGGCCTGAGTATAAACAAAAGATGCACCGGGGGGACGCCCTCGCACGCACCAGTCTACGGACTTTAAATAAGACGTAGCGTCGAGGTCCGCCTCCACACGCACAAGTCTCCGGACTATAAAGAAGACGTAGCGTCGAAGTCCGCTTCCGCACGCACCAGTCCACGGACTTTAAATAAGACGTAGCGTCGAAGTCCGCCTCCGCACGCACAAGTCTCCGGACTATAAAGAAGATGTAGCGTCGAAGTCCGCTTCCGCACGCACCAGTCCACCGACTTTAAATAAGACGTAGCGTCGAGGTCCGCCTCCGCACGCGCGAGTCTCCGGACTATAAAGAAGACGTAGCGTCGAAGTCCGCTTCCGCATGCACCAGTCCACGGACTTTAAATAAGACGTAGCGTCGAGGTCCGCCTCCGCACGCACAAGTCTCCGGACTATAAAGAAGACGTAGCGTCGAAGTCCGCTTCCGCACGCACCAGTCCACGGACTTTAAATAAGACGTAGCGTCGAGGTTCGCCTCCGCACGCGCGAGTCTCCGGACTATAAAGAAGACGTAGCGTCGAAGTCCGCTTCCGCATGCACCAGTCCACGGACTTTAAATAAGACGTAGCGTCGAGGTCCGCCTCCGCACGCGCGAGTCTCCGGACTATAAAGAAGACGTAGCGTCGAAGTCCGCTTCCGCACGCACCAGTCCACGGACTCTAAATAAGACGTAGCGTCGAGGTCTGCCTCCGCACGCGCGAGTCTCTGGACTATAAAGTAAGACGTAGCGTCGAGGTCTGCCTCCGCACGCGCGAGTCTCCGGACTATAAAGTAAGACGTAGCGTCGAGGTCTGCCTCCGCACGCGCAAGTCTCCGGACTATAAAGAAAGGCGAAGTGCCGAGGTCCGCCTCCACATACGCCAATCTACGGACTCTAACAAGGCAAAGTGCGGAGGTCCGCCTCCGCACATGCCAGTCTACGGGCTGTCCGTTCTAAGGAACCCCGGCGCAGCTACTTCGCCAACGGTGGCATCAACACACAGCGCATATCCTAAATACCAGGAAGTCTGCATACCGGAAAAATCGCAACTACAAAGGTTCGGCAACACCCCTGCCGCTCTAAGCCGCTATCCCGCGGGTTCATCCTTAACACGTGCTAAAGCTGGGGCCTCGCTCAAAGACGGCCGGCTCGCCCAAAAGTCCAGCGACTCTTCGGCCCTTCGCCAGCGTCGAAGGCGTCGCCGGGTCGAAAGGTCGGCCGCAACAAGCCGGCCCCCGCGAGGAAGCTGCCCGGGATATAGGCGAAAGTCAGAATGCATGCAGCAAAGGCGTACTTTATTCGCAAAGACAAGGAACAGTACAATGCACACCTACACCTAGGCACCACGGCGTCAGACCTGCGGGTTCCCGGTGCCTGTGGAGGGCCCAGCGCCGCCATCGTCGCGTCGAGGGACCCCGTCCAGAAATTGGCCGAGGCTCCCCGTCCCGTAGAGCGACTTCTGGAGCTCGATCCGTGCAGCATCCGGCCCGACGTAATCCCAGATCTGGTCGAAGAAGGGCCCGAGGGCACGGCGAGCGGAGCGGACGGCGCTGGACATTACTCCGGCCCCGCCAGGTATCTCCAGTTGGGGGTCATCCAGCCCGGCGACGTGCGTACAGCCGCGGTGCTGGAGGAGCGCGCACACTAGGCAGGCCGAAGTGTACGCGCAGTGGGTGCCGAAGGACGTCGCGGCGCCGCGCGCGACATTGGCGGCATCCTCGACCCAGCGGAGGGTCCGAGACAACTCCTCCGGGCCAAAGGCGCGGTCCGGCACCTTAGTTACCAGCCCTTGAAGATGGCTCTCCAGCGCTTGCATGGCGTCCCACGCAACCACCGAGGCGTCGCCCAGCGTCTGCTTACGCTCCGCTAGAGTCAAGGCAAGTTCGCCTTTTTCCTTCTCTAGCGTGGCGACCTGCTCCAGGAGCCTGTCCCGCTCCGCCGCAAACCTCTGTTCAGCAGCTACCGCGGCCGACTCCTGCGCCGACGCAGCAAGTCCCTCGGCGTGCGCCCTCGCTTCAGCGCATTCCGCTTCCAGCTGACGGATGCGGGCGTCCTGGGCAGAGCGGGCGCAAGAGGCTTCGCGTAGCTCCTCCTCGGCAGCCCGCAGCCTATCCTCGAGTGCCTTTTGGCTACAAGCATAGGCCGTTTGCAGGGCCTGCCCCAGCACAAGTGTCTGTAGAAGGGAAAAGGCTTAGCAAACTCAGCTAAGCTAAGGCGTGGTCGCATGAGTACTTACCCTCACCCCAGACACCTCGAAAGCGTCCTCGAGGCGCCCCGCACCATAGGCCTGCAGCACTTGCGGGTCGACGCTCGTGGCCGCGTCATTCACAATCCCGCGCCACGCCCTCAGCGTCTCCAGAGGCGGCACGAAGTCCGTGGGGCTCGCGTGCTCGGAGGCCCCGTGTTCCGCCGAGTGCTCCCCCTCCGGAATGAGCAACGCTGTAAACAGGGATACGGGTGAGCACCCCAAGGCATAAAAGCATACACCAGAGTAAGCTAAGTCACCCTACCTTCGGTAGCAGAAGGAAGGGTCCCGCCGCGAGCAGAAGCCTCCGCGTTCGGGGAGGACGACGGCTGTCCCTGCGCGGCAGGCGGTGTGGCCAGAGGGGCAGAAGGTGCGTAGGCCGCAGGGCCCCCGGTGCTGGCGCTGGAGTCCCACAAGCTTCTGATGCCCGTGGCCACAACGAATCCCCGCGGGGTCCGGTGGAGCTCCGGCCGCACACACGGCCATTTGGCCGGGGCAGCCAGCAGCGGCACCGCCCCCGCAGCCGTGGTAGGGGAAGACCCCGCGGCTGCCGCGCCCGGGGGCGAAGGTTCCACGGTGGTAGTTGTCGCAGGGGGCACCTCGGTTTCCGCTGCTGGTGGTGAAGACAGCATGGCTACGTGCGCCCCCGCGGAGGGCGCCTCCGGCACCACAGCGGTCGTGGTCGAGGGCTCCACCTCGGCATCGCCGGTCCGCACGGGGTCCGCCTCGGCGACTTCGGCGGGCGGTGAGGCTTCCCCCCTCCGGCTGCCCGCGGCAAACCCGCTGTCCGGGATGCTCGCCGAAGACACCTCGCCTTCGGCGCCTGCGCCACCCAAGCCCGAGTCGGCATACCTCGCCGAGTCCGACTCCGCGTCCGCTGCGCCCTCGGAAACACTAGCAGCAGGCGCGGCAGGCGTCCCGCTGCGGCCCCTCTTCCGAGACGGGGTCTCCTTCTTCTTCTTCTTTGCTGCGCCATCGTCTGGAGCGACACGGTCCGGCACGGCAAGGCCCAAGACCTCGCACACGCGGTTTATTCGCCCCAGCCCCGCCTTGGCGATAGCAGACGCGCGCTGCTCGTGTTCCCTGGCGGTGTATGGCCCCAGGAATACGCGCGCGGCTTGCTCCGCCTCCTCCAAGGAAATCGCTGAAGCAAAGGAGAATAGCATCAGCATATAACGCATTCCGCGTGAACAAAGGAGGGACGCGATCGAGGCTTACGAGGACCGGGCGGCGCTAGGAGCGAGCAGACCCATGGCGAAACATTGTCGCCTCGACGCCTCTCGGCGGCAAGACGCCAGTCGTAGGCAAGCGGTGCCACGCCGTACATCATGTACTCCTCGGCGAGGTCGCATATATTGAGGCGGGCGGCCACGCCTACAAGACGCTTGACCCTCCGTTTGTCCTCATCATCGAGCGTTCGGCCAGGCGAGGGCTTGAACGCGATTAGTCGGCCTGTGCACTCAAGGCCGCTCCCGCTCTCCACGCGGTGGTAGAACCACCGCTTCATCCAGTAAGACTCCCACTTCCCGCGAGTTGAGTTCGCAGGGAAGAGCTTCTTGCACGACGGACGAAGAATAAAAGTGACGCTGCCGAAGCTCGACAGCGTCCCGTCCTTCTGGCCCTTGGGCTGGCATCGTGCCTCGTGGAGATAGGCGAACAGCGACGCGCTGGGCCAACATGCCCCCGAGCGCAGGGCCCAGCTGTACACCGCGAGCCGGGCCATGGCGTTCGGAGTCAGTTGCGCCAGCTCCAGCCTGAAGGTCCGCAGCACGTCGCCCACCACAGCCACCGCTGGGATCCGGAGCCCCGCGTCGAAAAAGGCAACGAATACGACCGCCTCCGACCTCTCGGGATGCGGTTCCGTCTCATCGGCGGCGGGCAATCGTACGTCCTGGAGCCCGGACAACTTCCCCGCGCGCAAGAGCCCTTGGATCGTCTTCTCGGTCACGAGCGAGGGGCCTAGCTCGCCGGAGAACGTGCCTTCCTCCTCCGCCACCAGCCGCTCCTGGTCTGCCGCCGCCGGGTCGCGCTCTTGGAGCGCGTATTTCACCTTCAACGGCGAAGACCGCCGGCGAATGTTAGGGCCACCAACCGCCTGGCCGCGCTCGCTACTGGAGGCCATCGCTTCCCACGAAGAGACCGAAACGGTGACGATAGCGCGAAGGTCTAGAAGGCGGAGCAGACAGGAAAGAGGGCGTAAAGGTGCGGGGACGCTCTTACGGGGGGGCTATATCAAGCCGCCTACTGCCGCTACCGAAGCGTCGCAACGATCCGCGTGCCGGATGCAACCGCAACGGTGTAAAGGCCCGCCCCGCACGATTCCCCGTAACTAAAAGCGAAGGGTCGCGGAGGTCCGTGTACGAGGCGCGACCGCAGTCGAACAAGCGCCCGTCCAGCGCAACGCCCCACCAAGCCGCAGTTACAGGCGCACCCGTGGCCCGTGGTTACAGGCGCACCCGTGGGCTAGGGGATCACAACAGCTCCGTCGCCACGCCATTCACTGCCCGCCCCGTGTCCCCCTTGCCTAGGGAAGGGGCGAGCGGCTGCAAACACGCAACCGTCCACATCCCGCCGCCCACCAGTCATAGGCCGCCGCGTGCCCCGGGCGCGTCGGGTCGCACGGTACGGGAACATAACCCTGACAGACCAGGGGCCGGCGTGATTCCAGGAACCTTTATAGCGCAAGACCGCATCACAAGACCCCAAGGCACCGCCCACACGGCGGTGTTCGCGGGGCGCAGGCGCCAGCTTCGCTGCCACCCGTTCGATGGATAGGGGACGGAGCGCACGCGTCTACTTCAACTAGGCGCCAGCTTCGCTGCCACCCGTTCGAAGGGTAGGGGACGGAGCGCGCGCGTCTACTTCGACTGGGCGCCAGCTTCGCTGCCACCCGTTCGATGGGTAGGGGACGGAGCGCGCGCGTCTACTTCGACTGGGCGCCAGCTTCGCTGCCACCCGTTCGATGGGTAGGGGACGGAGCGCGCGCGTCTACTTCGACTGGGCGCCAGCTTCGCTGCCACCCGTTCGAAGGGTAGGGGACGGAGCGCGCGCGTCTACTCCGACTAGGCGCCAGCTTCGCTGCCACCCATTCGAAGGGTAGGGGACGGAGCGCGCGCGTCTACTTCGACTAGGCGCCAGCTTCGCTGCCACCCGTTCGATGGGTAGGGGACGGAGCGCGCGCGTCTACTTCGATTAGGCGCCAGCTTCGCTGCCACCCGTTCGATGGGTAGGGGACGGAGCGCGCGCGTCTACTCCGACTAGGCGCCAGCTTCGCTGCCACCCGTTCGAAGGGTAGGGGACGGAGCGTGCGCGTGTCTACTTCGACTAGGCGCCAGCCTTCGCTGCCACCCACTCGAAGAATGGGGATGGAGCGAGCTTGAAGAACGGAGAACAGCACATACGACCACCATAACTCGAACACGCAAAGGCCAGTTTGCGGCTAGAGCAGACATGACCTCGTAAACAGATATGTGTCGCCACACCAGCATATGCTCGTTCGCACGATCAGAGCGTATGGATGACTTTATATCTGTCTACGAGAGCAAGTCAGGCCTTGCCATTTCCGCTTCAAGCTGTGAAGCATTCCCACAAATAGGACGTATTTTGTTCACCGGCGCTCGCGGGCGTGGACGCCAGTCGACGCAGTCATCAAACGTAGGTGAACAAAATTTTCCCTACATATGAGAAGTTAACCATGAACAGGTACGGGATGTACAGCAAGGGATGTCTAGGGAGCGGCCCCCGGCGCCAGCATATTTATACACGGCCTCACCAGGCGAAGAGCCGCCGGCGTGGAGGAATGCCAATCGGCGGCACGCCAACCGGTGGAAGCACAAGCGGGGGGCGCGCGCGCCCTAGAAGTCCAAACGCCGGGAGTCCGCCGTCACATTGATGGTCACGACGCCTCAAGGCTCGCACCGCGCCAAGCACGCCCACCACGTGGACGGTCGGCAGAACACGCATCTGCTTCGGCCACAGCACAGCCCCGGGTCAAGTTTGGAGAAGTTCACAGGCCGCGGGGACGGAGGGGGCCAAAGGACTCGGCGACATGGCTTCGGCCCTGTGAAGCCCTTCACCATGAGAGGTTCCTGTCGTAGGGGTGGCCCCCACCTAAACCCAGCAGGCCTGGTAGGAAGTTATAAGGCCCAGAATAGGCCACGTGTAATGACACAAATACCCCTGAAGGGGTTAATCAGCTGTAAGGGCATAATTGTAAAAGCACTCCCCATGTATATATATAGAACATCCGACCATGGGGAAGGGGCAGGCCATTACACTCATCTTCATCACTCCCCACTACCATCTCTCTCTCTGTTTGGTCTGTAGCCACAACATAGGGCTTTTTGGAATGCAGGATATTTCTCCGAGTTAATGCGGGAATTCGACTATTTTCTATAAAATTCCTAGATTGTTTATATGAAATGTCTAGGTACCTAAAAGGCCATCTTTTATTGCTACTTGCCCACCCTCTCTCTCTACACTTTCATACGTCTCTTACATGTGAAAGTAGTGGTATTACCGTGTGTTTGTGAGACCTTGTGGAGGTCACCCCGTGATTGTGATGAGTAATTGACCTTTGCTTTAGGGTTTGTGTAAAGGCTAAGTTTGGTTCTTGAGGTCTGTGCAGAAGTTTGTTGGCTTTACGACCTCTGTGTTCGTGGTCGTAAGTGGTTTTACGACTTGCTCTTTATGACCATTGTTGTGTGTCTCTGTGATAGACAGTCATCCTTACGACTATGTGATCGACAGCTTGTGTTACGACTTGGTGGTCGTAGGCGCTGTTACGACTTTGTGGTCATAGGTGCTGTTATGACTTTGTGTTCGTAGGCACTGTTATGTGGTCGTAGGCACTATTACAACTCGGCAGTTGATTTTACGACTTGGAGGTTGGCAGCTGGATTTACGACTTAGTGATCGGCAGTCGGTTTTACGACTTGGTGGTCGGCAGAGGCTTTTATGACTTCATGGTCGTTAGTCGTAGCTTCGTCTGGCCGTGGTCGATAGTTGTAGCTTCGTCTGGCCGTGGTCGATGGTCGTAGCTCTGACTGGCCATGGTCGATAGTAGTAGTTTCGTCTGGTCATGGTCGATAGTCGTAGTTTTTACTGATCGTGATCGATGGTCGTAGCGCTTTGCCTGTGTAATTGTAAGTCATAGCGACTAGGTCTGGTAAAGTCGTAGCTGCTGTGAGCGTTGGTTGTAGCGATTACTACGTGGTCATAGTCTTCATAGTCGTAGCAGCTAGCTCGATGGTCGTAGCAACTTGCTGAGTGGTCGTAGACAACTGCGAAGTCTTCTAGGGCTATAGTACCTCATGTCCAGTGCATCTGCGTAGTTGTAAGTGGTATAAGACCAGCTAGGTTGTTCTCTAAGTGCATAGTATTTATGCAGATTGATGATTCTTGTGTATAGTGCGGAGCTATGTGATGCTTTGTTTGTCAGTGGTGTTTGCAGGACTTTGGAGCTAGGTCATGGTGAGACATGGAAGGATCGGGACTAGACACAGGGAGGTGTTGAGGTCCAGAACGATCAGGAGAAGCTGAAGAATACTGAGGCAGCAAGGTGGTTGCAAGCGTGGAAGGCAATAAAGCAGGAAGCTTCCAAGAATGTGGCAGAGGGGCATTTTGGTGATTTGCCCAAGACCTGAAAAAGGAAGGCTATTCTGTTAAAGCACTTTTGTCTTGTATGAGCTAACGGGTTGATGTAAGTGGTGTGCATGAGAAAACCCGGTGGTAGGTAGGGGGTTAACGGGTTATCCCCACTATCAAGTGGCTATAAAAAGGGATGGAGGGCTACCCATCCGTGGGCGCTCTGGTGTTTTTCTATCGTTCTTGCGTGTGTTTGAGTTTACGGTTTTGTGTGTGGAGCAGTTGGGCTCCTGGTCCTCCTGGATGGAGTGGCTGTAGACTCAATCCTTAGAGCAATACATCTATTCTTGATCTATCTTTTGAGTATTGTTGTCTAGATGGCTTTGAGTTTATTTGTTTTTGTTCCTATGCTTTCTTGGAGCTTCTCTGTTCTTTGATCTTTTCTTTTCTTTCTTGTTTTGAGAGAACATTCTTATCTATGATCTGACTTTCTGTGTATTTGGGAATCATGTCCAAAGCCATCTTGTCTATTCTACTCCCATTAGCATAGTCTGATTGATGGTTCACTCTGTCGTCTTCTCTTTTGTGCGTTATTGGAGATTCTGAAGAAAGATCTCTTTGTGCTTGATGAATTTTCAATTAAAGATCAGAGCAACCCCTTAAGATCTTATTCTTGCTGTGTTCAAAGTTTTATGACCAGTTGATCCTTGAATCAAAAGTTATTCATAATTTGGATCATGCAGTCGTGCGCCTCTCTGTTCTTCCTCTGTTGCTTCTGAGAAGTTTTCAACCACGTTCATTTCTTCGACCACGTTGATCGTTCGATCACTCGTTGGCTTACGAGCATTTAGGTTCAACCTTGGACTTGGCGGGTTACGACAACGTTGATTGTTCGACCGCTTGTTGGCATTCGATCACGTTGTCTGCTTCTGACCATGTAGTCGGGTTTACGACCGCATTGTATGCTCTTGACCTTGTTTCTGAGTTTGACCACATTGTTGAGACTTACGACCACGTTGTAATTTTCGACCACGTTGACAGATCTCGACTTCTTGCTTTGTTCGATGTTCACCATTCACGCTAGATATCGGAGAAAAGGGGTTAAGTGGATACTCGGGGAGATTTTGAAGACACCGTTCACCTTTTTTCTGTTGTCTGTCTGGTCCTACAGTGTTAAAAAATGATAGAAAGAAATTCATATGTGAAGCAAAACATTATAAAATGATTTTCATTCACCCTAGAACTGAGACGCAGCACATGCTGTGGGCACATGATCAGCTCCCTACGTGTGACTCGTCGTGGCTTGCAAGACCGAGTGCACAAGGTCGCTTTAGGGTTGCCTGGGCCTTCTGTACGGCATGCGAATGGTGCACAAGGACAGCACAGGACGCAAAGTAATTGTATGGAGCAACAAAAAGCAGATACAGGATGACAGGACCCACGACAGACACACGCTGGTGAAAAGCATACAACAGCAGCGAGGCAGGTGTGCGTTAAGACTAACGCCCACCTAGATGCGAAATAGATTTTCCGTTCATTAATTATACACGCTTCGTTCAGTGTTACTGGTCACTTGCCACTAGAATAATCAGAACTAGCTTATCAGTATTTGAGTGTAAAAGTATCAGCCGCAAAAAAGAGGTGGCAACAAATTGTGCCAACTATACATTTTGCTAGCAGAGCCGTCCAACAGCATCAACTACTGATAATTGCATATTGCCAGCACTCCAATATTTGAGCGTAAAATTACCAGCCACATAAAAAAGTGCCAACAAATTGCGCCAACTACACAGTCGCTAGCAGAGTCATCAAACAGCATCAACTACTGAGAATTGAAGATTGCCAGCACTCCAACATTTGAGCGTAAAATTACCAGCCCCATAAAAAAAAAAGTGCCAACTATAGAGTCGCAGGCGGAGTCGTCAAACAGCATCTACTGAGAATTGCAGTTTGCCAGCACTCCAGGCTCCAGCAGTACAGGACGTTAAGATCAGACGCCACTGGAACGAGGCACACCAAATGGAGCAAATGGTTTGCCGATGACAAGGTCTAGAGTCCGTTAGGGCAAGGCGGACTTTGTTCTAATCCATACCAAGCTGAAATAGATAATGCTTAATCAGTTCCCCTTCCATACAATCTGATTCAGCTCTGGTCAAGCACATGCTATTAGATTATCACCTTACCGTTTTCATGATTGGGGCAATTTGCTCAGTAACGCTGCAAAGATCCTATGAATTGAAAAATAATATTGGTATGACACTGATATGTGGCCTCATCACCCACCTGCAAGGAAAATATTCTCAGAAAAAAAGTTCACCTCCCACCGATAAATCCAAAATAAAAAAATTTCGAAAAATTTTGGAAAAAATCGTTGGAATTTTAAATTTCAAATCTGAATTTTTGAGGAAAAATGGAAAAACAAAAAAGTACGAGTTTTGGGATTTGAAACTCACAACCTCATGCTTACCCACCACCATCCCTCACCACTATGCTAGCTAAGTATTTCTTTTCAAGTGTTAGTTATGAACTCTATTTAAACCTAAAATTTTGAATGAAAATACACCGGTTTGACCAATTTTCGGACCCCGCCAACAAAGCTAAAATTTGCAAAATTTTGGCCAAAAATATTTTTCCTTATCACACCTGTCATCCTCACATTGGATGCTATTTTCCAATTCATACATCTTTGCAAGGTTACTGAGTAAATTTTCCAGAAATGCATCAGAACAATTGCGTTGGTTCCGGATTTGAAAATTGTTTCCATTTAACCGCATGTTCAAGCATCCAGCTGCTTGCTGCTACCCTTGCGGCCTGCAAGGACAACCAGGCACTCCTCTATGCCTTACCTGGAAATGAAAAGTTAGTTAAATGGGGTGCTCGTATTGATTACAGCTAATTACTTTTGGTTAAAAATAAATAGTAGTGATTAAAAGCGGTGGAAAAAATAATGGAGATATGCGTACGTGAGATAAGAGTGAAAGGAGTGGGATGCGTGATGTGCTCGTGACCCCCTGCCCTATCCTTGAAGCGAGACAGGAGCGAGAGGAGTAGAGAAGCCGCTTCAAAAGCCAAGTATTCATATTAACTTCTGACTTTTTTAAACAGAAAGAATTACGAACACCCCAAAAATATTGACAGTTAAACTGATGCAAAGGGATGTGTTAATACTTAACATTAAAAACATATAATAATGCAACATGGCCACACCCTTGGTCAGCATGAGTAGAAGAAAAGGGCATCTAGTGTAACATAAGAGCTATCAAGAGTAGACTTTTTTAAATAATTAATTTTTAATTTCAAATTATAGTATTATACCTTTTTTATTTTTATTTTGTAGTTTTGACTATACGTTACTCCACGGTTAGGCGATTTAGGTTAGTTTTCCAACTGTTGGGTGACACGTGGCCAGCTCACCCAATCGTGGAGCAACAAGATCCCAAGTTGCCTGACGGTTGGGTGAGCCACTAGTCACCCAACCATTGGGCGACTTTAAATAATAATATAATTATTTTATTAATCCGATAAAAATAATTGTGTGTGTGGGGGGGGGGGGGGGGTAAATGACAATTATTGTAGGTAATATATTTAGCAAATCTTGTTTGTAAGTTGTTTCTTTTTTGAAATAAAAGGGTAGATAATGTCGGTTAATCAATTTATGATTTTCGTAGATTGTGAATGGTACGAGATCTGTTAGACTCGCAATAACATTTTAAGATCATCGTATGTTGTTGTAGTGCGACAAATTGTCTGAAGAATTTTGTTAGGACAATTGAGGTAGCAACGATTAGTAAGTAGAAAGGTAATTGATATTGGGATGCAATAGAGAATTCATACACAAAGGACAAAAAGCAAAATACATACACAATGAAAAAAATACATAAAGCAGGAGGAAGATCCACTACTCGCCACTAGTTACACCACCCATAGCACCTCCTCCATTGTCACCACGTCCCACCACTAGTCGGTGCCCGCTCGTACAGCCTCACTTGGCCTTCCTCAGTGCGAGGTGTCGGTGCCCCGATAGGATGAGGCGGTCAGGAGCCATGCTGACCCATGCTCCCAATGCCTCAGGGGTGAACTGAACCTGTGGATACGTGGAAAATGGCGCATTGCTGAGTTGCGACCCGGAAAGGATGTCCGTCAGGTCATCTGCGAGGAAGTCACTCACGTCTAACGGGAGATCCTCATGGGGGGATAGCCAAACTCCTGGCCGGTCCGTCATACCTACAGGATAGGCATTGTTTATTCATGCATTATATCGATGCGAAAAAACCTTAATAGACAAAACGTACCTTCTGTGTGGGCCATGGCCTCCAGCTAGCTGTTGTACCCGCCGGACCGGCCCTGGTCGAACAATGTGTGCTGCCCTATTGATGGCAGTTAGGGGTCTACAGACGAGTGCAGGTATGTGTCCATGCTGACCCTCCGACCTAGCCTGGAGGTGATGGTGGCGATGCCTGGGGGTAGTCACATGGCCCTCCGAAGCCTCCTACCTGAGCTGTACAATGTGGCAACCTCGGTATGCACATCAACGTGGCCACCTCCAGGAGCATCCTGCATGACGAGAGGGTGAGGGCACTCCTCGCCCTCTCGTAGACCTAATGGACAATGTGCAGTAGGTCATCGCGCATGAACTGCAAACCGTGGGTGATCCTATCCACGATCGACCCAGTGTCACCCACAATCTCGGCGGTGATTTCCGTCTCCAAGAATTACATAAAAGCGTCAAAATAGTAATTGTGGTAACTATACCCATAAACTTTCAAACACGAAAGTACTATCGAACTCAGATTTTATAATCCAGAATTCTTTGTGATTCCACCGTACTATTCCCTAGATCAGTATATAGTACTCACAGATACATTACTAAACATCAAAGTACATATCATGCAGAAGCGTAAATATAATAATAAACTTACAGATGGCAATGGCCCGAGGATATCGAGACCCCATGTCACAATGGGCCCAGATAGTGAGATTATTTGGAGTGCTTGAGCTGATTGGTGTATTTGTTAGCTATAGAACTGGCATTGTACACATTTCTTAACCAGATCCTTGGCATCATTAATGACTATTGGGCAGTAGAAACCTTGTCGAAAGGCTTTACCGATCAACGTTTTATAGGAATCATGTGCTCCATAGATGCCCCCATTAATGTCATTAATGAGTTGTACCCCTTCTTTCTGCGATATACATCACATGAGAAACCCTTGTGTACTCCGTTTATAGAGTACACCCTCGACCAAAGTATACATTTTGGCCTTGCAGGAGAAACGATCTGCTTCAAGATCATCATCAGGTATTGAACCCTTGTGAAGGTAGTCGTAGATGGGAGCCATCCACATCTCTTCGTAATCTAGAGATGTTGTCACTTTAGGAGTTATCTCTGGTGCTTCGACCAAATACGGCTTCTGAAATTGCTCCAAGAAGACTCCTGGTGGTACTTGTGAGCAGGAAGAAGCTATTTGAGCCAACTGGTCTGCGAGAAAGTTATCCTTATGAGGGATATACTGTAACTCGAAACCAAAAAATGCTTCTCGAGCTTCCGAACTTCTGACAAGTACCGAGGCAGGGTCAAACTCGAGCATTGATACTCTTTACGAACCTAATTCACGACTAGTCGATGAATCCTGAGCGCTTTAGCGGCTCGTATGCCAGTTAACAAGCCTTCATACTCAGCCACGTTATTAGTGGCCAGAAAGAGTAATTGAATGGCATACTTTAAGGTCTCTCCCTCATGAGATTCTAGGACCGCCCCAGCCCCCGAGCCACTTAACGTAAGCGACCCATCAAAGTACATCATCCACTAGTCGTGGGAATCATACTGTTTGGGATCCTGAATAGGTTCAGGGTTTGTCCATTCGGTGACAAAGTCTACCAAGATCTGGGATTTAACATCCATTCAAGACACAAAATGGAGATCGAACTCCCCAAGTTCTACCGACCATTTTGCCATGCGTCCCGTTGTTTCCCTGTTCTAGAGGACATTTCCTAAGGGAAATTCAGACGGCACAAAAATTTTGTGTGCCTGAAAATAATGCCTCAACTTTCTTGAAGATATGAGGAGGGCATAGAGAAGTTTTTGGACTTGAAGATAGCGCTCTTTAGGACCGTGTAAAATTTCATTTACATAGTATATTGGTCGTTGGACGCCCTCGTGCTCTGCAACCAATACAACACTTATTACCTATGGTGTGGCAGATAGATACACTAAGAGTGTCTCTCCTGTTTTCAAAGAAACCAGGATAGGAGCACTCGTAAGATATCTCTTGACATCCTTGAAAGCATCATTGGCCTCTTTCGACCACTCAAAACTTTCGTGTTTCCTCAGACGCTTAAAGAAAGGAAGGCCTTTCTCTCCCAGACATGTGATAAAATGACTTGGAGCTACCATTCACCCGATGAGTTTCTAGACTACTTTTTGTTTGATGTCCTTCATCTTCTCAGGATTTGCTTTGATACCTCTTGCCGAAATAAGAAATCCGAGCAATTTTCCTGAGGAGACTCCAAACACATACTTCTCGGGATTGAGCTTCAAGTGATGCTTTCTAAGATTGTCGAAGGTCTCCTACAAGTTTGAAACATGATTAAGTCGTTTGACGCTTTTTATGACCAAATCATCAATGTAGGCTTCTAAATTTTGGCCCATTTGATGTATAAAGGTCAATTGCATTAAATGCTAAAAAGTCGGACCGGCATTTTTCAAGCCGAATGGCATCTTGACATAGCAAAATACTCCAAATGGTGTGATCAATGTAGTTTTCTTTTCATCTTTCAAAGACATACTGATCTGGTGATAACTAGAGTATGCATCTTGAAAACTCAATATTTCACAACTAGTAGTAGAATCAACCAACTAATCAATACGAGGAAGCAAAAAATCATCTTTTGGATAAACCTTATTCAAGTCAGTATAGTCTATGCACATACGCCACTTACCATTATACTTCTTAATCATTACAGGGTTAGCCAACTACTCTAAGTGATCAACCTTTCTTACAAAGCATGCTTTTAATAACATGTCCAATTCTAATCTGATAGCTTCTCATCGATCTGGTGCAAATCTTCATAATTTCTATTTTACAGGCTTCTTATCAGGCTGTAGAGCTAGCCTGTGCTCGATCACCTCCCTGGGGACCCAGGGAATGTCAGATGGCTACCACACAAACACATTTGCATTTGCCCGGAGGAAGGTGACGAGGGCATCTTCCTATGTGGGGTTGGAAGTAACCTCGATGCGAACAGTCTTCGAAGGTTTCGCTGGGTCCAAAGGAACTTCTTTGACTTCTTTGTTTAGCTTCAGTGCGGTTTTAGGCATCGAGTGCTTGCTCGAAGGCTGCACCATAGTAACTTCTCGAGTTAGTAGCTGGCCGACCATCTCGAGGCACTTGCAATCGCACATCAATGCCATTTTCTTGTCATAGTGAACTATGATGATTCCCTTGGGACCTGGCAACTTAAGACATTGATATGCATAATGAGTAACTATCAGAAAATGTGCCAAGGTTGGTCATCCAAGTTGGCATTATACGTCGTGTCGAACTCGACCACATCAAAGGAGATTTTCTCTATCCTGAAGTTACTCGGAGAACCGAATGTAGCAGGCAGAGAAACATGGCCAATGGGCTTGGCCGAGGAACTCGGTATGATTCCATGAAATGAATATTGTACAGGCTTTATTCTGGTATGAGGAACTTGCATCTCATCTAGAGCACTAACAAATAAAATATTTAAAGAACTACCACCATCATCAATACGCAATTCACTCGATAGTTGTTGATGGTGGGCTCAACCATGATTGGAAACCGACCAGGTTGAGTCGAAGGGATCAGACAGTTACTCCTCTCGAAAGAAATAGTGACCTCTGACCACTTAGGTAAATTATTTACAAGGGTAGGGTCGATACTGGCACTTTGACTCGTACGTGAACGATCTATCGTATATATGCTTGATGGTATGCTTCGGATCCTAGAATGGCATATCCTCATCCTTGTCAGAGTGCTTTTGACCACTCGACTATCCTACCTCTTCGAGCATAGGAAGTGGTCCCTTGCCCAAATAACAATCCTCGAGTTTTCGTAGGAAAAGTCGGCAATTGCAAAGATTGTGCCCCTTTTTCTTGTGAAGTGGGCACCATCTATGCTTGTTGTCCTTCCGCATGGATGCTTTGCCTTTGCCCCAGTCAGAATATTGCTTGGAGTTGCGTGGCTCTTTTTCACCCACAACTAAGACTTCCTTCGGATTTCCAACATGAGGCTTCTGACCAGTAGTCTTGTTCTTCGACTTCTTGGCCTTCGCCTTCCTCCCACTACCTTCACCTTGCTCTTTGGAACCCCGATTCACCTGGTCAATAGACTTAGTCCATTCAACCTGATGAGGACATCACTTCTTTGGATACATACAACACTCCTCCACTTGACATTCAAGGACCAATCACTAGAGCTCGCGCCCGACAATTGAATTTACAGGTGAGCTCGTTCCTAAGTACTTTCTTTTGTTCATTTGAGAATAGATTGCTACCTAATGATTTAATTATGATTAGGAACCATGGAGAGGACCTAGAAATACTTGGATAAGGGCTACAAGGCGTACAAGTCCAGCAAGGGCGGTCGAATCATGTTGGAGGCCCAACTCAAACCGACTTCGAATCCAATTCGGAGTCCAGGATCAGACCGCACTAAAATGGACGCCCAGATCGCATCCGGACTCCGTTTTGGACGTTCCACATATTTATGGAAAGCTGAGAAGACCACCTTTCCAATGGCTTTGGTCCCATGTCAAAATTCCTTCTGAGTCAACGGTAATCGTCGAAACAAGTGGGCATTCAGAATCTATCAGGGTGCTGCGCCACCGTCTTTTGGGCCGATCGGCTTTGTATCGTGTTGGAGCCCATTAGGGGCGCGTCCAGGGGTTTTGCACGCCCCTAACTCCTCTATATCCAGCAAAACCCAAAATATGGGTGGGAAAACAAAAACAGAGGGTGAAAAACGCGATGGATGACGGCTAGGGTTTGTATGGGATTAAGCGGAAGCAAGACAACCCGAAATAAAACACAATCTAAACCAGCAACACAACTCGACTAAGGACACAAACTCAACACTACGGACTCTGGAATCAAATTGTGCAAAGGCTAAACGAGATCTAGGACAGGAAACAACCTATGACTACAATTGTTTTTTGTAGGGCTTTTTCATGGACTCTAGGATGAAACCGAAAACAACAAAGGAGGATAACGCGAACCTGAAGGAACACCTGAAGCTCTGATACCAGATATAGAGGAGTTAGGGGTGTGCAAAACCCCTGGACGCGCCCCTAATGGGCTCCAACACGATACAAAGCCGATCGGCCCAAAAGACGGTGGCGCAGCACCCTGACAGATTCTGAATGCCCACTTGTTTCGACGATTCCCGTTGACTCAGAAGGAATTTTGACATGGTACCAAAGCCATTGGAAAGGTGGTCTTCTCAGCTTTCCATACATATGTGGAACGTCCAAAACGGAGTCCGGATGCGATCTGGGCGTCCGTTTTAGTGCGGTCTGATCCTGGACTCCGAATTGGATTCGAAGTCGGTTTGAGTTGGGCCTCCAACATGATTCGACCGCCCTTGCTGGACTTGTGCGCCTTGTAGCCCTTCTCCAAGTATTTCCAGGTCCTCTCCATGGTTCCTAATCATAATTAAATCATTAGGTAGCAATCTATTCTCAAATGAACAAAAGAAAGTACTTAGGAACGAGCTCATCTGTAAATTCAATTGTCGGGCGCGAGCTCTAGTGATTGGTCCTTGAATGTCAAGTGGAGGAGTGTTGTATGTATCCAAAGAAGTGATGTCCTCATCACAACCACTTCAGCAGTAGTTGCATAATGGTCCCCCATCTCAAGAGCTTAGTGACGGTGGTCGGAGGATTCAAGGCGATGTCCTCTGTGAATCTCTTGTTGCGTATGCCCTGCTTGAATACCCTAATGACAGAAGTGCCAGAGACCTCTGGAATCGAGTTACAAACCTAACTAAAGCATCGGATGAACTGCCATAAGATCTCGTCGTTGCCTTGGTGCATTCGATGAAGGTTGTCCTCCTTCCTAGAGCGGCTGTATGTACCCTGGAAGTTGGCAATCAGTAGGTTGCAGAGGTGTTGCCATGAGTAGATCGACTTGAATGGCTGGTTAAGCAACCAAGACTGAGCAGATCCTTCGAGCACCGTCGGGAGATAGTTTGCCATGATGTGCTCGCCTCCTCCTGCTACCCGAACTGCAGTTGTGTAAATCTAGAGGAACTCGATGGGATTCTAGGACCCATCAAATTTCTCAATATTCACTCGTTGAAAACACGGCAGCCAGTGCACTTCTCAGAGTTCAAGCATGAATGTCCATCATCCAGTAATGATTTCTTGATGTCTCCTTTACGGGAAAGGGTAGTTGACATAGCCAAGCGATCATACTCGGCGATGCCCAACGGTCCGTGGACCTGACCTATAATAGGCCTTGTCCATATGAGGGTAGCACTCCTCGTGCTCCATCTGCTGCTACAGGTTCCTTACTCGAAGTTGTGACCGAGCATCAACTTGTCAATCTAGAGCCGTTCGAGGTATTCTCCTTCGACTAGTATTGCGATCGAGAGTCCGACATACCCTATCATCATGCCGAACCCAACTACATGAGTTTCGTGATCGACTAGATGTGGTCATACCTTTCCGATTCTCATAGTTACATTAGCGTGGGTGCTCGAGTTTGGCCATCAGATCATGGAGTCTTTGCACAATCCCTTTAGCGAAATGGTCGTAGCCCGGTGCCTGAGCAAGCTCTTAAGTCGGTTTCTCAAGCAAGTCATTGATCCATTGAAGCTCTCAAGCCTCTTTGGACTGGTGTTGGACACACCCAGGCAAAGACCTCTGGGTAGCCAGTTGTCACATCCCAAATTTTCGCTTTCTGAAAAATTTTATTTTTATTAATTATTTTAATGTATTTGAGTCTTATCTGGATTTATTCGGATTTATTTGGAGTTTATTTAAAATTTTAAAGCAAGAAAATGTGTTTAAAATATTTTATTAAAGCCAAAAATAGTTTATTATATTTTTCCTAGCCTTCCCTAAATTTTTAAGGAATTATTGAGAATTTTCTAGAATTTAAAATCAATTTTCAAAGTTAAAAAGTATTTTATAAAGTTATTAAATTCAAATCTGAGATTAAAAATATTTTATTAAAGTTTAAAATACTTCCAGGAATATTCTAGGATTTTTCTGGAATTTTTAGACATTAAATATTATTTTTCGAAGTATTAATAAAGTTTCTAGTAATTCCTGAAATTAAATCCGAAAATAAAAATCAATATATCCCTAGCCGCCACGTGTCGCCCTCAGATGAAATCCATCTCTCTCCACGTTTTAATCCTAGCCATCCACCACAACTTACCCCTTCATAAAATCCAAAGCCTCTCATACACTCACTTGACACGTGTCGCAAATCCGACGGCCCGTACCCCTTCACTTCCTATCCTCTCTATTACACATGGGACCCACATGTCATATCCATCTTCAACCTCTTCTTCTTCCTCCTCCCACCCTCTCTCTCCACCTCCATTAACCCGAAAATGGAGCTCTTAAATCCGGCCGTTTCTTGCCCTTTAAACTCCGAGCGTTTGCGCAATCAATTGCCCTCATCAATCCCCACTCATGGCCGGCCGCATCATCCCTTTAATCCTCTCTAAATCGCCGGCTTTTCATCTCTTTTTCTCCACCTATAAAAGTTAAACTCCGGTGTTCCTCCTTCCATTTGGCCTTCCTCTCACCACCGCCCCTCCCCTCCCGTTCGGCCGCCACCCCGCCGCCGTGCGCCGCCCCTCCCCGCCGCCGGTCGCCGCCGTTCCGGCCATCTTCCGCCGCCGCCCAAGTTCCACCACCGCCGGCCTCCCACCTCCCCTCGCCGCCGACCGCCCGCCCCTCCTCGCCGCCGTCGGTAAGCCGCCGCCGCCTCTCCTCACCCCGCCGCCGCTCGCCGCCCCGCCTCCGGCCGCCGGCCGCCGGCGAGGCCGCCGGCCGGCCATCTCCCCGTGCGGCTGCGCGTGCGCCCGCGTGGCCTCCACGTCGGCCGGTTGTGCCCGCGTGGCCGCCACCTCACACCCGCGTGGCGCCATGTGGCCGGTGCGCCACGTCGGCGAACCCCGTGGTCCGTGGATCCGGTTCACGGTAGACCGGACCCACCCGTCATTCAAATAATAGTTCCCGCTCAGAAAATTCGAAAATTGATGACGTCATAAATCATATTTCTCAGTACAAAAATAATTCCCGAAACTCGGTTTTTCCTTTTTCCCTAGTTTTAATCTTTCGGAAGCCATAACTTTCTCATTTTAAATCCAAATTGATCCATTCAAATTTCTAAATTCATCTAAAATTCTAATCTTTCAATTGGTATATTTAGTTTCAATTTTTGAATTTTTCTATTTTATTTTATTTATTTGGATTTCTTGATTTACGTGTAGAGACCGATTTGTCCGAAGAATTTCAAGAGCAAGCTCCGGAAAATTTCAACCCAGCACAGAAAGGCAAGTCTCCTTTGATCATTTTGATCCTATGTTTTGCAAGTTTTCTTTGATCAACTTGCTCAAATGATTTATAAAATGATTAGGCAGTTATTTTAAATAATTGCATGCTTATGTTGTATCAAGTGATAATTTGATTTAGAAAATTTAGTTAAATACCCAATTTGTTATACCTTCCATTGAGAATTGTTTACCTTGTACCATTGTCAACTTAGAATATCCCTTTGACTCAATAATGAGTTAGTATTATATCTGTTGAATTTTTAAATACTAGCAAATGCTTAGCGTAGCAAATCGATGTAATAATGCTCAAATGAGTGGCCTGTTTGCTAAATGTATTGTTAAATGATTTGTTTGAACATTGGTAATGGATGTTACCATTGTTAAATGATTTGTTTGAAAAGTGGTAATGGATGTTACCACTGTTAATTTAAAAGTAAAAATGAATTTCAAAGGGAAAAGTTGACAAGGGTGGATGGAAGGTTTGGCTGGTGCAGTTAGCACGAGAATTTTTTTGGAATTGTGAATGAACCACCCTGGTCGTTTAAGGACCGACGCTTGTGTTTGTCCAAACTGAGCAAAACAGTGCAACCACAAGTCTATATGGGTACGACCTAGCTAACTAACCTATAAAGGTGTAGTTTAGATATCACCAGTGGTGTATTGGGTGCCAGGGTGTACTGGTTACTCATAGTGAGGGACAGGGTTTACTGTACTCATACGGCGCAAGAGGGGGCTCCGACTCGTGGATTCGAGTTGTGGTGAAACCTTAGCGGGTGGTACCTAGCTATACTGGAGTAGGTGAAAGGCTTTGTGATATTTTATCTGGGTCTCATGCCAAAGGAAGCATGTTGACTATTAAGATAATTTATCTCTTGTGGGTAAAGTGTACAAACTCTGCAGAGTAATAAACTATTCGAATAGCCGTGCCCACGGTCAAGGGCGGGCAAGGAATGCATTCACATGGTAGAAGTTTGATTTTGATTTCAAAATAAAATGGTTTGTCAAACTCGGGAGTGGTGTAACTCTCGTGTTTTAAATCTGGTGGTGTGACCAGATCAGGTAGTTTAACCTGAGGTTTTTCTTGAAAATTGGCAGATAGCCTGAGATATTAGTGTTGGTGGTTTAACCTTCACTAAGTTATTTATCTAATTTCATTTATGAAAAGCAAAGATGTTTATCAAATGGCTTTTGAAGTAAATAAGTAGATTTAAAATAAAATGCTGATTTTTGCAAAAAGAAACATATAGCCTTCCTTTGTGAAGCCTTGCATCTATGCATCTTTCCCAAGACTTGCGGAGTACATTTTTGTACTCACGTGTTGCTCTATAAATATAATAGCAGAGGATGAAGAAGCTCAAGCCGGAGAGTACGACTTCTGTGCCGAGTGTGGATGCGGTGGATTCTTCCCGGATGCTTAGGACTCGTTTCCCCAGTCAATTGCCTGTGGCAGATTGATGGGTCGACTAATTTACTTTTTGCTTCCGCTGTGTTTATTTTCGTTTTAAGGTTCTGTTAACCTTTGTAAGGCAATGACCAATGTAAAACTTCAGTTATTATTGTAATAAATCGTGGATGGCAATGTACCGTTTTTCTGGTTATCTGTGTGTACTAGCTTTGATCTGGGACTAGTACTGTAATGCACAGGGGGGTCCGGAAGTTTCTACTCCGGGTCCCACAGAAGTGGTATCAGAGCCATCTTGACTGTAGGACGAACCCTAGGTATTGGGAAGTTTTAAGGACTTATGTTTAAAAAGAATATATTAAAAATATATAAGCTTCTTTGCTTCTACTCTCCTTTTACTTAGTATCTTGTTTCTGTCCTCCTTTTCACTATTTAAAAATCTTTACTGATCTCTCCTCTTTTCAAACTTGTAGATGGCAGGTTCGTCGTCATCAGCCCCGTGGGATCATCATTCTCATGGCGAGAGCGAGGGAGCTTTTGCGACTCTTCTACGGCAGCTAATGCAGCATCTGATGTACACCCAACAGCCTATCTTCAGAGGGCGGAACACGCGAGTGATGAGCACGGACTCCTGGAGCATGGAGGTGTTCATTTACGCTCCAGACGGGAGGATTGACCCAGTTGAGCGTCATATTGAGTATCCACGGACCTTCTGCTCAGATGCGATCCAGGATGCAGCACAGTTGGCGATCTCGGAGTTGTGCAGGAGGCACAAGGAGGAGCTACGACAGTCACCTTTTTGCTTCTTCCCGACGACGAGAGCAGGACAGACTCATCCAGAGCTTTTCCAGCTGGTGGTGGATGACCCGCGCTTGTCTCACCAGGTGCAGCACACCCTGGCAGCTTCAGCGACTTACGCCAGAGCTCAGCAGGAGATCGGACTTCTTCGGAGGCTGCTTACGTCGAGCTACGACCACTCCGACACTCTCCGAGCCCAGCTACTGCAGAGTGAGGTTGCCCACGCCGACGCCGTTCAGGCGAGGACTGCTGCCGAGGCAGAGGTAGAGCGTCTTCGAGCTGCTACCACTACACCGACTCCACCGGCCCCTGTTACTGCTCCGGTCAGATCTACAGGACCTCGCACTAGGCTTACTGCGAGGAAGAGTGTGCGACGCTCCAGTCCGCCACCCGACGTCGATATTGGAGGATCTAGCCGAGGACGCCAGCTATCTCGCTCCGGTTTTTCCGACTTCAGTCAGAGTCGATCACGGTCGCGTTCGCCGAACAACTGCCATGGTTGTGGACAGAGACACTTATCTGATTCAGAGGAGGACCCCGAGGAGGAGCCAGAGGAGCGCATCATCGTTGAGGATGATTAGATACTAGCCTATAGTTTACCTTTTGAGTTGTCGGCATTAGAACGTTTTATATTACTATGATGTAATAAAGTGGACTGTATCAAGCCTATGTGCATCTGTGGTACAGCCATTCTTCAAAAGTTAATTTGAATTTAAAGGTTGCGTTTTTCTCTGTCTGTTGTGTTGATCTTGTGAGTTGTTTGGGATGTTGTTAAATTGCCCTACCATCTTATCTATGCTACTTTCATCTTACCTATACTTTTCTTGATGGAGCTTCAGATGGTGAACACCAGAAGTAATATCAACAACAATCAAGCGTCCAACAACAATGAAGCCCCAATTCCACCTCCGCCAGCTCAAGCTCCCAATATGGAACAGATGATGGCCATGCAGTTGCAACTACTTCAAGCTTTGGCCCAAAACCAAGTCCAACAAGCCCAGCAAGCACCAGTTCAACAGCCACAGTCTAAACTTGGGGAATTTATGAGAACCCGACCTCCGACCTTTGCAGGATCTGTTGACCCTTTGGAGGCGGATGATTGGATTAAAGAAATAGAAAGAAAACTCAATTTGGCTCAATGTGCAGAACATGAGAAGGTTCTGTACGCCGCTCACCAACTCAAGGGAGTTGCTGCTAATTGGTGGGATAACTACTGTGCCGCACATCAAGATGCCCAGAATATTACATGGGAAGAATTTTTGGAAGCCTTTCGTACTGCTCATATTCCTATGAGTATTATGGAAATGAAGAGGAAGGAGTTTCATCAGCTACAACAAGGAAACCTTAGCGTTTCCGCATATCTGAGTAAATTTATCCAATTGTCAAGATATGCACCTGAAGATGTGGCGACTGATGCCGCAAGGATCTGGAGGTTTATGGGAGGAATGGACCCCAACCTCAAAGTTCAGTTAGTCTCCAATGACTACCCTACCTTTCAACATCTGGTGAACAAAGCTTTAGTACAAGAAGATGCCCAGCGTCAGCTTTTTGATGCTAGGAAAAGGAAGTTTCAAGCCCAACAGTCTGCTAGCAGTTCCCGTCAACGCCCTACTCAACAACAGTACAACCGGCCTCCAGTGCATAATCATTCAAGGACACCCATTTCTGCGCCTCGCCCTTTGCCTCAAACTCCTAGAACTGGAAATGCAGCCCAACAACAGCAGAATAGAAATGTAGCTGCAGGAGTGCAATGCTACAATTGCAAAAATATGGGACACTATGCCAGCAGTTGCCCACAGAAGCGTCAAGCGGTAACCCCGGTCCGTTTCAACCTGGATCCTACACCAGCAAGAGCTCCAACTACCGGTCAAGGACGTGGAAGCCCTCAGACTCCACAGACTCCACAGCCATTCAACAGAGGGCGTATCAATCATGTCACCGCAGAAGCAGCGGAAGATGCACCAGACGTAGTTCTGGGTAAGTTCCTGGTTAATTCAGTACCAGCAATTATATTATTTGATTCTGGAGCTACACATTCATTCGTAACAAAAGCTTTTGCTGAAAGAAATAATTGGAATATTTGTATGCTAAAGAACCTTATGATAGTCCAATCTCCTGGAAAAGAATTGAGGACTAAATTGGTTAGCCCTAGTGCAACCATAAATATAAATGGAGTAAAGTTCCTAGCGAACCTCATTATAATAGACTCCGATGGCATAGATATAATACTTGGTATGGATTGGTTGATCAAGTATAAAGGACATATAGATTGTGCCAATCGTGCCATTACTCTTACCAATTCTGACGGAATTCAGATAAGACACGAGGCAGTTATGCATACAAAGAAGAACATTATGTTAACCAACTTAAAAGGGAAAAAGTTGGAGGATGTGTCGGTAGCTTGCGAATACCCTGATGTTTTCCCTGAGGAATTGCCAGGATTGCCACCAGATCGAGAGATTGAATTTGTTATAAATCTGGTACCTGGAACAGCCCCAATATCAAAAAGACCTTATCGGATGTCAGCTGATGATTTAGCCGAAGTCAAGAGGCAGATTCAAGAATTACAAGAGAAAAGTTTCATTAGACCAAGTTCTTCACCTTGGGGAGCCCCAGTACTTTTGGTAAACAAGAAGGATGGTAGTCAGCGTATGTGCGTGGACTATAGAGCTTTAAATGAAGTAACTATAAAGAATAAGTATCCCTTACCCCGGATCGACGATCTGTTCGATCAACTCAAAGGATCAAGCGTCTTCTCCAAGATTGATCTTCGGTCAGGATATCACCAGTTGAAGATTAGACCAGAAGATATACCAAAGACAGCCTTCGCCACAAGATATGGACTATATGAGTATACGGTGATGTCTTTCGGTCTGACAAATGCCCCGGCATACTTCATGAATTTAATGAATAAAGTATTTATGGATTATTTAGATAAGTTTGTTGTTGTCTTTATAGATGACATTCTTATCTATTCGAAAAGCGATAAAGAACATGAGGATCATCTAAGGATAGTGTTGCAAAGACTCCGTGAACACCAGTTATATGCCAAGTTTAGCAAGTGTGCGTTTTGGTTAAAGGAAATTGAGTTTTTGGGACACGTAATTTCAGCAGAAGGAGTATCTGTAGATCCTGGAAAAGTTAAGGATGTATTAAATTGGACTCCACCCAAGACAGTAACCGAGATCAGAAGTTTTCTGGGATTAGCTGGTTACTATCGTCGATTCATTGAAGGCTTTTCCAAGATTGCCAGACCTTTAACCCAGCTGTTAAAGAAAGAGAAGAAATTTGAATGGAATAAATCCTGTGAGGAAAGTTTTCAAGAGTTAAAGAAGAGGTTAACTTCAGCACCAGTTCTGCGGTTACCGGATATTAGAAAAGATTTTGAAGTTTATTGTGACGCATCAAAACAAGGTCTTGGATGTGTACTAATGCAAGAAGGAAAGGTTGTTGCTTATGCATCAAGGCAGTTAAGACCTCATGAAGAAAATTACCCCACTCATGATTTAGAGCTAGCTGCTGTAGTGCATGCTCTAAAGTTGTGGAGGCATTATCTAATTAGTAATCGGTGTGAAATATATACGGATCATAAAAGTCTAAAGTATATATTCACTCAACCCGATCTTAATCTGAGACAAAGAAGATGGCTTGAACTGATAAAGGATTATGATGTGGGAATACACTATCATCCAGGAAAGGCCAATGTAGTGGCAGATGCTTTAAGTCGGAAGATCCATGTTAGCAATATGTTGATTCAAGACAGTCATTCAACTCTTCGTGAAGAATTTCAGCGTCTCAATTTGGGAGTGATAAATGAAGGAATTCTGTCTACATTAAAGATCCAACCCACTTTAGAAGATCAGATCAAGGCAGCTCAAAAAGAAGATGAGTATGTTAAAGAAATAAAGGATAACATGAAGAAAGGCAAAGCACCTGGATTCTCAGAAGATGAAGAAGGAATTCTTTGGTTTGGAAAAAGGATTTTAGTACCGGAGAGAAAGGAAATAAAAGATTTAATTCTAAAGGAAGCACATGAATCAGGATATTCTATTCATCCCGGAAGTACAAAGATGTATCAAGATCTAAGAGAAAGTTATTGGTGGACCAGCATGAAACGAGAAATTGCAGAATATGTAGCTTTATGTGATATATGTCAAAGGGTTAAAGCAGAGCACCAACGACCTGCCGGTCTTTTGCAACCTCTGCAGATACCTGAATGGAAATGGGAGGAAATCGGAATGGATTTCATAACAGGACTACCAAGAACCAAGTCAGGGTATGATTCAATTTGGGTTATAGTGGATCGCTTAACAAAGGTTGCACATTTCATACCTGTAAAGACTACCTATTCAGGAGATAGATTGGCAGAGCTCTATATGTCAAGAATTGTATGTCTGCATGGAGTTCCAAAGAAGATCGTATCGGATAGAGGAACGCAGTTTACCTCAAGATTTTGGCAGAAACTTCATGAAGTTTTGGGCACCAATTTAAATTTCAGTACTGCTTATCATCCTCAAACAGATGGCCAGACTGAACGAGTGAATCAGATATTGGAAGATATGCTAAGAGCGTGTGCTTTAGCCAACAAAGCCAGTTGGGATCAAAGTTTACCCTACGCGGAGTTTTCCTATAATAACAGTTATCAGTCCAGTCTGAAGATGTCTCCGTTTGAAGCCTTGTATGGCAGGAAATGCAGAACGCCATTATATTGGTCAGAGACTGGAGAAAGTCAAGTATTCGGACCCGATGTCTTGAAGCTAGCCGAAGAGCAAGTTCGATTAATACGAGACCGATTGAAAGTAGCACAGACCCGACAAAAGAGTTATGCAGATAATCGTCGCAGAATGTTGGAGTTCGCACCAGGGGATCATGTGTATTTGAAGGTGTCACCTTTAAAAGGGATGCGACGTTTTAAGGTCAGTGGAAAGCTTGCTCCAAGATATATAGGACCATTTCCAGTTATAGCCAGAAGAGGTGAAGTTGCATATCAGTTAGAGCTTCCTCCTCAGTTGTCAGATGTACATGATGTATTTCATGTATCACAGTTGAAGAAGTGCTTAAGAGTACCAGAGGAGTTAATACCTTTAGAAGAGGTGGATTTAAAAGAAGACTTGACGTATTCAGAATTTCCTGTCAAGATTTTAGAAGAGGCAGAGCGCTGTACAAGAAACAAGACTATCAAATTTTGCAAGGTGCAGTGGAATAATCATCCAGAATCGGAAGCAACCTGGGAGCGTGAAGAGGATCTTCGAGCAGAGTTTCCTGATCTATTTCCCGGTCTTTCCGAATCTCGGGGTCGAGATTCTTTCTAAGGGGGGTAGGTTTGTCACATCCCAAATTTTCGCTTTCTGAAAAATTTTATTTTTATTAATTATTTTAATGTATTTGAGTCTTATCTGGATTTATTCGGATTTATTTGGAGTTTATTTAAAATTTTAAAGCAAGAAAATGTGTTTAAAATATTTTATTAAAGCCAAAAATAGTTTATTATATTTTTCCTAGCCTTCCCTAAATTTTTAAGGAATTATTGAGAATTTTCTAGAATTTAAAATCAATTTTCAAAGTTAAAAAGTATTTTATAAAGTTATTAAATTCAAATCTGAGATTAAAAATATTTTATTAAAGTTTAAAATACTTCCAGGAATATTCTAGGATTTTTCTGGAATTTTTAGACATTAAATATTATTTTTCGAAGTATTAATAAAGTTTCTAGTAATTCCTGAAATTAAATCCGAAAATAAAAATCAATATATCCCTAGCCGCCACGTGTCGCCCTCAGATGAAATCCATCTCTCTCCACGTTTTAATCCTAGCCATCCACCACAACTTACCTCTTCATAAAATCCAAAGCCTCTCATACACTCACTTGACACGTGTCGCAAATCCGACGGCCCGTACCCCTTCACTTCCTATCCTCTCTATTACACATGGGACCCACATGTCATATCCATCTTCAACCTCTTCTTCTTCCTCCTCCCACCCTCTCTCTCCACCTCCATTAACCCGAAAATGGAGCTCTTAAATCCGGCCGTTTCTTGCCCTTTAAACTCCGAGCGTTTGCGCAATCAATTGCCCTCATCAATCCCCACTCATGGCCGGCCGCATCATCCCTTTAATCCTCTCTAAATCGCCGGCTTTTCATCTCTTTTTCTCCACCTATAAAAGTTAAACTCCGGTGTTCCTCCTTCCATTTGGCCTTCCTCTCACCACCGCCCCTCCCCTCCCGTTCGGCCGCCACCCCGCCGCCGTGCGCCGCCCCTCCCCGCCGCCGGTCGCCGCCGTTCCGGCCATCTTCCGCCGCCGCCCAAGTTCCACCACCGCCGGCCTCCCACCTCCCCTCGCCGCCGACCGCCCGCCCCTCCTCGCCGCCGTCGGTAAGCCGCCGCCGCCTCTCCTCACCCCGCCGCCGCTCGCCGCCCCGCCTCCGGCCGCCGGCCGCCGGCGAGGCCGCCGGCCGGCCACTCCCCGTGCGGCTGCGCGTGCGCCCGCGTGGCCTCCACGTCGGCCGGTTGTGCCCGCGTGGCCGCCACCTCACACCCGCGTGGCGCCATGTGGCCGGTGCGCCACGTCGGCGAACCCCGTGGTCCGTGGATCCGGTTCACGGTAGACCGGACCCACCCGTCATTCAAATAATAGTTCCCGCTCAGAAAATTCGAAAATTGATGACGTCATAAATCATATTTCTCAGTACAAAAATAATTCCCGAAACTCGGTTTTTCCTTTTTCCCTAGTTTTAATCTTTCGGAAGCCATAACTTTCTCATTTTAAATCCAAATTGATCCATTCAAATTTCTAAATTCATCTAAAATTCTAATCTTTCAATTGGTATATTTAGTTTCAATTTTTGAATTTTTCTATTTTATTTTATTTATTTGGATTTCTTGATTTACGTGTAGAGACCGATTTGTCCGAAGAATTTCAAGAGCAAGCTCCGGAAAATTTCAACCCAGCACAGAAAGGCAAGTCTCCTTTGATCATTTTGATCCTATGTTTTGCAAGTTTTCTTTGATCAACTTGCTCAAATGATTTATAAAATGATTAGGCAGTTATTTTAAATAATTGCATGCTTATGTTGTATCAAGTGATAATTTGATTTAGAAAATTTAGTTAAATACCCAATTTGTTATACCTTCCATTGAGAATTGTTTACCTTGTACCATTGTCAACTTAGAATATCCCTTTGACTCAATAATGAGTTAGTATTATATCTGTTGAATTTTTAAATACTAGCAAATGCTTAGCGTAGCAAATCGATGTAATAATGCTCAAATGAGTGGCCTGTTTGCTAAATGTATTGTTAAATGATTTGTTTGAACATTGGTAATGGATGTTACCATTGTTAAATGATTTGTTTGAAAAGTGGTAATGGATGTTACCACTGTTAATTTAAAAGTAAAAATGAATTTCAAAGGGAAAAGTTGACAAGGGTGGATGGAAGGTTTGGCTGGTGCAGTTAGCACGAGAATTTTTTTGGAATTGTGAATGAACCACCCTGGTCGTTTAAGGACCGACGCTTGTGTTTGTCCAAACTGAGCAAAACAGTGCAACCACAAGTCTATATGGGTACGACCTAGCTAACTAACCTATAAAGGTGTAGTTTAGATATCACCAGTGGTGTATTGGGTGCCAGGGTGTACTGGTTACTCATAGTGAGGGACAGGGTTTACTGTACTCATACGGCGCAAGAGGGGGCTCCGACTCGTGGATTCGAGTTGTGGTGAAACCTTAGCGGGTGGTACCTAGCTATACTGGAGTAGGTGAAAGGCTTTGTGATATTTTATCTGGGTCTCATGCCAAAGGAAGCATGTTGACTATTAAGATAATTTATCTCTTGTGGGTAAAGTGTACAAACTCTGCAGAGTAATAAACTATTCGAATAGCCGTGCCCACGGTCAAGGGCGGGCAAGGAATGCATTCACATGGTAGAAGTTTGATTTTGATTTCAAAATAAAATGGTTTGTCAAACTCGGGAGTGGTGTAACTCTCGTGTTTTAAATCTGGTGGTGTGACCAGATCAGGTAGTTTAACCTGAGGTTTTTCTTGAAAATTGGCAGATAGCCTGAGATATTAGTGTTGGTGGTTTAACCTTCACTAAGTTATTTATCTAATTTCATTTATGAAAAGCAAAGATGTTTATCAAATGGCTTTTGAAGTAAATAAGTAGATTTAAAATAAAATGCTGATTTTTGCAAAAAGAAACATATAGCCTTCCTTTGTGAAGCCTTGCATCTATGCATCTTTCCCAAGACTTGCGGAGTACATTTTTGTACTCACGTGTTGCTCTATAAATATAATAGCAGAGGATGAAGAAGCTCAAGCCGGAGAGTACGACTTCTGTGCCGAGTGTGGATGCGGTGGATTCTTCCCGGATGCTTAGGACTCGTTTCCCCAGTCAATTGCCTGTGGCAGATTGATGGGTCGACTAATTTACTTTTTGCTTCCGCTGTGTTTATTTTCGTTTTAAGGTTCTGTTAACCTTTGTAAGGCAATGACCAATGTAAAACTTCAGTTATTATTGTAATAAATCGTGGATGGCAATGTACCGTTTTTCTGGTTATCTGTGTGTACTAGCTTTGATCTGGGACTAGTACTGTAATGCACAGGGGGGTCCGGAAGTTTCTACTCCGGGTCCCACACCAGTCACCTTCTTCGAGCGGTCTGGGGCTCTTATTTCTAAGATTTCTCCCCCACTCATCAAAGTACTGATCGAGCTCATCAATGGATGTCTTCTCACCATCCTCACAAGAGGCGGGAGAGTGTGATCAGTGGGGAGCATCCTCAGGCCTTCCTCCGAAAGGGTGATGAGGATCTGCGGGCAGGGCAAAGACCTCATGTCTAGAATCTCCACTTCTGGGGGAGGTTCCCTCATCTGAATAATCGTCGAGCGAGATTGCCTCATGGCCTGGAGTAAACCCCACTAAGCAGGGGAATTTCGAGTTATAACTATCCCTGGCCTGATTGTTCCTTGTGAAAACACAGGCGAACACGAAGAGTGGCCACCCATTCTCTTTACAAATTTGACCGGAAAGTCACCACCATCACTTGGCGATGATTCCCAGATTGGCTAACTCTAGGGCTCGCTAAAACTGCTCGGGGTGTCGCCGTGGGACTTGAATGCATGGGGGTGGGCCCATCATCACATTGCAAGTCCTCATCATGGTTAGGTTGACCCTTGCCACTTGGGGGAAGTGAGTCCTCCATTGGGCGTACTGCTGTAGTGGATTTGGATCCCTCATCAACCTTTCATGTGGTGGGATCTCTAAGGTTCTGTGATGGATTTCCAATGAGACTCTCACCGTTGGAGGATTGTATCATCTGCTTGAAGTCGTAGCAGGCATCCATGTCAAGGTCTGCATACTTGGCCAAGTCGACCTAGCTCTCCTCATTCCACTCCCTTGCCATGAGGACATCAACAGAAACAGAACTTGCAGGCCAGAAAATTACCATGATCTTGAAAGAAATTGCCCCACTATGGGCACCAACTATCGGTGTTCTAATACCGATCTTACGTATGATTTGTTTGGATTCGGAAAAAACTCTTATCACTAAGATCTGGTAATGCAGAAGAAAGACATGGGAATTTTTATACAGGTTCGCTCTCCCACCCAGTGCAGGAATGGTGAGTGGTTCCGGCGGCAACGCGGGCTTTGTCACCGGCTCCAAAGTCCTTCACGCCAGCGCAGCGGGCAGCCCAAGAGCGCAGGCCGTGGTTGCCGCCGCTCCGGCCGCACCGCCAGGCGCGTCGATGGCCCCACCCACGTCCACGGTGGAGAACGCCCTGCTGGCGGCCCTCAGCGCGTTTCAGCGGGAGCTAACGGATCTCCGCGGGGCTGTGCGGGACATGCAAGAGGCTCGGAGCCAACAGTCCCCACCGGTGGTCGCATCGGAGCCCACGCCGGAGAGGGAGGACAGCCGCGACGCCCCCACGTCCAGCCGCGTCCCGCTACGACGCGTGGACCCGGAGTCCCCACTCTCCGCGGGCCTGCAGCAGGCGGCATGGCCGGAGGACTTCAAGTTCCTGAGTGTCATCGAGGCATACAAAGGTGACACGGACCCACGGGAATTCGTGCGCGTGTATGAGACCGCCATCGAGGCCACTGGCGGAGATGACACCACGAAGGCGAAGGGGCTTCCCCTCGCGTTGCAGGGGGTGGCGCTCTCTTGGTTCTTCACCATCGAGCCAAATTCCATCTACGCATGGGAGCATATCTGCGATCGGCTCTACAACAACTTCCAGGGAAACAACGTCGAGCGCGTCGATGCGGACCAGCTCTTCGCAGTTAAGCAAAAACCTTTGGAGAGGCTCCGGGACTACTTCAAACGCTTCACGAAGGTGCGCTGCCAGGTCAAGCATGTCGATGAAACAACTGTCATCAATGCAGCGATACAAGGTCTCCGCCTGGGGCCAATGGCCGAATACAACGCGCGGAAACCAATCAAGACGGTGGCGAAACTCTTCGACAAGATGGAAGAGTACACCAGAGCGGAAGAGGACGCGCGGCGGCAGCACGGTGACGATTCTGACACCAATCAGCCGGAGGGCTCGGCAAAAAACAATGGCTCGCCGAAGGAGGGCTCCTCGAAAGGCGAACGTAAGCAGGAGCCATGGAAGGACGCCTCCGAGCGCAAGGATACCCAGCACAAAGACTCTTCGGGCGATAAGCCCAAACGCGACCAACGCAAATCTTGGAAACCTCGCTATGTCTTCGACATTGAGGGGGGCTCCGAGGATAATGCTCCCGCTGATCGTGGCGGCAGAGGACGCCGTGGCCGGGGATGGGGCCGCGGGCGGGGTCGCGACGATAGAGCCCGCGGGGAGTATGACAATCAACACCATGGGCAGTGGTGCGAAGTCCACGGTCGGGGCAGCCACGACAAGCGTGCGTGCACCACCATCGCAGCACTCCGGCAGAGCGTCGCCAGAGACAGAAACTCTGAGGCGCATCCGCCCGTTGTGGCTCACGTCCAACACCCCCAGGATCAAGGGATGCAACCCCAGGATGGCCCCCTGCGGATTCAGGCCCACGTATAGCAACCTCGGGAGGCCCTCCTACAACTGCAAGCCCCAGAGGGAGCCCAGCGCAGGGTCATAAATGTCATCTCTGGGGGCTCCTCCTTGGAGTTCGCCTCGGCGCGGCAGCGGAAGGCCTATGCGAGGAGGTTGCACCATGTCGCGGTATACCCAGCGCAAGCACCACCGGAGTGGGCGCAACACGAAATCACCTTCACGCCCACTGACGCTGAGGGCGTGGAATTCCCCCACCAAGATCCCCTGGTTGTCCAGGTCGTCATTGCAGGATGCAACGTTAGGCACGTCCTGGTCGATGGAGGAAGCTCCGCGAACATCTTGTTTGCAGCGGCCTTTGATCAGATGGGGATCCCCCGAAGTCGGTTGGGCCCTTCGGGGATCCCATTGTAGGGCTTCGGAGGTCAGCCCCTGCGGGCATTGGGCCAAATATGCCTCCAAGTCTCCTTCGGCCAGAATGATAATGCGAGGAGTGAGGACGCCACTTTCAATGTCGTCGACATTTCGTACCCTTACAACGCTATATTGGGGCGGCCAACCTTAAATTCTCTCGGGGCAGTCCCACACCACGGCTTCCTGTGCATGAAGCTCCCGGGACCGCGGGCCATCATCACCGTCCACGGCGACCAGGATATGGCTCGACGCATAGAGCTCGGCACCAGAGGCCCACACCACGAGGCTCAACGGAATACCTAGGCCTGGTGTGCAAGCGCGAGGATCCTTGGTGGCTTCGGAAGGCACCTCGCCGGGCTCCCGCGCGGATCATTCCAGCAGCAGCGGCTCCCACCTTGCACCGCCTCGTCATCGGGCAACGACAGCCGCAGCTGTCTCCATCTTTGAGCGGTCAGTAGTCAGCACCTCATCTTTTGTAATCGCTTACTCGCGCAAACGGGAATTTAATAACCATTTGCACCAAAATTTGTCGTGTTCCCCTCAGAAAAGTGCGCGAAGGATTGCCTCCGCACGCACTCTTCATGAGTATAAACAAAGACACGTGTTCGCGTGTGCACTCTCTGTGAAAAACACGGGCATGAGTATAAACAAAGACACGCGTTCGCGCCCGCACTCTCCATGAAAAACACGGGCATTAGTATAAACAAAGACACGCGTTCGCGCGCGCACTCTCTGTGAAAAACACGGGCATGAGTATAAACAAAGACACGCGTTCGCGCGCGCACTCTCCGTGAAAAACACGGGCATGAGTATAAACAAAGACACGCGTTCGCGCGCGCACTCTCTGTGAAAAACACGGGCATGAGTATAAACAAAGACACGCGTTCGCGCGTGCACTCTCCGTGAAAAACACGCGCATGAGTATAAACAAAGACACGCGTTCGCGCGCGCACTCTCTGTGAAAAACACGGGCATGAGTATAAATAAAGACGCGTGGGGGGACGCCTCCGCGCGCACTCTATAGAGTATAAATAAGACGTAGCGTCAAGGTCCGGCTCCGCACGCACCTTCACCGCCCGCAACATGCGGAGGCTTGCCTCCGCACGCAGTCTACGGACTCTAAATAAGACGTAGCGTCGAGGTCCGCCTCCGCATGAACTCTACGGAGTATAAATAAGACGCGGATGTTGTCCCTGCGCACTCTACTGAGTATAAACAAGACGCGGATGCTCTCGCGCACAGGCATTATCCCTATGCGTACTCTCCGGAGTATAAATAAGACGTGGTTGATCGTCCCACGCACTCTCTGGAGTATAAATAAGACATGGTCGATCGTCCCACGCACTCTACGGAGTATAAATAAGACGTGGTCGATCGTCCCATGCACTCTACGGAGTATACATAAGAGGCAGCAGAGGCTTGCCTCCGCATGCATCTCGCAGTGCCCGCACGAGATGCAGCAGAGGCTTGCCTCCGCATGCACCTCGCAGCGTCCACACGAGGGGCAGCAGAGGCTTGCCTCCGCATGCACCTTGCAGCGCCCGCACGAGATGTAGCAGAGGCTTGCCTCCGCATGCACCTCGCAGCGTCCACACGAGATGCAGCAGAGGCTTGCCTCCGCACGCACCTCGCAGCGTTCGCATGAGCTGCAGCAAAGGCTCACCTCTGAATGCACCTCGCAATGTCTGCATAGGACGCAGCCGAGGCTTGCCTCCGCATACACCTCGCAACGTCCGCATGGGACGCAGCCGAGGCTTGCCTCCGCATGTGCCTTGTAAAGTAAGCATGAGACGCAACAGACGCTTACCTTTATGGACATCACGCGGAACGCAAGCACGCGGACCTCAATGAGGCGCGTCTAACTCGACTAAGGTGCCAGCTCCACTGCCACCACTTCAAAGGGTAAGGGACGGAGCGCTCGCGCGTCTACCTCGATTAAGGCGCCAGCTCTGCTGCCACCACTTCGAGGGGTAGGGGCGTAGGGAACGGAGCGCTAGCGCGTCTACCTCGACTAAGGCGCCAACTCTGCTGCCACCACTTCGAGGGGTAGGGGACGGAGCGCTAGTGCGTCTACATCGACTAAGACGTCAGCTCCGCTGCCACCACTTCGAAGGGTAGGGGACGGAGCGCTCGCACGTCTACCTCGATTAAGGTGCCAGCTCCGCTGCCACCACTTCGAGGGATAGGGGATGGAGCGCTTGTGCGTCTACTTCGGCTAGGCCCGGACCGCTGTGTGTAGGCGAGTACGGTGTAGCCTCGTTAATCTACCGCGGGACTGCATGATTATAAACAAGGATGGAGGCGCGGGCAATACTTTTCAACCAACCCCCCCCGTACTGTCTGTATTCATCGGAAGATGTTTACAAGGGCACGTAGTAGAGTGTACAAATATCCTTGGGTGCTCAAAGCCGCTACTCGGCAGGCTCCTCCTTAATGTGTCTGCGCCAAGGCTTCACTCGAAGAAGCCCGGCTTGCCCAGAAGTCCAGCGACTCCTCGGTCCTCCGCCAGCGCCGGAGACGTCGCCGGGTCACAAGGTCAGAAACTAGCAGCCGGTCCTGGTCGGGTAGCTGCTTGGGACACGGGGGCACACAAGTCAGAACACCGGTGAGGCAACTCATACTTTATTCATAAGAAAAAGGCCTCGTGTTTTACAACGCACACCAACACACGGAAACCATGGCGTCACACCTGTGGGTTTGTGCCGCCCCCCGAGCCCTCGGGGCCGCCCTCGTCGCGTCATGGGACCTCATCCAGCCACAGGCCGAGGTCCCCCTCGTTGTACAGGCTGTTTCGTAGCTCGACCTTCGCCGCAGCCTCCCCGATGTACTCACAGATCCTCTTAAAAAAATCGCACGGGGCGGCGAACAACGCGCATGGCACCAGACATCACCCCGACCCCGGCCAGCACTCCAAATGGGGATCAGCCAGCTCGCTGACATGCTGGCAGCCCCGGTGTCGCAGGAGCACTCATATCAGGCACGAGGTCACGTAGGAGCAGTGGTTGCCGAAGGTCGTCGCGGAGTTGCGGACAATGTTGGCCGCATCCCCAATCCGGCGAAGGGTCCGCGACAGCTCCTCGGGCCCAAAGGAGCGGGGCGGCACTTCGGCGATAAGATCCTCAAGGGTGCTCTCCAGGGCCAGCATGGCATCCCATGCAGCCACTGAAGCATTGCCCAGAGCCTGGTCCCACTCCGCTAGAGACGCGGTGAGTTCGTCCTTCTCCTTCTCCAGCGCGGCGATTTGCTGGAGTAAGCCATCCCGCTCCTCCGCAACTTCTCGCCGCGCTGCCTCCATGGCTGACAGCCGCGCCGCTGCCACGAGCGCCTCGGCGTTCAACTTCGTCTCCGCACACTCTGGTTCTAAATGGCGGATGCGCTTGTCCTTGGCGGAGTGCGTCCCCCTGGCCGCGCGCAGAGCCTCCTCGGCGACCCGCAACCGGTCCTCCAGCGCCCCCTTCTCGCGGGCGTGAGCCGCTTGCAACGCCTGGGCCAAGACGAGGGTTTGTATGACAAATCCGTCAGCGAGCTTCTAAGTGACCACATATCATCATAAGGTCAGACACTTACTCTCACTCCTGATACCTCCAGTGCATCCCCAAGGCGTCCCGTAGGCTGACAGCGCCTGCTGGTCAATGCTTGTGGCCGCGTCACCCGCGATCGCGCGCCACGCCCCCAACACCTCCGGGGGAGGGACGAAGTCCGCTAAGCTCAGGTGCGTGGTGTTCGCGTCGCCGGTCTCGGGAGCATCGGACGCCCTTCTCAAAGGAACGTCCCCGCGTCCCGGGGATCGCCCGTCCTCGGGGATGAGTGCCGCTGCAAGGAGATGTAGTAGTTAGTCCTGTGAGAACACCGCAAAGCTATGCCTATGCCAGAGTAGCCTACCTTCGGTGGCAGGCTCGGACGGGTTAACAGGGGCGCCAGTCCTCTTAGACAGAGCCGACCCTGGGGCCTGGGGAGTCTCCGTAGCTGGGCCCAACGCCGGCAGCCCCAGCGCCCCGGCCGCTGTGGCCTGCGAAGGGGCCAGAGGGACACTGGATATGGGGGCTTTAGCGTCGGAGTCGGGGTCCCACAAGCTCCCAGCACGGACTGCCACGGCGAACCCCCTTAAAGTCCGATGAGGGGGGATCGCAGGCGTGGCCGCTTCGCCCTGGAAGGAGGTGGGGGCCCCGCTTCGGTAACCGCCGCAGAAGGCTCCACAGTAGCAACACTCGCGAGCGGGGGGCCCACCCTAGTAACCTCCGCGGGAGGCACCTCCGTCTCAGCCACCACTGTTGGCGGAGACCTCGTTCCACCGGCCCCCGCGGAGGGCGGCTCCGACACTGTCACCGCCGCAGGCGGTGACTTTGCTCTAGTGCCGCCAGCAGATGGTACCTCCACCTCGGCGACCGGCGAGGGCTGCGGGACTTCCCCCTCCCAGTCGTCCATGGCTCACCCTCGGTCCCTGGCACCGCCCGGAGACCTTTCGCCCCCGACATCTGCGCCCGTCTACAGGTCTGAATCGGCGTACTTTGTCGAATCAGACTCCGCGCCTGCCGCATCGACGGGGGCAACGGCAGCCGCAGCGCAGGCTGTGGTCGCAGAAGCCCGAGTCCTCCCGCAAGACGGCGCCTTTTTTCCTTGGGCACCGTCATCTTGGTGTCGCGGCTGGCTCAGGGCCGGAGGGGCGTGTTCCGGCATGCGAACACCCAGGGCCTCGCACACACGATTTATCCACCCCAGCCCCGCCTCTGCGGTTATAGCGGTACGCTACTCGTGCTCCCTGGCCATATATGGCCCAAGGAACATGCCTACCGCACGTTCCGCGTCCTTCAAGTGCATTTCTAGGCACGGCAAGAAGCATAATTAAACACGATGCAGCGAGCACGAATGGAAAGGAGGACACGGCCGAGCCTTACGAGGGCCGGAGGGCGCTGGTAGCGAACAAACGGACGGGCGGACATTGTCGTCTCAGAGTTTCCCAATAGTGAGGCGCCACTCATAGGCGAGCGGCGCCACGCCATGCATAATGTACTCCTCGGCAAGGTTGCGCATGTTGAAGCGGGCGGTGACCCCCACGAGTCTTCACGCCCTTTGCCTATCTTCGGGGTCGAGAGTTATGCTGGGCATGGTGTTGAACGCCATCGGCTGGCCCGTACACTCGAGGCCGCTACCGCTCGCCACATGGTGGTAGAACCACCGTCTTGTCCAGCCAGACTCCCACTTCACTCGTGTCGAGTTCGCGGGGAAGAGCTTCCCGCACGGCGACCGCAGAATGAAGTTGACACTACCGAAGTTCGACAGCGTCCCGTCCTTCTGCTCCTTCGGCTGGCACCGTGCACCGTGAGGATACGCGAACATCGAGGCGCTGGGCCAGCATGCCTCCGAGCGTAAGGCCCAGCTGTATACGGCAAGGCGAGCCAGCGCGTTCGGAGTCAGTTGTGCTAGCTCCAGCCCGAAGGTCCGCAACACATCGCCAACGACCATCGCGGCCGAGATGCGAAGCCCGGCTTCGAAGTAGGCGACGAAAATGATCGCCTCTGACTTCTCCGGCCGCGGTTCCGCCTCGTCATTGGTAGGTAGCCGCACCGCCGGGCGGTCTGACAGCTTCCCCTCACACAACAGTGTACGGATCGTCTCCTTCGTCACGAGCGTTGGACCCAAGACGCTGGAGTACGGACCCTCCTTCCTCTCCGTCGCCACCCACCATTTGTCTGCCACCACCGGGTCGTGCCCCTCGAGCGTGTACTCCACCTCAAGCAGCGAGGACCGCCGGCGGATGGCGTAGTCGCCGACCATTTGAGCACGCTCACTGCCGGGCGCCATTGGTATCCAGGAGCTAGACGACGGCGAAAGGGAAGTGCGGTGGCAAGAAAAGCAAAGAAGAGCAGGAGACGAGACGAGCGATCAGAAAGTGGGTGGAGGAGGCGCCGACGTGGTACCACGGGGGGGTATTTAAAGACCCCTCATCACCCGCACCGCCGGTAAGCGTAACCGGCGGACGATGAATCGCTTGCCTCCCCATAACCGAAGCCGAAGCGTCGCGACTGAAAGCATCTAGGCCCCTAAAAATGTTAGTTTTGGTAATTAATGAATTTATGTGAATATGGGACTAATGTGTGCATTAAGTGTTTGAAAGGATATGTTCAAATAGCATGAGAAAGAGGCTCACAAAATATCCCATGAAGATTCAAGATCTCTAGGGCGACAAGGTAAATAGTTTAGGTATCTATTTTTGTTTTACCGGTCTTGGAGTTAGGTTGGAAGACCGGATTATAGGATAGACGCCGTACTATTAAGAGGGATCATGGTGATTGCTTGATCATGTTCAAATGTGCCCTTTGGATCAATTTAGGATCATGCATGCACTTAGAAATTAAAATTAAATCAAATCTGTGCATTGTCAGAAAATCCGGTAGTTCCGGCGTGTATTAGGCGGAACTACCGCAGGTCCGGTAGTACCGGGCGCCCGGGCGGAACGTTTTTTCTAGAGAGCGCCCGGACTAAGACTTAGTCTCTCGGAAAACGGTAGTACCGCGGTTTGACCTGCGGAACTACCGGACTGCCGGTAGTACCGGGCACTCGAGCGGAACTTTATTTCCAGAGAGTGCCCGGACTTTAACTTAGCCTCTCGGAAAACGAAAGTACCGCGGTTTTACCTGCGGAACTACCGCATGTGCGGAAGTTCCGGACACCCGAGCGGAACGTTTTTTCCAGAGAGCGCCGAGAATAAGACTTAGTCTTGTTGAGATCGGAAGTACCGGGCTTGGGGCGGAACTTTCGGACGTCCGGAAGTACCGCGGTTTCAACGGCGGTAGTACCGCACTCATTGACCAACGGTTACTTCTGACTCTCTGACATAGCCGTTCTGACCGGTCAGCTAGGGTCCGGTAGTACCGCGGTTTTGCCTGCGGTAGTACCGGATTTCCTGAATTTTCAGGATTGTTTATTGTAACGGCTATTTGAGGTGGGTGAGGGTATAAATACACCCCCACCAGAACTTGGACATGTTGTTGAACATCCATTGAATACATTTGAGCCTAGAGCAACCTCTCACACCTCATTCACTCTCTTGTGCATTCATTTGAGGTAGTTGACCCAAAATTCAAGTGCATTGCATTCTAGTTGATCCATTGAGCACTTGAGTGAGATCAAGCCGCAGTGGTCTATTCTCTTGGTGCTTGCCGGCACCTAGACGGCTTGGCGGAGCTTCGGTGATCTTCTCAAGAAGATTGTGAGAAGGCCCGGAAGATTGTGAAGGCTTGGAGCTCGCCTACCCGGAGAGGGAAAGGGCATCCAATAGTGATCGAGGTGTTTAGGCTCATTCGTGGAGCCGGTCCGATTCGTTCGGGCTTACCTCAACGTGGACTAGGGGAGACCGGCAAGTCTCCGATCACCACGGTAAAAAGTAATCGTGTCAAATTGTGGTTTGCTCTCTTGTGATCATATTCTTCCAAGCAACGCTCTTTATTCATATCATTTGATTGCTTGCTTAGTTAGAGTAGCATTTGTTATTCTCTACCTTTCGTTATTGCTCTTAGTCGATTACTTGTGCTAGTGTTAGTGTTATCTTGCTCTATCAATCCATCAAGTTTAAAATTGCTAATCAGAATTAGACGAAAATTTTAAAACCTCCTATTCACCCCCCCTCTAGTCGGCCTCCTCGATCTTACAAGTGGTATCAGAGCCAGGTTTCTCAAATTTGGACTTAACCGTCTAGAGAGAAAAGGATGGCTAGTGAGGGTATAGCAATAGGAAAGGCACCTCTATTTGATGGCTCAAATTATGCTTATTGGAAAAATTAGAATGTCCATTTATTTAAAGGCCATGAGTCCTCAAATTTGGAAAGTCGTAAGTGAGGGTTACGTTATGGCTCTTGATCCGGATCACCCAACGGATCAAGACGGGCGTAATGCTCATTTAGACGCCCAAGCTATGAATGCTCTATTTGGAGCCTTGAACGCGGATGAGTTCAATAGGGTGAGCAATCTTGAGACGGCTCATGCTATTTGGACTACCCTTTTGGAAATACACGAAGGGACATCCACGGTCAAGGAGGCCAAATTGCATCGGCTTAGGATCAAATATGAGACATTCACAATGTTGCCCCATGAAGACATTAATGAGATGTACTCAAGGCTCAACAACATTGTGAATGAGCTTAAGGGCCTTGGAACTAATCTTTCCGATCTTGATATTGTTCGAAAGATGCTTAGGGCCTTGCCGGAGAAATATGAAGTGTTGATGACTCTCTTCCTCAACTCACCGGAGTTGGCAAGAATGACACCAACGCAATTGTTGGGCAATCTCATCACCAACGAGCTATACAAGAAAGACAAGGAAGAGCTCTTGGAGCAATCCTCTTCCAAGAATAATAAGATCACCGCTTTCAAAGCTAAAACGGTAATGAGTGAAGAATCCGAAGAAGATGATGAGGAGGACTCCGAAGAAGAATTTGCGCTTCTAGTAAGAAGAATGAAGAAGTTCATGAGAAGACGCCCATTTCGGAGTACAAGCCATGAGAAGACCAAGAAATGGCATTCTTCCTCCAACAAGAAGTTTAGCAACATTTGTTGCTATGAATGTGATGAGAAGGGGCACATTGCCTCTCAATGTCCAACAAAGAAGGATGACAAGGAGAAGTCATCAAAGAAGAAGAACTACAACGGCAAGAAGAAGCTTTTCAAGAAGCTTCACAAGGATGGCAAGAATGAAGCTCATATTGGTGAGTGGAACTCCGAAGAGGAGTATTCGGACTCCGACTCAAGCGAGGACGAATCTCCCAAGAAGAAAGGGCTTGTGGGCATTGCAATCAAGGAGGCTCCATCACTATTCTCCACTCCTACATGCCTTATGGCTAAAGGAGAAAAGGTAAACTTGCTTGATGATGATGAGCCTTCATATGATGACTTGATGAATATGCTAGTTGAATTGAATGAATTTCTTGGAAAAGAAAAATCAAAGTTTAAGGTCTTAAAGAGAGAACACACCTCTCTCAAAGACTCTTATGAGGAGCTAAAGGAAGCTCATGATTTGTTTCTCCAAGAAAATCACAAATCTAGTACTAGCATTGGAGTTACTTGCAATATCTTGAATGAAATGTCTAGTATAGAAATTTCAAAGTCTAGCATATCTACTTGTTGTGATGATCTACTTGCCATACCTTGTTCATCAAGTGTAGATTCTAGAAATGCTCTAAATCTTGTTCATGATGATATCATTGCTAATGAAAACAAAAATTTAAAACAACAAGTGCTAAAATTAAACAAAAGCTTAGAGAGAGCTTACAAGGGAAAGGAAACCCTTGATAAGTTACTAAGCGATCAAAGATGCTCTTTCAACAAAGAGGGACTTGGATATGTCCCCCAAAAGGGTAAAAAGCCGGTATACAAGCCTCCAAGGTTTGTAAAGGAAAATGGTAAGTATTGCACAAAATGCCGGTGTATTGGACATATGCCAAGTGATTGCTCAAAGAATAACATGCATTCCATTGGTTTATATGATTCATATTATATGCTTAGAAAATCCACAAATGGAAATGTTATTGCTCATTTCATTGGCACCTCAATTTTGGGTGCTAAAAAGAAATCCATTTGGGTACCCAAGACCTTGGTCACTAACCTCCAAGGACCCAAACAAATTTGGGTACCTAAAAGAATTTGATCTTCTTTTGTAGGTGAACTACAAAACCGGTGGAAGGCATTGGGTGTTGGATAGCGGTTGCACTCAACATATGACCGGAGACCGGAAGATGTTCACCACATTTGAGAATGGAAGCAATGACAAAATCACATTTGGAGATAATAGCAAAGGAAAGGTATTAGGATTGGGTAAAATCGCTATCTCAAACGACCTTTCCATTTCTAATGTATCATTAGTTGAATCATTAAATTTCAACTTGCTATCCGTTGCTCAAATATGTGATTTAGGCTTAACATGCACATTCTCAAAAGAAAATGTTGTAATCTCAAAAGATAATAATAATGAACCAGTCTTCAAAGGCTTTAGATTTGGGAATCTCTATTTGGTAGATTTTTCTTCAAATGAGTCTTGTTTGAAAACTTGTTTAATTGCAAAAACTTCTTTGGGTTGGTTGTGGCATAGAAGGCTAGGTCATGTGGGAATGATTCAACTTAAAAAGCTTTTTAAGCATGACTTAGTGGTTGGCTTGAAGGATGTAAAGTTTGAGAAAAATCGACTTTGTAGTGCTTGTCAAGCCGGAAAACAAGTCGCTAATTCTCATCCTTCCAAAAGTATCATGTCAACCTCTAGGCCATTAGCGCTCTTACATATGGATTTGTTCGGGCCAACAACCTATAAGAGCATTGGAGGTAATAGCTATTGTTTAGTCATTGTGGATGATTACTCTAGATATACATGGGTCTTCTTCCTAAATGACAAAAGTGAAACCTCCGGGATTTTCAAAAGTTTTTCAAAAAGGGCTCAAAATGAATTTGATTTTAAAATAAAGAAAATTAGGAGTGACAATGGTTCCGAGTTCAAAAATACAAAAGTTGAAGACTTTTGTGATGAACTTGGAATAAAGCACGAACTTTCCACAACCTACACTCCGGAGCAAAATGGAGTTGTAGAGAGGAAAAATCGAACATTGATTGAAATGGCTAGGACAATGCTTGATGAATAAAATACTTCCGACAAGTTTTGGGCGGAAGCTATTAACACTGCATGTCATGCCATAAATCGCCTCTACTTACATCGACTCTTGAAAAAGACTTCCTATGAGCTTCTTGTTGGAAGGAGACCGAACATCTCTTACTTTAGAGTATTTGGTTGCAAATGCTATATTCTAAGAAAAGGTGTTCGGCTCTCAAAATTTCAAAGTCGATGTGATGAAGGCTTCCTTTTAGGGTATTCCTCAAATAGTAAAGCCTATAGGGTCTTTAATAAAAATTCGGGTTTAGTGGAAGAATCATGTGATGTTCAATTTGATGAAACTAACGGCTCTCAAGAAGAGCATGAGAACTTGGATGATGTAGGAGATGAAAGTCTTCGCAAGGCAATGGAAAACATGCAAATCGGAGACATCAAACCAAAAGAGGATCCAACATCACCAAGCTCATCTAGACAAGTGGAACCACCCTCTTCTTCCATAATAAACGATGTTCAAGTTATTGAAGATGAAGAAAAGGATCAACCGCAAAATATGTTCAAGATTCACAATGCAATAGCCAAGGATCACCCAATTGACCAAATATTGGGTGACGTAAGTAAGGGTGTTCAAACTCGCTCTAGAGTAGCTTCATTTTGTGAACACTATTCTTTTGTATCTTCTCTTGAACCTAAGCGTGTAGAAGAAGCATTAGATGACCCGGATTGGATAAATGCTATGCATGAAGAGATGAATAACTTTGCCCAAAACGATGTTTGGACTTTGGTGGAGAGACCCAAGGAGCACAATGTCATTGGCACAAAATGGGTCTTCCGGAACAAACAAGATGAGAACGGAATTGTGGTAAGAAATAAAGCAAGGTTAGTAGCTCAAGGTTATACTCAAGTTGAGGGCTTAGATTATGATGAGACTTTTGCGCCCGTTGCTAGACTTGAATCAATTAGAATCTTGCTTGCCTTTGCATCATGCTTTGACATTAAATTATTTCAAATGGATGTCAAAAGTGCATTTCTTAATGGTACAATTTCCGAATTAGTATATGTGGAACAACCCCCGGGATTTGAAGATGCTAAATACTCTAATCATGTGTATAGATTATCAAAGGCACTATATGGTTTAAAGCAAGCTCCTAGAGCTTTGTATGAGCGCCTTCGTAACTTTCTAGTATCAAAAGGCTTTAAAATTGGTAAAGTAGATACAACTCTATTCACAAAAATTATTGGAGATGATTTCTTTGTATGTCAAATATATGTTGATGATATTATATTTGGTTCTACTAATCAAGACTTTTGCAAAGAATTTGGTGAGATGATGTCTAGGGAATTCGAGATGTCGATGATTGGTGAGCTAAGCTACTTCCTTGGACTTCAAATCAAACAACTTAAAGATGGGACGTTTATAAGCCAAACAAAGTATGTGAAGGATCTACTCAAAAGATTCGGAATGGAAGAAGCCAAACCCATCAAAACACCCATGGCAACAAACGGGCATCTAGACCTCAACGAAGAAGGTAAGTCGGTAGATTTAAAGCTTTATAGATCCATGATTGGTAGTTTGCTTTATCTTACCGCATCTAGGCCCGACATTATGTTTAGTGTATGCATGTGTGCACGTTTTCAAGCTTCTCCAAAAGAGTGCCATTTAGTGGCCGTAAAGAGGATTCTAAGATATTTAAAGCATTCCTCAAGCATAGGGCTTTGGTATCCCAAAGGTGCAAAATTTGAATTAATTGGATATTCGGATTTTGATTATGCGGGATGCAAAGTGGATAGAAAAAACACCTCGGGTAGTTGCCAATTGCTAGGAAGATCTCTAGTGTGTTGGTCATCCAAGAAACAAAATTCCGTAGCACTTTCAACCGCCGAAGCCGAATATATTTCAGCGGGAAGTTGTTGTGCTCAATTGCTTTGGATGAGGCAAACATTGTTGGATTATGGAATCAATTTTGATAAAATGCCTCTTTTGTGTGATAATGATAGTGCTATCAAAATATCCAATAATCCCGTTCAACACTCAAGAACCAAGCATATAGATATACGCCACCATTTCTTGAGAGATCATGTGAGCAAGGGAGATATTGAGATTAGCCACATCCGAACCGAACATCAACTAGCGGATATTTTCACCAAACCATTAGATGAAAGCCGCTTTTGCAAATTGAGGAATGAATTAAATGTCATAGACTACTCAAATGTAGCTTGAAATCTCACTTCATCTATTTCTGCTCACTTGTTGTGCTCATATGAACTTTTGTTGGTTTTGCCCCTTTTTGGTCAAAAATTCGTTTAATTTCATAAAAATTAGTTTCAAAATATAGCATTAGCTAAATTGATGCATAATGATCCTAAATGACTTTAGTTGGATGCAAAACTAGGGATCATTTGCAAAATTTCAAGTTCTAAATCTAAATTCCTGAAAAGTTCCAGAAAATCCGGAACTACCGCAGTTCATTGTGCGGTACTTCCGCACCTGACAGAAAAACCGGAACTACCGCAGTGTAATCCGCGGAACTTCCGAAATATCTGTGACCACGGTACTACCGGCGTGTTACGCGCGGTACTACCGCTTTCTGCGGGATTAATTGCGGTTTTCAAAACCACCAACTCCTCCAACCGTTACTCCTTACCTTTATCTCTCTCTCTCCTCTTCACTCCTCCCAAACCGCGCCGCCTACTCCTTTCTTCTTCCTCTCCTCCACCCTCTCTCTCCCAAGAAACTCTCTCCTCTCCCGATCTTTGAATCCGAGGGGAGTTCTTCGTTTTTGGGCGATTATTTGCACCCCCAGGGTTCTCCTCCTTCGACTTCACAAGGTAAATCGGATCAAAATCCACTTTTTACCTTGTTCTTAGAACCCTAGGTGGAGTTTAGGTTAAAATTGAAATGTGATGACTTTCGCTGAAATTTTCTTGGGCAAAATAGTTTGTTTAGGGTATTGGAATGTTTATACAAACATGCACTGGATTCAATCCAAGAAATACCCCAAAAGATTCAACTTTTGTCATGCCCTAGAAATGTCCAGAAAAACCGGAACTACCGGTCGAAGCGGCCGGAACTTCCGGGGTCCCGGTAGTACCGCATGTTTAATGCCGGAACTACCGGATTTCCCGGAAGTACCGCAGTTTTGCCGCCGGTACTTCCGTTTTTCCTGAAACAGCAAAAATTCATTGCTTTCAATTTCAAACCTTCTTTCGCTTACTCTACTTCATACCTTGATTATCCTATTATGTCATTGAAGATGCCGAGGATGAAGAATGTCTCGCACAAGTCCTATGGGGGCACGGCAGGTCAATCCTCCTCCTCGACTCCTGCATCTCAGTCAGTGGCGCACAAGGGCAAGGGTCCCGCCTCCGACCCTGAGAGTGACTCAGAGGATTCGCATGAGAGCGAATCTGAGGCCTCGCATGAGAGCGAGGAATATGCAGTCCCAGATGAGGAGATGCCTGAGGTGACTGCAGACCACGAAGTGGACCTCGACAAGATCACTAATGAAGATTATGCCATTCTTCGTCGCCGAAGTCAGTATGTACGCCCTCGAGACTCAATGAACCCCCAATTTCATTCAAAGTTTCAAGAGAAGGTGTACCAGGAGATGTATGGTCCAGCCCGAAAATTTGCTGCCCATAAGTATGTGGACTGGGATCACTTGTCGCAGATCGACAAGTTCAGTGGTGCTTATCAGCTCTTTCAGCGAGCCGATATTCATCAACTCGTTGCATTCAAATGCAACTACATGGACAACATGATCAGACAGTTCTACGCTACCCTGTACGTCTCTCCCAACTTTGAGCATCTGAGTTGGATGACAGGGACCCAGTTCATTGAGTGCACCAGGCACGAGTTTGAGCTAGCACTTGGGATGGAAACCAGTGCATATGAGAAGGTGTTCAGCAAGCGAGCTCTTCCTATTGCTGCATATTCAGAGTATTATGACCAAGCTGCTGAACGGACACTGGGGACGACAAATGGCTTACTTCCTATTCCCAGCCTTGTCAACAGGATCATCAACCACACCATTCTTCCAAAGAGCGGGAATTATGATGCTATTCGTGGCCACGCGTGGAATGTAATTGATTACATTATGCGCGGCCAAAAGTTTGATGTGGTGGATCTTATCATCAGGGGGATCGACGCCAATAAGAATGACAAACAGAAAAGGATCAACTTTGCTCCATTCATCATGGCGGTGATCATTAGGAAGACTGGATACCGAGGAGCACTCTGCACCCCGCACAAGCCATACAAGCCGTGTGCAGAGCCTCCTGTTCCTGCTCCTGTTCGCACCCGTGCTTAGGCTCAGCCTCAGCCTCAGCCTCAGCATCAGGCAGCTGCTGATCCTCCTCCCCAGGGCGAGGGCGACGTGTCGCTTTCCCAGATTTACTCTGCCATACTCAGGCTGGAGGAGCGCCAGGATGTCTTGATCTCCACTGTGTCCTCCCTTGGCGATCGCGTATCAGCCTTGGAGAGTGCAGTTCAGCCGCCTTCTCCAGTTCGTTATGGTCGTCGCACTCGTCGCCGTGGTCCTCCTTCTCCCAGTGCAGCTCAGGACTAGCTCCTCTTTTTGGTATTTCGATGCCAAAGGGGGAGAAATAGTTAGGAGAACAAGTTTTAGTTTTAAGTCTTATCTATCGCTGTAATAATGTATGGTGAAATGAACCATGTAATGCGTATTGTGTGGTTTAAACTCTGTGGTCATTTAGTATTTTAATTTCTGATGCTTTGTAATGAACTATTGTCTTGTCCTTAATGCGATGCTTGTTTTTACTTGTCTATTTCGTATCCTTATGAATGCTATGATGAAATCATGCCTATTAAATTCCTACAAACTTTGATGCACATGTTTAGGGGGAGCTCTTTCTTATTAGTTCCTAAAATGCAAAAATTCCCCATGTTCTAAAAATTGCTAAAATTTCAAAGTCCTTGTGATATACATCTTGCAAATTAGAAGTATATCCAAATCTTAAATTCTTCTCATAAATTGCTCCTGTTGTCATCAATTACCAAAAAGGGGGAGATTGAAAGCATCTAGGCCCCTAAAAATGTTAGTTTTGGTAATTAATGAATTTATGTGAATATGGGACTAATGTGTGCATTAAGTGTTTGAAAGGATATGTTCAAATAGCATGAGAAAGAGGCTCACAAAATATCCCATGAAGATTCAAGATCTCTAGGGCGACAAGGTAAATAGTTTAGGTATCTATTTTTGTTTTACCGGTCTTGGAGTTAGGTTGGAAGACCGGATTATAGGATAGACGCCGTACTATTAAGAGGGATCATGGTGATTGCTTGATCATGTTCAAATGTGCCCTTTGGATCAATTTACGATCATGCATGCACTTAGAAATTAAAATTAAATCAAATCTGTGCATTGTCAGAAAATCCGGTAGTTCCGGCGTGTATTAGGCGGAACTACCGCAGGTCCGGTAGTACCGGGCGCCCGGGCGGAACGTTTTTTCCAGAGAGCGCCCGGACTAAGACTTAGTCTCTCGGAAAACGGTAGTACCGCGGTTTGACCTGCGGAACTACCGGACTGCCGGTAGTACCGGGCACTCGAGCGGAACTTTATTTCCAGAGAGCGCCCGGACTTTAACTTAGCCTCTCGGAAAACGGAAGTACCGCGGTTTTACCTGCGGAACTACCGCATGTGCGGAAGTTCCGGACACCCGAGCGGAACATTTTTTCCAGAGAGCGCCGAGAATAAGACTTAGTCTTGTTGAGATCGGAAGTACCGGGCTTGGGGCGGAACTTCCGGACGTCCGGAAGTACCGCGGTTTCAACGGCGGTAGTACCGCACTCATTGACCAACGGTTACTTCTGACTCTCTGACATAGCCGTTCTGACCGGTCAGCTAGGGTCCGGTAGTACCGCGGTTTTGCCTGCGGTAGTACCGGATTTCCTGAATTTTCAGGATTGTTTATTGTAACGGCTATTTGAGGTGGGTGAGGGTATAAATACACCCCCACCAGAACTTGGACATGTTGTTGAACATCCATTGAATACATTTGAGCCTAGAGCAACCTCTCACACCTCATTCACTCTCTTGTGCATTCATTTGAGGTAGTTGACCCAAAATTCAAGTGCATTGCATTCTAGTTGATCCATTGAGCACTTGAGTGAGATCAAGCCGCAGTGGTCTATTCTCTTGGTGCTTGCCGGCACCTAGACGGCTTGGCGGAGCTTCGGTGATCTTCTCAAGAAGATTGTGAGAAGGCCCGGAAGATTGTGAAGGCTTGGAGCTCGCCTACCCGGAGAGGGAAAGGACATCCAATAGTGATCGAGGTGTTTAGGCTCATTCGTGGAGCCGGTCCGATTCGTTCGGGCTTACCTCAACGTGGACTAGGGGAGACCGGCAAGTCTCCGATCACCACGGTAAAAAGTAATCGTGTCAAATTGTGGTTTGCTCTCTTGTGATCATATTCTTCCAAGCAACGCTCTTTATTCATATCATTTGATTGCTTGCTTAGTTAGAGTAGCATTTGTTATTCTCTACCTTTCGTTATTGCTCTTAGTCGATTACTTGTGCTAGTGTTAGTGTTATCTTGCTCTATCAATCCATCAAGTTTAAAATTGCTAATCAGAATTAGACGAAAATTTTAAAACCTCCTATTCACCCCCCTCTAGTCGGCCTCCTCGATCTTACAGCGACCGCCCACGCGTGTCGGGCACGACCGCGGTCGTACAAAGACCTGTCAGCGCACGACGCGCCAATAGCGTCCCACCGCGTGTCGGCTCCCACCGAGAGTAAATGCAGGTCGTACCATGCGGCGCAGCTCCCGGCGCGTGTCGGTGCGATTCTCGAGGCCAATCAACCGCAACAATTTCGACGGGATCTCTGCCCCAGCAGCGAGGCCCTGGCTTCGACTTCGGCTCCGTCCCCGCGAAGGCACACCTCGCTGGGACGCCACGAAGATGTCGCAAGCCACTGCGACTCCGAGGTCCGCACAACCTTGCGGCCTCGGCCAGCGAAGGCCCAACCCCGTGCCCTCATGACCAAGGGGCGCGATCGCTCTCCTGCAACAAGCTTCGATATTCCTCACAATCGGGTCGCCTTTTGTTCGCCAACGCTCGCTGACATGGGCAGAAGGCGCAATCATTGAACGCAGACGAACAAAGGCATGCCTATTTGTGAGAAGATAACCGCAGGCCATAGCGGAGTGTACCCGGTGGGCCGCAGAGCTCAACATCAACTCCAAGATAGCGCAGGAAAACGATGCATATATACTCGCTGCGCCGCGGGCCGACGAAAAGCTCAACCGGTGGCACTTCAATCGACGCAGCCGTACAAGGTGACGGCCTGGCAGTTTGGCTCCCCGCGGCCAGGGAGTGCAACTGTCGGCAACAAAACAGGCGCAGACGCAAAACCGCCGGGCAGCGCACGGCACGCCAATGACACCCTGCCACGCGTCATGCAATCGCTGACAGCCCACGACGCGCCAATTGCAACCTGTCGCGGGTACGCTCCCGGTGGGACAACATGCACAGCTGCAGCAGCCTGACAGCTCAGAGGTCGGCGCGATTCCAGGAGTCATTAAAGCGCACTACCGGATCGCGGAGCCGCAACCACCCCGTGCCTAGGGGAATCTACGGGGCGAGGGTTGCCTCCGCTCCGGCTTCGACTTCGCAGCCCAAAGAACCCGCGGTTGAGGGCGGCCCGGGCAGCTAGCGACCTCACCAAGGCGGAGGCGACTTCGACTTCGACTCCGACTTTGACTTTGACTACGGCTCCGACTCCGATTTTGACTTCTACGCCGACTCCGGCTCCGATCTCGGCGTCGAATTCGACTTCGACATTCGGCCCGGAAGGCAACATCGACCCCGCTACTGTAGGGCCCTTGGACGGCGAGGACTTCGCCAACCCACACAGCGCTATGCCCTCATGGCAGGGCGAACACTACACCAAGCAATAAGGCTCCGCCAAACGTTGAGGAAGCTCACAGGCCACAAGGACGGAGGGGGCCAAAGGGCTCGGCAACATGGCTTCGGCCCGTGAAGCCCTTCACCATGAGAGGCTCCTGTCGTAGGGGTGGCCCCCACCTAAGCCCAGCAGGCCTGTTAGAGGAATGTAAGGCCCAGAATGGAACACGTGTAATGACATAAGTGCCCATGTGGGGAATACTCGGATGTAAGGGTACAATTGTAAAAGCATTGCCCATGTGGATATATATATACAACACAGGCCATGGGAAAAAACCCTAAGCCATCACTCACCTAACTCTCCACTACCATACTCTCTCTCTCTCTGTTTGGTCTGTAGCCACAACAGGTCAATATTCCAAGAGTTTGAGAGGATTTGGCCATCTTCCATGGCAACTGAATCTGATCGTGTAACTTTGACCACTGTGTAAGGACCTTCCCACTTGGGGGAAAGTTTATTCCAACTAAACTATGATTGAATCTTCTTCAACACCAAGTCACCTACAACAGGACTGTGAGGTTGGACCTTACGATCATAGTATTTACACAGAACTTGTTGGTAGACTACCGAATAGATTAAGGCTTTATTCCTTTTCTCTTTGAGTAGGTTAATGTCATCTGCTCGAAGTTGTTTTTGGTTGGAGTCGTTGAAACTTTTGACCCTTGACGACCGAATCTTTAATTCTATAGGAACTATGGCTTTAGCCCCAAAAACTAGAAAGAAGGGAGTCTCACCTATTGCCCGACTGGGAGTCATACAAATTGCCCATAATACTGAAGGCAATTCTTGTACCCAAGCCCCCAGGCACTTTACAAGCTAGTCAAAGACACGAGTTTTGTTCCCTTGCATTATTTGTCCGTATGCCCTTTCAACTGCCCTATTGCTTTGGTGATAGATGATAGAGGCATAACACAACTTGGTACCCAATTCTACATAAAATGCTTGAAACTTTGCATTTAAGAATTGCCTACCAATCTATAATTATTCAACTTGGTACTCCAAATCTAGTAATTATGCTTCTCATCATGAACCTTTTAGCGGCTTCCATTGTTATGCTAGTCACAAGTTCAGCTTCAATCCATTTTGTGAACGTATCAATAGTCACAAAAGGGAATTTGAGGCCCCCTGGTGCTTTTGGGAATGGACCTAGGATATCGAAACCCCAGGTCACAAAAGGCCAAGAAAGAGGTATAGTTTGTAGAGCTTGGGCCGGTTGGTGCATTTGCCTTCTGTGAAACTGGAATTGTACAGAACCTTGAGTACTTCATTTATAAAGTACTCCTTCGACCAAAGTATACATTTTGGCCTTGTGGGTTAAACGATCTGCTTCAAGGTCGTCTTTGGGTACTGTATCCTTCTGAAGATACTCGTAGATAAGTTCCATCCAAATATCCTCATACTCAAGAGAAGCTATCTCATTAGGAGTTGTCTTTGGTGTTTTGACCATTGATGGCTTCTGGAGCTGTTCTAAGAAGACTTCTTTCGGTACTTGTGATCAGGAAGATGCAATTCGAACTAACTGGTAAGTGAGAAAAATATCCATTCGAGGGACATTTTGTATCTCGAAGCTGAAGAAATGTTTTTCAAGCTTTCTAACTTTCGATAAGTACTAAGACATGGTCAAATTAGAGCATTGGAACTCTTTTTCGACCTGATTCACAACTAGTTGAGTGTCTCCTCTCATGAGTAGTCGTAGAATCCTAAGCACTTTTGCTGCTCATATGCCAGCCAACAAACTTTCGTATTCGGTCTTGTTATTAGTGGCTGGAAAGTTTAATTGAACAAATACATCAAGATCTCCCTTGTAGGAGATTCCAGGACCAACCTAGCCCTCGAGCAACTATGCATAAGTGACCCATCAAAGTACATCATCCACTGGTCATGGGAATTGTACTGAGGATCCTGAACAAGTTCAAGATTTGTCCATTCGGTGACAAAGTCTACCAAGATCTGGGATTTAATGGCCGTTTGAGATATGAAATGAAGGTCGAATTTTCCAAGTTTGATCGACCATTTTGCCATGCGTCTCGCTGCTTCCCAATTCCTAAGGGAAACTCAGACGGTAAAATAATTTTGTGCGCCTAAAAATAATATCTCTATTTCCTCGAAGACATGAGGAGGGTATACAAAAGTTTTGAACCTGAGGGTATCACTCCTTAGGCCCATGTAAAACTTCACTTACGTAGTAAACTGGTCGTTGGATGCCTTTGGGCTCTGTGACCAGTACTGCACTTACTGCTTGTGGCATGGAAGCTAGATATATCAAGAGTGTCTCTCCTGGTTTTAAAGAAACCTGAATAGGAGCACTCATAAGATACCTCTTGACATCCTCGAAGACAATGTTAGCCTCCTTCAACCACTCGAAACCCTCATGCTTCCTTAGTAGTTTAAAGAAAGGAAATCTTTTTTTTCCTAGTCATGCAATGAAACGACTTATAGCCGTCATGCATCCTGTGAGCTTCTAGACTTCTTTTGTAGAGGTTGGAGGGTGCATTTGCTCAATGGCCTTTATCTTTTCAGGATTTGCTTCGATACCTCTTGTGCAAACAAGGAATCCAATCAATTTTCTTGAAGAAACTCCAAACAAACACTTCTTTGGATTGAGTTTCAAATGGTGTTTTCTAAGGTTGTTGAACGTTTCTTGCCAGTCAGAAACATGATCAAGTCATTTGATGCTTTTTATGACTAGATCGTCAACGTAATCTTCCATATTTTGGCCTAGTTGAGATGAAAAATCAATTGCATCAAATACTGAAAAGTAGGATAGCATTTTTAGACCAAATGACATTTTGATATAGCAAAATATTCCAAATGGGGTAATAAATATGGTCTTCTCTTCATCTTCTAAACACATACTAATCTGATGACAACCAGAGTATGCATCCAGAAAACTTAACACATCACAACCAGCAGTAGAATCAACTATCTGATTGATATAAGGGAGAGGGAAATCATCTTTTGGACAAGCTTTTTAAAGATCAATAAAGTCTATACACATACGCCACTTGCCATTAGACTTCTTAATCATTATAGGGTTAGACAACCACTCCGAGTGATTAACTTCTCTAATAAAGCATGCTTTTAGTAGCTTGTCCAATTTTGACCTAATGGCATCCCGTAAATCAGGTGTGAATCTCTGTAACATTTTTTATAGGTTTCTTGTCATACCGTAATGCTAGACTATGCTTGATGAAGTTATTGAGTAGGGTTTTCAAGCAAGTCAGCTATGCATTAAAGCTCTTAAGCCTCCTTGGATTGATACAGAATGCACTTAGGAAAAGACCTATGGGCTTCCAACCTTCTCTTACAGATGGTCTGAGGCCTTCCACGTCTAAGGATGCCTGAGTCCGCCTTAATGGAAAGCAATTATTTCAAGGATTTCTTCTACGCTCATCAGAGTATTGATCTAGTTCATCGCCAAAGGTCTCCTCACCATCACCACGAGGGGTCGCAGTGTGTGAGCAATGGAGAACACCCTCAGGTCTTCCTCCGAGAGAGTGATTAGTATCTAAGGGGAGGGCAAAAACCTCCCTGATATGATCTCCACTTCCGTCATACACCTCCTGGCTTGAGGAGTCGTCAAACGACAACACCTCGTGACTTGGAGTAAACCCCTCTAAGAAGAGGAATTCTAGGTTATAACCATCTCCAGTCAGAGTTGGGCCCAGTGAACGTATGGAAGGACTCACAGGGAGCCCATCCACACTCTCTATGGGGTCAACCAAAGGGTAACAACCACCAGATGTTGATGGAGCCCCGGAATGGCAGATTTTAGGGCTTGTTGAGCCAAATCAGATGATCACTGAGGGACTTGAACATTTATAGGTGAACCCCTCCTCATGTTCCTCATCTACCTTGGTGTAGTCCTGGTCAAAATTACCCTTGCCCTCTGGGAATCTGGTTCCTTCGTTGATCATAACATTGTCGGGGAGAAGGTTCCCTCCTCAACCTTATATGCAGTGCGATCTCTGATATCTCATGAAAGATCTCTAAAGACAGCCTCACCATCAGATGAAAGCATGCTCTACTCGTAGTCATAGCAAGCATCCATGTCGAAATCTGCATAATCAGCTAGATCAAACCAATTCTCCTTATTCAATTCTCCTGCCATGGGAACATCAAAAAGAAGAGAACTTATCGATGAGGAATTACCAATACTTGAGTAGAATCCCCACGAATGGTGCCAACTATCGATGTTCTAATACCGATCTTACGTATGATTCTTTTGTTTAGCGGATATCTCAGATAGCAGACTACCCACATAAAAAGTCACAGGAATTTTATATAGGTTTAGGCCTTCTCCGGAGAGAATAACAACCGTAATCCTATGTTGCTATATTGTGTGTACTAATTACGAGAATGATGTTGAGTGACTAGTGTCTCTCGCTTCTCCTTTGCCTCCCCTGATGTCCGCCCTTATATAGCGTACGAAGAGGTGGCAGTTGTTCCATGTCAAAAGGTGCCTTGTCATTTCAAATAAGAAACTGCTCAACAAAAGTAATTGTCAGAGATGCAAGGAGAAGTTATATGCAGTTATTCTAGAGAGTAACTGTATACATTAACTCTTTGTCAGGCAGAGCCGCAACGTAACAGGTTGTCATAGACAAGCTGGTCGAAGTCGAGCTAGTCATAAAAGAGTCTACGATCACAAGGTGGTCATAGAATGACTTACGACTATGCTATGGTCGTAGAAACGCTTACGACCGAGGAGTGGTTGTAGAAAGACTTACGACCACCTAGTTAAGTCTCTCCTTTACGAATAAGCGGTATACTTAAGGAGTAAAATGACGTATTTATGCTATTTATGGATAAATAATAATTTAAGGATTATTGTATTGTCCTCAAAGATAATTAATAACTAGTGGTAACTAGTGGCTCAAGACCATGACAAGTGACTGCTCCATAATCATAGGGAGGAAAGATGCATGGAGCTACCTCTGGAAGAAAGAAACAGTCCTTGGTTCTACCACTATTTGTGCCAAAAAAATAGCACTACTCCTGCATGCTTCTCCTTGGTCACTTCCTTTACTCTCCATATATAGGCAGGCAGATCAGACACCATCACACCTCACACCACTGCTCCCTAACATGAAGACTGAATGATTGGTATGGCAACAGAGGGAGGTGAATGGTGCCTTCAAATTTTCCTCTAAGTATTTTCCTAATGTTTACTCCAATAGTTATGAGAAGCTATGACAATCAAGAAACAAAAAATACAAAAATTTTCGAAGCTACAGAAATTTTTAGCCCATGAATAGTAAAATCAGCACTATTTTAAATTCGAAAAACCATGTAACTTTTGATCCGTCAATCCAAAAGACTTGAAACTTGAAGACCTTAGAAACCTATCCCAACTAGAAAACATGAAAGAACTTGAAAGAACTGGGTAATTTTGGTTCGTGAAGCTCTGCAGCACTAAAACTGGGCAAAAACCTAAAATTGAGCTAACTTCCAAACCAAAACTCCAAATCACTTGAAATTTGGTATGAATATTCTCTAGGATGTCAGAAACCTATTCCAATCAACAATCAATAAAATTATTGCTAAAGCTTTAACATTTTTTAGTTTGAAGGCAGATTACACCAAAAACGGGTCAAAAACCACAAATAGTGAATATGACTTGCTCGTGGATGGATGATAGCCAAGATGGTTTTAGATGAGTTCTCACATGTCTCAGCAAGCAAGAACACCAAAAAAATTGAGATGGAAACAACTAGTTCAAGAAATCACTTGGAGAGGCAAAAAAGAGCAAAAACCTGGGTTTCTTCATGAACTTATGAACCAAGTGCCTAGATGGGTGTAGATTGATTTTCTGAAATTATTTTTATCTCTTGCATGTCCTTGCCATAGTAAGATCCAGAAGGAAAGAGAGAAGTGGAAAAACAAGCCAAATCAAGAGCAAATCATTCCAAACAAGTGATAGCCGTGGAGATGATCAAAAATTGATTCTATTGCTGCTTGAGAAGGAAAGTTTTACAAACACTTTACGTTGGAGGATAAATATCACACAAAGCACTTAACTCTTAAACTCTAACCTTAAATAAGAGAGCACAAGAGAGGAAGGTTGAATGGTTAACGACAAGTCTCCATCTTAACTCCTTAAATAGATGGCCTAGCCAACCACATCTAACACTTAGTAGATATCATCCACTTAATACAATGGGAAAAACCGATAACCCCACACACACACGGGTTTTAACTCACTACACTTATGCATGCTTTTCACAGCATATAAGCCTGTCGTAAGCTTTAATCCATCTCGATCATACCAGTTTCTCCATGACTTAAATAGCCTTCCTAAGCGCTACTCATGCGCTGCGGTTTTCTTCTAAGGCCGTTTTTGGTATTTTGGTCAAACTACCAAAATACCCCTCTTTGATCCGCTCGTCTCCTTCCATTACAAGCAATTGCCATGCTTGACACGTGTAGGTGCACCACTGGCTTGCCACACGTCGACAAGTCTCTCCCTTTTCGGTTCTACCAGATCACGCCTCACTTGAACCAACCAAACCATATGGTGTAAACCCACCGTTCGAATTTCTCTTTAATATTTCCCGCCTTTCTCGTGCCATACTTGAGCTCACCATCTCACCTAGCATTCTTGATAATTCTGGACCTCGGCTCCTCTATGAGCATAGCCCCAATACTCGTTGTTGACCATGGTTGACTTCAAGCGATCTTGCACATCCAAAAATAAAGAAATTATTTTCGGGTAAAAGTTCTTGACAGCTTGACGCACATTAGCAATAACATGTCACATGCAACCTATAAAACAGTAACATAGTTTACCAAATCATTCTATAATTCAAAATTTCCAAAATCATCTATTTTTACAACCTATCAAGAAAATCTGTAAATTTATAAATTCCACATTTCCACTCCTCTAAAATAAAAATAGTTTATTACAATAAAAATGTAAACCTTCTCACATGTTCCTTCAAAAACGACCCGTCATTGCTCTTCCTGCTTGCGCACCTCTTCCTCTCCCTGGCACTCCACGCTCATGGCAAGGCAGGAGAGCACAGCAACCACACTCGGCAGAGCTTCCCAGAGGGCTTCGTCTCCGGGACAACGTCGTCGGCATACCAGGTGGAGGGTAATGCTCTGAAGTATGGGAGAGAAGCGTGCATCTGGGACACCTTCCGAGATATCCAGGTGAGATTTATGATGACATGAATATGGCACTTGATTTGATATGATGACTCATGTCTTGTCCCTGATATGTCTGGCTACCACTGAATGTGTTTGGATATATAGGTGCTTCAGCGGCGAATCCAGGATGAAAATAGAGGGGGAGCTCTACTATTGAGGCTATAGCACAATATAAATATATTAAAACTATATCTACTAGTTTTTACCATTGGAATATCAAATTCATACATAAATAGGAAGAGAACAAATTGAAAATGTACAATACAATAAATTTAGTACCTTGATAATGGATAATGTGCCATAAATATTCATAAATATGTGAGTACCGATCTGTAAATAAGAAAAATCAAATGTAGTAATACAATATTAAATTGTGAATGTCCATAAACATTAAAAATGAAATGAAAACATACCAGTAAGTCACTAAATCTGATTACGACATAATTTCACTCTACGAGTTTTCATGTCTAGAAAGCGCTGAATGATTCTTTTGTTATCAAGACTTCTAAATATATCTCGCTCAGTCTAACACACCATCAAGTCATTGAGCCATTCATTTGATACGTTGTTGTGCAAATCTGTTTTAATAATCTTCATTGCTGAGAAAATTCTTTCAACTAATGTTGTTGCTACTGGAAAAAATCAATATGAGCTCGATGAGATGATAAACTAATCGATTAAACAATAATTTACATTAGTTAAATAATAACTCGTTACTCACTTACTCAGTGCGACAGTAGACAGTGCCCTCGGTCACGCACAGACGCAGTTAGCCGGTCACGCAACGCCTCACGGAGACAGGAGACACTCAGTGGCGAATTGACGGAGAATCATGGGCAGACCACGGCCAGACGACGGGCACTCGGGCAGAAAGCTCATGCCTCATGAGTACCAGTGACCAGTGTCTCCAGTCTCCAGAAATCAAAGGAAGTCACCAGTTCACCAAACGCATTCGGGCATTCGGCAAAACGGCGAATGGAGATAGCTCTTCGCCTCTTCGTCGGCGACGTCGCTCGTCGTCCCGTCGGTGTCGTCGCTCGTCGCCTCGTCCGCCGACCGCTGCTCCCGCTCGGCCTCGCTAGCCCCGCTTCGCCGCTCGGCCTCGCCCGCGCCCGGCCGCCACGTAAGCCGACCGCCTCCCCCTCGGCCTCAGTGCTGCCGGCTCATGCTCCGACCTCCGGCAGTTCGGCTCTTCATGCTTAATGTTTTTTAATGCTTCTGATTTGGTATGGTCACATTAAAAACTTAATGTCTTTCCACAGGAAATTCTGAGACTCATTTGGATAAGAAAACCATCAAAACCATGACATACAATGTGTGGTTCAGGGAGGGTTTTGAACTATGTAGAAGGATGGATGCTCTTGGAGATCTTATTAAGCACCATAGCCCAGACCTTATATGCTTCCAGGTCCAGAATTTGAACTGTACGTTATTTTCATTTCCCATTCTCAGTGGGCCTCATATGTGGAACTGCAGGAGGTTACACCAAACATATATCTTCTTCTGCAAAAATCTGACTGGTGGCAAGAATACAAAAGCTCGTTGTCACGTACGATGGCTATGCAGAGACGATATTACTGCATGCAGGTATATCCTTCTCTGAAACTTCATATGTGGCATGAGTCCAAACATCGGGGAAGATTGTATTTACTGACTCTCTTTTAAGGAGACCTCTATTCAAATACTAATCCATACTCTCCATTACAAATGAAGTGGGTTTTCTTTTTTACTTTTCATGGTCTCTGAGATGCACCTTTGACCATCGGTTTATATAATTCTATTAAAAATATGAAAGTACTTTTGACAGAAAATATATCGATACATTTCTCATGTGTTCTATCCAAATGGTTTGAGTTATATGTGCGGTCAAAGTTTAAAGAGTATCACCGTATGTTTCACATAACTTCACTTATTTTGTAACACAGGTACCAAGTGAGTATGTTCTGTTGTGATTCTTCTCATGTTGTGGTTTTAATACTGGATGTAGTTACCACCTCAATTTTGTAGTTACTACTTTCTACCTCAAGGGGGTTTCAATAATGTGAGCTAAATCACTGTCCCATAGTTCACAATGTTAGGAACTGTTAGCTATCCTGTCATGTCCATCTCAGCTCAGCATGGATGACTTGGTGCTATACTACGCTGCGTGGTACTTTTAGGCACCACACAACAATGGATGCACAAGCACACATGGACACTGATTGACTTGCTACTCCTGTGCGCATTGCTAACAGTAACACACTTTCCATCATAAAAAGGTAATCATGAGGAAGCTCGTACCGTGTCTCTTATGAATCGAGATGTTTGATTTGAAATTTTGAATCCTTGGCACCATGGCTCTTTTTTGTGCTTAGTCTAGGTGCCTGAGCTTTGCTCCCCTGGAAGTGCTACTGCTTTTGTTTTATTTTATTTTGGTTGTCATTGTATCCTGTTTTCTGTAGTCCACTTATTTTTAGTAATGTGATTCAATTAAAAACAAATGCAGATGAGCAAATTGCCTGTGAATTCTTTTGACTGCATCCCATTTGCTAACTCAATAATGGGAAGGGAGCTGTGCAAAGCAGATGTCAACATTGGAGGTGTGATCAAGTTGGTGTTGGCTACAAGCCACCTAGAGAGTCCATCCCCTGCACCTCCTCGGTGGGATCAGATGTACAGCAAGGAACGAGTAACTCAGGCAAATGAATCTTTGAGAATTTTGGGAGGCTTCCGCAATGTAATATTTTGTGGGGACATGAACTGGGACAACAAAGGAGATGGGCCCTTCCCTCTGCCAGATGGCTGGATTGATGCTTGGGCTGAGTTGAAGCCAGGTGAAAATGGCTGGACTTACGATACAAAAGCTAATGGCATGCTATCAGGCAACCGTAATCTGCAGAAGAGATTGGACCGGTTCATTTGCAAGTTGGCAGATTTCAAGATCGACAGCATCGAGATGATTGGGAAGGAGGCTATACCTGGAATCTCATACTTCAAGGAGAAGAAAGTCCGCAAGGAGGTTCGCAAACTGGAACTACCTGTATTACCTAGTGACCACTTTGGGCTTGTTTTGAGTATGACCCTTCAGTCTGAAAATATCTGATCAGAGTGGTCCTACATTTACTCGATGTATGGTTCTGTTTTGTGTAGAGAAGTATCATAACTGTTTCATGGATGCTTAAGTATGACTGGGATAGATGATAATGTTAGGCCTGTGCCTCCAATTTTGTATAGTTTAGCGGAGGAGGCATCTGTTTTACTATATAGATATGCCAACTGCATCTGTTTTACTATACAGATATGCCAACAGACGTCATTCCCCGTTGGTTGCTTATTGCTGCATGTTTTTTAGATAAAGGACATAAAATCCGGCCTCTATATCCCCGTGGGATATATACAGCCAAAAGTTATACGAGCTCTTAGGCTCAAAGCCTCAAAACTGAGGGGCATACAACAATAAGAAAGACAGCTTAAGGACTATGAAAAAAAACTGGAAAGGCTAAGTTTCAGCACTTTTTCTCCATCCTTGCTTTCAACCAAGTCCCTATTCTCATCCGACTGCGCCATCCAAACTTCGGTCTGCTTTGCGTGAAGATGGACCCCCGAGACGACGTCTCCAAGGAGGCGACGAGAGTCGCCGACGCCGCCCGCCTCACCGAGGCAAGGTTTTCACCTGGAGATCAGTAAATATGAGAGCTATGGAGTGCCACGACACACCTCCAGGAAGGATAATAGCGCCTGAAGGCGTCATTGTTGTCGAGACCGGTAATATCAACGGTAAGGCTTTCGCCAGCACCTCCACAACACCTCACGCATTATCCACACACAAAATAGACCGCCACCAACACTCCGGAACCCTGCACGCCTCAAGGCCATGGCATAGCCACCCTTGAACTCCACGACGAGCCGCTTCCAGCAAAGTCCACCACTGTAGAAACCACTATGCGACGCCTATGCACCACCACTGAGCAGATCCAGGGACATGAGCCACAGATCAAGTCTACAGCAATACAACGGAAGAGCCAGACATGTAACTTCCTGAACGCCTTACTGAGCCTGCACGGCACGTGAATCACCACCGCCTTCTTGCTCCCGGCCACATCCATCTGCATGAGAAGCTTCCGCCTCCAGCTACCAGAAGACGAATTACTCTTCCGTCTGCATACCACCCCCTTAACTCCCCCTCCCTCCTCCTCTCCGTCGAACGACATGGCGGAGAACAGCTTCCCCCGCCCCGGCGGTCTATCCGCCGACAGGACGCCCCGGGAGTAGCTGGCGTCGGCGAGCACGCCCCGAACGCAGCCGAGCGCCCGGACGGCCGCGACGACAGCGGCGCGGCGGGCGTCACAGATCTCGAGCACGGCGAAGTCGGTGGGGAACGCGGCCACGGGGCTCCGCCGCTCCACCCACCGCCACGACGTGGCGTGCATGTGACAATTGGTAGGTTCTTTTGCTTCGCTGAAATTGTGGATTAGGAGTTTGTATGAGCCATGCGTTTCCAACTTGTGCTTCATTGCATCCTTGAAATGCTTCGGCTTTGGGTTGACTTGATTGACAACATTCTATATGGGCCGAATGCCTGGTTACGAGCCTTCCAGGGTAGATTGATGATTTGATGTGTCCCAGGCGTTCCATAATTTTGCAATTGAATGCCACCTGAAAAGCTGCCTCACCAACCATCCCTATTTCCTTCTCCAGCGTTGGCAACAAAGGGAACGCAATTACAAAGTCCTGCGACCTCTTCATCAAATCATCCACCGCTCGTTCTGTGTGCCGTTGACTGCACCTCCTGCTGCTTCTGCGGTCCTTGATGGACCTGTTGCAGACAATGCTTATAGATGGAAAACAGTGCGAAAACCAAACACAATAACGAACTCCTGAGATTTTAGCCATAGAATTGGAAAGATATTGTCGAGGTGATGGCAATGCGCTTTGACCCATCGTGAACGGAGGTTCCAAAGAGTTATACAGGCAATGATACGATCACCTTGACAGTATCACCTGACTTTGAATTGCCACGGGCGGGACTGTCAAGCCCAACAACTTTCATGAATGGACGAGGTGTGGAACAGAAAATTAGGGGTGGAAAACGGTAACGGATAATTCGTTTTATCCGATATTCGTATCCGAGAAAACACAAATATGTAAGCAAAAATCCGTATTCGAAAATATTCGTATTCGTATTCGAGAATATTCGTATCCGTATTTGAGAGTATTCGTATTCGCATTCGTATTCGAGAATATTCATATCCGTATTCGTATTCGAGACTATTCGATTCGTATTCGATCCGTTTCTAGAACTTATGAAAAAATCGTACAAATTTTGTGATTCAAAATTTGAATTTAGGCCGTTTAAAACCGGTAACCGGTCAAAAACTGGTGAAAAATCGTTAAAACCGCTAGGAATCCGTTTTATCCGATATTCGTATCCGAGAAAATCCGTATTCGAAAATATCTGTATTCGTATTCGAGAATATTCGTATCCGTATTTAAGAATATCCGAATTTGTATCCGTATTCGTTTGAAAAATATGGATTCGTATTCGTATTTGAGACTATTCGGCCGTATCCGATCCGTTTCCACCCCTACAGAAAATCCTAAGCATGGGTAGAAGAGAAGGGATTCGGCTCAGGTGCTGGGCATTTTTACAGAAAATCCTAAGTACTTAAAAAATACTTTTTACAATTTTTTAAATAATTTTTGGATTTTTAAGCTTTTTTTAATTTCCCTTGACACGTGTCACAACCTGAGGCGCTTGCAGGGCGCCCAGCACCTGAGCCGAATCCAGAAGAGAAGGGATCCATTTAAGAGAGAGCCACCACCACCTTAGAGCAACTCCAGTAGTAACCCTCAAAACAGGGCCCCTACTTTTCATTTGAGGGCTCCCCCTACTTTTGAGGGCCCTGTTTTCTGTGTTGCACTCCAGCAGGAGCCCTCAAAACAAGGCCCATACTTCTCAATTCCCTCTATTTCCTCACACACTATATGCATATGTATTTGAGAGCATCACATTATATAATAATTTATTTAAACTATAACTCTAAAGCACTATACTTAAAATTATGAATGAAAATACGAATATTGAAAGACAAATTTGGTCCGAATTTAATTATAGTCGATCACAACATAGTTCATAACATCTCTGCAAATCAAATGACATAATCATCAAACATAAAGTCCGACAAAACAATTAAACAACTAACCTGCGTAGGAAAACGGACTCCAACCGTGATTTGAGGGCTTGGCCTAGAGCCCCTAGGAATGAGGGCCGGAGGGGGAATTTGAGGGTCCCCTCAAATTTGAGGGCTCTAGTAGGGGCCCTGCTGGACCTCTGTTTTTGCCTCAAGCCCCCAAATTTGGTTTTGAGGGTTCGAGTAGGGGCCCTGCTGGAGTTGCTCTTACAGAGGGCACGGCCCTCTTCCACCCCCATCACCATTTTCCACCATTACTGCCATCAATCCCCCATTTTTCACCGTTGTCTCCACTCATTGCAACCATCTAGCATCATCTTCCTCTATGGTTGGAAATGGGGTTGTGTTTTCCTTTGTAAACTCCATCATTTTCATCAAATACATTTTAGTTCATCTTCACTATGTGTCCTCTGATTTAATAGCTTTAATCTTGCGCAAGTTTTTGGTAGAATTTCGTTCGTCTGTTGGTTGCAATACTAGTTTACGAAGGGCACCGATTTCATAGGTTAATCACAATGTTAGGTGACAATAGTATCACGTGAAATCCGTAGGTGTCCCGATAGGAAGCAGTTGAAACGTTGTTCTTGTAAAAAAACCTTGAACGCTTATGCACATATCCATGGAAGCAACGACATGTACGGCGAACAATAATTTCCTCTAAAAGTTGATGTGGAGGAGAAATAGTTTAGGATATGGTGCCTACTCTACCACATAAAACAAAAGTATAAGAACATTATTTTTTAGCTATAAATTCCTACATCAAACACCGGAACTCGTGAACTGTGGTCGTCCCAATCCTAGTCTTTAGTAATTATATTTTCCTCATAGAAATTTCTATCAAGGAAAGTGTAGGACCGAAATGGCGACAGAGGGGGGTGAATGTCGCTCGCCTCAAAAAAACGCCCCCGAGAAATCGAACACTGATTTTTCAAAAGAAGCAAAACAACGCAACTCACAGAAAACTTAAAAATAATTTTGCTGAAATTCGGGATGCATGCGATACGAAAAAATTCAGCATAAATCAGAGAGTACTCAGTAAAAATTTCAGCTGAAAATAATTTCGTTTGGATCGCATGCAAAATGGTCAAAGTCAGCAAAAGAAAAAAATGAAAAGGCACGAAATGGAGTTGCTTCCTGCTGGCCGTAACATTCTATTGCAGCAAGTAGGTTCAGAGAACTGCCTGAACCGAAAAATGAGAATTTTATCTACTGAACCTTTGAGAATACTTTCAGACCTTCTACAATCTGAATAATTTATGGGTTTCCTCTAATAAACTTCACTCAAGGCAAAACCACAATACTCACAATACCTAGACAAACCTTAGGAACCAACAGAAATCACTCGAGAGAAGGAAATTCAGATTATGCCCTGAAAACTGAAAATACAGGAGGCTTTCAACAAAAGCAAATTCCTCTCAAACCATTGATCCTTTAGAGCTGAAACTTGGGGGATATATTAGCAATAGCTTAGGGACCCTCCAAACCCAATTTCAGGCCATCACCACAAGGGAATCAACAGCTGCACTTAAACCCTAATAAAAAATTCAGAGAAGCTTCAGAGAGGGCAAACCAAAACTCAAATTACTCCTTCCACAGAGATCTTTTGCACATGAGATTTTAGGGATACATTAGCAATATCTAGAGGATCCCTCAGACCAAATCTCAAGTCAGAACTCAAAGGGACACAAAAACAATCACAAAACCCTAGAACTGATAACTCTGAACAGAGGAGGCCAAACTTGAGATTTGAGGATTAAATGAAGTTTGCTCTAGGGGAAAACGATCAAATGATCTTAAGGCACTAGCCCATCATAGAGCAACCCATTTTGGCACTTCCCAGCAAATAAGAACAAGAAACACAAAATCTCAAAAACAAGCAAAAAGGATGAACGAAGAACAGAGTGCTCAAACTGAAACTAAACTTCAGATTTTATTCATCTCATCACAAGGAAAACCGATACATCCCCATACGCATGGACATTAGGACTCGGGATGATTGATTACAAACTCTCCACTCAATCCATCCTCTCCCTCTCTACTCAAGAACACAACTCAAGAACACATGAGGGAGGGAGCACTCAGGAACACATCGATGGAGGACAGAACAACCCTCTGCCTTCTCCACCCACTCTCAACAACTAAAGCCTAAAGCCTAAAGCAACCACTAAAGACTCTTTTGACTCTAGCAAACCCTAATTCCACCTCAAGTGCTCAAGTGGGCATGCAGCCCCTCAATCCTTTATATAGCCCATGGCTAACGGGTCTCCGCCCTGTTACGCCCGCTACGTCCAACGGAGCCCGCTCCTGCTTGTGCAGCCACGCGAATTTCCCGATTCGCCCCTCGTGCACCTTCCGGGAAGCTTCCGCGCTCCTTGCCTCGCACGCCTCGCAACCACCTCGAGTCCACGTCGTCTTCGACACATCCCGACCGTTCTGACCTCAGCGCCACCTGCGCCTAGTCCGGTCCACCGTGTCTCGCCACGACGCCGCCTCGATGTCCTGCAGCCACACAGACAAGAAAACACGTCAAATAGCACCGCTCGATACATGAAAGCATAATCAACATCATACTTACCATGACGAAGTCCAAACCTGTCAAATCAAAGAATCAGCGTCCTAATCCCATATGACCAAGTTTGACCACAGTCCGACCGAGCCCGTTGCACCACGCAACGTCAGGGTCCGAACCACCCAAACCAAACTCCACTGACCTAAACAACTGTCAATTACTCATCACTCACATGTGGTCACCTCCACATGGTTCATCAATCTCCCCCTTGATGAGTATGTTGACAAACTCGAAAAAGCGCAAAGTTGAGTTTGAGTTTGAAGAATCCAACATGGTCCAAAGAAGGGAATGAAGTTTATGACCATGTCGACAGAAGGAACCACTAGAGCAACAACTGAAAGAGCAAATTGAACTCCAAAGCTCTAAAAAGATCCCAACAGACTTTTTCTTCTCTATTCTCCCGCTTTTGGCAATAAACACATCAAGATGCAATAGAGAGAATATGACATGTCAATGGATGAATATGGCTGAAGTTTGTTTATTTAAGCATTTAGAGCCATGAGAATTATCCACAATGACCATAATGTAATACACCAAGCCATAACTCAATAAAACGCTACCTAAATTATGACAACATATATATAAACCAGCTAGAGCACATAGATGACAATCTGAAATGTAATGCATTTAGTGAGCAAGTCAAGTCATCAATGAGCAAAGTCTAACTAGAGATATCCAAGGATGATGCAGACCATGTCAATAAGCTAAGCGGAAACAAGAAGCTAGTGTTGAGTCAATTAGAGTGCTACAAGCTCAAGAGTTTATCATTTGGTTAAGCACTTTTAATCTTTAGGTGATTAAGCAAATCTTGCACATTTGACATATTTTCTTTTAAAGCTTATAGCTGTTTCCAACCAAAAATTTTATCATGTGCTAGATCTCAAGCCTTATGCGACTACTCCAAGCGAGAAGCTTAAGAAGATAGTCCAGGTCATCCAAAACTCCCACTGAGTTCATGCCTAGTGCAATGGCAAGCCGTCTCATGAGAAACAATTGGTGAAATCAGTTTTTTCGCACATAAAAAGAGATTATTTTGCTTTTTAACAGATTGTGCTAACTCATGATGTATCAAGATGCTAAAATAGCTCAATCTAAGATTCAACCTAGATTCAAGACTCAACTCAGCCTATTTGACATGGCATGAATCATAAAGGGATAGCTCAAGCAAGACTAATCTCGAGTGCTAACATGACAAGTTTTAATTTAAGTTGAGCAATTTTAATTAACTTATCATGGCAGAAAGTTAGTCTACACATATGAAGTCATGATAAATCTAGCAAGCTAAGCACAAGTCATGGCAAGGTGTAAAGCATTGAAGCATGTCATAACAGGATAATAATCAAGGCTCAATGCAGATTGATTATAATGCTAGAATGCTGAAAATGCAAGAAAGTCCAGCTCTCCCTCAACATTAGATGCAACTTTTAGTTCAAGTTGAGTTATGTCAAAATTAAGCTTCAGAAGCTCCCAAATGAACTCCCCCTGAACCAAAGCAATAAAATCGAGAAGCTGGCAAAGAAAACCAAACAGGCAGTCCTTAAAGCATAGAAAAGATATAGAAGCAACTATGGCTTAAACTGACTCTCATCTACCCCAAATGACTCCAGGACAATCAGCTGACAGTAAATCACACACTAGAGAACAAACACGTACCCTGTCTACCCGAGGGTGGCCCAACCCTCGCTAGAACCTACAAGAAGTGAGTGAGCTCGACCTAGTGAGATAAGAAGCAGCTAATCCTGGAAGCACAAGATAAGAGTTAGAAGTCTAAGCATCTCGGCAAGAGAAGCACTCTAACCTATGCTGGAAGGACTAAACCCAAATGCACCCCGAGTGCAACGCAACAGAAATGAGACAGAAGCATAATCAATATAGTAAAGCAGTAAAGCCCAAAGCTCCCCCTCACTACAATCCGTAAGGACACACCATCCCAAGCTCTCCCCGCAGAGCTGAAAAACTCGAACTATCCAAAGGCTTGGTGAAGATGTCAGCCAACTGGTGGTCACTCTCCACAAACTGGAGCACTATATCACCCTTCTCTACATGGTCTCTAAGGAAGTGGTATCGGATATCAATGTGCTTGGTCCGAGAGTGCTGCACTGGGTTTTTAGCAATATTGATAGCAGACGTGTTATCACAAAAGAGTGGAACACTGTCTAAGGCTAACCCAAAGTCCCGCAGGGTCGAAACCATCCAAAGTACCTGGCTGCAGCAACTGGCAGCAGCAACGTACTCGGCCTCTGCAGTGGACTGTGCAACACCGGACTGCTTTCTCGAAGACCAGGAAACGAGAGAAGTGCCAATGAATTGGCAGGTGCCAGAGGTGCTCTTCCTATCTATCCTACAGCCGGCAAAGTCTGCATCCGAGAAGGCTCTCAAGGAAAGACAGGATGAGGAAGAGTACCGGATACCATAGTCAATGGTAGCTCGAAGGTACCGAAAGATGCGCTTCACCGCCTGGCGGTGAGATACGCGAGGAGAAGCCTGAAAACGAGCACACAGACACACTGAGAAGTGTATGTCTGGTCTCGAGGCAGTGAGGTAAAGAAGGGAGCCGATCATACTTCTGTATTCTTTCTGATCAACTGGCTCGTCATCCTCATCTGGGTCAAGATAGGCCGTAGAAGCCATCGGAGTTGACACCGGCTTCCCATCACTCATATCGAAGCGTCTCAGGAGGTCACGAGTGTACTTGCCCTGATGTAGAAAAGTACCCTCCCAAGACTGCTTGATTTGGAAGCCAAGGAAGAAAGTCAACTCACCCATCATGCTCATCTCAAACTCGGTGCTCATGACATCCGAGAACTGAGAAACCAGAGCATGGGAAGAGCCGCCAAAGATGATGTCATCGACATAGATTTGGACGAGCAGAAGGTCACTACCAAGCCTACGGATAAACAAAGTCTTGTCTACTTTACCCATCTCAAACCCATGACTCAACAAGTAGGACTTAAGCCTCTCATACCAAGCTCTGGGGGCCTGCTTAAGTCCATACAACGCTTTGGAAAGCTTGAAGACATGGTGTGGGTATTTGGGGTTCTCGAAACCCGGAGGCTGTCTGACGTAAACTTCTTCCTCAATAACGCCATTAAGGAAGGCACTCTTGACGTCCATCTGGTAGAGCTTGAAACCCTTAGAAGCTGCAAAGGCAAGCAGGATTCTAATAGCCTCAAGTCGAGCTACAGGGGCAAAGGTCTCCTCGAAGTCTAGACCCTCAACCTGGGAAAACCCCTGAGCTACCAGTCTAGCCTTGTTTCGAATAACCACTCCATCCTCGCTCTGCTTGTTCTTGAACACCCACTTAGTCCCAATAATATTGTGACCTCGCGGGGGTTCGACAAGCGACCAGACCTTGTTCCTCTCGAAATTTTCTAACTCCTCATGCATGGCATTGACCCAAGACTCATCGGAAAGAGCATGAGAAATATCCTTGGGCTCAAAGGAGGCAATGAAAGCAGAGTGGAGACAGAATTGAGATAAGCCAGATTTTGAGCGGGTAACACGCTCGAACAGGTCTCCAATCATCTGCTCAGAAGGATGCCTTTTCTGGATATGTCGGGGAGGTCCAGGATGAGATGAAGAAGTGGCCTCTACCTCGTGAGCTGACGAGGTAGGAACAGAGCCACTAGCTCCAGAGGAAGCAGAAGGCATGGGCTGATCACCTGGAGGTGCGGTGGAAGACGGCACCTCAAGGGGTGGATAAGGGACTGGATCGGGTAGACAACCCTCATCTCCATCGTCCTCGTCATCCACGAAGATGGTCTCGGACTGCTCTAAAGAACCTGAGATATCAGGCCTAGTCCCCGGACTGGCCTCGTCAAAGGTCACCTCACAGGTCTCTACCATTTTGCTAGACTCGCAGTTCCAGACCCTATAAGCCCGCGAAGAAAGCGAGTAACCTAGAAAGATCCCATCACAAGAACGTGACTCGAACTTATCTAGGTTCTCGGACTTCAGAATAAAGCACTTGCAACCAAACACACGAAAATGAGAGACGCTAGGCTTTCGCCCGTATCTCAACTCATAAGAAGTGCGGTGCAAGTGTGCCCGAAGAAAAACTCGATTCGAAACATGGCACGCGGTCGCAATAGCCTCAGCCCAAAACTTCCTCGGTGTAGAGTACTCATCGAGCATCGTCCTGGCCATCTCGACCAAGGTACGGTTCTTCCTCTCCACGACGCCATTCTGTTGTGGGACGTGCGGAGAAGAGAACTGGTGCTCTACACCTGTCTCACCACAGAAACTCTCGAAATAGGAATTCTTGAACTCTGTGCCATTGTCACTGCGGATCGCTCTCAAGGCACCTGGGAGCTCAACAGAAAGCCTACTGAAAAGACCTCGGAAAAGTGAAAAAGTCTCATCCTTCGAGGCTAAGAAAAACACCCAAGAATACCTCGAGAAGTCATTGACCACGACAAGAACATACCACTTCCCTCCTGCTGACTGCACTCGAGCTGGTCCAACTGTGTCCATATGGAGCAGCTGTCCTGGTGCATCGGTCATAGTGACTGTGACCGGAGGATGGGAGGCGGCAACCATCTTGCCGTGCCGGCAAGGAGCACAAACTAGATCTTTGACCATTTTGAGCTTCGGCAGACCACGAATGAGGTCGTGGCCGCTAACTCGGGTCAAATGGTCAAATCCAATATGACCAAGTCTCCTATGCCAGAACGAAAGGTCGCGGGACTCAGAAGCAACTAAACACCTGAGAGGATCACCAGAAGACTCAGAAAAATCAGCACGAAAGATCCTCCCAAAACGAGAAATCCCGCAAACCAGACTACCCGAAGAATCAAGAATTTTGCAATTGTTTTTCTTAAAGCTCACCTCAAAGTCGTCATCGGTAAGCTGAGAGACTGAAAGCAAATTGTACTGCAGCTTACTAACCAAGGCTACATCTTTCAAAATGAAAGAGTCATTAATGCGCACTGTACCTTTGGCGATGACGCGCCCAGATGAAGCATCTCCGAAGGTGATCGTCTCATCACCTGGAGCACGGGCAAGGGAAGAAAACCAACGAGAATCTCCGGTCATGTGTCGTGAACACCCGGAGTCTACGAGCCAAACCTTTCCCTTCCCTGCCCGGCGAACCTGAGTCAAATAGAGAGTAAAGTCTCAGTACTGGGGTAAATCAAGAGTGATTTTGGCACCCAATACTGAACAACACGTCGAGCAGATGAAGTAGTCAAGCACGACTGACCTCTATCTACCCTACGCTCTCTGTCACTCACAGCAGAAGGTCTGTGAGCAGACCTGAAGCTGTTGCGGGGTCCGACTGCTACGGGAGAGCGAGTCGGAACACCGGCAACACGCTGAACACGCCGCGGGTAACTGTCTCGACGGGGGAAACGAGATGTACCCTCAGGACGGCGGAAGTCATGACCAGGAGCAGCATGAGGACGAAAAACAGAAGACTCAGAAAAACCAAGTCCTCGATGCTGCCCAAACCCATCAACAGCAGTAAACCTAGACCTCGTGTTGGTCCTAGGTGCACTCAGGATCTGGGGGCTGACCCTGAATACGCCTAGGAGACTCAACATGGTCTCTACGCGCGATCTTGACGCGCCTGAAGCATCGATCAACCGTGTGTCCATCCTTCTGACAGAAGGTGCAGGGATACTTCATCCTCTGAGAGGTAGAAGTAGCACGGTCAGGCTTCGCCTTCTGAGAGGCCGAAGCAGCAGGTGCAATCACCTTGCTGTCAGAAATCCCCTGGACATAGCCCGCTGACTTAAATTGGACTTTCTCGGTCCTGGGCTCGGTCTCGATCACACCTGGTGCTATGGGTCTGAGCACAGCAGGTGGATGCTTCCTCATATCCTCATAATAGTCATATCCTAGACCCTGATTAAATCTGCAAATCTTGGACTGGTCTAGAATAAGATTAAACTTCTTCTTGCCGCCTACAAATCTCTCGAGAGTGTTCATAAGGTACTGACACTCCCGAAAGAGAGAGGTGCAAGAAGAGCAAGGAGAAGAGGAAACAGCAGGAGGTAAGGGAGCAGAAGAAGAACCAACAGTAGAGGAAAGAATGGCTTGTGCACGCACAGCCGACTCTGAGGGGACAGTCCTACTACTAGCAGGTTGGTTCGCGTCTCTAGGCGTCTCACCCTTACCCTGGGGCTTCTCCCCCACACCATCAATCACATCACAACCAGATTGTGGCTTCTCTAGTAAGTCCTTAGTTAGCTTCACACATTTGTCATTCAAAGCAACGAGTTCAAGTTTTAGTTTATCACAACTAATGCATGGTGAGCTAACAGGATCCTTAGTCGCATACTGAGCCATTTTCTTGTTGTTGTCAATCAGTTCTTGAAACTGTTTTGAGACAGCTTCAAGTTCAGCAGTTAACTTGGGACAGTTCAAACATGAATCAATAGGCTCAAGTAAAGAAGCATGCAACTAGCAATTTTGTGATCTGCCCGTTTTATGTTCATCTTTAAATTATTGCAATTTTCACAAGAATCGGGCAGATCAAGGAGCATGGCATAAGGTCCTCTAGCAGCAATATCCTTAACCTCACATGAGGTGGGAGAAGTAGTCTCATCAGTAGTAAGTAGGGTAACAGCCATCCTACTCAACTCTAACTTAGCAAGCAGACTAACATTCTCCACCTTAAGCACATCAAGCTCAGAAGACAAACTATCATGAGAGGTCCTTAGTTTCTCCATGTCTCCAAGCAAAGCAGGGCATGTATCACAATCGTCACGGGAGGGAGCAGATCTAAGTGAAGTAATCTCCCGTGATAGTCTATCTACTTCCTTTTCTAACTCGGTACACCTAGACCTAGCTCTAGCATGAAATCCACCTAGCTTAAGAAAAGCATCATTTAGCTGGTCATAAGAAGGGAGTACCTCATCCGAGTCGGAGTACAGCTCGCTGTCGCTGATCTCGCCCTCAAGGGCCATGAAGCACATGCCGGAGAAGTCGTCGCCGCTCTTGGGCTCTTGGTCACCCGTCCCGTCGTGGTCGCTCCATCCCTCCACCTCGCTGAGGTCGAGGTCGTCGAAGGCGGTGAGGACACGGTGGAAGAGCTTCTTGGCCTTCCCGAAGTTGCGGAACTTCTTCTTTCCCGGCGTCTGAGCTGGAGTCTTCTTGTTGCGGTTCTTGTCGGTGTAGTCGTTCTTGCCCGAACCGCCGTAGTCGTTCTTGCCCTTCTCCAGCTTGGGACAGTTCGCTCGAATGTGGTTGGGGCCACCACACTCGAAGCAGATGACTGGTCTGCCTCTCTTTTTGTCCCTCCTCCTCTTGTAAGCATGGGAGAACTTCCGAGCTAGGAGGGCCAGCTGTTCATCCTCTAGCTGCTCTAACTGATCATCAGTTACGTCACATAGAGCAGCTAGGGAGAACCCACAAAGCGAATCGGCGGAAAAACCAGAAGCCGAACTGGGATCGGTGACCAAAGCCATCGACTGTGACTTCGACCGACGAGAGACAACGTCAATCTCGTGAGTCTTGAGGCGCGAGTACAGCGCGTCAAGAGTCAGGGTCGAGAGGTCTGTCGTGTCTTTGATTGTGGTCACCTTCATCTCCCACACGCGCAGATCGAGTGCCGCGAGCATCTGACGAGCGTTGTCCGAGTCGGGGTATGTGAGACCGACCGCTCGGAGGTTGCTCAAGATTTTGTGAAATCGCGAAAAGCACTCGTCCAGTGACTCACCAGCAAGCATCTCGAATTTGTTGTATTCGCACTTGAACTGGTCCTGTCGAACCGTCTTGATCTGGGTGGTGCCCTCATGGTATGCGTCGAGGGTCACCCAGATGTCGTAGGCGGACGACAGGTGAGATATACGGTCAAACTCGCTACGACTCAACCCCTGGATGATGATGTTCCTTGCCTTTGCATTCGCCTCAACATCAGCCATGTTCCCGGCATTGATGTTCTTATCGGCAGGAACAGCGAATCGTACCTTGACCTTCCGCCAGATGGCATACCCCTGGGCCTGGATGTATGTCTCCATTCGGCTCTTCCAGAAGGGGTAATCAATGCCATCGAACACGGGCGGTTTGGTCGAGCACTTGTCCGTCGCCATGGCTCTTGAGACCGGTTAAGATCTATGAATTAGAGCTAACCGGCTCTGATACCAATTGTAGGACCGAAATGGCGACAGAGGGGGGTGAATGTCGCTCGCCTCAAAAAAACGCCCCCGAGAAATCGAACACTGATTTTTCAAAAGAAGCAAAACAACGCAACTCACAGAAAACTTAAAAATAATTTTGCTGAAATCCGGGATGCATGCGATACGAAAAAATTCAGCATAAATCAGAGAGTACTCAGTAAAAATTTCAGCTGAAAATAATTTCGTTTGGATCGCATGCAAAATGGTCAAAGTCAGCAAAAGAAAAAAAAAATGAAAAGGCACGAAATGGAGTTGCTTCCTGCTGGCCGTAACATTCTATTGCAGCAAGCAGGTTCAGAGAACTGCCTGAACCGAAAAATGAGAATTTTATCTACTGAACCTTTGAGAATACTTTCAGACCTTCTACAATCTGAATAATTTATGGGTTTCCTCTAATAAACTTCACTCAAGGCAAAACCACAATACTCACAATACCTAGACAAACCTTAGGAACCAACAGAAATCACTCGAGAGAAGGAAATTCAGATTATGCCCTGAAAACTGAAAATACAGGAGGCTTTCAACAAAAGCAAATTCCTCTCAAACCATTGATCCTTTAGAGCTGAAACTTGGGGGATATATTAGCAATAGCTTAGGGACCCTCCAAACCCAATTTCAGGCCATCACCACAAGGGAATCAACAGCTGCACTTAAACCCTAATAAAAAATTCAGAGAAGCTTCAGAGAGGGCAAACCAAAACTCAAATTACTCCTTCCACAGAGATCTTTTGCACATGAGATTTTAGGGATACATTAGCAATATCTAGAGGATCCCTCAGACCAAATCTCAAGTCAGAACTCAAAGGGACACAAAACAATCACAAAACCCTAGAACTGATAACTCTGAACAGAGGAGGCCAAACTTGAGATTTGAGGATTAAATGAAGTTTGCTCTAGGGGAAAACGATCAAATGATCTTAAGGCACTAGCCCATCATAGAGCAACCCATTTTGGCACTTCCCAGCAAATAAGAACAAGAAACACAAAATCTCAAAAACAAGCAAAAAGGATGAACGAAGAACAGAGTGCTCAAACTGAAACTAAACTTCAGATTTTATTCATCTCATCACAAGGGAAACCGATACATCCCCATACGCATGGACATTAGGACTCGGGATGATTGATTACAAACTCTCCACTCAATCCATCCTCTCCCTCTCTACTCAAGAACACAACTCAAGAACACATGAGGGAGGGAGCACTCAGGAACACATCGATGGAGGACAGAACAACCCTCTGCCTTCTCCACCCACTCTCAACAACTAAAGCCTAAAGCCTAAAGCAACCACTAAAGACTCTTTTGACTCTAGCAAACCCTAATTCCACCTCAAGTGCTCAAGTGGGCATGCAGCCCCTCAATCCTTTATATAGCCCATGGCTAACGGGTCTCCGCCCTGTTACGCCCGCTACGTCCAACGGAGCCCGCTCCTGCTTGTGCAGCCACGCGAATTTCCCGATTCGCCCCTCGTGCACCTTCCGGGAAGCTTCCGCGCTCCTTGCCTCGCACGCCTCGCAACCACCTCGAGTCCACGTCGTCTTCGACACATCCCGACCGTTCTGACCTCAGCGCCACCTGCGCCTAGTCCGGTCCACCGTGTCTCGCCACGACGCCGCCTCGATGTCCTGCAGCCACACAGACAAGAAAACACGTCAAATAGCACCGCTCGATATATGAAAGCATAATCAACATCATACTTACCATGACGAAGTCCAAACCTGTCAAATCAAAGAATCAGCGTCCTAATCCCATATGACCAAGTTTGACCACAGTCCGACCGAGCCCGTTGCACCACGCAACGTCAGGGTCCGAACCACCCAAACCAAACTCCACTGACCTAAACAACTGTCAATTACTCATCACTCACATGTGGTCACCTCCACATGGTTCATTAGAAAGCCAACCCAACATGTCACACACTGGAACCAAAATTCGAGCACCCACAAATACCCACGGTAGATTCGTCACTGGCTACTCATGATAACGCAACCGCGAACGGTCGACGAATACCATGTTACATGGTTTGTGAAAAAACATGAGTTCAGTGCTTCTTTTTTATGATTCTTCGAAGATTGGTTTCTATTCGTGACCTGTTTGTCTTTTCTGATGGTCTTCTGCAGGATGATGCGGAAAATATGGTGAGGGGGGGATTCGACGCGCACCGTTTCTCGATCTCCTGGTCGCGCATTTTCCCAGGTATGTGCTGAAACACACCCAGCCCCAGTGGTGAGATCATGGGGCTTTTATTTCAGTGACGTGTTTTCCTTAACTTCCGCACAAGGTACGTATGTAGAATTGGGATTATTAACAAAGATGGCGTGGGTTATTACCACAGGCCCATCGACTACATGCTCGCTCACAGTACGCTGATCTCGACCTATGCTTTATTACCACAGGCCCATCGACCTTTCTTTTACATTTCAGATTTGGATGCCTGGAATTGATGACTTTATTGTTTATTTTTGCACACTAGACATCACTCTCTATGTTGTTCTCTACCACTACGAGACATCACTCTCTATGTTGTTCTCTACCACTACGACCTTCCCTAGGTGCTCCATGATCAGTACAATGGCTGGCTAAGCTCCAGAATTGTGTAACTGGTCATGATCAACAGCATCTTACTGGCTGTAAAATTATAAAGAAATATCCATTTGTATTGTTAGAAGAAACTAGCATGGTGACCCACACACTTGCGCGAGCATCATTCTTAGATCATATTTAATTTGTTTCGCGGTACATATGTAATGACAATAAAGGAACTACATCCGAAAAATAAAAGGTTGCAAATCACATGAAAGAATTAAAATATTAGAATTTTAGAGCGTTATCAATTCAATTTAATTTCCATATTTGTATAATGGTTTTCAATTATCATATTAATGTATAGTAGTATATGTTAAAACAAAGGATATAGATTATATTTTTGAGAGAAAATACTTGTTTTTTATAATTTTTAATCAGCATCTCCAATAATAGAGATAATAGTTGTATCCATATTAATACAATTAAAAGAATTCAACTTATAATGAATATTATAGGTAAGTTTATTCCTGTGGGGTGAATCACTTGAGTTCAGTTCTATCTCTACTATTTCACATCTTAATTTCATATAAGAGCTCCCCAACTATACACGCATGCATATCACGGTGTAAATCAATTTCATGTGCACTTTTATATATTAAGAAAAATTATTGGTTATGATTTATTAAATATAAGAAGGGTCCACCTAATTAAGAGTTAGATACTTTTTTCTAGCAATTATTCTCATTTATTAAGTAAATCCATCGGTTATGGATTGCTACACATAATTAAGGTATACTAAATTAAAGGCAAGATGTTTCTTTTTATTTTTGGAGAATTTCTATGATTTTTCTTTTTTTAGTTAGTTGATGTAATCAACTATCCTATGCTTTTATTGTATGATATAACACCCAACGGTTGAATAGTTCAACTTGAATTAGAATCTACCACATCGATGGTGATTATTAAAAAATCAAAGTTGTGAAACATGCATTATTGGTAAGTGTACATGTAGAATTGATCTTATCTTTTTTGTATTTCTCCTTTTTTCTTGCCGAGTGCTACTTTTTTCTTATTTTTCTTATGCATGACTTTTACTCACTTATTTTGCACGTCAATATCTTTCTTTTCCTCTCGTGCATGAATTTAGTACAGGTCATTTAGGATTCTTTTTGTTTATTGGGTTCATTTAGAATCTATAATGAGTAGTTTTGTCTTATCAAAGTTCTTGTTTTATCTATGACATCCACTGATGATCATTTACTGACCATAATAAGGGTCCACTAAATCAAGGAACAGATGTTTTTTCTTTTTCGTTATTTATAGCTTATTTCTCCTTTTTAGTAAATGTAAAACTCATGCGATCAACTTTTAGTATATAATAGAAATTTTTTTGGGGATTTACTTTGGAATTCATATAGAAATCAAATAGCTAGTTTTCGTTTTTCTTCCCAAAATTTTAGTTATTTTGAATTATACTTGACATGGACTCTTTTTTTAATTTGCTAATTTTATTATTCTTAGACAAGATTTATTCTACAAGCATACTTACCAACAATATGTGTTTCACAACTTTGATTTTTTTTCTAAAATCGCCATCGATGTTTACATGCAGGAGATCAATCAGGATCAGACTCCTTTTTATTTGAGTAAATATGCATGCATGCAGATAGAAATCTCCACGTGCATGTGGCTTCTCTAATTCCTTTCTTGTAGATTTACTCTTACATATGCATATATGTTGGACCTTTGATCATGTAGGAAAATGGAAATAGCACTTAGCTTTGATCTTTGTTTCATCTATGTGTACTGGAGTTGGATTCATTCGTGTGCATGGCTTGACGACAGGAAGCTTCACGTTGTCTTCATCTGCTTAGACTGTGGATCACGTCTCGCATGCCGATACGGGTCCGGCGCCGGCAAGGGTGGGTCTGTGGGGGGAGGTGAACTGAGGCATGTCAGGTGACTCTACGGCAAGGCGAGGGGTCAGGCGGCGCTTGGCGTTGCGCAGGGCTAGTGGTCATGGTTGAGTTTGAATTGTATTTATACGTACTCTTTTTTTTAATCTGCGCCGTTATAACTTGGGTCCATCAAATTAAGGACTAGATGTTTTACTTTTTTATGATGATTTCTAACATATTTCTCTTTTTTCTTAATAACTCTAAAGGATCTGTCATTCACTTTTAGTAATAAATAGATTACGGAAGCATCTGTGAAATTCCCTGCTTAACTGCAAAATCCTGCAAGATAAATTAACTTTAGCATATCCGACGTACACAGATCCTTTTGAAATCATCTCTATCCTCTCTTTGTAATTTTCTGATCTGTGTTAGCTCTGACTACGATTTGCTTGCCTATTCCTACTTTTGCATTCCCCTGTATTGAATTGATATGTGATTTATGTTTATGACTTGCCGTTTTGCAGGAGTGATTTTGCGGCCTTTGCAAACTTCTGCTTTAAGAAACATGGAGACCGGGTGAAGAACTTGTTTACCATCAATGAGCCCAGTATGATGGCCTCTCACGGCTATGGTGACGGCTTCTTTTCCCCTGGCAGATGCACTGGTTGCCAGTTCGGTGGGAATTCTCCCACCAAACCTTACATCCCCGGCCGTAACCTTCTCCTGCCACATGCTGCCGCTGTTAAGATATACCACGTGTAGAACCGAAGATGGCAACAGAGAAAGGTAAATAGTGTTAGAAAACGGCCCAATGAGCGAGGCCCATTTTCGCGAATCCCAAAGCATGCATGGTTAGTACCATATTGCTAAGGTAGGGGAGGAAGACCAATTTATAAGGTGGAATCCTCCCCACTCCTTGAATATGGAAAGAGATGATATGAGGATGGATCTGTCTAGTCACACACACGCGCACGCACGCGCGCGCGCGTATCCGCGTATTTTCGCGTGAAAATCGCGTGACTTGTGACTTGCGACGCGCGACCGTGCCGTGACGTGGCGCGCCACTTGGCAGACCAAGTCTATCTCTGTTTTTGCTGAATCCTGCACCACTATCTCTCTGTTTGAATGAGATTCAAACATTTGAATGAGGCTTTATTGGGTTTGATGACAGACAGTAACTGACTGGTTGAATGTGTCAGTTACCAGTGGGTAAATGGCTGTTTTAATCATTTCAGTTACTAGTCTGTCTATATGTATACCTGGAGACGTCCAGAGTATGCGGTCAGAACCGGACTGCCTCCATTCTCTTCCTCCAAAACTTTTGTGTGCTGTTGTGCTGCGCCGTCTGAACCTCGTCGACTCTTCTTCCCGGCGTGCACCGCGAAGAAGAGGAGCGGTATCTCCGAACCGTTGCTGCCGTGAAGACCTGCACGGGGGCGGCAATAAGGTTTCTGGGCAGCGCATCTGCGCGACCGCTCACTGCACTGCGACATCTTCGTTCTGCACTGCGTCAATCCTGCGCGGCTTCCTGTTCTTCATCAGGCTAACAAGTAAGTCGTTCGAGAGCACGTTCGACTTGGTTAATATATACTTTCTAAAGTTCATTCTAAAGTATGATGAGTAGCTTGCTGTTAGTTGTAAGTTTTGCATCATTAGTTTACTGTTTTTGTCTCCTAATAAAACTTGGAATTAAAATATTGCCTATATTTTTAACAATCCAGAAACCTTATTGTGAATTTTGTTGCAATACAGAAATGGCTAATGCTTCTGATGCGATGAAACCTGAGAGGTTTTCTGGCCAGAATTTTCGTAGATGGCAGACTAGAGTCAAGTTTTGGCTTATGTCTTTGGGGCTGTGGTGGGTTATCCACCCACAGTATCCATTTACGATTGAGCAGTATATGCAGTTTGAGGCTGCGAACAATACTGCTCTTGGCTGCATTCTAACTGTTCTGGCAGATCAGCTCTATGATGTGTACATGGACTACAAGTCCGCCACAGAGTTGTGGGATGCACTAGAGCAAAAATATGCGGAGGCAGAGGCAGGTCGTTGGCTCTACATATGTGAGCAATTTTTCGACTTTAGTATGGATGAGGCTAAGTCCATAGTTGGACAAGCTCATGACCTCCAGCTACTAGTCGGTGAGATTGCGCACTTGGGCTGTGCATTGCCTCCAAAGTTTGTGGCTGCGGGCATTGTTGCTAAACTCCCTGCCTCTTGGCGGGATTTTGCTACTAGCTTGAAACATAAGAGGGAAGAGATTTCTGTTGAGGATCTCATTGCAGCCCTCGATGTGGAAGAAAAAGCAAGAGCAAAAGATGCACCTAGCACATCTGGCCAGAACAATGCAAATGTCATACAGAGAAAGACTGTTGCTAAGAAGTACAAATCCAACAAACCGAACAAGACAACTAGGTTTAAGAAGAAAACTGAGAAAAAGGATTTGAAGGACATCACCTGCTTTGTGTGCGGTAAAGACGGTCATATGGCGAAGGACTGTCGTTTCCGCAAAATCAGAGATGGTGAACAGCCTAAGAAGAAGGCTGTTAACGTGACCATAGGCGAGGCCTCGACTTCAGGAGGGTATGGTAATTCACCTGTTGTCTTTTCAGCTTGTCAATCCACTGATTGGTGGGTTGATACTGGAGCTAATGTTCACGTATGTTCTGATATTTCCTTGTTTTCCTCTTATCAGGCAGCAGGGGCTTCCTCCGTCCTAATGGGAAACGGGTCGCATGCTTCTGTTCTTGGTGTTGGCACGGTGGATCTGAAGCTTACTTCAGGGAAGATTGTCCACTTGAAGAACGTACAGCATGCGCCTACAATAAAGAAGAACCTCGCTAGTGGTTCTCTCCTATGCAGGGATGGTTATAAGCTAGTTTTTGAGTCAAATAAAATTGTAATGTCTAAGTTCGGAAAATTTGTTGGTAAAGGCTATGAGAGCGGAGGCTTGTTCCGCCTAAGTATCTTAGAGTCTTGTTATAATTTGAATATTGCAACTGGTTCAAACAAATGTGAGGCAAATATTTGGCATTCTCGTTTCTGTCATATTGGTTTTGATAGTATTGCTAGAATGTCCAGATTAGATTTAATTCCAAGATGTGAAATTGTCAAAGGATCAAAGTGCCAGTCCTGTGTGCAAGCAAAGCAACCTCGAAAACCCTTTAAGGGATTAGAGAATGAAAAGGACTTGGCACCTTTAGATCTTATTCATTCAGATTTGTGTGAAATGAATGGATTATTGACAAAAGGAGGCAAAAGATATTTTCTAACTTTTATTGATGATGCAACACGCTACTGCTATGTGTATTTGCTGAAAACTAAAGATGAAGCTTTAAACTACTTTAAAACTTATAAGGCCGAGGTTGAGAACCAACTAGAAAAGAAAATAAAAAGATTAAGGTCTGATCGTGGAGGAGAGTATGTCTCTCATGAATTCTCCCAATTCTGTTCTGAGCATGGAATAGCCCATGAATTTACACCACCATATTCACCCCAATCAAACGGGGTAGCTGAGAGGAAAAACCGGACACTGACAGATTTGGTTAATGCCATGTTAGAGAGTGCTGGTATGCCTAAGGCATGGTGGGGGGAAGCTATTCTAACAGCAAATTTCGTCCTAAACAGAGTAATCACTAAAAAAAGTGAGATTACTCCGTATGAGGGATGGAAGGGGAGAAAACCTAACATTAATTTTCTGCGAACTTGGGGGTGTTTGGCAAAAGTCAATATACCATTGCAGAAAAAGAGAAAACTTGGACCAAAAACAGTCGATTGTATTTTTCTAGGATATGCACAAAATAGCACGGCCTATAGATTTTTAGTAGTTAAATCAGAAACTCCTGAGATTATTGCTAATACAATAATGGAGTCTAGAGATGCTTCATTCTTTGAAAATATCTTTCCTATGAGAACAGCAGGCAGTACTTCACGAACAGAGAATGTTCAAACTGATAATATTGAAAGTGAAAATAATCAAACTTCTGAACTTCCCACTATTTCTGAACCAATATGTGATATCCCTGAGGAGGATAACAATCTAGTCGCAGAAGCTCCTCGCAGGAGCAAGAGACAAAGGGTTGAGAAAACCTTTGGTGACGACTTTATTGTATACCTCGTGGATGATGTGCCAAAGACTCTTTCGGAGGCTTATGCATCTCCTGATGCTGAGTATTGGAAAGAGGCAGTCCATAGCGAGATGGACTCTATTATGTCTAATGGGACTTGGGAGATCACAGATCGTCCTATAGGGTGTAAACCTGTAGGATGTAAGTGGATTTTTAAAAAGAAACTAAGGCCTGATGGAACTATTGAGAAGTACAAGGCAAGGCTTGTAGCCAAGGGTTACACCCAGAGAGAGGGAGAAGATTTCTTTGATACCTATTCTCCTGTCGCCAGACTAACTACCATCAGAGTGCTCCTTGCGTTAGCATCTTCCTATGGTCTTCATGTTCATCAAATGGACGTGAAGACAGCTTTCCTTAATGGAGAGTTGGAGGAAGAAATCTATATGGATCAACCAGATGGTTTTGTGATTTCTGGACAGGAAAATAAAGTATGCAGATTATTGAAATCTTTGTATGGCCTAAAACAAGCACCAAAACAATGGCACGAGAAATTTGACAAAACTTTAACATCTGCTGGCTTTGTTGTGAATGAAGCCGACAAATGTGTGTATTATCGGTATGGTGGGGGTCAAGGAGTGATCTTATGTCTGTATGTAGATGACATACTTATATTTGGAACAAACACTGCCGTAATTGACGAGGTCAAATCTTTCTTATCTCGGTGTTTTGATATGAAAGACTTGGGAGAGGCAGATGTCATTCTGAATATTAAATTGATCAAAAGTAAGGATGGGATTACTTTGACTCAATCCCATTATGCTGAGAAAATATTAAGCCGGTTTGGTTTTGAAAACTGTAAAGTTTCACCAACACCCTATGATGCGAGCATTAAACTTCGAAAGAACCAGGGGTTAGGAAAAGATCAATTAAGATATTCACAAATTATTGGGTCACTAATGTATTTAGCTGGTGCCACAAGACCTGACATTTCATTTGCTGTGAGCAAATTAAGTCGGTTTACTTCTAACCCAGGAGATGATCACTGGCAGGCACTTGAAAGAGTGTTGCGCTACTTGAGAGGCACAACATCTTTTGGAATACATTATACTGGACATCCTTCTGTTTTAGAAGGATACAATTGGATCTCTGATGCGGATGAGATCAAAGCTACAAGTGGTTATGTATTCACTTTAGCTGGTGCTGCAGTTTCATGGAGGTCTTGTAAACAGACCATATTGACGAGGTCAACCATGGAAGCAGAACTTGTAGCACTTGATACATCCACAGTTGAGGCTGAATGGCTGAGAGAGCTTCTATTGGACTTGCCATTGGTTGAGAAACCAATACCTGCAATCCTAATGTACTGTGACAATCAAACAGTGTTGGCCAAAGTCACAAGTACAAAGGATAATATGAAGTCCTCTAGACATGTGAAGCGTAGGCTTAAATCTGTCAGAAAACTAAGAAACTCCGGAGTGATTGCTGTGAACTATATTCACACTGAGAAAAATCTGGCAGACCCTTTTACAAAGGGGTTAGCACGGAAAGCGATTTCCGTTGCATCTATGGACACGGGAATGAGGCCCATTTAAGTTATATCACAATGGTAACCCATACCTTCTTGATCGGAGATCCCGTGACTTAGGCAATGGGAAAAACAAATTGATGTTGTAACAAGAGAGTACATATTTATTGTACCCATGTCCTAATAAAAATGTACTTTCAACTGTATGGAAGGTTGGCATAAAGCCTTAATGTATTCTGTTGTCCAAATAAGGAAAAGGTATTAGCCTGCAGGATACCTAGAAAGAATACACCTACTTGAGCCTAACTGTGTGGTCGCGGTTCACGAGAACGGGGCATTCTCTAGAAAGCTCATGAGCAGATAAGGGAGCATGACCATATAACGCTCCGTTTAGGCGTGGTTCATTGGCAGCCTAGTACTAGTTGAGATTTCAAGTGAAATCTGGTCACAAAAAGCTGTGAATTCAAGGCATAGTCCATTCATCAGCTGTGAGAAGATGAATCTTGTCATTCTAGGTGCAAGTTCAACCCGTATGGGACTTACACTAAAAGACTGGTATATTAACAGTACTTTAGCACAATATCTTTGACTTCTAATTCTGCTTTCGAATTGGTGGGGGATTGTTAGAAAACGGCCCAATGAGCGAGGCCCATTTTCGCGAATCCCAAAGCATGCATGGTTAGTACCATATTGCTAAGGTAGGGGAGGAAGACCAATTTATAAGGTGGAATCCTCCCCACTCCTTGAATATGGAAAGAGATGATATGAGGATGGATCTGTCTAGTCACACACACGCGCACGCACGCGCACGCACGCGCGCGCGTATCCGCGTATTTTCGCGTGAAAATCGCGTGACTTGTGACTTGCGACGCGCGACCGTGCCGTGACGTGGCGCGCCACTTGGCAGACCAAGTCTATCTCTGTTTTTGCTGAATCCTGCACCACTATCTCTCTGTTTGAATGAGATTCAAACATTTGAATGAGGCTTTATTGGGTTTGATGACAGACAGTAACTGACTGGTTGAATGTGTCAGTTACCAGTGGGTAAATGGCTGTTTTAATCATTTCAGTTACTAGTCTGTCTATATGTATACCTGGAGACGTCCAGAGTATGCGGTCAGAACCGGACTGCCTCCATTCTCTTCCTCCAAAACTTTTGTGTGCTGTTGTGCTGCGCCGTCTGAACCTCGTCGACTCTTCTTCCCGGCGTGCACCGCGAAGAAGAGGAGCGGTATCTCCGAACCGTTGCTGCCGTGAAGACCTGCACGGGGGCGGCAATAAGGTTTCTGGGCAGCGCATCTGCGCGACCGCTCACTGCACTGCGACATCTTCGTTCTGCACTACGTCAATCCTGCGCGGCTTCCTGTTCTTCATCAGGCTAACAAGTAAGTCGTTCGAGAGCACGTTCGACTTGGTTAATATATACTTTCTAAAGTTCATTCTGAAGTATGATGAGTAGCTTGCTGTTAGTTGTAAGTTTTGCATCATTAGTTTACTGTTTTTGTCTCCTAATAAAACTTGGAATTAAAATATTGCCTATATTTTTAACAATCCAGAAACCTTATTGTGAATTTTGTTGCAATACAGAAATGGCTAATGCTTCTGATGCGATGAAACCTGAGAGGTTTTCTGGCCAGAATTTTCGTAGATGGCAGACTAGAGTCAAGTTTTGGCTTATGTCTTTGGGGCTGTGGTGGGTTATCCACCCACAGTATCCATTTACGATTGAGCAGTGTATGCAGTTTGAGGCTGCGAACAATACTGCTCTTGGCTGCATTCTAACTATTCTGGCAGATCAGCTCTATGATGTGTACATGGACTACAAGTCCGCCACAGAGTTGTGGGATGCACTAGAGCAAAAATATGCGGAGGCAGAGGCAGGTCGTTGGCTCTACATATGTGAGCAATTTTTCGACTTTAGTATGGATGAGGCTAAGTCCATAGTTGGACAAGCTCATGACCTCCAGCTACTAGTCGGTGAGATTGCGCACTTGGGCTGTGCATTGCCTCCAAAGTTTGTGGCTGCGGGCATTGTTGCTAAACTCCCTGCCTCTTGGCGGGATTTTGCTACTAGCTTGAAACATAAGAGGGAAGAGATTTCTGTTGAGGATCTCATTGCAGCCCTCGATGTGGAAGAAAAAGCAAGAGCAAAAGATGCACCTAGCACATCTGGCCAGAACAATGCAAATGTCATACAGAGAAAGACTGTTGCTAAGAAGTACAAATCCAACAAACCGAACAAGACAACTAGTTTTAAGAAGAAAACTGAGAAAAAGGATTTGAAGGACATCACCTGCTTTGTGTGCGGTAAAGACGGTCATATGGCGAAGGACTGTCGTTTCCGCAAAATCAGAGATGGTGAACAGCCTAAGAAGAAGGCTGTTAACGTGACCATAGGCGAGGCCTCGACTTCAGGAGGGTATGGTAATTCACCTGTTGTCTTTTCAGCTTGTCAATCCACTGATTGGTGGGTTGATACTGGAGCTAATGTTCACGTATGTTCTGATATTTCCTTGTTTTCCTCTTATCAGGCAGCAGGGGCTTCCTCCGTCCTAATGGGAAACGGGTCGCATGCTTCTGTTCTTGGTGTTGGCACGGTGGATCTGAAGCTTACTTCAGGGAAGATTGTCCACTTGAAGAACGTACAGCATGCGCCTACAATAAAGAAGAACCTCGCTAGTGGTTCTCTCCTATGCAGGGATGGTTATAAGCTAGTTTTTGAGTCAAATAAAATTGTAATGTCTAAGTTCGGAAAATTTGTTGGTAAAGGCTATGAGAGCGGAGGCTTGTTCCGCCTAAGTATCTTAGAGTCTTGTTATAATTTGAATATTGCAACTGGTTCAAACAAATGTGAGGCAAATATTTGGCATTCTCGTTTCTGTCATATTGGTTTTGATAGTATTGCTAGAATGTCCAGATTAGATTTAATTCCAAGATGTGAAATTGTCAAAGGATCAAAGTGCCAGTCCTGTGTGCAAGCAAAGCAACCTCGAAAACCCTTTAAGGGATTAGAGAATGAAAAGGACTTGGCACCTTTAGATCTTATTCATTCAGATTTGTGTGAAATGAATGGATTATTGACAAAAGGAGGCAAAAGATATTTTCTAACTTTTATTGATGATGCAACACGCTACTGCTATGTGTATTTGCTGAAAACTAAAGATGAAGCTTTAAACTACTTTAAAACTTATAAGGCCGAGGTTGAGAACCAACTAGAAAAGAAAATAAAAAGATTAAGGTCTGATCGTGGAGGAGAGTATGTCTCTCATGAATTCTCCCAATTCTGTTCTGAGCATGGAATAGCCCATGAATTTACACCACCATATTCACCCCAATCAAACGGGGTAGCTGAGAGGAAAAACCGGACACTGACAGATTTGGTTAATGCCATGTTAGAGAGTGCTGGTATGCCTAAGGCATGGTGGGGGGAAGCTATTCTAACAGCAAATTTCGTCCTAAACAGAGTAATCACTAAAAAAAGTGAGATTACTCCGTATGAGGGATGGAAGGGGAGAAAACCTAACATTAATTTTCTGCGAACTTGGGGGTGTTTGGCAAAAGTCAATATACCATTGCAGAAAAAGAGAAAACTTGGACCAAAAACAGTCGATTGTATTTTTCTAGGATATGCACAAAATAGCACGGCCTATAGATTTTTAGTAGTTAAATCAGAAACTCCTGAGATTATTGCTAATACAATAATGGAGTCTAGAGATGCTTCATTCTTTGAAAATATCTTTCCTATGAGAACAGCAGGCAGTACTTCACGAACAGAGAATGTTCAAACTGATAATATTGAAAGTGAAAATAATCAAACTTCTGAACTTCCCACTATTTCTGAACCAATATGTGATATCCCTGAGGAGGATAACAATCTAGTCGCAGAAGCTCCTCGCAGGAGCAAGAGACAAAGGGTTGAGAAAACCTTTGGTGACGACTTTATTGTATACCTCGTGGATGATGTGCCAAAGACTCTTTCGGAGGCTTATGCATCTCCTGATGCTGAGTATTGGAAAGAGGCAGTCCATAGCGAGATGGACTCTATTATGTCTAATGGGACTTGGGAGATCACAGATCGTCCTATAGGGTGTAAACCTGTAGGATGTAAGTGGATTTTTAAAAAGAAACTAAGGCCTGATGGAACTATTGAGAAGTACAAGGCAAGGCTTGTAGCCAAGGGTTACACCCAGAGAGAGGGAGAAGATTTCTTTGATACCTATTCTCCTGTCGCCAGACTAACTACCATCAGAGTGCTCCTTGCGTTAGCATCTTCCTATGGTCTTCATGTTCATCAAATGGACGTGAAGACAGCTTTCCTTAATGGAGAGTTGGAGGAAGAAATCTATATGGATCAACCAGATGGTTTTGTGATTTCTGGACAGGAAAATAAAGTATGCAGATTATTGAAATCTTTGTATGGCCTAAAACAAGCACCAAAACAATGGCACGAGAAATTTGACAAAACTTTAACATCTGCTGGCTTTGTTGTGAATGAAGCCGACAAATGTGTGTATTATCGGTATGGTGGGGGTCAAGGAGTGATCTTATGTCTGTATGTAGATGACATACTTATATTTGGAACAAACACTGCCGTAATTGACGAGGTCAAATCTTTCTTATCTCGGTGTTTTGATATGAAAGACTTGGGAGAGGCAGATGTCATTCTGAATATTAAATTGATCAAAAGTAAGGATGGGATTACTTTGACTCAATCCCATTATGCTGAGAAAATATTAAGCCGGTTTGGTTTTGAAAACTGTAAAGTTTCACCAACACCCTATGATGCGAGCATTAAACTTCGAAAGAACCAGGGGTTAGGAAAAGATCAATTAAGATATTCACAAATTATTGGGTCACTAATGTATTTAGCTGGTGCCACAAGACCTGACATTTCATTTGCTGTGAGCAAATTAAGTCGGTTTACTTCTAACCCAGGAGATGATCACTGGCAGGCACTTGAAAGAGTGTTGCGCTACTTGAGAGGCACAACATCTTTTGGAATACATTATACTGGACATCCTTCTGTTTTAGAAGGATACAATTGGATCTCTGATGCGGATGAGATCAAAGCTACAAGTGGTTATGTATTCACTTTAGCTGGTGCTGCAGTTTCATGGAGGTCTTGTAAACAGACCATATTGACGAGGTCAACCATGGAAGCAGAACTTGTAGCACTTGATACATCCACAGTTGAGGCTGAATGGCTGAGAGAGCTTCTATTGGACTTGCCATTGGTTGAGAAACCAATACCTGCAATCCTAATGTACTGTGACAATCAAACAGTGTTGGCCAAAGTCACAAGTACAAAGGATAATATGAAGTCCTCTAGACATGTGAAGCGTAGGCTTAAATCTGTCAGAAAACTAAGAAACTCCGGAGTGATTGCTGTGAACTATATTCACACTGAGAAAAATCTGGCAGACCCTTTTACAAAGGGGTTAGCACGGAAAGCGATTTCCGTTGCATCTATGGACACGGGAATGAGGCCCATTTAAGTTATATCACAATGGTAACCCATACCTTCTTGATCGGAGATCCCGTGACTTAGGCAATGGGAAAAACAAATTGATGTTGTAACAAGAGAGTACATATTTATTGTACCCATGTCCTAATAAAAATGTACTTTCAACTGTATGGAAGGTTGGCATAAAGCCTTAATGTATTCTGTTGTCCAAATAAGGAAAAGGTATTAGCCTGCAGGATACCTAGAAAGAATACACCTACTTGAGCCTAACTGTGTGGTCGCGGTTCACGAGAACGGGGCATTCTCTAGAAAGCTCATGAGCAGATAAGGGAGCATGACCATATAACGCTCCGTTTAGGCGTGGTTCATTGGCAGCCTAGTACTAGTTGAGATTTCAAGTGAAATCTGGTCACAAAAAGCTGTGAATTCAAGGCATAGTCCATTCATCAGCTGTGAGAAGATGAATCTTGTCATTCTAGGTGCAAGTTCAACCCGTATGGGACTTACACTAAAAGACTGGTATATTAACAGTACTTTAGCACAATATCTTTGACTTCTAATTCTGCTTTCGAATTGGTGGGGGATTGTTAGAAAACGGCCCAATGAGCGAGGCCCATTTTCGCGAATCCCAAAGCATGCATGGTTAGTACCATATTGCTAAGGTAGGGGAGGAAGACCAATTTATAAGGTGGAATCCTCCCCACTCCTTGAATATGGAAAGAGATGATATGAGGATGGATCTGTCTAGTCACACACACGCGCACGCACGCGCGCGCGCTTATCCGCGTATTTTCGCGTGAAAATCGCGTGACTTGTGACTTGCGACGCGCGACCGTGCCGTGACGTGGCGCGCCACTTGGCAGACCAAGTCTATCTCTGTTTTTGCTGAATCCTGCACCACTATCTCTCTGTTTGAATGAGATTCAAACATTTGAATGAGGCTTTATTGGGTTTGATGACAGACAGTAACTGACTGGTTGAATGTGTCAGTTACCAGTGGGTAAATGGCTGTTTTAATCATTTCAGTTACTAGTCTGTCTATATGTATACCTGGAGACGTCCAGAGTATGCGGTCAGAACCGGACTGCCTCCATTCTCTTCCTCCAAAACTTTTGTGTGCTGTTGTGCTGCGCCGTCTGAACCTCGTCGACTCTTCTTCCCGGCGTGCACCGCGAAGAAGAGGAGCGGTATCTCCGAACCGTTGCTGCCGTGAAGACCTGCACGGGGGCGGCAATAAGGTTTCTGGGCAGCGCATCTGCGCGACCGCTCACTGCACTGCGACATCTTCGTTCTGCACTGCGTCAATCCTGCGCGGCTTCCTGTTCTTCATCAGGCTAACAAGTAAGTCGTTCGAGAGCACGTTCGACTTGGTTAATATATACTTTCTAAAGTTCATTCTGAAGTATGATGAGTAGCTTGCTGTTAGTTGTAAGTTTTGCATCATTAGTTTACTGTTTTTGTCTCCTAATAAAACTTGGAATTAAAATATTGCCTATATTTTTAACAATCCAGAAACCTTATTGTGAATTTTGTTGCAATACAGAAATGGCTAATGCTTCTGATGCGATGAAACCTGAGAGGTTTTCTGGCCAGAATTTTCGTAGATGGCAGACTAGAGTCAAGTTTTGGCTTATGTCTTTGGGGCTGTGGTGGGTTATCCACCCACAGTATCCATTTACGATTGAGCAGTATATGCAGTTTGAGGCTGCGAACAATACTGCTCTTGGCTGCATTCTAACTGTTCTGGCAGATCAGCTCTATGATGTGTACATGGACTACAAGTCCGCCACAGAGTTGTGGGATGCACTAGAGCAAAAATATGCGGAGGCAGAGGCAGGTCGTTGGCTCTACATATGTGAGCAATTTTTCGACTTTAGTATGGATGAGGCTAAGTCCATAGTTGGACAAGCTCATGACCTCCAGCTACTAGTCGGTGAGATTGCGCACTTGGGCTGTGCATTGCCTCCAAAGTTTGTGGCTGCGGGCATTGTTGCTAAACTCCCTGCCTCTTGGCGGGATTTTGCTACTAGCTTGAAACATAAGAGGGAAGAGATTTCTGTTGAGGATCTCATTGCAGCCCTCGATGTGGAAGAAAAAGCAAGAGCAAAAGATGCACCTAGCACATCTGGCCAGAACAATGCAAATGTCATACAGAGAAAGACTGTTGCTAAGAAGTACAAATCCAACAAACCGAACAAGACAACTAGTTTTAAGAAGAAAACTGAGAAAAAGGATTTGAAGGACATCACCTGCTTTGTGTGCGGTAAAGACGGTCATATGGCGAAGGACTGTCGTTTCCGCAAAATCAGAGATGGTGAACAGCCTAAGAAGAAGGCTGTTAACGTGACCATAGGCGAGGCCTCGACTTCAGGAGGGTATGGTAATTCACCTGTTGTCTTTTCAGCTTGTCAATCCACTGATTGGTGGGTTGATACTGGAGCTAATGTTCACGTATGTTCTGATATTTCCTTGTTTTCCTCTTATCAGGCAGCAGGGGCTTCCTCCGTCCTAATGGGAAACGGGTCGCATGCTTCTGTTCTTGGTGTTGGCACGGTGGATCTGAAGCTTACTTCAGGGAAGATTGTCCACTTGAAGAACGTACAGCATGCGCCTACAATAAAGAAGAACCTCGCTAGTGGTTCTCTCCTATGCAGGGATGGTTATAAGCTAGTTTTTGAGTCAAATAAAATTGTAATGTCTAAGTTCGGAAAATTTGTTGGTAAAGGCTATGAGAGCGGAGGCTTGTTCCGCCTAAGTATCTTAGAGTCTTGTTATAATTTGAATATTGCAACTGGTTCAAACAAATGTGAGGCAAATATTTGGCATTCTCGTTTCTGTCATATTGGTTTTGATAGTATTGCTAGAATGTCCAGATTAGATTTAATTCCAAGATGTGAAATTGTCAAAGGATCAAAGTGCCAGTCCTGTGTGCAAGCAAAGCAACCTCGAAAACCCTTTAAGGGATTAGAGAATGAAAAGGACTTGGCACCTTTAGATCTTATTCATTCAGATTTGTGTGAAATGAATGGATTATTGACAAAAGGAGGCAAAAGATATTTTCTAACTTTTATTGATGATGCAACACGCTACTGCTATGTGTATTTGCTGAAAACTAAAGATGAAGCTTTAAACTACTTTAAAACTTATAAGGCCGAGGTTGAGAACCAACTAGAAAAGAAAATAAAAAGATTAAGGTCTGATCGTGGAGGAGAGTATGTCTCTCATGAATTCTCCCAATTCTGTTCTGAGCATGGAATAGCCCATGAATTTACACCACCATATTCACCCCAATCAAACGGGGTAGCTGAGAGGAAAAACCGGACACTGACAGATTTGGTTAATGCCATGTTAGAGAGTGCTGGTATGCCTAAGGCATGGTGGGGGGAAGCTATTCTAACAGCAAATTTCGTCCTAAACAGAGTAATCACTAAAAAAAGTGAGATTACTCCGTATGAGGGATGGAAGGGGAGAAAACCTAACATTAATTTTCTGCGAACTTGGGGGTGTTTGGCAAAAGTCAATATACCATTGCAGAAAAAGAGAAAACTTGGACCAAAAACAGTCGATTGTATTTTTCTAGGATATGCACAAAATAGCACGGCCTATAGATTTTTAGTAGTTAAATCAGAAACTCCTGAGATTATTGCTAATACAATAATGGAGTCTAGAGATGCTTCATTCTTTGAAAATATCTTTCCTATGAGAACAGCAGGCAGTACTTCACGAACAGAGAATGTTCAAACTGATAATATTGAAAGTGAAAATAATCAAACTTCTGAACTTCCCACTATTTCTGAACCAATATGTGATATCCCTGAGGAGGATAACAATCTAGTCGCAGAAGCTCCTCGCAGGAGCAAGAGACAAAGGGTTGAGAAAACCTTTGGTGACGACTTTATTGTATACCTCGTGGATGATGTGCCAAAGACTCTTTCGGAGGCTTATGCATCTCCTGATGCTGAGTATTGGAAAGAGGCAGTCCATAGCGAGATGGACTCTATTATGTCTAATGGGACTTGGGAGATCACAGATCGTCCTATAGGGTGTAAACCTGTAGGATGTAAGTGGATTTTTAAAAAGAAACTAAGGCCTGATGGAACTATTGAGAAGTACAAGGCAAGGCTTGTAGCCAAGGGTTACACCCAGAGAGAGGGAGAAGATTTCTTTGATACCTATTCTCCTGTCGCCAGACTAACTACCATCAGAGTGCTCCTTGCGTTAGCATCTTCCTATGGTCTTCATGTTCATCAAATGGACGTGAAGACAGCTTTCCTTAATGGAGAGTTGGAGGAAGAAATCTATATGGATCAACCAGATGGTTTTGTGATTTCTGGACAGGAAAATAAAGTATGCAGATTATTGAAATCTTTGTATGGCCTAAAACAAGCACCAAAACAATGGCACGAGAAATTTGACAAAACTTTAACATCTGCTGGCTTTGTTGTGAATGAAGCCGACAAATGTGTGTATTATCGGTATGGTGGGGGTCAAGGAGTGATCTTATGTCTGTATGTAGATGACATACTTATATTTGGAACAAACACTGCCGTAATTGACGAGGTCAAATCTTTCTTATCTCGGTGTTTTGATATGAAAGACTTGGGAGAGGCAGATGTCATTCTGAATATTAAATTGATCAAAAGTAAGGATGGGATTACTTTGACTCAATCCCATTATGCTGAGAAAATATTAAGCCGGTTTGGTTTTGAAAACTGTAAAGTTTCACCAACACCCTATGATGCGAGCATTAAACTTCGAAAGAACCAGGGGTTAGGAAAAGATCAATTAAGATATTCACAAATTATTGGGTCACTAATGTATTTAGCTGGTGCCACAAGACCTGACATTTCATTTGCTGTGAGCAAATTAAGTCGGTTTACTTCTAACCCAGGAGATGATCACTGGCAGGCACTTGAAAGAGTGTTGCGCTACTTGAGAGGCACAACATCTTTTGGAATACATTATACTGGACATCCTTCTGTTTTAGAAGGATACAATTGGATCTCTGATGCGGATGAGATCAAGCTACAAGTGGTTATGTATTCACTTTAGCTGGTGCTGCAGTTTCATGGAGGTCTTGTAAACAGACCATATTGACGAGGTCAACCATGGAAGCAGAACTTGTAGCACTTGATACATCCACAGTTGAGGCTGAATGGCTGAGAGAGCTTCTATTGGACTTGCCATTGGTTGAGAAACCAATACCTGCAATCCTAATGTACTGTGACAATCAAACAGTGTTGGCCAAAGTCACAAGTACAAAGGATAATATGAAGTCCTCTAGACATGTGAAGCGTAGGCTTAAATCTGTCAGAAAACTAAGAAACTCCGGAGTGATTGCTGTGAACTATATTCACACTGAGAAAAATCTGGCAGACCCTTTTACAAAGGGGTTAGCACGGAAAGCGATTTCCGTTGCATCTATGGACACGGGAATGAGGCCCATTTAAGTTATATCACAATGGTAACCCATACCTTCTTGATCGGAGATCCCGTGACTTAGGCAATGGGAAAAACAAATTGATGTTGTAACAAGAGAGTACATATTTATTGTACCCATGTCCTAATAAAAATGTACTTTCAACTGTATGGAAGGTTGGCATAAAGCCTTAATGTATTCTGTTGTCCAAATAAGGAAAAGGTATTAGCCTGCAGGATACCTAGAAAGAATACACCTACTTGAGCCTAACTGTGTGGTCGCGGTTCACGAGAACGGGCATTCTCTAGAAAGCTCATGAGCAGATAAGGGAGCATGACCATATAACGCTCCGTTTAGGCGTGGTTCATTGGCAGCCTAGTACTAGTTGAGATTTCAAGTGAAATCTGGTCACAAAAAGCTGTGAATTCAAGGCATAGTCCATTCATCAGCTGTGAGAAGATGAATCTTGTCATTCTAGGTGCAAGTTCAACCCGTATGGGACTTACACTAAAAGACTGGTATATTAACAGTACTTTAGCACAATATCTTTGACTTCTAATTCTGCTTTCGAATTGGTGGGGGATTGTTAGAAAACGGCCCAATGAGCGAGGCCCATTTTCGCGAATCCCAAAGCATGCATGTTAGTACCATATTGCTAAGGTAGGGGAGGAAGACCAATTTATAAGGTGGAATCCTCCCCACTCCTTGAATATGGAAAGAGATGATATGAGGATGGATCTGTCTAGTCACACACACGCGCACGCACGCGCGCGCGCGTATCCGCGTATTTTCGCGTGAAAATCGCGTGACTTGTGACTTGCGACGCGCGACCGTGCCGTGACGTGGCGCGCCACTTGGCAGACCAAGTCTATCTCTGTTTTTGCTGAATCCTGCACCACTATCTCTCTGTTTGAATGAGATTCAAACATTTGAATGAGGCTTTATTGGGTTTGATGACAGACAGTAACTGACTGGTTGAATGTGTCAGTTACCAGTGGGTAAATGGCTGTTTTAATCATTTCAGTTACTAGTCTGTCTATATGTATACCTGGAGACGTCCAGAGTATGCGGTCAGAACCGGACTGCCTCCATTCGCTTCCTCCAAAACTTTTGTGTGCTGTTGTGCTGCGCCGTCTGAACCTCGTCGACTCTTCTTCCCGGCGTGCACCGCGAAGAAGAGGAGCGGTATCTCCGAACCGTTGCTGCCGTGAAGACCTGCACGGGGGCGGCAATAAGGTTTCTGGGCAGCGCATCTGCGCGACCGCTCACTGCACTGCGACATCTTCGTTCTGCACTGCGTCAATCCTGCGCGGCTTCCTGTTCTTCATCAGGCTAACAAGTAAGTCGTTCGAGAGCACGTTCGACTTGGTTAATATATACTTTCTAAAGTTCATTCTGAAGTATGATGAGTAGCTTGCTGTTACTTGTAAGTTTTGCATCATTAGTTTACTGTTTTTGTCTCCTAATAAAACTTGGAATTAAAATATTGCCTATATTTTTAACAATCCAGAAACCTTATTGTGAATTTTGTTGCAATACAGAAATGGCTAATGCTTCTGATGCGATGAAACCTGAGAGGTTTTCTGGCCAGAATTTTCGTAGATGGCAGACTAGAGTCAAGTTTTGGCTTATGTCTTTGGGGCTGTGGTGGGTTATCCACCCACAGTATCCATTTACGATTGAGCAGTATATGCAGTTTGAGGCTGCGAACAATACTGCTCTTGGCTGCATTCTAACTGTTCTGGCAGATCAGCTCTATGATGTGTACATGGACTACAAGTCCGCCACAGAGTTGTGGGATGCACTAGAGCAAAAATATGCGGAGGCAGAGGCAGGTCGTTGGCTCTACATATGTGAGCAATTTTTCGACTTTAGTATGGATGAGGCTAAGTCCATAGTTGGACAAGCTCATGACCTCCAGCTACTAGTCGGTGAGATTGCGCACTTGGGCTGTGCATTGCCTCCAAAGTTTGTGGCTGCGGGCATTGTTTGCTAAACTCCCTGCCTCTTGGCGGGATTTTGCTACTAGCTTGGAAACATAAGAGGGAAGAGATTCTGTTGAGGATCTCATTGCAGCCCTCGATGTGGAAGAAAAAGCAAGAGCAAAAGATGCACCTAGCACATCTGGCCAGAACAATGCAAATGTCATACAGAGAAAGACTGTTGCTAACAAGTACAAATCCAACAACCGAACAAGACAACTAGTTTTAAGAAGAAAACTGAGAAAAAGGATTTGAAGGACTCACCTGCTTTGTGTGCGGTAAAGACGGGTCATATGGCGAAGGACTGTCGTTTCCGCAAAACCAGAGATGGTGAACAGCCTAAGAAGAAGGCTGTTAACGTGACCATAGGCGAGGCCCTCGACTTCAGGAGGGTATGGTAATTCACCTGTTGTCTTTTCAGCTTGTCAATCCACTGATTGGTGGGTTGATACTGGAGCTAATGTTCACGTATGTTCTGATATTTCCTTGTTTTCCTCTTATCAGGCAGCAGGGGCTTCCTCCGTCCTAATGGGAAACGGGTCGCATGCTTCTGTTCTTGGTGTTGGCACGGTGGATCTGAAGCTTACTTCAGGGAAGATTGTCCACTTGAAGAACGTACAGCATGCGCCTACAATAAAGAAGAACCTCGCTAGTGGTTCTCTCCTATGCAGGGATGGTTATAAGCTAGTTTTTGAGTCAAATAAAATTGTAATGTCTAAGTTCGGAAAATTTGTTGGTAAAGGCTATGAGAGCGGAGGCTTGTTCCGCCTAAGTATCTTAGAGTCTTGTTATAATTTGAATATTGCAACTGGTTCAAACAAATGTGAGGCAAATATTTGGCATTCTCGTTTCTGTCATATTGGTTTTGATAGTATTGCTAGAATGTCCAGATTAGATTTAATTCCAAGATGTGAAATTGTCAAAGGATCAAAGTGCCAGTCCTGTGTGCAAGCAAAGCAACCTCGAAAACCCTTTAAGGGATTAGAGAATGAAAAGGACTTGCACCTTTAGATCTTATTCATTCAGATTTGTGTGAATGAATGGATTATTGACAAAAGGAGGCAAAAGATATTTTCTAACTTTTATTGATGATGCAACACGCTACTGCTATGTGTATTTGCTGAAAACTAAGATGAAGCTTTAAACTACTTTAAAACTTATAAGGCCGAGGTTGAGAACCAACTAGAAAAGAAAATAAAAAAGATTAAGGTCTGATCGTGGAGGAGAGTATGTCTCTCATGAATTCTCCCAATTCTGTTCTGAGCATGGAATAGCCCATGAATTTACACCCCATATTCACCCCAATCAACGGGGTAGCTGAGAGGAAAAACCGGACACTGACAGATTTGGTTAATGCCATGTTAGAGAGTGCTGGTATGCCTAAGGCATGGTGGGGGGAAGCTATTCTAACAGCAAATTTCGTCCTAAACAGAGTAATCACTAAAAAAAGTGAGATTACTCCGTATGAGGGATGGAAGGGGAGAAAACCTAACATTAATTTTCTGCGAACTTGGGGGTGTTTGGCAAAAGTCAATATACCATTGCAGAAAAAGAGAAAACTTGGACCAAAACAGTCGATTGTATTTTTCTAGGATATGCACAAAATAGCAACGGCCTATAGATTTTTAGTAGTTAAATCAGAAACTCCTGAGATTATTGCTAATACAATAATGGAGTCTAGAGATGCTTCATTCTTGAAAATATCTTTCCTATGAGAACAGCAGGCAGTACTTCACGAACAGAGAATGTTCAAAACTGATAATATTGAAAGTGAAATAATCAAACTTCTGAACTTCCCACTATTTCTGAACCAATATGTGATATCCCTGAGGAGGATAACAATCTAGTCGCAGAAGCTCCTCGCAGGAGCAAGAGACAAAGGGTTGAGAAAACCTTGGTGACGCTTTATTGTATACCTCGTGGATGATGTGCCAAAGGACTCTTTCGGAGGCTTATGCATCTCCTGATGCTGAGTATTGGAAAGAGGCAGTCCATAGCGAGATGGACTCTATTATGTCTAATGGGACTTGGGAGATCACAGATCGTCCTATAGGGTGTAAACCTGTAGGATGTAAGTGGAATTTTAAAAAGAAACTAAGGCCTGATGGAACAATTGAGAAGTACAAGGCAAGACTTGTGGCCAAGGGTTACACCCAGAAAGAGGGAGAAGATTTCTTTGATACCTATTCTCCTGTCGCCAGATTAACTACCATCAGAGTGCTCCTTGCGTTAGCATCTTCCTATGGTCTACATGTTCATCAAATGGACGTGAAGACAGCTTTCCTTAATGGAGAGTTGGAGGAAGAAATCTATATGGATCAACCGGATGGTTTTGTGATTTCTGGACAGGAAAATAAAGT